>CP125979.1:240577067-242012832 GCA_030063025.1 Avena longiglumis | reverse complement strand
CTCTATACATCACTAGCTTGTTGGTTAATGAATGATTGTGGTTTCCCTGTCATGAACATTGAGATGTTATTAACAACAAGATCATATCGTTAGGAGAATGATATGGTGGACATACTCCTATAGATAAGCGTAGCATAAAGATCAAGTCATTTTAATAGTTCAATTGCTATATGCTTTCTAATACATAGTAACCTAATTCCTTCGACCATGAGATCATGCATATCACCTTTATCGGATGGATGCTTTGATGACATCAAACACCACAACGTAACTGGGTGGCTATAAAGGTGGCATTGAGCGTTCGGAAAGTATTGGTTGAAACACATGGATCAAGAGTGGGATTTGTCCATCCATATGACGGATAGATATACTCTGGGCCCTCTCGGTGAAATGTCATCCAATTAGCTTGCAAGCATGTGACTGGATCACAAGGGATCACATATCACGGAGCGAAAAGAGTACTTATAGGTAACGAGGTTGAACTAGGTATGCGAGAATCTGCAAGCGATCATAACCTCGGATGATTAAACTATCGTGAGACAAAGGGAAATTGGTATCGTATGTAAGTGGTTCATTCGATCGCAAAGTAATCGTAGAAATATGTGGGAGCCATATGAATTTCCAAATTCCTCTATTGGTTATTGTTCGGAGAAGTGTCTCGATCATGTCCGCATAATTCACGAACCGTAGGGAGACACACTTAAGGATTCGACGTTGTTTGAGTAGTTATGGAATGATGAGAAAGAGTCTGAATTTTGTTCGGAGTCTCGAATGGGATTCGGGATATCACGAGATCCGGAATGGTCCGGAGAATAAGATTCATATAAGGAAAGTCCCGTTTCGGAGTTGGAGAATGGTTCCGGTGTTTTCATCGGGAATGTTCTAGAAGGTTCCGGAATGTCCGGCACTCCGGAGGGGAAGGGTACATGAATGTGTTATATCAAGTTGGTATGGTTGCATCATGTACTCGGTGTCATCGCTGAACAAAATAGAGGGTTTATTCAAATCCTAGTTTGAAAAGTCAAACGCCAAGTTTGAAAGTCAAACGGCTATTTTTGGGAAGTGGGAAGGGAGGTGGAAACCGACTTGGGGGAGTTCCTCCCACCTCCCGGCACCACCAAGCCGAGTTGGGAGGACTCCTCCCTTGGCCCTCCACCTATAAAAGGAGGGCTCAGGGCTCTCCCAGACACAAGTTCCTACACCTCTAAACCTAGCCCCAAGCCGCCCCGCCGCCCATAGCCGGCCACCCCCCGACCTGTCACGCCTAGGTGAAACCCCCCCCCCCCCCCCCCTCCCCTAAACCAACCCTCAAACGGTCTAGACCCCTCTCACCACCCACTCTACCTCCTCGGCCGGCCCCATCCCTCCTCGAGACGCGAGATCTCCCCTCCCACCACACGCCAGCCGTGTGACCATTGCAGAACCTCGAACGCCTTGGCCGGAAGGATCATCTGCGATCTTGAGATCGGGAAGTAAGAACTACATCACCCACGAGAATCTCTCGTTAAACACTTTGGAATCTTCGAGGGTGAGTTATTCCATCGACTCGTTGCTACAATCTAGTAGATAGATCTTAGCTTGTTTGTTTGTATGCGATAGAAAATTTTTGTTTTCCATGCTACGAATCCCTACACACTTCCCCGAGGACTGGAAGCAATGTTGTGCCTGTAGCAGCAAAGGACAAGTCGCAAGTGACTTTTTATGACTGTGGAAATAAAGGCCACTATTCCAACGAGTGCCCCAACAAGTAGAATGTCGCAGCACCCAATGCCAACGCCCCAGCTCAGCAGCAGCGTCGTGTTCGGCTAGGAAGGAGATTTTCCCCAGGGAATTCACTCAACCGCAATGGCCGTCTTTTTCTCATGCATGCTGAAGAAGCTCAGGAAGCGCCAGACGTCATGCTGGGTATGTTTTTTGTTAATTCAGTACTTGCACGAGTGTTGTTTGATTCTGCTGCATCGCACTCATTTGTCACCGAAGAATTTGCATGCACTAGTAAAATTCAACCAACAAAACAGAAGCATGTTATGATCGTTCAAATTCCCGGATAAACCACCAAGGCTAGGCAAATTTGCAAAGCCGTCCCTATCCGAATCCATGGCATAGATTTTTATGCTAATATGATAGTACTCGGAACTAAAGGTTTGTAAGTAGTACTAGGAATGGATTGGATGTCCAAACATAAAGGATTGATTGACTGTGCCAAGAAAGCCATCACCATGACCAGTACAGCCGGAATATCAGTCGAGCATATATCTGAAACCTTGCCTTGTCAATTCAAGTGTAACAAGAATATAGCCCAACCCACCATTGACCAAGTCCGGATAGTCTGTGAATACCCCGATGTATTTCCAGATGTTTTGCCCAGTATGCCCCCAGATCGGGATATCGAGTTTATCATTGAACTAATCCCCGGAACCGGACCCATAGCCCAGAGACCCTATAGTATGAACCCGTCTGAGCTAGCAGAACTGAAGAAGCAACTGGATGCCATGCTGGAAATTGGATTAATTAAACCAAGTGCGTCACCATGGAGATCACCTGTCTTGTTTGTGGACAAGAAGGATGGAGGTAACCGTTTGTGTACGGATTATAGGAAGTTAAATGACGTCACCATCAAGAACAAGTACCCCTTGCCCAAGATAGAATATTTGTTTGATCAGTTGACCGGTGCCAAAGTGTTTTCTAAGATTGATCTTAGGACTGGCTATCGTCAACTCAAAATTCGGGCAGAGGATATTCCCAACACTGCCTTTACCACCAGATATGGATTATACGAGTATACCGTTATGTCCTTTGGATTAACCAATGCCCCCGCTTATTTCATGAATCTCATGAATAAGATTTTTATGGACTTCCTGGATAAGTTTGTCGTTGTTTTCATTGATGACATTCTGATTTATTCCAAACCAGAAGAAGAACATGAGCTACACCTAAGGACCATTCTTGGAACCCTTAGAGAGCATCAGCTGTATGCAAAGTTTAGCAAATGTGAATTACGTTACGGAGGTAGGATTCCTCGGTCACATTGTATCAATGGAGGAATTGCCGTTGACCCTGCCAAAGTGAAAGATGTAGAAGATTGGCAAGCCCCAACCACTCAAACCCAAGTTCGTGCATTTCTCGGATTGGCGGGATATTACCGCAAATTCGTAGAAGGATTCTCGAGTATCGCCAGACCCATGACCCAATTGCTGAAGAAAGACAAGAAGTTTGAATGGACCGACAAATGTGAAGCAAGTTTTCAAGAACTCAAGAGGAGATTGATTTCAGCCCCGATCTTGATCATGCCAGATATCACGAAGCCCTTCGATGTGTATTGTGATGCATCCAAGATCGGTCTCGGATGTGTGCTAATGCAAGAAGGCAAAGTCATATCTTATCTATCTCCACAACTGAAACAACATGAGAAAAATTACCCAACCCATGACCTCGAACTCGCAGCCGTAGTTCTAGCCCTGAAGACATGGAGGCATTACCTGATGGGAAACTGTTGTGAGATCTATACGGATCACAAGAGTCTGAAATATATATTCACTCAGAAGGAGCTGAATATGATACAGAGAAGATGGATTGAGCTAATCAAGGATTACGATCTGGACATTCACTATCACCCTGGTAAAGCCAATGTGGTAGCCGATGCCCTTAGCAGATTGCCGTGCCGCTTGAACTCCATGATTTTGAAGGAGCAACCAAGTTCGCACAAAGAGATGGAAGATTTTCGAATGGAATTAGTAAGTGAAGGATTTTTGGCTAGCATAGAACTCCAGCCCACTTTGATCAGTCAGATCAAAGAGGCGCAGAAAGGAAATGCTAGTATCGACGGAATCAAGCGTTGTATCGGTACAAGCAAAGTACCTGTATTCACCGAAGACGAAGAAGGAGTTCTGTGGTACAAAGGACGCCTTTGTGTACCAGCAGATTCTGAGTTGAAAGAAGTTATTCTCAAGGAAGCTCATGATACTCTTTATTCTATCCATCCTGGAGGAACTAAGATGTATCAAGATTTAAAAGAGCAATTTTGGTGGCATAAGATGAAGAGAGAAATCAGAAGCTATATCGTCAAGTGTGATATTTGTCAGCGAGTCAAGGCAGGACATCAAAGACCCGCTGGATTGTTGCAACCCTTGCAGATTCTGGAATGGAAATGGGATTCCGTTGGAATGGACTTTATCACTGGACTGTCTACTTCTAGTAGGGGAAATGACTCTATCTGGGTCATAGTGGACAGATTGTCCAAAGTCGCCCATTTCTTGCCCGTTAAAACCACATATCAGAGTTCGAAGCTAGCGGAGTTGTACATCGCTAGAATAGTTAGTTTGCACGGAGTCCCCAAGAACATCGTATCGGATCGAGGAACTCAGTTTACCTCGAGATTCTGGAAGGAAGTCCAAGAAGGTTTAGGAACCCGCCTAGAATTCAGCACCGCGTATCACCCTCAGACAGATGAACAAACAGAGCGAGTAAACCAAATATTCGAAGATATGCTGAGAGCATGTGTGTTAGAATATGGATCCAAGTGGGAAGACTGTCTGCCGTTTGCAGAATTTCCTACAATAACAGTTATCAAGCCAGTTTGCAAATGGCCCCATTTGAATTCATGTACGGAAGGAAGTGTCGCACCCCTTTGAACTGGTCGGAAGTAGGAGAGCGTCAGATTTTTGGACCGGATATCCTACGAGAAGCAGAAGAGAAGGTTCACACGATTCGTGAGCACCTCAAGACCGCCCAGTCTAGACAGAAGAGTTACGCCGACAAGAGACGTAGAGACCTCGCCTTCAACATAGGAGATTTTGTTATCTGAAAGTGTCGCCATTGAAGGGAATGCAACGTTTCCAACTCAAAGGAAAGTTAGTCCCCAGATATATCGGACCCTTCAAGATTCTGAACCGTCGAGGAGAAGTGTCGTATCAATTGGAACTACCCGAAGAGATGTCATCTGTGCACAATGTGTTCCTTATCTCGTTACTTCGCAAGTGTCTCGAAGTCCCCGAGAAGACCGAAGTGTTCAAAAAATTTGACCACCGGACCATAGAGATCAACGATGACCTGACCTATCCCGAAGTACCCATCCGTATTTTGGAAGAAGCTTTCAGGACTACCCGAACCCGAAACATCAAGTTTTTCAAGATTCAGCGGAGCAACCACACAGAAGAGGAAGCTACCTGGGAGCGCGAAGATCACATCAGGACAGAGTTTCCCAATCTCTTCAAATCCTAGGTAATCTTTTTCGTCCTTTTTCAAATCTCGGGACGAGATTTTGTTTAAGGGGAGAAGGTTTGTAACATCCCAAAAATACTAAACTTGTATCATCAAACTCTAATCATCAAATTTAGGGTTAACAAAAACTTTTCTAAATAAAAATATGAAAGCATGCATGTGTGTATGCATCCCATTTTGAATTCTTTTGAATTGCCATGTTTGTGTGTTTCTTTGCTTGTAAAATGTTTCTTAGGTGAAATAAACATCATCTAAACAATTCCCAAACTTTTCTCAAAGACAAGTAAATCAAAACAAATAAAATAAGGGAATGGTCATTTTGACCAATTTAACTCCCATGCCTACTTTGGCTGTCTCAAACTTTCGAAACCTAACAGAAACTTTTCTGGATCTTTGCACCCCTTGATTGTACTCATAACAAAGTATCAAGGCCCACCTTGTGATCATCCAAAAACTTTCAAATGCATAGTTTAAATGACAATTCAAAATTGAATCTTTATCATATGAGAAGATCCCACTTTTTCAAAAACCATCCAAACAAGCTCAACTTTCAAAACCTAAGCATCTGCAGACTCACCAGCACCAACCTAGCACACACACCAAAAATCTTTTAAAAATTCAAAACTTGAATTCATGCGGACATTTCATCAAACACTTGGCAGATACAAATCAAACAAAATCAAAACACTATAGTGTGCAGTGTTTTGAACCTAATTGGTTCCCTATCTAGCTCACAACCAGCTCAGTAGATCATCTAGCAAGATTAACCAAGCACTAGCACCACTGTGAGCTTGCCAAAACCATCAATGGTGAACAGCCGAAGCCACCCTTGCCACCCACATGTCGACAGCAAGCTAGGGAGGAAACTACCCGTGCCAACCTTGTCTGGGAGATCACCCATGCTTCACCGCCCCCTCTCGACCAGCCCTGCCTCGAAGACGTCGAACACAGCACCCAGGAACGCTGCGCCCGTGCCTCTACCAACCATTCCGAGCATGCGCCAGAGCGCCATGCTCGACCGAAGCCCACAGACCGCGTGCCGCCCTCGCCGCGTGCATAAACGATCGCCACCATCCCAGGAACACGCTAGACATTCCCATTGCACCGCCCGTGCCTCGTAGCCACCGCTCGCCGTCGAAGACGCCGCCTCTACCGCGCAGAGCGTCGCGTGTTCCAGACCAAACCGCACCGCCCCTACACACGCATTAAAGCCATAGAGCATCGCCAGGAGACCACCAAGCGATCGCCACCGCCGGCCATGCCTCTAGCAGCCCGTAGCCATGTCGCCACCGTCGCCCGCCCATGCCGTTCGGTCTCACCGTCACGACTATAAATAGAGGCCTCCCCCGCTCAAATTCTTCACACCATTCCACTCCTCTCTCACCCAGAACCATCCCACCTCAGTCCTAGAGCAAGGCGAGTAGCGCATTGCCGGAATTGCACCGTAGCAGGCCGCCTCTGGAGAAGAAGGGCGCCGTCGATTTCGTCCACCCCAGGAGATGCCGCGACCACCCCTGAGTTCGCCGTCGTCGACTTCGTCGTTCGCCCGCCTCGCCGACCCTCGCCCGAACCCCGGTGAGCCCCCAGCAACCCTCACTGGCCGCTCTAGGTTTCTGTCTTGCCGACGTTGCTCAACGTCGATGATGACTCTCAGTCGTAGGATTAGAACCAGATCGAACGTCCCATAGTGTCCCGTACCGCTTCGCGTTTAAAGAGCCACTGACTGGTGGAACCCCCCTGTCGGTGAGCCAGCGCCATGGTGTCAATGGGCCGGCCCATTAACCTTTCTCGCGCAGCCCAGTTATTTGAATTTAACCTTTTCCATTTTATTTCAAACACACTTCTGTACCCAATTTCAAAAATGAACCCAGGTCGATTCAGTGAACCAAATTTAATGAAACCAATGTTGTTAGAAAGGTCTGGGAATGCTGAATCCAAGCCCGTTGGATTCAATTCATTTGGATCTATAGATCATCCATGGTAAAAATAACAAGGCATAAGCTTTTCTGCATTCAAACATTTTTCAAAATAAACCATAATAGCTTTTGAGTTGATTCCAACTCTCAAAAATCACATTTAACCATACCTTTCAGAATATATAAAAATATATAGGTTTACTTACAGAAAGAATGTTCAAGTAATAAAAGAATGTCCCATAGGCATTTCTAGACACTTTAATTAATTAAAATAAAAGGGTAAAACCTTGTTAAATTGTGACACCACTTTAAATCACATTCCCATGGACTAAAATATGTGGTGATGACATGTGTCAACATGATCCCATGTTTTGGTTTGGAGAATATTAAATCTTAACTAGTTTTTCAATGAGTAGAAATTACTTTTCTACAAATAAAAGGAATTAAACCAAACCTTAATCTTGTAATGTTAGTGATGATGTTAGATCATCTATAGGACCCTTTTGTGTGATGATTGCAAGTAGTTAAGTATTGTTTGGTGATTGTGTACCTCGTATTTATTTATAGACGCTAGTACCGACCAAGGATACGAGGAGGAAGGAGGATACTACGAAGAAGAAGCCGAGGAGAACTTCAACCACTGCTCTGCACAAGGCAAGCTTATACTGATATTGTGCAAGCCAATACCTGCAAGCTTTATTAACTAAGTGGACCAATGCAAGCTAACCCTTGCAAGATACCCTACTGATGCCACAAACCACTACTTGTTACTATGCCCACTATATGCCTTAAGCATATGTGATCATATCCACTTGATAAACCAATCCTAGTTTTACTTACAAGCTTGATTACTTTATTTCTTTATAAAAGCTAGTACTTAGAGATTTCTTAAGTAACTGGTAGATTTAGAAAGATAATTGAAGGTTGCATAAAGAGCATAAAACTTGGCCTAAGCTAGATAATCTTGATGTCATCCTAAGGCATAAGATTAAACTTAGTTAAACTCCACTAGTGTACCACCCCTCATTAGTTCTTACCCCCACTTCTAGATGCTAGTGCTAAGCATAAAACTTGATCAACTTTAGATGGGAATACTTGGTGGAAAAATGGTTATGAAAACCTTGGAATGATGGATCATTCTATTGAAATGTTTTGGACATGTGTTTCCGAACACTTGATGATTTCGGTGATGAAAATGATGAGGCATGAGCCTTACCCCTTTATAAAACTGATGGTTGTCTAGATGCGATACCATTCCAATTTTATCGTACAACCACAATACCCGAAGATTGGGTAGGGCTTGACTGGAAACTTATATACCTCAGTATTAGTTCCCTCACGGCCAAGGTCTGAGCTGAGGCTACCTTGTGAAGATTGTCCACCTGTGCAGTACCCAAGATGAAAGTTGGTCATGGTTGGGAGGCTAAACTCACAAGAGAGTTGCTTATACTAGGGCGTGTAATTGAAAGGTTAGGATTGATTATCCGCATACTGAGTATGGTGAATTCAGGATTTGTTCCTGATGGATGTATCGAATGTTGTGGTGAAAGTGTACAATCTCTGCAGAGTGTCAAACTATTCGAATAGCCGCGTCCACGGTTATGGACAGTTGAAGTGGCCATACTGTTTCCCCGTCAGATGTTTTCAAAAGACTTGTGAAATGAATTGAGACTTTGACTTGACCACAACAGGGTTGTGACATGAGATACAAGTTTCCACTTAGGTGTTATAAAGCCTTAACTAGCATTCGTTGCTTCTAAACTTACTAGAGATAAATCTGGCTTCTGCAAAATAACCCTAGAGCCTAGTGTCCGATTATCAAAAACCCCTTTCACTTGTTAGTATTAGTTTGCGAGTACTTAAAGAGTACTCATGGCTTTGTCCCTGGCTATTCCCGTGGCCAGACTATGAAGAGGAGTACCTGGAGGATGGACCCCAGGAAGGTTACGACAACTAGGATCATCTCCCATCGTCAGCATTTCCTGTGAACCCCGAAGATGGAGCTTCGCCTACGCTACCGTTATTACTACGTATTCCGCTGCTTGAAGTTGTATTAAGAACTGGATCATGAGATCCCTATTTGTGTAAGAACTTATGTACGGTTTGTAATGGATGATGTACTGTGGTATCCAATTCTGTTATGTCTCGCAAAAATGGTAATCCTGGGATTGCGATGTATGGCATAACAGGCATCTGGGATTAAAAATCTGGGTGTTGACAGAGGACCATGACGAAGAGCTATGACTTGTACCAAGGAATCATGTTTCCAAGACGCTGTTGCCCGATCTGGCTTGGGGTTTTCACCCGGAACCTGACACCCTAGGCAAGGGAGGTGATGAAGCTCCTCGATGACGCCTCAACAGGATGCGACACCCACAAGCTTCGCCGTCACCGGCCCAAAGGCAAGGCTTTCGCCCGGGGCATGGTACCTCGTTCCTGCAACCGAGCACCTTGTTCTTCACATGGAGCCCCCGCGCTGGCCCCCAGAGGAGTCACCAGCAGGTTTGCGCACAGCCAACTCAAATAAGCATCACCGGTCACCCAACTAAAGGGAATATGCCCTAAGAGGCAATAATAAAGTGTTTATTATGTATATTCCAAGTATATGATAGATGTTTATTTTGCATGCTATAATTATATTAATACGGTTACGTTAATACATGTGTTTTAATAAACAAATAGAAAGTTCCTAGTTATGCCTCTCTCATAAACTAGCTCGTTGATTAACAAGATGATCAATGTTTCCTGATCATGGACATTGGATGTTGTTAATAACCAGATCACAACATTAGTGTAATGGTGTGATGAACATTCATCCAAAGTATAGCATTACGATCAAAGTCATTGAGTTTATATTGCTATAAAAACTTACAAAGTGATCCTAATCCTTAGACCATGAGATCATGTCAATCACTAACGCCGGAAGAGTTCCTTGATAACATCAAACGTCACACCGTAACAAGGTGATTATAAAGATGGCTTCAGAACTAATAAAGTGTTATGTTGAGGCCCATGGATCGAGAGTGGAATTTTTTCATCCCGATGACGGATAGATATACTCTGGGCCCTCTCGGTGATATCACATTGGTTAGCTTGCAAGCAAGTGATTTGATCACTAGAATGTTATATCACGGGAACGAGAAAAGAGTGCATGCCAGTAACGAGATCAAACTAGGTATGGAGATACCAATGATCTAATATCAGACATGTAATATATCGTGAAACAAAGGTATTAAGATACTAGCGTAAAAGGTTCCAACGATCATAAGAAAGTCATCGTTGAATGTGTGGGAGTCAGTATGGGTCTCCAGATCCCGCTTCTGATTATTGATCGGAGAGGGGTCTCGATCATGTCCGCATTATTTGCGAACCGTAGGGTGACACACTTAAGAGACACCGACATCCAATTGGAGCAAAAGTTTCATGCCGGAAAGAATAACAAGCGCGGGAATTTATTTCACTAGATACCGAAACAGGTTTTCGGGTGAAATTGCAGAAAGTGTTTTTGCATGTGAAATGAAATACTAGCAAGGGGTTATATGTGAATGTTTGTCATTAAATTAATTGACAAAATTCTGAATAAATAAAAGGAGTTTTATTTAATGAGAGTTTGCATTAAATTTGGTGGAAATTTAATGGGAATTTGAGTGGGATTTTGAGTGGAGGGAGTTGAAAGGATTTTTGTGAGTGGAGTGTCCACCCACATGAATGAGGGGAGGACAAGGGGGCAGCCCCCATGCGCCGGCCACCCCCTTGGGGTTCCCCCCTCTCCGATAAAAGGCACCCCCCCTCCTCACTTCTCACTCATACCTCCTCGTGAAGGATCTCTCTCCCCCTCTAGAATTTATCCCCCATGGTATCGGAATAGCGAGATACATGTTTCCGGTGGCTATTCGGCAAGAAAGAGTTGTGATTCCACTGCATCGCTGGAGCGAGGAGGCGGAGGTTGCTCGGTGCCTCGGACGTGTGTGTGAGCACGGATGCGCCGCTAAGTTGCGGTGTTAAGGACTTCCTCTCGATCTTGAGATCGGCAAGAGATTGTCTACATCAACCACGAGTTTAACTCGTTAATCTTTGTCGGTCTTCAAGGGTATGTTCTCTACGGATATACATCCGCCCGTTGTTTGTATCTAGTAGATAGATCTTGGTACATAGTTGTTCCCATTGTAGGAATTTTTTTGTTTTCTGTGCTGCGAACCCTACAGTGGTATCAGAGTCGGATCTATACGTAGATGATTTACACGGGTATTACACATATGAGTATGTGGGTGATGATGATCGTGTTATTGCTTCTTAATTGTATTTTGTATATTGGTGGCATAGTGGGATGAAGCGGCCCGGACAAACTTTACATGTCCTCGCACATGAGACCTGTTCCACGCTTGACATGCAACTAGTTTGCATAAGTGGCTAGCATGTGTCTATCTCTCCTACTATTCAATATCTAATTTGCAACGAGTTGTCAACAATTTGGTTATCCTTGTTGTGATTCATGTTTTTAGGTAAGAATGGTTCTATCTTCGAAAGCCCTAAGCCACGTAAAACTTGCAATGGATAAATTAGAGGCGTCTAGTTTAGATTGTTGCTGGGCTAGTGTTATGATATGGTGATGTTGTAAGTAGAAGTATGAGATGATACTCTTACAACACACATAACGTGTAAGTTCCATAGACCTTGGCCTTACACATAGAGGTATGATAGTGATCATACCACGGTGCACATGATAGAGATCATATGCGGGAACCATAGCATTTCACTTATAAACATGTGATGTTTGATAGCATCTTATATTTCTTGTTTGGCATTTTATTAGCATAATAAGATGACCCCTCATTTAAATATCAAGATAAGAATGTGTTCTTCCTTAAGTATGCACCGATTATGTTTTCGTCGCTCCAAGACATCACGTGATGATCGGGTGTTCTTGGATCCACGACCATATTTCAGGTGTAAGACAGTTACACACGCGAATAATAAGGTTCTTACTTGGAGAGCCTAGCATGTACAGACATGGCCTCGGAACACGGACCGAAAGGATAAGCATGAGTCATATGGTATATATGTTGCCCATTTGATGCTCGCCTTTGAAGCTACACCGACTCACGTGATGATCGGACTTGGTGTAGTGGATTTGGTTCATGTAATCACCAAAAAGGCATGAGGGATGTCGTTTTTTAGTGGGAGTTCATTCGTAATGTGGATTAGTTGAACTCAATATATCATAAACTTAGTCTAAACTTTACAAACTCTATTATAGATGGCACCACCTGCTTTCAATTTCAATGTGTTCATGGAGAAAGAGAAACTTGCAATGAACGGTAGCAACTTTACCGAATGGGCCATGAATTTTAGGATTCTACTCTCTGCTGCACAAAAGCAATATGTGCTAGAAGCGCCGCTAGGCCCCCCACCGTTCGATGATGCCCCTGACAAGGAGAAGAATGTCTATCAGACTCGTCAGGAGGACCACAACTTAGTTCATTGCGGCATATTTTATGGGCTAGAGCCGTAACTTCGAAAGAATTTCAAAAACGGCAATGCATTTCATACAATGGGTGAGTTGAAAATGATTTTCGACACACATGCTTCTGTAGAGAGATACAATGCTTCATAAAAGTTCTTTAGCTTCATGATGGAAGAGCATAGAGCATGTACTCAAGATGTCGGGTTACGCCTATAAGCTTATGTCCTTGGGAATATCGACTCCCATTGACTTAGGCATCCATCATGTTCTGCAGTCTCTGCCACCTAGCTATAAGAGCTTCGTGATGAACTATAATATGCAAGGCATGAAGAAGTCTCTCCCCGAGCTTCTGTCAATGCTTAAAACTGCAGAAGTGGAGATCAAGAAGGAACATCAAGTGTTGATGATCAATAAGAACACTGGTTTCAAGAAAGACAAGAAGGATAATCGGAAGGGAAGTAAGGGCGGCAAGCCGGTTGCCATGCCTGAAAAGAAACCCCGAGTCGTCCCTAAGTCTGATACCGAGTGCTATTATTGTCAGGGGACTGGCCACTGGAAACGCAACTGCCCCAAGTATTTGG
Source organism: Avena longiglumis (assembly GCA_030063025.1). Classification (NCBI taxonomy): domain Eukaryota; kingdom Viridiplantae; phylum Streptophyta; class Magnoliopsida; order Poales; family Poaceae; genus Avena; species Avena longiglumis. The sequence goes on along the minus strand of CP125979.1, from coordinate 241,999,651 downwards.
CAGACAAGAAGGCCGGCAAGGCAAACAAAGGTATATATGATATACATGTTATTGATGTGTACTTGACTAGTGCTTGCAGTAGCACCTGGGTATTTGATACCGGTCCAGTTGCTAATATTTGTAACTCGAATCAGGGGCTGCGGAACAAGCGACCGCTAGTAAGGGGTGAGGTCAAGGTGCGTGTCGGCAATGGATCAAGCGTTGATGTGATCGCCGTCGGAACGCTGCCTCTCCACTTGCCATCAGGATTAGTAATAAACTTGAATAATTGTTATCTGGTGCCAGCACTGAGCATGAACATTGTATCTGGATCGTGTTTGAATCATTTGATACATGTGAGCCATGCCTTATGGGCAAGATGACTAGAATGTCGTTTTCCGGTTCAATGGAACGGGCGACAGATTTATTGGAAATCATACATTCTGATGTATGTGATCCAATGAGTGTGTCGAGGCGAGGTGGATATCGTTATTTTGTTACTTTCACGGATGATTTGAGTAGATACGGTTATATATACTTGATGAAACACAAGTCTGAAACCTTTGAAAAGTTCAAGGAATTTCAGAATGAAGTGGAAAATCATCGTAATAGAAAGATCAAATTTTCTACGGTCCGACCGTGGAGGTGAGTATCTAGGTTTCGAGTTTAGCACTCATATGAAAGAGTGTGGAATTGTTTCACAACTCACACCTGCCGGAACACCACAGCGAAATGGTGTGTCGAAACATTGTAATCGTACTTTATTGGATATGGTTCGATCTATGATGTCTCTGGCAGACTTGCCGTTGTCATTTTGGGGTTATGCACTAGAACCTGCTGCATTCACTTTAAATTGGGCACCATCTAAATCCGTTGAAAAGACACCGTATGAATTGTGGTTTGGAAACAAACCTAAGCTGTCATTTCTTAAAGTTTGGGGATGCGATGTTTATGTGAAGAAACTTCAACCGGATAAACTCGAACTCAAAGCGGAAAATGCTTCTTCATAGGATACCCTAAGGAAACTATTGGGTATTCCTTCTATCACCGATTCGAGGGCAAGGTTTTTGTTGCCAAGAATGGATCCTTTCTAGAGAAAGAGTTTCTCGTGAAAGGTGTGAGTAGTCGGAAGGTAGAACTCGAAGAGGTTATTGAACCTTCTCTTCAAAGTATGGCGAGTAGCGCAGCGCCGGAAGTCGTTCTGGAGTTGGCTTCACCAGTTGAAGAGGGAACTAATGATAATGATCATGAAACTCCAAAAGAGAGTACTACCGAACCTCGCAGGTCTAGCAGGACACGTGCGGCTCCCGAGCTATACGGAAACCCTGTAATGAATTTCATGGTTGATGAAATTGATGACCCTGCGACGTATGAAGAAGCGATGATGAGCCCGGATTTCAACAAATGGTTAGAAGCCATGAAATCCGAGATGGAATCCATGTATGAAAATCAAGTTTGGAACTTGGTGGACTTACCTCATGACCGAAAGGCCATGGAGAATAAATGGATTTTCAAAAGAAAAACTGATGTTGATGGTAATGTGACCGTCTATAAAGCTTGACTTGTCGCAAAGGGGTTTCGACAAATTCAAGGAGTTGACTACGATGAGACATTCTCTCTTGTAGCGATGCTAAAATCAGTTAGGATTATGTTAGCAATTGCTGCATATTTCGATTATGAGATATGGCAGATGGATGTCAAAACCGTGTTTCTCAATGGTAATATTGAAAAAGAGTTGTATATGATACAACCAAAGGGTTTTATCGATCCTAAGGATGCTAACAAGGTGTGCAAGCTTCAGCGATCCATCTATGGACTGAAGCAAGCATCACGAAGTTGGAATCTCCGCTTTGATGAGGTGATCAAAGAGTTTGGATTTGTCCAAACTTATGGAGAGGCTTGTATTTACAAGAAAGTGAGTGGGAGCAATGTGGCATTTCTGATAATATATGTGGATGGCATATTATTGATCGGAAATGATATAGATCTTTTAAACAATGTTAAAAGTTATCTAAACAAAAAAATTCAATAAAGGACCTAGGTGAAGCATCATACATATTAGGCATAAAGATCCATAGAGATAGATCTAGGCGCCTAATAGGGCTATCGCAAAGTACATACATTGATAAGATTTTAAAGAAGTTTAAAATGGACAGAAGTAAGAAGGAGTTCTTACCTATGTTGCAAGGCAAGACATGAGTAAGACTCAAAGTCCAGCTACGGCGAAAGAAAAAGAGATAATGGACAAAGTCCCCTATGCTTCAGCCATAGGCTATATAATGTATGCCATGCTATGTACAAGACTGGATGTGACACATGCTATTAGTTTGACTAGTAGGTACCAATCGGATCCAGGTTCAGAACACTGGATAGCGGTCAAGAATATCCTTAAGTACTTGCGAAGAACTAAAGATATATTTCTTGTGTACGGAGGTGAAGAAGAGCTCGTCGCTAAGTGTTATGTTGACGCAAGCTTTGACACCGATCCGGATGAATCTAAGTCTCAATCCGGATACGTATTTCTCATGAATGGCTGAGTGGTTAGTTGGAGGAGTTCCAAACAACCTGTGGTGGCGGGATCAACAACGGAGGCCGAATATGTTGCTGCTTCGGAAGCGGCTCAGGAAGCGGTTTGGATGAAGGAGTTCATATCCAAACTAGGTGTGGTTGCGAGTGTGTTGTACCCAATGGTGATCTATTGTGACAACAATGATGCCATTGCCAATACGAAAGAACCAAGGTCTCGCAAGAATTCCAAGCATATTAAGCGCCGGTTTCGCTCCATCCACGAGCATGTCAAGGATGGAGATATAAAGATTTGTAAAGTACACATGGATCTCAATGTAGCAGATCCGTTGACTAAAACTCTCCCTAGAGCAAAACATGATCAACACCAGAACTCCATGGGTGTTAGATTCATCACTATGTAACTAGATTATTGTCTCTAGTGCAAGTGGGATACTGAAGGGAATATGCCCTGAGAGGCAATAATAAAGTGTTTATTATGTATATTCCAATTATATGATAGATGTTTATTTTGCATGCTATAATTTTATTAATACGGAAACGTTAATACATGTGTGTTTAATAAACAAACAGAAAGTTCCTAGTCATGCCTCTCTCATAAACTAGCTCATTGATTAACAAGATGATCAAGGTTTCCTGATCATGGACATTGGATGTTGTTAATAACGAGATCACGACATTAGTGTAATGGTCTGATGAACATTCATCCGAAGTATAACATTATGATCAAAGTCGTTGAGTTTATATTGCGAAGTATAGCATTACGATCAAAGTCATTGAGTCATTAACAACTTACGAAGTGATCCTAATCCTTAGACCATGAGATCATGGCAATCACTAACACCGGAAGAGTTTCTTGATAACATCAAACGTCACACTATAACAGAGTGATTATAAAGATGGGTTCAGAACTAATAAAGTGTTATGTTGAGGCCCATGGATCGAGAGTGGAATTTTTTCATCCCGATGACGGATATATATACTCTGGGCCCTCTCAGTGATATCACATTGGTTAGCTTGCAAGCAAGTGATTTGATCACTAGAATGTTATATCACGGAAACAAGAAAAGAATGCATGTCAGTAACGAGATCAAACTAGGTATGGAGATACCGATGATCGAATATCGGATATGTAATATATCATGAAACAAAGGGATTAAGATACTGGCGTAAAAGGTTCCAACGATCACAAAAAGTCATCGTTGAATGTGTGGGAGTCAGTATGGGTCTCTAGATCCCGCTTCTGATTATTAATCGGAGAGGGGTCTCGATCATGTCCACATTATTCACGAACCGTAGGGTGACACACTTAAGAGACACCGACATCCAATTGGAGCAAAAGTTTCATGCCGAAAAGAATAACAAGCGCAGGAATTTATTTCACTAGATACCGAAACAGGTTTTCGGGTGAAATTGCAGAAAGTGTTTTTGCATGTGAAATGAAATACAAGCAAGGGGTTATATGTGAATGTTTGTCATTAAAGTAATTGACAAAATTCTGAATAAATAAAAGGAGTTTTATTTAATGATGGTTTGCATTAAATTTGGTGGAAATTTAATGGGAATTTGAGTGGGATTTTGAGTGGAGGGAATTGAAAGGATTTTTGTGAGTGGAGTGTCCACCCACATGAATGAGGGGAGGGCAAGGGGACAGCCCCCATGCGCCGGCCACCCTCTTGGGGTCCCCCCCCCTCTCCTATAAAAGGCACCCCCCTTCTCACTTCTCACTCACACCTCCTCATGAAGGATCTCTCTCCCCCTCTAGAATTTATCCCCCATGGTATCGGACTAGCGAGATACATGTTCCCGGTGGCTATTCGGCAAGAAAGAGTTGTGCTTCCGCTGCATCGCTGGAGCGAGGAGGAGGAGGTTGCTCGGTGCCTCGGACGTGTGTGCGAGCACGGATGCGCCGCTAAGTTGCGGTGCTAAGGACTTCCTCTCAATCTTGAGATCGGGAAGAGATCGTCTACATCAATCATGAGTTTAACTCGTTAAGCTTTGTCGGTCTTCAAGGGTATGTTCTCTACGGATATACATATGTCCGTTGTTTGTATCTAGTAGATAGATCTTGGTACATAGTTGTTCCCATCGTAGGAAAATTTTTGTTCTCTATGCTGCGAATCCTACACCAACACCGTCACCCCCGTCGCCGGCGTCAGAAAATGCCTCAAGCCGCGACACCAAGAAGGTGGCGGGCTCCACTAGACCCGGCCAAAGCAGCAACATCCCTGCGCTCAGGGCCGGGGAGGACGGTCAAGGGGAAGTGGGGGCACACTCGGCCGCCGGCGCCATCGCCGTTGCCAGCAACATCGCCCAGGCAATCCCACCTGCGCGGATCAAGGCTCACACGCACACCCAGCACAGGGGCTAGCAGGTTAGGGCCCACAAAACCCAGATCAAGCCCAGAAGGGCCTAGATCTGGGCCGGCCGGGCCGCTTCCACCTCCCTGCCTCCACTACGGCTGTCGCTCGGGGCCACTCCGGCCACCGGTCATCTGGCAGCCCGAGGGGGGCGCCGCCAGGCCAGATTCGGCCGCCACCCACCGGAGGAAGGAGGAGGGAGCCACGCAGCCCGAGGACCGCCTCACGCGCCATACCAGGCCAGCCGAAAGCACGCCACCGCCCGCGCTCCAGCCGCAGAGCCAGAGCTGGAGCCAAGGACGCCGCGCCGCCATGACCGCCGTCTCGCGCCAGACTGGCCGCGAGGAAGGAAGAGCGCCCCGCCACTACCTTCCACTGGCGCCACGGCCACGGAGGCCCTCGGCGGCGAGTGCGAGGGCAGATGGAGGCCCTAGCGGCGGCTAGGGTTTCCCCCGTGTCGCCAGGGGAGGGCGACTCGGGGGCTCGTTTCGTGGAGTCGACTTTGTCAATATAATTCTTGCTACTGGATCTAAGTTTTGTTAGCTTGTACGATGTTCGGTATGATTTGCATGCTTAGTTAGACTGATTTGTACTTTAGTTTGCATCATTAGCAGTATAGTGTAAAGTCGGATTTTTTTGTTTTGTCAGTGACTAATTTCTGGTTTGTTTTGCAATATTGTGCAATCGTTTATTTCAGATATTTCTCTGTTGAAGTTGTTCACAATGGATTTTTCTGCGGCTTAGACGCCAATTTGTCTTATGTGCCAGCTTCTACTGCATTTGACAACTCCTCGCCTGAAACATGGTCCAATTTGTGGATAGATGATACTGTGGAGAAGCTTGGTTGTCACAGAGATAGAAGGCTAAGTGTACTGGCTTGCCAGAGAAGGATCTTGCTGATGGTTTAGTGCCTATTGTGATAGATGCAGAAATTATTCAGATGATTAATGTCACAGTCTATTGCGCGACACTTTTGTTATTCTTTGGTCACACTAATTTTCTGAGGTCGTTGAGAGCTGATGTGCTAGTTAGTCTAGATCCTCCCTTAGCAAGATTCAACACGTATATTGTGTATAATTCTTTATGAAAGAATTTTATTTCTTCATTAGATTGCAAAGCTATCTGTCAAGATACTAAGTTTCATTTGTTATTTTGCTACTATACTTGATGTCAATTCCAAAGCTATATGTCAATTGCACAATTATGAAATATCAATCAAATTTCATCCAGATTTCAGTTTGCACTGTCAGCTTACACAGTTATGAAACATTTGTCAACTTTCAGTCAGAATTGATTCAAGATTCAGCGCAACACAATTTTATTTCTCAATAGTACAGAACTGATAGCACTCTCACTCACACAAGATAATACATAAATGCTCTCTCCGTTTCAAAACATAAGATGTTTTAGCTTTGTGAAGCAAATGTATCTAGACTTCTTTTAGTATGTAAAGGAGGGAGTAGTACACAGATAGTACTCTCAATCGTTCTCATCAGAGCACAAAAAGTACATGACCAAGCAACAAACTAAAGTTATCACAAAAATGATTTCTCTTTCCTATCTCTACTTCTAATCTCTTCCTTATGTGTTTTCTGCATTAGTTTCTTCTCTTTTTTTTATATATCCAGTCCAAAAAGTTCAGAGACATGTTGTAGCAGATATTCCTCTAGCTCTCAGCTTCCATATGCTTCGGATAGTTGAGGTCCTCTTCACATTGTCCCTGCAAGAAATTAGAAGAAAGTACATTATAACTGATCCATGATGACTAAGTAACACATTGGGCGGATATGAAACGATAAAAACATTTCACGCAGAGAGGAAAATAAAGGACAGAAGGTGTCTATGGAACCGGCAATTGCTAATGAAACAGAAACATTCAGTTGACATCCAGCCAAAATCAGAGGAGCCCAAGATTTATATGAATCTTGGCCAGCTGTCCTTGTTGCCGTCCTTGTGGATGCCCTCGTTGCTCCCAATAAGCCACTGCCGTCACATTCGCCCAGCCGTCACCAATAGCACCGCTGCATCTACCACCACCGGCACCTGTGACCTCAATTTTCGTCCTCTCCGAAGCCATCAGGTTGACCGCACCGCCCCCTAGCTTCTGCTCACCGTCACCGCCGCCAGCTTCCTACGATTTGGATCAGGGGGATTTATTTTTGCTATTAAAAACATACAAGGACCTATACCCCGTAATTTTTCAATCATCTAGCTTTTTTAGCAAAATATAAAAACAACTCTTCCACTCGCCAGCTTCCCATCCACGTGTCACTACACATTCCCTTGGACTAACGATCACCCTGCATGACAGGTTGCAGGACCGTTGCTTCACCTGGTGCAACATGTTGGACTAATACCAGAAGTGTTTGAAATAACTCAACACTAATTAAGTGATTAATTTGGGAAACTAAGGCATGTGCAGATCTGCACAATGATAAAAAAAAAATTTCTTTACTACTCCCTCTGTCCCAGAATAGATGTCTTAGGTTTTTCAAATTTTGGATCAATCTATATACTAAATAGTGTCTAGATTCATCCAAAATAGCTCCTAAAGTAAAACGAATTAAAAGGTTGAAATACATTCATAACAATTACAACAACTGCAATTAATATCTATTTTTGTTCATTGAGCAATTTAGGCAAGAAAATTATGATAATGTTTTTCTTGATAACAGAAACCCAAATATAGATGATCACATGCCATGTGTCATGTGTACTGCGCATTGATGGAGCTGCCACATGCAGCTCCTGATCTTCTTCTTCTACCTCCCAATCTCCCTACTCTCCTTGAACACACACAAGAGATCTGAAAACTAAAAGGAACACACACGCACACTACACCAAGGAAGAACCACAAAGGCTTTGCCAAGACTCTCTTCCTTGGCAGCCACAAACACTACATTATTTTCTCTGCCCGCAGGCCACACTTTTCCTTTCCATTTTCCAGCTTAAATACACGTACAAGGATTGGATACATGCAGCCAGTAGTGCCGCTACTCACGCCACTCACACATGACCAGCTCCACGACCTGCATGCACCCACGTTCAGCTCTTGTGCGGCTCCTCTTCAACGGCCGCACGACCAGGCCAACTTGATCCATGCATTTAGTTTGCCACTAATCAACTTGACTAATTCTAACAACTCGACTAATTCTAACAACTCGTGCATGCACTACTCCACTAATGGCTTGCAATCTGGCTGCTGACTACACTCTCTATATCGCTTAGTGCTGTCCACTCTTGCCGATCTGCCTCCCTGCCATGCTTATGCATACAACTTGCTAGAACTTAGCCGACCACTAAAAACTACACATCATGCAATTCTAAACTTAATACTTGCTAACAAGATTTGTTCCAACACGCATCAATAGTCATGAATACATAATGCCAAAAATATGGCTCGGTAAGGTTAAAGATAGCATCAGATTTAATCTGTATGTTCTATATGCTTAAAAAGGTATGCAAATACCTCTGCTCTGCTCTACTTTACTTGTTTGAGACCAACGTTTAAGATTAGAAATAACAATACTTATTGAGAAACTCTATTCAAGATCCCTCATGTGTAAATTTCTACAAATGCTACAAACATATATATAATATTAGAATTATATGAGAGAACCTCTTTAAATCATGAAAAATGGCACCAAAAATATATGCTATTAACTGGACAATGCACTGCAGGAGTGCTGATAAAGAAACTTCCTTATTTGGTAAATACAAACCGGTAAACTAAAAATCACTCTTGATGGACCAAGCGGATTTAGCATTAAGAAAGAAATCAACAATCAATATCCATCATACTAAGAAAACAATTTTAATCCTTTTGTACTCGCTTCCTAGCACTCAACATTCCAAGGGTAGAAACTCTGCATTGGCACATATTTAATTGTAAGTGCCATTTATACAATAAACCATCAGATGAAACTCTGCATTCCAATTGTAATCCTTCTGTAACTCTGCATTCGCACACTATTTTTTTAAATCAAGTAATTACTATTGCCTGACAAGCTGTTCTTGCTGGCACCTAGTAGTTGGTACACACGAAGTAGTAACTAAATTCCATGAGCGCAACTAAATTTAGACCTTAATATGAAAAGTGACTACACCATGGGAAGGATTCTTAACCATTACAGATGGAACTGAGCCAAATAATGGTGCCAAAATAAATAGAAATACCTTGATACTCTCGGTCGCTGGTCATTTTGTTCTTCACAAAAAATAACTTTAACCCATTTGCAAGATAAAAGCATACCCTTGAGATAACCTAGCGAAATACATGTGAACCAGATATAAGCTAGCCTAAAGGCACCACTCTGCATTTGAACACGAGCAGCAGGATTTAACTAATAAAATTTAGCCTAAACACGTGTTCTATTAAACTAATAAAATTTAGCCTAACCACATGTTGTACGGTATACCATCCATATATGAACTATGTTAGGCATTTAGTGAGACCGAATCTAGGAATTATATGTTGGCATTCGAAGATGTTGTCCATTGAAAACCTAACGACTTGCTAGATGCATCATGAACCAGCAATCCAAATACCAATAAAAGTATATGTGCATTGAAAAGAAAAGAAATTCAAAAAGCAAACCATAGGATTCAGGAAACAAGAATAGTTAAACAAAGGACCACATAGCTTTAAAATTTCAGAATCGCATTCAGCCTACATGGCCAAACAAAAATATTTTTTTCTTAACAAATCTGTTAGGCAAAAAGGAGCAGCATTCTTAATTAGTCGTGGTGAGATAGTATAAAGCGTATTAGAAGTAGATTACTATATAAATATAACCAACACCGGTTATTCCCCTATGAAATCAAAACTGATCAGTTATGTGTTCTGTACATGCACTTATTATCATTCTCATGTTTGTATTATAGAAAATTGGCATTCACATGAACACTGCTTGTTTAATAAATAACTAAAAGGAATAAGAAACGATCATCCATCAGTTGGAGAACTTTAATTATGACATGATCAGTTTCAGTAAAATGCTCAAAATCTAAATTCATTAGATAAACAATCACTTCTCATAAGTTAGGAAATCTGTAAATCCAACCGTGAAGGTATAAACTCAATAATTTGATACAGCCACAACCAAGAATTGTTCGGAAACTTGTTGACAATTTCAGTTATTAACCGGTCTTCCCTGATTAAGAATTTCCGCAAGCTGCAAAACCGAACCACAATTCGTCATTTCCAAAGGAATAAAGAATTTTACCATAAGATAAATAACAAGGCTATCATGAAGTTTACTTCTCACATTTGTTTGCTATTGGAAATAATCAGATCCTTACATTATCTGTAAAAACTAACATAGCTGACATTTCACAAAATTCAACAGCAATGTACACCTTCAGGTCCGATTGGTGGTGTTGGGGCACATGTTTCAGAAGCCATAAAATTAGGGAAATGACTCCAAGGAAAATTAGATTTTTGTATGAGCTGTTTATATATAATACAATAATTATCTCGGTGTAGAGGAAGAACATGTCTCACGTAATTAATAAGGCACGACTCTAATTTGAGTTAACTAACATAGGCTCTGGTGTATATAAGTTAATAATTTGATCAACTCCCCATAATTCTGAAGATGATTGGCAAGCTTTTCTGCATACAAGCTTTTTTAAGATAAAATCTTCCACAAAAAGAGATGAAGCATGATAATTCAAAAGTAAAGAACAGCATTTCTCAAGAAACTATTCAGAGAAGAGGTATCTGGACAACCATCTACATTAAAGCATATATTCCAGTGTAACGATGAGCACAATCGATTGGAAATCAAAAATATACATGGTGTCCTAAACTGACCTTAGGTGACCATACTGTTCACATCACGAGAAGGTCGCTTTGTAAACTCTAAAGTAAAAAAGGTAAAGGTTGCACAGAAATAAAAGTAGAACAATAGTTAAAACCCGCACCAATCAGGTTAGTGGCAATAGATAAAATATCTCAGCGACATAGAAGATGGGTCCACTCGAATCGCTACCATGGATACCAACTTATAATAGTAAACCAAAAGTCACATATACAGGAAACGGGTCTTTGATTAGACTAGCTGGCTACAATAAAAAGAATAAAAGATAGTTGCAGTAGAGAGCAGTCTTCAACATGTTCCATACACGGCAACCAGATGTATTCAGATTGACACATTAAAGAACAGAAATTCACCCTATGTTGTGTACTGCTAGAACGAGGCACAACCTCCCAGTATATATTCTAGAGGCAGAGAATACATTACGCAAAGGGGACCATACAGAGTGATACTCATGTGTGCACTGGCTAAAGATTACCGAGTATTTGCTGGAACATTATAATCCTTGTTTCTGCAGTTGGCTCCCATTCTCATCAAGTGCGCGCGAGCACTTTAACTCTTTTGTCAATGTTAACTTTGATATAGCAACATAAAGTTGACCGTGTGATAACGCATGCTTTGGCAAATAAACACCTCATTAATTGTAGAATGGTTACCATAAGAGACCAATGTGCTGCAACTATCACAAACCTGTAAAAGAATAGTGGAATACATTATCATCTCAACTCAAAACATCTTAGCCTCCTTCTATTCGAGCATAGCAACTTTAGAAGGTTTCAGTTATGCATATAAACATTGTACTACCGAGGTATTAATTTTTGTAGACTCCACATTGGCTTACTTAACCTATCGCTTTCATGAGAACAAGAGGTAAGTAGATTGCATTGGCTTATTTACCCCATCGCTTTCATGAGCAGCCTCCCAAGATCTAAATCCATATGAATATGAATGCTGTTGGCAATGCTTCTCGAGGTGACAACACTGGGACAAAGGTCCAACCTGAATAGTTAGTTACATCCCTCATAAGCATGCCCCCACTGATATCCTGCAATGGGACCCCAAAATAATTAGTTACATGCCTCATAAGCATATCATCAAACACTTCACCTGCAAGCATATCATCAAACACTTCACGTGCAACACTATCTCTACATCAGAAAACACATATAGACACAAAGAATGAGAGCATCTCGTGAGAAATTAGAGACAAAAGTAGCAGCATCACTACCGTGAGAGAAAGCAAGCAACAAGTCATCTAAAGGAAGGGGACATGAATAGAGATAGAGCACCGGCAACTGCTGCTGCGCAGGCGTGACGACGATGCTAGGTGGCAAGAGAGCGGCAGCTTGCGCTTCATCTCCCAGTGATGGTGGCAACACGAAGTGGCGGTGCAAGTATCGGCATGTGTCTCCTCCTAGACATGGCGAAGTGGAGCTCGACCAGGGGATTGCGTGGTGGCGCCGGCTCGAACGGGAGATGGGTTGTGGCGGCGGCTGGACGGATGGGGCGGAGGACGGTGATGACCACGGTCAGGAGAGCGCCCATGGGGGTGGTCGACGGCCAGGGGATTGGGGAAGAGAGAGAGACGTGAGGGTGATTGGGGAAGAAGGGCGCTGAGAAAGGGCGGAAAGGGAGGAGGCAAGAGCGTAGGGGCTGGAGAGGAGGGAGAGGAGCTCGAGGATGAAGGCGGAGCTCGGGGGGAGGGGTCACTGATCTGCAAGCAGCCACTCTGGCTGTTGGTTTTTGGCAGATTTGGGAAGCAAGAAATAAAGCTCGCAAAGAGAGTGTATTCCCAAACCCGACTCACACGTGTGGGAAAATACCTTGCACTTGTGGACCTGATAAAAGCAAACCGTAGGACTCCTCTGTTCTGTTGACTAGTGAAAGCTGTTTGGTTCAGTCCCACCTCGTTTAGGAGAATACCATACCTAGCTTATAAGGGGGAGATTCCTTCCTCCTATCAGTTCGGGCTTTTGGGATGGAGTGGGCTCTCTTCTTATTGTTGGACCGTAAGCGCATGAAGGTCCAAAACATGGGCTGAGTGCTGGGCTGGCCAAGTGAATGCTAACATCTGGTAGCTTATAAGGGGAGATTCCTTCCTCCCATCAGTCCGGGCTTTTGGGATGGAGTGAGCTCTCTTGGGCTTTTGGGAGGCGTGTGTCTGAAGCTTCGCCACTAAAGTGGACGCCATCGCCACCGGATTCTGTTCTCGTTAACTCTGATGCGGCGATCTTCAAAGACTCCTAAGGTATGGGCGCTGACAGTAATCACCTGGGGGCTTGCACTGTTGCTTGCCGTCAGTTTTTGCAAGGACACCTGAATCAGAGTATGCAGAAGCTATGGGACTTCGTCGAGCTATCATGCTTGCTTGTGATGAAGGGGTATTCAAAGCTATTTTTGCGACGGACTGTCTTTCGCTGATCCAACGCCTCGACTCCATAACCAGGGACCGGTCATCTGTGGGAATCCTGGTTGATGATATCAAGTTCTTGGCCAAAGATTTTCTTCATGCCTCGTTCATCCATGTGAGACGGGAGTTGAATGAAGCAGCACATCTATTAGCTAAATCTTGTTCTTCTCTAAACCTTAGTGAGATTTTTTATTCTGTTCTGGATTGTATTCGGGGGACAATTTGTATTGATGTTAGAGCATGTATAATGGGAGGTGCTTAGATGAGTGCTTATAAAAATAAATTAACCATTTTGATAAGCATTGGTGCTTATTTCTATAGAAGAGGTGTTTAGTTAGGCATCTACCTAGTATAAATAAGCACCGGTGCTAAAAGATAAATCGGTTTATTTTTCTAAGCACCTTGCATTGTACATGCTCTTATTTGATCAATAAAGTGTTGTTTCTGTCAAAAAAAAGCTCGGGGGGAGGGGTCACGCTAGGGTGGGTGGTATGGCAGCAACAAGAGCAGGGGGGAGGAGGAGGCAAAGCCGCCGCACGGGATTGGAATGTTGAAGGATACGTGCCAGACTTGTATTTGATTAATGTACAAACTCTTGTAAATATCTGTAACGGCTGTAAACCGATCGTGAGCGATTCTCGCGGCACGCGATCGCATCTAAGTGTGGGCACGATGCCCTTCTTCTATTGTATATGTACCCCAACTCTGATTAATGAGAAGTGTGCGTTCAGTGCATATTCAGTACATCTATCTTGGTATCAGAGCCTGCTTCCGTCTCCTTTCCTCGATGGCCACGGAGCTTCTGCTTCTCCAACCTCCCACCCCATCAATAATGGCGCCTCCGATGCTTTGCCCCTCTCTTCTCAACTTGCCAATGTTCAACTGCTGCCATCCCCACCCACCACCAACGGTGTTGATATCACCAAATACATCAAATTCCGTCTAGATGCCACCTCTGTGAACTATCACAAGTGGAGAAACCTTTTTATGTTTGTCCTCTCCAAATAAAACGCACGCGAGCACATTGAGGAGGAGACCTCGCCGCACCTCGCCACCTACGATTGGCGCTCTACGGACGTCGACATCGTTCTGTGGATCTACTCCACGATCTCCGGCGAGCTTTAGGATGTTATCCTGATGGAGGACAGCACCGCCTTCATGGCGTGGCAGACGATGCAGCACTCCTTCACCGAGAATGCCGAGGGCCACGAAATTCTGCTCAACAAGGAGTTCCAGAATCTCTTTCAGGGCGACATGTTCGTTGTCGCCTACTGTCGTGCACCGAAGGGATTTGTCGACCATATGGGGGACGTTGGCGCTCCGGTATCTGACAAGAAGCTCAACATGTGCCCGATCGATGGCCTTGGGGACAAATTCAAGATGCAAGGTGAGCTCATGGAGTCGTTGAAGCCGTTCCCTTTGTTCATGCATGCGCAGTCGAGGCTACAGCTTGCTGAGGAGAAACTCAAGTCCAAGGAGAAGGCCACCCCGCAGATCCTCAATGTCAACAATGGCAGCGCCCGTGCCGCACGCTTCTCGGGAAACTGCTACACCTGCGGCGAGCCCGTCCATCCGGCCAGGAACTACCCCACGAGCGGGCGTGACGGCTACGGTCCAAACCAGGGCCGCGGGGGCGGCTATGGTCAGCACGCCAGGGCTATGACCAAGCCTATGTCTAGCAAGGCGGAGGCTTCAACAACAACTTCTTCCGTGGCGGCTACAATGGCGAAAATCGCGGCGGACGCGGCGACAACGGCGGGCACGGGGGCTACAACCCTGGCTACGGGCAGCAGTAGGGGTACAGTGGTGCTCCATACGGTCAGCCGCAGCAACAGCCCCGCCCGCACTGGGTGGCACCCAACTCTGTCGGCGTGCTCGGCCCTCGCCCCGGCATGCACACACAGGCGTGCCTGATACGCCCAATTTGCATCATCATTATATATCATAATTTACCTGTATTCATTAATATTTGTCTTATTATGAGGTACTACTTATGGCTTTTTCATCTGTTTATGTATGTTGGATGATTCTTGGAGGATGTACTGCCGGAGTCTGGATTCTAATGGAAAAGAAGGCGTATCGGTGAAATTTTGCAAAGATCAGAAAAATACCAGAAAAATATGGAAACATATTATTTCTCCAGAAGAATGAGGGAGCCAGAAGGAGGGATGAAGAAGGGCCTCAGGGGGCCCACACCCTCCTAGGCGCGGGCCCATCTGACCCCGCGCCTAGGGCAGGTGTGGCCCACCTGCCCGGCCTCCGACTCAGCCCCTTCGCCTATATCTTCCCTACGGAACCCTAAGCCTCAGGGAGCGACCATAGATTTCCGCCGCCTCTGGGGGGCGGAAAACACCGAGAGAGAAAGATCTCCGTGAGATGATTCTGGGAATTCCTTCCCGGAGAGGGGAGACCGTTGCCATCAACACCATCATCAAGTTAGGCTTCATCAGGATCATCATCATCATCATCCACACCATCATCTCCACCAGCAGCATCATCACCACTCCGTCCCGCTATAACAAATGTGTTGGATATTTCTTTAGTTCATTAGGGGAAACTTTCCCGGTGTTGATTACTATTATAGTTGATGCTTGTGAGTGGAACCATTGGATTATTGTTTATGTTCAGATTGTTATCCATTACCATATCATCTTTGAACATCATCCATATGATGTCTTCTGAGTAGTTCGTTTAGTTCTCGAGGACATGGGAGAAGTCATGTTGTTAGTAGTGAATCTGTGATGAGTTATTGTTCAATGGTTCAGTATTTAAGTCGTGGTGCTATTCTTCTAGTGGTGTCATGTGAACGTCGACTACATGACACTTCACCATTTATGGGCCTAGGGGGATGCATTGTTTAAAGGGTCCTATGTGTGGTTTTGGTGATTAATGACAATCCCTATGGACTAATGTTTTCACTGAGTTTTATATGAAGGTATGTTCCATAGGTCATGCTTGTAGTCCATGTGTTGGATTCAAGTATGGATGCCATGAAGATAAAGATATACCTTGAGTATTGGCATCAAAATCATCGAGTTGAAGAGAAGAATATGATATGATCAAGATCTTGAGAGTGTGATCTCAATAGAAGAATTCAAGATATGGCTCTAAGTCGGTGTCATGATAGCCTTATTAGTTGAGCTATGGTTGACTAAGATTTAGAGCATGTAATCAAATAAATAGTTCCTTATGTACCTCGAGATATTAAGATGGAGCACGAGAAGGTACTTGGTTGCCCAATAACAAAGAGTGAAGAGTGATTTCAAGTTGGTCAACACATGAAGCATAAAGAATGTACCACATGGTCTTGTGGTATGGTAAGTCTTGTCAATTATGCATCATGAACTAACCCATTATATATTTGCCTTTGTGTTTTCTATATGGGACAGGTATATTTCCATGGGCATGCTTCAAAATGAAGATATTATATAGACCATGAGAGGATGACATCAAGTGGTGATCGTCATCAAGGTTGAGAAGGGCAAGTTCAAGATAAGCATCTCGAGAAGATCATTTGCTTGAAGCTTTCCGTCCATATTGCTGATAATGGACATGTGAAGACATGTATTAATGAAGCTATCCCATAGTGGTGTATGGGGAAGCAAATTAGGAGTCTTCACGAAGCAACAATGATCAATTGTTGCATTCCGGCTTGGGTGGAGCTTGAAGCGTTGTCATCAAGATCAAGCGGTATGCGCAAGGCAAAGGTATGGCCTTGCTAGGTTTTCCTTTTACCGGTCTCAAGGTGGTTGTTGGGAGACCGGGTTATAGGATAGATAGCCGCACTATCAAGAGGGGCTTTCGGTTGTGTAACTTGATCACATCGTCATAGGAAGCTCAATCCTTTGCATCTTCCTATTTTGTTGCTTCTTGGTGTTTCTCCATGTGAGGTTCTTGAGCTTGTTTCTAGCTCTTCAACAAGCCCAAGTTCATCGAAAACGGAATTCGTATGCATCTTCTATGACGTTTTCGAGTTTGAAGGTTTTATCGGTTCTTATTTAGGGAGGCTTCTTATCTTTCTTCATTTGGTTCTATCCTCCTTTGTTGGGCTATGATTTTTCTCTGCACAATATTTTAGAGCATGTTGTCCTCGTCAAAACAAGCCCAAGATCATCGAAATCGGAATCCGGATGCAAAAGTTATTGCGTTTTTCGTGAAGCTTGTTTCATCCCGGTTGTGGGTTCGGTTCAACCGGCTCCCAGACCGGGTGGTCCGGTGCCAGGACCGGAAAACCGGATCTGAAACCGGGATTTTCGGTTTTGCTATACCGAATCTATCCGAGACTGTGTACTGACCCTAATTCTGGTTTTAAGTTCGGTTTTCCGGTCCAGGAACCGGACCATCCGGTTCTGGAGCCGGTCCAACCGAACTTTCAACCGAGTTCGCACAGATTTCTTCCAACGGCCATATTTGCTTTCCACTATAAAATGGGGTTCTTCCCCCAATGTTTTAGGGTGTCCTTGACCACGAAATTAACCTCCATTGTTGAACCTCTTGAGCTTGCTTACTTCCCCTTCCCTCATATGATTCTTGCATCTTTTTGAGGGCTTTGGAAGAGGAGATCTAGATCTAGAATCCCCACCAACCAATTCCTCCTCTAAGTGAGGGGAACCCATTGGATCTAGATCTTGGAGTCATTTGTTGACTTCCATCATTGTTCTTCCTCTCTAATTCCTCCCTAGCACTTGTTTCTTTGGTGGGATTTGAGAGTGAAGGATTTGAGCACCCTTGGTGTTCTTGCTTTGCATTCTTGCATAAGTGTTGAGCTCTCCATTACGATTTGTTCGAGTAAGAGACCGTGAGCTTGTTACTCTTGGAGGGCGACCTCCTAGTTGGCTTGGCGGTTGGTTCCGCGGTGTCCTCTTCGTGGAAGATTGTGAAGAGACACGGGCTTCTCCTTCGTGGAGCTTGTGAAGTGGTTGTGGAGCTTTCCATCTCCGGAGTGGAGGAAAAGCTAGCCATAAGGACAGGGCCTATTCCTTCGTGGGATAGACTCGGAGAAGAAGGTGATCCTTTGTGGCGCGTGAGGAATCCTTCGTGGAACCTCACACCTCTCCAACGTGACGTAGCCCCCTTCCCAAAGGTGGTGAACACGGGAATACATCTTCGTCTCCGCGTGCCTCGGTTATCTCTATATCCGAGATTACTTTCCTTGTGATAGCCATCGAGCTTGAAGTACTTATATCTTGCTTATCTTAATTTGTTGGTGGTGCACTTAGTTGAGCCTAGTGTATTTAGGTTTTGTGCTTGTAAAATAAACGTTAGTTTAATTCCGCATTCTATCAAGCCAAAACCGTAATAGGTTTGAAATCGCCTATTCACCCCCCCTCTAGGCGACATCTCTGTCCTTTCAATTGTGTATTTGGCTACTAATTGTGGGGTTGCCAGAGTGACAGAAACCTGGACCCCCATTAGGACACCTTTGCACAGAAACATGTTGTTAGGATCTCAGAGTTTAAGGCCGTGGTTAGATTTATATCTTAACTACTTTCCTGTAGTTACGAATGTTTGCAGGGGGGTTAATCACAAGTATGTATTAGTCCAAGTATGGTCGGTACATTAGCACAGGTTCACCCACACAACACTTACAACACCAGAGAAGCGAAAGCACTTGACAGAATTCCCATGTGTCCTCGAGAACGTTTGGTCCTTATAAGTATTTCCACCAGCTTATCCTTTACTAAGAAAGGATTGGGCCACTTACTCCGTTTGTTCGTTACCTTTGTTACTTGCTCCTTGTTTTGTTGCCTTGTCAGAAAACCACTAAAAATCCGTTTGCTAAGTATTCACAGGGATTTCCTGCTCCATACCATCGCTCAAAGACCTTCCGCTCGTTGGGATCGAAACTCCTATTTATCGAAAGTACTATGATACACCCCCTATACTTGTGGGTCATCAAGACTATTTTCTGGCGCCATTGCCGGGGAGTGAAGTGCTATTGAAGAGTGGAACTAGTAAGGGAAACTTTTACTATGAGTATTGCTTTTGTTACTGCTCGTTACTTTGTTTCCAATATGGATAACCCACTTGGTTTTCTGTTTGTAAAACTACTACCACTGCTAGGATAGTAGATGAACCACCATCTATTGAGATAGATCCTTTTAAGATACCTACAAGTATTGTTAAGATAATTATTATTTTGGGGATGGAACCGTCCATCCCGATGATCACTTTCTTTTTATCCATGAATTATGCGGGTTGTTTAAGTGTGCAGGTATCACAACTGAACAGGTAAAGAAGAAGTTACTATCCATATCCTTGAAAGGGAGAGCTGAAGAATGGTATAAGCTGCCGAAGAATGGACAATCCATGGAATGGGAGGAGATGACATCTCTCTTTTACTCTAAATTTTATCCTCCCAGTGAGATTCATAAGGATATAAATCTTATATATAACTTTTGGCCTCTTGATGGAGAGAGTACAGCTCAAGCTTGGGGGAGATTGAAGTTACTAATGCTTAAATGTCCTATTCATGAACTCCCTAACAATATTATTCTTAATAACTTTTATGCTAGGCTTTTTCTTCATGATAAAGATTTACTAGATGCTTCTTGTGCTGGATCATTCACACGTATGGAGGAAGAAGCTAAATGGGACCTTCTAGATCGTATTCAAGAGAACACTGAAGCTTGGGAGAATGACAAAGGAAGAAAGTCAGGTATAAACTATGATTATGAATGCATTAAAATCTTTTATGGAAACTGATGACTTCCGTAATATTAGTAATGAGGTTGGTATTGATCCCCAAGTGCTTGAAAAATGTTTTAAGGCCTTTGCCTCTTATATTGAGATTCCCAAGAAAGAGTGGGACAAATACCATGCTCCTTATAAAGTCATTGTTACCCATGTTCCTGCCAGCATAGATGTTTGTACCGTTGATCCTATTTTGCCTGAACCTTATGCTGAGAAAACTCCTTTTACTTCCAAGGTAAGGGAGCATTCTATTATGGCTAATGTGGTTAGCAAAAGCACAAAGAAAACTGTAGGGTCTAATGAGCCTATTGATATTGAACCTATGGTAGCTATTGTGAAAGATCTTGTCACTAGAAATATAGAGGATGAGCATATTGTCTTCTGTGAAGATGATACTAATATTGTTTCTCATCCTAAGAAAGTTAGAAAAGCTAGTGTTCATGTGCTTTCTGTTAGAATTGGTAGTCATAGATATTATGGTTTATGTGATATTGGTGCTAGCTCTAGCGCTATTCCTTATGAGATTTACAGGGAAATTATGCATGAGATTGGTCCTTGTGAGCTTGAGGACATTGATGTGGTTATTCACCTTGCATAGAGAGAAAGTTTGCCCCATTGGCATTGTAAGAGATGTGGAGGTCCTTTGTGGTAAGATTAAATATCCTGCTGATTTTCTAGTACTTGGTAAAGAAGCTAGTAAAACCTATCCTATTATCTTTGGTAGACCCTTTATGAATACTTGTGGGGCTATCATAGATTGTAGGAAGGATAAAGTTTTGACTAAGTTTGCTGGAGAGTCTTATGAGTCTAATTTTTCCAAATTTGCCAAAACTCCTTATGAAAATGAACTGCCTGATGAGGATTTCAGGGTTGAACAACTTTTTGCTATTTCTCTTACTCCTAACAATGCCTTGCAGCAATTTATGGAAGATCATGAAAGTGATGTCTTCCTGAAGGAAATAAATGAGATTGACGAGGCTTTCCTTCGTCAACCTGAGTTACTTAAGCATAATCTACCTGTGGAAGATTTGGGTACCACACTACCACCTAAAGTGATATGGGGTGGCCCGATCTTCTCAGCAAGCACTTGTCGATGATGATGGTGGATGATAGATAACTAGCTTGTAGCTATGAACTATCCCGCTCGAACCCTGATGCTAATGCAACACTCTCGAACCCTATGGGATATTCACAACACCACGCTCTTGCGCACGCAGCCGTCGACCACGAACGGTAGTTTGCAATCTACTAATTCCCAATGGAACAACAAATCACACTCAATTGCAGTAGTATAACTAGATCACATGGTAATTCCAGAGGTTCTTGATAAGAAACAACTCCAAAATAGTTTTAACGTGGTTGAAAGGATACAGATGTCGCCTAGAGGGGGGTGAATAGGCGATTAAAACTTTTCCTAGAGTGGCTTAACAAAGGCGGAATAAAACTAATGTTTACTTGTCAAGCACAACCTAGAACAACTAGAGTTCACCTATGTGCACCAACAACTTATGCTAAGCAATACAAGTACCAATGTGATAGCGATATATATAGATTACTTCAAGAACGAAGGCTATCACAATGTAAAGTGCATAAGTAAAAGCTCGGGTATAGAGATAACCGAGGCACGCGGGGACGACGATATTTTACCGAGTTCCTCCCAACATGGAGTACGTCTCGTTTGGAGAGGGTGTGGTATCAAACCACCAACGCCACAAAAGGCCTCCCTTATTCTCCTATGAATCTCACCCCAACGGGATCGATCCACGCTTCCACTATCGGTGCACTTGTCGATGGCAAACCAGAACCTCTCACAAGGTTGGGGAACTTCTCCACAACTTAATTGGAGGCTCCCAACAAACTCCACAAAAGGCCACAATGTCACCAAGGCCACAACTTGCAACACCAACAAACCGTCTAGGGTTCCAAGAACCCAAGAGAAAAAAGCTTCTCACCTTTCACTCACCAAATCCTTCGGGGAGAACTCAAACCGATGCACCAAATGCAATGGCAAGAACACAAGTAGTGCTCAAATCCTTCTCTCCCAAATTCCACCAAATCTACAAAAGCTTGTGGAGGAATAAGAGAGGAAGAACAATGGAGGAAATCCACAAAAGACTCCAAGATCTAGATCCCAAGATGTTCCCCTCACTTAGAGGAGAGATGGATTGGTGGGATTGTAGATCTAGATCTCCTCTTTCAAATCCCTAAAGTATATGCAAGAATCAAGGGAGGGATTGAAGGGGGAGCAAGCTCAAGAGGGTCAAGAATGGAGGAGAAAGCCTGTAAAACTCGAGCAGTTCCATTGGGGAAGAAGGGCCCCTTTTTATAGGCCCACAGATTTCTGACCGTTTTCTGCCCGTTGGGGAAAAGTCAGACCGGAGACTCCGGTCTATACCGGAGACTCCGGTCTACACCGGAGATTCCGGCTCAACCTCCGGGCTAGCCTCCGGACCACCCATCTAAATGACCTGGGCCATCCCTGACCCAACAACACCGGAGACTCCGGTCTTCCAACACCGGAGACTCCGGACTGAGCCAACACCGGAGACTTCGGGGTAACCTCCAGACCTGGCTCCGGACCCCCATACAGTATGTCCCAGCCCTGATTCTAAAGTCACCACCGGAGAAAGTTCCGGAAACTCCGGACCACACCGGAGACTCTGGTCCATGCAGACCGGAGACTCCGGTCTGGACCAAATAAGAGGCAAACTTCAAATGGCGATATCTAGAGTTTGGAAACTCCAATTGACCCGAAACCAATTTTGTTGGAAAGAGGACAACAAGAGGTACCCAATAAAAAGTGAAAATATTGTATACCACCAAGAGAGAACATTTCATGTATTATAAAGTGAGATACCTCTCTTGGTGAGAAACCGGAAAACCTCAAAGATCAAAAACGCAATAAGATATAAAGGGGAAATTTGTTTTTGGTGAACTAGGGCTTGTTATGAATATTGCCACAAGCTCTAGAACCTCACATGGATAAGATCCAAATAACAACTAAGAAAGGATGATGCAAACTATGCAAAGGTTTGAGCTCACTCTGAAAGATATGATCGAGTTACTCACTTGAGAGCCCCTCTCGATAGTACGGTTGTCTATCCTATAAACCGGTCTCCCCAACTAACATCCCGAGACCGTTAAGAAAGAAACCCTATCAGGTGAGGCTCCTGTGGATACTTCGACTGTCCCTCATCCGCGGCCATCTTTGGATGATGCGTCGCAGCTTGTTTTTCTTCGCGATCGCGTCTGTAGCTTGGAGAAGGAGATCCTTGGCATTCGAGGCCACACGGACGTGTGGAAGTCGAAGGCTGAGCGGGCTATCGCCAGGGAGGAGTATCTGGTGGGGAGGGGGTTGAGGCAGTTGAGAGAGCAACTGCAATGTGAGTTTCTTGAGCTGCTGCTCATTTTTGGTTGTGCCTTGTTGTCGCGTCATCTTATTCTGAGTTTTCTGCAGGTGCCAACCTTGTTCCGAGGGAGGAGAAGGAGGGCGTTGCAGTTCGGATCAACTACCTAACCCAACAGGACATGGAAGCCAGAGGCTTCTTCTGGGTGGACCGTGACCGGGCCACCGTCCTTGCAAAGGTGCAGGATCGTGTTCATCAGGTGTCGCGGGTGTTGAGGCAGGTGAAAACTTCCCTGGCGTCTATTATGTACATCATGTTTTCGCTGGATGAGGCACCGTCCACCCTTTGGGGTTTGTTGTCTAAGTTTTGGGACATGAATCACGTGAGGGAGTTGGTGCGGCACCAGTTGGTGGCAGGGGTGAAAGTTGCCCTTTCGCTTGTTCGGTTGCATCGCCCTGATGTTGATCTCATGGCGGTGGCGACTGGGCCGCCCCTTCGACCAGATGGTGGCCTCTGGGATATGCGCCCGCATTATGCGGCTATTAGGCAGTACGCCGAAGAGATCGTGGATCTTTTTGAGCATCAGGCGCACGTGATTCTTCAGAATAGGTAGACCCTGTAAAAAGATAGACGAAAACTTGTATATATTCGAGTGGGCTTGTTATGCCCTTTTTTGTAAAGCTTGTTTGTGTTAGCAGGTGGTGCCTTTGTTGTGTGCGTGTCCTTTTCGTTAGCCTAACATGGTCAGCTACTCAGGTTACATGCGTTAATCTCAGTCGACGAAGTCGTGAAATGGGGCGGAGCCCCCGAGCGTGTTATAGCAAAAAGTAATGAAAGGTAAAAGAAATTTTTCAGGCGGCACACTTAGCTTTTATTCATATCGTAACGAGGAGGTACATTGTTCGGCTGAGTAGCCTTATTGAAAGTAAAGAGATAGCTAGGGGTAGAAGGGTCGTAGTTGTGTGTCGTTCCACGGGTTAGAGTATGTGACTCCTAACTTGGCGTCCTTGAGGCGGTAGGCACCACCTAGGATGACTTCGGTGATGATGTAGGGTCCCTCCCAGGGCGACTCGAGCTTCTTCGTCCGCTCTTGCTTGAGTCGCAGGACGAGGTCTCCTTCAATGAAGGACCTTGGGTGCAGCCAGCGGCTGTGGTAGTTGCGGAGGCTCTGCTGGTAGACCGCTGAGCGAGCCACGGCGATGTCGCGTGCCTCATCAAGTGTGTCGATGGCGTCTTAGAGTGCGGCCGTTGATTCGGCTTCGTTGTAGGCGACGACCTGTGGGGCCTTATGGCGTACTTCTGCAG
Source organism: Avena longiglumis (assembly GCA_030063025.1). Taxonomy (NCBI): domain Eukaryota; kingdom Viridiplantae; phylum Streptophyta; class Magnoliopsida; order Poales; family Poaceae; genus Avena; species Avena longiglumis. Next base: position 241,975,212 of record CP125979.1, on the reverse strand, counting down.
GTAGCATAGCTTCGGCTCCATGCACCATGAATAATGCCGTCTAACCAGTTGAGCTGTTTGGCGTTGTACGCAAGCTCCAGAGGACAGAGGTAAGCTCTTCTGCCTAGGCTCCCATAAGTCGTTCGAATGGGCTGAGTATGCGTTTCTTGATGCCACCGCCTACGAGGCCGTTGGCCTTTTCGACCTGCCCATTGGTCCGCGGGTGCGCCACAGAGGCGTATGATATGTTGATGCCAAGGCCTTCGCAGAAGTCCTGGAATTCCTTGGAGATGAAGTTCGACCCATTGTCTGTGATGATGTTGTGTGGCACGCCGAACCTGTAGACTATGGACTCTAAGAACTTGACGGCCGTTTTTTCCTTTTGGTTGGTGACATGCATGGCCTTGATCCACTTGGTGAACTTGTCGACTACGACTAGAAGGTAGACGTGGCCTCCTTTTGAAGATTTGGGCGGTTTTTCGATCATGTCGAGGCCCCATTGGACAAAGGGCCAGGCCAAGGGTATGGGCCTGAGCTCCGACCGTGGTGCGTGTGGTTTGTCCGTGAACCTTTGGCAGCCGTTGCACCTTTGGACGATGTCCTTGGCGTCGTTAATGGCCGTTGGCCAGTAGAATCCAGCTCGTAAAGCTTTGGCGACGAGGGCGCGACTGCATGCATGATGGCCGCAGATGCCCTCATGGATGTCTTGGAGGATGGTTTTGCTGTCACTGATGGTGACACGCCGTTGAAGTACACCCGAAATGCTGCGCTTGTACAACTCGCCATTGATGATGGTGAAGGCCTTGGACAGGCGAGATATGCGCCGGGCATCTATTGGGTCATCAGGCAGTTCTCTGTTTATCAGGTACCGAAGGTACGGCTGTGTCCATGTTTCTTTGATTGCCATGACCTGCATCAGGCTGACCAACTCGATCTCCGTGTCGAGCTTTTAGGGTCCTTCCTGTCCTTCAGGTAGCGCATCCCCCGAGTGCTCTGCTTCTTCGGGTGATCCCTTGGGGAATTTTTTTTGATAGAGGGTACGCAGATTTGTTCGAGGAACACACCTGGTGGTACCCGTGCGTAGGTGGAGCCGATGTTGGCGAGTCTATCAGCCTCCTCGTTGCTTTCCCTTCCAACGTGGCGGAGCTTGCAGCCATCGAAGTCTCCTTCGAGTGAGTTATAGAGCGCGCGGTACGTGATCATGTTGGTGGCATGTGCGTCGCACTCATTCATCATCTGCTGTACGACGAGGTTCGAGTCACCGTAGATTACTAGGCGCGTTGCGCCGCAGATCTTGGCCATCCTCATGCCGTGGATGAGGGCCTCGTATTCGGCCTTGTTGTTGGAGGCGCGAAATTTCATCCGAAGGACGTATTTCATCTTGTCACCTTGCGGGGACATCAGTATGACGCCAGCTCCTGCTTCAGCCTCGCGCTTGGAGCCATCGAAGTGCATCGTCCATGACTGTGTCATGTCCGGGGTGTCCGGTAGTTGGAGCTCCATCCAGTGAACTAGGAAGTCAGGGAGGACCTGAGATTTGATTGCCTTGCGCCGCTCGTAGACTATGTCTAGAGGGGATAGCTCGATGCCCCACAGGGCTATGCGTCCCGTGGCTTCGGGGTTGTTCAGGATGTTGGACAGTGGCGCCTCATTGACGACCATTATCTCATGCTCCTGGAAGTAGTGGCTCAGCCGACGAGCCGTCATGAACACGCAGTAGGCGAGCTTCTGGTAGTGAGGGTACCTCTGTTTTGTTGGCGTCGGTACCTCGCTGAGGTAGTAAATTGGGCGTTGGACCCCATGGGTCTTGCCTTCTTCGGGTCGTTCGACCACGAGTACGGTGCTTACCACCTGGTGCGTGGCTGCTATGTATAGCAGCAGAGGCTTGAGTTCCTTTGGCGTGACCAGGACATGCGAGGTGGAGAGCAGTCTCTTTAGATCTTCGAATGCGTCGTCTGCTTTGGGTGTCCACTTGAATTTGTCTGCTTTGCGTAGTAGTTGGTAGAAAGGCAGGGCCTTCTCACCCATGCGGTTGATGAATCTTCTCAGCGCCGCGATGCGCCCAACTAGCTGCTGGACACCCTTGATATTCTTCGGCTTTTCCATGGTTAGTATGGCCCGGATTTTCTTCGGGTTCGCCTCGATCCCTCGCTGGGAAATGAAGTAGCCAAGTAATAGTCTAGATGGGACGTTGAAGGCACACTTTTCTGGATTCAACTTGATCTTGTAGTGATTAAGGTTATCGAACGTCTCGCGGAGATCGTCGATCAATGTCTTGGCCTCCCTTGTCTTGATGACTATGTCGTCGACATAGACCTGTATCTTGCGGCCGATTTGGCTTTTCAGGCATGCCTACATATGCATTGCTGGTACGTGGCACATGCGTTCTTCAGCTCGAAGGGCATGGTGTTGTAGCAGAACACTCCGAACGGCGTGATGAATGCCGTTTTTTCCTGGTCTTCGACCTTTAGTAAAATCTGGTTGTAGCCTAAGTAGGCGTCGAGGAAGGAGAGTTTCTCGCAACCTGCAGTCGAGTCGATTATCTGATCGATCCGTGGTAGAGGGAAGTGATCCTTGGGGCAGTGCTTGTTGAGCGCCGTGAAGTCCACGCACATCCGAAAGATGTTCGTGTCCTTTTTAGGGACCATCACAGTGTTGGCTAGCCACTCACTCTCCATGATCGCCCGGATGGATTGTTTGACGGGCTTGGCGTCCGAAAATACATTAAGTGCGTACTCGGCGAATTTCCTGGGACTCCTAGCATGTCCACAGGACACCAGGCAAAGATTTCCCAGTGCTCACGGAGGAATACGACGAGCGCTCTTTCCTATGCGGGGCTGAGGTCGTTAGCGATCAGCGCCGTCTTGGAGGCATCCGTTGGGTGGAGCTGCACCTTTTTCGTGTTGACCATAGAGTCAAACAACATGTGAGGTGCGTTTTGCCTAGACACTGGGGGTGCCCCGTTGTCTGTCACTTCTCGAAGCCTCGTGAGATCCTCTTGCATGCCGAACAACTGGGAGATTCTGTTGAAGTATCTATCGCAGTGGTCCGATCGGGTGAAGCTCCCTTGGACTGTGATGACGCCTTTGGGCCCTAGAATCTTGAGCAGCAGGTATGCATAGTGCGGTACTGCTAGGAATCTTGCGAATACTACACGCCCTAGTATGGCATGGTACTGTGATGGCAAATCCACCACTTCGAACTCGAGCCGCTCACACCAAAAAATTCGGGCTTGCCTAAGATGACGTCGAGCCATATCTTTCCCAGGGGATATATGCCCTTCCCTGGGACTATGCCATGGAACGTTATATCGGATTGTTCCAGGATGCACAGCGGGATCCGCATCGCTGCGAGGGTGCTGGCGAACATCAGGTTGATGCGGCTGCCGCCGTCCATGAAGACGCGGCTCATCTCGAATCCTCCGATCTGCGCCTCGAGCACCAGGGCAACATGACCTAGGTGAGGGATCTGTCGGGGATGATCCGAACGGTCGAACGTGATGCAGGACTCCGAGCCACTGAGGTACTCAGGGATGGTGGGCGGAGCAGTTACAGCGAGGCTAACTTGGCGGGTGATCCTCTTTTACACCTTATTGGTAGGGCGTCCCTTCTGGATCATGAGGGATCTTTTTGGCGGTGGGTATCTGCGTGTGCCGTTGTTTGGCGCGGGTGCGATTGCGGGATTCGACGGTCCCACGGGTGGTGGTGGAGGAGCTCCATGGGCGATGTCACCTGGTGTAGGTGCGGGTCCGAACCCAGGGTTTACGATCTGTCGTCGCATTTGGGTGAGGCCCTCGCTGAGTTTCTGGCACTCGCGATAGTCCTTGAGCATGTAGCTGGCCTTCTTTTTTCCATCCTGCTTGTCGATGTATAATTGGATGGTACAGGGACCAGACAACTAAATATGGGCTCCATATGCGGACAAATCTAGTCTAATATTGGCCCCATTTAAATGTGTGCATCAAACCAGTGATATAATTTGCCTTGTTAAGACAACATTTAAATGGCGGGGTATCAAAACAACATGAACTTAATAATTGTCGGGACCCCGATTCCGCTTAATATGGCCTAATTGCATCGCATTCTTGCCATGTCATACATCATACATGCATCATGCCCGATCTTCTGCCGTAGTATTAAATATTGCATCCGGTGTTTCTGCTAGTGCTTTGCTTCTTCACGGATTAGGTCGATGAGTTGATGCGAGTGTCGACCTGATCCCCGGTGAACCTTCGGCAATGTTTTTCAGGCGAGCATTCTCCCCCTTTCTACCAATCTTACTTTTATAGTATTTATTTCCTCCTGTTGATCTATTGTTGACTGTGTTGCGATGCTTTAGTTTCTGTACCCGTGATATCCCTTGCAGCCATTATATTGCCTTGGACACCTCCTATTACCTTTTGTTTGGTAGATAGTCGGCCTTGCGAGTCATAGTTGCTTGCTCAGGTGTTGTTTCGATGTTCTCAAGTACCACCGTTGTTGGAGAAATTCCGCATGTTTAATGTTGGAGATGATCATAGCTTTAATTACTGTTTAATAACTAAAATTGAAGTAGGTAAATAATGTAGAGGCACAGGTGGGCAATAGATGTTATTTGGTTTTTATCTGCCCATTTGTGTCCCGTAGGACCCCGAGTTCTTGACACCTGTTCCGAGATCGAGCACGCTAACCACAGGTGGGGTGTGTGGGCACCCCCATCGATTTAGTACCTGATTTCAAAGTACTGTACCGGGGCCACAAACTAGTTTGGGCTTTATTGCTATCCTGTACTTATGCCATGTTTTACTGCTTTATTTACTATTGCTTGAGGCTATCTGCTTTTGGATCGTGTACGATTTAGTGATGTCGACAAGCCGATCCACACTTCGGGTTCCCAGTCGTTTACAACCGTTCTCGCAAACCCTGGGTCCGTCTCGGAGACCGGCCGACTTTGTTACGGGTAGCTTAGTGGGGTGCCCCCCCATGTGCTTGCTTTGGGTCTGGGAAACATCGTGTCCGAAACCCCGTCGAATACGGTTGGGTGTATGTTTTGTGATCTTGTACCTACCTGATCTGACAACAAGGGTGTAGGTGCGTGTGGAAACTTTGGTGCACCCCTGCAGGGTTAAATCTTTTCGAGAAGCCGTGTTCGCGGTTATGGACGACTTGGAGCACAGTTCTCGATCATAGACAACTACAACTAAAGTTTACTGTTATAATTTGACTTGTATCCGATATGACTAGTAATCAGCTTCAACTACAACGGAATGGCTAAATAAAAGTACCAACAACTGCTGGGTTTGGGATATCTCATGCTAATGGTATCTAACTAGTAAGTGCCGCAACTACAACGGAATGGTTAACTAAAAGTGCCCACTGACTATCTATACCTGACTAGTAATTTCTGCAACGATAACTGAATAAATAAAACTGCCAACTGTGTGAGGTCCTCGGTTGACTTCCTCGTTTGGTCTCGAGGGGGAAATACCAGGATGGGTATGTTTGGTGGTAGTATCAGGATGGTTTCGAATAGGTCTTTCTTATCTCTCTCTGATAGCCGACCGTTGTATCGAGTCTCTATAAGTTGTTTAGTGCATGCTGCGCTGCCGCTTCAGTCCACCATACCTATGTAGGCGAGGACCGCCGAATTCTAGTCTCGTCGTGTACTGGCCTCAGTACTGACCGCTCTCTTTTTCCTTTGCCCTTGTCGGCACCTCTTTTGCTTAAGCAGGTTTTGAGATCGACGTCGTTAGCAGGGTTACCCTTCCGGCTTGTCCTAGGCAGGGTTATGGACGCCATTGGTTATTCTTCAGGGCTCTTAGCCCCATTTGCATCTTGTTCGTAGTCGGACGATGTATCATTTTCAAGTTGATTTGGATCTTTGTATTGTTGACTCATGGAGTCGTTGTTGTATATATCTGTTCTGTGGGTTCCATCGTGGACTATTGGGTAATGGTATTACTTCGTTTTCCACCCGCACGAAAGTGCCTGGTGGGCACCTTTGAATCGTTTCTATGCGGGTTTGGCGGAATCGCTGAGACTTGCATAGGGTCGATTCTAAGGGTGTTACAGGGTCTTTCCAAGGAATAGTGGGGGGAGGCGCTAATGACTGTGTGTCATGTCCTAAACCGTATTCCCGTAAAGGATAAAACCATGACTCCATTTGAGTAATGGGAAAATAAAAGGCTTAAACTCTCTTACTTACGAACTTGGGATTGTTTGGCGAAAGTCAATATTCTAATACCCAAGAAGCGAAAGCTTGGACCAAAAACCGTTGATTGTGTTTTTCTGGGATATGCTTTTCATAGCATTGGCTATAGATTTTTGATAGTAAAATCTAAGGTATCCGACATGCATGTTGGTACAATTATGGAGTCGAATGATGCGACTTTCTTTGAGGACATCTTTCTTATGAAAGGTCTGTCTAGCTCATCAAATCAGAAGATGACTAGTTCGTCTAGTCAGGAATTTTCTATAATTCCTGGACCCACTATGTCGATAGAACACTCTGATAATCCTATGGAGGACGACAATGAAGCTCCCAAAAGGAGCAAGAGACAAAGGACTACAAAGTCATTTGGTGATGATTTCATTGTGTACCTTGTGGATGATACTTCCACTTATATTTCAGAAGCCTATGCATCTCAAGATGCCGACTGCTGGAAAGAAGCTGTCCGAAGCGAGATGGACTCCATCTTAGCTGATGTTACTTGGGAAGTCACTGATCGTCCTTATGGGTGCAAACCTATTGGATGTAAGTGGGTGTTTAATAAAAAGCTTAGACCTGATGGTACTATTGAAAAGTATAAGGCACATCTTGTGTCCAAGGGTTATACCCAAAAATAAGGTGAAGACTTCTTCGATACCTACTCACCTGTAGCCAGATTAACCACTATTCAAGTACTACTTTCCTTGGCTGCCTCACATGGTCTTCTCGTTCATCAAATGGACATTAAGACAACTTTTCTAAATGTAGAGCTAGATGAGGAAATTTATATGGAGCAGCCTGACGGATTTGTAGTAGATGGTCAAGAAGGAAAGGTGTAAGTTAGTGAAGTCTTTGTATGGTCTTAAGCAAGCTCCTAAACAGTGGCACGAGAAGTTTGAAAGAACTTTAACTGCTGAAGGCTTTGTTGTAAACGAAGCTGACAAATGTGTGTACTATCATCATGGTGGGGGAGAGGGAGTTATTATGTGCCTCTACATTGATGACATATTGATATTTGGGACCAACCTCGCTGTTATCGAGGAGGTCAAAGAGTTCCTATCTCGCTGCTTTGAGATGAAGGACTTGGGAGTGGCTGATGTAATTTTAAACATCAAGCTACTAAAGGATGACAATGGTGGGATTACATTGCTTAAGTATCACTATGTGGAAAAGATATTGAGTCGCTTCGGGTATAGCGACCGGAATTCTTCTCCAACACCTTATGATATGAGTGCGCTACTTCAAAAGAATCGAAGGTTTCCTAAAGATCAATTGAGATATTCTCAAATTATTGGCTCGCTCATGTATTTAGCCAGAGCTACTAGACCTGACATCTCCTTTGCTATAAAAAAACTGAGTCGATTTGTGTCAAATCCTGGAGATGATCATTGGCATGCTCTTGAAAGAGTTTTGCGCTATTTGAAAGACATTGCGAGTTATGGTATTCACTATACTGGGTATCCACGGGGTACTTGAGGGTTATAGTGATTTAAACTGGATATCTGATGCTGATGAGATTAAGGCCACGAGTGGTTATTTGTTTACACTCGGTGGTGGCGCTGTTTCCTAGAAGTCTTGCAAGCAGACCATCTTACCAAGGTCAACAATGGAAGCGGAACTTACAGCATTAGACACAACCACTGTTGAAGCAGAGTGGCTTCGTGAGCTCTTGATGGACTTACCTGTGGTTGAAAAACCAATACCCGCCATCCCGATAAACTGTGATAATCAAACTATGATCGTCAAAGTAAACAATTCTAAGGATAATATGAAGTCATCAAGGCATGTGAAGAGGAGATTGAAATCTATCAGGAAACTGAGAAACTCCGGAGTTATTGCGTTGGATTATATCCAAACATATAAGAACATGGAAGATACCTTCACAAAGGGTTTATCATGCAATGTGATAGATAATGGATCGAGGGAGATGAGTTTGAGACCCACGCTATGAGTTGATCCCAGTGGCAACCCACTCTATGTGATCGGAGATCCCGTGAATTAGAGATGGGCGACAAGCTGTTGATCAGCTGAGAGGAGAGTATCCTCATATTATATTTACATCTCCATAAAGATGCAATACTCTCTTTATCTGCATGACAGGTTGATATTTATCTTAATGTGTTGCAAATAGCTTTTATAAACGGAGATGTTGTCATGTAGAACATCTCTTGAGGAACACACCTATATGAGTCTGACTGTCAAACGTCGCAGTCCATGAGAGTTGGGTGCTCTCTAATAAACTCATGAAAGGCCCTGGAGTATGACGCATAAGCTCCAAACCGCGGGAAAGCCGACGGCAGCCCTGTATCGGTCTGTCTGAAACTAGCGCGCAAAAAACTTGTAGTTCAAGGCATAGTCCACTATTCAAGTTGCTAGCTAGTGTAGCATGAAGTTTAACGTGGAAGTTTAACTTAACAGTCTCCACTACACACCGGTATATAAAACAATGTTCCGGAAGAAAAGTGATGTGATGTGCCAATGAGACTTTGTGGGGGATTGTTGGAATTTGGTGTATATTGGGATGTTGGCCCATTAGACAAATTCTGAAGTTCTCTTTGGCTCACTTGTGCATGGCAGCATATGGCTGTGCTAGTGGTGCTAAAGTTTAGTCTCACATTGCTAGTGAAAGGAAAGTTGGACCACCTTATATAGTAGAGTGTTGCACCACTCACTAAGGTGTGATAAAAAGAGAAGCCCTGGCGCACTCCTCCTCCGACGCCGCCTGACTCGCCTCGCCTCGTCACGATGCGCGCGGGCCGTAGGTTGCGGGAATTTCGCCGAGCCAAGCTTTATTTTGCTGGTTGGGAAAATTATTTATGAGTCATTAACGGACGCATTAATTACAGCCGTTTTCAGTTTTTATGGACGTGGGCTGCTACCGACTGGGACGTGGGCTAAGCCCCACGATCTCCCTAACCTGCACTATATAAGCATATGCGCTAAACCTAATCGGTGAATCAATCCGCACACGCGCCTACCTACAAAACCTTGCGCCGCCGTCTTCGCCTTCCTCATCCTGGCTTGCGGCGTGCACCGCAGATCGGGACAGTAGGCCTCCGGAACCCCGCCTCTCGTGAACCTGTACGGATGAGGGGCGATCGGGTCTTTAGGGAGCGCTTAGCGCGACTACTGGCAACCACGACGTCGTCCGACGACGAGTTTCCGAACGATGACTTCTTCCTGGACGTCGTCAATCTCTTCGACAACCTCAACATGAGCGACAACGCTGCTACGACCGTTGCAGCTGCTATTCAGCCTACACTGTATGTGATCCTCAACTGTTTTTTTCAGATTATGTTAGAGTTCTTTGTTCTAGCGTTTGGTGTAGATGTGATAGGTTTATCTCCTATAGATGTAATCTGTTAATCTACTTTGTTGATCTGCATAATTGGTTTTAGTACCGTTTGTATGATCATTCTTTATCAGTTTATTATTCGGATTAAATCATATGGAATATTGCTTATATTTCCAACATGTACAAGATCAGTCACTGCTTGAGAATCAGAGTGTTCATGACTACATTTTGCAGCGATGATACTACGTCGTAGCAGCAGCAAGTACACCCAATTATTCATTCCAGCAGGACCAGTTTCTATGTCTAGGGTACATGATTCTACCAGAACCATGGAAGATTCAGAATTCAGAAGAAGCTGAGTTTCTTTCTGTATCTGTTGAGAAAGTCCAGCTGTTGCAAAAGGCCGTGACGAGTCCTTGGACAACAATCTCACACAGAGGGAACTGCTTGCCGCACAGACATGCATGCTACGGTTCATCTTCGTTCGTTGGGACGTGTCTACCGATCAATGAAGCACATAGCAAAAAAAGGCCCAGCGAAGGGATGCGATAGGAACATCAACCACCATTATTGGCAACACCTGGTTTGCTAGTGTCGAGAACCATGTTGCGATCGAAGCACCCCACATGCTCACAGTCGTCACTCGCACCGCATGGTCTTGACATGGACATCGCCAAGTATGCATGCGAAACCATATTTGCCTTAACATGTTGTGATGCTTTTTCTCCCAATCCACACCTGCAGACAGTCGGTCGCGCATGCATTTTCTTGATGTTGAAATCGCCGCGTGACCAAAAAAAAAGAAAAAAAAAACCCATGCTTATGCAAAGCGAATTGTCGGACTTGTCACAAGACCTTCTGGATGATCTCTTCAAAAATTGTGGTGGTCTACATGCCAGATGGTGCCGACGATGGATAATGGCCCCGGTGAGCAGCGCATGCCTTTTGTGCATTTTGCTGTAACCGGCCTCACATTCTGCTCATGGCAAAACCTACAACCACTAATGATCGCACTGCAGTTCTTGGTGGTGGGCATACAGACAACAACCTCTGCCTATGTATAGGGAGGCATGCATCTGATCTGAGCAGCTCTCCCGCATACCGAGGAGGCTTGTTTTCTCCTTTTTAGAGATCAAACCCGATCCGCTCTCAAAATCCTTCAATTATAATGCACAACTAGTAAATATGGCGCGGCACCCGTGATAAGAGGATGTCATCGACTAAACCGTTAAAAGTATTGCTAGAGAGTACTAATTACTGTTGAGTAATTAAAAGAAGGACCTGAAAAAAAAATATTACGGTAGACACAGGGGAACTACGGTCGGAAAGTTTAGAATGATAAGGTGCTCTCAAGAAGTGGTTAAAAAGGGGAAGAAGGGACGTAGGTAACCGACGACGAATTACGGCTAGAAAATTATGAACCCTCGAGAAATTCGTAGGGTAATACCATCATAAAATTACCTTGATAGGTTGTATCAGAAAGCACCTTAGAGAAAAGCTAAAAAAAATTATCGAAGACATAGACTAATTACAGTCTGAAAATCACGGCCGAGTAGGTGCGGCAAATAATTACCATCGAGTAATTAAGTAAAAGAAATGTAACAGCCAGTCACAAACGTAGAGTAACCACCCTAGAGAAATTACGGTCAAAAAGTAGGGTAAATTTTTTACATTCGAATAGTTAAAAAAAAAGACGTAGAAGATGTGGTTACATCGTTAAGTAATTAAGTAAAAGAAAGAGGCGTAACAGCCAGTTACAAACGTAGAGTAACCACAGTAGAGAAATTACGGTTAAAAAGTATGATGAAAACTTATATCCGAATAGTTAAAAAAAGAGACGTAAAAACGTGGTTACATTTTGTTATAGAAGTAGACACGGCAGGGAATTTATATTACCAAAGAGTTGCATAAAAAATAACAGTAAAAAATGTCTAAAAAGAGGAGCTTAAAAAATATATTATAGCTAAAGTCTACCCGCCAGCAACTGATTGGTAGATAATACTATATATAAAGACGCGACTTATTTGAGCTACTTGTAGGGGGGAAGAGAATGGCCACCGCCCAGCGCCGGCACGCCATTTCTCTTCTATGCCATGATGACGCACTGACGAGGAGAGCAGAGCAAGCGATAGCCGGTCATTCGCGGTTAAAAGAAGCTAGTATATGGGCTATGACCTACTAATTCCTTGCTCGGATTCAGCTCAGCCCAACACTGATCGATCACGTGTCACCAAATGCGTACGGCGTTTGGAGGGCAGCATCGCGGTCTTGTGGGCTGGGCTGTACAGTGGTAGCGTGCTATGGTTGAACGAAGCTATGTGGGCCCATGTTCTATTAATTTCTTATTTAGATTTTTTTGCAGGTAAAAGAAGATAATATAAGATCAACCACATTACAGAGAGGTCCACAAAGAAAGAAAAAATACAACCAAGCCCCTCTACAAGACGACCATGCCAACAAGACAAAGTTGTCGGTGGCGAGCCGTCGCCGCTGTCTCCCTTGATGCCTTGGATCGGAGGCAGTCCCCAGGAGAACGGGAAGTCGCCGAGCACCGGTCCCAACGGACCTACTCTGAAGGCCACCATCGTCGTCGAGTCAATCTGCACCATCTTCTTCCACAGAACCATCAGCAGCGAGATTCGCCATCCCACGGAATCCAACACGGGGATCTCATGCCCAACACTGATACGTTGAAAACATATCTATAATTTTTTATGTTCCATGCTTGTTTAGTATCTACTTTGCTTTGCTTTGTCTACACTTTGAGGTGTTTTTATATGTTTTTCTAGACTAAGCTATTAACAAGATGTCACAGTGCCAGTTGCCTTTTTTTATTTTTGGTTCCATAAAATACAGAAAATCAATATTATCGAAATTAGATGGGACAAAAGCGCGGATAGCCCTAGTCCGCGCCTGGGGGGCCCCTGGCTGCCCCCCTGCCTCGCCTCTTTGCCTATAAAGAGCCCCCAATACCAAAACCCTAAGTACCCGATCAATCTGCCACGAAACAGTCTCTAGCCGCCGCCACCATCGTCCCTAGATCGGTGGGATCTGAAGCTCTTCTCGGCACCCTGCCGGAGGGGAGATCATCCTGAAGGCCTTCTTCATCATCATGACAGCCTTCGGTATGAAGTGTGAGTAGTTCCACCTTGGACTACGGGTCCATGCAGTAGCTACATGGTTGTATATCCTCCTTTGTGCTACCATGTTTAGATCTTATGAGCTCCATTCATGATCAAGATCATCTATTTGTAATCATGCATGTTGTGTTTGCGGGGATCTGATGGATATTGAGATTACTATATTAGATTGATTAATGGTTTTGTCTTATTGATTCTATCATGTCTGTGTTGTTTGTGATCTTGCATGCTCTCCGTTTCTAGTAGCTATATTGGCCAAGTAGATGCAAGTGCCTCCAAGAGGGGGTATTTATGCTCGACAGTGGGTTCATGCCTCTATTTAATCTAAGGGAAGTGACAGAAATATTTAAGGTTGTAGATGTGTTGTTGCTACTAGGGAGAAAACAACGGTCTCTTGTTCATGGAACAAATGGATTGTTTACCTTACACACTTTGCTTAAAGCAGTTATCCGTTGCTTGCAACTTAATACTGGAGGGGGTTCGGATGATAACCTGAAGGTGGATTACTAGTCATAGATGCAGTTGGATGGCGGTCTATGTATCTTGTTGTATTGCCCAATCAGATCTCATAGGATCATGAATGTCTGGTATTGCATTGTTATGCCTTTCTCAATCCTATCAATTGCCCTGCTGTAATTTGTTTACCCATCATGCCATGTTTGTTTATTTTAAGGAGAACACCTCTAGTGAACTATGGACCCCTGTCCAATCTTTACCATTGTTACATCTTCCACTCTTCCTGTTTACTTTCTGCAAACCACTATTACCTTCCACACCATACAGTTAACCCTTTGTTTTCAGCAAACCGGTGAGATTGACAACGTCACTGTTTGTTGGGGAAAACTGTTGAGTTTGTGTTGTGCAGGTTTTCAAGTTGCTAGCAACACCTTTGAGTCGTTTCCTTCCTCCTACTGGTTCGATAACCTTGGTTTCTTAATGAGGGAATACTTGCTGTTGTGCTCATCACACCTTCCTCTTGGGAACTCCCAACGAATCTCTACATTGATCTGAGCCACCATCAAGATTTTTCTGGCGCCGTTGCCGGGTGAAACGTTGGAAACGTATCTATAATTTTTGATGCTCCATGCTTGTTTAGTATCTACTTTTCTTTACTTGTCCACACTTTGAGGTGCTTTTTACATGTTTTCTGGTACTAACCTATTAACAAGTTGCAACAGTGCCAGATGCCTGTTTTCTGCTATTTTTGGTTTCAGAAAAGTTAGTAAAGAAATATTCTCGGAATTGGACGGGACAAAGAACAAAGTCAATTACTTTCCGTGGGGAACAAGAAATCCAGAGGAGAGCCCGAGGCGGCCGGAGGGCAGACCCACCCAGCAGGCGGGCCCCACCCGCACTTTGGCTAGGGTTTGGTCGATACAGGCGCCTCGGTCTCCCCCTTCGCCTATAAGAAGCCCCCGATGTAGAAAACCTGGGTACCTGATCAGAAATCCACGAAACCATCTGTAGCCGCCGCCACCATCGTCCCTAGATCGGGGGGATCTGAAGTTATTCCCAGCACCCTGCCGGAGGAGAGATCATCCCGGAGGCCTTCTCTCCGGTATGATGCGTGAGTAGTTCCACCTTGGACTATGGATCCATGTAGTAGATAGATGGTTGTATCTCCTCCTTTGTGCTTTCATGTATAGATCTTGTGAGCTCCTTTCATGATCAAGATCTCATCTATTTGTAATCATGCATGTTGTGTTTGCGGGGATCTGATGGATATTGAGATTATTATGTTGGTTTGATTAATGGTTTTATCTTATTGATTCTATCATGTATGTGTTGTTTGTGATCTTGCATGCTCTCCATTGCTAGTGGTTATCTTGGCCAAGTAGTTGCTAGTGACTCCAAGAGGGGGTATTTATGCTCAATAGTGGGTTCATGCCTCTAGTTTCCAAGGGAAGTGACAATAATATCTTCGGTTGTAGATGTGATGTTGCTACTAGGTAGAAAACAACGGTCTCTTGTTCATGGAACATGTGGACTGTTTACCTTACACATTTTTCTTAAAGCAGTTGTATGTTCCTTGCAACTTAATACTGGAGGGGGTTCGGATGATAACCTGAAGGTGGACTTCTAGTCATAGATGCAGTTGGATGGCGGTCTATGTATATTTTTTGTATTTCCCAATCAACCTCATAGGGTCTTTCTGACTAGTAATTGCATTGTTATGCCTTGCTCAGTTCCTGTCAATTGCCCTGCTGTAATTTGTTTACCCTTCATGCCATGTTGTTTATTTAAGGAGAGCACCTCTAGTGAACTATGGACCCCGGTCCAATCTTTACCATTGATACATCTTCCATCTATCGTTTACTTGCTGCAAACCACCATTACCTTCCACACCATACGTTTAATCCTTTGTTACAGCAAACCGGTGAGCTTGGCAACCTCACTGATTCATTGGGGCAAAGTCTTGAGTTTGTGTTGTGCAGGTCTCCGCGTTGCTTGCAACACTTGTGTGACATTTCCTTCCTCCTACTGGTTTGATAACCTTGGTTTCTTACTGAGGGAAAACTTGCGGCCGTGCTGTTTCACACCTTGCTCTTGGGGTTCCCAACGAAGCGCTCCTACATCAATTCAGCACTGCATCAAACTTTTCTGGCATCGTTACCGGGGAGGCTAAGGACGTCTTCACTAGGGGAGTCCTTCACTTCCTTTCTCTTTACTTTGTTTTTAGTTTGCTTTGTTTCTTTTGCTTGGTTTTGTTTGCCTCTTTTCAAAAAACCCAAAAAAATTAGTCTAGTTTGGTTTGCTTGCTTTATTCAAAAACACAAAAAAATAGTCCCTGCTCTAGCTGCTGCTGTTTTTGTCTTGCCCACGTTTGCCAAAATGAACTCCGCTGAGAACACCAAGTTGTGTGACTTCACTAGCACCAAGAACAATGATTTCCTTAGCACTCCTATTGCTCCACCTTCTCCTGATGCTAGCTTTTATGAAATTAAGCCTGCTTTGTTGAATCTTGTGATGAGAGAGCAATTTTCTGGTGTTGGTTCTGATGATCTTGCTGTCCATCTTAATAGCTTTGTTAAACTTTGTGAGATGCAAAAGTATAAGTATGTAGATGGAGATATTATTAAGCTCAAGCTTTTTTCCTTTCTCCTTGAGAGGAAAAGCTAAAGAATGGTTGCTTTCTTTGCCTAAAAATAGTATTGATTCTTGGACTAAGTGCAAAGATGCTTTTATTGGAAAGTACTATCCTCCTGCTAAGATTATATCTATGAGAAGTGACATTATGAAATTTAAACAACTTGATAGTGAACATGTTGCTCCAGCTTGGGAAAGAATGAAATCTTTGGTTAAAAATTGCCCTACTCATGGACTCACTGCTTGGATGATTATCCAGACTTTTTATGCAGGTTTGAACTTCTCCTCAAGAAACCTGTTGGATTCTGCTGCTGGAGGCACCTTCATGGGCCTCACTTTGTGCGGTGACCCAGCATACCACTGCATGATGTAGTATACTATAGTCGTTGACGTAACACCAATGAAACACCATTCACTAGTATTACATCCCTCAGAATGGCACAACAAAAACACAGCGGGTCCAATACATGGCTAAAGGTTACAACTCACTCTTTACACGAGATCCAGAGAATACTCTAGGTTAAAGAGAGAGAAAGAACTTCTTACAAAGAAGGATCAAAGTTTAACAACGCAAGAACTATTATACTATTAAGACTAGTATTTTAAATAAGGGGTTGGCATTGCTGCTATTGCAATACACTACAGAATTAGGTTCTTTGGCTAGAGAGTATATCCCTATCTAACCAGTAACTTCGTCTTCACTTGAGTTGATGTATATGTTGACTTCCTTGTCTGCATTGAAGATCTTTAGCTTTGGATGATGATTCTTGGAGCATAACTTGATGTAGATGTTGTCTGTACCGGCTTTAGAATCTAGCAAGGGTTAAGAAGATACTTTGAGTACGAGCGTACTCAGCAAATTCACTAGAAAAGGAGTGTTTGATGCACTATAACTACAGCCACAGACCGTAGGTCGTAGGCAATGCAAGTTTTCATAAACATTTCTTCAAAGGTTGCTTTTATTCTGAAAAGCTATGTCCGTCAGCCTTCACGGGTTTACCAGAACTTTCATGGAGTTCCTTTCCCTTGACGTCACGCTCCTTCCGAGCAGGAGTAACAAGTTATAGTTTTTACACTCTACAGAGGTGCGTTACTTTACCCATGAGAGATCAACTCTTTATTGCACAACCGGGCAGCTTATTCCCATCCACAATTCCAGATGTGGGGCCCAGAAGATGATCAAAGCCAATCACTACCCCCTTCGCGACCTCGCATGCCTCCTTGGTGTACACCATGCCCACATATTGAATTACGGCAATGGTTTGTACAAACCGTCAGATGCCAGAACTATCGTGCGACGTTGAGGGTTCCCACCCATATGCTGCATATCCTCTACGAATTACCAATTAATATGCACTCTACGAGGATAACAGCCACGACCTGCACATCCGGCTTCATGCGAGAGGAAGAAGATACAGCTGACTTCTCCGTCCCATTCCAAATCTAATGGTTAACGCGTAATATACGGCGCAAGAATCACTAGCGACATTGGTTGTTAAGTCCTAGATAATATGTTCCTTTACCACCGGAACTTTTTATAGTAAGTTATTACCGGTAATAACCTATAATCACATTATTATGAAAATAATGTTTTTGGTCCCTTTTCAAATGCATGTGATGTCCACATTGGATTTGTAAAATACTTTACAGAAAATAACCAAAGTACATGAGCAAGTGTGAACTTGCCTTTTGTGATTGCAAGATTATGCACTCACGGTCTTCAAGTTAATATAAGATCCAATATCTGAAATCAGCATCGTTGGTCCGGTAAGGACTAATGTTTAAAGAAGCAATATGCTCTATGCATAAGTAATGTGATGCACTTTATAAACGCGAATCCCGGAAATAACGTTGTTCTAAAGTTTGGATACCGGAAATGGTCATTTTAGAATGTGTTGTCCCTTTTAGATAAGTTTCATACTTGTGCTTCTTATTAGGGCTTGTAAGTGTGTGTGAAACAACACGTAATTACAATATCATAAAACAATGAGACACACATAAATGTGAAATGCTACTCAAGATTGTTTATATAAGAGTTGTTGTTTGAAGTGGCAAAAAGAATAACATTTGAAGAAAAGATTCATTTTCTAAGGTCTAAACATTTTTTTATTGTTAATAGGATATGTTCAATATCTTTTGGTGTGTGATTGATTCGTTTGGATTTGAGATGCTTTATGTTTTAATTGGAATAGACCAAAGTTAACTATAAAAACATATGTAGTTTATTAGACATAATGTTTATAAGCCTTAAGACTAAAGTTAAATTTAAAACTATAGATGATTTGGAAATGTAGTGCTTCCGATATTTGTACCTTGTATACCTGGTAATTTTTTCTTAAAATTACTTAAGAATGGTTTTGTTGTTACTTGGTGTGGTGGTTGCTTGATTTTATAATGGAGTAGTATCATTTACCTTTTTATAGATGAGTGGTTGTAGTTTATGAACAAAGAAATAATATTATTTATCATTATATGAATTATCAATTAAGGAATTAGATTTAAAATAAAGTTATTAGAGTATTAAGTTTTTATTTACTTTAAAAGTGGAACAATATATTTTTAACATGTAGGAATTATTTTTGTGATCATTTTGGTATATTACATTTATTTTTGTGATTTAAAAGTAATAAGATATGATTTTTATAAGATTTACAACTATATAAATACTTAATAAATAATAAATATTTAATTAAGTGAAAAAATAGTGTATGATTATAGTTTTAAATTATAGTTCTTATTTTTCTAAGATTTTTGGTATTTTATTTATATTTTAATATTTACCATTATTAAAATAGGAATTATCCAAGTATTAATACTTATAAAATCATTATTAAATAAAAATTATTTAAAATATTAACATAATAATGTTTGATAATAGTTTGAAGTTATAGATTTTATTTTTCTACAAATTTTCATATATTATACATATTTTTCTGAATTATAAAACAAAATTTATTGATTTAACAAGATTTAATCATTTTATTTCATTTTTGGAATATTTATACTTGGATTTATATCATTCTTTCTTTCTTAAACAGGAAATAACTTTTTACACTTTACCCACACCTAGCTCTAGTCACTGACTAGTGGGCCAGTGGCCTCCTCATCTCTTAAGTTAAAATAAATGCATTTGTTACCGAGCTGATTGCTACCCCCAGACAATGACAGATGGGCCCTAGACCATGTCATCTGCCATGCGGGATAAAGACTGGGTCAAACTAGCTGACTAGACCGGGGGTGGCGTTGGCGTGACGTGGCTATGGCGTCAGCACCACCACCGCCGTTAGTGGGTGGTCGCCGCCGACGATCTACGGCGCCCTAGCAAACGAAATTAGTTTAGTTCGAATCAGCACAACGCGCTGAACCCTAAAGTGGCGGCGCCGCTCGGAAATGGTCATCGGAGCCTCGGATCCGACGAGCTCCGACGGTGGCCGACGGTGGCATAAGGCGTGACGGCGTTTTACAACGAAAAATGGCGATTCAGGGATACTGGAAGATTCAGGAACTCACCTTGATGATAGAGAGGTCGGCGAGGACAAGCATGGTCGGAGGTGAGCTCTCCGACGAACTGCCGCAAAGAGGAAGGGCAATATTCATCCACTCCAATGCTCCTCTTGATGCAAGATTTCACTCAGAGGATCTACGGAGGACGGGGCTTCTCCATGGCTACTTGGAAGAGTGTGGGGAGGTGTGGCTCGACGACGAGGCGAGCTAGGGTTTCGGCACTGATGAAGAAATTGAGAGAGAGAGAGATGGAGAGGGGGAAATGGGGATGAGGACGAGCAGACAACGTCGTGGAGTTCTTATCCCTTCCTTCCGGGAGCGATAGCACGCATCACAGCGCGGCGGTCCGTCGATGGCAGAGCTCCGGCCAGCGAGCTACTTCCAGTAGGCGAGGTAGACGACGAAGATGGTTTTGCAGAGAACCCCCTAGCACTTCTTTTCTCTCAGCCCGCAATCCTTCTCCGGTCCCACCCGTCAGTCATAGAAGAGAACGAGCTGGGCTGGCTGCTGGGCTTTTGTGGGCTGCACATGGGCGATAGGTAAGAATAGGGAAGTTGGGCCATGGCCAGGATTTGTTTTTTATTTGTTTTACCTTTTTTATTTTCTGTTTTACTTTTTAGATTTGTATTTAATCTTTAATTTGAACTTTTCTAACAAAGTTTATTGGTTGAATACTTACAGCAACAACTTGTATTGATTGAGATTAATTTTGTAAACCTTAATGATAAATATTTTCTTTATATATATATATTCCTTTATTTTCTTTATATAAATCCCCTTTAATATTTTGTAGAAGTCTTTATTATTAATTTTCTTTCTATACTAATCCATGGCTTTATTATTTGATATTTACTTATTTGTTTATAAAACTCAACTCTAGTTAGCTCATAGTTTGAATAGAAACTTTTATACATAATGGTCTTATATTATTATTTGATGCATGGAATACAAAAGAGATTAATATGGTTAATACTATTTCCATGAATTTAGAAAATGACAATGTATATATTCTATTAAGATTAACATAGAGGTTAAGGTTTGAATTGTAAATGCTTACTCAAGGGTTTAGGGTTCTTATTCTACTTCTATTCTTTTGTGAATGTGGGTAAAGATTTAATAGCTAAGCATATTATCTTTTGTTTGTGATCTTTAATGATATCACTTTTTAAATTAGGAAGTTATTAACTAAAATTCTTTATGGAAAAGAATTTATTATGATTTCTCCTAAACTCATATGGTTAAGACTATTTGAAATGATAAAGAGGTGCTTATGTGATTTTCTATAGAAACATATTCCTATAAAGTGATATGGAGATAAGATGATAGTTTAATAACATGAAATGGATATTATGTTTGGTTTGAGAATTAGAGTTAGGTGTTAACCAAGAATTTTTATCTTCCATAATTCATAATTCTGGACTTCTAATTAAGGAATTCCTTTCCTAGATATACAACTTCTTCCTATCCATCACCATGGTTAACATGATGAGCTTTACTTCACAAAGATATTATCATCCACCTATTATCCTTCTAAACTCATTGATGAATCCAGTGAGTTTGATACTAAAGCCTTTCATGATCTTCACCTATCCAGACCTGGTTATATCAACTACTCTTCTGCTGATAACCTTCAATCCAACAAGTAGCTATTTCTAACTCCATTCATATTCTTCCATAACTCTATGCTATACTAGCTTTGATTTACTCATATCATCCTACATTTACTTTACTCTAATAACTTACACTCCAACCTCACATTATATTAATGTGGTATGTAATGACTACTCTAGGATAACTTATCTATACTAGGTTTTCAATCATGTTCTACCCACCAATATCACTTATACTAGATATAGGTAGACAGTCCTGGTGAACAAGGCATGATCATTATAATCTTTTAATTATTTATGGCTTAGGTTTCCAATGGCTAATCAAGGCTTCATCAATACCACTTTTCAATTGTATTGAAATTATCTTCTTACTATCTCATATTGGATTAAGGGTTGTTATTCATGGACTATGCCCTCTTGACCCAATAGAATTACCACTGGTAACTATCTTCAGGTTACATCCTTGTAACCTTTTTTACTACTATATAATTATATGTTATAAATTACTCTTCTATTCATTTAGGAGTGATTTAACTCCACCAATAATCCCGTTGATCTAATTTACTTCCAACACTCCCATCCTATAGATGATATTTGAATCTAGCATTACCATATACCTTTCCTTACCTCCCTCTTTAAAGGATTTAAGTAATAGCTATGATAAGATAAAAAATAATAGATCAAGTATTGATAGTTAAAGAATTTATGAATCAATAGTTGATTACTCAACATTGATGAACAACAGATATTAAGATAGGTTCCATAAAGATTGATATGGAAAGAAAGATATATGGTAAATGATCTTGGCTTAGTTCCTTTCCTACTCAAACTCACTAAAGAGTTAAAGTTAGGTATTACTATGATACTCATAGTAAGAATAGATAAGAATAAGTTAAGTCAGGATTAGTCATTACATTCTTATTACATAAGTTGTAATCTTAACTTGGCATTTATGAGTTGTTGTGCTGAATATTATGATATGATCCCTTAACGATCAAATATCAATTATTTAAGCAATGTATTATGAGTAACATTTTATTATATCTGATCTACCCTTAGATCAAATCATGTTTACCCAAATAAGGTTTTAGCAAAGGTCATATTGAAACTTATCACAATCAACTTGATGATCTACTTCAATTATATCAAGTTGAGAGAAGCTCCAATCACTTTGACAAGTTTTGTTTAAAAGCATGAAAATTATTCGGATTTTCTATGCATGAATGCAATGCACACATCTGGGTTCAGCTTATTTCTTAGCTCTAATGCTGGGAAGTTACAGACTCTCCCCCTTAAAATAAACTTGTCCTCGAAGTTCGCAAACTCTCACGTTTCGGAGTAAGGAACTGGCTTGTAGTGGTTGCTACATTTCTCCACTCCATGATGACCTTAAATGGAATTAATTGTAGTATTCCATAAACTGATTAGATAACCTAATCGAATTCTTTTTATTTAATCATCAAACTTTATTACTATGTTAAATATAGTCTAGAGAGTCTCCCTAAAACAAGTTCTAAGTTTCTATATGCCAGCGATTGTGGTCAAAAGACTGTATTTTTCTTCCTGTCATAGTATAGTTGGTACTGGTATTCCTTCCAAGATTGGATTTGAACTCATTTAGTCCATACCCATTGGAATTTCTTATTCTCTACACATGCCCAATTGGATGTGCTTTATTACCTCTTAGGGATCACTTAAGAGTTGTTTCTTCTAGAATTGGTCAGTTAGGATTATCCTTTTATCCACTTCAAGCTTTTACCTTATTAAGTTTTAGATAATCTTTCATTATCACCTATAGTACTTCTTTAACTTTCATTCATAATGTCTACTCTCCCCCCTTAGGGTTTACTAATAGTCTTTAAATTTTATAAATAGCATTTATTGGTTTTATAACTAGAATGTTGGTCTCTGTTCAGTTTATACTTTACCTAATTAGGGTCTGATGAAAGATTGTACGGTGTATCCACACGGTTGTGGATCTCCGAAGCAAATCTTTCAGCACTATATGTCGTACTTACTATTGGACTTTTTCGCTGGGATAAATTTGACTTTGCGAAGCATCTTGAAAGACGATCGCTTTAAAAAAAATTACTTCCTTAGGTCTTACTTAACTTAGGCCAAATTTTATGCTCTTTATGCAACCATTAAGATGATCTGGTTAACTATGTTAACCAACACCGGCTGCGAATAAGATACCAACTGTGGATCGGAATGCCGACTATGGATTAAGTACCAACGGCGGATCATTCTTGGTGGTAGGTATTACCTTACAGTTTCCGACCTACTACTGGCATTTTATCTGAATTGACAGAGGTTGAATACCATTTTGGTTCCAAAACTTCTTCTTTGCACTTATTCATGATACTCCCATGAACTTGGTACAACTACTTTATTAACTTCTTAGCAACTTACCTACTTTGAACGAGCCTTAAGTTTATTACTTTTTGTTGCCCCATACATCTTCTACACTAAACTTCTTTCTTGAATCTGGCTAAGAATAGTCTATGCTTTATCTATCCTCCAAATGGTGTTAATACTCCTTATATTTTGCTTCATCCTTCAAGTAAGCCTTCCTTTGGATCTTTGAAACTCGTCACTCCCTTACACAAATTCTCGTTCCTATCTAGGTCTATGACATCAAGTAATAACTGGGTGTTACATCATGCATTTGCACACCTAATTAAACTTCATGTACAGATCTAGCCAATCAAAAAAATTCAAGAAAATCCAA
This sequence comes from Avena longiglumis, assembly GCA_030063025.1. NCBI lineage: Eukaryota > Viridiplantae > Streptophyta > Magnoliopsida > Poales > Poaceae > Avena > Avena longiglumis. The sequence goes on along the minus strand of CP125979.1, from coordinate 241,951,680 downwards.
AAGTCGATAAACAAAAAAACATATACCATGTATTATACATAGGTTTTAAATAATTTACAAATGTACTAGATGTCCCAACGGTTTGCTCCTCACCTATATTACACAACTATCTTACAAGAACTTCCGGTTCTTGTGAGTACATCCTCACTTATTTTGGCAAACTTTTCAAACTACAATACGCATTACCCTCTATGTACATTATTCAAGCACTCATCCCTTGGGATGTCGTTCCTTTATTACTTTCATCTTCCTCTAGTGCTTCCTGGAGTTCCGTCCATGATGACGTGAAGTCCTACGACTACCTTCTGGAGCGTAAGAGCATCCAGGAGGTGCATATTCTTGATTAGAAGTACCGAGACTGAGATTAGTCATTGAAAAAATGACTAGAGTTGGCGTAATCCTCTATAGAACATTCCTGGTTTTTTGGCAACGCTTCCTCATAGTAAGTTGGCTCCTTAGCTTTTTCTTGGATCCAGTCGTACATATTGGTATAGTAGTTATCGAAATACTCTTCTAAGTCGATTGGATTGGTATCACCCCCATATGGTCCATAAGGCTCTCTATGGTTATAGTCGGTCTCTTCTCCGATACCTGCATCACAAGGTATAGGATTTCCTATGGTTCCACCTTGAGATTCTACTCCCCATTTATACTGGTTTTGCTCAGGGTCATTTGGAATAACTCTATTCCATTCCTGTTGTTTGGAGTTATACTTGGACCATAGATCTTCAGGTGGTTTGAATTCATTTTGGTAGTAGGCATAGTTTTCTGAGTGTGGATCATCAAACTTAGTTTCCTCATACACTTCTCCTGAAGGTATGTATTTGGGATGCCTAGCTTCTTTATCTAACTTCTTCCTATGAGCCATTGCTTTATTGGGATCAGAAAAATCCTCAATGACCGTATCCAGTTCCTGAACTAAAACTTGGTGAGTGTTATGATAAGTGTTTAGCAAAGACCGATAACGATCCATATACTCTACAACTAGAGTAGGTTCAGTTTGGACTAAAGTAGAGTGATCTAACTCATGCTCTGGGTTTGAGGTTTCATGGGGTATAATGGTGTGAGTACTACCTTCTAGAGTGTAACATCCCAGCATTAGAGCCTAGAAATAAGTTGAACCCAGATGTGTGCATTGCATTCATGCATAGAAAATCCGAATAATTTTCGCGCTTTTAAACAAAACTTGTCAAAGTGATTGAAGCTTCTCTTAGCTTGATGGAATTGAAGTAGATCATCAAGTTGACTGCGATAAGTTTCAATAAGACCTTTGTTAAAATCTCATTTTAGGTAAGAGAGATTTGATCTAAGGGTATATCAAAATGTACCGTAAGTTAAACTTTAAGATAATGTGAATTATATTTGATCATTAGATGATCATATTATAGTATTAATTATAACCATTCATGAGTACCAAGTTAAGGATATAAAACAAATAATAAGAATGGAACCACTATATCTTAAATTCCATCTGCATACATTCTGAGAATCATAGTAACACCTAATCTTAAAAACTCTTTTGATGAGTTGGAGTTGGAAAGAGATTAAGTCAAGATCATACACTATATATATATCTTTATTTCTATACAATCTTTATGGAACTTATCTCAATATCTATTGTTTATCAATGTTGGATAATTCCCCATTGATTCACAACTTCTTTAACTATTAGTCTTTGATCTATTATTTGATCTTATCAGAGCATATATTCAAATCTTCTAATGAGGGCATAGTCCATTAATAACCTTAATCCAATATAAGATACTAAGAATATAATTTCTAGGCAATAAAAGGTAGGATTGATAAAGCCCTGCTTAGCCAACTAAGAACTTCAATAATAAATGATTAAAGTATTATAATGGTAATGTTTTGGCCACCAACATGGAATGCTTATATTTAGTAAAGATAATACGGGTAGGAAGAACATGATTGGAACATTAGTAAGATAAGTGATCCTAGAGAAGTCTTTGCAAACCACATAAATATAATTCAGGGATTGAAGTGTAAGTCATGAGGGTTAAGTAGTTATAAGATGGTGTTATTCACCTTTAAGGATAGTTTACTTTAGAGAAAGATTAGTGAGGGAGGATTAAGGAAGTTTGGGAGTAGAGTTTGAAGAAAACTACTGGTTAGATGGAAGAGTATCAAAAGTAGAATAGTAAATATAACCAAGCAAGGATATGAGAAATCTATGAAGTGCCTTTGTATCAAACTCATTGGATTCATCCATAAGTTTAGAAGAATGATATATTGAATAAGAAGATTTTAATAAGTAAGTCCATCAAACTAACCATGATGATGGATAGAAAGAGGTATTATATCTAGGAACGGAATTCCTTAATTAGAGATCCAAGATTGTGAAATATAGTTATGTGTTATAAATTATTTTCCTATTTAATCTTGGTAAGCAATCAACTCTAAATCTCAAATCAAACATAATATCCATTTTATACCATTGATCCATCATCTGATGTCTATAAAACTTTATAGAAATATTATTCTATAGAAAATTACATAAGCACATCTTTGTTAATTTCAAACATCCTAACTATATGTGCTTAAGTATACTCACTTCTATAGAACACTCTAATTCCAGCTTCCTATTAAAAAGGAAGATTTCATCAAATACTTTATACATAAGGCAATATGCTAAGTCATTAAATCTTGACTCTTAAAAGGAACCTAAGCTTATACAAAACCCTAAAGCCAAGGGTGGTACTCATAATTCAAAACCCTAAGCTTCTTTGTTTATCACATACATTGTTATTTTTTCAACTTAATGGGAATAATAATCACCATATCAATGTCTTTATATTTTGTGCATCAAAGAATGGTATAGAATCATTATACATATATATATATATATAAAGTTTCTATTCAAGCTTTAAGCTCACTAAAAGTTGAGTTATAAACAGATAAGAATATATAACTCAAGAAATCCTTAATTAAAAAGAGAAAATAAAAATAATAAGAAGAAGATTCTTCCAATTATTAAAAAAGAGTTCTTATTGAGTAAATAAAAATAAATATAGAAAGAAGGCATAATAAAAGTTCACAAAGGTTACCAAATATAATTTAATATTACTGCAAATGTCCAGCAAATAAATCATACAAAGAAAGATTCAAAATATAAATCAAATTCAAATCTGAATAAGAAAACATAAAATAGAAAAAGGATAAAACAAATAAAAACCAAACCTGGCCGCAGCCCAACACACTACACCTATCTGACGCTCTGTGTAGCCCACAACAGCCCATCCTTTTCTATCTGAGACTGACAAGTGGGGTCAGGAAAGGACCGCGGGTTGAGCTAAAGAAATCGCTAGGGGGTTATCCACAAAACGACCATCGTCGTCATCGTCACGCACACAAGCAGCTCGCTGGCGGAGCTCGCCGCCGCCCGATGCCGTCATCGTCGTCGTTGCGCCAAGATACTCGTCGCTGATGCCAGGAGGGGATAAGAAGGCCACCGCGACGCATTGCTTCCATCCCTATCCCCAATCCCTCCTTATCCTCTCAGATACGAACGAGACCGAACCCTAGCTCGCCGTCGAACCACGTCTCCCCACACCATTCTGAGCAGTCATGGAGAAGCGCCGCCCTCCGTAGATCTTCTGGGTAGGAGCTTGCATCAAGGGGAGCACTGGAGCGGGCGAATTTGATCATTTCCCTTCGCAGAAGTTCGTCGGAATCCTCGTCGGGGAGCTCGATTCCGATTGCGCCTGTCCTCGTCGACCACTCTATCGTCATCAGGGTAAGCATACGCATCTCTGGACCCTAGTTTTGTTTGCGGATTCGCACCGTAGGTCTAGTTTGGTTGAGCACCGCCACTAGCTGCCGCAGTAGCTCGTCGCCGATGACCCTCCGATGACCATTTACAAGCGGCACTGCCACTATTAGGTTCAGTAGGTTGCGCTTGTTCTAACTAGCCCTATTTCGCTTGCTGGGGTGTAGTAGATCGTCGCCGGTGACCACTCACCAACGGCGGTGGCGATGCTGACGCCATGCTTGCCTCATGATCGAGCCACGTCAGCTGTTTGACCATTCTTTGCCTCGCGTGGTGGATGACATGGCCCAGGGCCCACATGTCATCGACAGTGAGTAGAGAGGAGGTGAGTAGCAAAAGCATTTCTTTTGACCTGAGAGCTGAGGTGGACAATGGCCCATAGGTCAGTGTCTGGGGCTAGCTCTAGACGTGGTATAAAAAGTATTTTCCGTTTAGAAATAAATAAAATGTTATAATCCAATTAATATTATTCCAGAAATTTAATAAATGATTAAATCTTGTTTAATTAATAACTTTTGATTTATAATTCAGAAAAATATGTATAATATATGAAAATTCTCAGACAAATAAAATCTACCACTTAAAACTATTACCAAATATTATTATGATGATTATTTAAATAAATATTATTTAATAAAGGTTTATAAGTAATAAAACTTTGGTAATTCATATTTTTATAATAATAAATATTAATAATAGTAATAAAGTACCAAAAATCTTAGAAAAATAAGAATTCTAATTTAAAACTATAATCATATATTATTACTTCACTTAATTAAATATTTACTATTTATTAAGTAATTATAAAAGTAATAAGAATTATAAAAATCATATCTTATTGTTTGTAAATCACAAAAATAAATATAATATACCAAAATGATCACAAAAATATTATTTACATGTTAAAAATCTAATAATCTCCTTTTGAGGTAAATAAGAAAATTAAATATTTTAATAACTCAAATTTAAACTTATTTACTTCATTGATAATTCATATAAAAATAAATAAAATTTATTAATATTCCTAAAAAGAGTTAAATAAGTCTAATAAATAGTATTAGTCTTAAATATTAATAATCTAATGCCATAATGGTTTAAAACATTATAAATGTTCTTATTTTAAAAGAATCCACAACCTCAAATGAAGATTATCTCTAAAAAGAATTCCGCTAATAATAAAATCCTTAAAGAACAACTTGTGAACAATCAAATCTTTGCTAAACCATATTAATCACCAAATTACAAAAACTACTACAACACTATACAAATCCATAAGTAGTTAAATAGCAATATGTTGGGTTCATAAACTATACTCACCTATCTATAAAAGATAAATGATATTACTCTATACTCACATCAAGAAACCATTACTCAAGTAACAGAATATACATTCTTAAGTAACTTAAAGAACACATTTCAGATATACAAGATACCAATGTATAAGTACGATACTTTCAAAACTATCTATACTTTAAAAGTTAACTTTAGTCTACAAAATCTTAATATAATACTATAAGCATTATTATATGTTTTATAGTTAACTTTGGTCTGAAGTAGTTAATCTATAAAGCAACTCAAGCCAAACCATTTGAGCAAACAAATACCATCAACCACCACTAACTAACCACAAAGTTTGTTTAGACCTTAGAAGAGAAACCTTTTCTTCGAAGGTTATCCTTTTTGCCATTTTAAATAAGAAACCTTGTACAAGTAATCCGAACTAGTATGTCATAAGTATGTATACTTTACTCCTACGTATGTGCTGTTTAAAACCACTCCTAAACTCTAATAAAAGTACAACTATGAAACTTATCTAAAAGGACCACACATTCCAAAGTAACCATTTTTGGAATCCAAACCCTAGGACAACGTTATTCCCAGGATTTGCGCTTAGAACGTGCATCACATTACTTATGCACAAAAGCATATCGCTTCTTTAAACATTAGTCCTTACCGGACCAATGATGCTGATTTCAGATTTTGGATCTTATACTAACTCGAAGACCGTGAGTGCATAATTTTGCAATCACAAAAGGCAAGTTCGCACTTGCTCATGCCCTTTGTGTATTTTCTATAAAGTATTTTACAAATCCAGTGTTGTCTTCACCTGCATTTGAAAAAGGTCAGAAAACACTATTTTCAATAATAATGGAAACTATTGATTACTGATCCAGGGTGATCAGCTAATCTATTAAATCTGACAATTGGGATACCACTATTCAGAACTATATCACCTAGGACTTAACAACCAATGTCGTTAGTGATTCTTGCACCGTATATTACGTGTTGACCATGAGATTTGGAATGGGACGGAGAAGTCAACTGTATCTTCTTCCTCTCGCATGAAGCCGGATGTGCAGGTCGTGGCTGTTATCCACGTAGCGTGCATATTAATTGGTAATTTGTAGAGGATATGCAGCATATGGGTGGGAACCCTCATCGTCCCACGATAGTTCTGGCATCTAACAGTTTGTACAAACCATTGCCGTAATTCTTTATGTGGGCATGGTGTACACCAAGGAGGCATGCGAGGTCGCGAAGGGGGCAGTGATTGGCTTGGATCATCTTCTGGGCCCCACATCATGGAATTGTGGACGGGAATAAGCTGCCCGGTTGTGCAACAAAGAGTTTATCTCTCATGGGTAAAGTAACGCACCTCTGCAGAGTGTAAGAACTATAACTTGTTACTCCCTGTTCCGGGAAGGAGCTGCGAACGCGGCGGGAAAGGAACCCCATGAAGGTTCTGGTAAACCCGTGAAGGCTGATGGACATAGATTTTTAGAATAAAAGCAACCTTTGAAGAAATGTTTATAAAAACTTGCATTGTCTATGACCTAAGGTCTGTGGCTGTAGTTATAGTGCATCAAACACTCCTTTTCTAGTGAATTTGCTGAGTACGCTCGTACTCAAAGTATCTTCTTAACCCTTGCTAGATTCTGAAGGCATTAAAACGATGTCTGCATCAAGATATGCTCCCGGACTTATCAAGACCAGCTAAAGCTCTTCAATAAATACAAAGAAGACAACATATACTCAACTCAAGTGAAAACAAAGTTACTGATTATATATTAATAAAATCTCTAGCCAAAGAACCTACCTCTGTAGTGCATTGCAGTAGCAGCAATGCCAATTCCTTAGTTAAATACTCATTTTAATAGTATAATAGTTTGGCATTATTTATCTTTGATTCTTCTTCGTAAGAGGTTTTACCTCTCTCTTAAACCTAGCGTGTTCTCTGGATCTTATGTAAAGCGTGAGTTGTAACCTTTAAGCCATGTATTGGACCCATTGTGTTTCTGTTGTGCCATTCTGAGGGATGTAATACTAGTGAACGGTGTTTTATTGGTGTTATGTCAACGACTATAGTATACTACATCATGCAGTGGTATGCTGGGTCACCGCACACCACCACCGCCGTCAGTGGGTGGTCTCCGGCGACGATCTACGGCGCCCTAACAAACGAAATTAGTTTAGTTCAAATCAGCGCAACGCGCTGAACCCTAAAGTGGCGGCGCCGCTCGAAAATGGTCATCGGAGCCTCTGCTCCGACAAGCTCCGACGGTGGCCGACGGTGGCATAAGGCGTGACGGCATTTTACAACGAGAAATGGCGATTTAGGGATACTAGAAGATTCAGGAACTCACCCTGATGATGATAGAGAGGTCGGCGAGGACAAGCGTGGTCGGAGGCGAGCTCTCCGACGAGGATTCCGGCGAAATGCCGCAAAGAGGAACGACAGAATTCATCCACTCCAATACTCCCCTTGATGCAAGATTTCACTCAGAGGATCTACGGAGGACGGGGCTTCTCCATGGCTACTTGGAAGAGTGTGGGGAGGTGTGGCTCGACGATTAGGCGAGCTAGGGTTTCGGCACTGATGAAGAAATCGAGAGAGAGAGTTGCAGAGAGGGAAATGGGGATGAGGACGAGCAAACGGCGTCGTGGCGTTCTTATCCCTTCCTTCCAGGAGTGGTACCACGCATCACAGCGCGGCGGTCCATCGACGGCGGAGCTCCGGCCAACGAGCTGCTTCCAGTAGGCGAGGTAGACGACGAAGACGGTTTTGCAGAAAACCCCCTGGCACTTCTTTTCTATCAACCCGCAATCCTTCTCTGGTCCCACCCGTCAGTCACAGAAGAGAACGAGCTGGGCTAGCTGCTGGGCTTTTCTGGGCTGCACATGGGCGATAGGTATGTTGGGCCATGGCCAGGATTTGTTTTTTATTTGTTTTACCTTTTTCTATTTTCTGTTTTACTTTTTAGTTTTGTATTTAATCTTTAATTTGAACTTTTCTAACAAAGTTTATTGGCTGAATACTTACATCAACAACTAGTATTGATTGAGACTAATTTTGTAAACCTTAATGATAAATATTTTCTTTATATATATATATATTCCTTTATTTTCTTTATATAAATCCCCTTTAATATTTTGTAGAAATATTTATTATTAATTTCTTTCTATACTAATCCATGGATTTATTATTTGATATTTTCTTATTTTTTTATAAAACTTAACTCTAGTTAGCTCATAGTTTGAATAGAAACTTTTATACATAATGGTCTTATATTATTATTTGATGCATGGAATACAAAAGAGATTAATATGGTTAATACTATTTCCATGAATTTAGAAAATGACAATGTATATATTATATTAAGATTAACATAGAGGTTAAGGTTTGAATTGTAAATGCTTACTCAAGGGTTTAGGGTTCTTATTCTACTTCTATTCTTTTGTGAATGTGGGTAAAGATTTAATAGCTAAGCATATTATCTTTTGTTTGTGATCTTTAATGATATCACTTTTTAAATTAGGAAGTTATTAACTAAAATTCTTTATGGAAAAGAATTGATTTTGATTTCTCCTAAACTCATATGGTTAAGACTATTGGAAATGATAAAGAGGTGCTTATGTGATTTGCTATAGAAACATATTCCTATAAAGTGATATGGAGATAAGATGATAGTTTAATAACATGAAATGGATATTATGTTTGGTTTGAGATTTAGAGTTAGGTGTTAACCAAGAATTTTTATCTTCCATAATTCATAATTCTGGACTTCTAATTAAGGAATTCCTTTCCTAGATATACAACTTCTTCCTATCCATCATCATGGTTAACATGATGAGCTTTACTTCACAAAGATATTCTTATCCACCTATTATCCTTCTAAACTCATTGATGAATCCAGTGAGTTTGATATTAAGCCTTTCATGATCTTCACCTATCCAGACTTGGTTATATCAACTACTCTTCTGCTGATAACCTTCAATCCAAACAAGTAGCTATTTCTAACTCCATTCCTATTCTTCCATAACTCTATGCTATACTAGCTTTGATTTACTCATATCATCCTATATTTACTTTACTCTAATAACTCACACTCCAACCTCACATTATATTAATGTGGCATGTAATGACTACTCTAGGATAACTTATCTATACTAGGTTTTCAATCATGTTCTACCCACCAATATCACTTATACTAGATATAGGTAGACAGTCCTGGTGAAGAAGGCATGATCATTATAATCCTTTAATTATTTATGGCTTAGGTTTCCAATTGGCTAATCAAGGCTTCATCAATACCACTTTTCAATTGTATTGAAATTATCTTCTTACTATCTCATATTGGATTAAGGGTTGTTATTCATGTACCATGCCCTCTTGATCCAATAGAATTACCACTGGTAACTATCTTCAGGTTACATCCTTGTAATATTTTTTACTACTATATAATTATATGTTATAAATTACTCTTCCATTCATTTAGGAGTGATTTAACTCCACCAATAATCCTGTTGATCTAATTTACTTCCAACACTCCCATCCTATAGATGATATTTGAATCTAGCATTACCATATACCTTTCCTTACCTCCCTCTTTAAAGGATTTAAGTAATAGCTATGATAAGATAAAAAATAATAGATCAAGTATTGATAGTTAAAGAATCTGTGAATCAATAGTTGATTACTCAACATTGATGAACAACAGATATTAAGATAGGTTCCATAAAGATTGATATGGAAAGAAAGCTATATGGTGAATGATCTTGGCTTAGTTCCTTTCCTACTCAAACTCACTAAAGAGTTAAAGTTAGGTATTACTTTGATACTCATAGTAAGAGTAGATAAGAATAAGGTAAGTCAGGATTAGTCATTACATTCGTATTACTTAAGTTGTAATCTTAACTTGGCATTTATGAGTTATTGTGCTGAATATTATGATACGATCCCTTAAGGATCAAATATTAATTATTTAAGCAATGTATTATGAGTAACATTTTATTATATCTGATCTACCCTTAGACCAAATCATGTTTACCCAAATAAGGTTTTAGCAAAGGTCATATTGAAACTTGTCACAGTCAACTTGATGATCTACTTCAATTCTATCAAGTTGAGAGAAGCTCCAATCACTTTGACAAGTTTTGTTTAAAAGCGCGAAATATTCGGATTTTCTATGCATGAATGCAATGCACACATCTGGGTTCAGCTTATTTCTGAGCTCTAATGTTGGGATGTTATTCTTTGGGTGCTGCAACAAGGCTCCTTGATAATATGATGGTTAACTACTCTGAATGGCATGTTGATAGAGCTACACATGGTAAGAAGGTAAATTTTGTTGAGGAAACTTTCTCTTTGAGTGAAAAGATTGATGTTATTATGGCTATGCTTGTTAATGAGAAAGCTTCTCTAGATCCTAATAGTGTTCCCTTAGCCTCTTTGGTTGCTCAAGAAGAGCAAGTTGATGTGAACTTTATTAGAAACAACAATTTCAACAACAATGCCTATAGGAACAATTTTGGTAGCAACAAAAATTATAGGCCTTATCCTCCTAATAATGACAATTCTTATGGAAGCTCTTACAATAATGCTAGAAGTTCCTCCTCTGAACTTGAAGTCATGCTCAAGGACTTTATTAGTAAAGATGAATTTATCTATACTACTATATAATAGAGATCTTTTTGAACTTTTGAACCGACGCACAGTGGTCATCTAACGGTCCACGTCTCCCGGATTCGCAGCTACAGTGTTCCCGCCAGCAGGATCCGCTGGGTGGGCGCGAACAAAAAACGAAATTAGGGTCCACTGGGCGGTTCCCGATTATTCTGGATGGAGTCACAAATTCAATCATCACCGCGACCGCATCCTCTCTAATTTATTTATTCTTTCACGAGCACATGTTAAACTATTCTGCAACCCACCGACCATCTCACTTGCGTCCTGTTGTGCAACTCGTACATCCCTAATTCCCCACCACTACGTTGAACCCTTGCCCCTTGAGGAACACGTGCGTCAGCTTTCACGGCCTGAGGATCATCCGTGCGCCCTCGCCCTGCCTCCGAGTCCTTAACGTCCATTGCTGCAAGGTCCGTCTATCTGGTGTTAGCTAATCAGAACTGCTACAACCTACATCTGGTGAGTCTTATTCTTTTTGGATGATTTCCGAATTTGTTTTGCTGCATGATAATCTGATTCTAATAAAACTGCATTGGTCGTTGTTTGTGGGAGCACAATTTTATCGTTGCACACCAAGTGTTTGTATTTTTGTCCAAGCCAATATGTGTTGTCCAGAACGCACCTTTGTAGCCTCCTAAAAAGATAAGAGACAATGTAGTAGCTGATTCTTTAATACGTAGATTCACATGCTATTGACTAAGATAATTACTATTTAGCTGCACACTCAGGATTGTAAAATGATGCCGGCTAACGGACAAGGTCATTTGGTTTTGTATATGGAAAAATCCATTCTTCATTTAAAGTTTTCTTTTGCATGTGTTTTCTTTATGTTAGATAAGCAATTATCTAGAACTAAAAATATAAAACTGAAGGATTATCTAGCACAACCGTTCTATAGAATGGAAGGCCGAGTTCCTTTCGAGGATATTATAAATGTCTTGATGGTTGATTCAGCATCTTTGTCAGTACATAAAAGATGTTTATAACAATCTCTAAGTATTATTCCCAGTTTAACACTTTCTTGTCACTATAAATATGATATATTTTTGGTTGTTTATTATGATATTTGGTACTTGTCTCAGGAGAGCTGAATTTGCAAATGAGTTCTTCCCAGCGCAAGCGTTATCGTGATCGGGAAAGATATCTGCAAATGACTCAAGATCAGCGAGAAGTATATTTGCAAAGGAGCCGTGAGTATAAAAGATTAAGGCGTGATGAGGGAGAGGCCTATCTGCAAAGGAGCCACAAATATAAAAGATTGAGACAAGATAAATCTTCTTATGTAAGTAGCGCTTGCTCTAATATAGACGCATCAGGATAATTAAATATATGCCTTCCAATTGTTCGATCTTATCTCAACACTAGCCCATCTAGCATACATGCATTATCAATTTCATCAAAAGGCCTAGCCGTGAATAATAATTGATGATTTTTAGGCTGCACAAGAGGCACCATGGCACTAATAATGGATACTCACAAGTAACACCTGAACAGGGAGAAGTGTTCTTACAAGGGGGTTGTGGCTACAAGAGAAGAAGAGGGTATGATGCGACAATTTGTAGTACTACAAGCACACAAGGTACTTCTGAATATATCAACTTGCATGTGAACAATATATCTTTGCAGAAGGATTCTTTTCTGGACATACATGTTATTGTTCAGTTTCATATACAATGATAAGTAATTATAATATTTCTGATGCAAGTTTATATAAAATGACATTAGCAGGTAGTACTATGCGAACTAAGGACAGTATTGACAATCAGAACCTGCATAACGAACGTCTAATGTGTATGGGACAGGGTAAGTGTTTACTGAGTTACTGTGTAGTTAATCATCAATGCTTCATTATGTATTGAAATTCTCACTTACTAACACATGTACAGGTTGTTCTAAATCTGAATTATACCAAGAGCCGAACCTTAATATGGAAGATGGCATGCACATGGATCCATGTGATCAGATTTATTGCAGTCTTCCAAATAATGATTATTTTCTGGAGCACCAAAGATCAACTGTCACTAGTGCAGATGGTGGCCTCTAACACCGGTTCATAAGGCCCTCTAACAGCGGTTCTGGAACCGCTGTTGGGGGTTCGGTGTTAGAGCCCCCCCTTTAACATCGGTTCTTATACGAACCGGTGTTAAAGGGTGGTGCATGTAGGGTTGCCGCAACGCTCAGCCCCCCTTTAACACCGGTTCGTAACCGGTTCTGTGCCGCGGTAGGAAAAAGAGATAAATCTCTGCCGCGGTAGAGTTCTGCCGCCGCAGGAAAATAGCCTAAATCTCTGCCGCAACAGAGTTCTGCCGTCTCCCCGTCCTGGGAATATTTCTGCGGCGCAGCGGGGACGGGGAGGGGGGGGGAGGGGGAATCGATCGGGAGCGGTATACACATACATCGTCGTCGGTACATACGAGTACATGAATAATTAAGCAACTATTATTATACACAAACATCGTTATTGTGTGGTATTCTCCGTAAACGTTGAAGCATCAAGTACAAGACAAACACGTTCAAGCATATATACAACGTTCATTTTGGTGGATATCTAAAGAGTTCTCCGCCAGGCGTGACGACCTCATCAAGTATGAACCCCGCCAATTCCTCTTGAATGACTCGTATGCGGTCAAATGGTAGGAGTTGGTCCCGCATCCGTTCGATCTAAATATATATGAAGAATAGGGTCAATATATATATATAATAATAATAAAACTCAACACAATTGATGGTAATAAAATAATGTTGTGTACTTTGTTTACTTACTCTAAGTTGTTCTAGTGCGGCTTGGCCTGTCGCACATATCGTGTTGCGAATTAACTCGCAAACATAGTATCCACATAATTTATTGTCGGGTCCCTAATACGCGCACTCTACGAGAATAGAGAGTTCAATCAAAATAATAATCAATAAAGCATGATATAATGGAATTGGAAGCAGAATCAAAGAGATACGCAGACCTAGCTAGCTAGTATTACTTACATTTTGGTCTACAAATTTTAGTTCTTCTGACCATTCACCCACGGACCTGCCCGTGAACCTTTTCCAAACCCTGTCCGACAAAGTAAATGGATAAAGGAGTAATTAATTACTTGTTGTCACGAAAGTTGCCGATCTAGTGCGATAATATGATTGAAATTACCTCTGGAGCATCTCTTTAAAGTCTGCCCATAGCTCTTGGTTTTTTCGTAACGAGTCCATGACAAGGACTTTTCCTGAGTCAGGTTGAATGACTAGCAGAATAAAGTGGAACCTACACACGTATAACTCATTATCAGTTACACTTAACATCGAGTAAGCCAAAACATAATGTGTACAAGAGAGGGTAACAATACTCACGAGAAGTTGTAAGGCAATAGTATTTCCCTTTTGGTTTGTTGTCTCAGTAAAGACGTTAGCAAGAAATATTCTGTTTGCCCGGGTCTGTGTCTTACCACTTCTTCATGAACTCTATTTGGATCAACAAACCCAATGTCAAAAGGGCCTCCTTTCATTGATTCCATAACCTTTTTCCTGCATAATAGTATAATACATAAATGGTGAGCATATATATACATGCAATTAATGAATTGAATGAGATGAGATAGAAATTACAGAAATAGTACTTACACACAATAAAGGCTGATGGCATCTTTGTCGAGTTCCTTCTGATTGAATAGAAAATGCAAGTCTTGAATGTTGAAGGCGATCTCGTCGTCTTCGCACAAGAAAATCTGATCTCTTATATGCGTCGTGATCCATTCTTCCTTTCCCGTCTTGCAGAAATCAAGGTACCACTTGTGCAATCTTCGCATCTTTGTTGGTAGATTCTTGAGCTCCTCTTTCTTGACGGGATTCTTCCCATCCTTCCATGGCTGTATGGGGTTGACATCGCCTGTGGGAAAGTTGTCTCCCATGATGTTCAAGTATGCAATTTAAGTCATCCCTATCTCATTGGCCTTTCTTTGTAGGTCTGCCTCGTAATCATTTATATTAGGAGTGTTTCGTGTGTCGAACACTTGGAGCGGGGCGCATGATTGGTTTACCTGCTCTCCGAGCATGGGAACTGTTTTCTGGGCTGCCGCACGACTGCTACTTTCAGTCTCCCTCCGCCTTGCATCCTCCTTCAAAATATGGCGCTCGTAGTCCGGCACAAGTGGGGTTTCAGGATTGAAAAGATTATTGTAAAACTTCTCCACCATCGCCGGATCTAGTTTCTCCTTTGGCTCGGCTCGTCTAGGTGCAAAGAATTTCTTGACCTCTTCTTCCGAGATCCTATTGGTCTCCTCGTCGCTGCATTCCATGGTAAAACCGACAATGTCTTGGCGGAAGGCTACGGGACGTAGTTTCTTGAACTCTTTGGCATACGGTTTCCTGCGGATTTCTTCGTGGCAGTGCTAGTGATGCTCTTCGTGGCAGTGCTCTTCCGCTTAAGCTGAGGAGATGGCTGAAGCCGGAGATGGTAGACCAGAGAGATGGCTGGCCTTAAGATGGTAGACGTGAGAGATGGCTGCCGCACAGAGATGGTCAAGCGCCGAGACGAGGGGAGTATTCGATGACTTGAGACGGCGAGGTGGCTCGGACTCTTGACGTGGAGACGGGCGGGTGCCAGTGGCCTCCAATTTGGAAGAATGATGTGTTCCTTCTTCCAAAGAATGGTTGTTTTCACTGCAAATTTGAGTTGAGTTTCCCCTTCACCTGTAGCATGGTCAAGTTATTCTTCCTCATATTCCTTCACAACCTCATCCACCCCGACAATAGCATAGCCATCTGGAATCAGTCGGCAGTGGTAAGTTCCACCAGCTACAGGAGGTAAGACATAGCCGACCGCCGCCTTAATGGATAAGCCCATTAATCTCACATGCAGCTCGGCGTGTTTGCTCTCCGTGATCTCATCCAAGGGGTATAGACCCGCCATTTCAAACATGGGCTGCACGTTCTCCGTGGAAGCCACGCTGCTTTTCCACGCAGAGTCTGGGCTGCCGGCAGCTTCCAATGCAGGCTCTTCGTGCCGCTGAGACGGGCCGGTAGCTTGCTGGCTCTTTTGTGCATTCACTTGCGCCTGCAGCGCGACAAGTGCATGTTCTATATGTGTCATCCGCTTTGTACGATCTTTTTATTTTCTGCCGCGCCATCTGTAAGAGTCGCCCCACTCGGCAAACCCATCCTTCCACGTCATACTCTCTGTGCCTCATGCAAGTCCAGGGTGTTCTTTTTTACCGATGGCGCGTGTGAGCTGGTCATTCTCTCTGTCGGGATGGAAGGTCCTGGCGGCTGTTTCCTCGTATGCCGTGATGAGTTCAGTGACGGGTTTGGCAAGGAGGGTTGGGAAGATACACAATCCCGTTTCTAGGTCCAACCTTGCCCCGATTCCGTAGAACCAAGTCTTTGCACGTAGTTCCCACCCATGTGTCTGGGGTGTGATCCCTCCATCGCGCAGGGCCTTCTCAGCTTCCTCCCACTTAGGCCTCCGAGATATGTAGCCACCTGACCCCATCCTCTGGTGATATTCCTTCTTCTGGGCATTTAGCGTATTGGTTTCTGACCTCTTTGTAGCTATAGCACCTTCCTTGTATGCATCTTCGAAATCTGGAGTCTCGCGAGCTTTGACAAATTTGTTCAATTTTGTCTTCCAGTTGCGGAAAGCGTCAGCCATCTTCTTTAGAGTCCACTCTTTGACTTTTTCCTTTATAACCGGTTTGTTTTCATCCTCCTCTGGCGGAAGGGTGAAATTTACCAACAGCGAATTCCAAAGCGTTTCTTTGGATCTTTCATCGACAAAGGTATCGTCGCCCTTCTTTGTCTTATTCCAATATTCAATTATGATTGGGATTTGGTCCCTAACAAGAACTCTAGCCTGACGTAAAAATTTGTCTACGGCCTTCTTGGGCTCCATCGGCCTACCATCAACACGGACTGCTTTGATCTTGAACTCTACACGATCTTTCAACCGATGGCTCGCGCCTTGCTTGCTCTTTTTCGTAGAAGAAGATTGTTGCTGGCTGGTCGATCCAGAGGGCTAAAATAAGAAAGAAGCATTAATTAATACATGTACATATATACAAATCAATCGGTGCAAGTCAGCAGAGGCTTAATTCATGCATATACCTCGACGGACTTTGTAATCACTAAAGTGCGTTCACCGGAGTCGTCATCTTCTCCATGACTACTTGAGCTGTCATCATGTCCCTCCAAGTTTAGATATTGTAAGGTGTCCTCGTGGATCATGTTCTCCATTATTTCTTCCTCTTCAAGGTTTCTACTGAGTGGATCCATAGTTTCTAAAACAATAATATTATCACAGAAATATCAGTAATACATCTATTGAAATGCTCAAGCAAGGATGATGATATGACAGGTTAAAAGTATTGAAATGTAACCCTAATACATGCTTGTTAATTCCAAACCCTAATTCAGAGAAACCCCAGATTCATATGAGAGAATACATTCGGAAAAACCCCGGATTCGGAGAAACCCTAATGCTATATTGACAACGAGAGGTGTACTAGGGCGGCGGCTGGCTGCGCTAGGGCGAGAGCGGGGCCGGGATGCGTGGGGGTGTGCGTTCGAACCAGCACGACGTGGGCTACCTAAAATGGGCGACTCAGCGAGGGCAGAGGATGATGATATGACAGGTTAAAAGTATTGAAATGTAACCCTAATACATGCTTGGTCATTCCAAACCCTAATTCGGAGGATCCCCGGATTCATATGAGAGGATACATTCGGAAAAACCTCGGATTCGGAGAAACCCTAATGCTATATTGACAACGAGAGGTGTACTAGGGTGGCGGCTGGCGGCGCTAGGGCGAGAGCGCGGTCGGGATGCGTGGGGGTGTGCGTTCGAACCAGCGCGACGTGGGCTCCTAAAATGGGCGACTCAGCGAGGGCAGAGGAGGTCAGGGTCCACGGCATTGGAAAAGTAATCGGTCAAGTGTTGCAAACCGATTGAAAAAGTGAGCCCTAAGCCGACCACATGCAATCGGCCTGCTCCTGACCATACACATACACATACACATACAAAAAAATATATAAATATATACGCACACATACACATACAAAAAAATATACATATATACACATACATATACAAATATATATGCATATATATACACATACACATACAAAAAATATATACATATACATATATATCATATACATACAAATTAACCAAAAATCACTAACTAACCAAAAATCACTAACTAACACTAACTAACCAAAAACACTAACTAACACTATATACTAACACTAATTAACCAATAATAATCGGCGGCGGGCCATTCCTCACCTGCGGGCGGCGGCTCGGCGTGGGTGGCGCGCAACAGAGGTGGGCGACGTGGTGGCGTGGGTGGCCGGATGTAGGCGGGACGACGGCACGGCAGTCCCGGCAACGGCGAGATTGGAAGGGGACGGCTGCGGTAGAGCCTCTCTGCTTTTCTTCCTCCTCTGCGCGCGCTTTCGATCTAGATGGGGGGAAGAAGGTAGAGGAAGGCGTTATAACCCCCCCTTTAACACCGGTTCGTGGCTGGAACCGGTGTTAAAGGGGATTGTTCAGCGTCATCTCTTTAACACCGGTTCCAGTCAGGAATCGGTGTTAAAGGAGAAACTGGCGTAAAAAGAATAATCGCCCCTTTAACACCGGTTCCTGGCTGGAACCGGT
The DNA here is from genome assembly GCA_030063025.1 of Avena longiglumis. Classification (NCBI taxonomy): domain Eukaryota; kingdom Viridiplantae; phylum Streptophyta; class Magnoliopsida; order Poales; family Poaceae; genus Avena; species Avena longiglumis. The sequence goes on along the minus strand of CP125979.1, from coordinate 241,933,290 downwards.
GTTAAAGGGGGGCATTTATTTCATGCATTAAAGGGGTGGGGGCATTTTTAATTCAAAAAATAGGATAGAATTTAGAAAATTCATATCTTTTTCATTTCAACTCAAAAAAAATATGAATAATATATCATAATTTTCAGAAAAATAAGATCTATCCATTCATATAAAAACATTTTATAGTTACTTTAGATGAAAATTTTCAAAATGATTAAAACACTTACATATAAATTTTTATTATTCAATTGAAACAAAAATAAAATAGTCAGACCCTAAAACTTTGAACATAAGAAATATTAAGAATCTAAAAAGGAATCTAACCCTATTTTATTAGAGCAAATCATATTTTATTTTGTATTAACATTTTTGAATTGTTTGGATATTTAAATGTCGTATCTTTTGTATACTTTGGAATCTAACAAAACCTCGCTCAACTTGCATTGGATTTTTGATAAAATAGCATATTGTGAACCTAAAAATGATTTTTATAAAAAATCATGAGCATCGTATCATGTACCTGCAGTTCATATCTGACCCACTTCCTACCGATTCGGCAGGAATTTGTCTTTTTCACCAGAGGTGGACGAAAAGGTTTCAGATCCCCCTGTTGGTACATTGTCCATATAAGGTGGTATAGTATTTTTGTAAAATGTGGTGGTAGTTTTTTGAATTAGCCATTTGGTGGTTGCTTCACAAAACCGTCCGTTTTTTATGCTCGGAAAATGGAAAATGCCTTTTTGGTGCGACAAAAAGGAAAACTTCCTCTTGCAACATTATTTGCCATCCCATGATGCACATGTACGCACAATATGGCCATATTATCACAAACTATGCCTTGATTCTAGCCATAACATTGGTCATTTGACCCGAAAACCAAGAAACCTCGAATGAGATAGGTCATTTTGTGAAGGTTTTTTTGAGACATAATCAATATACCAAGTTTGATATTTTTATTATGATAGAACTAGAATTAAAGTACATAATGCAACTAACAGTAAGTTACATAAAGCACGACTGAAAATTAAGATACATAAAAGAACTGAAAATTAAGATACATGGCCAGATTAAGTCACAATCAGCCAAACTTGTTTTGCAATGTTGGAGTGATTCAGTCATGCTGCCTACACCTTTAATACTCGCCACTGTAGTCGTCGTACTCGCCGCGGCCGTCGTCGCTATCGTCGTAATTGAACCTTGAAGGCTGAGTACGCGTGGGCTGGACTTGAGGGTAGCGCAGACGGGGGTTAGAGTCGGCGGCAGTGTCATAGGCCATGACGCTCTGGAGAGTCCGACCGCGCCACCACAGCCGCCGGCCGGCCTCTTTGAAGTTCGGAGGAGGTGGGCCGTCCTCCTCGTGCCTGGCGAGCGCCCTCTCACGCCGATCCCCGAAGAAGGCTTCCCAAGTAGGGAAATAGTGGGGATGCCATCTGGGATTCCTCCGCTGCTTCGGCGTGAGCTCGAAGTAGTAGTGGTTCGTGATGGCCATCCGGCGCGCCACACCTAGAGTGACAGGAGGAACCGGCACGCCTCCGGCGCTGAACATCCAGCCGACGGGGACACAGTAGCCCGACGGGCAGGGGTAGTTCGAGGCGCAAAGCGCCTCAGCCTCCCTGGGGGTTAGTGCTACGGTGGAAGCCATGGGAAAGAGTGATGAGGTTGCAAATATGAGTCTAGAGATGTGCAATGACAATGGAGGACAACCCTACATATATATAGTGAGAAATGGCAGGAAGATAACTGGAGGGAAGAACTAGCGGGAAAAACTGGCGGGAAGAAATGGCGGGAAGAAAAATGGCGGGAAGAAATGGCAGGAAGAAAAATGGCTCATTTAATACGTATACTGTTAACAGAAGAAATTTGACATTGATTTCCATGTTGAGATACATATGTGTGCCAAAAATGGCTCAATTCATACATATAGTCAATCTTATGATCGCGTCGGGCGTAACCATGGAGTATCAGCACCGTTTAATAGGATGGTTGGGTCAGTCTTCACTCTGAAGGGCGGAATTTTATCAAACTTATTATAATCTTCTAACATGTCTGTCTTGTCCTCCACTCCCACGATGTTTCTTTTTCTTGAAAGAACTATGTGATGCTTTGGCTCATCGTGTGATGTATCTGTTTGATTATTATTTTTTCCGGTTTGGTAGACATGTCCTTCACATAGAAAACCTGAGCCACATCATTGGCTAAGACAAATGGTTCGTCTAAGTTCTTGTCTACCTTCATAAGATTGTTGAGATCCACTGTTGTCATTCCGTACTTCTTGTCTACCTCAACCCCTCCTCCTGTTAGCTTGACCCATTTGCATCAAAACAAGGGGACCTTAAAATTAGGTCCATAGTCAAGTTCCCATATCTCCTCTATGAACCCATAATACGTGGTCTTTTGCCCATTGTCTTCTGCTGCATCGAAGCGGACACCACTGTTTTGGTTGGTGCTCTTTTTATCTTGGCCTATCGTGTAAAATGTATTCCCATTTATCTCGTACCCTTGGAAAGTACATACAGTCGAAGATGGTGTCCTGGCCAACAAGTACAGCTGATCCCCAACAGTGGTGTTATTCGTGAGAAGTCTTTGCAGCCAGCCGCCAAAACTCGTCATGTGTTCACTTATAATCCATTCATCAGACTGTCCCGGGTGTTTGAGGCGTATTAAATTCTTGTGTTCATTGATCTTTGTAAAACCGTGTAGTGTGCTTGATTGAGAGAATGTCCGTCCCTACATATCATTGCTTTACATCCTAGGGTGCCTTTTCCACGCAGTCTCCCCTCATGTCATGATTCTGGAACACCAATCTCCTTTCTTTCTTACTGGATGCAGGTTCGAAAGAAATCGACGATACCCTAGGTACACAACCTTCTTACATTTCTCCAAATATACACTTTCAGTCTCATCTAAACAGTGTGTGTATGCATTGTATCTCTTGTTTGTCTACCCTGAAATGTTACTAAGAGCAGGCCAATTATTGATGGTTACGAAAAGCAACGCTCGTAGGTCAAATGGCTCCCCTTTGTGCTCATACCACATACGTACACCTGGTTTGGCCCACAGCTATAAAAGTTCTTCAACTAATGTCCTTAGGTACATATCAATGTCGTCGCCGGGTTGCCTCGGGCCTTGGATGAGCACTGGCATCATAATGAACTTCCTCTTCATGCACAACCAAGGAGGAAGGTTATAGATACATAGAGTCACAGTGCCGTGTCTTTATCTCCTGCTCACCAAAAGGATTCATGCCATCTGTACTTAGACCAAACCTTAAGTTCCTTGCGTCACGTGCGAAGTCCGGGTACTCTCGCTTGACTTTTCTCCACTGTGACCCATCAGCGGGGTGTCTCAACATCGCGTCTTTCTTACGGTCTTCCATGTGCCATCGCAACAACTTGGCATGCTCTTTATTTTTGAAGAGATGTTTTAACCGTGGTATTATAGGAGCATACCATATAAACTTGGCAGGAACCTTCTTCCTAGGGGCCTCACCATCAACATCGCCAGGATCGTCTCGTCTGATCTTATACCACAGTGCAGTGCATATCGGGCATGCATCCAAATTCTCGTACTTCTCACCGCGGTAGAGGATGCTGTCATTAATGCAGGCATGTATCTTCTACACGTCTAATCCTAGAGGGCAGACAACTTTTTTTGCTCGGTATGTACTGTCGGGCAACTCATTATTTCTTGGAAGCATATTCTTCATTTTTACCAACAACTTTGAAAATGCGCTGTCAGTCACACCGTTCTCTGCCTTCCATTGCAGCAAATCCAGTGTGGTACCTAGCTTTTTGTGGCCATCTTCGCAAGTTGGGTACAACAATGTTTTGTGATCCTTTAACATCTGCTCCAGCTTCTCCTTTTCCTTTTCAGTTTCACATTCTTCCTTTGCATCAGTAATGTCCCGACCAAGATCGTCATCAGCGGGCCCATCTGCTGCCTTGATCTTCATTATCTACCCCCGTTGCAGTATCATCATATTTAGGATACATATTATGATAGTTGTCATCATCCTCTTCTTCTTTGTTGTCTTCCATCACAACCCCTTTTTCTCCGTGCTTGGTCCAACAATTATAGATGGGCATGAAACCGGATTGAAGCAGGTGGGCGTGAATGGTTCCGGTATTTGAGTAGTCTTTCTTGTTCTGACAGTGAATACACGGACAACACATAAAATCATTGTGATCACGGTTTGCATTAGCCACAACGATGAAATTTTGGAGGCCCGTAATGTACTCGGAAGTGCGTCGGTCACCATACATCCATTGCCGGTTCATCTGCATTAATATATAGTATATCAAAAATTAATAGGGAGATGACCATTTATATATAGTACATCAATGATACATGAAAGGATAAAGTTGCCGACCTTGACCGAGAAGGAAAGAGCAACGAGAAAACTTATTTCGAGCTCTCGGGCATTTCACAGAACACCTCTTGTGCATAGAAAAAAACACAAACTAGGACACCTCTCACCCTCTTGCTAGGCTCCAAAATGAGAGAGTGAAAAAATGGAAGAGAGGGTGGGCTGCGGTGTGGTATATAGCCCACCCCCTTCAACACCGGTTCAAGCCACGAACCGGTGTTAAAGGGGGAGCTGCGCGAGCCACTGATGCAGGGACTTTAACACCGGTTCGTGGAACGAACCGGTGTTAAAGGGGGTGATCCTTTTTGTTCTATGGACCACGCTGGTACGAGCACCCCCTTTAACACCGGTCCGTAGAAGAACCGGTGTTAAAGCCCATTTCCGACCTCAACCAAAGGCCTCGTTTCCACTAGTGGGTAGAAGCTGCTGCAAGTAGTTGTCGTCCTAACACATCTACACCTGGTCAATTAAAATGTCGTCTGAATGCTGGAACACGGTTCAAGATTAGTCCATCTGACATGTATGTTTCACCAATTTTATCTGAAGATCAGGCTGCAAATAGTAAATTGATAAAGTTAGGGAAGCGTAAGCGGCACCATGGCACTAATGGATACTCACAACTCATACCTGAATGGGGCAAAGTATTCTTACAAAAGGGTTGTGATTATAGGAAAAGAAGAGAGTTTGATAGGGCAAGTTGTACGGCTCCAAGTACGGAAGACATAGATGGATATACCAACGACTTACATGAAGACGTTATGTATATGCCAATGATTCTTTGCCTGCTGTGCATGGTAATTTTCTATACTAACAATGATTTAATTTATTGTATTCATACGTATTGTCTTGTCTGTTTAACATAAATATTGACATATGATTCGTTAGCAGATAATATTTTAAAAAATGAAGAAAATATTGGATATGATGGTGATCTGGATGACGAAAGCCTGATATATAGTGGGTAAGGTAAATGTTTAATAATTTTTTAATCAATATATAGTGTTTATTTTTCTCGAAAAATAATTCATCCAATGTTTTATTAGATATTTATTTTCTAACATAGTAAACAATGTATAGGTTCTGATTTTAAGTCATTCGAAAAACCAAGGCCAAATGGCATATATGTGGATCCGTATGATCATGTATATCATAATATGCCCAGTAGTCATTATTTTCTAGAGCAAGTACCTAACTGCAGACATTGCAATGCAAGAAAGTTCTAACACAAAACACCAACATTTTGTTGCATGAGTGTAAAAATAAAGATTGTGACATCATTAATTCCTGAAGAATTTTGATGACTGTATACGAGTCAAGATCCAGATGCAAAATACTTTCGAGACAACATTCGGTACTTTAATTCTCACTTCTCCTTTACTTCTCTTGGTGTGATCCTGGACAAGCGGTTCTGCAATAATAAAACTGGAGTTTACACATTTCGTGCACAAGGTCAAATTTACCACCGAATCGACCAATTGGTTCCAAAAGAAGACAGCCCCAAGCATCTGCAATTATACTTTTATCACACAGATGTAGAATTGCAACAAAGGTTTTTTCATTCACCTAACCTTGATAAAGATCTCATCAGAAAGTTGTCAAATATACTTTCATGTAATCCTTATGTCAAAATATTTAGAAGCCTTGGTTCTATTCGAAATCTAGACGAATACAAAATTGAGCTAAATACAGATATTGCTTTAGATCATAGAGTGTATAATACTCCAACAGTATCACAAGTTGCTACAATTTGGGTTGAGGGAAATAATCCTCAAAGCCATTTTGATAGGAGTATAATGGTTTATGGTGTATCAGACCAACCACAATACATAAAAGCATACCATGGTTGCTATGATCCATTGTCTTATCCCCTTTTCTACCCAAATGGTGAAATCGGATGGAACTTAAATTTACCAAAAGTTGGACCACATGCTAAGAAAAGTGTGAACGATCAGGAAGATGCTCTGAAGGGAGAAGGCAAGTTTTTTTTGTATAGAATTTACTATTTTCCTTAACATAACTTCTAAAACTTTTTTTATCTAACTATAAATTGTTCGATATGTAGGAACCGTGAGTAGCTCTGGTTCTTACGTTTCACCAAGAGAATATTATTGCTATAAATTAAAGATCCGGGATGGTGAGTTTAATGTCCTATTATTTGGAAGGAGGTTAACTCAACAATATATTGTTGATATGTACATAAAGATTGAATCAATAAGATTGGCATTCTTTCTACAACCATCAACTCAAGTTCTCATAAGGGCAGATCTATATCAAGGATTGCTTGATAGCATTGTTACTGGAGAGACACGTGCTTGCATGATAGGAAAGCGTATTGTTCTTCCACCAACATTTATTGGGGGACCCAGAGACATGCGACGAATATATCTAGATGCAATGTCCTTGGTCCAAAGGTATGGCAAGCCATACTTATTCATTACAATGACTTGAACCCACATTGGGATGAGATAATTAGAGAGCTAGGACCAGGTCAGTCACCACAAGATCGGCCAGATTTGGTAGCAAGGGTTTTCAAGGCAGAATTAGAGGACCTTAAGGATCTTTTGTTCAAGAGAAAATTATTTGGTGAAGTTGCGGCACATGTTCATGTAATAGAGTTCCAAAAGAGGGGTCTGCCTCATGCACATTTCTTAATAATTTTGAAGTCAAGTTACAAGATAACTACTCCCGATCAATATGATAAGATAATATCAGCTGAGATTCCTGACAAAGAAAAATATCCTGTGCTCCATACTTTAGTTATTAAGAACATGATGCATGGACCATGTGGATTTTTCAACATAAACAATGCTTGCATGGAGAATGGAAGTTGTAGATATCATTATCCTCGTCAATTCTCATAGACTACACTCCAAGGAGAAGACTCATACCCGATCTATCAGCGCAGGGATGATGGTCGTCAAGTGCATATTAGAGGTGGTATTTTGGATAATAGATGGGTTGTTCCATATAACCCCTATCTACTTATGAGATACAACTGTCATATTAATATATAAGTTTGTTCTAGCATCAAGGCAGTTAAATATCTCTTCAAATACATCTACAAAGGTCACGATCGTGCCTCCTTTTTCATTGAAGCCAACGGGGATGATGTTGTTATCAATGAGGTTTGTGATTACAGAGATGCAAGGTTGAAAAAAGGGGTCTTATTGAGGCCGACGATAGTATTTCTGATTGTTTGAACGAGGCTACAACATTTCAAATGCCCTCTGCACTTAGAAGGCTGTTCACAACGATTTTGGTCTTCTGTGAGGTAACAGATATTCGTGGATTGTGGGAGAAACACTTTGAGGCCATGGGTGAGGATTTCCGACATAAGAGTATATGCAATGAGATAATTGAGCAAATGGTACTCAAAGATATTGGGGATATGCTCTATTCGATGGGTAAAGACATCAAGAACTTCGACCTTCTAGGTTTTATGGGTACTAATAATATTGAAAGCTTGGAGCAGAGGGAGTTAAGTGAAGAGATGTCAATTGAAGTTGACCAGAAGGAATTGAAGCTATATGGGACTCTAAACAATGAACAACGCCTTGCTTTTGATGAGATAATGGACCATGTACTAAAAAAGAAGAGTAAATTATTTTTTATTGATGGCCAAGGAGGTACGGGAAAAACATATCTTTATAAAGCTTTACTATCTAAAGTGTGCTCCATGGAAATAATAGCCATCGCAACAGCCACATCGGGCATCACAGCTTCTATAATGCCAGGTGGTAGGACTGCCCATTCTAGATTTAAGATACCGATAAGTATTCACGAGGACACCATGTGTAACTTCAGTAAGCAGAGTGGAACTGCAGAATTACTTCGAAGAGCATCTTTAATAGTTTGGGATGAAGTTGCTATGACGAAACGGCAAGATGTTGAGGCACTTGATAGATCCCTGCAAGATATTACTGGTTGTCAACTACCATTTGGAGGAAAAGTAATGGTGTTTGGTGGAGATTTTAGACAAATTCTTCCCGTAGTGAGGCATGGCACCATATCACAAATTACAGATGCTTCTCTTAAAAAATCTTATCTATGGAAGGATACGCTACGACTCATTTCTCAATGCACAGTAGGAAATGGACATTGTACTTTCTTTTGGCTCGACCGATGGCTTCTTCATGAGCCCTTAGCTACTGCATTCCCCGCCATCTTCTCACACCATACTAAACCTCATATTTTAGTTTCCACGGTTCTCATAGGCGAGATTGAATCGACCTTCAGAATAGTGACCTCGGCCGCTACTAGCGAGCTCTTGTCTCTTCGTGTCTTGTTGCAGGGGTCCAGCTTTCGACGCGCCGATCGCAGACACCTTTCGATGGCTCCAGCTTCTCCACCAATGGGTCTTATGCCGCCCTCTCGACACAGCTTCAACACCCCCACCTGGCCAAGGTGTGGGAGTCCTTCGTCCCCCAAAAGGTGAAGATCTTCGGCTAGCTCCTCTCCCTGAACAGACTTAATACACGGGAGAATCTGTACAAGAAGACTATCATTGCCACCGCAACTTGTCCTAGATGCTACCACTCCTTGGAAAGTCGAAACCACCTGTTCTTCGTTTGCCCTCGCGCAATGGAGGTATGGAATACTCTCCACATTCAGCCGACCTTCCACAACTTCTCCGATTTATGGACCACTCCAACGCCTGCTGGCCTTGACTCCTCCATTTGGCCGTCTATCGCTCTCATCATCCTTTGGAAAATATGGGATGCCAGAAATAGCATGATCTTCAGACATATTGATCAACCCTCTTGTGTATATATTTCTAAAACTGTGGATGACATCACTGTGTGGTCTCATCGTTGTAGGGATGAGGCTCAAAAAAGTCACGCCGGCTTGTGGCATGACTACCTCTTGTCACGATGCTCGTGAAACCTGTTGCTGGTCTTTGAAGTAATATATTCAGGTGGGGATCCTCTCCCCCCCCCCCCCGGTGATTGTTTCAAAAAAAAACTCCAGTGCAATATGAGAGCACAATTTTATCCATGGTTTTCTGATTTTCTCATCAGAATCGGTAACGGTAGTGAGGATACTATTGGAGGAGATTATGTGTGTCTACTTGAAGATATAGTTATAGGTCACACGAATCCAGATACCTCTATTAGTAAATTGATCAATGATGTATTTCCTTCACTTGACCAAAATGGAAGATCAACATCTTATATTAGTGCACGAGCCATTCTTTCCACCAAAAATGAATATGTGTATGACTTAAATGCAAAGCTTATAGACCGGTTTCCTGGAGATGAAAAAGTCTACTATAGCTTTGATTCTGCCGTGGATGATACACACAATCACTACCCACTTGAATTCCTTAATTCTTTAACACCTAATGGTCTGCCCCCACATATTCTTAGATTGAAAATCAATCCCTGTGATCTTGCTCAAAAATGTGGACCCTTTTAATGGATTATGCAATGGAACAAGACATTATAAGGGCATTTCAAGAGAACTATTGATGCAGAAATCATTTGCGGCCAACATGCTGGAAAGCGGGTGTTCCTTTCACGCATTCCTATGTACCCTTCAGAAGATGGTGTGTTCCCTTTCAAGTTCAAAAGAAAACAGTTTCAAATTCGTCTAAGCTTTACCATGACAGTCAACAAAGCTCAAGGACAAACTATTCCAAATGTTGGCATATATCTTCCAGAGCCGGTGTTTTCTCATGGTCAACTCTATGTTGCTTTATCAAGAGGCACATCAAGAAAATCAACAAGAATACTTGTGAAGCCAAACAAGGAAATTAATCCATCTAGTAAAAGCACAAAAAATATTGTCTACCGGGATGTTCTAATGTGATCAAGTGCAGAATATAATCACATCTAATATAATGACTAATGTTTGAAAAGGTACTTATGTCGGAATTGTATTTTGCTTTTTTTCATTCTTAAAAAATGCATAGTACAAAGTTAATCTGAATGATATATCATTCTGCAGGTATGACAAGTAAAAAAAATATGGTCATTCTGTCAACAAGATCAGATGAAGTTCTCAGCGATGCCACTGCTGGAAAAAATGATGAAAGACTCATTAATGGCCTTTTCAATACTATACTTTTTCACTACGGAATTACGTATTGTTGTAGAATTTTTTGGAAAGTCATTTTGCTAGAAGGGTGCTTGGTAGAGTTTTCTACTATTATAGAAATTTGAAGCGAAGTATTGTTTGCTAGAAGTATGTAGAAACTCTGCAGATTTCAATAGAATTTTGTTGTCTAGACATATGGAAGCTGAGACTCGGTGTGTATATCAGCTGTCTGACTGGCCTACGCTTTTCACAACCATTCAACACTATAATGTAAATAGTTTTTGGATGGTAAACATGGATATATTCTACTATTCATGTGGACTGATCATATCATCAACGAAAATGAAATAGTTGGTGAATTGTTTTTACATACATGTAATGTTATTATTTATTTTCTATTTATTTCTTCTGTACAAACTGTAGTAAGTGGTGTAGTATTTTATTAGGATAATAAAAACTACTGAAAATGCTTAATATGATGTACAGTTCGCATTTTAAATTAATGTAGCCCAGTTGCATGGACATGAGGTGGAGGGGCCGAGCGCCATTCCGTAGCAATAATTCTATGTATATAGACAAATACATAAACGCCAAAAAATTAAATCCTATATACGTGCAAGGCACGTACCTTTTACTAGTATTAGTAAACAAACCACTTTCAATAAGACTATAGAGGAAAAGCTTTTAACTGTTGAGAAAAATACATTCTTTTTGTCTGAAGCTCAAACTTTCTTGGTTAATAAAATGGCTGGTAAACCTGAAACTATGAAAAACACCTTTCCTACTGCTCATGCCATACAAGTTACTATTAATAAAAATGTTAGGCTTTTAGCTCAACTTCATGCTAGGTGGAAAAGGGAAGCTGAAATTGATAGAAACAATAGTGTATGCACTATCACCACTAAACCACAAGTAGTCCCTATTCCTCCTCCTACTATGCCTAAGCCTATTGAGCTTACTACTAGTGATGCTAAGTTTGATTTTGATATTGATGGTTGCAATATTTCTGAAGTTATTATGTTCTTGCAAAAGATGGCTAGAAGTCCTGATGCTAGTGATATGCATGTTGCCTTTACCAAACACATTACAGATGCTCTTGTTAAGATTAAGGAAGAGAAGCTAAAACACAAAGCTTCTATTCCTAGGAAAGTAGAAGATAGTTGGGAACCCATTATTAATATGCAAGTGAATGACTTTGATCTCAAAGCTTCATGTGATCTTGGTTCTAGTGTCTCTATTATGCCTAGGAAAATATATGAAATGCTTGATTTACCACCTTTGGAAGATTATTATTTGGATGTCCCACTCAATGGTAATGCTAAGAAGAAACTCATGGAGAATATTAATGATGTTCTCATCATGGTTAATAATGATTATGTCTCTGTGGATTTCTATGTTTTGGATGTTGAAAACAATGCTTCTTGTCCTATTACTTTGGAAAGACCTTTTCTTAAAATAGTTGGTGCCATCATTGATATGAAAGAAGGCACCATCAAATATCATTTTCCATTCAATAAAGGTATTGAACACTTCCTTATGAGGAGAGAGAAATTGCTTCTTGCTCCTACTTTGAAAGCAAGATTTGACGTGAATGCTTCTTCATTTGAAAATACTTGATTCTTCTTGCTTCTTGTGCCTAACTTAAAGGCGTTAAAGAAAAGTACTTGTTGGGAGATAACCCAAGAGTTTCCTTGAGTCTTGGAAGTTATTACTTCTGTAATGACCTCTTCTTATCCTTCTTGTTTTCTTTTTGTGCCGACAATGACCTCTAATAAGAGGGAAATAAGATTTGGGGAGTTGCTATCCCAAAATAGATTTCTGTCCTTCACAAAAAAATCGTGAGGAGGCTCTGTGACTCGGATTGATCTCACAATTTATGAATAAATCCCCCAGTATGTTAGATAACTTTCGGTATTTCAACACTTTTTGATTTGAGCAACATAAGATGTTCGAAAAAATCGGTTTCTACTAGCTGGTCTGTTTTGACAGATTTCTGTCATTATTTGCATTTGCTTTTTATTGATTCCTTTTTGAGTTCTCTTCAGGTAAATTGAGATTTTTGAAGGAGTTACTACAGTAGCTTGTGTTTTTAGTGAAAATCCTTGCTGTTCCAAACCTTTGCCAGTGGTCTAATATATTTTGAATACACTAATGTTGCTAATGAAGATTGTGTGAAGTTTTGTATGAAGGAAAAATTTCAGGTGTAGAGATAGAATGATGCAATGAGATAAAGAATGGACAAAATCTCAAGCTTGGGTATGCCAACATGGTGTCACCCCAAATATCCAAGAGGTACAAGAGTCAAAGCTTGGGGAGGCCCAAGGCATCCCCTTCTTCATCAATAAAAAACTCAGGTCGGTCTAGACACTTTATTTTTATTGTTTCATGCACAATTGTGTTGTTCTTGGAGCGTTTTAGTTTTCGTTTGCTTTGCTTAGTTTGTTTAGTTTGCTTGAATAAAGTAGTTTGGACCCCCGTTCTCACTGTGTTGTTTTGCAAATAAGTTTGCTTGGTGTTTGGAAAAGAGTAGTACGTTCTTGCTTGAAGTGCAAGAGGAGCTTGCATTGACTGTGACTTAGACTTTAGCATGACATGCTAGGTGTTGTTTTAACCTTATGCTTAGTGATTATTGTTGTAGCATGTAACATCCCAAAAATACTAAACTTGGATCATCAAATTCTAATCCTCACATTTAGGGTTAACAAAAACTTTTCTAAATAAAATTATGAATGCATGCATATGTGTATGCATTGATTTTGAATTCTTTTAAACCCACCTTGTTTGTTTGTTTGTTTCATTGCTTGTAAAATGTTTCTTAGGTGAAATAAACATCATCTAAAACATTTCCCACACTTTTCCTAAAGACAAGTAAATGAAAACACATATATGAAGTGAATGGTCATTTTGGCCAATTTAACTCCCATGCCTACTTTGGCTGTCTCAAACTTTCAAAACCTAACAGAAACTTTTCTGGATCTTTGCACCCCTTGAATGTACTCATAACATGGTATCAAGGCCCACTTTGTGATCATCCAGAAACTTTCAAATGCATAGTTTAAATAACAATTCAAAATTGAATCTTTATCATATGGGAAGATCCCACTTTTTCAAAAACCACTCAAACAAGCTCAACTTTCAAAACCCAAGCATCTGCAGACTCACCAGCACCAATCTAGCAAACCCCCCAAAATTCATTTCAAAATTCAAAACTTGATTTCATGCAGCCATTTCATCAAACAGGTTGCAGACACAAATCAAACAAACATCAAACACTATTGTGAGCAGTGATTCTTGCCTAACTTGTTCCCTAGTTAGCTCACACACAGCTCAGTAGATCATCTAGGAAGTTTAGCTAAGGACTAGAACCCCTGTGAGCTTGCCATTGCCATAAATGGTGAACAGCCGAGCACCCCCCTTGTCACCCCATTGTGGACAGCAGGCTAGAGGAAGAACTAGCCGTGCCAACCTTGTATGGGAGGCAGCCCACCGTCCACTCCACACTGTCCCGGCGAAGCGTTGCCAAGCCCTGGACCATGCGCACAAGCCGCGCCCAGACCATGCCGAGCATGCGCCAGAGCGCCACCCTCGACCAGCATCCACAGACCGCGCGCCGCCCTCACCGCGTGCACACACGATCACCACCGACCCAGGAGACCGCCAGACATCCCCGTTTGCCGCCCCGTGCCATACAGCCACCGCCCACCATCGAAGACGCCGCCTCTGCCGCGCAGAGCATCGCCCGTTCCAGACCAAGGCGCACCGTCCCATGCCTCGAGACCATGTCGTTGAGCATCGCCAGGAGACACCGCACCGTCCCCTACCCTTTCCCATGCCTTTAGCCGCCTGTAACCTCGCCCCCGACGAGCTCACCGTGCGCCCCGACGGTCCCCTCGCTCGACTATAAATAGAGGCCACCCACGCTCGATTTCTTCACACCATCTCACTCCCCTCTTCTCACTGATCGTGCCACACCGTTCTCAGAGCAAGGCGAGCACCACCTCGCCGGAATTTCACCGGAGCCCGCCGCCTCTGGAGAAGAAGGGAGCCAGCAATTGGAGCCACCCCAGGAGAAGCCACCGGTACCAGGAGATTCGCCGTTGTCGACTTCGTCATTCGCCCGCCTCGCCGACCCTCGCCAGCACCCCGGTGAGCCCCCAGCACCCCTCACTGGCCGCGCTAGGTTCGTTCTCGCCGGCGTTGTCTCGCGTCGACGATGACTCCCAGCCGTTGGATTAGAATCAGATCGAACGACCCATGTTTCCCCATACCGCTTCGCCCAGCCCGTGTCAGCGACAGTGGGGACACCCACTTAAGCAGCCCGGGAGCACCGCGCTTAGAAGGCCGACCAGATTTTTCCCTTGCAACAGCAATTCAAATTAAACCTTTTTCTTTTTAAATTCAAACACACTTCTGTACCCAACTTCAAAAATCAACCCAGATCGATTCAGTGCACCAAATTGGATGAAACCAATTTTTCTGGAAAGGTCTGTGAATGCTGAATCCAAGCCCGTTGGATTCAAGTCATTTGGATTTGTAGATCACCCATAGTAAAAATAACAAGGCAGAAGCTTTTCTGCATTCAAACATTTTTCAAATTTAAACCATAAAAGCTTTTGAGTTGATTCCAACTCTCAAAAATCACATTTAACCATACCTTTAAGAATATATAAAAATATATAGGTTTACTTGCAGAAATAATGTTCAAGTAATAAAAGAATGCTACATAAGCATTTCTAGCCACTTTAATTAATTAAAATAAAAGGGTAAAACCTTATTAAATTGTGACACCACTTTAAATCACATTCCCATGGACTACAATATGTGGTGATGACATGTGTCAACATGATCCCATATTTGGTTTGGAGAATATTAAATCTTAAGTAGTTTTCCAATGAGTAGAAATTACTTTTCTAAAAATAAAAAGAATCAAATCAAGCCTTAACCTTGTAAGGTTAGAGATGATGTTAGATCATCTATAAGACCCTTGTGTGTGATGATTGCAAGTAGTTAAGTATTGTTTGGTGATTGTGTACCTCATATTTATTCATAGACGCTAGTACCGACCAAGGCTACGAGGAGGAAGGAGGATATTACGAAGAAGAAGCCGAGGAGAACTTCAACTACTGCTCTGCACAAGGCAAGCTTATATTGACATTGATGCAAGCTAACACTTGCAAGATACCCTACTGATGCAACAAACCCCTACTTGTTACTATGCCTTAAGCATATGTGATCATACCCATTTGAGAAACCAATCCTAGTTTTATGTGCAAGATTCTCACTTTTTTTTCTTTATCAAAGCTTACTTAGAGTTTACTTAAGTGACTGGTAGATTTTGGAAAGATGTTGAAGGTTGCATAAAGAGCATAAAATTTGGCCTAAGCTATAAACCTTGATATCATCCTAAGATATAAGGTTGGACTTAGTGAAACTCCACTAGTTACCACCCCTCATTAGTACTACCCCCACCTGTAGATGCTAGTGCTAAGCATAAAACTTGATCAACTTGTAGATGGGAATACTTGGTGGAAAAATGGTTATGAAAACCTTGGAATGATGGATCATTCTATTGAAATGTTTTGGACATGTGTTTCCAAACACTTGATGATTCTGGTGATAAAAATGTTGAGGCATGAGCCTTAGCCCTTTATAAAACTGATGGTTGTCTGGATGCGATACCATTCCAATTTTAGCGTACAACCACAATACCCAAATATTGGGTAGGGCTTGACTGGAAACTTATATACCTTAGTATTAGTTCCCTCACGGCCACCTGATGCAGCCGAGGCTACCTTGTGAAGATTGTTCACATGCAGTACCCAAGAGGACAGGTGGTCATGGTTGGGAGGCCAAACTCACAGGAGAGGTTCTTATACTAGGCGTGTAATTGAAAGGTTAGGATTGATTATCCGCATCTTGAGTATGGTGAATTCAGGATTTGTTCTGACGGATGTATCGAATGTTGTGGTGAAAGTGTACAATCTCTCAGAGTGTCAAACTATTTGAATAGCCGCGTCATGATTATGGACAGTTAGTGGCCATCTGTTCCCCGTCGACTTTTCAAAATGACTTGTGAAATGAATTGAGACTTTGACTTGACCACCACGGAGTTGTGACCTGAAATACAAGTTCCCACTTAGGATTTATAAAATTATGACTAGCTTCAGAACCTAGTAGAGATAAATCTGGCTTTTGCAAAACAACCCTAGAGCCTAGTGTCCTATTATCCAAAATCCCCCTTTACTTGTTAGTATTAGTTTGTGAGTACTTAAAGAGTACTCATGGCTTTGTCCCTGGCTATTCCCATGGCCAGACTATGAAGAGGAGTACCTGGAAGATGGACCCCAGGAAGGTTACGACAACTAGGATCATCTCCCAACGTCAGAATTGCATGTGACCCCGAAGATGGAGCTTCGCCTACGCTACCGTTATTATTACGTATTCCGCTGCTTGATGTTGTATTAAGGACTGGATCATGAGATCCCTATTTGTGTTAGAACTTATGTATCGTTTGTAATGGATGAAGTACTATGGTATCCAATTCTGTTGTGTCTCGCAAAAATGGTAATCCTAGGATTGCGATGTATGGCATAACAGGCATCTAGGATTGAAAAATCCGGGTGTTGACAAGTTGGTATCAGAGCCATTCTGACCATAGGAGACCCTAGTTAGATTGGACGTTGAACCAAAAACTTAGTTTCGAAACCAAAGAACAAAAATTTTTACGAAAACTTATTCTCATTCTTACCTCTTTAACTCTTTAATAAAACTTCATGTTCCTCAAAAACTCTTGCAAAATAGATAAAATTTTGACACACTTGATCACTCTGCTAATCTACTCATCCTCTATTTTTATATATGGACGTGAAGTACAGCAAGTTTTACCAACTTGGGAATGGAGGAGACCTTATCTTTGAGAGGGATCTGGATCAGCTTTAGGAACTTCTGGAACGTCTGCATCCCGAGTTCTTCGGAGATCAGCTCAATGATCAAGGAGGAGAAGATCTGTAGTGTCTAATTGTTGCAAGTCTCCGAGGAAAGATTGAACCTCCCACTGCAGAGGGAATTCAGTTTACCTTGAGGGAAAACAACTGGCTGGATGGACTTGCCAGAGCAATGCAGGAAGCTCTTTCCCGTCTGTGTGGGCAGAGCATCAATCAGATCAAGGGTACTCGCTTTGAGTTTTGCCCAAGGCGTGATGCAAATGGACAACCATTGGAAGCCCCATACCACCCCGAGTTGAAGACTCAATTGGACCACCTTAGCTTCATGATGTATGATCGTCAGCAGGAATTTGACAACTGTCGTGACTATTGCAACCACAAGTCGGCCATCATCAAGACGAAGGACCAGACCATCGCCATGCTAGCAAAGGATCGCAAGTCTCGCCGCCGTCAGATCGACAAAAAGGAGCGCATTATTGCTCGTCTTCGCCATCGCATCTCATCTCTGGAGGAGACCATCCACGAGAGAGACATGCAGTTAGAGGAAAGGGAGAATGCCAGAGAGGATCTTCGTGGAGACCCTTACTCCTATCTCAGCGATGACGACGATTTTCTGGAGGATCAGGCCATGGACTTCTTCACCGATGAGGATGATTTCGCCTTCATCGATGATGCTGAAGATGATGAAGCCACATACTCCGAGGAGTAGTAGCACTGAGCACTAGCGTAGTGAGTAGTAGTCGGTCCCACTGTATCATAGTTTCCAGAATGGTTCTTAAAACCATCTGTTTTTCCTTGCTGTGGTGTGTGTTGTACTGTGTGATATGAATGAATGAATGAAAAAGCAAGTTGCTAGAAAAACCTGAGTCAAACTCTAAAAACTTTTCAAAAACCCAAAACCTTAGAAATTTCCCTCTTTTCTCATGATCTATATCAATCTTCAGATGCCACGTGGAGGAAGTGGTTCATCCCCGGACCCGATGTTGCAGATCCTGCAAATGTTGACTTATGACCGCGAAGCTGAAAGAGCGGAACATCAAGCCAACCTAGCCACTCTGCAACAGATAGCCCAGCTAGCCCACAACAACCAAGGCCACGGAAATCAGGACAACCATGGATCTAAGCTCAAGAATTTCCAGAATACTAACCCACCCGTTTTCACCAAGTTAGAAGAACCCCTAGATGCTGATGATTGGCTACAAACCATGGAAAATAACCTAGAAGTCGCCGGAGTGGAAGCCAACGAGAAAGTCCTGTTCGCCACCCATTATCTAGCCGGAGATGCCAGGGCATGGTGGAACAGTGTTCGTGCAATGACCGGAGGCCAGATGATGACCTGGGAGGAATTCAAGGTCAAGTTCAGCAGAACCCATGTGCCACCAGGTTTGATCAAGAGAATGAGAGACGAGTTCAGAGAGTTGAAGCAAGGAAGGATGACTGTAGTGGAATACCGTGACAAATTTTTGTCATTAGCTAGTTATGCCCCGGACGAGATAGACACCGAAGCCAAGAAGAAAGAAAGCTTCCTGAATGGTCTGCATGACGAGATGCAGACAGTGTTAGTCAATATCCCCTTTGTTGATATTGAAGCCCTTGTCGAATCTGCTATCCAGATGGAAGGAAAGATCAACCAGGCCAATGAGAACCGCAAGCATCGCATGATGCATCAACCAGGAACCCATCAGACCCCAAAGTATCGCCCCAACCCATCTCCAGGCTTTGCCCCAAGAACCAACAGACCCCCTATGACCCGTCCGACCTACCCCAACCGTGGAAACCTAGACCCGGAGGAAACCACAACAACCCCGGCAACTCTAGCAATTTCACCCGTGCCCCACCCAAGTACAACACCAACAATGCTACCGCCAACCCCAACACTGCCCCGAGGACTGGAAGCAATGTTGTGCCTGTCGCAGCCAAGGACAAGTCACAAGTGACCTGTTATGACTGTGGAAATAAAGGCCACTATTCCAACGAGTGCCCCAACAAGAAGAATGCTACAGCCCCCAACGCCAATGTCCCAGCTCAGTAGCAGCGTCGTGTCCAGCCAGGGAGAAGATTTGCCCCAGGGAATTCCCTCAACCGCAATGGCCGTCTTTTTCTCATGCATGCTGAAGAAGCTCAGGAAGCGTCAGACGTCGTGCTGGGTATGTTTTCTGTTAATTCAGTACTTGCAAGAGTGTTGTTCGACTCTGGTGCATCGCATTCATTTGTCACCAAAGAATTTGCCTGCACTAGTAAAATTCAACCAACCAAATTGAAGCATGTGATGATTGTACAAATTCCCGGATCAACCACCAAGGCTAGGCAAATTTGCAAGGCCGTCCCTATCCGAATCCATGGCATAGATTTTTATGCTAACCTAATAGTACTCGGAACTAAAGGTTTGGAAGTAGTACGAGGAATGGATTGTATGTCCAAACATAAAGGATTGATTGACTGTGCCAAAAAAGCCATCACCATGACCAGTACCACCGGAATATCAGTCGAGCATATATCTGAAACCTTACCTCGCCAATTCAAGTGTAACAAGAGTATAGCCCAACCTACCATTGACCAAGTTCGGATAGTCTGCGAATACCCCGATGTATTTCCAGATGTTTTGCCCGGTATGCCCCCAGATCGGGATATCGAGTTTATCATCGAACTAATCCCCGGAACAGGACCCATAGCCCAGAGACCCTATAGTATGAACCCGTCAGAACTAGAAGAACTGAAGAAGCAACTGGATTCCATGTTGGAAATCGGATTGATTCAACCAAGTGCGTCCCCATGGAGATCACCTGTCTTGTTTGTGGACAAGAAGGATGGAGGTAACCGTTTGTGTACGGATTATCGGAAGTTGAATGATGTCACCATCAAGAACAAGTACCCCTTGCCTAAGATAGAAGATTTGTTTGATCAGTTGACCGGTGCCAAAGTGTTTTCTAAGATTGATCTTAGGACTGGCTATCATCAACTCAAAATTAAATGCGAGAGGATATTCCGAAGACTGCCTTTACCACCAGATATGGATTGTATGAGTATACAGTCATGTCTTTTGGATTAACCAATGCCCCCGCTTATTTCATGAACCTCATGAATAAGATTTTTATGGACTTCCTGGATAAGTTTGTTGTTGTTTTCATCGATGACATTCTGATTTATTCCAAGTCAGAAGAAGAACATGAGCTACACCTAAGGACCATTCTTGGAACCCTTAGAGAGCATCAGCTGTATGCAAAGTTTAGCAAATGTGAATTCTGGTTACAGGAAGTAGGATTCCTCGGTCACATTGTATCAGCCGGAGGAATTGCCGTTGACCCTGCCAAAGTGAAAGATGTAGAAGATTGGCAAGCCCCAACCACTCAAACCCAAGTTCGTGCTTTTCTCGGATTGGCGGGATATTACCGCAAATTTGTAGAAGGATTCTCTAGTATCGCTGCACCCATGACCCAATTCTTTGAAGAAGGACAAGAAGTTTGAATGGACCAACAAATGTGAAGCGAGTTTTCAAGAACTCAAAAGGAGATTGATTTCAGCCCCAATCTTGATCATGCCGGATATCACGAAGCCCTTCGATGTGTATTGTGACGCATCCAAGACTGGTCTCGGATGAGTGCTAATGCAAGAAGGCAAAGTTATATCTTATCTATCGCGACAATTGAAGCAACATGAACAAAATTACCCAACCCATGACCTCGAACTCGCAGCCGTAGTTCTAGCCTGAAGACATGGAGGCATTACCTGATGGAAAACCGTTGTGAGATTTATTCGGATCACAAGAGCCTAAAGTATATATTCACTCAGAAGGAGCTGAATATGAGGCAGAGAAGATGGATTGAGCTAATCAAGGATTATGACCTGGACATTCACTATCACCCTGGTAAAGCCAATGTGGTAGCCGATGCCCTTAGCAGATTGTCGTGCCGCTTGAAATCCATGATTTTGAAGGAGCAACCAAGTTTGCACAAAGAGATGGAAGATTTTTGAATGGAATTAGTAAGTGAAGGATTTTTGGCTAGCATAGAACTTCAGCCCACTTTGATCACTCAGATTAAAGAGGCGCAGAAGGGAAATGCCAGTATCGACAAAATCAAGCGTCGTATAGGTACAGGCAAAGTACCCGGATTCACCGAGGACGAAGAAGGAGTTTTGTGGTACAAAGGACGCCTTTGTGTACCATCAGATTCTGAGTTGAAAGAAGTTATCTTGAAGGAGGCTCATGATAATCTTTATTCTATCCATCCCAGAGGAACTAAGATGTATCAAGATTTGAAAGAGCAATTTTGGTGGCATAAGATGAAGAGAGAAATCGGAAGCTATATCACCAAGTGTGATATATGTCAGCGAGTCAAGGCCGGACATCAAACACCCGCTGGATTGTTGCAACCTTTGCAAATTCCGGAATGGAAATGGGATTCTGTAGGAATGGACTTTATCACTGGACTACCTACTTCTAGTAGGGGAAATGACTCTATTTGGGTCATAGTGGACAGATTGTCCAAAGTCGCCCATTTCTTGCCCGTCAAAACCACCTATCAGAGTTCGAAGCTAGCAGAGTTGTACATCGCTAGAATCGTTAGTTTGCATGGAGTCCCCAAGAACATAGTATCGGATCGATGAACTCAGTTTACCTCGAGATTCTGGAAGAAAGTCCAAGAAGGTTTAGGAACCCGCCTAGATTTCAAAGATCGTGTATCACCCTCGCACCGATGGACAAGCGCGAGTAAATCAAATACTCGAAGATATGCTTAGAGCATGTGTGCTAGAATATGGATCCAAGTGGGAAGACTGTCTGCCGTTTGCAGAATTTTCATACAACAATAGTTACCAAGCCAGTTTGCAAATGGCCCCATTTGAATTCATGTACGGAAGAAAGTGTCGCACCCCTTTGAACTGGTCGGAAGTAGGAGAGAGTCAGATTTTCGGACCCGACATCCTACGAGAAGCGGAAAAGAAGGTTCACAAGATTCGTGAGCACCTCAAGACAGCCCAATCCCGACAGAAGAGTTACGCCGACAAGAGACGTCGAGACCTCGCCTTCAACATAGGAGATTTTGTTTATCTGAAAGTGTCGCCATTGAAGGGAATGCAGCGTTTCCAACTCAAGGGAAAGTTAGCCCCCAGATATATCTGACCTTTCAAGGTTCTGAACCTTCGAGGAGAAGTATCGTATCAATTGGAACTACCAGAAGAGATGTCAGCTGTGCACAATGTGTTCCATATCTCCTTACTTCGCAAGTGTCTCGAAGTCCCCGAGAAGACCGAAGTGTTCAAGAATATCGATCACCGGACCATAGAGATCAACGATGACCTAACCTATCTCGAAGTATCCATCCGTATTTTGGAAGAAGCCTTTCGAACTACCAGAACCCGAAGCATCAAGTTTCTCAAGATTCAGTGGAGCAACCACACAGAAGAGGAAGCTACCTGGGAGCGCGAAGATCACATCAGGACGGAGTTTCCAGATCTCTTCAAATCCTAGGTAATCTTTTCGTCCTTTTCAAATCTCAGGACAAGATTTTGTTTAAGGGGGGGGAAGGTTTGTAACATCCCAAAAATACTAAACTTGGATCATCAAATTCTAATCCTCACATCTAGGGTTAACAAAAACTTTTCTTAATAAAATTATGAATGCATGCATATGTGTATGCATTGATTTTGAATTCTTTTAAACCCACCTTGTTTGTTTGTTTCATTGCTTGTAAAATGTTTCTTAGGTGAAATAAACATCATCTAAAACATTTCCCACACTTTTCCTAAAGACAAGTAAATCAAAACACATATATGAAGTGAATGGTCATTTTGGCCAATTTAACTCCCATGCCTACTTTGGTTGTCTCAAACTTTCAAAACCTAACAGAAACTTTTCTGGATCTTTGCACCCCTTGAATGTACTCATAACAAGGTATCAAGGCCCACTTTGTGATCATCCAGAAACTTTCAAATGCATAGTTTAAATGACAATTCAAAATTGAATCTTTATCATATGGGAAGATCCCACTTTTTCAAAAACCACTCAAACAAGCTCAACTTTCAAAACCCAAGCATCTGCAGACTCACCAGCACCAATCTAGGAAACCCCCCAAAATTCATTTCAAAATTCAAAACTTGATTTCATGCGGTCATTTCATCAAACAGGTTGCAGACACAAATCAAACAAACATCAAACACTATTGTGATCAGTGATTCTTGCCTAACTTGTTCCCTAGTTAGCTCACACACAGCTCAGTAGATCATCTAGGAAGTTTAGCTAAGGACTAGAACCCCTGTGAGCTTGCCATTGCCACAAATGGTGAACAGCCGAGCACCCCCCTTGTCACCGCATTGTGGACAGCAGGCTAGAGGAAGAACTAGCCGTGCCAACCTTGTATGGGAGGCAGCCCACCGTCCACCGCCACTCCCTGTCCCAGCCGCGAGCGTTGCCAAGCCCTGGACCACGCGCACAAGCCGCGCCCAGACCATGCCGAGCATGCGCCAGAGCGCCACCCTCGACCAGCGTCCACAGACCGCGCGCCGCCCTCACCGCGTGCACACACGATCACCACCGACCCAGGAGACCACCAAACATCCCCGTTTGCCGCCCCGTGCCATACAGCCACCGCCTGCCGTGGAAGACGCCGCCTCTGCCGCGCAGAGCATCGCCCGTTCCAGACCAAGCCGCACCGCCCCATGCCTCGAGACCATGTCGTTGAGCATCGCCAGGAGACACCGCACCGTCCCCTACCCTTACCCATGCCTTTAGCCGCTTGTAACCTCGCCCCCGACGAGCTCACCGTGCGCCCCGACGGTCCCCTCGCTCGACTATAAATAGAGGCCACCCCCGCACGATTTCTTCACACCATCTCACTCCCCTCTCCTCACTGATCGTGCCACACCGTTCTCAGAGCAAGGCGAGCACCACCTCGCCGAAATTTCACCGGAGCTCGCCGCCTCTGGAGAAGAAGGGAGCCAGCAATTGGAGCCGTCCCAGGAGAAGCCACCGGTACCAGGAGATTCGCCGTCGTCGACTTCGTCGTTCGCCCGCCTCGCCGACCCTCGCCCATACCCCGGTGAGCCCCCAGCACCCCTCACTGGCCGAGCAAGGTTTTGTTCTCGCCGGAGTTGCCTCGCGTCGACGATGACCCCCAGCCATTGGATTAGAACTAGATCGAACGATCCACGTTGCCCCATACCGCTTCGCCCAGCCCCGTGTCACTGACGAGTGGGGACACCCACTTAAGCTGCCCGGGGGAGCACTGCGCTTAGCAGGCCGGCCCGGTACTTTTTCCCGCGCAGCCCAACAATTCAAATTAAACCTTTTTCTTTTTAAATTCAAACACACTTCTGTACCCAACTTCAAAAATCAACCCATATCGATTCAGTGCACCAAATTGGATGAAATCAATTTTGTTGGAAAGGTCTGTGAATGCTGAATCCAAGCCCGTTGGATTCAAGTCATTTGGATCTGTAGATCACCCATAGTAAAAATAACAAGGCAGAAGCTTTTCTGCATTCAAACATTTTTCAAATTTAAACCATAAAAGCTTTTGAGTTGATTCCAACTCTCAAAAATCACATTTAACCATACCTTTCAGAATATATAAAAATATATAGGTTTACTTGCAGAAATAATGTTCAAGTAATAAAAGAATGCTACATAAGCATTTCTAGCCACTTTAATTAATTAAAATAAAAGGGTAAAACCTTATTAAATTGTGACACCACTTTAAATCACATTCCCATGGACTACAATATGTGGTGATGACATGTGTCAACATGATCCCATATTTGGTTTGGAGAATATTAAATCTTAAGTAGTTTTTCAATGAGTAGAAATTACTTTTCTAAAAATAAAAAGAATCAAATCAAGCCTTAACCTTGTAAGGTTAGAGATGATGTTATATCATCTATAAGACCCTTGTGTGTGATGATTGCAAGTAGTTAAGTATTGTTTGGTGATTGTGTACCTCGTATTTATTCATAGACTCTAGTACCGACCAAGGCTACGAGGAGGAAGGAGGATATTACGAAGAAGAAGCCGAGGAGAACTTCAACTACTGCTCTGCACAAGGCAAGCTTATATTGAAATTGATGCAAGATAACACTTGCAAGATACCCTACTGATGCAACAAACCCCTACTTGTTACTATGCCTTAAGCATATGTGATCATACCCATTTGAGAAACCAATCCTAGTTTTATGTGCAAGATTCTCACTTTTTTTTCTTTATCAAAGCTTACTTAGAGTTTACTTAAGTGACTGGTAGATTTTGGAAAGATGCTGAAGGTTGCATAAAGAGCATAAAATTTGGCCTAAGCTATAAACCTTGATATCAGCCTAAGATATAAGGTTGGACTTAGTGAAACTCCACTAGTTACCACCCCTCATTAGTACTACCCCCACCTGTAGATGCTAGTGCTAAGCATAAAACTTGATCAACTTGTAGATGGGAATACTTGGTGGAAAAATGGTTATGAAAACCTTGGAATGATGGATCATTCTATTGAAATGTTTTGGACATGTGTTTCCAAACACTTGATGATTCTGGTGATAAAAATGTTGAGGCATGAGCCTTAGCCCTTTATAAAACTGATGGTTGTCTCGATGCGATACCATTCCAATTTTAGCGTCTGACCACAATACCGAATATTGGGTAGGGCTTGATGGAAACTTATATACCTTAGTATTAGTTCCCTCACGGCCAAGGTCCGAGCTGAGGCTACCTTGTGAAGATTGTCCACCATGCAGTACCCAAGATG
Source organism: Avena longiglumis (assembly GCA_030063025.1). Taxonomy (NCBI): domain Eukaryota; kingdom Viridiplantae; phylum Streptophyta; class Magnoliopsida; order Poales; family Poaceae; genus Avena; species Avena longiglumis. The sequence goes on along the minus strand of CP125979.1, from coordinate 241,907,230 downwards.
ACAAATGGTCATGGTTGGGAGGCCAAACTCACGGAGAGGTGCTTATACTAGGGCGTGTAATTGAAAGGTTAGGATTGATTATCCATATCGAGTATGGTGAATTCAGGATTTGTTCTGACGGATGTATCGAATGTTGTGGTGAAAGTGTACAATCTCGTAGAGTGTCAAACTATTCGAATAGCGGCGTCATGATTATGGACGATTAGTGGACATACTGTTCCCCCGTCAGACTTTTCAAAATGACTTGTGAAATGAATTGAGACTTTGACTTGACCACCACAGAGTTGTGACCTGAAATACAAGTTCCCACTTAGGATTTATAAAATTATGACTAGCTTCAGAACCTAGTAGAGATAAATCTGGCTTTTGCAAAACAACCCTAGAGCCTAGTGTCCTATTATCCAAAAACCCCCTTTACTTGTTAGTATTAGTTTGCGAGTACTTAAAGAGTACTCATGGCTTTGTCCCTGGCTATTCCCATGGCCAGACTATGAAGAGGAGTACCTGGAAGATGGACCCTAGGAAGGTTACGACAACTAGGATCATCCCCCATCGTCAGCATTTCCTGTGACCCCGAAGATGGAGCTTTGCCTACGCTACCGTTATTATTACGTATTCCGCTACTTGATGTTGTATTAAGGACTGGATCATGAGATTCCTATTTGTGTAAGAACTTATGTATCGTTTGTAATGGATGAAGTACTATGGTATCCAATTCTATTGTGTCTCGCAAAAATGGTAATCCTGGGATTGCGATGTATGGCATAACAGGCATCTAGGATTGAAAAATCCGGGTGTTGACATAGCATGTCTTGTTCCAAACAATTGGGATTGCTTAGTGTGCATTGAAGAAATTATGCGTTGTTTTAGCATGCAAAAGCATAGTATTGTGGTGTTCTCCTTTGATGATTTGCTTGGGTTGACTTGGCACATGCTTACACCATGTTATGACTCTCACAAAGTCACCATTAGCCTCTATGATCATTTAGTCCTTGACTTGTAATACCACTCTTTGCTTTGATTAGTATGCTTTGTTGCACTGCATGATTATGACCATTATTGCTTTCTTATTTGGTTGCTCCCAGTCTTTTGCTAGCCTCCACTTGTATGAGTAAGTTCTACTCATGCCTCCAACTCCCAAGAAACCAAGTTATTCCAAAGTGTCCACTATAAACTCCTATGCATGGTGTGTTACACCATTTCAAGTATATTCGTGTTTTCAACTATCTTCCAATTAAAAACTATTTTGTTATGTGAAAACTTAGTGATTAAAGCCCTCACAAACTTGATGGCACACTTTATTATTTGCCCCTAATAAACTTGAACCATTGTGACAACTTTGTTGTATATGCTTGCACTTATAAGTTGGAATTAGCATAACCGTGCTGTCACGGGGAACGTTTTCAACATTGCACTTGTACTTTGTACTCAATTGATATCTTGTTCTTTTGTCTATGGATGTCACCGGTGTGAAATAAAGAGGGTACTGTAAGTCCATGGAGTTTGTATTCTGTGTTAGAGAAACGCCTAGGCCGCTAGCCTAATCCATTCCTAATCATGGTGGAAACTTGCAGCATCACCATAATGAGCTATCTATGAAGCATCCTCTATAAAAATCTATGCATATGGTAAATAAAAAGATTACTAAGATTCTCATTGTCTGTTTGCCTTGTCATTTTGGTTATGGGAAAGCTCATGTACCAAGTGCAAGGGGTACCCCGTTGGCGGTTCTCAATGATATGCAAATACATACAGTGACAAGAACTTACCTAGACCCAAAGTTGAGTATGCATGAGGTGTGGCCCTCGTGTTCAAGGGACTTGAGATTGCCAACTTATATTTTGTCAAGCATATACTCCAGCTTTTCCACTTTAACCTTAACCATTTCAAGATGCTTATGATAGGGGCAATGAGGGCTGAAAGCTAACAAGTACCATAATTTTTGGAAGTTCTTTTTGAAACTTGTAATCCCTGCTTCCTTTACAAAAAGGCCTTTCTTCCACCACTATTAAGTCTCCACCTTCTACATTTAGGCACCATTAAGAGAGCATGGTTGTCATTCTGTGTGCAGTGTTCCAAAGCTTATTAATTGATGCATATTGTGTTATTACTTGCTCTTATGCTTTTTGTTTCTAGTCACCCTTGTAAACTTTGAAGGTGTCCTATGCATTTTATTTCTACTCTATGAGGGACAAGCTGATTGCCACTATGCTATGTTTTCTTCATGTGAAACAAACAAATGTTTTTTCAATGCATATTATTCATGATCTTTGTTTGTAGCATTTCATGTTGCATGCATAGTTACTATGTCCTACTGTTAGAACTCCATCTTTTATGTACATGTTTAGAGTTCTTTGATCCCAGCTTTCAATGCTTGCATATGGTTGGATCTTCATTGTGAGGGTGCATGTCACCTCAAAAATTATTCTGTTTATCACTTACCTACTCGAGGACGAGCAGGAGTTAAGCTTCGGGATGTTGATACGTTGGAAACGTATATATAATTTTTGATGCTCCATGCTTGTTTAGTATCTACTTTGCTTTACTTGTCCACACTTTGAGGTGCTTTTTACATGTTTTCTGGTACTAACCTATTAACGAGTTGCAACAGTGCCAGATGCCTGTTTTCTGCTGTTTTTGCTTTCAGAAAAGTTAGTAAAGAAATATTCTCGGAATTGGACGGGACAAAGGACAAAGTCAATTACTTTCCGTGGGGAACAAGAAGTCCAGAGGAGAGCCCAAGGGGCCAGACCCACCCCAGGCGTGGGTGGGACCCACCCCGCGCCTGGCTAGGGTTTGGTCGCCCTGGCGGCCGCCTCGGTCTCCCCCTTTGCCTATAAGAAACCCTGGGTACCTGATCAGAAATCCACGAAACTGTCTGTAGCCGCCGCCACCATTGTCCCTAGATCGGGGGATCTGAAGTTCTTCCCGGCACCCTGCCGGAGGGGAGATCATCCCGGGGGCCTTCTCTCCGGTATGATGCGTGAGTAGTTCCACCTTGGACTATGGGTCCATGTAGTAGCTAGATGGTTGTATCTCCTCCTTTGTGCTTTCATGTATAGATCTTGTGAGCTCTGTTCATGATCAAGATCTAATCTATTTGTAATCATGCATGTTGTGTTTGCGGGGATTCGATGGATATTGAGATTATTATGTTGGTTTGATTAATGGTTTTGTCTTATTGATTCTATCATGTCTGTGTTGTTTGTGATCTTGCATGCTCTCCGTTGCTAGTGGTTATCTTGTCCAAGTAGTTGCTAGTGACTCCAAGAGGGGGTATTTATGCTCGATAGTGGGTTCATGCCTCTAGTTTCCAAGGGAAGTGACAATAATCTCTTCGGTTGTAGATGTGTTGTTGCTACTAGGGAGAAAACAACGGTCTCTTGTTCATGAAACATGTGGACTATTTACCTTACACACTTTGCTTAAAGCAGTTATATGTTGCTTGCAACTTAATACTAGAGGAGGTTCGGATGATAACCTGAAGGTGGACTTCTAGTCATAGATGCAGTTGGATGACAGTCTAGGTATATTGTTGTATTGCCCAATCAACCTCATAGGATCTTTCTGACTTAGTAATTGCATTGTTATGCCTTGCTAAGTTCCTTTCAATTGCCCTGCTGTAGTTTGTTTACCCTTCATGCCATGTTGTTTATTTAAAGAGAGCACCTCTAGTGAACCATGGACCCCCGTCCAATCTTTACCATTGAGAAATCTTCCACTGTTATTGTTTACTTGCTGCAAACCATCATTACCTTCCACACCATACGTTTAATACTTTGTTACAACAAACCGGTGAGCTTGACAACCTCACTGATTCATTGGGGCAAAGTCTTGAGTTTGTGTTGTGCAGGTCTCCGTGTTGCTTGCAACACCTGTGTGACGTTTCCTTCCTCCTACTGGTTTGATAACCTTGGTTTCTTACTGAGAGAAAACTTGTTGTTGTGCTGCTTCACACCTTGCTCTTGGGTTTCCCAACGAAGCGCTCCTACATCAACTCAGCGCTGCATCACCGGGGAGGGTAAGGATGTCTTCACAAGGGGAGTCCTTCACAACCTTTCTCTTTACTTTCTTTTTTTTGCTTGGTTTTGTTTGCCTCTTTTTATCAAAAACTCCAAAAAAATTAGTTTATTTTGGTTTGCTTTCTCTTATCAAAAATACAAAAAAATAGTTCCTACTCTAGTTGTCACCTTGCCATAGCTCACCATGTTGATTCCCAAGTTCACCCTGAAAGACCTTTCAATAGGTAGTGGCTCCATAATTGGGAAAGAAAATATTAAAGAATTTTCATGTTAGCAAACATGAGGATATTGAGAATAGATCCTTAACAGAACTTGCTCCTAATAATGAAATTGCTACAGCTTCTTTAGTTCACATGTTGGAGGCTAGGTTTGTTAACCTTAACCCCATGATGCAAATTTTGTTTCTTAAACTAAAAGAAGAGGAGGATCCTGAAAAGAGAGAATTTATCCTAGAAACTTTACTAAAAGAGTTCAATGATGTTGCTAAGAAATCCAAAAAGGTCTTTGAACGTTTTAATATGCTAGGCTATGTGTAGATGTTATGGGTACTCTAGATAAAGCCAAACCCAGAGAGGAAATTATGATACCCATACCTTTTAAGCTTGTAGGAATGCATGAAGCTTTAGAAAAGAATTTTGATTGGATTGTTCCTGAAAGCCTATTTGATAAAAGTAATGAACCTAAGAGAGATGAGAAAGGATCCTCTAAAACTCATTTGGATAAGATACATTTCCTAGTTGAAGGGGGAGGTCCAAGGTCCTTTTCGACATATACCTTATTTAGATTTAGCTCACCCCAATACTTATCGATCATGGTAAATAAAATTTAGTACCTACTTTTTTGTTCATCCATATAAGATGTTTTTGATATTTCATTATGATTTGATATACTCCAAACATGTTGATGCTAACTACCATTCCTTAAACGTAAGAAGGACAATTTCGAAGAATCATGTGCCACCAATAAGCGTGAGAAAACAGGGGATTTATGAAAAACTACTCGCGGTAGTTAACACTTTGTGCGCCCGTATTTGAGAACAGACTACTAGCCATATATAGCTCCATCCACCCAAGAAATATCCACTTTGTTACACATTATCTTCATATTTTAGGACTCTCGATAGTTCTGAGAAGTTAATTGGCACATCTATATATAATTAAAATTACACTACAATGAATTAAAAGATACTGAAAGTAACTATAGAAAATGGTACATGCACATACACACACATTATGATACATAAATGGGTCAAATAATGTGAAGATATTTGTGCGCTCGGAATTATTGTGAAACCCACTATGAAATAATATTTCTACTGAACACTTTAAGATAAACAAACAAAAATTGCAACAAGTACATTTCCCCTTTACCAATAGAATTTTACAGCTACAAATTTATTAGTTTTAATGTTGTTAGTGATTTAAAGTTAGTACTAGTGGTTGTGACCTATCAAAAAACAATATCGATGTGACAAGGTAGTAATATTTAGTATAAATAGATGAATAATATATATAATTTGTAACTAGCAACAGGTTAGCTAGCACAAATTGACAACAAGATGTCATGAACAAGTGCAATTTTGTCCATTAGATCGATGCTGAAAAACAAGAAAGATTTACAAGTGTCGTCACAGAACTATTGGGCAATCTTGCGGAAGACGAGCATTAGCTGAAAAAAGGCATGTTTTACAGTACCTTTTACCGGTAACGGTGGTGGGAAAATTATGGTTTGCACCGACGTCTCGGATTAACCGGCACAGATTAGGCCCAATAGGCCCAGGATTCCATAAGTTTCAGTCCATCAAGGAAAAGAGTTAGGAGCGACTCGAACAATCTATATTAAACAATGATCTATACTAGCTTAATTTCCTGTTATTGCGCTGATAGATAAATTTATAGAAAAAATGAACCGGTAAGAAACCAACATTCTTTCTTTCTATCTCGGTGGTGTATTTCCAACCATCATTAGCTACTAGAACCAGGATTTTCTATCTAGTTATGTTCCAAGTAGATAAAACCTGGGCTATCTATTTCCCAACACCTTTCTTCTCCAATCGTGCAGGGTACTCAGAAATGCTCACGGTAGGCCTCTTATAAATTCTTGGTCTTTTTTACCATCTCGTTGCTACTATTTTTCACAACAAAAAACATAGTTTCTTGCATAATCTCAATATTGTTGTCCACTGACTTTTCCTCAGATTCGGTAGAAATCATACCCCAGGACTTCAAACGATGTTATTTATATCACCCAACTCCCAGCTGTCCTGTCTTGGGAATGTAAAGCGATTTTCCTTTTATTCTACTACAGATCTCTCATATTCTGAATATTATAGGCCCGTGGTGCACATCCAATGTCCAGGTGTGAGAACCTTAATTATGAACACTCAAGCAATGATATATAGTAGTGTTTAGAATTTACACGGTAGGCGAATTCGTCTCGATGGCAGCCCACGGGTAGGACGGCGGTGCACCGGCGTGATCTTCCGGAGAACACGACACTAGATCGTGAGAAGGCGAGGTAGAGAGCCCTCTCCGGCCACGAGTTCCTTGCCACCGGTCCGAACTACAGTACCTATCTTCCGCCGTCACATCCATTGTATCCGACTGGTTCGACCATCTGGCTGGGTCCAACACGAGATCAATTCGAGAGTTCGTCGCCTATGGATGGATGCCAAGGGATGGGACAAATGCTTTCCTGTCCAGACTTCCAAATGCTTGTTAGCATCCATCCTGATTTTGTCCAGGTCGAGCTCTATGCCTTCCTCTTTTGTTCTTTCTTTTTTCAGTGTCACGATATTCAGGGCATCTGCATCTGTGTTGATTTGGTCATCAGCGACTGTCAGTCAGAAAAATGGGCATCTCCTCCAGCTTACTACCCAAAGAGGATCAGGATTCCTTTTCTATCTCGATTTTTCTTGTGTTATGCTAACTCAGCATTGTCGCGCGCCTTTTCGACTGTCAAGTTCCACCCGTTTTTACACACAATGGATATAATCACGTCCCTGGTTGTGTTTCATGATGCATGTTTTATATTTTGCCTCTATTTGTGGCAGGTTTTACCTGTTATTCATCACAAATGCAGACCCATGGCTCCATCGCACCGTTTTGCGTTCAGCTGTGATTCTTGTGCGCTCACATATAATCTATAATATGTATGCTGATGCGCAGATTTGTGACCAAAACTGAGATCAAGTCTTGCATTATTTATGTTATCTGAGTACACAAGGTTTCAGTTATAATTTTGTATATTATTGGAACAAAAACAGTGTCAATTCACCTGCATTCATTTAATGTGATAACCTAATCTTTTTACAAAGTAATAATGTAAGTATTTTTAACTTTGGTGTCAATCATGCACCATGCATTTTATGACTAGAGGGTACATCTTCTAGGAAGTTAGTGGCGACACTCCGGGCAAGTAGTTTCTTTAAAAACCAATTTGGGCATTCTATACTGCAATATACTAAATGAATGGTAAACTGAGTTTATTTGTTGTTAAAGAAATCCAAGGGCTATATATTATGTATTATTATGGGATCCTGCACAAGCTAGCTTATCTAAGAAAGTAGATTATTTCTCTTCCCATCCATAGGGTAGGCACACTTCTTATTTTTTTCAATAATCTTATTATGTGTACATTAGTGAGAAACAATTGATTTTATTGTAGAAGAATGCGGATAGAGATTTATCTCATTGTGAGAACCATCATGAATAGCTTAGGGTTTATGTTAAGAATAAAAAATAAGATTAGGGTTTATGTTAAGAATAAAAAAATGTAATGCGACCAACAGAAAATGGCGCAACAAAGTGTGCAAGGTCCATCTAGTATGATTCAGGTTGCAAAGTTTTAATGTTTAGGGGTTACTTCACAAAATATTGGCTGAACGCGGGCGATTAAGTGCAAATCTACATGGAATTGAGACTGCGTGCATGATTTTAATCGGACGACGGAGAGTCTTCGGATGTAGGGATGCAGGAAGGGGGCGAATTCACAGGATACGACGCCGTTGTTAGACTTGGATTATTAAAGTTATATATATGCTTTTTTGTCATGAACTTATTATGGAAAATATATGTACCACTATAGGAATGGCCAGATGCGCCGACGGCCGACTGCTACGCCAAAGGCCAAAGGTCGGGGCCGTCGACATAGGACCGGGCCAGGCCAGCCCACGTCGCCAGCCCTCGGCGTAGCCAAGCCGTCGGCGTAGGCGACCGTACGCCGACGGTCACCCTCGGCATCCAGCGGCCCTCGGCGTAGGCGTAGAACGCGTGGCACATACCGGCCAGGGCGGACGGCGCGCTAACGGTGCATGCCAGTACGCCAAGGGCCATCCTCGGCATAGCGTCCAGCCCAAGTACGCCGACAGTCACCCTCGGCGTAGCCTCTGCATTTTTTTCTCCCTACTTACAAACTTAATTTTATATTTGTATCAATTATTTATGTTCTATTTTTATCAATTGGATGGATTAGTACCCTCCGAATAGAAGTATCCACGCCCACATGAAATGTCGTTGCGAATCTTCTCACACCCTGAGAAATTTTCATATGTTTGTAAGTGTTATTATCGCATGTGTGTGAATTTTATGTATCACACATTTTGGAGAAGTTGTTCAAAGATTCAATGCTTTTTCTATGGCAACCCATTTTTACACCATTCTTCACCAACCATTGGAAAACTACCATATGCTATCAGTGCTATGCGATGCAGTAGACCATGTTCCTGAACCAGGTGCCAGATTGAGAAGAGCAAGTGCAAGAGGGAGAGGGATCATATGTTTGATCATAAAAAGCTTTATTCCATTACATTCCAGTACATAGAACCGCTGAGTTGAAAAGATACACTAAACTACTAAAGAGAAAACAAAAAATCTAACTACTTAAAATATTGAAAAGGTACACATAATGCAATGCTTGAATGGAAAAGATATAGATGCTTCATGACTCTGGGCTACATGTCCAATGGATTTTTACCCTTGTTGTTCTTCTTCTCATTCTTTAACATGTTGAAAACAGATTTAATTCCCTTTTTGATCTACGCCGGGCTACCCCTGTTAGAGGAACGTCTAGAGGGGTAGACGATCCGAGGCCCCCAGATCAGGGTTTCGCGGCAAACCGCGCTCCGGGGTGTAGGCATACCTCAAGAACTTGCATGTGGCCCTAGCACATGCATGGAGGTGTGGTGTTGTGTTGAAACATCCAAAACTTACTAGTCTCCGGGTGCATGCATGCGTTGTAACCTAGAAGCGAAGGTTCTGGATTTGTATAAGGAGGAAACTCCCCGTTCAGGTGAAACCGGGTAGGATAGTGACGCACCTTGTGAACCAACGTGGTTTTACATCATCATATGACCTAAACAAACACAAAACAAGAGAGAGCTACGCCGGGCTACCCCTGTTAGAGGAACGTCTAGGGGGGTAGACGATCTGAGGCCCCCAGATCAGGGTTCCGCGGCAAACCGCGCTCCGGGGCGTAGGAATACCTCAAGAACTTGCATGTGGCTCTAGAACATGCATGGAGGTGTTGTGTTGTGTTGAAACATCCAAAAACTACTAGTCTCTGGGTGCATGCATGCGCTGTAACCCAGAAGCGAAGGTTCTGGACTTGTATAAGGGGGAACTCCCCATTCAGGTGAAACCAGGTAGGATAGTGCCGCACCTTGTGAACCAACATGGTTTTACATCATCATATGACCTAAAAAAACACAAAACAAGAGAGAGCTATGCCGGCTACCCCTGTTAGAAGAACGTCTAGAGGGTGATGGCTTGCACAGCTTATGTGAGCCTGTTGGGAACCCCAAGAGCAGGGTGTGAAGCAGTACAGCAGCAAGTATTCCCTCAGTAAGAAACCGAGGTTATCGAACCAGTAGGAGGAAGGAAACATCACACAGGTGTTGCAAGCAACGCGGAGACCTACACAACACAAACTCAAGACTTTGCCCCAACTAACAGTGAGGTTGTCAATCTCACTAATTGATGTAACAAAGGATTAAACGTATGGTGTGGAAGGTAATGGTTTGCAGCAAGTAAACAAGTAACAGTGGAAGATGTATTAATGGTAAAGATTGGACCGGGGTCCATAGTTCACTAGAGGTGCTCTCCTTAGATAAACAACATGGCATGAAGGGTAAACAAATTGCAGCAGGGCAATTGACAGGAACTGTGCAAGGAATAACAATGCAATTACTAGTCAGAAAGATCCTATGAGATTCGATTGGGCAATACAACAAGATATATAGACCACCATCCAACTGCATCTATGACTAGAAGTCCACCTTCAGGTTATCATCCTAACCCCCTCCAGTATTAAGTAGCAAGCAATAGACAACTGCTTTAAGTAAGGTGTGTAAGGTAAACAGTCCACATGTTCCATGAACAAGAGACCGTTGTTTTCTCCCTAGTGGCAACAACACATCTACAACCGAAGAGATTTCTGTCACTTCCCTTGGAAACTAGAGGCATGAACCCACTATCGAGCATAAATATCCCCTCTTGGAGTCACTAGCAACTACTTGGCCAAGATAGATACTAACAACGGAGAGCATGCAAGATCACAAACAACACAGACATGATAGAATCATAAAGACAAAACCATTAATCAAACCAACATAATAATCTCAATATCCATCAGATCCCCGCAAATAAAACATGCATGATTACAAATAGATTAGATCTTGATCATGAACGGAGCTCACAAGATCTATACATGAAAGCACAAAGGAGGAGATACAACCATATAGCTACTACATGGACCCATAGTCTAAGGTGAAACTACTCACGCATCATACTGGAGAGAAGGCCTCTGGGATGATCTCCCCTCCGGCATGGTGTCGGGAAGAACTTCAGATCCCTCCCGATGTAGGGACGATGGTGGCAACGGCTACAGACGGTTTCATGGATATTTTATTGGGTGCTTAGGATTTCTGCATCGGGGGCTTCTTATAGGCGAAGGGGGAGGCCGAGGTGGCGGCCAGAGGGGGCAAACCCTACCCAGGCACGGGGTAGGGCCCACCCGCGCCTAGGGGGGTTTAGCCGCCCTGTTACGCCTCCTCGTCTCCCCTCTAGACTTATTGTTCCCCACGGAAAGTAATTGGCTTTGACGTTTGTCCCGTCCAATTCCGAGAATATTTATTTACTAACTTTTCTAAAACCAAAAACAACAGAAAACAGGCATCTGGCACTATTGCAACTTGTTAATAGGTTAGTACCATAAAACATGTAAAAAGCACCTCAAAGTGTGGACAATTAACGCAAAGTAGATACTAAACAAGCATGGAGCATCAAAAATTATAGATACGTTTCCAACGTATCAACATCCCCAAGGTTAACTCCTGCTCGTCCTCGAGTAGGTAAGTGATAAAAAGAATAATTTTTGAGGTGACATGCACCCTCACAATAAAGATCCAACCATTTGCAAGCATTGAAAGCTGGGATCAAAGAACTCTAAACATGTGCATGAAAGATGGAGTTTGTCGTGGTATTGCCGACGAGTACACCATGGAGGGGTCCTCACAGTGCGTGTTTAGAGACGTGGGGGAAGGCGGACGGTTTATGGGTAGGAGGTAACACAGCTTACCCAGGTTTAGATCCCACAACGGTGGCGAAATCCTACTACTGCTATATATCACTATAATGGCAATACGCCGAGTTACAGAGATAGGTTCGCTGTGGGAGGTGTATGCTAATCGCTACTTGGTTGTCTATGATCGTATGAAGTTGTGACCTAAAGGCTCCCATAGGCCTGACTTATATAGTCGCCAGGTCCTAGGGTTACAGGGAAAAGTCCTAGCCGGACAGGTTACAGAGTCCTACACCGTCTATTACTAGTCTTGTGTATGTTTCACTCCAAGGCTCCGGGTACGTCGGTGACTCCAACCATAGACTTCCTTTATCCGGCATGGGCCTCCCTTCTGGATCCATCTAACTGGGCCGCCCAGCAGGCCATAAGCCATGCTACCAACTGTGGGCCACCCCGGTTATCCGGATAGGAGACATGCTATGAGGATATCCATATAGCATATCCCCAACAGTAGCCCCCAGAGAACTCCGAGATCTTGCGCCGCCTTGCCTCTTCACGTGGAATGCTCTGTCTAGATGGATGTCGGCAAATCGTCAAGCAATATCTTGTAGTCCTCCCAAAGAACCCTGCAATGTTTTCTCTTTCTTCACTTGTAAGTCGGAGAATTGCGGAATCTTTCATCGTACTCTTCCATAGCCGGACTGGATCCGTCCATGCCGGAATCTTCTGATGTGATGGCTCATCTGCCTATGACAGCTAGGGTGACGCAGATGTAGGTCAGCGATGCCTCGTAACTCACATATGCAGAGAACGCAATCATGTCCACTTTTCTCGCACGAGCGATACGAACCGTTGGCGGCGACGGTTGGGACGTGGCGAAATTTCCACGCACGTTCGCACACACGTCGTTTACGCGGCAACCATCCGATCAAGCTGCACGAATCTTGATGCTAGAGATCATAAATAGTAATTGCGGTGGAGTTTTTACTTTTCACCTCATTCTCTCTTCGCATCGTTTTCTTCCTCCAGCGAGCACCCCCTCGAGCTCTCCGCGCAACCTCGCGAAAAACCCTAGTTCCCAATCTCGCCAGTCGCCTCCAAACTCGCGCAATGGACAGCAGTAGCTCTACTCCCTCGATGGCAGCGGCGGGCGAAGCCACGGCGAGCTCTGTCGTCGTGCCCCCAGAGGGTCTGGTCATCCCCATCTCTGCGGTGGTAGAGACCACCGGCGGCGACCACAATCCAGCGGTGCTGGAGCCGCTGGAAGAGGAGCTTTCCTCCCACAAAGGCGATTGGCGCGGTTCGGATATCACAGACCGCGATATCAAGGAGCTGATCGCCGAAGGCTATCTTCCTGCGACGGAGGGGCTCGCCTGGCGGGCGGCGCCGTCTGGCGAGGTCACACCTTCTCCCCAAGCCGGAGAAAAGGTGTACCTCAAAGCGCAATTGGTATGCGGCATTCTCCCTGCCCATCTCTAACTTCTTCCTTTCCGTCTTAAACCACTACCGAGTCCAGCCCCAAAATCTCTCTCCCAATAGTATCCTAGCGCTTAGCAATTACGCGGCGCTATGCGAGGGTTACTTAGGGATTAAGCCTAGGCTATACCTCTTCGTGTATTTCTTCACCGTCAAGCGTGAAGCTGGAGCTAGTAAGGACGAACTTAGAAATTGTGGCACCATAAGCTTCAAGATTCGTCCTGGCCGGCGGTTCCCCGACATCGTCGGCCACGAGTCCTGCAAGAACTAGCAGCGCACTTACTTCTACGGCCCAGATATCCCTCTGGCTGGCCGAGAAGTAACGTACTCGGACTTCGTCGATGGAGCCGCCGCTGAAGCCTCGTCATGGAGATCCCAGGCCTCCCTTCCCTCCGACCTCAATGCTTCCTGCGCCATAAGGCGGATAGAGTGGTTCGTAGAGACAGGTTTGACCGGTTTGGACCTAGCCATGTGCTGGTTCATCAGGCGAATCCAACCTCTGCAGCACCGCGCGAAGCTGATGCACGAGTATACCAGCGATAGAAGGGATAGCCTCCGCATCTCCGTGGACAATTTCTCGAGCGACTCCGTCAAGCTCCGCCTTAAGGACGTCATCAAGGTGAAGACAAGAAGCGTGGATTCACCATCACCTACGACATGTTCGTAGACGACAAGTGCCCAAAGGTAGTTGTTTATTTTCCGTGTATGACATATACTCCAGTTCTTCCATTCAGCAAATGTCATCCCGTCTAACATGGTGGTTCTTCACCTTACAACTTAGCGACATAGATGAGGACAGCATGACTCCTCAAATCTATGATCCAAAGATGAAGGAAGTCACCGTCGTGTTCGACGACAATGCTCCATTGGCGCGAAAGCGGAAGAGCTCCTCCTCTGACGCTGCCGAAGGAGGCAAGAAGAAGAAGACAGAGGGTGGAGCCTCCAAAAAGACTACCGCCGTCCTAGAGGCGAAGAAGATAAAAGTTACCGGGATCCCCTTTGCTAAAGCACCCCCTATTGAGTAAGCTTCTTTCTCTTCGACATTGTCTAATTATCTGCCTTGCTCCTGTACTTATGCATTTTGCACGTTTCAGGAAGAAAGCCACGACCAGCTTGAAGAAGACCTCCAAAACATTGGGGGCTTCTAGAACCATCAAGGACATGTTGCATCGTGACGCATCTCCCGCCAGCGCCCCTTCTACTCCCATCGTCTCCCCCGCTCCGACAAGCTCACAAGCCAAGGAAGCATCTGGCCCTTCCGCCATGGAAGTGGACTCAGGTGCCTCTACAGAGATTGCTGTCGTCGGCGAGAAGGTGACGCAGGAGAGTGCCTCACACCCAATGGCTGAAGCTCCGGCTAAGGATGCCATCGGTGGCGGTAAGGCGGTGATGAAAGCTGGTACCTCTGCCGTAGGCGGCACCCCCGTACCCAAGAAAGCCATAGAGTATCCAAAGATAGTCTATCTGGTACTTACACCGGGTAGCACTACTCTGGTTCCAGGTGCGGCGCCAATATCTCCGACGTGCGGTCTAGAGGAGCTCCCCCGTCAAGCAGAGATCTTGCAAGGAAACAGCGTATCCTTTGGCAAGCTGCTGGCCGAAAGTGCTACCAACCTCAAGATCATTGCACTTGTAAGTTTTATTTTCTTTTTGCATTTCATATGAGTATCCCACTGTAGCCCCCGAGGATTTAGACGGAAAACCATAGGTATTTGCATCTGAATGCTCTAAGAGTGACTAAAGTAGAAAACTTCTCACTGTAGCCCCCAAGCATATAGGTGGAATGAAATATTCCGACTAGATGCTTTAAGAGTAGCATACGCAGTGTTTATAAATTTCAATACTGTAGCCCCCAAGCCTCTAGTTGTAACTGAATTAGTTCCGACTAGATGCTTAAAGAAAAGCTAAGCATATATCCGAGTTAAAAACTTTATACTGTAGCCCCCAAGCTTCTAATCGAGAACTGAATTAGTTCCGACTAGATGTTTAAAGAAAGACTAAGCATGTTGCTAAGTTAAAAACTCTTGTTGTAGCCCCCGAGCGTCTAGGTGGAAAATTTCCGACTAGATGCTCCAAGCAGACCAAACAACGTTTTGATTTTTTCTTTGTTTCACAGAACGAGAATGCTCGGAGGGGCATGGCCAACGATAAGTACCAGAAGATGCGCGTGGATCTGGAAACCGAAAAGGGTAAAACTGCCTTCTTGAAGGAACATATCATCAAGAGAAAGCGTCTGTTTTTGCTTTCTTTTTCGTATTCTGACTTGATCTTGTGTATTCTCCGAGTACTCACTGTGTACTTTTTTCTCCGACTTGCAGAAACCATTGCCAAGACTAAGGATATTGTTGAGCAATCCAAGCATATTTAGGAGCTGGATAGCGAGAATAAGATCCTTAAGCAGGAGAGGAAGGACATGTTGAAGATGCATGAAGAATCCATGAAAGCCCTGCAGGACTTCGGCACTGAGGAGATGAACCGTTTGAAGGAGGAGATCTAGATCTTAAGAGATCAGAAGAAAGCTGCCGATGAGCAGAATCAACGCCATCATGAGGCGTACAAGCTCCTCCAACAAGAACGGGACTCCTTGGCGGATACCCTCTGGCAGGCTGAGGCCAGCATCTTTAGTAAGTATTTCTCCGTCTTGGATTTCTGTAAGTTGGATACGTTGAATTTTTGAACTCATGTGCTCCTTGTCAGAATTTGCAGCTCCTATTGGTTTAACCCGGTCGCCTCCTCCATCAAAGGAATGCATGTTTCTTGCCGGCAAATTCATCAACACCATCATCGCGCAAGCAAAAGAGATCGCCAAGCCCCTCCGAATTAACATCAAGGCATCGGACTCTGTGGCGAAGTACTCGGAAATTCTGCACCGAGCCCCCGAGCGTATCACAAGCTGGAAAGCTTCATGTGCATGGGATGGTGCAAGGATGGCGATGTCCATGGTCAAGGCACACTATGAAGATGCCGACATCGACACGGTAACCTCTGGCATACCTGACATGGATGACGATGGCAAAGAGATTAATCATGAATCTATCTTGTCGTGACTCGTGGGTTATGACACCAGAGTTGCCGAGTTGTCGACGTCAACGTCTTCGTGCCGATGAACACCATCGATGGCGGCAACCAAATCTCCTCCGAGTCCCTTCACATTGTCGACTTTGAGGGTGATTCTCCTGCTGCCGATGACGCTGCTTCCAAGTCGCCTGCGCCAAAGCAATGAAAAACAACTTGTAATATTTGTTTCATCTTTGATGCGTATGTGGAAAAAACTAATGTATTTAACTTAAGGCGGAAAACAATGATGTATATCCTGCTACTTAAGAACCAGTTTCCAGCATGTATATATTTTTTAAGCAAGTGCTGGCTTATCCATTATTTTGGTTCTTATGCTTGACATTTCGTGAGTCAAAAGACTCGTTGTCGGAGCCATGCGCTCAAGTGATGATGCCCAATGGCACCGTCAATAACCTAAGCACAAAATCGCCGACAATAAGTGCCGAAAGTCACTACACCAGAATCCATATAAAAACGACAAAGAACATGTAGACCAGAAAACTTAAGCTAACGCCCGTAGGTGGAATTTTCACAAGTGCAATTGCAAAGCTTATGCATAAAGGTTTTATATGATCCAAAAATGAACACTAAAGGAGGTAAAAGACTCAGAAATATGAGTGAACCAGATAGCTTTATTTCATTGATCATATAAGATGCACACAATTAGATAAAAAATGCTAAGTGTAAAAAGGACGTAGCTGTGCTATGTTCCATGGCCGATCAAGCTCCGGGTATTCATCATCCGGGCCACGTCGCTTACGCTTATGATCCTCGTTGGGTCTATCCTTCAGTTCACGATTGTCAACGAGGTAGTAAGACCCATTGAGTAGTGCCTTGCTTATGATGAACGGTCCTTCCCATGGCGGGGATAATTTGTGTGACTTCTTCTGCTTAAGTCGGAGCACCAAATCCCCCTCTTTAAACGAGCGACGCTGAACGCGGTGACTATGGTAGCTGCGTAGCTTCTGCTGGTAGATGGCGGATCTTTGGCATGCCAAAACGCGCTCCTCCTCGAGAAGGTCCACATCTAGGCGTCTGGATTCTTCAGCGTCATCTTCGTCGTAGGCGGCAACCCTTGGTGCATGGTGAAGTATGTCGGAAGGTAGGATGGCTTCTGCTCCATATACCATGAAGTAAGGGGTGTAGCCGGTGGATCTGTTGGGTGTAGTTCGTAAACTCCACAACACAGATGGCAATTCTTCCGCCCAGGCTCCAGCTGCTCTATGTAGCGGTGCCTCAAGACGTGGCTTGATTCCCTGCAGAATTAATCCATTGGCTCGCTCAACCTGACCATTGGATTGTGGATGTGCCACAGATGCAAGGTCAATTCGGATGCCCTTCTCCCAACAATAAGCCTCCACTTCTCTGAGTGACAAGTTGGTGCCGTTGTCGGTGATAATGCTATGTGGGAGACCAAATATCACCACTAGATCCCGGACAAACCTGAGGGAAGTTGCCCCATCAAGCTTTCTAATGGGTTTAGCTTCTACCCATTTAGTGAATTTATCAACTGCTACTAGCAGTTGCGTAAACCCACATGGTGCTGTTTGTAACGGTCCCACCATGTCTAGCCCCCAGACTGCAAACGGCCAAGTTATTGGTATGGTTCGCATTCTTCAGCAGGAACATGTGGTTGTCGGGCATAGTACTGGCATCCCATGCATGTCTCAACCAGCTTGTCGGCGTCCGCCTTCGCGGTCAGCCAGTAGAATCCTTGCCTAAAAGCTTTCGCAACCAACGATCCAGGAGTGGCGTGATGCCCGCAATCTCAGAGATGGATTTCGCGTAGGATTTCCATACCTTCTAGCTGGGAAACACACTTTAGGTATACACCAGTAGTGCTCCTTTTGTAGAGTTGTCCATTGATTATGGTATAACCCTTTGCTCGTCGTACTATTTGCCATCTTTCGACCTCGTCGTCGGGCAAAGTTCCGTGTTCGAGATATTCCATAAACGGTTTTGTCCAAGCCGGAGGGACCATTGTAACCATGTGGACAAAAGAGTCAAATCTATCCGGGTTGTCGATGCCGGCTCCCTTCACGGATGGTGTGCACATATGCTCTAGGAAAACTCCTGGCGGAATTTGTTTGCGCCCTGATACATGGCATCATCATTGGATTAGTGGGCCAGATCGGCTCGTATACGGAGCCACCTGGCTAGGTAATCGTGGGGGTTTTCGCCCTCTCTCTGAACGCAACGCGCCAGGTCTAAGATGGTAACCACGCCGACGAACATGGATCTCTGTTGTCCAGACGCACGGGCGAAGCCGACGGACTTGCAGTGATCTTCCACCTTTATATCCTGCACAGGGGCGGTTTGGGTGGGCCTTGAATTTTTCCGATCTTTGCCGGCAAACTCCGAAGAGAGATCCAACATTGATCCTTCCGTGAACGTATCTTGCCCATAGGCGGTCCGTGCGGGCCTTGATGCTCCTCCGACTCCCAGGGAACTAGTGCCCGAGTCGGTTTCTCCAATGAAGAGGTGGATGTCTCCGATAGGAACGATCGAACACCGCGTAGGGTTTGTTTTCGCTGGGATCCAGAAATCGTCGGGAGGGACGATCGGAACGTTGCTGGAGAAGAGAACGCGGCCGATGGCTACAGTTTCGCTGATTCCCGCGAAGATCTTGGTCCTCGCCCGCTGAAGAGCCTGAAGCGCCTCTTGCCCCACGGTGGGCGCCAACTATCGTGGTATTGCCGACGAGTACACCATGGAGGGGTCCTCACAGTGCGTGTTTAGAGACGTGGGGGAAGGCGGACGGTTTACGGGTACGAGGTAACACAGCTTACCCAGGTTTAGATCCCACAACGGTGGCGGAATCCTACTCCTACTATAAATCACTATAATGGCAATACGCCGAGTTACAGAGATAGGTTCACTGTGCGAGGTGTATGCTAATCGCTACTTGGTTGTCTATGATCGTATGAAGTTGTGCCCTAAAGGCTCCCATAGGCCCGACTTATACAGTCGCCAGGTCCTAGGGTTACAGGGAAAAGTCCTAGCCGGACAGGTTACAGAGTCCTACACCGTCTATTACTAGTCTTGTGTATATTTTACTCCAAGGCTCCGGGTACGTCGGTGACTCCAACCGTAGCCTTCCTTTATCCGGCATGGGCCTCCCTTCTGGATCCATCTAACTGGGCCGCCCAGCAGGCCATAAGCCATGCTACCAACTGTGGGCCACTTGGGTTATCCGGATAGGAGACATGCTATGAGGATACCCATATAGCATATCCCCAACAGAGTTCTAACAATAGGACATAGTAACTATGCATGCAATATGACAAGCTACAAACAAAGATCATGAATAACATGCATTGAAAATGTTTGTTTGTTTCATATACAGAAAACATAGCATAGTGGTAATCAGCTTGTCCATCATAGAGTAGCAAATAGATGCATATGACACCTTCAAAGTTCACAATGGTGACTAGAAACAAATAGCACAAGAACAAGTAATAACACAATATGCAACAATTAATAAGCTTTGGAACACTGCACACAGAATGACAACTATGCTCTCTTAATGGTTCCTAAAGGTAGAAGATGGAGACTCAAATAATGGTGGAAGAAAGGCCTTTTTGTAAAGGAAGCAGGGATTACAAGTTTCAAAAAGAGCTTCCAAAAATTATGGTACTTATTAGTTTTCAGCCCTCATTGCCCCTATCATAAGCATCTTGAAGTGGTTAAGGTTAAAGTGGCAAAGATGGAGTATATGCTTGACGAAGTATAAGTTGGAAATCTCAAGTCCCTTTAATACGAGGGCCACACCTCATGCATACTCAACTTTGGGTCCAGGTAAGTTCTTGTCATTGTAAGTATTTGCATATCATTGATGACCGCCAACGGGGTACCCCTTGCACATGGTACAGGAGCTTTCCCATAACCAAAATGACAAGGCAAGCAGACAATGAGCATCTCAACAATCTTTTTATTTACCATATGCATAGCTTTTTATTGAGGATGCTTCATAGATAGCTCACTATGGTGATACTGCAAGTTTCCACCATGATTAGGCATGGCTTAGGCTAGCGGCCCAGGCGTTTCTCTAGCACAGGATACAAACTCCATGGACTTACAAGTTCCCTCTTTATTTCACACCGGTGACATCCATAGACAAAAGAACATGATATCAACTGAGTACAAAGTACAAGTGCAATGTTGAAAATGTTCCCCGTGATAGCACAGTTCTGCTAATTCCAACTTATAAGTGCAAGCATATACAACAAAGTTGTCACAATGGTTCAAGTTTATCAGGGGCAAAGAATATAAAGTGTGCCATCAAGGTCGTGAGGGCTTTAATCACTAAGTTTTCACATAACAAAATAGTTTTTAATTGGAAGATAGATGAAAACAAGAATATACTTGGAATGGTGTAACACATCATGCATAGGAGTTTATAGTGGACACTTTGGAATAACTTGGTTTTTTGGGAGTTGGAAGCATGAGTAGAACTTACTCATACAAGTGGAGGCTAGCAAAAGACTGGGAGCAACCAACTAAGAGAGCAATAATGGACATAATCATGCAGTGCAACAAAGCATACTAATCAAAGCAAAGAGTGGTACTACAAGTCAAAGACTAAATTATCATAGAGGCTAATGGTGACTTGTCATAGTCATAACATGGTGTGATCATATGCCAAGTCAACCCAAGCAAAGCATCAAAGGAGAATACCACAATGTTATGCTTTTGCATGCTAAAACAACGCATAATTTCTTTAAGGCACACTAAGCAATCCCAATTGTTTGGAACAAGACATGCTACAACAATAATCACTAAGCATAATGCTAAAACAACACCTAGCATGTCATGCTAAGTCTAAGTCACAGTCAATGCAAGCTCATCTTGCACTTACAAGCAAGAACTTACTACTCCTTTCCAACACAAAGCAACTTATTTGTAAAACAACACAGCGAGAACGGGGGTCCAAACTACTTTATTCAAGCAAACTAAACAACCTAAGCAAAGCAAACGAAAACTAAGATGCTCCAAGAACAACATAACTGTGCATGGAACAATAAAAACGAAGTGTCTAGACAGACCTGAGCTTTTTATTGATGAAGAAGGGGATGCTTTGGGCATCCCCAAGCTTTGACGCTTGTAACTTTTAGATATTTCTTGTGGTGACACCATGGTGGCACCCCCAAGCTTGAGCTTTTATCCATTCTTCATCTCATTGCATCATTCTATTTCTACACCTGAAATTTTTCCTTCATACAAAACTTCACACAATCTTCATTAGCAACATTAGTGTATTCAAAAGATATTAGACCTCTGGCAAAGCTTTGGAACAGCAAGGATTTTCAATAAAAACACAAGCTACTGTAGTAATTCCTTCAAAAAGCTCAATTCACCTAAAGAGAACTCAAAAAGGGATCAATAAGAAGCAAATGCAAATAATAGCAGAAATCTGTCAAAACAGAACAGCAGATAGAAACCGATTTTTTTTAACATCTTATGTTGCTCAAATCAAAAAGTGTTGAACTAACGAGAGTTACCTAACATACTGGGGGATTTATTCGTAAATTTTTATTTCAATCCGAGTTACAGAGACTCCTCATGAATTTGTTTGGTGGAGGACAGAAATCTGATTCGCGACAGCAACTCCCCAAATCTTACTTCCCTCTCATTAGAGGTCATTCTTGGCACAAAAAGCAAACAAAAAGGATAAGGAGAGGTCATTACTAAAGTAATAACTTTCAAGACTCAAGGAAACTCTTGTCTTATCTCCCAACAAGTACTTTTCTTTAACGCCTTTAAGTTAGGCACAAGAAGCAAGAAGAATCAAGTATTTTTAAATGAGGAAGCATTAACATGAAACCTTGCTTTCAAAAGGGGAACAAAGAGCAACTTCTCTATTCTCATTGGGAAGTGTTAAATACCTTTTTTGAATGGAAAATGATATTTAATGGTGCCTTCTTTCATATCAATGATGGCACCAACTGTTCTAAGAAAAGGTCTTCCTAAAGTAATCGGACAAGAAGCATTGTATTCAACATCCAAAACATAGAAATCCGTAGGGACATAAGAATTATTAACCATAATGAGAACATCATTAATAATCTCCATTAGTTTCTTCTTAGCATTATCATTGAGTGGGACATCTAAATAACAATCTTCCAATGGTGGCAAATCAAGCATTTCATAAATCTTCCTAGGCATAATAGAGACACTAGAACCAAGATCACATGAAGCTTTGAGGTCAAAGTTATTCACTTGCATATTAATAATGGGTTACCAACTATATTCTACTTTCCTAGGAATAGAGGCTTTTTGTTTTAGCTTCTCTTGCTTTACCTTAACAAGAGCATCTGTAATGTGTTTGGTCAAGGAAACATGCATATCACTAGCATCAGGACTTATAGCAAGCTTTTGCAAGAACATAATCACTTCAGAAATATTGCAACCATCAATATCAAAGTCAAACTTGGCATCACTAGTAGTAGGCTCAATAGGCTTAGGCATAGTAGGAGGAGGAATAGGGACTACTTGTGGTTTAGTGGTGATGGTGCACACACTATTGTTTCTATCAATTTCAGCTTCCCTTTCCCACTTAGCATGAACTTGTATGGCATGAGCAGTAGCAAAGGTATTTTCCATGGCTTCAGGTTTAGCAGCCATTTTAGTAATCAAAGAGGACTAAGCTTCAGACAAAGAGGATATATTTTTCTCTACAGTTAAAAGCTTTTCCTCTATAGTCTTATTGAAAGTGGTTTGTTTACTAAAAAAGTCTTTGAGCATGAATTCAAGTTCAAAGGGGGAACTTCTAGCATTATTGTAAGAGTTTCCATAGGAATTGCCATTATTAGGAGGATATGGCCTATAATTGTTGTTGCTACCAAAATTGTTCCTATATGCATTGTTGTTGAAATTGTTGTTTCTAATGAAGTTCACATCAACTTGCTCTTCTTGAGAAATCAAAAAGGCTAAGGGAACACTATTAGGATCTAAAGGAGCTTTCACATTAACAAGCATACCATAATAACATCAATCTTTTCACTCAAAGAGGAAGTTTCCTCAACAAAATTTACCTTCTTACCATGTGGAGCTCTCTCAACATGCCATTCAGAGTAGTTAACCATCATATTATCAAGGAGACTTGTTGCAGCACCCAAAGTGAGGCCCATAAAGGTACCTCCAGCAGCTGAACCCAACAGATTTCTTGAGGAGAAGTTCAAACCTGCATTAAAGTCTAGATAATCATCCAAGCAGTGAGTCCATGAGTAGGGAAATTTTTAACAAAGATTTCATTCTTTCCCAATCTGGAGCAACATGTTCACTATCAAGTTGTTTAAATTTCATAATATCACTTCTCATAGATATAATCTTAGCAGGAGGATAGTACTTTCCAATAAAAGCATCTTTGCACTTAGTCCAAGAATCAATACTATTTTTAGGCAAAGAAAGCAACCATTCTTTAGCTTTTCCCCTCAAGGAGAAAGGAAAAATCTTGAGCTTAATAGTATCTCCATCTACATCCTTATACTTTTGAATCTCACAAAGTTCAACAAAGCTATTAAGATGGGCAGCAGGATCATTAGAACCGGCACCAGAAAATTGCTCTCTCATCACAAGATTCAACAAAGCAGGCTTAACTTCATAAAAGGTAGCATCAGGAGCAGGTGGAGCAATATGAGTGCTTTGGAAATCATTGTTGTTGGTGCTAGTGAAGTCACACAACTTGGTGTTCTCAGCAGAGTTCATTTTGGCAAAGGTGGGCTAGCCAAAAACAGCAGCAACAGCTAGAGCAGGAACTAATTTTTTTGTGTTTTTGAATAAAGCAAGCAAACCAAACTAGACTATTTTTTTGGGGGTTTTTTTTGGAAAGAGGCAAACAAAACCAAACAAAAGAAACAAAGCAAACAAAAAAAAGTAAAGAGAAAGGAAGTGAAGGACTCCCCTAGTGAAGACGTCCTTATCCTCCCCGGCAACAGCGCCGGAAAAGCTTGATGGCTTGCACAACTTATGTGAGCCTGTTGGGAACCCCAAGAGCAGGGTGTGAAGCAGTACAGCAACAAGTCTTCCCTCAGTAAGAAACCGAGGTTATCGAACCAGTAGGAGGAAGGAAACGTCACACAGGTGTTGCAAGCAACGCGGAGACCTGCACAACACAAACTCAAGACTTTGCCCCAACTAACAGTGAGGTTATCAATCTCACCGGTTGCTGTAACAACGGATTAAACGTATGGTGTGGAAGGTAATGGTTTGCAGCAAGTAAACAAGTAACATTGGAAGATGTATCAATGGAAAAGATTGGACCGGGGCCTTAGTTCACTAGAGGTGCTCTCTTTAGATAAACAACATGGCATGAAGGGTAAACAAATTACAGCAGGGCAATTGACAGGAACTGAGCAAGGCATAACAATGCAATTACTAGTTAGAAAGATCCTATGAGATTCGACTGGGGAATACAACAAGATACATAGACCGCCATCCAACTGCATCTATGAATAGAAGTCCACCTTCAGGTTATCATCCGAACCCCCTCCAGTATTAAGTTGCAAGCAACAGACAACTGCTTTAAGCAAGGTGTGTAAGGTAAATAGTCCACATGTTCCATGAACAAGAGACCGTTGTTTTCTCCCTAGTGGCAACAACACATCTACAAATCAAGTGATTTACACTTCCCTTGGAAACTAGAGGCATGAACCCACTATCGAGCATAAATACCCCCTCTTGGAGTCACTAGCAACTACTTGGCCAAGATAGCTACTAACAACGGAGAGCATGCAAGATCACAAACAACACAGACATGATAGAATCAAAAAGACAAAACCATTAATCGAACCAACATAATAATCTCAATATCCATCGGATCCCCGCAAACACAACATGCATGATTACAAATAGATTATATCTTGATCATGAACGGAGCTCACAAGATCTATACATGAAAGCACAAAGGAGGAGATACAACAATCTAGCTACTACATGGACCCATGGTCCAAGGTGGAACTACTCACGCATCATACTGGAGAGAAGTACTACGGGATAATCTCCCCTCCGGAAGGGTGCCGGGAAGAACTTCAGATCCCCCCGATATAGGGACGATGGTGGCGGCGGCTACAGACGGTTTCGTGGAGATTTGATCGGGTGCTTAGGGTTTCTGCATCGGGGGCTTCTTATAGGCGAAGGGGGAGGCCGAGGCGGCGACCAGAGGGGGAAAACCCTACCTAGGTGCGGGGTAGGGCCCACACACACCTAGGGGGGTTTAGCCGCCCTGGCATGCCTGCTCGTCTCCCCTCTGGACTTCTTGTTCCCCACGGAAAGTAATTGACTTTGACGTTTGTCTCGTCCAATTCCGAGAATATTTTTTACTAACTTTTTTGAAACCAAAAACAGCAGAAAACAGGCATCTGGCACTGTTGCAACTTGTTAATAGGTTAGTACCAGAAAAATGTAAAAATCACCTCAAAGTGTTGATAAGTAAAGCAAAGTAGTTACTAAACAAGCATGGAGCATCAAAAATTACAGATGCGTTTCCAACGTATCAGGGGGTAGACGATCTGAGGCCCCCAGATCAGGGTTCCGCGGAAAACCGCGCTCCGTGGTGTAGGAATACCTCAAGAACTTTCATGTGGCCCTAGAACATGCATGGAGGTGTGGTGTTGTGTTGAAACATCCAAAACCTACTAGTATCCGGGTGCATGCATGCGCTGTAACCTAGAAGTGAAGGTTCTGGACATGTATAAGTGGGAAACTCCCCGTTCAGGTGAAACTGGGTAGGATAGTGCCGCACCTTGTGAACCAACATGGTTTTACATCATCGTATGACCTAAAGAAACACAAAACAAGATAGATAGAGAGAGAGAGAGCTACGCCGGGCTACCCCTGTTAGAGGAACGTCTAGGGGGGTAGACGATCCGAGGCCCCTAGATCAGGGTTCCGCGGCAAACCGCGCTCCAGGGCGTAGGAATACCTCAAGAACTTGCATGTGGCCCTAGAACATGCATGGAGGTGTGGTGTTGTGTTGAAACATCCAAAACCTACTAGTCTTCGGGTGCATGCATGCATTGTAACCTAGAAGCAAAGGTTCTGGACTTGTATAAGTGGGAAACTCCCCGTTCAGGTGAAACCGGGTAGGATGGTGCCACACCTTGTGAACCAACATGGTTTTACATCATCGTATGACCTAAACAAACACAAAACAAGAGAGAGATACGTCGGGCGACCCCTGTTAGAGGAACGTCTAGGGGGGTAGACGATCCGAAGCCCATATATCAAGGCTCCATGGAAAACCGTGCTCCTGGGCGTAGGAATACCTCAAGAACTTGCATGTGGCCCTAGCACATGCATGTAGGTGTGGTGTTGCGTTGAAACATCCAAAACCTACTAGTCTCCGGGTGCATGCATGTGTTGTAACCTAGAAGCGAAGGTTCTGGACTTGTATAAGGGGGAAACTCCACGTTCAGGTGAAACCGGGTAGGATAGTGTCGCACCTTGTGAACCAACATGGTTTTACATCATCATATGACCTAAACAAACACAAAACAAGAGAGAGCTACGCCGGACTACCCCTGTTAGAGGAACGTCTAGGGGTAGACGATCCGAGACCCCAGATCAAGGTTCCGCGGCAAACCACGCTCCGGGGCATAGGAATACCTCAATAACTTGCATGTGTCCCTAGCACATGCATGGAGGTGTGGTTTTGTGTTGAAACATCCAAACCTACTAGTGTCCGGGTGCATGCATGTGCTGTAACCTAGAAGCGAAGATTCTAAACTTGTATAAGGGGGAAACTCCCCATTCAGGTGAAACCGGGTAGGATAGTGTCGCACCTTGTGAACCAACATGGTTTTACATCATCGTATGACCTAAACAAACACAAAACAAGAGAGAGCTACGCTGGGATACCCCTGTTAGAGGAACGTCTAGGGGGTAGACGATCTGAGTCCTACAGATCAGGGTTCCGCAGAAAACCACGCTCCGGGGCTTAGGAATACCTCAAGAACTTGCATGTGGCCTAGCACATGCATGGAGGTGTGGTCTTGTGTTTAAATATACAAAATCTACTAGTCTCCGGGTGCATGCATGCGTTGTAACCTAGAGGCGAAGGTTCTAGACTTGTATAATGGGGAAACTCCCCGTTCAGGTGAAACCGGGTAGGATAGTGTCGCACCTTGTGAACCAACATGGTTTTACATCATCATATGACCTAAACAAACACAAATCAAGAGAGATCTACGTCGGACTACCCATGTTAGATGAACGTCTAGGGGGTAGACGATCCGAGGCCCACATATGAGGGTTCCGTGGAAAACCACGCTCTGGGGCGTAGGAATACCTCAAGAACTTGAATGTGACCCTAGCACATGCATGGAGGTGTGGTGTTGCGTTGAAACATCCAAAACCTACTAGTCTCCGGGTGCATGCATGCGCTGTAACCTAGAAGCGAAGGTTCTGGACTTGTATAAGGGGGAAACTCCCCGTTCAGGTGAATCCGGGTAGGATAGTGCCGCACCTTGTGAACCAACATGGTTTTACATCATCATATGACCTAAACAAACACAAAACAAGAGAGAGATATGTCGGGTTACCCCTGTTAGAGGAACGTCTAGGGGGTAGACGATCCGAGACCCCAGATCAAGGTTCCGCGGCAAACCACACTCCGGGGCATAGGAATACCTCAATAAATTGCATGTGGCCCTAGCACATGCATGGAGGTGAGGTTTTGTGTTGAAACATCCAAAACCTACTAGTCTCTGGGTGCATGCATGCGCTGTAACCTAGAAGCGAAGGTTCTAAACTTGTATAAGGGGGAAACTCCCCGTTCGGGTGAAACCGGGTAGGATAGTGTCGCACCTTGTGAACCAACATGGTTTTACATCATCATATGACCTAAACAAACACAAAACAAGAGAGAGCTACGCCGGGATACCCCTGTTAGAGGAACGTCTAGGGGGGTAGACGATCTGAGGCCTACAGATCAGGGTTCCGCAGAAAACCACGCTCCGGGGCGTAGGAATACCTCAAGATCTTGCATGTGGCCTAGAACATGCATGTAGGTGTGGTCTTGTGTTGAAATATACAAAACCTACTAGTCTCCGGGTGCAGTCATGCGTTGTAACCTAGAGGCGAAGGTTCTAGACTTGTATAATGGGGAAACTCCCCGTTCAGGTGAAACCGGGTAGGATAGTGTCGCACCTTGTGAACCAAAATGGTTTTACATCATCATATGACCTAAACAAACACAAATCAAGAGATAGCTACGTCGGGCTACCCCTGTTAGAGGAACGTCTAGGGGGTAGACGATCCGAGGCCCACATATGAGGGTTCCGCGGAAAACCGCGCTCTGGGGCGTAGGAATACCTCAAGAACTTGCATGTGGCCCTAGCACATGCATGGAGGTGTGGTGTTGTGTTGAAACATCCAAAACCTACTAGTCTCCAGGTGCATGCATGCGCTGTAACCTAGAAGCGAAGGTTCTGGACTTGTATAAGGGTGAAACTTCCCGTTCAGGTGAAACCGGGTAGGATAGTATCGCACCTTCTGAACCAACATGGTTTTACATCATTATATGACCTAAACAAACACAAATCAAGAGAGAGCTACGCCGGGATACCCCTATTATAGGAACGTCTAGGGGGGTAGACGATCCGAGGCCCACAGATCAGGGTTCCGCGAAAAACCGCGCTCCGGGGCGTAGGAATACCTCAAGAACTTGCATGTGGACCTAGCACATGCATGGAGGTGTGGTGTTGTGTTGAAACATCCAAACCCTACTAGTCTCCGGGTACATGTATGCGTTGTAACCTAGAAGCGAAGGTTCTGGACTTGTATAAGGGGGAAACTCCCCGTTCAGGTGAAACCGGGTAGGATAGTGCCACACCTTATGAACCAACATGGTTTTACATCCTCATATGACCTAAACAAACACAAAATAAGAGAGAGCTACGCCGGGCTACCCCTGTTAGAGGAACGTCTAGGGGGGTAGACGATCCAAGGCCCACAGATCAGGGCTCCGTGGAAAACCGCGCTCCGGGGCGTAGGAATACCTCAAGAACTTGCATGTGGCCCTAGCACATGCATGGAGGTGTGGTGTTGTGTTGAAACATCCAAAACCTACTCGGTTCCTCGGATTAGGGATAAACCACTGAGAAATCGGTGGAACCATAGTCCTAACCTTGGTTTTCGATGTAGGTATGACCTAAACAACACTAAACCAACAGTAAAGTCCATTGGTCAACCCTCATATGGAGAAGTCTATGGAGGGTAGATTCGTGGGTCCCACGTCTAGGGTTTGCTTGGAAAACAAGCACAAGACGAAATTAAAAAGTATATAGTAATAATATATTATAGTTTCTTTTATAATAGTAGACACAAAATAATATATTATAATTTGTTATAATAGTAGACACCAAATAAAGTATCTTGTATAATTTGTTATTAATAAAAAAACCTAGCTACGCCGATGACAACCCTCGGCGTATCCCTGGCCGTCGGCGTAGAGGTACCTAGGAAAAAAACCCTAGCTACGCCGACGGCTGCCCTCGGCGTATGCCTGGCCGTCGGCGTAGCATTATCCCATTAGTCTGCCCACGGACCACCCCGGGCCACTCACCCCACCACTTCCCCTAGCTACCCAATCTTCCCCGAGCCCGCCCCCGACCCCACGCCGCACCAGCCGCCACTCCCTGACCCCGCCGCTCCCGGAGCCCAACCCCGCCTCCTCCCCAAGCCTCCCTCCTCCCTCCTCCAGCGTGGCCGCCTCCCTCCTCCTCCCTGAGCCTCCCTCCTCCCCGATCGTCGCCTCTGCTCCTATCGCCGCCACCAGCCTCCTCCCTAGCGCCGCTCCTCCACCAGACCTGCTCCTCCCCAAGCTCGCCCCTCCTCCCCGAGCTTGGCCCCCGCCTCCCCGAGCTCGCATCGCGCCTCCACCAGACCTGCTCCTCCCCGAGCTTGCCCCCGCCTCCCCAAGCTCGGCTCCCGCCTCCCCGAGCGTCGCCCCTCACTGTCCCGCCGCTTGGAGGTAATGACCCATTTTGATTTTTTTTCCAATGCTAGTGTAAATAATTTAATACTAATTTAGTAATTGTTAGGTGATTGTAGAAGTAGGAGTTTGTCGAAATAGGAGTAGAAATTGTTTTAGATTTAGAATTTCTAGTAGTTTATATAAATAGAAGTTTGTACTATGTGAGTTTGATTGGAGTTTGCTGGTAGAAATAGGAGTTTGCTAGTAGTTTCTTCGAAATAGAATTAGAATTAGAAATTGAAATATAAATATAATTAGAAATTGAAATATAAATATAATTTAGTAAAATAGATGAAATTTGATAAATAGATGTTGCATATGTAACCATCTTTTCATGTTTTTTGCAGTTACCGGAGGGTGAGCGGGGGGAGTGTTTCGACGGCGGGGTCCCAGATCATCTTCGAGATTTGATCACGCTTCGAGGGTGAGAATACGTTCGCCTGTTTTGTACCTAGGTTTATTTTCATGTCTAGATCACCAAGTCTATCGCGTCACCTAGTAGTCATCCCGACCATAAGCGTTACGCGACTTAATATGCATTAGTGGCCTCGCATATTTTGAACTGTAACGCTTATGACTTTTATCGGGCAGTCAGCGGATTCGTAGTTGGGTATGGTTCTCCCTGGCTCTACCTCGATTCGAGACAGGATTTCGGTGGCGCCTCCTCGTTGTTCTCCGGATGCACATCCTCTTGGCTTTTTTTGAAATTCTGCTCGGATCGGGGTAGAACCAGGGATAACTTACCCAATCTACAGATCCGGCGGCTGTTTACGACCCTCTTTTCCTATTATACATGTAGGTTGATGAATGCGTAAAAATATGAAGCATTTAATCTCCTGTTTGATATAAAATATTATATTTGTTGTTTTTCTCCCAACAAAGCAGAACAGGATGGCTGATAATGGGTGGATGTACAGTGGCCGTATTAGTGCGACTAATAAAACAGACGATTGGGTACGGAACACTCATTTGTTAGTGAATGAGTTAGCGCGTGGTTCGAAGGCAATGGTTCGGGCACTTTGTCCCTGCGCTCATTGCACTAAGCGTCATCGTCAGGGAAAGGATGACATGTATAAACACCTTCTGCAATATGGGTACATGTCTAACTATGTCACACAAGTCGACTTAGGTCGGTACGAACATGATAGAGGTGAGGTGATGCGTCAGCGGCTCAATGGCAATGAGCACGATGGGATTAGAAACATGCTATATGATCTCATCGATGTCGACCAGCCGGATTCGCCACCTCCATAGGAGGAACCAACAGAACCGAAGGAATTGCTAGAACTAGAGGAATAGGAGCCAACCGCGAAGGCCTTCCTTGATATGATGGCCGCGGCTAAGAGGCCTCTGTACGAGGGTGCAAAGATTTCTCAGCTCGATGCCATCTCTCAGTGTCTAGCTGACAAGTGCCAGTACTCCGCGACCCGTCTCACTTTGAAGCTAAATCTAAGAACATGTGGCATGTTGCCCTTGCCCGAAGGGCATTGTCTGCCTAAAACCTTTCACGAAACGAAGAAACTCGTGAAGGAGCTCAACATGGATTATGAAAAGATAGATTGCTATCCGAAAGGTTGCCTTTTATTTTGGAAACAATTTGCGGGTGACAAGTACTGCTCCATTTGTGAGGCCTCTAGGTATGAAGAGATAAAGGGGAAGGATGGTCAGTTGAGGCAGTCGAAGGTCGCTAAGAAGATACTTCAGTATCTCCCATTCATAAAAAGAATCCAACGGCTTTACTTGAGCGAGGAGACTGCCAAACAGATGACGTGGCACAAGAAGGGGAAAATATACGAGGACGAGCATGGACGAAAGAAGATGGGAAATCCATATGATGGTAAGGCATGGAAGAACTTCGATGACAAATACCCCCGGTGGGCAGAAGAGGCTCGGAATGTCATAATTGCGATAGCAACAGATGGCTTTAACCCATATGGTATGTCGACGGCCTCGTACAGCTGCTGGCCGGTGTATGTTATTCCGCTGAATCTCCCTCCCGGAGTATTAATGCGACGGAAGACCATGTTTTTGTTGCTGATAATTCCAGGACCTGAGTACCCGGGGAAGAACTTGAGTTTCTACATGCAGCCGATTGTGGATGTTTTGAACCACTCTTAGATACACGGGACGTTGACATACGACCGATCATCAAAGAGAAACTTCTTGATGAAAGTTTGGTTGCAGTACACCATGCATGACATGCCCGGGTATGCCCTAACGTGCGGATGGTGTACATCGGGTAAGTGGCCATGCCCAGTGTGCAGGCACCGACTTGAGTTCCTTTGGCTAAAGTCGGGTCGCAAGTATGTTGCGTTTGACACAAATCGACAACACCTCAAAAGAAATCATTCGTTCAGAGAAGATAGAAAGAACTTCAAGAGGGGCAAAGTTGTGCATGAAGTAAAAGAGGTACCAAAGTTCGAGGGTGTAGCTGTTGATGCTGAGCTACGTGCTCTTGTTCCCGCGGCGCCGGGAACTGGCCATCAATTTGCGGGACATGGTGTAACACATAATTGGACTCACGTGGCAGCCTTAACGAATCTCGTGTATTACAAGGACCTCGAACTTCCCCATAACATCGATGTGATGCACACCGAAAAGAATGTTAGGGAGTCCCTTTTTCACACAGTCCTGAACATTCCTGGGAAGTCAAAGGATAATGTCAAGGCTAGAGTTGATGTTAAGAATCTTTGTGATAGGAAGAGATTACACATGCAGCCTCCTACTATCCGTCGAAAGAATTGGTTCAAGCCGCATGCCTACTACTGCCTTGATAATGTTCAAAATAATGAGTCATTCAAGTGGCTCAAATACGTCGTGATGTTCCCTGACGGTTATTGTTCAAATATAAGTAAAGGAGTCAATCTTTCGACGGGACAAGTCACCGGGCTCAAGAGTCACGACTATCATATATGGATTGAGCGGCTGATGCCGGTCATGGTTCGAGGGTATATCCTCGAGAAAGTCTGGCGAGTGCTTGCGGAGTTGAGCCATTTCTTCCGCACGCTCTGTGCTAAGCAGATATGTCCTCTGGTTATTGAGAAGCTGCAAGTTTAGGTGCCGGAGTTGCTATGCAATTTGGAGATGATCTTTCCTCCAGGCTTCTTTACTCCGATGGCACATCTCATTGTGCACCTCGCGAACAAGGCACTCTTGGGGGGGCCGGTGCAATTTCATTGGCAGTTTTGTATTGAGAGAGAGTTTAAGTATATTCGAAAGATAACTGGAAACAAAGCCAAGATTGAAGCATGCATAGCTGAAGCAACATGCCTTCAGGAGATGGCAGACGCCGCGACAACCTACTGGCCCGATGATGTTCCCACTATGCATAACCCGGTCTCTTGTTACAATGTCAACCTGCCCAAGAATGACCCCAAGCTCAAACTATTCCAATTTCCCGGTGGCAAGGCCGGTAAAGGACTAAAATATAGGTTGCCGAAGGAAGAGAAGGATTGCATAATGCTCTATGTGCTTATGAACATAAAGGAAGTGGTCGATTTCATTAGGTAAAATGGTGAACAACTTATTTTCTCTATGCATAATGCTCTATGCAGCTAGTAACTCGGTCTCCGTCTAATGCTTATTTTCTCCTTCTTAGTGAATTCACGGATGAACAGTGGTCGGGACCGACGGATCCCTCTCCCATGGAGTTGGACACTCTACTAAAAGAGGGTGCTCCTAGAAAAAAAACTTTGTATCCTGGTTCATGGAAAAAGTAATTTCTAACTTGTCCCTCTTACCTTGCAATAGGTGACTTGTCCCTCTTATTCCACGTAACGACTGAACGCAACAAGTTTGTAGCCTTGTCGAGGCGGAACACGGAGAACCGAGGCGATGGTGGAACACACTGCGCGAGAAACCGCAACTTTGACCGCTTCAAGGGGAAGGTGGTACATATATACATGGAACGACTTGCGTGAATTTCTCGTCATGTTCGTACTTCATATGTATAAATATTTCTTTTTGCGATGCAGGTGGCCGAGGCACAACCCGGGGAGGTGATTCATGACATCTCCGTCTATGAGATGATGCGACGAAAGAAGCCCGATTACTCGGAGCCTCAGCCCTCGTTGCCCGTGTACTTCGGCATTGCCCAGAACGACTTGGGAAACTACAACACGATGGTGAAGGCACGTCACCCCCATGTGGATGACCCCATTCACGCGGAGATCGACGAGGAGTCGTTGGTCCTGTCGGGGCATGGACTGCAGCATGGACGTCTCAAGATTCTGAATAAGAAGGTCAAGCCTACCCTCAGCACGAGCTTCAGCCGTCTCAAGTCTACCTAACGAGGTTTAATCTCGTCAATGCCCATTGTTATGAGCATGGGTTTTGGAAAAGATGGGGATGCTAGAGATCGCGGAACGGTTAGCAAATAAGCAACACGGGGACATGAGGTTTACCCAGGTTCAGTCCCCCGGAGGGAAAACCCTACTCCTGCTTGTCTGCTCTTGATTACGGCGGAACCGGAAGTTACAAGGGTGCGCAGATGTAATCTGGCGTGGAGGTGTGTATGCGGTTTGTATGAAGTGCCCTTCTCGTCGTGCCCTCCTAGTCTTTATATAGAGGTAGTCAGGTCACGGGCATAGACCGAGTCGGTTACAGATTTAGGGTTTGCCCCTTTGAATATTTTATCTAATCTAGTCTTGCTCTCCAAGGATCCGAAGACGTCATGGGCTTGGGCCACCCGAAAGTCTTCATGGGACATGTATATGCTCGTGGGCCTTCCTTGGGCTGGACCAGGTATGCTAAGGTCGTGTACCCGTGGGGTATAACCATGTCACTACCCACCCCGCCGACGCCCCCCTATCCCGCCTCGTGGCCAGCCTCGTCGATCCACCTCCAGAGATGATGTAAGTTTTTCTCGTTTTCCTTATCTTTATGACTTTTGTTCCTGCATTGCTAACCACTGACGAGATTCCTTGTATTTGAAATTGTAGCCTGAGTTCGAGGCGGCCTACGATGCCGCTCATGATGAATATCATGTGGCCTTTCGGCAACATCAGGAGGCGAATGCGGTCTACATGCAATACGTAAATATAAGTCTGAACCTTTATTTTTGCAAAAGATACAAGTCGCACTTTCCCTAGTTTGTTGTATTACGGTCTAACATCTAACTATCTTGCAGGCCATGTTGGTGAATATTCAAACTGGACAGAATACAGATTTAGGGCTCGTGCCTCCCATGCCAGGGCCGGCGCCATGCATGCCATCGAGGGACAGCTTTGCTAGGACATACTACGCATCAACACCGGTAAGTTCTTTGATAACCCACTGGTTATCGCTTACTTTGCCTTGCCAGTTGCTAACATGTAGGCAACATGTAGGAAACGGGAGCTTTTGGGAACCGACACTTTGGCCACGCCTCGCCGGATGGGCGTCAGATCACACCGCTTCATGACAATGGTCCTTCTCCTGGCCATTCTGTCGGCGGTTCTCCCGAGCTTCAAACTTCTACTTCCTCGCCAGGTGGCTCTTCTGCTGCTTCTACTAGACGCAATCCTCGCCAAAGGTCGCCTCTTTTTACCAGGGAGATCTCGGGTACACCCCGTCTCCTCCAGAGTTGTAGGTTTTTATTGTCTATGCATGTGCGACGATGTTGATACCCCTGTATGAATGATGTGATCTTGTTTGATACATGTTTGAATGATGTGATCTTTGTTTGATACATGTATGGCATATGTGATCTTGTTTGAAATTTTTTGATACCCCTGTATGGCATATTGTTGTAAAATTTGTTAAATATTGTTATGAAACAAAACTGCAGGAAAGAAAATTGTGAAACAAAACAGCCAAAAAAAATTTGTACAGGGGCTACGCCGAGGGCCTTGCCGTCGGCGTAGACCCCTGCTGCGTGCCATTTGGTCACAGCTACGCCGAGGGCCTGGCCGTCGGCGTACGCGTGGCCCATACGCCGAGGGCCGCAGCCGTCGGCCTAGTGTCGGCCTAGTGTCGGCCTAGGCGATGCCACGTGCCACTCATACGCCGAGGGCCAGGCCATCAGCATACGCCTGACCCTACACCGAGGGCCGTGACAATCGGCCCAGCCCACGTCCTAGGAAGGCCCAGCGCTAGCCACGTGTCCACGCTACGCCGAGGGCCCGGCCGTCTGCGTACGTGCTGCACCGTTAGCCAGCCATGTAACGGCGACGATGTCGTTCACCGACGGTTGCTACGCCGACGGGCAGGCTATGGCCGTCGGCAAAGGTCTACGCCGACGGCCAGCCTATACGTCGACGGTCTTTTGTGCTCCGCCGAGGGAGGGCTCCGCCGAGGAGGCTACGCCGACGGCTGCCCTTGGCGTACCGTACGCCGACGGCGAAAGGGCCTACGCCGATGGCGTTTTGCCGTTGGCCTAGCGGTCTGTTCCTGTAGTGTAGTACATATGACATAGCCGTCGATGACATGCTAAATACAGTCATTCATAAATGCGGCCGCTAAAAAATGGTCTTTGGTGATGCTTAAGGTGACGACGCCCATAGCATTAAAATAATTAAAAAGTAAATACTCGCTCCGTTTTAAAATATAAAATGTTTTAGGTTTGTGAAGAAAATATATCTAGACTTGTTTTAGTGTATATATTTATTTCAAACTTAAGTTAACCTACATACTTAAAAATAGTCTAAATACATTTGCTTCAGAAAGCCAAAACATCTTATATTTTAAAACGGAGGAGTAAAACAGTAACGACTTTGTTCCAAACAGTAATATTTAAGCATTAAACTAGCTTAAATATAAGAGAAAATGATCATAATAGATAGGGCTGTCGGTTTGGATCGACTTTGGAGTCCCCAAACCAGACACTGCCTGGAGGCGTGGAGAGCCAGCCACATGGCACGATCTTCTCTAAAGGGGAAGATGCTAGAACTCGATCCGGGACAGATGAGTTAGGCTGGTTATGGAGTAATTTAAAGTAATAACATACATATATATTACTAATCTAAGTTATTATTTTTATAGTAAAAATTAAATTAGGTAGGATAACATGTAATGTCATGTTAATTAGATTGTAGACACACTTTATCTTGGTATATGTGATATTACAGTAACATATCTAGTTACTCAATCTATTTCTCTCCTTATTAAATCATTGTTATATAAACAAAAATATTAATTTAGACTCTTAGTTAATAATGAAGTTACCGACATATATATATTTCAATTTTAGTATGGGGTTATTTAGACTCCTTAATAATGTATGGGGTTATTTAGACTCCTTAATAATGGAGTATATATCTGTCCATGGATCCTTGTACACGATAATACATAGTAGTACATGTACAGCACAGTACTACATGTATCGATCCAGCAGTCTACCTTTTCTAAAGAAACACAGTGCATTTCTTGGACTGCCATGCATGCATCAGTACACTACTACACAAGATCTTTGCGATGTGATCATCCTTGGGTACGTAGCTGCTGCCTGCCTTTTCCAGCGGAGTTGATGCTTTTCGTTTCATTGGATTGGACGTGACAATCCCTCGGCTTCCTCGGGACGGGACTCGCGCTGTCTCTTGTCGTCCTGTGAGTGTCTGCATCTAATGTGACAGCGTGACCACTCAACCCCGCGCACGACCACTTCCTAATCGATGAATAAAAGTATTCGCTTCGGCTTGTCAAACTTATATTACTCCTACTATTTGAAGAGCCCAAAATATTACGGTACTAGTCATCTTCTGCTGAACAATAAGTGAACAATAAGTGTATATCCAAAAAATACTAGACAATTAGTTCTCTCTTTTCTTTTATAAGGTTTTATCAATTATTAAGAAAAAAAAAGAATGATGATTGGTCGATGATATGAAAGATTACGAGGAGCTAATTGTATTTATTTAATGTCTTGGTACTGTAGATGTACATTTTTTTGAGACAAATTTTGGATACTAGATATATACTTATTTGTGGACCAAGGGAGTATGCTACTATAGAAATAAAAATACTTAAACGGCAGCGTGCCTCGTCTCAGGTCCCGAGGGTTTGGTTGAGTGCATGCCGTAGGGATTCGTAGTTCCTGTTTATGATTAATACAAGTTTATTCTGATTAATACAAGTTTATTCGGAAAAAATAAGCTTGTACTGAACCTAGTCCTAGCCATAGTACTCCCTTCGTCACGGTTTGAAGGGTGTTTTAGAAAGATTGTTGGAACCAATATGGATGCTGATTGGAGCCAGATTTGATGAAGTTTATGCGTATGCATTGCGGAGTTGCATGCAAGTATTAATTTCTTGGCTGTAGTAGTAGGCAGTGGAAAAAAAACATTAATTCTGTGATCAAGTCCAACGCACCTAGAAGGAGAGGAGATTTGAAAACGCATGATTTTTGTAAGACGTCCTCCTAATCGTAACGGAGGGAGCACAAAAAAAAAGGAACACATACCGCAATTTTTTACCAAGTTGGAAATAATACCCGCTTAATATATATAATCACAAAATTTGTATCTTGCAGTATACTAAAGACAAACGTGCGCAAATCATACGTACATATGCAATATATTTTTGACACCAACAATAATTCAAATCATACGTGTTAAAAAAAATTCAAACCATAGGACAGGTACCTAGCTAAGGTTTTGGTTCCCGTACGAAAAAAATTACGAGGATGGTCGGGATTGACCGGTTACCGGACGAATTTAAATTTTAAAATTCAAATTTACAGTCCTTGGTATGACTATTTACATCGTTTTTTTTTAATTTATACAATTCAAATAAATTCGGAATTTTTATCCGGTAAACCGATTTTTCGAGGATGGTCGGGATATCCGGTTACCGACCGGTAATCGGATTTTCTGACCGGTAACCAAAACGCTGTAAACCTAGCTACATGCTTGATCCCAACTGATCAAAATCTTCACATTATCACCAACGACGCAAAGCTCTAGCTTGAAATACTACTAGTACTGGTCAATTACAACCAAGATCATTACAAGATTAGTGGGAGGGGAAATTAAGAGAGTATTTGAAGAGGCCGCAAGAACAAGTTGCTGCTGCTACAAATCAATTAATTAACCCCATACATATATATGCACAGAAGATTACCTACTAATCTGAGGAAAACCCATATATATCCATGCATGGATGGATGGATGGGTCGATGAAGAAGGCCAGCAGGTTGGAGGCTTTTGGTAATGCTAGGAGCACTTGCATCGCCAGCCGAGCGGCTTGTAGTTGGAGTGGTCGTCGTAGGAGTTAGGCACGCCGCCATTGTTGCGGCCGCCTCCTGCTCCTGCTTCTCGCAACGTCGTCTTCTTCTTCCTGTCGCGCAGCAGCTGAAGCAGGTCGTGCGGAGTGACGGGCACCTGCACGGCCTCGCACCGGCGGCCGCAGGACGACCGGCACCGCCCCTCGCAGATCGGCGGATGGGAACCCAGCGTCTTCCTCAGCATCATGCTCTCCTCCTCCTGCGAAACCAATCGTCGGTGACCGACCATGCATGTCATAGTTGACAAAGCAGCTGATGAGGAACGTGCGTACCTCGGCAATGGCGGCCTGTGCGTTGGCATCGGCATGACTGCTGCTCTCGGAGGAGGTGGTGGTGGTGGTAGAAGTGGCGAGGACCAGGAGAGCTGCCTGCAACCGCAGGAAGGAGAAGAGGAGAAGCAGGAAGAAGACTTGGCGGCGGCGGCGGCGGCCCATCTGGGATTCTTCTGGTCTACTAGCTAGGAAGGGAGAGCACAAGTGAGGCAGAGAGGATGACGAGGCTGCGGCCGGATCGACAGGCACGGATATGTACGCTCCTAGATGCGACGACGCGTAGCTAGCTCATCTTTTCACGCTAGTACTGCACGCGTCGTGTCACTTCGACCACTAGTGACCTACATGCCTACATGCATGCAGCTACGGAAAAGCCTACACCATGCATCCATGATCTACATCTCCAGGTGCTCCATCGTTCGGACGGACGACCTTCAGATGACACGTACTATTCCCTCTGATCCGTTTTATTGTTTTATTGTTCGTGGGAGCAGGTCAAATCACTATTTAAAAAAAACTCCAAACTATCCTTAAATCTCGTTGCAAATTAGTATAATTTCAAAATTTGAATTTAAAAATCCCAACGCCAGCAATCCACGTCGCCCGGTGATCCCAGGGATCCCGTAATCACCGCCCCGCAATCCTCGCCGCCCCGTGATACCCCGACCCCCGCAATCAGCGGCGCCCCGCGATCCCGTGATCACTGGCGCCCCGTGATCCCGCGATCATCGGTCCAGGTCTGTCGTCGTCGTCGATCCTAGCAAACTCGGGGGAGGTGGAGCTCCTCTGGCCTCCTCCCTACAGCTCCATCCCTGCGGCGGTGGAGCTCCTCCCTGCAGCAAACTCGGGGGAGGTGGAGCTCCTTCCTGTAGCAAACTCGGGGGAGGTGGAGCTCCTCCCTGCGGCTCCATCCTCCCTGTGGCCTCTTCCCAGCAATCTCGGGGGAGGTGGAGCTCCTTCGCACAGCTGGACGATCTAAACAACAAGGTCTGCGTCGAGCTCCTCCAGCATCCTCCCCGCGAATCCATCATTGCGGCTCCAGCGGTGCTCATCCATCACCGCGGCCTCCTCCCTATGGATCCATCCCTGCGCAGATGCTGGAAATTGGTAAGTTTGCATATGCTTTCAGGAAAATGTATGTATTCCTAGCAGATGTTTATCAAGAACGTCCAAAACAACAAAGTGAAAATCTAGTGCCATCTAAACTTGCAGATGGTTTTGGTACAGAACAGGTTACATAATTTATCTCAGGCAAGAACATCCTCTGGGACATTTTCTTTAGTACCAAAAAAATCTATCAACATTGTCAAGGACAACTTCAATAGTACTAACAGTATACATATCCCAATGTAGATTCACTATTGAAGATAGAAGATATTTCAGTAACATTCATCTGTGTCTAGACTGAAATAATCAGATAACCACCCTGGGAGTTAATTAAATAGAAGCACACATTTGCCAAAGGAAATAATACAGATTTCAGGAAACACGTAATAATGAGGTCGACCTGCATGCTAAGTTGTGCTACACTGTAATTCCAAGTTTAGATAGCACGCAACGTGACACAAGTAGCATGACAGCACGGGGATAGGTAGAAAACTGATAGATGAAGAAAATGCATTTCAAAAGTGATAGAGGAGTAATTAAAGACAATATGCATGTATGTATCTTAGCTTCCAAAACATTCTCTTCATATTCATGTATGTTGTTCTAGATATATCTTCTAAAAGAGAATATGTTTCATGAACTCATAGATATGTTGCTCATTCATGCATGTACATGAGGCAGGAAGATCCTTAAGCGTCTGAAGCTACTGCCCGTCACAAGTCGCACATCGTTCTAGAGGAGGATAGAGGGATGGATCTCGATATCAATGTTAGACTAGAAGAGGAAGACGAGGATGTCAACATCATACTCGTAGAGGAGCTTAGAAGGGTGGATCTTGGTCTCATTGTTAAACTAGAAGAGGAGGAAGAGGAGGATGTCAACGTCATACTAGAAGAAGAAACTATTGCATAGCCAGAGAAGATACCTGAAGAAGAAATTGTTGCCCGGCGGCAACATATAGATATGCCAGAGAAAGACAAATTTGCGGCATATATTGCATTGAAAGCGCTTAGAAAACATAGACCAGTTGAGAAGGCTGATAAAGAACTCATTGCCCAACTTTTGAAAGTATGTCTTAGAACGATTGAAAAGATCCGGAAACAAGCCCTGGAAATGGAGAAACAGGAACAAGAAGTTGATTTTTTAAATAAAAGGAAAGGCAATTGTGGTCGAAAGAGGAAATATATTCAACTATCGGAAAGGGTGCCTCAGGTTGAACTCAATAAAAGGGGTACACTAAGGGTGCTGGCCAGGTCTCTTCTAGATGTTCCTTACAGTACACTATAGAGAAGGTTAACATGGGGCGACTTGAGGCCCCACAGAAGCAGTCTCAAACCATTCCAGTTAGCTGAAAACAAGATCAAAAGGCTTAAATTTTGCATTTCAATGATTGATGAAACAACAATAGCAAAAGCAATGCCTTCGTTCAAAAGAATGGAGAACATAATACATATTGATGAAAAATGGTTTGATATGACAAAGAGGAACATAACATATTACCTACTCCCAGAAGAAGAAGATTCCTTGCGCACCATTTAGAACAAGAACAGTATTGGCAAGGTCATGTTCTTAACCGCGGTTGCGAAACCTAGATATGATGAGCAAAAAAACGTAACCTTCGATGGAAAAGTAGGAATATGGGCGTTTGTCATAGAGAGTCTTGCTAAAGACAACTCCAAGTATAGGTACAAAGGCACTATAGAATTAAAGACAATAAATGTTACCAGAGATGTGATGAGGGAGTATCTTTGTGAAAAAGTTATCCCTGCTATTGCGGAGCTGTGGCCTGAGGATGGACCCGAGGGACCAATCTTCATTCAGCAAGACAATGCTAGGACACATGTCCTCCCGCTTTTATAGCGGACGTAAATGCTACAAGGATGGATATCCAGCTAACTTATCAACCACCAAATTCATCAGACATGAACATATTAGATCTTTGCTTCTTCATCTCAATTCAGCCCTTAGCATTTGAGAGTGCACCTAACACTCTCAAAGGACTGATTGTTGAAGAGCTTGTCGGTGCGGTAATTGGATGGACGCTCGGAGTCGGAGGGGCAATGGCGGTATATGACTGACTAAACATTTCCTTGATGTTTTTAGAAGCCCCCGATGTTTTGGAGGTCTTCTTCAAACTCATATTGTCCTTCTTCCTGAAATGTGCAAAAGTATAAGTATAGGAATAAGACGAGCAGGAGACAATGTCGGATGTGAAGAAGATTACACACCGGTTGGTGCCTTGGTTAACGGGATATCGATCATTCTTATTTTCTCCGCCTCCAAGGAGGCGGTGGATCTCTTGGAGGCTCCACCCACCGTCTTCTTTTTCTTGCCTCTGCCGGCAGCATCAGAGGTGAAGCTCTTCCACTTTTGCGCCAACGGGTCATCGTCGTCGGACACGACGGTGACTTCCTTCATCTTGGGATCATAGACTTGGGCAGCCATGCTACCTTCGTCTAGATTCTTCAGCTGTTAAGTGAATCCCAAAGTGTTAGACGCAATGGTTAAGGCAAGGCGGAAGAACTGGAGTATATGTCATACATGGAAAATAAATAAGTACCTCTGGGCACGTGCCGCCCTCGAACATGTCATAGGTGATGGTGAATCCACGCTTCCTGTCCTTCACCTTGACTATGTCTTTGAGGCTAAGCTTGACGGAGTCACTCGAAAAGTTATCCTCGGAGATGTGGAGGCTATCCTTCCCATCCTTGGAATATTCGTGCATAAGCTTCACGCGGTGCTACAGAGGCTGAATCTGCCTGATGAACCAGCACATGGCTAGGTCCAAACCGGTCAGACCCGTCTCTACGAGCCAGTCTATCCACCTTACGGCGCGAGAGGCTTCATCGTCGGAGGGGAGGAGGGCTTGGGATCTCCATGTCGGGGCTTCAGCGGCAGCTCCATCGAAAAAGTCTAGGTACGTTTTTTTCGGCTAGCCAAAGAAATATCTGGGCCGTAGAAATACGTCCTCTGCCAGTTCTTGCAAGATTTGTGGCCTACGATGTCAGGGAACTGCCGGCCAGGCCGGATCTTGAAGCTAATGGTTCCACAATTTCTAAGTTCATCCTTGCTCACTCCGTCTTTCCTCTTGACGGTGAATAAGTAGATAAACAAATCTA
The DNA here is from genome assembly GCA_030063025.1 of Avena longiglumis. NCBI lineage: Eukaryota > Viridiplantae > Streptophyta > Magnoliopsida > Poales > Poaceae > Avena > Avena longiglumis. The sequence goes on along the minus strand of CP125979.1, from coordinate 241,863,485 downwards.
ACCTAGGCCTGATTCCTAGGTAACCCTCAGAAAGCGCCGCGTAATTTCTCAGCGCGAGGATGCTATTCGGGGATAGGTTTTGAGGTTGAACCCGATAGTGACTAAGGACTTCTATGAAGAAGTCGGAGATTGGGAGGGAGACGCCACGCACTAGTTGGGCTTTGAGGTATACCTTTTCTCCGGCTAGGGAAGAAGGGACAACCTTGCCTGCCGGCACCGCCCGCCAGACCAGACCCTCCATCGCGGGGAGGTACCCCTCGGCGAGCATCTCTTTGAGAAGGTTGAAAGGATACAAATGTCGCCTAGAGGGGGGGTGAATAGGCGATTAATGCTTTTCCTAGAGTGGCTCAACAAAGGCGGAATAAAACTAGTTTTTACTTTGTTAAGCACAACCTAGAACAAATAGGGTTCACCTATGTGCACCAACAACTTATGCTAAGCAATACAAGCAACAAAGTGATAGCAAGATATATATTACTTCAAGCACGAAGGCTATCACAATGTAAAGTGCATAAGTAAAGAGCTCGGGTATAGATATAACCGAGGCACACGGGGACACCGATATTTTACCGAGTTCCTCCCAACATGGAGTACGTCTCGTTTGGAGAGGGGGTGGTATCAAACCACCAACGCCACAAAAGGCCTCCCTTATTCTTCGGTGAATCTCACCCCAACGAGATCGATCCACGCTTCCACTATCGGTGCACTTGTCGGTGGCAACCGGAACCTCTGAAAGAACATTTTATAATCCCTAGTGTTTTGTGTGTTAGATAACAATATCAAGGATTATTTAATGTGTGTTGAAGTGTTGCGGCCACCTATGAGAAAAAGGGAAAGGATTCTGTTTTTGGGGGGCGGATAATCCGCCTCACTGGCGGATAATCCGCCTCCCTTGCCTAGCGGCGCAAGCCCTGAAGGGGCGGAGTTTTGGCCAGATTTTCGGCCCGCGATAATCCGCCTCGAGGCGGATAATCCGCCCCCACCATCGCCATGGCGCAAGCCCCGAGAGGCGGAGTTTCGGGACTTTCGGCATGGCCGGATAATCCGCCCGGAGGGCGGATTATCCGCCCCAAGATTTCCACTAAGTTCCTCAAGCGCCAGAGGGCGGACTTTCCCGGAGAATCCGCCCTTGGGCGGAGTTTTCAGGCGGATAATCCGCCCCAAAGTTGTCTGTGACGGATCCGGGAGGGGTATTTAAGCCAGCCTTCCCTCCCGCGAACGCTTGATTCATCTCGAAAAAGACCAGATCAGATCTGAAAGCTTCATCCAAGAGTGCTCCACCTAGATCCACCCAAAGGCCCCATCCCTTGGGGAATCGAAGGAGGAGAACTCGATCTTCATCATCAGCAATCAAGCGCTTCATCTCCTCTCCATTCATTTGGAGAACCCCCGATCTACTTGTTGTCATCTCGGGAGCCCCCAATTCAGTTGTGGGTGTGTCCCCCGATAGTGTTATAAAAGGCACCGGTTCCCGCCTCGAAGGGATCCAATAGTGGAGAAGGTGGATCAGGCCTCTCGTGGCGAGATCCATCGGAGAATAGGGTGAGGCCTATTGTGGCGTGGTGGTCTTAGAACCGCTCACCCCTCCAACGCAGATGTACTTCCCTTAACAAGGAAGGAACTGCGGTAAAACAAATCCCTGTGTCTCCGCGTGCTCCACTACGGTTTCCTCGCTCCTCTTTTACGTGCTTAGTAGTTAGGGTTACATATAGGGAAATTCTCGTAGTTGAATATCTAGAGAATTTACTTTGTGTCAAGCCTAAAATTGAAAAAGTATTAAAAAATTGGTTAGCACCTATTCACCCGGACCCCTCCTCTAGGTGCCCAGAGGATCCATTTCAATTGGTATCAGAGCCTCGGCTCTTATTTCGGGCTTAACCGCCTAAGAGAAGTATGGGTTCCAAGGTAGATGGGAGTGATGCTCCGGAGGTAGTCACCATGAACGATCTCAAGACGTTGGAAATAACCTTGGTGAGTTCAATGGAGGCTAAGATGGAAGAGATGCGTCAATTGATAATGCGTCTCTCCACATCCGCAGCATCACCTCCATCTAACTCGGAGGATACCACTCCGCAATCCAAGGAAACGGGTAAAACTGTTTCCAAAGATAACGAAGTGGTTGGTGATGATACTAGCAAGAGCTCCTCCTCGAAAAGGGATAGCGGTAAGGATGGATACAATGAGGTTTCTCATGTGTATTCCCCTGATCCGCCTATCCCTCACCCACATATACATAATAGGGGTGATCCACCCAAACTTTCAGCATCTACTTTCTCTCAATGGCAATTTTTGATGAAATCTCATGTGTGCAGTTCCTCCATAGAGTCGTGGAAGATCATCGAAAACGGTCTTCATGTTGGAAACCCTAACAATCTCACAAGAAGAGAAGTGGTCGATAGCCAACTCAATGCTACAGCTCTACACATGATACAACTTGGTGTGGGTGACAAAGACATGCCACACATTCAGCATCTTAGCACAGCTAAAGAAGCTTGGGATGCCCTCACCGAGATCTTCATCGGAAATGAAAGTATGAAAAGGAATAGATATGATGCCTTGAGCAATGAAGCTGAAGGATTTTATATGATGGATGGAGAAGACCACGAGGACATGTATAGGAGGCTCAAGGCAATAGATACAACCTTCAGAAACCACGGTGCAGCTCATGTTGATGATGCTTGGATCAAGCGCAAGTATGTCAGTGCTCTTATGCCATTTGAGCCCACAGATTTGAAAAGTCTCCAAGGTAGGCATAACTATCACCTCATGTCATCCAATGAGGTAATGCAAGAAATGGCCGCTTTCAAAGTGGCTGCCAAGAATGCCGAAGATGCTCGTGCTCGAGCTATGGGGATGCAAAAGGGGGTCAACATGGCCTTGAAGACTAGTGTGATTGATCATGATGAATATGCGGTAGAAGGTCTGGACTGTCCCGAGGATATAAAAAGGATCCACGGACAATACTTGGCTCTTTATGCAAGAAACTTTTGGAAAGATCCAGCCAAGGCTAAAACTGAACTATATCGCAAGAGTGGAGCCTATGGAAGAAAAGAAAATGGTCCTAAGCTGAGAACATGCTTCAATTGTGGTGACCGGCTGCACTTCGTAGCTGAGTGTCCATATCAAAGTAGGGAGGATAATGGAGGAAGACTCATTTTCAAGGACAAATCAAAAGCTCCACGTAAGAAACAGTTTGTAAATAAGAATGCTCCTTTCAAGAAGCAACCAAAGATTGTTCTAGTGGCTCAAGAAGAATATTCATCGGGGAGTGAAGATGAGGACGAGGACGATAGCTCTCAAGAGGTGGCTCCTATAGCCACCACATCTACATCAACATCTCTCTTCGACTCTCCGAACAAAAACATCATCAACAAGAATGCTACTTGCCTCATGGCAAGAAGCTCCGAGGTAACTTCTTCTAACTCTTCTTTTCCCAAGGCTATGATAGACATGGATGATCCTGCTAGTCTTAAGGTTAAAGAAGAGATTATTGCTTTGGATTATTTCTATACTAACTTGCAAGGTGAGCACAAAGTTCGTTTTGAGGCTCTTATGTATCAGCTGGCCCAAAACGAAGCACTCCTTGAAGAAAAGGGCAGAATTGAAAGGGAGGATGCAATGGAAATTGCATCCCTAAAAAATGCTCTTGAAGAAGAAGAAGAAGAAGAAGAAGAAGCTCGGGTCTCTCTTGAAGAGAGGCTTGAGTCTAGGAAGAGTCACATGAAGAAATTGTGACTAAACTCGTTAAGGAACGTGACAATGCTGTCACCAAGGCAAAGAAGTTAAAGAAGGAAAGGATTGACTTTGGGGCTGCTCATGATAGACTCTTCGAGGAATTGGAGAAACTTGACAATGCTCACAAGGCGTTGAAAAATGAGTTATCTATTCTCAGTGAGTCACATGATCAGCTTCAAAGTCGATTGGCCAAATATGATACTCCTAGCTCGTCAAACTCAACATATAGTAACAAGGAAAATGCTAATGTGGAAAAAGAAGTGATCAAGGACATCACTACCAAGGACAAAGGTGTGCTTGATGAAGTCCTTGGCAAGCAAAGGTCAAATCATAGTAAAGAGGGACTTGGGTATGTCACCAAGTCCAAGAAGAAGAAGACCAAGAAGAACAAGACCAAGAATGTGGAATTAAAGACAAGCACTGCTGAGAAGATTGTCACAAAAGACAAGACTAATAATATTGGTTTTGCAGGGTCTCACAATCCGAATTATGAACTCTTTTGTGATGACTATGGCGATGTTTATGCTTATTATGTTGGTCCTTTTGATGAATATATTGCTTGGTCTATTTGGGTCCCAAAGACCCTTATTACTAACATGAAAGGACCCATTGAAAAATGGGTACCTAAAACCAAGAAGTAATTCTCTTGCAGGGCTATGCTTCCGGTGGGTCAAAATGGGTGCTAGATAGTGGCTGCACTAGTCATATGACCGGAAGCAAGGAGATCATCACGGAGATGCGTCCAAATCATGATAATATCACAGTCTCCTATGGTGATAAGTCAAAATCTCAGGTATTGGGTCTTGGCAAGGTTGTGGTTGCCCACGATATCTCTCTCGTGGACGTCATGCTTGTTGAGACCCTTGGTTACAACCTTCTTTCTGTTCGTGCCCTTGGCAAGATGGGTTTTGCTGTTTTTATCGATGATGATTTGGTGGTACTCTTGTGGAGCAAGTCTCTAAAGGTCGCTTTCGTTGGATACGTCGAAAATGACCTGTATGTGGTGGACTTCTCAGGGAAAACCACTTCGGGTCCGATGTGTCTATTCGGAAAGGCCGACGTGGGCTGGCTATGGCATCGCCGTTTAGCCCATGTCAACATGAGAACTTTGCAAAGTCTCTAGAAGGGTGGCCACATCCTTGTACTAAAAGACAATGTCTCTTTTGCTAAAGATCGTGTTTGTAGGGCTTGTGTTGAAGGAAAAATGCATGACTCTCCCCACAAGAGGAAGACTATTGTGTCATCAAAGAGGATCTTGGAATTACTTCATGTGGATTTATTTGGTCCTCCTTCTCATGCAAGTCTTGGTGGGAAGAAATATTGCTTGGTCATTGTCGATGATTACTGAAGATATACATGGAAGTGAAAACGGCTCAGAATTCAAGAACTACACTTTAAACGAGTTTCTTAGCGAAGAGGGGATTAGACACCAATATTCCGCGGCGTACACCCCTCAACAAAATGGTGTAGCCGAGAGGAAGAACCAGACTTTGATGGATATGGCAAGATCTATGCTAGCTGAATTCAAGTCTCCTTATAATTTTTGGGCTGAAGCCATATCCACTGCTTGTCACTCATCAAACCGTCTCTACCTTCGGAAGATCTTGGACAAGACCCCATATGAAATACTTACCGGTAACAAGCCCAACATCTCATACTTCAGGGTATTCGGGTGTAAGTGTTTCTTTCTTATTAAAGGTGTCCGTTTGTCAAAATTTGAGTCCAAGGCTTTAGAAGGTATTTTTGTTGGTTACGGTGCCGAATCCCACACTTATAGAGTCTACAACAAGCTCACTGGGATTGTTGTACAATCTTGTAGTGTGGAGTTCGATGAAAATAATGGCTTCTTTGTAGGGCAAGTTGATGTTTGTGATGCAGATGTTGAAATACCCCAAGATGGCATAAGAAGAATGGGCGTGGGATTTTTCCGCCCCATTGAGGAACCCCTTGTGGCGGATCGGGAAGGACAATGCTCCACACATGTGGAGCCCTCATCTACACAAGATCAACAAGCTCCTACTGTTGGAGAAAAACCTGCATCAACACCGCAATCTGCTGAAGATCAACTGTCCTCTGGACAAGTTGGTGGTCCCAGGCCGGACTATCCGCCTCCTCCAAGGGGCGAACAATCCGCCCCTGGCACTCCAACTCATTCCAGAGGATCCGAAGGAGAAGTCAGCAACTCTGAAGCTCCCAGGACGGATTCTCCGGCCCCCGAGGGCGGATTATCCGGCCCTGGGTCTCCAACTCTCATCAGGCATTCTCAAGAAGATGGCTCGGGTTCTTCACCTCCCAGGCCGGATAGTCCGGCCCCTCCAAGGGGCGGATTATCCGGGCCTGAAGAAAATGTTCAGCAACAATCTTCTGGCAGAAACGATGACCAAGATCAAGGGCAAGGCAGTAATCAAGACAAGGATACAAATATTGAATCAACTCCCTCTAGAAACAATGAGGACATTGAGGCTCGTCGCAAGGCTCGTGCTGATCGGAATCTTGAACTAAGAGGTCACACTCTTGACAAGGTTGTTGGTGATCTACGACGAAGGGTATCCACTAGAAGAGAACTGGCAAGCTTCTGTGATCATCAAGCTCACATTTCCATGGTTGAACCGAAGAAGGTTTTTGATGCTCTTGAAGATCCCGATTGGGTTGTTGCAATGCATGAAGAATTAAATAACTTCGAACGCAACAAAGTTTGGAAGCTTGTAGAAAAGTCAAAGGATTGCCGCAATGTTATCGGCACCAAGTGGATCTTCAAGAACAAACAGGATGAAAATGGCATTGTTGTGAGGAATAAAGCTCGGCTCGTGGCTCAAGGATTCTCTCAAGTGGAGGGAATTGATTTTGGCGAAACTTACGCTCCTGTGGCTCGTCTTGAGTCCATCCGTATCCTTCTTGCATATGCAGCCCATCATAATTTTAAATTACAACAAATGGATGTTAAGAGCGCTTTCCTTAATGGTCCTCTACATGAGTTAGTTTACGTCAAGCAGCCCCCGGGGTTTGAGGACCCCAAATTTCCGACCCATGTCTACAAACTCAATAAGGCGCTTTATAGCCTTAAACAAGCCCCACGTGCGTGGTATGAGCACCTTAAAGAGATTTTGCTAGACCGTGGATTCGAAGTTGGGCAAATCGATCCCACTCTTTTTACTAAGAAGGTTAATGGGGAGCTTTTTGTATGCCAACTTTATGTAGATGACATCATTTTTGGCTCTACTAACCAAGCTTTTAACGATGAATTTTCGAAGATTATGACTGACAGGTTTGAGATGTCCATGATGGGTGAGCTCAGGTTCTTTCTTGGATTTGAGATCAAACAACTTAGAGAGGGAACCTTTATTAATCAAGCTAAGTACATCCAAGACATTATCAAAAGGTTCAAGATGACGGATCTCAATGGCGTTGCTACCCCAATGCAAACCAAGTGTCATCTTGAGCTCAATCCCAAGGGTAAAGACGTGGATCAAAAGGTATATCGATCCATGATCGGATCTCTCCTTTACCTTTGCGCATCTAGGCCCGATATCGTGTTGAGTGTAGGAGTGTGTGCAAGGTACCAAGCCGCTCCTAAAGAAAGCCACTTAGTGGCGGTCAAGCGAATCTTCCGATATTTGGTTCATTCCCCAAATTTTGGGTTATGGTATCCCAAGGGTTCAAGTTTTTCTCTATGTGGCTACACTGATTCAGATTGGGCTGGTGACAAAGATGATAGGAAATCAACCTCTGGTGCATGTCAATTCTTGGGCAGGTCTCTAGTGTGTTGGTCATCAAAGAAACAGAATTGTATTTCTCTCTCAACCGCCGAAGCTGAATATGTTGCTGCTGCAAGTGCTTGTAAACAATTGTTATGGATGAGGCAAACTTTAAAGGAATATGGTGTCAATTGTGACAAAGTGCCTCTATTACGCGACAATGAAAGTGCTATCAAAATTGCGTACAATCCCGTGCAGCATACAAGAACAAAACATATAGAGATTCGCAACCACTTTATTCAGCATCATGTTGCTCGTGGAGATATTGCTCTATCCTTTGTAAGCACGAAGAACCAACTTGCTGATATTTTCACGAAGCCTCTTGATGAAGCAAGATTCTGTTATTTGAGGAATGAGATAAATATCATAGATTCAAGGAGCTTGGCTTGACTACCCTTGCACACTCACTTGCGCTTATTCATGTATTTGGTTTAGATGCGGGCATAGACATAGGGGGAGTGTGGTCCTAATTGATTGGGCCAACCCTCCCCCCATAATGCCGAAAGCAAGTAAAATCATTTCCCTTAATATCACTTTGTGATATGTGGGTCATCGATGAGCATTGGTTTTGAACTCAAGATACATCTTCGCGGTGTCATGCCATGCGCTCCAACATGGTGGCTTCGGCCACCGCCCTCTTCCTTGAGAAGAGTTGGTTTTTCATGGGTCCCGTTGGATTTTCTTGCATATCTCTTGTTCTTATGGAAAACACACTCACATTTGGCTTTTGATTGATTTGATTCTTGCAAATTTAGGTGTGTAGTACCATCTCAGTTTGATGCTCTCAACCCAAGACTTTCTCTCCCTCCTTGAACCATCTATTCTTTCACACAAGTCCTCTAAAACACCATCGAGAGGTTTGCTAGGTTTCTCTAGCCTGATTCTGCATTTACAGAATTTCTAGGGGGGGGGGGATTATCCGCCTTAAGTGGGGGGCGGATTATCCGCCCCGGGCGAAATCAGCCCCTTATAGGCTGGGTCGGGGAGGGCAGGCTCAAACAGAGCAGCTAGTCCTCCCCCAACCCTACCTCTTCCCCCCAGCCGCCGCCGGAGCATCCGCCTCTCCCGGAGTCGATTCGACCACCGGATCTTATTCACATCGCCTCCGGGTATCTTCTCCTCCGCGATCTTCCTCCAATGAGTGAGGGTAACTCCCTCATCTCTCTCCTTTTGTATGGGATGTATTTTATTTGGTGGAAATCTCGTTGTAGAAGGTTCTTGGTGTTGTTCCTTACATGCTAGAATCAGTAGACTTGCAACCCTAGTACCCGATCTGCTTTGCCATGGTAGATCTGAGCAAATCCAGAAATTTTCTGCGGGGGGCGGATTATCCGCCCCTGCCAGGGCCGGATAATCCGGCCTGGAGAGCAAAATCTGGTTTGTTTTGGTTCTGCTTCTGCAAATGCACTTCATTGGGTATGGGGTTGCATTGCTACTCTTTCTTCGTGTTTTTCTCCTGGACTTGTGTGTATACTTATCTCCATGCTATCCCTCTAATGCTTTTCACAGGTGGTTCCAAGCTGACCAAGACCTTCGCCCGTCGTCCCCGTCCCCGTTATCTCAAGCCCACTGCAGACGGGAAATTCATTGACGAGACCGAGGTCAGCAGCAAGCAAGAGGCCGAACGGATGGCGAGGCAAGTAAGAAAACTAAGAGGACCGCATCTCGCAAGGGCAAACAGTCTCGGCCCAATTACAAGGCTATGGATGTCTTCAAGACGCCACCATTCGTCGGTGATTATTATGATGAGGCTGACAACGATGGTCCCCCCGAGGACGAAATGTTTTGGAATGCTCACTTTCGGGCTATTCATGATGATGTCTATGCTACTCTCAAGATTCTCCCCATGCGTCCCATCAATTTGACTGAGGCTCAATCCAAGACAAGGCTCATTGAGGCACTAGATGTGACCAACAAGATGGGGCTGCACCACCTCATGACTATCCAATGCAACTATGATTCCTCTGTGGTGCGGCAGTTCTTCTCAACTCTGGTGATTTGCGGTGATGAGCGCCGCACTATGAAGTGGATGACAGGGACAACCATGATTCAGTCGGACTTTCGCACCTTTGGGCAGGTTCTTGGTTATGCTTTCCATGGCCGCGACACTCCTTCGGGACACCGCATCATTTCTCCTTTGAAGCCCTCCAAGGATACTGCACTTTCTCCTTGCCTTTCCTCTGATGGAGTCGCTGGTACTTTCGCTGGTCTCTCTCCCTTGTATGCAGCCCTTGTTGGCATTTTTAGGGACTGCATCGCTCCTAGTGGTGGCAACAATGACAGGATCCGTGGCCACCTGGTTCCGCTTCTTGTGTTTGCTCACGAGTGTGCCACTAACTCTGGATCAGCCACAGGTTACAAACTGGATGTCATGGACTATATTTATCATGAGATGACGGATGCTATGATCAACAGGCTCTTTATTCCTTATGCTCCGTTCATAATGATGCTCGTCAAGCATATGTTGCCACATGAGGATTTTGGCACTGCTCTAGATGGACTTCACAAGCCCAAGAAAATCTACAACAAGGCTCAGAAGATCCATCACCCTTCCACTACCCCGGAGTCCTTCATGCGTGATGCTCGGGCTAGTGGTCGTCGTTCCACGGTGTCCCCAATGGCACGCGAGGTCAAGCAACTTACTTGGTTCCAGCGGAACATTCTTTGCATGGGTATTGACATTCACAAGGGCCAATATGAGGCGTACCGCAGGGATCATGAGAGGGATCACACGCAGCAGCTTATCCTCCACCATGTCTCAGGTGCCACTGGCCATCCACCTCCTCCCACTGCTCCGGATCCGTATGCTCAGTGGAACACCTCAGGGATCAACTATGGCAAGCTCGAGAGTTGTCTCTTTCCTCCTCCACCGAGGGCACCCACTCCTCCAGCTGATGACGATGATGATGAGTATGATGAAGAGGAAGGGGACGGGAATGACTACGATGAGGATGAGGAGGAGTGATCTCCAGGGGCGTTAGCATCGCTCTTCTTCCTTTTTGGCGTTTCGATGCCAAAGGGTGAGAAGTAGTTCTATTAGGTCTCGTGGATTTGCAAGGGTTGGGCACAAGCTTTTCGATTTTAGTCGTTTTTATTTGCTTGCTTGTGCCTTTTCTAGCGTGAACTCAGTTGCTATTTGTGTTTGTTTATGTAAGACTATGTCGTACTCCACAGTTTGGTGCTATGTTTGGTATTCATGGAATTCTGGATTTATCTATCATGGACCCCATGGAATTCTGGAATTATGGAGCATATTTGATGGCATATGGATTCATGGGATTATCTATGTATGCTTTGGCTATATTCTCATCCCGGTGGTATGACCTTATTTCCCAAACCTTAAAGTAGTGTTCTCCCTAGTGTGTGTATTTGTATTCAAATGCAAATCTTAAATATGCACACATCTAGGGGGAGCGTCTTTCATTATTTAAGGTGGCTTTTGCCAATTTTATTGCAAATCCTAATATTGTCATCTAACACCAAAAAGGGGGAGATTGAAAGAACATTTTATAATCCCTAGTGTTTTGTGTGTTAGATAACAATATCAAGGATTATTTAATGTGTGTTGAAGTGTTGCAGCCACCTATGAGAAAAAGGGAAAGGATTCTGTTTTTGAGGGGCGGATAATCCGCCGCCTCACTGTATGGATAATCCGCCTCCCTTCATAGCAGCAAGCCCCGTAAGGGGCGGAGTTTTGGCCGGATAATCGGCCCCTCAGTGTAACTACCTCGGTGAACTACGCTCCTAGATACAAGCCTGGATGAGTGATAGTGGTTGAAATAGTACGGTGGGGCCCCAAAAGCCACTCACTGGTAGTCCTTTCAGACGTCCCAACCACTACCCTCTCAACGGGACCTCAGACGCGGCATAGTCGGCAGCGAAGGGATCAACTACGTACACAAGTGGGTATGTGCAAGCCACCATACAAGAGTACATCGAGCCACACCATCTAGAAAGAAAGGAAATATACCAACGCCATACGGCAAGATTCAAATGACCTAGATAAATCTATATTTTAGGATAACTCCTCATACAACACACATCGAGTATCATGCAGGCGGCAAACAAGATCCGAGTACGGATAAGAAGCAAATCGGCATAAGATGCCATAGAAATAAGCACATCCCAACTACAGGTCTCACGGATCCCGTTCCGGAATCTCTACACCGAACGATCGTTGCCCACATCTTCGCTTCTTCCACCCAAAGATCCGTCACGAGAAGGTACCGCTCATCCTGAATCAAGAATTTATCGTGAGACCCTAAGGGTACTCAAGAAGTCTTAATGCCTCTAAAGGGGACACAACCTGGGTGACGAATTGCAGCGAAAGGATAAACCCTAACAATTCTACAGATAAGCGCTAACCATCCGCCTAACCAATGATGAGCGGATGTCCGTGAATTAAGTACAACAGTTATAATGGTAATCTCATCCGATCCATCCTCCTCCACCTTACCAACAAGGAAGCGGACGAACAACCCCCATCCGTTGGCAATTTTATTAACCATTCCATGAGTATTGCACTATTTACTAGTCAAGTTACTTTAGTCAGATTAAAAGCGGTACTTTAGTTATGCTTGTCTATGATCAAGAAACTGTGCTCCAAGTCGTCCATATCCGCGGACACGGCTTTCAGAAAGTTTTACCCGGCCGGGGTGCACCAATAGCAACACACGCTCGATCAACCTCGGAAAAACCAAATCAAAACCCAACGAGGCTTTCACGACTGAACAATCACAAGATTCAGAAATATTTCAGGGGGCCACCCCTTTGAGTAGATCCCGCAACGGAGTAAGCAAGCTCCGAGACGGACTCAAGGTTGCGCTTAATGGTCAGAAGCGGCAATGAGATCCCCAATCGGGGACTGTCGATACCGCGTAATCACTCCGCTTACCTAAACAGTACAGTGTGCTATCTGTCGCACAATTTAAATACAGGAAAGTAGCATGGCATAAGTACGGGATAGTAAATAAAACCTCAAACTAGTTTGTGGCCCCAAGAAATAAGACGGAATCAAGCTCTGGCCCAGGGGGGTCCCATATACCTCCCGGATGTGGATAGCGCGATAAATCAAGGAACAGGAATCAAGTACTCGGGGTCTTACGGGACACAAGTGAGCAGGAAAAACCAAATAGCAGATGTTGCTCACCGGTGCCACTTTCTTTAGTTATCCCAGAACTACTCAGGTTAAGTTGTTTAGGTACCTCATTATTCATCAGACTCTCACAAACCCTACATCTTTGTTCTACGACTCGCATGGCCCAAACAACTCCTATAGTAGTGGCTCATGGGATGGGGGAAAACAAGCTTGGTGGGGTTTAAAAGTAAAAGCTATGCATACATGGGATTCAATTTAATGCATTCGCGACTCAATGATGCAAGAATAAGATAGAGGCAATAGGTACTGTATGTATGCAAGCATGTGGAAGTGCTTGCCTGTCAACTCAGTTGTAGCAAGGGACGGGTCTGGGTAGTGCTCCTGGTTCTCTTGATACAACCCCTGCTCAGTGTCTATCCGAGAAAAAACAAACAAACAAGGCCAACATGAATATAGAGCACAATCATATGAATAAGATGCGTCAAACAAACAATCATGCCATGATGAATGATGCACAATTTACATGGCAAGTAAGGTAGCATGGCATAGTGAGATGTGGTGGACAAGAAAATAACATTTAAGTGGGTTTTAGTCACATTTCATTGCCATAACAGTTGTTGCTCAATATATATTTATATGATGCATGCTGCAATTGAAGTCATGGATAGCATGAACAGAAAGGTCTCGTCGAGCTGATCATTTTAGACTCATCATTTGCTAAATTTGGATTTAGGAATTAAAAGTTATGAATTATTTAAATCCTAGTGGCAATTGTGTAATTTAAATAATCTTGGAATTTTAATTGTGCAAAAGTCAAATTGGATGGAATATTTGGAATCCTCTCATTTTTCTGAATCAAAAACATATATTATTTGCCCAATTTGGATTTAGTATGACAAAGTTATTTAAATCTGAATTGAATTTGAATTAGTAAATTATTTAAACAGAATTTTGAATTTGAAAGCATTCGGGATGTTTTACACTCAGCCTAACCTACCCTGAAGTCGCGACAGGTGGGCGAGTTTTCGGCCCACACACCAAAGGAGCAGGAGGGACCATGGGTTGATATATGAAAACACAGACCCTAAATAGAAAATCGCTATGATCGACGGGTGGCCTGGCGGGGCTGAGTTGAGGAGAAAGGCAGGGGTCATCTGCTAAAATAACTAGCGGGCGTGGGGGAGGGCTGCGGGTTGAGTTCGGGTTATTGCGGGAGCCTTTTTAGAAAAGGACCACCACCGCTGACAGTGGGGCCTCGGGGGTCGCGGGTTGCTAAAAAGATTCTGCAGGGGGTTTTTCGCAAAAGGCCATGGCGCCGTGGATCTTCCCTAATCTACGAACCGGCGTGCGGCGTCGCTGGCGGCCTTGTGGCGCGGGGGTTCGAACCAGCGCCCTCGGCGGCTAAGCCAGCGGCTACGGCGGTCTGGGGTTGTTGACGAACGCGCAGGGTCTAGGTAGGGTTTACTGTGACGACAGGCGAGCAGCACGGCGTTACACGTGCACCGAGGGTGTTCGTCGCCATGCCACGCGCAACCAGGAAGCGATCAGGGGGGGACAGTGTCTAGGAGGACCAGAGGCTTACCGCGAGGCTGATGGCGAGCTTGGATCGGGTCGGGGCGGTCGTGAACGGCGGCGAGGCAGACGCTCTGGGCTAGGGTTTTGCCGGGGCGGCGCCGTCGGTGTCCAGCGGGGTGGGCCTTCTCCTCCTTGTCATGATGCAGGCGTTGCGGCGAACCTCAAGGCTTCCTCGACACCTCTGCCCGCCTCTCCGCGAGATCTTGGCGAGGTGGACGGTGGTCTGGCGTCGGGGTAGAAGAGGTGGAGAGGGAGGAGGGATAGCTCTAGGGAGGGATCCAAGGGGCGGTGGTGAGGGGGAGGATAAGAACGAGGGCGGGAGGGGCTAGCGGGGGGGAGGGGTAGCTGGCCTGGTGGCGTCGGCCACCACTCTGCTCACATGCTCGGCCGGCAGGCCGAGCAGGGGGCACCAGGTGGGGTAGGCGGCGGGGGACGCAGGTGGGGTAGGGCGTGGGCAGGTCCTGGCAGAGAGGGGAGAAAAGAGGGGAGAGGGGAAACTCGGGCTAGGGCTAGGGTAGATAGGAGGGGGTCCTTGACGGGTGGGGTAGCTAGGGCATGAAGGTGGGGTAGCTAGGTCAGGGAGAGGGGGAGGTTGGCGAGCTGGGGCAGGACATGGTGACCATGCTAGGTATAAGGGAAGGGGTAGCTAGGGTTTTTGCTAAGGGGGATGTAGATTAGGGGAAGTGGTTTAGTGTTTGGTTTAGCTAGGTAGAGAGGGGGATGGCAAGGTAGATTTTAGGGTGGCTAAGAGAGAGGGAAGAGAAGAGATGATGGTAAAAGAGGTTGATCATGCATGCTTCCATTCAAACACACATGTTCAAGAAAAAGAGAAAGGGGAAAGCTAGGGAGAGGTGCTCAAGGTGATGGGGTGGTTCTCTTTGGCCCATGCATGATTCAAACAAACCAAGCAAGAACCAAGAAAGGGGTGGTTTGTGTTGTGCATGCCACTTAGCACATGTGTGCATGGAGCATGGGGTAGGGGTTTAGCTAAAGGGAAGAAGAGAGGGAGATGGTTTAGATGAGGAAAACTACAAGCCCAAACCAGATTAAGCAAAAGAAAAGGTGCTCCACTTAAAATGCAAGCAAAACCAAAGACTGGAAAAGGTGTCACTTGCATGGCCCATGCAAAATAATTAATGCCAAATTATCCTTGTGAAAACAATGATATTATTATGGCATTGTTCATATGCATCCCAAAAAGGTGGGCAAGGCCAAGCAAAGATTATGGGTGGATCCAACCAACAACATGAGCTAGAGATAAATCAACAAAATGCCAAGCTCGTAATAGTTGGAAGGTGGAATTATAAGGTGGTGATAGAAAAGGTGGTGGAGTCAAAAAGAGAGATGCCCCCAACTCAACTTGGGCATTTAACAATTTATTAAGAGTCAAATACAATATCAAGAGGCAAATACAATTAATCATGCACATGAGATAAGAACCAAACAAGAAAGGGTTTTATATGATGCTCAAATGCAAGGGGACATGATGACATGAGCATGATATGATGATGATGCAACAATTATATGTTGGAAGTGGCCCATTTTATTATTATGACATGTAGCATTACAGGGGTTAGACAACTGGGATGCTACACTCTCCACTAAACAGGAATCTCACGAGATTCTAGGAAGAAGAAGAAGAAGATACAAAGAGAGAAGGATGGTTGTACGGAGTTCATCTTCACGCTCCCATGTGGCTTCATCAATGTAATGGTGTGACCATTGCACCTTGCAAAATCTGATGGACTTGTTGCGAGTCCTTCTTCTGGTCTCAAGGATTTTGGTGGGGTGTTCTTGATAAGATGATCTTCTTGGAGGTCGATTAGCTCATGATCCACGGTCTTGCCGGGTCTTTAAAGCACTTCTTGAGCTGAGATATGGAAAACATCATGGACTTTGAGTTTTTCCGGAGCTCTAGTGCATAAGCAACTTCTCCTCTTCTACCACGTATCTTGAAAGGACCGATGTATCTAGGAGCCAACTTTCCTTTGATACCAAGCGGTGTGTTCCTCTCATGGGAGTGACACGAAGGTAGACGAGATCACCGGGGCATATACCATATCCGTGTGCTTCTGTCATAGTTGCTCTTGATGACTCGAGCAATCTTGAGTTCTCGAATGACATGCACCTTCTCCTCTCGCTTGGGTTACAATGTCGGGGCCAAACCAGATTCTTTCTCCGCACTGACCAACCAATTGGAGTTACGCACTTGCGACCATAGAGAGCCTCGAATGGTGCCATCTTGAGACTCTTCCGAAGGCTGTTGTTGTAGGAGAATTTAGCATATGGAAGGCATTCTTCCCACTTCATGCCAAACGAGATGGCAAGCTCTAAGCATGTCCTCGAGAATCTGATTGATCCTCTCCACTTGTCCTTGCGATGAGGGTGGTAAGCAGTTTGAAGTTCAATTTTGTTCCCAAAGCTTTTGGAAACTCTCCCGAACTTTGAGGTGAAGATGCTCCCACAGTCAGAACTGATTTCAAGTGGAACCCCATACAAAGAGACAATCCTGTTGATATAGAGCTCAAACTGAATTCCAGAAATTGTTTCTTTGATCGGGAAGAAATGAGCCACTTTAGAAAGCACATCGATGACAACAAAAATTGCATTGTTGCCCTTGCGACCTTGGAAAGCCAGTGATGAAGTCCATCTCAACTTTCTCCCATTTCCATTCCGGAGGTTTCAATGGCTGTAGAAGACCAAATGGTTTCTGATGGACAGCCTTGACTCTGCGACAGACATCACATTCTGAGACATACTTGGCACAATACCGTTTCAACCCAGGCCACCAGTATTGTGTTTTCAAGTCCATGTACATCTTTGTGCTGCCAGGATGGATAGAAAGAACCGAATCATGTGCCTCCTTGAGAACTTGGTCTCTCAGACCCGGGTAGTTTGGAACAAACATCCGGTGTTCAAAGAAGAGCGTTCCTTGATCATCAACATGAAAGGACTCATACTTTGGAAGGTCAAGCTTAGCGATGAGCTTCTTGGTGTGCGGATCACCACGCTGACGAGAGCGAATCTGTTCTTCCAATAGAGGAGTAGCCAGAAGGTTCAGGAGATGTCCTTGTTCCACAATTTCGAGTTCACGGTGGAATTCCTCGCACAAGAGAGGCTGCTCTTCCACCATGAGGTTGTTGACATAAGCTTTTTACGCTAAGCGCATCGCCATGACATTTGCTTTGCACGGAGTGTAGTTGATGGTCACATCAAAGTCATTGATTGCTTCAATCCATCTCCTTTGCGAAGGTTGAGATCGGTTGAGTGAAGATATACTTCAAACTCTTGTGGTCCGAGAAGATCTCTAGCGGTTACCAAGCAAGTAGTGCCTCCATAGCTTCAAAGCAAAGACAACTCTTGCTAGCTCGAGGTCATGTGTGGGATAGTTGATCTCATGCGTCTTCAAGCGGCGAGAAGCATAAGCAACCACTCTCTCTTGCATAAGGACCCAATCCTTGCAAAGAGGCATCGCAGAATATCTGGAAAGGCTTAGATGTATCCGGAGGAACCAAGACTGGTGTGGAAGTGAGCTTCTCTTTGAGTGTCTCAAAACTTTCTTGGCAAGGGTGTCACAGTACTTCTTGCCTTTCTTGAGGAGATCGGTAAGAGGCTTTGCTATCTTCGAGAAGTTACACAAAGCGGCGGCAATAGCTAGCAAGCCGAGAAAACTCCGTACTTCCTTGACATTAGCAGGAGGAAGCCATTCAACTATTGTCTTCACGGTTTCGGGTTGGCGCAATGCCCTTGGAAGAGATAACATGACCCAAGTATGTTACTTGAGCAGCGTAACTCACACTTTGAGAACTTTGCATACAAGCGGTTCTCACGAAGCTTGTTCAGAACACACCGCAGGTGCTCTTCATGCTCCTCCTTGGACTTGGAATAAACCAGAATGTCATCCAGATATACCACAACAAACTTGTCCAAGTACTCCATGAAAACGGAGTTCATCAGCCTCGAGAAGGTAGCAGGTGCGTTGGTGAGACCGAAAGACATGACCGTGTACTCATACAGGCCATAGCGGGTGGTGAAAGCTGTCTTGGGCACATCCTCTTTGCGAATTTTGATTTGGTGATAACCGCTTCTCAAATCCAGCTTAGAGAACACCACAGCTCCTGCTAGCTGATCAAATAGATCATTTATCCGAGGAAGAGGATATTTGTTCTTGATGGTTTTAGCATTTAGAGCCCGGTAGTCAACACATAGCCTATCGGTTCTGTCACGCTTCTTCACAAAGATTGTTGGGCTACCCCAAGAAGAAGTGCTATGCTGAATGAAACCCAACTTCTCTTGTTCATCAAGTTGTCGTTTGAGTTCAGCCAACTCAGAAGGACCCATTTTGTATGGCCTCTTGGAGATAGGAGCCGTTCCAGGTTCAAGCTCAATCACGAATTCAACCTCGCGATCCGGAGGCATACCAGCAACTCTTCGGAAAAACATCCGGAACTCACGGTACCACTTCTGAATAGCTTCCATAGCATCATCATTCGAGCAGCCAAGGAATAGAAATGGACAGGAGTCGACTTGGAGAAAAGACTATGTGGCCTTGAGGATCTTCAGAGACAGGCGTTCAACACAATCAATCACAAATGCATTTCTTTGTCAACCAATCCATGCCCAAGATGACATCAATGTCGAGTTGCCCGAACAATCAAAGAAGCCAAGAATGAAGAACCACCAATCTCAACTTTGTTGCCATGACTGATTTGAGCAACCGCCATTGTTGCTCCGGAGAAAGAACCATTAACTTCTTTTGGAAGGAACTAACGCTAACCCATTCTCGCTGCGAGCAATGCGACACAAAAGAATGCGATGCACGTAATCAAAGAGAACTCGTGCAGGGTGAGTTAGCGAAAGCATACCCATGACAACTCCAAAGTGCGAGCTCGGCTTGAGGCGTTGACGATTAGCACGAACAACCGCAGACCGGGCTTAGTGTTGATGTTGAGAGCCCGGCGGTGGTGCACGAACCAAGGAGAGCTTGTTGCGAGATCTTGGCGGGGTTGAGGAGAGCTTTGTTCTTCATTGGGCCAGTTCGATGTTGATGTCCGGGATCTCCACACGTGAAGCGAGCACCGGTGGGCGTGGAGCGAGTAGCTGAGGACTCCGCCAGCGCTCGGGTAGGGTTGTTGTAGCCCACAGGAGCCAGATGGTGAAGTTTGGTGGCCTTGACGTGAAACTCGCAGGTCTTGGTGGAGCCGGGAGCGGCGGTGGGGTGTTAGGAACCCGGACACGCCCGCTTAGAAGGAGCTGCCATAAGCTGCGAGCTTGATGCATCCTGTTATGTTTCTTGGACTCCTCGAACATTTGCACCTTGCCTCCTCTTGCAGTCTTTGTGTCTGTAGTTCCAGGAAGGTTGCCGGTCTTGCATGCGTGATTGCATACTTGATCGACGCATTGAGCCCTTGCATGAATCTTTTCTGCTTTTTCTTGTCATCAGATACCTCATCACCACCATAGCGAGACAGGTTCATGAAGTTCCTGATGTAGGTGTTGGCGTTATCATTTCCACTGCTTGAGTTGAGGAAAGCCTCCTTCATCCTTTCCATCACAATCTCTGAGAAACTGTTCTTTGAAAGCTGCAGTGAACCTCTCCCAAGTTGGTGGAACCCGGTGCAGCTTGCCTTCAAGTAGTTTTCCCACCAAAGAGCGCATCTCCCTTGAGAAGGTGAGTAGCACACTTGACCCACTCCTGCTCGAACATCGAGCCTCGAGCAACCTTGAGATCTCGCGCAGCCAATCATCCGCGTCAAGAGGTCGGTCGAGACACATCGAAGCGAGGTTGAACTTGAGGAAGCTCTTGATGTCACCACGCTTGGGAGGTGGAGGAGTGGAGCGAACTCATTCCTTCACGCTCTCCTCAAGCTTCTGGTTCTCTTGCATGGCTGCCAAAGCATTAGCTATGCTTGACAGCGCTGAGCCCAGTTCCGGAGGGATGTCCTCTTCAGTCCGGCGTGGGGGAGCCATCCTGTCATTGATATAAAACTCAAGTCAGTACTATAATGGAAGATGATAATAATCCAAAATAGTACCAAGATGGAATTAACCAAGATTAAAGGATACAATTTACTGAGATGATATTAAAATATCAACAAAGTTCATAGCACCTAAAAGATATTAAGCATATCTCACACGACTGAAAAGGAGTGTGGTACACAAACATATCAAAGAAAAATTTTCCACAAATTTCGGCATTAGAATACCAATAGATGCGCAAAATTACTTAACGAATCAAGATTAGTGACTCTACCGATTCAATATACAAAAGCGAATGATAAAAGTAGTGGTATGGTCGCGACTCCATCCCGCACTCAAATCATTACTCCGCACATGAACAAGTGGAACACATATCCTAACTCCTTCTTCTCACGACGAAACCTAAAGATTGGTAACTATGGAAACGAACACCCCAAACAAGATAGCGTCGGATACAAAGAAGAAGATAGATTGCGTCGGTTTGCAAAAGCCTGTCGGTATGGAATGTACCAACAGTTGATAACCAAAGGCAGATAAGATAACAACTTGGATGCAACAGATAGACAAGGGATTACACACACATACACACACACACACACACACAACCTATGGTACTACGGAAACCCAGAACACGTGAATCCTAGTTTGAACTTTGAGAAGAGGATTGAAAACGTTGCACTTCCTTACCAGAAAAGGGTGGGTGGGAGGGTAAGAAGAAAAATGGAAGATTACTCTCGCGTTTTGTTTTCCCTAATATACATAACTACCAAAATATTTGCTAGATCGACAACGACTGCTTGCTGAAACCACGAAGGTCGGGATGGCTCGATACCAATTGTAACTACCTCGGTGAACTACGCTCCTAGATACAAGCCTGGATGAGTGATAGTGGTTGAAATAGTGCGGTGGGGCCCCAAAGCCACTCACGGTAGTCCTTTCAGACGTCCCAACCACTACCCTCTCAGGGACTGTCTGACGGCGTGGTCGGCGAAGGGATCAACTACGTACACAAGTGGGTATGTGCAAGCCACCATACAAGAGTACATCGAGCCACACCATCTAGAAAGAAAGGAAATATACCAACGCCATACGGCAAGATTCAAATGACCTAGATAAATCTATATTTTAGGATAACTCCTCATACAACACACATCAGAGTATCATGCGGAAGCGGCAAACAAGATCCGAGTACGGATAAGAAGCAAATCGGCATAAGATGCCATAGAAATAAGCACATCCCAACTACAGGTCTCACGGATCCCCGTTCCCGGAATCTCTACACCGAACGATCGTTGCCCACATCTTCGGCTTCTTCCACCCAGTATCCGTCCTGAGAAGGTACCTGTTCATCTGAATCAAGAATTTATCGTGTGAGACCCTAAGGGTACTCAGCAAGTCTTAATTCCTCTAAAGGGGACACAACCTGGGGTGACGCAATTGCAGCGATAGGATAAACCCTAACAATTCTACAGATAAACGCTAACCATCCGTCTAACCAATGATAGACGAATGTCCGTGAATTAAGTACAACAGTTATAATGGTAATCTCATCCGATCCATCCTCCTCCCTGCTTACCAACAAGGAAGCGGACGAACAACCCCCCATCCGTTGGCAATTTTATTAACCATTCCATGAGTATTGCACTATTTACTAGTCAAGTTACTTTAGTCAGATTAAAAGCGGTACTTTAGTTATGCTTGTCTATGATCAAGAAACTGTGCTCCAAGTCGTCCATATCCGCGGACACGGCTTTCAGAAATTTTTACCCGGCCGGGGTGCACCAATAGCAACACACGCTCGATCAACCTCGGAAAAACCAAATCAAAACCCAACGAGGCTTTCACGACTGAATAATCACAAGATTCAGAAATATTTGAGGCCACCTTGAGTAGATCCTGCAACGGTAAGCAAGCTCGAGACGGACTCAAGGTTGCGCCAATGGTCATGGCGACAACAGATCCCCAATCGGGGACGCCGATACCGTAATCACTCCGCTTACCTAAGCGATCAAGTGTGCTATCATCGCACAATTTAAATACTGAGGAAAGTAGCATGGCATAAGTGGGATAGTAAATAAAACCTCAAACTAGTTTGTGGCCCCAAGAAATAAGACGGAATCAAGCTCGGCCGGGGGTCCCATATACCTCCGGATGTGGATAGCGATAAATCAAGGAACAGGAATCAAGTACTCGGGGTCTTACGGGACACAAGAGCGGAAAAACCAAATAGCAGATGTTGCTCACCGGTGCCACTTTCTTTAGTTATCCCAGAACTACTCAGGTTAAGTTGTTTAGGTACCTCATTATTCATCAGACTCTCACAAACCCTACACATGCTGTTCTACGACTCGCATGGCCCAAACAACTCCTATAGTAGTGGCTCATGGGATGGGGGAAAACAAGCTTGGTGGGGTTTAAAAGTAAAAGCTATGCATACATGGGATTCAATTTAATGCATTCGCGACTCAATGATGCAAGAATAAGATAGAGGCAATAGGTACTGTATGTATGCAAGCATGTGGAAGTGCTTGCCTGTCAACTCAGTTGTAGCAAGGCGGTGCAGGTAGTGCTCTGGTTCTCTTGATACAACCACACTCGATGTCTATCAGAAAAACCAAACAAACAAGGCCAACATG
Organism: Avena longiglumis; assembly: GCA_030063025.1. Classification (NCBI taxonomy): domain Eukaryota; kingdom Viridiplantae; phylum Streptophyta; class Magnoliopsida; order Poales; family Poaceae; genus Avena; species Avena longiglumis. The sequence continues at coordinate 241,840,707 of CP125979.1, read as the reverse complement.
AATATAGAGCACAAGCATATGAATAAGATGCGTCAAACAAACAATCATGCCATGATGAATGATGCACAATTTACATGGCAAGTAAGGTAGCATGGCATAGTGAGATGTGGTGGACAAGAAAATAACATTTAAGTGGGTTTTAGTCACATTTCATTGCCATAACAGTTGTTGCTCAATATATATTTATATGATGCATGCTGCAATTGAAGTCATGGATAGCATGAACAGAAAGGTCTCGTCGAGCTGATCATTTTAGACTCATCATTTGCTAAATTTGGATTTAGGAATTAAAAGTTATGAATTATTTAAATCCTAGTGGCAATTGTGTAATTTAAATAATCTTGGAATTTTAATTGTGCAAAAGTCAAATTGGATGGCATATTTGGAATCCTCTCATTTTTCTGAATCAAAAACATATATTATTTGCCCAATTTGGATTTAGTATGACAAAGTTATTTAAATCTGAATTGAATTTGAATTAGTAAATTATTTAAACAGAATTTTGAATTTGAAAACAGCATCTGGGATGTTTTACACTCAGCCTAACCTACCCTGAGTCGCAGACAGGTGGGCCAGGAGTTTTGCTGGCCCACACACCAGTGCCTGGGAACAGGAGGGACCGCGGGTTGATATATGAAAAACACAGGACCCTAAATAGAAAACTGCGACGGTCACTGACGGGTGGCCCTGGCAGGACTGCGGGTTGAGGGAGAGAAAAGGGCAGGGGGTCATCTGCTAAAAGAACTAGCGGGCGTGGGGGAGGGCTGCGGGTTGAGTTCGGGTTATTGCGGGAGCCTTTTTAGAAAAGGACCACCACCGTGCAGTGGGGCCTCGGGGTCGGGTTGCTAAAAAGATTCTGCAGGGTTTTCAAAAGGCCATGGCGATGTGGATCTTCCCTAATCTACGAACCGGCGTGCGCGTCGATCGCTCATGCAGCGCTGGCAGTGGGGGTTCGAACCCGCCCTCGAGGCGCTAAGTGGCGGCTACCGCTGCGGTCTTGAGGTTGTTGTGACGAGGCAGCGCAGGGTCTAGGTAGGGTTTCTGTGGCGGCAGGCGCAACCGGCGACGTTACACCGTGCACCGAGGGTGTTCGTCGCCGTGCCACGCGCAACCAGGAAGCGATCAGGGGGGACAGTGTCTAGGAGGACCAGAGGCTTACCGCGAGGCTGATGGCGAGCTTGGATCGGGTCGGGGCGGTCGTGAACGGCGGCGAGGCAGACGCTCTGGGCTAGGGTTTTGCCGGGGCGGCGCCGTCGGTGTCCAGCGGGGTGGGCCTTCTCCTCCTTGTCCGCGAGTACGGGGCGTTGCAGGCGAACCTCCAAGGCTTCCTCGACACCTCTACACCGCGCCCGCCTCCTGCTGCGAGAGTACTGGCGAGGTGGACGGTGGTCTGGCCGGCGTCGGGGTAGAAGAGGTGGAGAGGGAGGAGGAAGGGGATAGCGCTCTAGGGGAGGGATCTGGGGCGAGGACAGGTGGTGAGGGGGAGGATAAGAACGAGGGCAGGAGGGGCTAGCGTGGGGGAGGGGTAGCTGGCCTGGTGGCGTCGGCCACCACTCTGCTCACATGCTCGCACGGCCAGGCCAGGCAAGGCAGGGCACCAGGGGGCTGGCAGGTGGGGTAGGGGCGGCCGAGGGCCAGAGCAGTGGGGGTAGGGGTGGGCAGGTCTGGCGAGAGGGAGAAAAGGGGAGGGAAACTCGGGCTAGGGCTAGGGTAGATAGGAGGGGGTCCTTGACGGGTGGGGTAGCTAGGGCATGGAGGTGGGGTAGCTAGGTCAGGGAGAGGGGGAGGTTGGCGAGCTGGGGCAGGACATGGTGACCATGCTAGGTAGAAGGGAAGGGGTAGCTAGGGTTTTTGCTAAGGGGGATGTAGATTAGGGGAAGTGGTTTAGTGTTTGGTTTAGCTAGGTAGAGAGGGGGATGGCAAGGTAGATTTTAGGGTGGCTAAGAGAGAGGGAAGAGAAGAGATGATGGTAAAAGAGGTTGATCATGCATGCTTCCATTCAAACACACATGTTCAAGAAAAAGAGAAAGGGGAAAGCTAGGGAGAGGTGCTCAAGGTGATGGGGTGGTTCTCTTTGGCCCATGCATGATTCAAACAAACCAAGCAAGAACCAAGAAAGGGGTGGTTTGTGTTGTGCATGCCACTTAGCACATGTGTGCATGGAGCATGGGGTAGGGGTTTAGCTAAAGGGAAGAAGAGAGGGAGATGGTTTAGATGAGGAAAACTACAAGCCCAAACCAGATTAAGCAAAAGAAAAGGTGCTCCACTTAAAATGCAAGCAAAACCAAATACTGGAAAAGGTGTCACTTGCATGGCCCATGCAAAATAATTAATGCCAAATTATCCTTGTGAAAACAATGATATTATTATGGCATTGTTCATATGCATCCCAAAAAGGTGGGCAAGGCCAAGCAAAGATTATGGGTGGATCCAACCAACAACATGAGCTAGAGATAAATCAACAAAATGCCAAGCTCAGAATAGTTGGAAGGTGGAATTATAAGGTGGTGATAGAAAAGGTGGTGGAGTCAAAAAGAGAGATGCCCCCAACTCAACTTGGGCATTTAACAATTTATTAAGAGTCAAATACAATATCAAGAGGCAAATACAATTAATCATGCACATGAGATAAGAACCAAACAAGAAAGGGTTTTATATGATGCTCAAATGCAAGGGGACATGATGACATGAGCATGATATGATGATGATGCAACAATTATATGTTGGAAGTGGCCCATTTTATTATTATGACATGTAGCATTACAGGGGTTAGACAACTGGGATGCTACACTCGAGCGGATAATCCATTGCTCATCGCCAAGCAAGCCCTAGAGGCGGAGTTTACCTGGACTTTCGGCATGGCGGATAATCTGCCCAAGATTTCCACTAAGTTAAATCAAGCGCAGCGCGGGCGGACTTTCCCCCGGAGAATCCGCCCTTGGGGCGGAGTTTTTCTAGGGGGCGGATAATCCGCCCCCAAAGTTGTCTGTGACGGATCGGGAGGGTATTTAAGCCAGCCTTCCCCCTCCTGCCAGAACTCTTGATTCATCTCGAAAAAGACCAGATCAGATCTGAAAGCTTCATCCAAGAATGCTCCACCTAGATCCACCCAAAGGCCCCATCCCTTGGGGAATCGAAGGAGGAGAACTCGATCTTCATCATCAGCAATCAAGCGCTTCATCTCCTCTCCATTCATTTGGAGAACCCCCGATCTACTTGTTGTCATCTCGGGAGCCCCCAATTCGGTTGTGGGTGTGTGCTCCGATAGTGTTGTAAAAGGCACCGGTTCCCGCCTTGAAGGGATCCAATAGTGGAGAAGGTGGATCAGGCCTCTCGTGGCGAGATCCATCGGAGAATAGGGTGAGGCCTATTGTGGCGTGGTGGTCTTAGAACCGCCCACCCCTCCAACGCAGATGTACTTCCCTTAACAAGGAAGGAACTGCGGTAAAACAAATCCCTGTGTCTCCGCGTGCTCCACTATGGTTTCCTCGCTCCTCTTTTACGTGCTTAGTAGTTAGGGTTACATATAGGGAAATTCTCGTAGTTGCATATCTAGAGAATTTACTTTGTGTCAAGCCTAAAATTGAAAAAGTATTAAAAAATTGGTTAGCACCTATTCACCCCCCTCTAGGTGCCCATACGATCCATTTCAACCTCTCACAAGGTTGGGGCACTTCTCCACAACTTAATTGGAGGCTCCCAACAAACGCCACAAAAGGCCTCAACAAATGCCACTAAGGCCACAATGCCACCAAGGCCAAAAAACCGTCTAGGGTTACAAGAACCCAAGAGGGACAAGCTCCAATGAGCAACTCAAACCAAATCCTGCGAGGAGAACTCAAACCGATGCTCCAAATGCAAATGGCAAGAACACCACAAAGATGCTTAAATCCCTCACTCTCAAGTTCCAACAAAGCTACTAAAGCTATTGGGGGAACAAGAGAGGAGGAATCAAAGAGAGACACAAAATCCCCCAAAATCTAGATCCCCAAATATGCACTCACAAAGATATGAATCGGTTAGGTCAAAACACAGATCTAGATCTCCTCTCTCTTCCACTCAAATATGGGCAAGAATCATCGGAGGGAAAAGATTAGGCAAGCATCAAGATCTAGAGCAAGTTTGGACAAAGCTTAGCCTAATAAATGAGGAAGAATCTCACTAAACTCAAAACGGGCAAAACCTTAAGTAGAGGCCCCAAAAATCTGGCCGTTGGGGCTATTTTCTGGTCTAGACCGGTAGTACCGGTTTGGACCGGTACTACCGCCCGATTACCAGCGCATGGGGAAGTCAATGTTGGAGATATGCCCTAGAGGCAATAATAAATGTAGTTATTATTATATCTTTGTGTTTATGATAAATGTTTACATTCATGCTATAATAGTATTAACAAGGAAACATTAATACTTGTGTGATTTGTAAACTTAAATTGAAGTCCCTAGTAAAGACTCTATATAATACTAGCTTGTTGGTTAATAAATGATTGTGGTTTCCCTATCATGAACATTGAGATGTTATTAACAACAAGATCATATCGTTAGGAGAATGATATGATGGACATACTCCTATAGATAAGCGTAGCATAAAGATCAAGTCATTTTAATAGTTCAATTGCTATATGCTTTCTGATACATAGTAACCTAATTCCTTCGACCATGAGATCATGCATATCACCTTCACCGGAAGGATGCTTTGATGACATCAAACACCACACCGTAACTGGGTGGCTATAAAGGTGGCATTGAGTGTTCGGAAAGTATTGGTTGAGACACATGGATCAAGAGTGGGATTTGTCCATCCATATGACGGATAGATATACTCTGGGCCCTCTCGGTGGAATGTCATCCAATTGGCTTGCAAGCATGTAACTGGTTCACAAGGGATCACATATCACGGGACGAGAAAAGAGTACTTATCAGTAACGAGGTTGAACTAGGTATGCAGAGATACCGACGATCAAAACCTCGGATAAGTAAACTATCGTGAGACAAAGGGAAATTGGTATCGTATGTAACTGGTTCATTCGATCGCAAAGTAATCGTAGAAATATGTGGGAGCCATATGAATTTACAGATTCCTTTGTTGGTTATTGATCGGAGAAGTGTCTCGATCATGTCCGCATAATTCACGAACCGTAGGGAGACACACTTAAGGATTCGACATTGTTGAGTAGTTATGGAATGATGAGTAAGAGACCGAATGTTGTTCGGAGTCTCGGATGGGATCCGGGATATCACGAGGAGATCCGGAATGGTCCGGAGAATAAGATTCATATAAGGAAAGTCCTGTTTAGGGGTTGGAGAATGTCCGGTGTTTTCATCGGGAATGTTCTAGAAGGTGTCCGGCACTCCGGAGGGGAAGGGTACATGAATGTGTCATAACAAGTTGGAATGATTGCATCATGTACTAGGTGTCATCGCTGAACAAAATAAAGGGTTTAATCAAATCCTAGTTTGAAAAGTCAAACGCCAATTTGAAAAATTCAAACGGCTATTTTGTGAGGTGGAGGGAGAGTAGGAAACCTCCTTGGGGAGGTTCCCTCCTCACCGCCCACTTGGAGACCGAGTTGGGGAGGGACTCCCCTCCCCTTGGCACGCCCCCTCCACCTATATAAGGAGGGGCAGGGCTTCCCCTCCAAGCACACAACATCACGCCCTCTAAACCTAAACCCTAGCCGCCGCCCACCATAGCCGCCGCCTAGGGTTTCTCCCCTAGCCGCCGACTTGGGCAGACCCAAGCCCTAGACGCAGGCCCTAGCACCTCCTCCTTGGTGTGTCTAAACCCTAGATCACCGAGGCTCTCTCATAGTCCACCATACTTGCTCCGGCGAAGCCAGTGAGATCTCCCTCTACTTCCCGGTGCAGTTGTCTTTGCGGAATCGTGAGAGAGTGCTACAACCTCCATTTCTTTGGAACAAGGAAAGGAAGGTCTTCGTCAGTACCGAACGTGTGACCGCATGTGAGCGCTGCCTTTAACGCATCACGGAAGGATCGTCTACGCGATCTTGAGATCGGGAAGAGTACAACTAAATCACCCACGAGAATCCGCTCTCGTTAAACACTTTGGAATATTCGAGGGTGAGTTATTCCATCGACTCGTTGCTACAATCTAGTAGATAGATCTTGGCTTGTTTGTTTGTATGCGGTAGAAATTTTTTGTTTTCCATGCTACGAACCCCTACAGTGGTATCAGAGCCATGTCTATATGTAGATCTGTTGCACAAGTAGAACACAATGGTCATTGTGGGCGTTGATGCTTTTGTTGTCGATTGCTTCTTGTGTACTTTGCATCTTGCGGGATGGTGGGATGAAGCGGCCCGGGCTAACCTTACATGACATCATTCATGAGACTTGCTCCACGCTTGACATGAAACTTGTATTGCATAAGTCGCTTTGCGGGTGCCTGTTTCTCCCAACATAGTTAAGATTCAATTTACAACGGGTGATTGACAATACTAGTATCAATGTTGTGGTTCTTGTTCGTAAGTTAGAACGACACTTACTGAAAGCCCCAAACCACGTAAAACATGCAAAGAAAGTAGAGGCGTCTAACTTTGTTTTGCAGGGGTGTGCTGTGATGTGATATGGCCATGATTGTGATTATATTTGATGTATGCAATGTTCCTTATTGTAAGTTGGCAACCGGAAGGAGCCATATGGTTGTGTTTAATTTCCGTTAAGACCCGCATGTCTATTCAAAGTAGTTGTAATAGTTGAAGCCGGTGGACGACAACCATGGAGCAGCGTCATTGACCTTGATGCAATGCCGGTGATGATGGAGATCATGTTCGTGCTTGAAGATGGAGATCGGAAGCACAAAGAAGAAAGGCCATATCATATCACATATTATGAATTGCATGTGATGTTAATCCTTTATGCATCTTGTATTGCTTAGTTAACGACGGTAGCTTTATAAGATGATCCCTCATGCACATGAATTTCAAGTTCTAAAGTGTTCATCCTTAGTGAGCACCGTTGCTAAAGCTTGTTGTTTCGAAGAACCACGTGATGATCGGGTGTGTTAGATTCCGCAAGTGTATACAACGTGAGCAAGCCAGATTTGCTCATCACGCGAAGCTAAGGTTTGATCTTGACGAGCCTAGCATGTATGACATGGTCTCGGAACACGGATCACCGAAAGGTAAAGCATGAATCATATAGTAAGATATGATGAACATGTCGATTGTTATTTGAAGCTACATCAACTCGTGATGATCGGTGTTGATGTGGTGGATTTGGTTAGATGTGATCACTAAAACAATGTGAGGGATATTGTTTTGGTGGGAGTTCACCTAGATTAATTTAACTATTAATTAGAACTCAATTTGTCATAAACTTAGTCTAAACTATTGCAAATATGTTGTAGATCAATGGCCCCTACCATCAATTTTAATGTGTTCCTAGAGAAAGAAAGGTTGAAAAACAATGGAAGCAACTTCGGATTGGTTACGCAATTTGAGGATTGTCCTCACTGCTGGTAATTTGACCTATGTCTTTGGATGCACATTGGGTTACCCACTGCAGCCATCGCTACCGATGGAGTAAAGAATGTTTACCTCGCTCGGAAGACTCAGTACTCCATAGTTCAATGTGCTACCTTGTATGGTTTAGAATCGGAGCTTCAGAAAAGGTTTGAGAATTCAGACCCACATGATATTGTCCGTGATCTCAAATTGATCTTTGAGACTCACGTAGCAATTGAGAGTATGAGGCTTCAAAAGTTCTTTAAGCGCAAGATGGAAGAGGGCAGCTCGTTAGTGAGCATGTGCTTAAGATGTGCAGCACATAAACAAACTTCAAAGCTTGGGTATAGTGATTCCTAATGCTTTGGGGATTTATCGTGTCCTCCAATCACTACCACCAAGTTACAAGAACTTTGTGATGAACTACAATATGCAAAACATGAACAAGCAGTTGCCAGAACTCTTCGCCATGTTAAAATCTGCAGAAGTGGAGATCAAGAAAGAGCACCAAGTGTTGATGGTCAATAAGACCACCAAATTCAAGAAAGGCAAGTCTAAGCAAAAGGGACACTTCAAGAAGGGTGGTAAGAAAGTTACCGCACCGAAGAAGAAGACCAAGGCTGGACCTAAGCCTGATACTGAGTGCTTTTACTACATGGGAGAAGGTCACTGGAAGCGGAATTGCCCAAAGTACTTGGCGGATTTGAAGAACAACAACATCAAGAAGAAAGGTATATCCGATATACATGTTATTGATGTGTATCTCACTAGTACTCGTAGTAGTGCCTGGGTATTTGATACTGGTTCGGTTGCTCATATCTGTAACTCGAAACAGGTGCTGCAGAATAAACGGAAGCTAGCGAAGAACGAGGTGACAATGAGCGTGGGAAACGGATCAAAGGTTGATGTGATCGCGATTGGTACGCTACCTCTTCATCTACCATCGGGATTAGTTTTATACTTAAATAATTGTTATTTGGTGCATACGTTAAGCATGAACATTATATCGGGATCTTGTTTATTGCGAGACGGTTACTTGTTTAAGTCCGAGAATAATGGTTGTTCGATTTATATGAGTAATATGTTTTATGCACATGCACCTTTGATAGATGGTCTATTCTTATTGAATCTCGATAGTGGAAATACACATATTAATAACATTGAAGCTAAACGTTTGAAATCGAGCGATAACTCGACCTATATGTGGCACTGTCGTCTTGGTCACATTGGAGTGAAGCGTATGAAGAAACTCCATTCGATGGACTTCTTGAATCACTTGAAAGATCTGAAGCATGTCGATGGGTAAAATGACTAAGACTCCATTTTTACGGTATGATGGAGCGAGCTACGGACTTATTGGAAATCATAGATACCGATGTGTGGTCCAATGAGTGTAGCATCGCGGTGGTTATCGTTATGTTCTTACCTTCACGGATGACTTGAGTAGATATGGGTATATCTATTTCATGAAACATAAGTCCGAAACTTTCGAGAAGTTTAAGGAATTTCAAAGTGAGGTTGAGAATCAACGTAACAAGAAGATTAAATTTCTACGTTACGATCGTGGAGGTGAATATCTAAGTTCTGAGTTTGGCGAGCATTTGAAGAAATGCGGAATACTTTCACAATTGACACCGCCGGGAACACCACAGCGTAATGGTGTGTCCGAACGTCGTAATCAAACTCTCTTAGATATGGTTCGTTCTATGATGTCACTTACAGATTTACCGCTATCATTTTGGGGTAATGCATTAGAAACAGCCGCATTCACTTTAAATAGGGCACCATCTAAATCCATTGAAACGACACCGTATGAATTATGGTTTGGGAAGAAACCTAAATTGTCGTTCCTTAAAGTTTGGGGTTTCGAAGCCTATGTAAAGAAGTTACAGCCGGACAAGCTTGAACCCAAAGCGGAAAAATGCGTCTTCATAGGATACCCAAAGGAAACTATTGGGTATACCTTCTATCAAAGATCCGAAGGCTAAATCTTCGTTGCCAAGAATCGATCCTTTCTAGAGAAGGAATTTCTCTCGAAAGAAGTGACTGGAAGGAAAGTAGAACTCGACGAGGTTGTCGAACCTTCTCTCGAACTTGCGAGTAGCGCAGCATCGGAAGAAGTTCCTGTGGTGCCTGCACCAATAAGAGAGGAAGCTAATGATGATGATCATGAAACTTCGGTTGTAGTTGCTACAGAACCTCGCAGGTCAACGAGAACTCGTACCATTCCTGATTGGTATGATCCCGTTATGAGTGTCATGTTGGTGGACAACACCGATGACCCTGCGACATATGAGGAAGCGATGATGAGCCCAGATTCCAATAAATGGCAAGAAGCCATGAAATCCGAGATTGGATCCATGTACGAAAACCAAGTATGGACTTTGGTGGACTTACCGGATGGTCGAAAGGCTGTCGAGAACAAATGGATTTTCAAGAATAAAACAGATGCTGATGGTAATGTTACTGTCTATAAAGCTCGACTTGTCGCAAAAGGGTTTCGACAAATTCAAGGAGTTGACTACGATGAGACTTTCTCACCTGTAGCGAAGCTAAAGTCTGTGAGGATTATGTTAGCAATCGCTGCATATTATGATTATGAGATATGGAAGATGGATGTCAAAACAGCATTTCCTCAATGGAGACATTGATGAAGAGTTGTATATGATGCAACCCAAAGGTTTTGTCGATCCTAAAGATGCTAACAAGGTATGCAAACTTCAAAGGTCCATATATGGATTGAAGCAAGCATCCCGAAGTTGGAATCAACGTTTTGATAAGGTGATCGAAAGTTTTGGTTTTATACAAACTTATGGAGAAGCTTGTATTTACAAGAAAGTGAGTGGGAGCTCTGTAGCATTCTTAATACTATATGTAGATGACATATTGTTGATTGGGAATAATGTAGACCTTCTTAATAGTGTCAAGGAATATTTGAATAATAGTTTTTTAATGAAGGATCTTGGCGAAGCAGCTTACATATTGGGCATAAAGATTTATAGAGATAGATCGAGACGCCTAATATCATTGTCACAAAATACATATTTGGACAAAGTTCTAAAGAGATTTGGAATGGAAGATAGCAAGAAAGGGTTCTTGCCCATGTTGCTCAAAGTCCGACAACGGCAGAAGATAGAGAGGATGAGTAAGACTCCCTATGCCTCAGCCATAGGATCTCTAATGTATGCCATGCTATGTACTAGACCCGACATTGCATATGCTGTTAGTTTAACTAGCAGATATCAAAGTGATCCAGGAGTGGATCATTGGACAGCAGTCAAAAACATTCTTAAGTACTTGAGAAGAACTAAGGATATGGTTCTTTCTTATGGAGGTGATGAACAGCTCGTTGTTAATGGTTACACCGATGCTAGTTGGAACACCGATCCGGATGATTCTAAATCACAATATGGATATGTATTTACTTTGAATGGTGCAACAGTTAGCTGGAGGAGTGCAAAGCAAAGCATTGTGGCGAGATCTTCAAATGAATCGAAATACATGGCTGCTTCGGAGGCTTCACAAGAAGCGATATGGATGAAAGAGTTCATTACAGAGCTCGGTGTGGTTCCAAGTGCGTTGGACCCAATGTCTATCTACTGTGATAACATGGATGCCATAGCCAATGCGCAAGAACCAAGGTCACACAAGAAGCTGAAGCACATCAAGCTACGTTTTCACGCTATTCGAGAACATGTCCAAGATGGTGACATAAAGATTTGCAAAGTACACACAGATCTGAATGTGGCGGATCCGTTGACTAAACCTCTCCCGAGGGCAAAACATGACCAACACCAAACTGCCATGGGTGTTCGGTATATTACCATGTAATCTAGATTAGTTGACTCTAGTGCAAGTGGGAGATCTGGAGATATGCCCTAGAGGCAATAATAAATGTAGTTATTATTATATATTTGTGTTTATGATAAATGTTTACATTCATGCTATAATAGTATTAACAAGGAAACATTAATACTTGTGTGATTTGTAAACTTAAATTAAAGTCCCTAGTAAAGCCTCTATATAATACTAGCTTGTTGGTTAATAAATGATTGTGGTTTCCCTATCATGAACATTGAGATGTTATTAACAACAATATCATATCGTTAGGAGAATGATATGATGGACATACTCCTATAGATAAGCGTAGCATAAAGATCAAGTTATTTTAATAGTTCAATTGCTATATGCTTTCTGATACATAGTAACTTAATTCCTTCGACCATGAGATCATGCATATCACCTTCACCGGAGGATACTTTGATGACATCAAACACCACACCGTAACTGGGTGGCTATAAAGGTGACATTGAGTGTTCGGAAAGTATTGGTTGAGACACATGGATCAAGAGTGGGATTTGTCCATCCATATGACGGATAGATATACTTGTAGGGGTTCGTAGCATGGAAAACAAAAATTTTCTATCGCATACAGACAAACAAGCCAAGATCTATCTACTAGATTGTAGCAACGAGTCGATGGAATAACTTACCCTCGAAGATTCCAAAGTGTTTAACGAGAGCGGATTCTCGTGGGTGATGTAGTCGTACTCTTTCCGATCTCAAGATCGTGTGGACGATCCTTCCGGCGTTGCGTTAAAGCGCTTCCGCAATCGGTCACACGTTCGGTACTGACGAAGACCTTCCTCTCCCTTGTTCCAAAGAAAATGGAGGTTGTAGCACTCTCCTCACGATTCCGGCTGACAACGGCGTGGTATCGGAGTAGAGGAAATCCCAGGCTTCGCCTTAAGCCGGGCGAGTATGGTGGATTATGAGAGGGATATTAGTGGTCTAGAGATTAGACACACCAATTATAAGGATCTAAACCGCAGGCTAAAGCAATTAGAAGCTCTAAACCAAACGGCTCTAAACCGAGATTAGAGGTAGAAACTTGTGTCTCAAGGAGGAGGCCCCGCCTCCTTTTATAGGTGGAGGGCTAGGCGCGCCAGGGAGGGAGTCCCCAACTCGGCCTAGGGCTGGATGCGGCTTGGAGGAGAGGAACTCCTCCTCCAAGTTGGTTTCAACCTCCTCTTGCTTGTTTCCCAGTTTCCTGTTTCCCACAGCTTCCTGCTTTCCAGTTTCTGTTTTAGCGTTTGACTTTCAAACCGCAGTTTGGCTTTCAAGTTTTGGAACAAGAAGAACACTTAGTACATGATGCAATCATTCAATGACACATTCATGTACCCTCCCCGAGTGCGGACAATCCGGACCCTTCTAGAACATTCCCGATGAAAACACGGAATCATTCCCGAACTCAAACGGGACTTTCCTTATATGAATCTTATTCTCCGGACCATTCCGGATCACCTCGTGATATCCGGATCCCATCCGGACTCCAACAACATTCGGTCTCTTTCTCATAACACCATAACTACTTAAAACAACGTCAATCCTTAAGTGTGTCTCCCTACGGTTCGTGAATTATGCGGACATGATCGAGACACTTCTCAACAATAACCAATAGAGGAATCTGAAATTCATATGGCTCCCACATATTTCTATGATTACTTTGCGATCGAATGAACCACTTACATACGATACCAATTTCCCTTTGTCTCACGATAGTTTACTTATCCGAGGTTATGATCGTCGGTATCTCGCATACCTAGTTCAACCTCGTTCGATAAGTACTCTTTTCTCGTTCCGTGATATGTGATCCCTTGTGACCCAGTCACATGCTTGCAAGCTAATTGGATGACATTCCACCGAGAGGGACCAGAGTATATCTATCCGTCATATGGATGGACAAATCCACTCTTGATCCATGTGTTTCAACCAATACTTTCCGAACACTCAATGCCACCTTTATAGACACCCGATTCACGGTGTGGTGTTTGATGTCATCAAAGCATCCATCCGGTAAGGTGATATGCATGATCTCATGGTTGAAGGAATTAGGTTACTATGTATCGAAAGCATATAGCAATTGAACTATTGAAATGACTTGATCTTTATGCTACGCTTATCAATAGGAGTATGTCCACCATATCATTCTCCTAACGATATGATCTTGTTGTTGATAACATCTCAATGTTCATGATAGGAAACCACAATCATTTAATCAACCAACAAGCTAGTGAAGTATAGAGGCTATACTAGGGACTTCAAATTAAGTTTACAAATCACACAAGTATCAATATTTCCTTGTTAGTACTATTATAGCATGAATGTAAACATTTATCATAAACACAAAGATATAATAATAACTACATTTATTATTGCCTCTAGGGCATATCTCCAACAGTCTCCCACTTGCACTAGAGTCATCTAATCTAGATTACATGGTAATATACCGAACACCCATGGCAGTTTGGTGTTGGTCATGTTTTGCCCTCGGGAGAGGTTTAGTCAACGGATACGCACATTCAGATCTGTGTGTACTTTGCAAATCTTTATATCCCCATCCTGGATATGTTCTCGAATAGCGTGAAAACGCAGCTTGATATGCTTCAGCTTCTTGTGTGACCTTGGTTCTTGCGCATTGGCTATGGCGCCCATGTTATCACGAGATAGACATTGGGTCCGGCACTAGGAACCACACCCACTCTGTAATGAACTCTTTCATCCATATCGCTTCTTGTGAAGCCTCCAAGCAGCCATGTATTCGATTCAGTTGAAGATCTCGCCACAACGCTTTGCTTTGCACTCCTCCACTAAGTCTGCACCATTCAAAATAAATACGTATCCAGTTGTGATTTAGAATCATCCGGATCGGTGTTCCAACTAGCATCGGTGTAACCATTAACAACGAGCTGTTCATCACCTCCATAAGAAAGAACCATATCCTTAGTTCTTCTCAAGTACTTAAGGATGTTTTTGATCATTGTCCAATGATCCACTCTGGATCACTTTGATATCTGCTAGTTAAACTAACAGATATGCAATGTCGGGTCTAGTACATAGCATGGCATACATTAGAGATCCTATGGCTGAGGCATAGAGTCTTACTCATCCTTTCTCTATCTTACTTGATGTCGGACTTTGAGTTTTACTCAAGGTCGATTAGCAACATGGGCAAGAACCCTTTCTTGCTTTCTTCCATTCCAAACCTCTTTAGAACTTTGTCCAAATATGTACTCTGTGACAATGATATTTGGCGTTTCGATCTATCTCTATAAATCTTTATGCCTAATATGTAAGCTGCTTCGCCAAGATCCTTCATTGAAAAACTATTATTCAAATATTCCTTGACACTATTAAGAAGGTCTACATCATTCCCAATCAACAATATGTCATCCACATATAGTATTAAGAATGCTACAGAGCTCCCACTCACATTCTTGTAAATACAAGCTTCTCTATAAGTTTGTATAAAACCAAAACTTTTGATTACCTTATCAAAACGTTGATTCCAACTTCGGGATACTTGCTTCAATCCATAGATGGACCTTTGAAGTTTGCATACCTTGTTAGCATCTTTAGGATCGACAAAACCTTTGGGTTGCATCATATACAACTCTTCATCAATATCTCCATTGAGGAATGCTGTTTTGACATCCATCTGCCATATCTCATAATCGTAATATGCAGCGATTGCTAACATAATCCTCACAGACTTTAGCTTCGCTACTGGTGAGAAAGTCTCATCGTAGTCAACTCCTTGAATTTGTCGAAACCCTTTTGCGACAAGTCGAGCTTTATAGACAGTAACATTACCATCAAGATCTGCTTTCTTCTTGAAAATCCATTTGTTCTCGACAGCCTTCCGCCATCCCAGAAGTCCACCAAAGTCCATACTTGGTTTTCGTACATGGATCCAATCTCGATTTCATGGCTTCTTGCCATTTATTGAATCTGGCTCATCATCGCTTCATATGTCTCGGGTCATCGGTGTTGTCCACCAACATGACACTCATAACGGGATCATACCAACTGGAGTGGTACGAGTTCTCGTTGACATCCGAGGCTCTGTAGCAACTTCAACCGAAGTTTCATGATCATGATCATTAGCTTCCTCTCTAATTGGTGCAGGTACCACAGGAACTTCTTCCGGTGCTGCGCTACTCGCAATTTCGAGAGAAGGTTCGACAACCTCGTCGAGTTCTACTTTCCTTCCAGTCACTTCTTTCGAGGGAAATTCCTTCTCTAGAAAGGATCCATTCTTGGCAACGAAGATTTTGCCTTCGGATCTATGAGAGAAGGTATACCCAATAGTTTCCTTCGGGTATCCTATGAAGACGCATTTTTCCGCTTTGGGTTCAAGCTTGTCCGGCTGTAACTTCTTTACATAGGCTTCGCATCCCCAAACTTTAAGGAACGACGATTTAGGTTTCTTCCCAACCCATAATTCATACGGTGTCGTTTCAACGGATTTAGACGGTGCCCTATTTAAAGTGAATGCGGCTGTTTCTAATGCATAACCCCAAAATGATAGCGGTAAATCTGCAAGTGACATCATAGAACGAACCATATCTAAGAGAGTTCGATTACGACGTTCGGACACACCATTACGCTGTGGTGTTCCCGGCGGTGTCAATTGTGAAAGTATTCCGCACTTCTTTAAGTGCTCGCCAAACTCATAACTTAGATATTCACCTCCACGATCAGAACGTAGAAATTTAATCTTCTTGTTACGTTGATTCTCTACCTCACTTTGAAACTCCTTAAACTTCTCGAAAGTTTCGGACTTATGTTTCATGAAATAGATATACCCATATCTACTCAAGTCATCTGTGAAGGTAAGAACATAACGATAACCACCACGCGATGCTACACTCATTGGACCACACACATCGGTATGTATGATTTCCAATAAGTCCGTAGCTCGCTCCATCATACCAGAAAATGGAGTCTTAGTCATTTTTCCCATCAGACATGCTTCGCATCTTTCAAGTGATTCAAGAAGTCCATCGGAATGGAGTTTCTTCATACACTTCACTCCAATGTGACCAAGACGACAGTGCCACATATAGGTCAAATTATCGCTTGATTTCAAATGTTTAGCCTCAATGTTGTTGATATGTGTATTTTCCATCGAGATTCAATAAGAATAGACCATCTATCAAAGGTGCATGTGCATAAAACATATTACTCATATAAATCGAACAACCATTATTCTCCGACTTAAACAAGTAACCGCCTCACAATAAACAAGATCCCGATAATGTTCATGCTCAACGCAGCACTAAATAACAATTATTTAAGTATAAAACTAATCCGATGGTAGATGAAGGGGTAGCGTGCCCGCGATCATATCAACCTTTGATCCGCTTCCCACGCGCATCGTCACCTCGCTCTTCGCTAGCTTCCGCTTATTCGCAAAGCACTTTGAAGTTACAAATATGAGCAACCGAACCAAGATCAAATACCTGTGCACTACTACAGTACTAGTGAGATACACATCAATAACATGTATATCGGATATACCTTTCTTCTTGATGTTGCCGTTCTTGATCCGCCAAGTACTTTGGGCAATTCCGCCCAAAGGACCTTCTCCTTGCAAGAAAAGCACTTAGTTTCGTGCTTGGGTCCAGCCTTGGTCTTTGCCAGGCGTGGTAACTTTCTTACCACCCTTCTTGAAGTGTCCTTTGCTTAGACTTGCCTTTCTTGAGTTTGGTGGTCTTATTGACCATCAACACTTGGTGCTCTTTCTTGATCTCCACTGCAGACTTTAACATAGCAAATAGTTCGCAACTCTTTGTTCATGTTCGCATGTTGTAGTTCATCACAAAGTTCCTGTAACTTGGTGGCGTTGATCGAGGACGCTGAAATCCCCAAAGCATTAGGAATCACTATACCCAAGCTTTGAAGTTTGTTTATGCGTCTGCACATCTTGAGCACATGCTCACCGACGGAGTCGCCCTCTTCCATCTTGCGCTAAAGAACTTTTCGTAAGCCTCATAGCTCTCAATTGCTACGTGAGTCTCAAAGATCAATTTGAGATCACGGACAATATCATGTGGGTCTGAATTCTCAAACCTTTTCTGAAGCTCCGATTCTAAACCATACAAGATAGCACACTGAACTATGGAGTACCGAGTCTTCCGAGCGAGGTAAACATTCTTTACTTCATCGGTAGCAAGAGTCAGTGTGGGTCACCCAAGTGCATCCAAAGACATAGGTCAAATTACCAGCTGTGAGGACAATCCTCAAATTGCGGAACCAATCCGCGAAGTTGCTTCCATTGTTTTTCAACTTTTCTTTCTCTAGGAACGCATTAAAATTGATGGTAGGGGCTGCCATTGATCTACAACATATTTGCAATAGTTTAGACTAAGTTTATGACAAATTGAGTTCAAATTAATTAATGAAATTAAACTAGGTGAACTCCCACCAAAACAACATCCTCACATTGTTTTAGTGATCACACTAACCAAATCCACCACATCAACACCGATCATCACGAGAGTTGATATAGTTTCAATGGCGAACAATCGTCATGTTCATCATATCTACTATATGATTCATGCTTTACCTTTCGGTGATCCGTGCTCCGAGACCATGTCTCACATGCTAGGCTCGTCAAGATCAAACCTTAGTTTCTCGCATGAGCAAATGGCTTGCTCACGCTATACACTTGCGTAATCTAACACACCCATCATCACGTGGTGGTTCAAACAACAAGCTTTAGCAACGGTGCTAACTAAGGGTGAACACTTTATGATTTGAAATTCATGTGCATGAGGGATCATCTTATAATGCTACCGTCTACTAAGCAATACAAGATGCATAAAGGATTAACATCACATGCAATTCATAATGTGTGATATGATATGGCCTTTCTTCTTTGTGCTTCCGATCTCCATCTTCAAGCACGAACATGATCTCCATCATCACCGCATTGCATCAAGGTCAATGATGCTTCACCATGGTTG
Source organism: Avena longiglumis (assembly GCA_030063025.1). Taxonomy (NCBI): domain Eukaryota; kingdom Viridiplantae; phylum Streptophyta; class Magnoliopsida; order Poales; family Poaceae; genus Avena; species Avena longiglumis. The sequence goes on along the minus strand of CP125979.1, from coordinate 241,822,431 downwards.
TCGCCCACCGCTTCAACTATTACAACTACTTTGAATAGACACGCTGGTCTTAACATAAATTAAAGACAACCATATGGTTTCCCGCCGTGCCAACTTACAATAAGGAACATTGCATACATCAAATATAATCACAATCATGGCCATATCACATCACTACACACCCGCAAAACAAAGTTAGACGCCTACTTTCTTTTGCATATTTTACGTGGTTTGGGGCTTTCAATAAGTGTCGCTCTAACATACGAACAAGAACCACAACATTGATACTAGCATTGTTGATCACCCGTTGTAAATTGGATCTTAACTATGCTAGGAGAAACAGCACCAAGAAGCCACTTATGCAATACAAGTTGCATGTTAAGCGTGGAGCAAGTCTCATGAACGATGTCATGTAAGGTTAGCCCGGCCGCTTCATCCCAACATACCGCAAGATGCAAAGTACACAAAAGCAATCGACAATAAAGCATCAACCCACAATGACCATTGTGTTCTACTCGCAACAGATCTACATATAGACACGGCTCGATACCCTTGTAGGGGTTCGTAGCATGGAAAACAAAAATTTTCTATCGCATACAAACAAACAATCCAAGATCTATCTACTAGATTGTAGCAACGAGTTGATGGGATAACTTACCCTCGAAGATTCCAAAGCGGTTAACGAGAGCAGATTCTCGTGGGTGATGTAGTCGATTCTTCCGATCTCAAGATCGTGTGGACGATCCTTCCTAAGGCTCCGTTAGCGCCCGCAATGGGTCACACGCTGACTCGACGAAGACCTTCCTCTCCCTTGTTCCAAAGCATGAGGTTGTAGCACTCTCTGCGATTCCAAAGACAACGGCGTGGTACCTAAGTAGAGGGAAATCACAGGCTTCGCCTGCGAGCGAGTATGGTGGATTATGAGAGAGCTATTAGTGGTCTAGAGATTAGACACACCAATTAGAAGGCTCTAAACCGCAGCTAAAGCAATTAGAAGCTCTAAACCAAATGGCTCTAAACCGAGATTAGAGGTAGAAACTTGTGTGTCTCAAGGAGAAGGCCCCGCCTCCTTTTATAGGTGGAGGGCTAGGCCAGTGAGGGAGGAGTCCTCCCAACTCGGCCTAGGGCTGGCCGCCTTGGAGGAGAGGAACCTCCTCCAAGTTGGTTTCAACCTCTTGCTTGTTTCCCAGTTTCTCGCTTCCCACAGCTTCTGCTTTCCACAGCTTTCTTTTAGCCGTTTGACTTTCAAACCGGTTTGACTTTCAAGTTTTGGAACAGCAAGAACACTTAGTACATGATGCAATCATTCAATGACACATTCATGTACCCCCCGAGTGCCGACAATCGACCTTCTAGAACATTCCCGATGAAAACACCTAATCATTCCCGAACTCGAACGAGACTTTCCTTATGAATCTTATTCTCCGGACCATTCGGATCACCTCGTGATATCCGGATCCCATCCGACTCGACAACATTCGTATCTTCTTCATAACACCATAACTACTTAAAACAACGTCAATCCTTAAGTGTGTCTCCCTACGGTTCGTGAATTATGCGACATGATCGAGACACTTCCCAACAATAACCAATAGAGGAATCTGAAATTCATATGGCTCCCACATATTTCTACGATTACTTTGTGATCAAATGAACCACTTATACGATACCAATTTTCCTTTGTCTCACGATAGTTTACTTATCCGAGGTTATGATCGCTTGTGATCTCGCATACCTAGTTCAACCTCATCGATAAGTACTCTTTCTCGCTCCTGATATGTGATCCCTTGTGACCCAGTCACATGCTTGCAAGCTAATTGGATGACATTCCACCGAGAGGGCCAGAGTATATCTATCCGCATATGGATGGACAAATCCCACTCTTGATCCATGTGTTTCAACCAATACTTTCCGAACACTCAATGCCACCTTTATAGCCACCCGCCACGGTGTGGTGTTTGATGTCATCAAAGCATCCATCCGTAAAGGTGATATGCATGATCTCATGGTCAAGGAATTAGGTTACTATGTATCGTAAAGCATATAGCAATTGAACTATTGAAATGACTTGATCTTTATGCTACGCTTATCAATAGGAGTATGTCCACCATATCATTCTCCTAACGATATGATCTTGTTGTTGATAACATCTCAATGTTCATGATAGGGAAACCACAATCATTTAATCAACCAACAAGCTAGTGAAGTATAGAGGCTATACTTGGGACTTCAAATTAAGTTTACAAATCACACAAGTATTAATGTTTCCCTGTTAATACTATTATAGCATGAATGTAAACATTTATCATAAACACAAAGATATAATAATAACTACATTTATTATTGCCTCTAGGGCATATCTCCAACAATACTCTGGGCCCTCTCGGTGGAATGTCATCCAATTGGCTTGCAAGCATGTAACTGGTTCACAAGGGATCACATATCACGGGACGAGAAAAGAGTACTTATCAGTAACGAGGTTGAACTAGGTATGCAGAGATACCGACGATCAAAACCTCGGATAAGTAAACTATCGTGAGACAAAGGGAAATTGGTATCGTATGTAAGTGGTTCATTCGATCGCAAAGTAATCGTAGAAATATGTGGGAGCCATATGAATTTACAGATTCCTTTGTTGGTTATTGATCGGAGAAGTGTCTCGATCATGTCCGCATAATTCACGAACCGTAGGGAGACACACTTAAGGATTCGACGTTGTTGAGTAGTTATGGAATGATGAGTAAGAGACCGAATGTTGTTCGAAGTCTCAGATGGGATCCGGGATATCACGAGGAGATCCGGAATGGTACGGAGAATAAGATTCATATAAGGAAAGTCCTGTTTAGGGGTTGGAGAATGTCTGGTGTTTTCATCGGGAATGTTCTAGAAGGTTCCGGAATGTCCCAAGACCGAGGGAAGGGTACATGAATGTCATAACAAGTTGGAATGATTGCATCATGTAACAAGTGTCATCACGAACAAAATAAAGGGTTTAATCAAATCCTAGTTTGAAAAGTCAAACGCCAATTTGAAAAAGTCAACGGCTATTTTGTGAGGTGGAGGAGAGGAAACCTACTTGGGAGGAGTTCCTCCTCCACCGCCGCCCACTTGAGACGAGTTGAGGGACTCACCTCCTTGGCGCGCCTCCACCTATATAAGGAGGGCTGCCCCTCCAAGCACACAACACCACGCCTCTAAACCTAAACCCTAGCCGCCCACCATAGCCGCCGCCTAGGGTTTCTCCCTAGCCACGACTTGGGCAGCCCCAAGCCCCAGTCACCGCCCTAGCACCTCCTCCTTGGTGTCTAAACCCTAGATCACCGAGGCTCTCTCATAGTCCACCATACTGCCTCCGGCTTAAGGCGGCTCATGAGATCTCCCTCTACTTCCTGTACCACGCTGTGCTTCCTAATCGCGAGGAGAGTGCTACAACCTCGCCGTCACGGAACAAGGGAGAGGAAGGTCTTCGAGAGTACAACGCAGACCGATCAATGAAGCACCGCCGAACACAGTCACGGAAGGATCGCTCACGATCTTGAGATCGGGAAGAGTACGACTACATCACCCACGAATCCGCTCTCGTTAAACACTTTGGAATCTTCGAGGGTGAGTTATTCCATCGACTCGTTGCTACAATCTAGTAGATAGATCTTGGCTTGTTTGTTTGTATGCGGTAGAATTTTTTTGTTTTCCATGCTACGAACCCCTACAGTCAACGCATGCAAGTAGATGAGATAGAGAAAATGAGCGAGCGATGCAGACTAGCGAGCCGCAGCGCTGAGGGAGCAGCAAGAAGGCAAAGCATGAGAGCGTGAGGAGAAATGAGCGGGCCAGCAGAGTAGGGCCACAACGGGTGTCATGCGCGCACGAGCGAGCGAGGCAGTTGGCGGCAACGAGCATCGCCAGCAAAGCGCCAAGCGGCCGGGCCTCAAATGCAGAGCTCACATGAGCCCAGGCGCGTGGCAACTCGCGAGAGAGAGAACAGGCGAGAGAGAGAGAGAGAGAGAGCGGGCACAACTAGGCTGGGAAGGCTACCTAGGTTGCCGGTAGTACGCCCACCCAAGCAGACTATCGGGCGGTCCGGTAGCTACCGTGGTGCCTCGCCAGCAATGGGCGAGTGGGCCGAGACATACGTCTGTCTGATCTTGAGAGTACCGGACGACCTAGAAAATATCTTCCCCTTTTTATTTTTCAAACCGAATAACAACAAATATTCAAACGTTAATAACTTTTGACTGGTAGCTTCGAATGACCCGATTCCAATTGCATTGGAAAGATGACGACACAAGCTACCCTATAAAAAGTGAAAATATTAGTTATCACCAAGTGAGAAAGTATCATGTATTATAATGTGAGATGCCTCACTTGGTGAGAAACCGAAAAACCGCCAAGATAAAAAACGCAACAAGATGCAAACGAAAGATCCGATTTTGATGAACAAGAGCTTGTTATGGAGATTACCACAAGCTCTATATCCTCACATGGATAAGAACAAATAACAACCAAATACGATGATGCAAGTATGCAAAGGGTTGAGCTCTCTCCGAACGATGTGATCGAGTTACTCATTCGAGAGCCCCTCTTGATAGTACGATTATCTATCCTAAACCCGGTCTCCCACACACAACATGAGACCGGCAAAAGGGAAAACCTATCAAGATTATACCTTTGCCTTGATCATTCCACTTGAGCTCGATGTAGACGAACTTTGACCTTCTCAGGTTGGAACGCCTTTCTTGATTTCTCATCATCGATCCATGATCACCGAGGATGGCAAGCATCAAACATGAGATCTTCTATAGATGGCGCATTTTGAGCTTTCACAACACATCTTCTTCGCAATTCATCGACCTTGAAGCCAACACATGCTCCAAGCGATGCCAATGGACAATTCCTACAAGTACAACTTAATACACACATTAGTCCATAAAGATTGTCATTAATTACCAAAACCACACATGTGGGCCCAACATGTTCTTTCAATCTCCCCCATTTTGGTAATTGATGACAATCCCATTAAGACGGTTTATATAAGGAATATGAATGAATAAAATGGTAATACCAATATCAAATACTACAAAAGTATATGATATTGGTACCACCACCATATATAGAGCAAACTCCCCCACAATCTATGCATGTGTGATGAACTTAAATTTCATTGCATATATTGCCAATCATTATCATTGGTGGAGTTTCCTCTATATATACCACATGCTAAGCAACAACAACGATGCAAGAGCATGAGAGGCAAATGCACAAGAACAAACTTAATGCATAAACCAACTTCCCTTAAACCCTCTAAAACTTCTCCCCCATTGGCATCGATTGCCGAAATGGGTGACAAGTTCTAGAAGGCAAATATAGTAATAATTCCTCCAAAGGTGTGCCTTCGCACATATCCAATGATGAATACTTGGGTATATCGAGGATCGAAGATTGCCAAAATAAATTCAAATGATGCAAGCAATTTACAAGATCCGACAAACCAAATGAAAACAACGAATGAGTCCAAATGCTGAAGACACTGCCCGACTGTTGTTGATCAACGAGGCAAGGGGTTTCCTAGGATTCTTAGGAGCATAGACTGTGTGCTTTGAGAGTGTAATAACTATCATTTTGGTTAGCAAGGAAAGATTGAAGGGCATGTGGACGGGTAAACGGTCATACTGGAGGTTGTTGCATCACAATATCTATGGATTTGACACTTCTTCATCGGCATGGTAGGATCTAACAATGGCATAACCTATACTAGTGCTCAACGGTATTTGCTAGGCTTGCATAAGGCAATTCCCCTAAGGTTACCTATGATATGCATGGTAATCATTACAACAAGGTGTATTATCTAGCTGATGACATCTATCTTTCCTGGTCAACATTTGTTAAGACAATCCCTAACCCTGAAGAAGATAAATGCAAGACGTTCGCGAAATAACAATAGGCATGCGGAAATATGTGGATCGGGCATTTGGTGTGCTTCAATCTCGGTGGGCTATTGTCCGACACCCTTCTATAACCTAGAGCATTAAGAGGATATGGGAGGTGATGATTGCTTGTGTGATCATGCACAAAATAATCGTTGAGACCGAGTGTGATGACAACCTCTATGACCAACGCTAGAAATTTGAGGGCACCTTGGGTTGAGGCACGATCGGGGACAGCATCTTGAAAAGAGTTCATGCATGTGCATTGTAGCATCCCAGTTGTCTAACATCTGTAATGCTACTTGATCTAGTTATAAAAGGGCCACTTCCTACAAACAATTGTTGCATCATCATCATGTCATGTTCATGTCATCATGCCACCTTGCATTTGAGAATCATACCAAAAACCCTTTTGTTTTGGTTCTTATCTCATATGCATTAATATTTGTATTTGCCTCTTGATATTGTATTTGGTTCTTGATATATTGTTAAATGCCCAAGTTGAGTTGGGGGCATATCTCTTATTGACTCCACCACCTTTTCTTCACCACCTTATAATTCCACCATCCAATTAATATGAGCTGGCATTTAATTGAGTTTACCTAGTTCATGTGGGTTGGGTGGATCCAATGCTTGTCCCTTTTTGCTTGGCCTTATTCCACCTTTTGGGAATGCATGGAATAATGCCATAAGATTTTATGTTGTTTTCACAATATGAATACATGGCATTTATTATTTGCATGGGCCATGCAATACAACCACATCTAGGTCATTTGGTTTTTGTTTGAAATTCTTGGAGTGGGTCATACTCCCTCTCTCTCTCTATCTCCATCCTTTCTTTTGGCTTGATCTATATTGATCTTGCTTGATCTTGTCTTGATCTTGTCTACCACATCCCTCTCTTTTTCTTGTCTTGATCTTGTTAGAGCTTGTCTAGAGCATGCTTGATCTTGTCAAAAAGGACCACTCCATCTAACCTCTCCTCCCTCTCTAACCTCTCTCCTAATTGAAGGGTTCGCAACATAGAAAACAAAAATTTTCCTACGATGGGAACAACTATGTACCAAGATCTATCTACTAGATACAAACAACGGGCGGATGTATATCCGTAGAGAACATACCCTTGAAGACCGACAAAGCTTAACGAGTCCAAACTCGTGGTTGATGTAGACGATCTCTTGCCGATCTCAAGATCGAGAGGAAGTCCTAGCGCCAAGCATGAGCCAAGATCCGTGTTTCGCACACGCTCGAGGCACGAGCAACCTCCGCCTCCTCGCCCAAATGATGCAATGAAGCACAACTCTTTCTTGCCGAAAGCCACCGAGAACATGTATCTCGCTAGTCCGAGACCATGGGGATAAATTCTAGAGGGGAGAGAGATCCTTCACTAGGAGGTGTGATGTGAGAGGAGGAGAGGGGCCTTTATAGGGAGAGGGGCACCCAAGGGCCATGCCCAGCCATGAGGCTGCCCCCACCTCTTCCACATTCATGTGGGTGGAGCTCCCACTCAAAATGAAAAGCCTCCACTCCCATTAAAAAGCCTCCACTCATAAATCCACTCACATGCATTAAATTTCCACCAAATTTAATGCAAGCTCTCATTTAAATAAAACTCTTTTATTTATTTATTCAGAATTTTGTTAATTACTTTAATTAACAAACATTCACATAAAACCCTTGCTAGTATTCCATTTCACATGCGTAACCGCCAGAATTTCAACCGAAATGCTTTGTCTAGTGAAATAAATTCCTGCGCTTTCCTTTTCTTTTCGGCATGAAACTTTTGCTCCAAATGGATGTCGGTGTCTCTTAAGTGTGTCACCCTACGGTTCGTGAATAATGCGGACATGATCGAGACCCTCTCGATCAATAATCGTAAGCGGGATCCGAGACCCATATCGACTCCCACACATTCAACGATGACTTTCTTGTGATCGTCTTAACCTTTTACGCTAGTATCTTAATCCCTTTGTCTCACGATATATTACATGTCCGAGATCCGATCATCGGTATCTCCATACCTAGTTTGATCTCGCATCGACATGCACTCTTTCGCTCCCGTGATATAACATTCTAGTGATCAAATCACTTGCTTGCAAGCTAATCAATGTGATATCACCGAGGGCCCAGAGTATATCTATCCGTCATCGGGATGAACAAATTCCACTCGATCCATGAGCCTCAACATAACACTTTATTAGTTCTCGAACCCATCTTTATAATCACCCATTACGGTGTGACGCTTGATGTTATCAAGAAACTCTTCCTGTTAGTGATCGACATGATCTCATGGTCTAAGGATTAGGATCACTGTAAGTTGTTATAGCAATATAAACTCAATGACTTTGATCGTAATGCTATACTTGGATGAATGTTCATCACACCATTACACTAATGTTGTGACCTCGTTATTAACAACATCCAATGTCCATGATCGAAACCTTGATCATCTTGTTAATCAACGAGCTAGTTTATAAGAGAGGCATAACTAGGAACTTTCTTTTGTTTATTAAACACACATGTATTAACGCTCAGATTAATACAATTATAGCATGCAAAATAAACATTTATCATAAATAAGGAATATGATAATAACCACTTTATTATTGCCTCTCGGGCATATTCCTCTACTCCCACTTGCACTAGAGACAATAATCTAGTTTGAGAACTTTGTGTATTGAACACCTATGGCTCGGTGTTCCATATACACAATTGCAAGTGGTTAACATAATCTACTTGAGCCGACTCAGTCCGTGTGTATTTGCATGTCTTTGTGTCTTCACGCATCACTCATTCTCCAATGAGATGGCATTGTATTAATTTGGTCTTTCGTGAGACCTTTAGTTCCTTGGGGTTAAAACACGTCGATACTATTGTCATACAATATATCTTTAGTGTTAGCCCGTTGAACCACACCTTAGTTTGATAACAAACTACTTGACACAAATTCTCCTTTGTCGCTACTATAGCAGGTATATACTTAGCCTTTTGTTGTAGTATTCACACAATGTCTTAACTTTGGAACTCTTCCAAATCCATCATGGAATCTCCTTTCCATTACATTGTGCCACCCATAGTTTAAATTGAGATAAACTTAATTTGTATCTTGTGACAAAACTAGTATCAATGTAACGCTTTACAATGAACTATTTGTAATTGTTTGTCACCTCTACACAAATATATTCTTAGTTCTTCCAAAAGATCATAAGAATATCCTTACTATAGTCCAATGATCATTTTATGATTCATTCGGTATATGCTCATAACACTTAGAGCATAGGACATATCTGGATGTGTACATATCATGGTATGATTGATCAAAACATTCTCGTGATTGCACTCATCAAGTGTCAAAGCACTTGAATCTTGTTTCACTTATCAAGTGTCGATACACTTGAATCTTGATTCAATTCCTTTCCATGCGACAAGAACTGCTTTCTTGTTGATTCTATATTGAACTCCTTCAATATCTCATATATGTACGCTTGGCATAACCATATTGGCTATACCATCCACTATAGACATTCACGCTAAATATTCGGTTTTGCCTAAGTCTTTCATCGAAATGAAATTCTTAACCTTTGTCAAAATATACATCATTTCTAATCAACAAGATGTCCTCCACATAATGTATTAGAAATATGTCTTAGCGCCCCACTTAATTTCTTGCAAATGCAAGCATCTTCATCGCCTCGATGAAAACTCCTTTTCATCATGGTGAAGATTCCAACTCCGCGATGCTTACTTCAACCATTGAAGTTTGCATGCCCTTTTAGCATCCTTTGAATTTAACAAAACCCTTTGGACCGTGTCATGTACACGTCCTAGGTAACCATTCTATTAGAAGAACTTTGTTTTGTTTATTCATCTACCATATACCAAATTATATGTAGTGGTTGCTACTTTAATCCGTTCAGACTAAATATCGCTATGAAAGATCAAATCTTGTCATAGTCAACTCTTTGAACATTGTCATAAAATACTTTACAACATGTCGAATATTTCATAGATGTGAGACATCCATGTCTGTTTCTTTATAGATCCAAATACGACCGATAGGTTTTTACACCTATCCGGAGGGTCTTCCAAGTTCAAAACTTGATTTCTCGTGTATGGAACTATCACGGATTTTATGGCTTCAAGCCATTTGACGGAGTCAGGGCCCATCATCGCTTCTTTGCATATATTCGGTTCATCATTGTCAAACAATAATGATTTACTCTCAAATCTTGCATTTGATTGTTTAACCGACCTACTTGGTTCAATAGGAACTTAGATCTCCGTGACCACAACCTTTGAGGCACATAAGCTATGAGCATTATGGCGACCTCCGAGCGATTTCCTTGCCAAGAACTCAAAGACATTTAGCTAAGGTTCGTTAACCTTATCAAAGTTCTATTGTCCTCCCACTTAACTTTTATGAAAAATTCCTTCTTCAAGAAACTTCACATTTCAAGCGACAAACCCTTTTGTCCTCGGTGTTATGGAGGAATAACCAATTGTTATTCGAAATAACCTACAAAGACATGCTCATCCGACTTTGGTTGTAAAACATCTTACTTATGTTTAGCATACCAAAATTTAAGAAATGACAACTTGGGTTTTACCCCAAACCATAACTTCCATGGTGTCATTTCAACGGATCTAGATGGAGCTCTTTTCAGTGTAAAAGCGGTAGTCTCTAAAGCTTTAATCTTTTAAAACATAATGACAGTTTTATAAATAACACCTTTGATCCAACCATGTCAAACAAGGTTTCATTACAAATCTTCAAACACTCCATACTCCTATGGTGTTTTGGGAGATGTAAATCTAGGTGTTTTGCTAAACTTGCAACTCAAATAAATCCCTTTTATGATAAAATCATAATTCATTTATTTTTCTTGTTACACTTGTAACTCAAATAAATCCCTTATGATAAAATCATAAACCATTTATTTTTCTTGTTACACTTGTAACTCAAATAAATCCCTTATGATAAAATCATAAACCATTTATTTTTCTTGTTACAATGATTTTTCACTTCATCTTGAAAGTCTTTGAAAACATTTTTCAAATATTTCACACTTCTTTCTCATTAAGTGAACATTCACTCAAAATTCCGGAGAAAGCATATGAAGTTGAAACCCATCGCTTACGACTACACATAATGGATTACATACATCGATATGTATAAATTCCAATAATTTAGTCGTTCGTTCTTCTTTGGCCTTTGAACGAAGTTTTAATTATCCCGAGGAAAGTCTCACAAGCGTCACTTGATCAAATCAAAGACTCCAAAAATCCATGAATATGGAGATTCTTCATGTTTTCTTTCCAATATAATTTAAATGATGTCACTTCATAAGTGATCTTTCAATCATTTGTCTTGCAACATTTTAGCATTAGGATTTATGGATGTGATTTCTTCAACTAGATTTGTAAATCATCCATCTTATATGGAATACGGTAATTATTTGAACAACCTTTGTTCTTATAATACCTGATTCAAATAACAATTATTAAAACAAATCTTGAAGTCAAGCTTTGATGTCAACGAGAAATACAAACAACGGTTTGTTTGTTTTCGATGAACATCATCACATATTCTCTTGCTAGTTACTTAGGTCATTGTGGTTCATGAATTGCGTCGTTCCGTATGAAATTTCATACCAACCAATTCGGTATTCAATACCCAAGAACCACATTGTTTAACAAGCAAAGAATACAACCATAACATGTATATCATCTATATACCTAAATTGGATATTTCCAATCTTTTCTTTTCTGCCAAATATATTTTATAGATTCTCTTTCAGCATTTCCTTTTCCTTTTAAAAGAATTTATCAACATCAAAAGTGGCGCCATTTACATGACACATAGTCCAAAGCGTGTATATTCAAACAATAATACCTTTGGACTTGCACTTTGAAGTAGATCACCATCATCAAATGATCGGTATTCTTTCAAAATCCATTCTTTAGTAATCTTTTAGTGTAGTAAACATTTTACATACATCTTCTATTCACCCTTATCATGACGACTTTCATGATCAAGCTACTGTAGCTTATAAAGGTGAATCGTGAGTATAACATTACTTTCCAAAACCCTTTTGGATGATTAGGATGTCTAGCATCTCCAACCTTTGTAAATTCTCATCCAATATGAGAACATATATTATACTCTATCATATTGCAACCAAAACATTGTTTCGTATATCGTTATATCTCGCCACACATGATGGTTTCTCAAACAATTCTTCAGCTCCTAGATAAACTTGATGTTTAAATCAAGAATCATGGAGGCAAACATGATACTTAAGATACTAACATCGAATTGTTACTCTCGATTTAATACCAATTATTAAATTTCACGAGTAAATAGAATTTTTGAAAGTTTGCAATAGGACTTTTAAACTTTAGATTGACACTCAACACAATACGATACCAAAGAAAGTATATATCCGTAATTCTATAGTTCTATTATCTCAATTACAACTATGCATAAGGTGGTGAACGAATGCCAATGACTACAACAAATTATGCAAATTCACTTTGATTTAATTTATGATAAATTGAGTTCTACTAATCCAAATTAGAAATGAACTCCCACTCAAAAACGACATCCCTCGTGCCTTTTTGGTGATTACATGAACCAAATCCACTACACCAAGTCCGATCATCACGTGAGTCGGTATAGCTTCAAAGGCGAGCATCAAATGGGCATCATATCAACTATATGACTCATGCTTAACCTTTCGGCCGTGTTCCGAGGCCATGTCTGACATGCTAGGCTCGCCAAGTTAGAACCTTAGTATTTTAGCGTGTAACTGCTTTTACACCAAGTATGGTCGAGGATCCAAGAACACCCGATCATCACGTGATGTCTTGGAGCGAAAACATAATCGGTGCATACTAAAGGAAGAACACATTCTTATCTTGATATTTAAATGAGGGATCATCTTATTATGCTTAACAAAGCGCTAAACAAGCAATATAAGATGTAATCAAACATCATATGTTTATTAGTGGAATGATATGGTTCTCGACATGATCTCTATCATGTGCATCGTGGTATGATCACTATCATACCTTTATGTGTAAGTCCAAGGTCTATGGAGATTACACGTTATGTGTTGTAAGAGTATCATCTTATACTTCTACTTACAACATCACCATATCATAACACTAGCCCAAAGAACAATCTAAACTAGACGCCTCTAATTTATCCATTGCAAGTTTTACGTGGCTTAGGGCTTTCGAGATAGAACCGTTTACCTACGAACATGAACCACAACGAGGATAACCAAATTATTGACAACTCGTTGCAAATTAGATATTGACTATAGTAGGAGAGAGACACCCGCTAGCCACTTATGCAAAACTAGTTGCATGTCAAGCGTGGAACAGTCTCATGTGCGAGGACATGTAAAGTTTGTCCCGCCGCTTCATCCCACTATGCCACCAATATCCAAAGTACAACTAAGAAGCAATAAAATGATCATCATCGCCCACATACTCATATGTGTACTACCTGCAAAGTATCTACGCATAGATCCGCTCGATACCACCGAAGGGTTCGCAACATAGAAAACAAAAATTTTCCTACGATGGGAACAACTATGTACCAAGATCTATCTACTAGATACAAACAACCAGGATGTATATCCGTAGAGAACATACCCTTGAAGACCGACAGCTTAACGAGTCCAAACTCGTGGTTGATGTAGAAGATCTCTTGCCGATCTCAAGATCGAGAGAAGTCCTAGCGCCGCAAAAACAGCAACAAGATCCGTGCTCGCACACGCTCGAGGCACCGAGCAACCTCCGCCTCCTCGCCTCCAACGATGCAATGGAAGCACAACTCTTTCTTGCCGAAAAGCCACCGAGAACATGTATCTCGCTAGTCCGAGACCATGGGGGATAAATTCTAGAGGGGGAGAGAGATCCTTCACTAGGAGGTGTGATGTGAGAGGAGGAGAGGGGGGCCTTTTATAGGGGAGAGGGGGCACCCAAGGGGCCATGCGCCACCATGGGCTGCCCCCACCTCTTCCACATTCATGGGTGGAGCTCCCACTCAAAATGAAAAGCCTCCACTCCCATTAAAAAGCCTCCACTCATAAATCCACTCACATGCATTAAATTTCCACCAAATTTAATGCAAGCTCTCATTTAAATAAAACTCTTTATTTATTTATTCAGAATTTTGTTAATTACTTTAATTAACAAACATTCACATAAAACCCTTGCTAGTATTCCATTTCACATGCGTAACCGCCAAGAATTTCAACCAAACAGCTTTGTTCTAGTGAAATAAATTCGCGCTTTCCTTTTCTTTTCGGCATGAAACTTTTGCTCCAAATGGATGTCGGTGTCTCTTAAGTGTGTCACCCTACTTCGTGAATAATGCGGACATGATCGAGACCCTCTCGATCAATAATCGAAGCGGATCCGAGACCCATACGACTCCCACACATTCAACGATGACTTTCTTGTGATCGCTTCGAACCTTTTACGCTAGTATCTTAATCCCTTTGTCTCACGATATATTACATGTCCGAGATCCGATCATCGGTATCTCCATACCTAGTTTGATCTCGTTCGACATGCACTCTTTTCTCGCTCCTGATATAACATTCTAGTGATCAAATCACTTGCTTGCAAGCTAATCAATGTGATATCACCGAGAGGCCCAGAGTATATCTATCCGCGTCATCGGATGAACAAATTCCACTCTCGATCCATGAGCCTCAACATAACACTTTATTAGTTCCGAACCCATCTTTATAATCACCCGTTACGGTGACGCTTGATGTTATCAAGAAACTCTTCCTGTTAGTGATCGACATGATCTCATGGTCTAAGGATTAGGATCACTGTAAGTTGTTATAGCAATATAAACTCAATGACTTTGATCGTAATGCTATACTTGGATGAATGTTCATCACACCATTACACTAATGTTGTGACCTCGTTATTAACAACATCCAATGTCCATGATCAGGAAACCTTGATCATCTTGTTAATCAACGAGCTAGTTTATAAGAGAGGCATAACTAGGAACTTTCTTTTGTTTATTAAACACACATGTATTAACGTTTCCGTATTAATACAATTATAGCATGCAAAATAAACATTTATCATAAATAAGGAATATGATAATAACCACTTTATTATTGCCTCTCGGGCATATTCCCTTCACTAATCTGTACCCCATCTAAACCCATACCCCATCTAACCCTACCCTAGCTACCATGCCACCCCTCTCCTCCCTTTTTCACCTCATCTTAGTCTAAATTCCAAGCCCTCTCTACACTCCTTAGCTATCTCTGTTCTATAACAAAATTGCAAAAACTTCCATAAAAAGGTATTTCTTAGGTATGATTAAATCTGCAACAAAACAAAACAAATCAAAACAGTTTTTGTTAAAATAAAAAGAGTTAAAGAGAGGAAAAGGAAACCCCACTGCAAATTCAAGTATGACTCACCGTCAGCAGCCTTCCTCGTCACGGCCCATCTCCTACCCACTTCCCCAAACGGCTATTCCCACTCACTGCCTGGCCGCCGCTCATGTTCTTCTTCCTGCCTCTGACGCCGTGCCTCTGCCCCCTCTCTCTCTCGCGGCAGGAGACGGAAAGCAGACGGAGCAGGTCGCCGTCCCCTCCGTCACCGGCCACCCACCGCCTCTTCTTATCCTCACCACGGAGGCCCCTCGAACCCTAGCCTTCCTCTTCCTCCTCTCCGCCGCCATTCCTCTTTTCCCTCGTCTCCGTCCTCCTGCAAAGAAGAAGCCGATGCCGCCCGCCGCCATGGTCGCCGGTGAGCCCCCGGCCGGGATCGCCTTCGCTCAAGGCCATTGGGGGTCCTCGAGAGGAGTCAGACGCCCAGAGCCCCGCTCTTCTTTCGCCCAAGCGCAGGACCACGCCACCGTCGCCGACCTCACCTCCGACCGCTCCCGTCCTCGATTCGTCTGGGAATCGGTCTGTGAGCACCGTCTTTCCCTCCTCCTCCTTGTCAAGTTGTTCACCGTAGCCTCGCCTCGGCCGAGGATCATCACCAGCCAAGGCCCCAACCATCTCAGAGTCATGTCGCTTACCGCTATCACATGATAGCTGAACCTCACAAACGAAGCCGCCGAGATCAACAATGCAACGAGAACACCCCTGTTCTTCACCTTGCCCGTCCGCTACAGCCCTCCTTCGCAAAATCCCCAAACATGAAAGTTTTAGCCCTACCTTTCCTCTACGTATTTTGTTTTTACATCATCTCCGAATTCGTTTTGTATCCTTCGCCATCGTCCTCGAAAGATCCTGAGAAAAACCCTCTTTTCCTGACGTTGGAATTCGGGCCTTTTGCCTCTGCTCGTCAGTAGTTTCCTGCGTAGAGTCCTCCGTTGGTGGCACCCCAAACACAAAACTTGCACTGTACATCCCTCTTCGCTTTTTGGTTTTACGGTTTCAAAATCGCGTCCGCTTGCTCGCCATGTTCGCTTGAATTTCGTGTCACTAGCGCTTTTCCAGATCGCCGTCATTCGTCGACAAAACCAACCCCAGACGCTTTTCGCTTAGGCCCCTAGGGTTCCTTGTCATCAACCCGCAGCCCCCGGCCCTTAGCCGGGCCGGATGCCCTTGCAAAAGGCACCAGATCGTTGCCTCCTCAACCCGCACTCCCGCCTCACACGTGTCATACATCGCTCGGACCACAAGACGGTGGCCCTTCTCGCCTCTAGCCCACATGTCAATGACGAGGGTAGAACGTCCTGAGTGAGAAAAGTCGAAGTTTTCAAATCAAATAAAAATTCAAGAATGTTTAAATCTAATTAAATTCATATCTTTTGAAATAACTCGAATTTGTAAAAACTTTCAAAATGAAAAGTAAATGTTTTCCAAATATGAATTCAACCATGTTTTCAAATTTGACCAAGTTTGACTCTATCTAGTCAAACCTTTGACTTTGACCCTAATTAATAATTTTGACTTTTAATAAATTTAAATTCATAATTCCAAATAATACAATTAATATATGTTTTTGAATCAGAAAAATGTGAGGAATTCAAATATGCCATTCAAAATATTATTTGGACACTTTAAATTTCAAGTCAAATTAATTACAACCAAATGCCCCTGGACCTTAATAAATTAATAACTTTTGTTTTATAACTCCGAATTTGACAAATGATATGTCTAAAATAATCAGCTCGACGAGACCTTTCTGTTTATGCTATCCATGACTTCAATTGCAGCATGCATCATATAAAAATATAGTGTACAACAACTATCATGACAATAAAATGTGATCAAAACCCAATAGAAATGTTATTTCTTGTATCCCACACCCCACCCATGCCATGCTACGTTATTGCCATGCAACTTGTGCATCATTCATCATGGCATGATTGTTTGCTTGACGCATTTTATTCCTTTGCTTGTGCATTTTATTTATGTTGGCCCTTGTCTGTTTGGTTCTTCTTCGAATAGACACTGAGCAGGGGATATATCAAGAGAACCAGGAGCACTACCCAGATCCGTCTCTCGCTTCAACTGAGTTGCCAGGCAAGCACTACCACATGCTTGCATACATACAGTACCTATTGCCTCTATCTTATTCTTGCATCATGGAGTCGCGATTGCATTAAACTGAATCCCAAGTATTGCATAGCCTTTACCTTTAAACCCCACCAAGCTTGTTCCTCCATCCCATGAGCCATTACTACAGGAGTTATTTGAGCCACGCGAGTCGTAGAACAGCATGTGTAGGGTATGTGAGTGTCTGATGGATCACGAGGTACCTAAACAACTTAACCTGAGTAGTAATGGGACAACTAATGAAAGTGGCACCGGTGAGCAATATCTGTTATTTGGTTTTTCCTACTCACTTGTGTCCCGTAAGACCCCGAGTACTTGATTCCTGTTCCAAGAATATTCGCGCTATCCACATCCTGGAGGCTTATGGGACCCCCCTGAGCCAGAGCTTGATTCAGTCTTATTTCTTGGGGCCACAAACTAGTTTGAAGTTTTATTTACTATCCTGTACTTATGCCATGTTACTATTTATTTACGATTGTGCGAGGAGCACACTGTACTGTTTAGGAATTGTGACCCGTTTACGCGGTATCGACAAGCCCAGTTTTGGGTTCCCAGTCGCTTCATGTACCCCCACAAACCTCGGTCCGTCTCAAGTCGCCTAACTTCGTTGCGGGTGTACTCAAGGTGGCCTCAAATATTTCTGAATCCGTGATTGCTTTGTCGTGAAGGCCTCGTTGGGTTTTGATTTGGTTTTCCGAGGTTGATCGAGTGTGTGTTGCTATTTGTGCACCCTCAGGTAAAACTTTCAAAGCCGTGTCGGTTATGGACGACTTGGAGCACGGCCGATCATAGACAAGCATAACTAAAGTACCGCTTTAATCGACTAAGTAAATGACTAGTAAATAGTGCAACACTCATGGAATGGTTAATAAAATTGCCAACGGATGGGGGTTGTTAAATCGCTTCCTCGTTGGTAGCGAGGAGGAGGATGGATCGATGAAATTATCGTTATAATCTGTCATTAATTCACGGACATCCGCCTATCATTGGTTAGGCGGATGGTTAGCGTTATCTATAGAACTGTTAGGGTTTATCTTTCGCCGCAATTGCGTCACCCTGGTTGTGTCCTCTTTAGAGGCATTAAGACTTCTTGAGTACCCTTAGGGTCTCACACGATAAATTATTGGTTCGGATGAGCAGTACACTCGCAGGATGGATCTTTGGGTGGAAGAGGTCGATGATGTGGGCAACGATCGCTCGTGTAGAGATTCCGGAACGGGATCCGTGAGATCTGGGCGGGATGTGCTTATTTCGTGGCATCTTATGCCGATTTGCTTCTTATCCGTACTCGGACTTTGTTTTGCCGCTTGATACTCGATGTGTGTGATGTGAGGAATTATCCTAAAATATTATATCTATCTAGGTCATTTGAATCTTGCCGTATGGCGTTGCTATATTTCCTTTCTTTCTAGATGGAATGGCTCTGATGTACTTTTGTATGGTGGCTTGCATACATACTCATTTGTGTATGTAGTTGATCGCTTCGCCTATTACGCTTGCGTCACAGTCCCGATGAATTGGAAGTGGTTGGGACGGCCGAAAGGTCTACCCGTGAGTGGCTTTTGGGCCTCACCGTACTATTTCAACCACTACCGTTCATCCAGGCTTGTATCTAGGAGCGTAATTCACCGAGATAGTTACATGCATCATATGATCCTTGATCGGGACCTCGTGCTTCAAGCATATTAAACCGAGCATACATGGGCACATGTCGAGGAACCTACATCACTTGTGATAATCCTCTTATTTTTAATGTACTTTGAAAATTATGTTTGATTGTGGGAAACTATGCCATTGTAAACCATTTATATTAATGAACTACATGAATTTTATTCATTTCTTTCATTTTGTTATAATATTTTATCGAAATATCTATGCCAAAAGGCCAACTGGCTAGCGCTGGCCAAAATGATCATCTCGGACCAAATGTGCCTGGTCGCTTGGGACTGGCGTGCCGCGTTAGAGATCGACCCATTTTATGTCCATCGACCAATCCAAATGGACCATTTTGAAAATATTTGGCCGTCCAAAAAGAGTCATGTCGCCGGAGATGCCCTAACCGATGACGGACAACATGATGATATGTACCTTCACCATGGAAGCATCACCAATATTCCAGCATTGTTTGATGTGGTGATGGTTCAGGAGCCGATTTAACAGATCAAATCCAGTTTTGCACATTACCAGCACCGCTCCTCCATGAGCAATTTTGGCCAAACCCATCCACCGCCAACCACCTCTCAGATCTGGCACACCCTCGACCTGTTGTATAACATGTGACTCGTGAACAACTCTGACATGTGCCGTGGGGCCTCCTCCGTGTCTCTTTTGGCCGTGGGGACTCCTCCGTATCTCATCCGGATGTGGGCATTCCACTGTGTCTCTAAGAAACACCATGGGGCTTTCTCCCATGGCAAGGAAGAGTTCTACCGGAAAGTCCGTTCATAGGCTACAAGGCAACATGGTGATCTTGCACACAATCATTGGGCTTATCTGACCAAGCTCTACCAACCCATCATCTCCTCCTGCCACACACACACGATGCGGTGATAGGGAGCTCGTGCATGACAACAAGTCATGCTTCCCCACCGCTGTCAGCCACCGCAGACGAATATGACTTCGTCTGTCTTTAGGACGACGTATAGCTTACGACGTGGGTGATACAAATGTCATGTGTAAGATAGGAGGCCACAAAGAATGCCCCATGCCATAGCCAAAGTGCTCTAAGACAAGATCCAAATTTTTCCACGGATGACAACTAGAAATGACGATGATGCGTGTCTTAGCTCACCTAGACACACATTGGCGGACTGAGGAAAAAACTATAGGGTGAATATGCTTTAATTTTTTTTCTACACTAGCATTTATACGACAAAAAATTGGCAAGTAAATAATATAAGTAAATATATAATTGATTCACAACATTATAGTTTACCACCTGTGCATTCTTCTTTGCTTCATGTTTCTCGAAAAGTGCCGCAATGTGACTTTTTTCTCTTCGTACTCAATTCTACAATTACAATAGAGAACATATAAACAACATGGTAAAAAAGCATACACACATATTTGAAAACAATTCAGGAATCAGATCAGACTAATGTTCATTTAGGCCTCAGTAACCCAATATTTACCTTGTTGTTGGCTGGGCCTGCTACCGCCACTGCTTCTCGCGCCTGATGTCAGCGCCTGGGCTGGCCGAGCGGCTATCGGAAGCTGCAGCACGGGGGCAGCACGCAGCGACGCAGCAGGGAATCGCCGAATCGGTCAATCAGGGAGACGGCCGAGCGCAGGGTGGCAGACGGGGATCAGGAAGGCTGGGAGGGGCGACCGGACTGGGCGAGGGCGACTGGCAAGGGGAACCCAGTGGCCGTCGCCGCGTCTCCTTATCCGGTCGTGTACGCGCGTTCAGAGAGACAGAGACGAGGAGGACAGGTCGCTGCTCGCTCGAGTCCCTATCCCTCTCGCTCGTTGTCTTGGCCCAGGAAAGATCAAAGATTAGGGGTAAAATATTTTTTCCTAAACTATCTAGGTGGGTCACGGCCCATCCGGCCCGCCCTGCCTCCGCCAAAGTATAGGTATCAGCCAAGAAAATGACGCAAAACTATCATATTTGCGGCTAAGGCGACAATCCTTTACAAAAAAAACTATCAAAAACATGCATTTTGATGAGTTTTTGGTCACTTTGCCTCAACTGTTGTGGTTTTGCGTCATTTACTCCGTATCAGCCACACAACAAACTAGCTAAGCTAGCTTACGGACTTGAAACAGGAAAAGAAAGTTGTGCATACTAGACGTGCACACATAAGCAAAGTGAATCTTAATCGATTGAGTGTATACATCCAAATTATATGTAAGCCTTTATTTTGAATATTCAAAAATACTCTTCTAAAGTTATGAAAAAAATCTAAAAAAATACAAACTTCCGTTCCAAAATAATTTGTATGTTGGGCTACATAGAAAAAACAAAATTAGACATATGTTTGCCAACTGTGCACCTTTAGACCCTGTGAGAATTGTTTTTCTTTTTGTGTGTAGCCCAACACAAATCAGTTGAGTTGAAATTTTGCACAATAAAAATGCTTAGAGGTCGTTTGATATCCATCATTTGAGCCTGAAATCTTGAAATTTATTTTGCAATTCCATCCTATGATGTTTGATTGACACGGAATTGGACTGTCATTTCATTTGGCAAATCCATCCAAATATCCCCATGTGTAAACCTGATTTCTATCTCATTCCTGTCATTTCCAAATTCCGGTGACATCCAAACATATGGATGTTTTTGAAATCATAATATAAATAAAATAAATCCACGTATTCATTCATTTTTACTAAATAAAATAAATACATGGGTGCCAAACGACCTCTTACATTATTGCTCATATGTATATATTTTTTGAACGTGTTTTTATACTTTGAATTGCATTTTTACCGTGCTGTATGTGCTGTATGTTATATAAAAAAGTTACTTCCTCATATTCAATCAATAGCAACTGTTGGCATAGTGGATCTTGTCGGTGTGTACCTGTACAAAGTTGTTCAGTTCGATTCCCCTTGAAGCATGTATGTTTAACTATTTTATTTGTACACGTGCTGACAGTGGTTCCATCTGTTAGGCCTCACATAAAGGACACAAATGCCAGAGAAAAATATATAAAAGTTTTTAAAAAAATTACGATATCATAGGTGGACGAATTTAGTTAAATTTTCTGAAATTTAATCAAATAGGACTAAAATGTTCTAAGGATAGAAGTTGTGGGACCAGTCTTACTCATTTTGCAAGATGTGGGACTAGATCGTTTTCTCATAATGCAAAGTGTGAGATTAAAATTAAAGTTTTTCCAAAACTGAAGTATATAATACCGTAGTATTCTAGTGCCTAGCAAAGCAATACTTCTGTTTTTCTTTTTTCTTAGTTTTAGAAAAAAAAGGGTCTGATTTTTTTCTCAAATACTTAAAAAAAATTATAGTTTTTGGACAATATTTCAGTTTTGAAACCATATTATTTAGTTGATCCGAACACCTCAAAGTATTTAATACTTTAGTTTTTTTTTAGAAATCAAAGTATTTCCTTAATACTTTAAAAATAGTTTGATGCCAAACAGGACCTAAGTCTCATAATTTTAGTGACATAGATACAAGAATTTCTTCTTGAGAGTGCAGATGCAATTTCAGAAAGTACTAATTACCAAAGTTTAAAATAACCAGCTATTTCATTTAGCGGCAAAATTTTTAGTAGCTATACAAGACTATAGCGGGGCTCTAGCAGGCTATTCCGTTTTAGCTGTTTTACAAAAAAAGGAAATTTTAGTCATATCTTGCTAAAAAAAGAAAAAAAATATGACACAAACATGAATCGAGCTACAACTCGTTCAACTATTCAACGCAAATAAGTATTTAACTATTCAACTTACAATATTTTATTAAATTAGATTGAACAGAAAAAAAAAACAATCCATAAAACATGACTTTTAGCGACTAAATTGAGGACTAATTTATGGCTAAATCTGGCTATAACAGGCTATTAGCGGCTATTCTCTATTTAGCCTATGAACGTCATAGCCATAGCGGGAGGTCTCTCGAATCTATAGCCGGCTATTGAAAACTTTGCTAATTACACCAGTTCGGTCCGAAGACGATTATTGCAGCTCCGGCGTGTTTCGTCGTCCATCGGTGAAGTAGATTAATCATGCAGGGTTATGGACTTCGAGAGAGATGGATGATCGGAGAATTAGTATGGCTTCTCGCCTTCGTAGTTCCCTGCCGGGTAGTAGCTGCAGACCATGAGGGTGTCGCCGCTGGTGCAGGTGACGCGGCCACAGCCGACGGAGGTTGTGTCCTTCCACACGACGGCGGTGTAGTGGGCGCACTGCTTGCCGGGGTCGCAGGTGTTGGTATTGTAGTGGTAGTTCTTCTTCTCTTCGCTCCACTCGTCGACGGTGTGCCGCCACGTCCACGACTTGCCGTCCCCGTACATGAGGTTCTCCCCGTACGGCCCCGTCGAGTGCTTCAGCGCGCAGTCCCCCTTGCGCTTCTCCGCGTACTGCTGCGCGTACTTGGCCACCGTCGCGTTCCACCTGCACGGACATCATGCAGTTTTGTTTAGTTCGATCGGCAGCCCGCCGGCCGGCCGGCCGGAGTAGATGCATGGTGTCAGTCGTCGTCTCCGGCGCCGGCGACATGCAATGCAACGAAGAGGTCTTACCTGAGGGGGCCCTCGCCCTCCTTGGCGCGGAACAAGTTGTGCTCCTTGAGGATGTTTGCGATGGCGTTCTGGCTCAGCCCGTCCACCGGCTCGCCGTCGTCGTCCACCTGATTCTTGCCGCCGCCACCACCACCGCCGCTAGTGTACGAGCTCTTCTCATCGCTCGCCGGAGATGTAGGCTTGGCCGGAGGTTTGGGATCGGTGGGCGTCGCGCCGGTGCGATAGAAGTCTCCCTGCCCTGGTGCCGTGGGTGTGACGGGCTCCGGCTCCCTCGTCGTCTCTGCCGCTGGCTCAGGCTCCGGCTCAGCTGGCTCGTTTGTCGTCTCCTCCGCTGGCTCCGCCTCAGGCTCAGGCTCGGTCATCCCCGCTGGCTCCGACTCAGGCTCAGGCTCTGTCGTCGTCTCTGCCGCTGGCTCCGCCTCAGGCTCGGTCGTCGTCGTTGGCTTCGGGATGTAACCGTCGAACGCCCCGGCGAGGCTGGATACGTCGCCCAGGTGCGTCTTGCTCGGGGCGTACAAGGAGAAACCCGGCCTCTTCAACAGGTCGGGCATCGCCATCGCCTCCGGCTCCGGGGGGTACTTGTCGTTGGCCTGCGGCTGCGGGAGGTACTTCTGGTTGGGCTGCGGCTCCTCCATCTGCTGGCTCGCCGCCGCAGGGACGCCGTATCCGTCCTGGCCATGGGCGCGGCCGGCGAAGAGCAGGCACACCACGGCCACGGCGGCGATCACCGCCGGCACCAGCTTCTCGGCGTGCATGGTGTGGCTCAACCTTTTGCACACGCACTTAACGTTTACAAACTGATGATGCGTGCTTATATGTAGATGGAGAGAGGGAGATGCTATTGTCGGTATGGATGATTAGTGGCCACTGCTATTTTCGGACCAACCCGGCCTGACGCGCTACCAACAACAATGGACGTCCTAACAGCCGAACAGAAAACCAAGGATGCACTGACAGCCGAACATTTTAAAGAGAAAATAAAAATCATCGTCTAGATTTCGAATGTAAGCAGAATTAACGTAAAAACCAAGGATGCACTGACAGCACCAGACAGATTTTTTTTTGTTTTTGTCCCTTTTGCAAGGATAAGTAAAAATATTAGTACAAACAAGCTGCAAGAAAAACTCTGAAATCATCCGAGGGCCAAGATGGATACCTCAAAAGAAAATCACCCCTAACCCTAAACCGCCGGACTGCATTGGGTAACCGAACCGCTCCCGTGCGGTGGCGCCGCGCCTCATCGGGACGCCCGCAGCCTCCCCTCCCCCTCCTTCGCCGGCGGCGGCGACGCCTGGGCTAAGCCCGAGCAGGACGACGACAAGGGGTTCCTCAAGCAATGGGGGGTCTGAGCAGAGGTGGGCCCACAATTTCAAGACTGTATTCAAATTTTCAAAGTATAGAATTTCTTTTGACAGTGTGTTTGGCATGTATAAGTGATTATGCATCATATAGTCCTAACTGTATAATGTATAGAAGATATGACACAAGAATTAACACCATTATATATCTAGCATAATATGAAGATTCATACAACAATCATAATCATTATATTATGCAACCATTGTGCACGCATGTGTATCATGAAATGACGAACAATATTGCAAAGGAAAGTTTTTCTTTTCGTCGCAACAAAAGCCATTTTTTATTTTTCAAGTGCAAAAAAAGGGTGTTTTGTAAAGAAACAACCAAATGAAAGTTTTAAAATGATAACATATTTTTCAAAAATACTAGACCACTTTGAATGCACAATTTTCCAACCGGGATATCTCAAACCTTTCTGTCAATCCCTCGTGAAAAAGACAAATTCCTGTCGAATCGGCAGGAAATGAGTTAGATTTGAACTACAGGTACATGATATGATGATCATGATTTTTTGTAAAAATAATTTTTAGTTTCATTATATGATATTTTTTTAGAGATCTAATGCAAGGTTTCTTTTTTGTCGCAAAAAAGCATTTTCTATTTTCCGAGTACCCAAAACAAGGTGTTTCATGAATCCTGACATAGTTTGGTTGGTCTAATATTAAAAAGTAAGATATATAATTAAATAGATGTTAGGGATTCATATTTGGATTACTCTCATTTTTATAATCGATTTGGATATATTATTTGTCGAATTATGATTTACGGATTTGTAGATATAAATTATTTAATTTTAAATGAAAAAAGACAAAATAAATAAAATTTATTTTATTTTTATTTGAATTGAAGATTATTATTACTTATTCATTGTTGTTTACTCAAATAATTGTATGAAATATAAAAAAATAAGGCGGGCGCTACGCGTCCCCCGGGGGATCAAATCCCCCGATCCCCCGGGTCCATAGCCGTCTGATGCGGTCACCATCAACGGTCCAGGTTCTTTCCTCGCGTCGTTTCCCAACCTTTCGCTCCGCACGTATAGAAACACTACGGAGAGAACCCAAGCATATTCCAATCTGCATAAGAACACCCGGTGGATCGGCAAAGCTCTGCCGCGAGCCGAAGCTCATATCACCCATGCCCTGCGAAGAACGGGCGGCGCTTACCAAACTGCTACAACCACGATGACTTGAAGCAAAGTCGGCAACGACTCAGAAAGAAGCGGCGGTGGTGACGGCTTGCAGACCGGAGGCCATTGTAGCAAAGACGACGAATATTTGTAGCGAGCTCGACGACCACTCAGTAGCCACGGCGACCGCCGGAGGCCATCGTAGCGATACCGGCCTTAGCGTGTAGCAGGTCCGCGAAAGCACGCAGCAGGCCACCGCCGGCGTAGTAGTAGCGGTCCGCGAAACGTGTAGCAGGCCATCGTCGCATGTAGCCGCGGCGGCAAGCACTTGAATCTGGCGGCGCGTGGCGAGCGGTGACCATCTCATGCGAGCCACGGCCCGTGTAGCAGGTCCACGAGCACGTGTAGTCTTGCGAAGCACTTGAAGGCGGACGGCGTCGCCGAGGCCATCTGTAGCGCATCTGGCATCCGCGTAGCGACCATCGCGTCTGCGCGGTGGTGAAGTCGCGTGAGCACGGCCACCGCCACATGTAGCCGTGGCGGTGTCCGCGTGTAGCGCCACGATATCCGCGTGTAGTGGGTCCGCGAGCACGCGTGCGGCGGTCGCGTGTAGCAAAGACCGGCGAGTTGTAGAAACCACGTCGCCGCAGCAGCTGTAGTAGGTAGCGGCGCTTGCAGTGAGTCGCATACGGTGGCTTTTTTTTCCAAAGAAGACGGCGACCGACGGCGAGATAGCTTTGCGGCGGTGGGCGCCCAGGCACCACGGATATTCCTTGCACTAGCAAGGCTTGTGTGGCGTTGGCGGTGAGGTGGCGTAGTGGCGGCGAACCTTTGGTGTGGAGCAGTGGAGAAGAAAGAAAGCTGTCAGATGCGTTTTTGCAATGGAAGGAGAGGAAAGTGATAAGGCAAGGGGACACATCGTGGGTGGGACCAGGGGTTAAATTCCTGCTTTTACTTTACGGGGGAGACGACGTGTCCAGCGACGTATCATTTTTCTCTTTTTTCTATTAGGCCAACACGCGCAGCTACTGGTGTCTTAGCAACTCAAATTCCGCACGTTCTAAGACGCGTGGCAGACGGAGGAGCCGGGGGACGCGAGCGCGTGATCCCCCGGGGAACAGTATCATTTTCCAAAAATAACCCAAACGCTAATAAGTGCTCGCTGGTCAGTTTGCACTATCTAGCCATCGTTTGCTGACCGTTAGATTTCACCTGATCACATCACGTCGCGTTAGTTGTTCCGACAACGGCAGCGCGTCGGTGGCCTAACCACATCGCACGAGTCGGACCCTTCTCTATCTCTATCATTTTCCGTTCCCCATTCTAGCTCAAACAGGCAGCCGCCGATGTCATCGATCTTCCATGTTGCCCTGGAAGGATGCCGCGCCACCGGTGGCTCTCGCCCTAGGACGACGGGTCCGACGGCTGGAACCACCGGCAACCGCCAAAGCTGGGGTGGACGAGCAGGCCGAGGAACACCAAGAATCCCGAGATCCGGTCGCTGCTGGCGCCTTTCCAGGTCTACTCGAGATTGCCAGCGTCATATCTGCCCGTCCGCACAGGGTTCGCCGGCGGCTGCTTCGGCATCCGTCTTGCAAGCGGTGCAGACAACGATGGTGGAACTGTGGCTGTCCATTTGAGCCGGCTGTGGCTGTCAAGCAGGTACTGACGAGAACTCAACGCGACTCACCCTCGTCGCCATGTCAATTGCATCTTCCGTCCAAGGTCGATCCCCTTTCCTGCGGCCACCCTTTCCCTGTGCAAGTCCACGCTCCATCAACGTGTGCCATCATGCGGTCCCGGTGTCTGTCCATGGGAGGCGTCAGGTGCGCAGCCGCTGAATCGAGTCAAGCAAAGCAGTAGTCCCTCTCTGCTACCTGTACCGGTTTGTGGTAGCACACTCCAACACCAGATTAGCACATCCCTACATCACATTATTTGCTTTGGTCTTAGTGAGCAACTGAGCATGTGCAAATCGCAGATCGATTTTGGGTTGGATACCGCAGCTTGTAGGAATATATATCTAGCTATAAGATATGCCAACATTGATGAGTTTAGCTTTTTTGTTTTGGTTTCTACTACTTCCTCCGACCCATATTAGTTGACTTGTATTTATCAAATTTTGGATGAATCTAGACACTATTTAGTATATAGGTTCATCCAAATTTAAAAAAATTTGAGTCAATTAATATGGGTCGGAGGGAGTACTTGAATTTTAAAATTTGGAAATGTGGTCAAATTATTGTAGAGTCTTCAAGTCTACTTCGGTCTTGAAAATGAGTCGCCATATTTGATTGGTTTATAGAAACACTCGGTAGATAAAGAGTACATTTTAGGTATTTAAGTGCTTAGAAATGGTTTTCTCAAGGCATGTCTCTTAAATTGCTTTTGAATATTGTTTTTTGTTGCTTCACGGTTGTGCTAAATAGCTTACACATTTTTCGCACTCTAACCATGCAATCAGCCATACAATTAATTAAGTTGCTCGGCTGCTGTCAATTAGGTTACTTGCTTTTATAGGTTTACTTGGTTTGTTTACATATTCTAGGAACCATACGTGCTTAAGTTGATTACCCACTTTAGCTTAAACTGCTTCATACTTTCTCCTAAATTGCTTATTATGTTTGATTAAGTTGATTAACGACTTTAGCTTAAGTTGTTTTACACTTCTTCCTAAGTTGATTATCCTGTTTTATTAAGTTGATTAAAGACTTCATCTTAAGTTGTTTTCTAGTTGAACTAAAGTTTCATGTCTCGTTTCATTAAATTAATTATCCACTTTATCCTTAGTTTCTTCCCACTTTATCCTAAGTTGATTAGTCACTTCAGCTTAAGTTGCTTTTTAGTTTATCCCAAGTTGCTTGTCCCACTTAATTTAGTTGATTATTCACTTTGTCTTAGGTTGCTTCCCACTTTATCCTAAGTTACTTATCATGTTTCATTAAATTAATTATCCACTTAGCTTAAGTTGGTTTACACTTTCTCCTAAGTTGCTTATCATGTTTCATTAAGCTGATTAATCACTTTAGCTAAAACTTCTTCCCACTTTATGCTACGTTGCTTATTCCATTTAATTAAGTTAATTAGTCACTTTAGCTTCAGCTTCTTCCAAATTCCTAAGTTGCTTATCTTAGCTGGGCATTTGATTTGCTTTATCGATTCCCTTTTTCGCTTAGCTCCAAAATTGCTAGAACTCAGACTTCTTAGATGTGCCAGTTTCTTCAATGTTCTCATTGTCCTCATCAATTTGTATAGGACTAACATATTCTACAATAGTCATCCTCTCCTTTTCCACTCCATCTATTTTTTGGTGCCTGAGACTTGTAGCAAACAAATTGTTGCTTCCACAATTCATAAGTGAAAGGTTGTTCGTCGATATATTCGACTTGATAGAGAAATCCAACTTCAACGAGTAAGCATTGTAGTATGCTCTTGAATAAGTAATAGTGTAATTGTATTTGTAAATGCAACCAAGTGGGGTATAATTTCAACTATAGCCTCCATGTACTAAATGCAACCAAGTGGGGTATAATTGGAACTAAAACACTATCGACCGAAGGTTGATTTTTTCCCAAGTTGCATCCATTTACCAACTAGGTTGTAGCTAGAACAAAGAAATCTTGATGTTGAAGATGATAAGTTGCATGTTGTCGATAGTAAATTGTGTTTCACACATGTGGTAAGTTGCATACCTATTATTGTAAAGTTTGTATACCCCTAGTAGTAAGTTTCATACCATATCTATGAAGTTGTTTACCTCTTATTTTAAGGAGTGGCAACAACAATAGCCTGCACAAAGCACAACTGAGTGGGGGGTATGGCTGCAACTAAAACACCACAAAGAGTAAGTTTCTTTTTTTTATCCCAAGTTGCATCTATTTGCTAACGTGGTTGTATCTGGAACAAGAAAAGTTACATGTTGAACATGATAAGTTACATTTACCGACACTAAATTATGGTTTCACACATGTGCTGAGTTATTTTTTGCCATCATAGAGATTGGATGGGCCGTGGCCCATTCCGTAGTGTCCGTCTCCTTGTCCTCTCACGGGTAATCGCCCTGCTCGAGCTGCTACTGTCGACAACGTCAAGGCAGAGGCCATCGTACCGCAGCGAGCGGCATCGGGCAGGGGTCATCGCAGCGGTGCAGTGGGAACATCATGATTATGCTGATGAGGATGAATGTCCATATTGCAACCCAGTAGGAATGGCTGCAACTGAAACACAACCAACAACTTATTTCAACCAACCAACATCAATTGTAGTGTTGTAGAATCACTCTCATGCAGTTGTATATCATTGTCATGAAGTTACCTATCGTTTTTTCTAAGTTGCACACTATTTTTTAGAAGTTGTATTTTTGTTGCTACTAAGTTGTCCTGACAGCCAACTAGTGGTGCAAAGTTGCGGGTCTTACTACTATGAACTGGTTGGACTTGTTGGCTGTTGTTGCTAAGCGAGTATCTCAGAAATTAAGTTTGCTATAAAATATACTCCCTCCATCCAAAAATAGATGTCTTGGGTTTTTCAAATTTTGGATTAATCTATATACTAAATAGTGTCTAGATTCATTTAAATTTTGACAAATTTGAGACATCTATTTTAGGACGGAGGGAGTACAAAACTTAGTGTAAGCAACTCTTTGTATGAAGTTGCTTTGTCATATCACTAAGTTGTTTTTAAGTTTGTTGATATATATAAATAGAATCTACTTTTGAAGATCTCGCGATGAGAGACCCAATGGTGAAAACAGATTTCAATTTGATTATATGATTTAAAAGTTCTGGCATTTTAAATTTTGTTTTCAAGAAAATTAAATACAATACTACTTTCGCACATGGTGTTCCTAGCCACGTCCACTTTTAAATTTATAAAGGTCTAAAGATATATGGAATAAATGTGTCTACATGTGAGTGTTCGATGCCTTTCAAAAATAGTAACGTAAGAAGACTAATCCGGTAAAAAGACTAACTAGCCACCGGTGGCTGCCTAGACGCGCCCAAAATAAATACGTCTAACATTGTAGTCCAATGGTTACTAGGATTGATATGGTAATATTCACAACATGTTCTAATTTCCTTGTTGGAAGCTCATGTGGAAGGAATGGAGAAGTTAAACATGCTGGGGTTGGAGTAGTGTTAGGATGGGTGACCGATTGAAAAGTTTGACTACTTGTGCAATTTAACTTGAGACTAAATGTACTTAGAATTAAAAATGTCCGTGTGAGATTAATAAGTTAAAAAAATGAGAACTTTTTTTTGAAAAAAATATGATTTTTTTTAAAAATCTAAAGCCGTCGGCGAACGGCCGTTAGTCATCTAGATGGGACCCATACGGTCTACGTCTATATAGACCGACGACTTTTCTACGTCGACGGGAAGAGGGGCTACGTCTACGAGGTTGTACGTCGACGACATCCGTCGGGCCAGCCCACGTCGACAAGATTTAAGGGCTAGGCCGTCAGGGCCCGGCCGTCGGTGTAACAGTCGTCTCCTGTAGTGTATCTAGCATAATATGAAGATTCAGACATCAATCATAATCATTATATATCATAGGAGAAACATCTAAAGTATAAGAGAACATATAATTAAATAGCAAAATGATCTTCTAAATTTCGGACTAATTCAATCTGAATCGAATGTTGTCTGAATTTCAAGTATATATATACCTCAACGAATGGTTCAGAAAATTCAAGACTTTTGAGCTGCCGACATCTAAGTCCAAACTACAAACCTGGTTATCGTCAAGCTGCCGAATGCCGAGGAAACCCGAGGTCGAGAACAAGAACATGGGTCGTCGTGGCCGTGTTGGGGCTTGGAGATGAGGCGGAGACCGGAGGAAAGAATGTCACGCCGTGGCCACTATTCCATCGTTGCTCGTCGTCGGCCGTCATCTAGGGCTCGATTAGCGTCCGTGTCGAGAAATTTGGGGAGCCAACGCCCGAACAACTGCATCATGTTTCTCGCACTTGACGTGCCTAGCGTGTGCCAGCGTCCTGGGTGTGGGGATGTACCTAATTGGGCCAGAGCTAGTTGGTCCATTTAGAGGGAGGTGGCTTTGTTTGTCTTTTGGACCAAATACTCTGTATCGCCTTTTACTAGATGGATCAAGCATGTACGTCGTCCTCTTTTTATATCGTTTTAATTCTTTGACTGATAGTGGTGTTGTTCGCTGGACTATTTATAGTTTTTTTGTTCGTTATGGCATATGAACGTCATACTCGCTCTGTCCCAAATTACTCTTCATTCTAGGTTTAGTCAAAGTCAAACATATTAAAACTCGTCCAAGCATATTCTATAAAATACCAACATTTATAAAATCTATTATATACAATATAAAAGTATGTTTATGGTAAGTCTAATTATATTTATTTAATATTTTAGATGTTAATATTTTTCCTGATATACATAGTCAAAGTTTATAAAGTTTGACTTTAGTTAAACCCAAAACGCAGAGTAAAATGAGATGGAGGGAGTATTATACTAAAATAATTAAGATGCCGCTGGGTATGGCCGAATTGAAGGACAATGCCTTTTTTTGCTATAAAACTCCTCTCCTTAGGTTCAAAATTTAAAACCTTATAATTTAATCACTTTTCTCTTTCTAAAAAATCAATTCAGCATATGTTTTACAAAATAAATAAAAATAAATGATGAAACTTTCTTAAATAAAATTTGAGAGAAGAAACTCGGATGGACCAGGACAAATAGCCCAACCCAACACCACACCACACACGCAACCCTCACCGCATCGATCCACCGCCCCGCCGCCACCACTTCTCAAATCCATAGCACCAATCGTGCCGCCGCTTGCGTCTCTCACCTCCTCCCATGGCCGCCGTAATCCCCGTCTCGAGACCCAGTTTCAGCACCGCCACTTGGCCCCAGTTGTTCCCACCGCCATTGACAGCCACCCGGGATTTGTCGCCTTGACCCGCACGCGTCCCTCGGATCCATCACCGCCACCCATGCTCCGGGCGGTTCTAGCTCGCCGCCTCCATGTCTCCAGCACCGCAGTTGATGAGGATACAACCATGGATCATGCTGATTTCGACTGTTTGAACTGGAAAGAAATATTGAGCCTCATTGAAAAATATCACAAGGTGAATTCATTCCTAGTTGGACATGATACTTTGATTTATAAGAACTCTATACTACCTAAATCATTGTGTTATTGTTTGACTAGATTTGGCATCTATCGGACTAGCGCCAGCGGGAGGAGAGGGAGGAAGCCGACCGAGAGATGGAAGACGCACTAGGAGGCAATAAGGAGAGAAGGCATGATAAATAGAGATATGTGGCGTGCCAGGACACATTTGAGGTGCACCACGACATATGGCCTGCGCGCCAAGTAGACCGAACCCATTTATGGGTCGGTATGTATCAGTTTGAGTCGAACTGAGTCAGTTTGAGCCAAGTTATGACTGTTTTTAGGCCCGTTAAGGGGGGAGGACGCCCCAGCCATCATATAAACCCTAGCAGCTGCCGCAATTAGGGTTAGACCACGTTTAGATTAAACCAATACTTGTTTCGTTGAACTGCTGCAAGCATTCATCTGAAATTATATGTTCCTCTTTGATTCGATCAGGAATATCTATCATAACTCTACTTTGATTCGATCTGGAGTTTGCTACTGAAAGTTTTCGTGTTTTCTGCTGTTCCATTGGGGATTGGTAGATTGCAAACCGCTTTGTGGTCAGCGGCTACGTGCGCAAGTGTGTGAAGTTGCGAATACCAACTGGGTTGAGATCTGTTGCATTGGCAGCGGGGGAACGGCCGGTGATTCACAGCATCCCACAAGTTATCTCCATTACCTCCACCATCATCTACGACGTGCCCAACGAGAAGATCGGGCCACCCCTTATCATCTTGGTATCAGATTCTCAGGTTTACTCGGTGAGCAATTCATCCCCATAGATTAGTTGTTTTCGAAAAAAGCCACACAAAAATATTAGGGTTCATAGTGTATTGTCATAGCGTAAATAACATTATTCGTGAGTTCTAGTTGCTGATCGTAGTATTTTTGTGTAGCCTTTCTTCTAAATCTGAGTCGTAGTTTTTGTCTAGTTTTTGCCTAGTTTTCGTCTCAGTTTGTCTCATAATCGGAGTTTTAGACTGTTCCTAGCAAGTTCGTCGTGTTCTTGTGTTTTAGATCTAGTAGATCCGTTTTTATTTTGGTTAAATTAGAGTTGCTAGATCTATTTTTTAGAAGGAAGAAAGAAAGAAAACAAAAGTTCCGATCCGATCTGTACGTGAGCAAAGCTCACGTTGAAAAAAAAATCATGGCTACTCTCGCTTGACCTCAGAAACGTCTTTGCTCCTATGTGAAGCCTAAGCGAGCGAGCGAGAAAAAAAAACGGACGTTGTGCCTCTCCAGACCTGAGACAAGTCTCAGCTAGTACGTGCGTGAGCGACCAACGGCAAAAAAAAAACTCCTCACGCCAGTTCTGTGGTTGCACGAGAATTTTTCTAGTCCTTCTGTGGCAGGATTTAGCCCTCTTTTTCTGCCGTGGCAGAGACCATTTTTCAAGTCAATTTTTTTGTTACTGAGTCCACATAGCGTTCCTATCTTTGTGAGCCTTAGTAAGCCTTTCTTGGTGTCTAGAACTATCCTACGAGACTAGCGTGCTTAGTGCTCTTCGGGCTGCTTAGTTTAGCAATCTGGTGCCCGTTTTGTTGAGTCATTGCTAGCGTCTCTCCTTGTGCGTTGCAACACGAGCATTACTCCGATATACCTCAATTTTGAGCTCCCTTTCAGAATTGCAATTGCCCCATTTATCTCCACTGTGTGTTTCCGTGGGTCTTTGTCATACGGTCAGCACTAGGATTTATGAATTGGTGTTGTTAGGTATACATACCAAGCTCCACTATATACCCCTAGTTTTTGTGTGATAATTTTTCACTCGGTATTCGCTTCGTCACATCACGATCTGCTCATACAAGTTGGTAAGCTATCCTAATTCACTTTGGACGGTAAGATACATGTTTTCTTTCAGTTTCGAGTGAGTTGTGAGAGTTTCACCACCGGATTTCCTTTTCTATACTAATATACTAATCATGACTTCTACTAGTGTTGATGTGATGCAGAAATCAAACGATGTTTACCATGACTATTTAGGTATTGTGGTCGGCATGGCATATGATGCCACTCAAGTCAAGTGGAGATTGGACAGTTCTGCATCATCCACAGAATATACGTCTTGGGAATCTCACATGCTCAGTGGTTTTGCGAGATGTCATACCTTCGATCGCAAGTTTAATGGCCATACAGAATATATTCTCGCTCGCCGACGTGTCGATACAAAGGTAACTCGTTGGTGGAAGGACGCTAGGACTGTGTATGGTGTCATAGGTAAAACATTCCTTTGGGAGGATTTCAAGCAATTTCTGCGTTCTAGGTTTTTGTACAACTACACATGGCCTATTCCAGAAATTTTGAGAGTGGACGTCAATGGGACATGTGAGGTGTCTACTAACATAATCATGTCTACTTCTAGTGTTGTACCTTGTGATATGCAGGTTTCTTTTGAAAAAAGGGAGCCGCCTATTTTACAACCTATATCACACAATCGGGTATCATCACTTGAGAAAGCTGTTCCAATACCTACTACATATAGGGAGGATGACATTGATAATGGCACTGGTTTGGGGCTACAACCAACCAATAAGACATTCAGTGAGTCTATTCCTTTGCTGGTTGATTCTTGTAACTTTACAAGCACAAAAATTTCAGCACCGAGTGATGCTTTGCAAAATCTGAATTTTAAGCATGTAGTACTGATTACATGTAACACCCTCAGAATCGGACCTATGCAAGTTTTAGCGAAACCCGCCAAACCCGCATAGAAACGATTCAAAGGTGCCCACCAGGCACTTTCGTGCGGGTGGAAAACGAAGTAATAACATTACACAACAGTCCTCGATGGGACCCACAGAACAGTTATATATACAACACGACTCCATGAGTCAAGATTACAGATATAATATACAAAGATTCAAATCACCTTGAAAACGAGAGAGCGTCCAGCTACGGACAAGATGCAAATGGGGCTAAGAGCCCTGAAGAATAACCAATGGCGTCCATAACCCTGCCCAGGCCAAGCCGGAAGGGTAACCCTGCTAACGACGTCGATCTCAAAACCTGCTTAAACAAAAGGGGTGCCGACAAAGGGCAAAGGAAAAAGAGGCGTCGATCGAGGCCAAGACGGCGAGGCTAGAATTCGGCGGTCCTCGCCTACATAGGTATGGTGGACTGAGCGGCAGCGGCAACATGCACTAAACAACCTATAGAGACTCGATGCAACTGCCGGTTATCAGAGAGGGATAAGAAAGACCTATTCGGAACCAATCCTGGTGCTACCATCAAACAAACTCATCCTGGGGTTTCCCCCTCGAGACCAAACGAGGAATTCAACCGAGGAACTCACACAGTTGACAATTTTATTTATTCAATTATCGTTGCAGCAATTACTAGTCAGACGTAGATAATCATCCTGAGAAATAAGCAGTGGGCACTTTTATTTAACCGTTCCGTTGTAGTTGCAACACTTACTAGTCAGATACAATTAGCATGAGATAACCCAAAACCCAGCAGTTATTGGTACTTTTATTTAGCCATTCCGTTGTAGTTGCAATACTTACTAGTCAGGTACAATGGTCGCAAGCGACAAACGAAACAAGCAATTGTGGCCAGTTTTAATTATCCATTCCATTATAGTGAAGCTGAATTACTAGTCATTATAGAGTCAAATTTACAGCACTACTTTAGTTATAGTTGTCTATGATCGAGATACTGTGCTCCAAGTCGTCCATAACCGCGGACACGGCTTTCAGAAAGTTTTACCCGGCCGGGGTGCACCAATAGCAACACACGCTCGATCAACCTCGGAAAAACCAAATAAAAACCCAACGAGGCCTTCACGACAAAGCAATCACAGGATTCAGAAATATTTGAGGCCACCCTTGAGTACACCAGCGAAGTTAGCTGACTTGAGACGGACCCGAGGTTTGTGGGGGTCATGGCGATCGGGAACCCAAAACTGGGCTTGTCGATACCGTAACGGGTCACAATTCCTAAACAGTACAGTGTGCTCCTCGCACAATCGTAAATAAAGCAGTAGCATGGCATAAGTACAGGATAGTAAATAAAACCTCAAACTAGTTTGTGGCCCCAAGAAATAAGACTGAATCAAGCTCTGGTTCAGGGGGTCCCATAATCCTTCCGGATGTGGATAGCGCGATAAATCAAGGAACATGTATCAAGCACTCGGGGTCCTACGGGACACAAGTGGACGGTTAACAACCAAATAACATCTATTGCCCACCTGTGCCTCTGCTTACTTACTTCAATTTTAGTTGTTAAACAGGAATTAAAGTGAACGATAAGTAAAGCCATGATCATCTCCAACATCACACATACGGCAATACACCAACAACTGTGGCACTTGACGACACGCAACAGCACTGGAGCAAGCGACTACGACGCGCAAGTCCAACTATCTACCAAACAACAGGTAATATGATGTGTCCAAGGCAATATAAGGCTGCGAGGGATATCACGGGCACGAAAACTAGAGCATCGCAACACAAATAGCAATAGATCAACAGGAGGGAATAAATACTATAAAAGTAAGATAGGTAGAAAGGGGGAGATGCTCGCCTGAAAACATTGCCGAAGATTCATCCGAAGATCGGGTCTATACTCGCATCAACTCATCGTCCTAATCCGTGAAGAAGCAAAGCACTAGAAGAAACACCGGATGCACTATTTATTACTACGGCAGAAGATCGAGCATGATGCATGTATGATGCATGACATGGCAAAGATGCGATGCAATTGGGCAATATTAAGTGGAACCGGGGTCCCGACAATTTAATTAGGTGACTTATGTTGTTTAGAAGCCCCGCAATTTAAATGTTGCATTACCAAGACAAAAGATAGCACCGGTTAGATACACAAATTTAAATGAGGCCAATATGAGACTAGATTTGCCCGCATATGGGCCCCATATTTAATTATAAGGTGAATCGGCATAAGGCCCCCAAACCACATGACAATATGCATGCGAGAATGACACTTTGATATGCAACATGTTTTATATATAGCATTTATAAAATAGGGCTCGGGAAAAGGTTCACACATTAGGGGGTCTCGACGAACTTGGGGTTCCGGGGGTTCGGGGTTCGACAGGGGCTCAGGGTTCGACGGAAGCGGTCTCGGCGGAACATTCTCGAACAACGGGGCAGATCTTGTCGCATCCGGGAAGCAGGACTTAGTTCGGAGTCAGGGGCGCATCGGACCCGCTCTGGTCGGTGTCGTTCTTGTCGCATCCGTGGTCTTCGGGTCCGCGTAGACGGTCATGGCGTTCAAGGTGGAGAACTTGGCGTTCCGTGTAAGCGACCTTGGCGTCCTTGTCAGAGTTCTCGGATGACGATGTCGGTCTTAGGTTTGGCGCCGGTGGATCTTGGCGTTCCGGGAAGGAAACCTTGGTCCGGTGTCGATCTCCGGGTACCGTGGTTTCTCAGTGTGGATTCCTCGGTTGGTCGGTGAACTTGGGTCGAAGTCGAAGTTTCTCCCGAAGATCTTGGGGTTCCCTCTTGGTTTGCCGATGCCGATCTTGTATTGGACTCGGGCGTTTTGGGGTACATCGCACAAACACATAAAAAATACACACGTGGCCCATAGGTGGGGACGCGCGGGACGATTGCGAGCAGGACCGGCAGCACGCAGAGGCGGTGGAGCTTGTCAACAAAGGAGGACGCGGTGATGGCGGGGCTCGCCGGGAGGAGCTCTGTCGGCGGGGAGATCGCGGCGGAGCAGCGTCCTGGTGGCGGGCTGAGGACGACCGGCGAGGGGTGCTAGGGAGGATGGCGGCGCCGCGGCTCGCAGCGGGTGAGGCGGAAGGCGGGACCTTGAGGGCAGCGGGAGGCAGACGGGAGGAGGCAGGAGGAGACACCGGCAAGCTCGGCGGAGGAGCTCGGGGGCGATGAGGAGGCCGGCGCCGGCGGACGGAGAGCGACGCCGTGGGAGCCCGCGCAGAGGCGGTGGCGCGGGGTCGGCGGCGCGGGAGGAGCTCGAGGCGGGCGGGCCGGTGGTCGATGGAGGCGACGGGCGGCGCAGGGGCGGGCCGAGGCCGGAGGCGGGCGGCGGAGGCCGGGAGAGCGGGCTGGGGAGAGCCGACAGAGGGGGTCGAGGTGGGAGGAGGTGCAGGGCGGAGCTCGGAGGTTGCGACGCCGGAGGCCGGAGGAGGAGGAGGAGGAGGCAGCGTGGCGGCCCCTCGGAGGTGAGCAGGGAGGCGAGACGGAGCTTGGGGAGGCGCTCGGGGCGAGCTCGCGAGGAGGGAGGAGGCGAGGCCTGAGGCGGAAGGAGAGGAGAGCGGGAGGCGCGGAGGCGCCAAGGCCACGAAGGGGATGCCAAGGGAGAGGCCGAGAGGAGAGGAAGGCGGAAGGAGGAAGGGGCGGCGGTGGAGGAGAACGGGGAGGAAGAGGAAGGAAGAGGACGGGGTGGGGAAACGGGGCAGGTGGGACCCAGGGGCAGGTGGTGGGCCAGGCGTGGGGCGGGGCTGTGGGAGCGGGTGGACCGGGTCCAGGGTGGGTTGGGTGCGGGTTGGTGGGGTGTGGGTCTGCGGGTGGGGTCGGCTGCGGGGTCAGGGAGAGAGGGCCCGAGTGGCAGCGGGTGAGAGAGAGAGGGGGTGGGTGGGGCTGTGTGAGAGAGGGAGAGAGGAGGGACTGGTGGATTGATGAGGTGGCGGGGTGGGTAGGAAATTGGGGGAGGGGTGAGGTGGCGAGCTGTGAGTGGTGGGTAGGATAGGTTTTTGGGTAGATTTAGGACTTCGGGTGGGCTGGTCTAGGTGGACCGTTTTTATTCTGGGGGTGGTCGACTGGGTCGAATCGGCCCGTTCGACTGCCCCCACAAAAAATAATTAAATATTTTATTGGTTTAAAACAAGGCTTTTGCAAACCGATAGCAGACAAAACAAAATAATCCGGAGACCCGGGTTTTGTGTTTGAACAAAGACGGGGCGTTTTAGAAAACAAAAATGGTTTTCTGCAAATAGTTTTATGCAAGCAAATGCAAGATGATGACGATGCTCAAATGCAATGTGGCATGATGACATGAGCATGCGGTCATGATGATGCAATGCACAAAATCAACGCGATTTTCTGGTAGTGGTTTTGCGGGATGCCACATTACACATGAGGAAAGACTTGCTCGAATACCACCTACTGATATTGTGTATTCCATCATGCCAAATGAACCTATGAATATGCGTTGTGCTATGGATAGGATTTCTAAAATTCCATGTCTGAATTCTAGCACATATTCTCCTTCTTTCATCTTTAATCTAATTGGTGAATATAGCATGGATGAAAATTTTCTTGTGGATCACATATGCATTACATGTGAAAGAATTGCTGAATTGAAACTTGTTGTGTTTAGCCATACATGTTATGTGTCAAGATATCTTTGTGGTGGGATAGATACTACAATTTGTGATAATATAAAAGTAAATTCTCATCTAGTTGATATAGTCCACCCAACAAAAGTAACTTTACCTATGTTGGATTATTCCAATGTTTCTAGATTTGAATCAGATTTTTCATACACCTTGTGGTTGTCCCACAACGTGTTGCATAAGTGCGCTACTACTATATACTTCACTGATATTTGCAAATTGAATTGCATGATACATACTGAACAAAATGATTATGTTTATAATAAATGGAGTAGCGCAGTTGAAGCATGGCCTGAATCAATTCAGTTTTAACATAGTTTGAAATAGGTTTGATCTTGTTCATCACAAATTTGATCATAGATCTTCTTTGAGAAAACTGAATTTAATATTGAACAACAAGACTATATATCTATTTGTTTTTCAACATGATCATGATTCTTTATACTTCACTTATACCTGCAATTTAAGTTGCTTGATGAATAGTAGACATATTATTCACGTGAACAAAAATGATACAACAGGTTATGTATACATATACTCTGTGTATACGTTGTTCTTTATGTTCCTTCCACTTTCATCTTACCCAAAGCCGAGGACGGCTTTTCTTGAAGAAAGGGAGGATGATGAGGATACAACCATGGATCATGCTGATTTCGACTGTTTGAACTGGAAAGAAATATTGAGCCTCATTGAAAAATATCACAAGGTGAATTCATTCCTAGTTGGACATGATACTTTGATTTATAAGAACTTTATACTACCTAAATCATTGTGTTATTGTTTGACTAGATTTGGCATCTATCGGACTAGTGTCAGCGGGAGGAGAGGGAGGAAGGCGACCGAGAGATGGAAGACGGACTAGGAAGCAATAAGGAGAGAAGGCATGATAAAGAGAGATATGTGGCGAGCTAGGACACGTTTGAGGTGCACCACGACATATGGCCTGCGCGCCAAGTAGACCGAACCCATCTATGGATCGGTATGTATCAGTTTGAGTCGAACCGAGTCAGTTTGGGCCAAGTTATGGCTGTTTTTAGGACCGTTTAGGGGGGAGGACGCCCCAGCCATCATATAAACCCTAGCAGCCGCCGCAATTAGGGTTAGACCACGTTTAGGTTAAACCAATACTTGTTTCGTTGAACTGCTGCAAGCATTCATCTGAAATTATATGTTCCTCTTTGATTCGATCAGGAATATCTACCATACCTCCACTTTGATTCGATCTGGAGTTTGCTACTGAAAGTTTTTGTGTTTTCTGCTGTTCCATTGGGAATTGGTAGATTGCAAATCGCTTCGTGGTCATCGGCTACGTGCGCAAGTGTGTTAAGTTGCGAATACCATCTGGGTTGAGATCTGTTGCATTGGCAGCGGGGGAACAGCAGGTGATTCATAACATCCCACAAGTTTTCTCCATTACATCCACCATCATTTATGACGTGCTCAACGAGAAGATCGGGCCACCCCTTATCAGCAGTGCGGGCTGCCCGCTCTGGCTTCTGACGACTGCGTCAATGTCCACGAGCCTAGGCGCTACCGGATCCCTCCGCCTGTGTTCCTCGCCTGCTCCTCTCGGTCAACCAGCATGTCCCGGTCGCCATCTCCTCCCTGCACCATCCAAGTGCAGAACCAGGAGGGGCACCTTTGTTGTGCCTGTGCCCAACGGCTATTGGCTTGCACCACCGATTTCATGAACAAGAGAGAGGAGGAAAGGTCAGATTAAGACTTGTATTTGGCTTTACTCTCCATTCTCTGTCTTTGTCGTTCCCACATGTTCATCTGTGAGGTGGGCTTAACATATAGTCCCTCCGTTTTAAAATATAAGATGTTTTAGTTTTGTGAAGCAAATATATCTAGACTACTTTTAATATGTAGGTTCACTCATGTTTGTGATAAATCTACACACTAAAACAAGTCTAGATACATTTCCTTCAAAAACCTAAAACATCTTATATTTTGAAATGGAGGGAGTACTAGAGAAGGACACGAATATGCGTGCAACCATACATTTTCAAGACTAGATAGCTTAGATCTCTTTAGGAATTTTCTGTTTTTCCATACTTGTACCTATTGTCTGCTATATATACCTAGTTTTTGTTTAGAAAATTGGGTATGCATTTGAATACCTTTGAATTGAAGTGGGCCCATCCCTAAGTCTGAGGCGACGCCGACTCTATCTTGGGATTCACTAGCATGTGGGGACGGGCAACCATGGTAGGAGCACTTCGGCGGGCCGTGGCCGTATGGTGGTGGAGACAAGAGGCGACGATGCTAGGGCGATGATCGCTGGAGCCTGGAACCACACGACCCTCACCTGCTGACTTGTCGGTCGGCGATGGCACTTCGTGGAGGTGGTCACTTCCTTCGCCGGAGGTGACCGACCGGTTTCGTGGCTGGTTTGGCGGATCTCATTCCATCATCTAGTCTCGGCTGCAAGTTCGGGAGATATAGTCACCGGTGAAAACCAAGCCAACTCCGATCATGGCAGGCGATTGCGGTGTTTTTGCACTATTACCTTGATGAAAAGATTGTCGTGCAATTATTGTCAAACCACTCATGCTGCTCCGGGGAAATGGTAGGATCTGGTCTTCCGGATTGGATGATGACGTCATTGTGTCGTGTTCTTTGCTAGGAGCATCGTTTTGTGGAGTAGCGCTGGATGACAGAGGCCAGAGGTGAAGCGGGCTTCGTCTTGCACGAAAGTTCGGTGGAGATGTCAAGTCCCTAGCCGACACGTTCTACGCTGAATCATAGTTGTTCGGCAGACGTACAACAGATCCTTCTGAGACTTCAAGTTGTGTCTGCTGGTGGTACTTGGTGACATGGTGTTGCAGTGTATCGGCGGTTTCCGTGGTGTGCTTAGGAGATCGTGCAAAGGGAAGTGATGTCGGTGGCTGGTGTGAGGAGTCTGTGTATCGATCTACACACTAAATATGAGCTAGTGGAAAATAGAGAAGACGGTGAGATATGGAGGAACTGCATTGGCGCGGCAACGCGGATATGCTGCGGCAGATCTGGGCTCCTGGCATGCATGCGCGGTTAGGTGGTTTCCAGGTATCGCCTAGGAGCCTGGCGATGGAATGCTATCATTGTGCTCAGTGTTATCATATTGGCGGCTTTGGCTTATATGATCTTTATATGTCTTTTGGTAGCTTTTGATAATCAATAATAAATAAAGGCTATGTGCATCGCTCAATATAGAGGTTAGGGATCCATTCTCCATTTCAAAAATAAAAGGGAAATCACCCTTGAATTTATCAAGATAATATCTATGAATTTGTTTTCATGATGACTAGTACCTAGTAAAATGATAGAGATAACTGCTTAATAGTTTGATGGATAATATGCACTAGTACAAACTCGTTACTTAGAGACAGTGCTCTCAGACGGTTTTTCACAAGTACCCCTCAGCTGGTTGTTACCCCGCTTTCCCAAAAACCCGCCTCTGTTTTTACCCCTCAGCTGGTTGTTACAAGATGACCGCCTCTGATGGTCTTCGAAGCGGTTGTTTACATTATTAGACTCAAAAAATGGACCCCTGAAAGCTGAATAATAAAAAAACGCCTCAGTATATGATCTTAGGCGGTCTGAAAACTCAATCGTTTCAAATACTCAGAGCGGTGAGCCGGCTATTATTACAAGCCCCCTCAATTTGGTTGTG
Source organism: Avena longiglumis (assembly GCA_030063025.1). NCBI lineage: Eukaryota > Viridiplantae > Streptophyta > Magnoliopsida > Poales > Poaceae > Avena > Avena longiglumis. Next base: position 241,778,155 of record CP125979.1, on the reverse strand, counting down.
TGACACGTACAGTTATGGCACCCGGTCATGGGCATCCCCGCGAGTGCACCTCAGACGGATGGTAATAAGAACCGCCTCTAAGAGTGGTCAGGGGAAGCGGTTATGGTTTTGCCCGCCTCCTAGAGCTACACTCCGAGCAAAACTAAATTTGTGCACATACTCAACAGTCAGTTCCAGAGGCAGAGTACGGACGAACTCCCGTCTGCAGGTTCTCATTCCTCTCTACTCTTCTTTCTATTTGATTAATTTCTTTCACTAGATTTAGTCTAATAATATGCAGATGCTTGTTCATACACAGTGCTCGAGTTGTGCAAATTGTTCAGACGCTTCTCTAGATATGTACAAATGAGAATTTTTTGCTCTGTTTTTCCCCACTATGTACTCTACAAAATGAGGTTTTTTACTTTGTTCTGAATCTTTTCTTTGATCTCTTCTTTTTTTCAGTACGCAGAACCAGACTGCGATGATGAAAATCTGTCGTGTATGCAGCCAGACAAGGTATAACTGTGGCCGTTCCAACATAACTTCAGAGTCCTTTACCATCGTCCTGAATCAGCCTACCTTTCGAGAAGCTATTGTCAGTAATTTTAGCCTCAATCTATCTACAAAGTCCTTCACTATTAGTTAATTAGCATGCCTACGTATGAACTAAATTTATTGTACTAGTGCTTGATAGCTAGTTAGGAATTTGAGTTTTTGTTGTTTGAGGAATTAGAAACATACATGGGCATATCTTAGAAAGTTTTCTTCAGATTTTAGAAGTGATAAGTCATATATGCATCTCTATTTCCTTCGAAATTTGTTAAAGAAACATCAATCAATTGTTTTCTATTTCTGTCATATATGCATCTCTGTTTGTGAAGGAGATATGCCCTAGAGGCAAATAATAAAGATTTTTTATTTGATGAATCTCTTGTTCATAATATGTTTCTTACCATGCTATAACTGTATTAATATGAAACGTTAATACACGTGTGACATGTAAATAACCAGGTCTCTAGTTACCTCTAGTAAACTAGCTCATTGGTCAAGTGATGATCTTATGGTTTCGAGATCATGGTGATAGTGCCGATTGACAATGAGGCCACATCATTGGAGAATGATGTGATAGACATTCATCCTAAAGTTAGTCACAATAAGATCTAGTTACTTAACGTTCATCATTGATGATAACGTGTAAAGACATCGTGGCTTATATCCTTTGACTGTGAGATAATGCATAATTACTGTTTTGGAGGGAGACTTTGATGATATCAAGTATCAAGCCGTGAAAGGGTGATCATAAAGGTATCGTTGGGTTTCCTAAAGAAATGGGTTGAAGAGTTTTTATCAAGACCATGATTTTCCAATCCAAGTAACAGATAGATACACGCGGCCAACTCGATGATGTTGCATTAATAAAGATTGCAAGTGTATGATTGGATCATGGAATGCAACGACACGGGAACGAGTAAATGAGTTCATCGGTAATGATATCGAACACAAGTATGGAGATGCTTGAGGTCAAATCTCGGATAACCTAGGTATCCTATGGCAAAGGGAATAGGACTACGGAGTTAAGGTTCAAGCGATGAGATTAATCGTGAGGGCACGGGGATCATTATGGCCATCCAGGTCCCAATGTTGATCATTGATACAAGAGAGTCTTGATCATGTTCGTAGCAACTCCGAGCTGAAGGGTGGCACACTTAAGGGTGGGGACGCTTTGGGATCAAACCGACACCAAAGGAGAAACGAGAGAGAAACCGGAAAGGTTCCGGGTATTATCCGATGTTGATGGGAATAGGTCCAAATGAAGTTTCGGAGTATGAAATATAGTAATATATGTGTTTTATATTAATTAGTTGAATTAATATGGAAACATATTTTATTTTATATTTTGTGGGCAACCTTAGTGCTATTAGGCCGCTTCTAGAAGGGCCAGAGGGTAGGCTCCTAGGGGAGAGAGGGAGAGAGGGGGCCACCGCCGAAATCCTAAGGGTTCCCACCCGCGGGGTGGGGCCTAGGGCCGGTGGCAGCTGCCCTCCCCCTAGCGGTGGCTTGCGGGTCCCACCCCCAAACCCTAGGGTTTGACCCTACCCCTCCCTACTATAAATAGAGGAGCCCTCCCCTCTATTTGTATCCCAACAACAAGTTCTCTCCTCTCCCCCTAAACCCTAGATCTCTCTCCATTAAATTGGATCTAACCTCTTGGTTTAGTTCTCCACCTCCTCATTACCGTTGTGCGCATGAAGGTCCGACTTCTTTCTTCTTTCGCTGCTCTGCTGGATCAGATCTCGGGAGATGTCCCTACACCGGACGTGTGTAGAGATTTGAGGTGCAACACTTGGGGAACTGTCTTCATCGCTATACACCTACATGCATAAGGCGTGACATGGTCTTCAATGGTATGAACTCCATTCTCCATCTCCATTACTTATGTCTACATAGTTTAGATCTTGGTGATCGTGTTCGTGTAGGTAGAATTTTTTTATTTTATGTTGCGAACCCCAACAGTGGTATCAAAGCCAAATCTATGGGTAGACATGTCATATGAATAGAATACATAGAAGTATGTGGGTGTTGATTCTCTAGTTGCAACTCTCTTTCATGTTCTTGTCATATCGCAGTATTGATTGATGAAGTGGCCTGGACCGACCTTACGCGTAAGCTTACACGGGGCTGGTTCCACGCTTAACATACAGCTTGTTCCATATAAGTGGCTGGCGGGTGTCTGTCTCTCTTTCAATAGTTTATATAACCTTTACACCAGAGGGCCTTGAAAAGGGAGCGAAGAGGCAATCATTGAATCAACGTTGTGGCTCAACGTTCATAGGTGGGAACGGGTTCTACCATGAAAGCCCTAAAGCCGTGTAAAACTTGCAAATGCATAAAGTAGAGGCGTCTAACTTTGTTTTACAGGGGCGTATGTCATGACATGGTAATGGTAAGTTTATGAAACAATTGTCCATTGGAGCTCTTGATGGAGATCAAGGTGCTGCAACCATGTCATGGAACCATGCTTATGAAGTATCTATTTGCACATATTGTTTGGCATAGTATACTAGTTATATGACGGTAGATAAATAGGATGATCCCTCCCAAATTCCAATGATAGTGTTCCCCTCGTGTGTGCACCACCAAGAAAGTTCTTCGGTACGAGGCAGTCCGTGACAATCGGGTGTCAGACATACCTACATTCGCATACAGTGGGTATAAGAAAGGTTACACAGCAATACACACGAGTTTGAGTTGGCGAGCCTAGAATGTGCAGACATGGCCTCGGAACACAGAGACCAAAGGTCGATCATGAGTCACATAGAGATGTGATCGACATTCATATTGTCCACCTTTGGAACTATGTCATCGTTTGTGACGATCGGGGGTGATATAGTGAAGATGGATTATGTGATCACTAAGACAAATGGAGGGATGTTCATCTTGAGTGGGAGCCTTATTAATTTAAGTTTAAATGTGAAACTTTAAACTTGTGCTCAGAATATTATGAACATGTTCTAAACTCTTTGCAAATCCATAGTAGATGTCACACCCACCCACCTTCAACCTTAGAGCTTTCCTAGAGAAGGAAAAGCTGAAAACCGATGGGAAAAACTTCACCGCATGGCACCACACCCTGAGAATCCTCCTGACCCCCTACAAGATTAACTATGTATTAGAGGCAGAACTGCCCGCCAAACCCGCAGACACCGCCACTAAGGACATAACGAATGTCTGGCAGTACAAGGCGGATGATTCCTCCCTCATCCAGAGTGGAATGCTCTATGACATGGAGCCAGGGCTTCAAAGGCATTTTGAGAAGATGGCTGCATTTGTGATCCTTGAGGATCTTAAAGCCGTCTTTTCTCCAAAGGCTCGGGTAGAGAGGTATGTGTTGGGCGACGCAGAGATAAAACAAAACTTTTCCCTCTAACGTGGTGATCCCAAGATCTAGCTGAGGTAGAAGGCCACGAGGTTAAATTTCCATTAAGGAAAGCCATTTTGACATCCATCTGCCATATCTCATAGTCGAAATAGGCTGCTATAGCTAACATGATTCGAACTGATTTAAGCATCGCTACGGGCGAGAAAGTCTCATCGCAATCAACTCCTTGAACTTGTCGGAACCCCTTCGCAACAAGACATGCTTTATAGACGGAAACATTTCCATCCATATCAGTTTTCTTATTAAAGACCCATTTGCACTCGACGGGTCTTGCACCGTCTGGCAGATCAACCAAGTTCCAAACTTGATTTTCATCCATGGACTTTAACTCGGATCTCATGGCTCCAAGCCATGACTCGGAATCAGATCCCACCATCGCTTCCGAATAATTTGCCGGCTCATCACTGTCTAACACTAATACATCATGAACACTTCGTAATCTTGCCGAGCTTTGTAGTATAGGTGCTACTGCTGGCTCAGCAACCACGACCGGCTCAACCTCCAAGGTTTTTGCCGACTCGCTACTAGCCGGTTCCTCTCGAATTTCTTCGATCTGCACCGTGCTCCCACTTACTCCCCGACTGAGAAACTCTTTCTCAAGGAAGACACCATTCCAAGCGACAAACACTTTGCCCTCTTCTCGGTTGTAGAAGTAGTAACCCACGGTTTCCCTCGAATACCCCGCAAAAATACACTTATTCGACTTGGCCGTAAGCTTGTCCGACTGAAGTCGCTTGACAAATGCTTCACAACTCCAAATCTTAAGAAAAGACAAACTCGGCTTTTTGCCTGTCCACATATCATGCGGTGTCTTCTCTACCGACTTTGATGGTACTATGTTTAGTGTGAACGCCGTTGTTTCTAGACAATAACCCCAAAATGATAAAGGCAGATCTGTCCGACTCATCATTGATCGTACCATGTCCAACAAGGTCCGATTCTGCCGTTCTGAAACACCGTTCCTTTATGGCGTTCCTGGCGGACTAAGTTGAGGAACTATTCCACAACCTTTCAGATGGCCATCAAACTCATGGCTCATGTACTCGCCTCCTCGGTCTGATCGAAGAAACTTTATTTTCTTGCCAAGTTGATTCTGTACTTCATTCTGGAATTCTTTGAACTTTGCAAAGGCTTCCGACTTATGTTTCATCAAGTAGATATATCCATACCTACTCAAATCATCAATAAAGGTAATGAAGTACTCATAACCACCCCTGGTTGTCGTGCTCATTGGTCCACATACATCACTATGTACTAGTCCCAACAAGTCGTACGCCCTTTCACAACTCTTTGCAAAATGTGTCTTGGTCATTTTGCCGAGTAGGCACGATTCGCACGTCTCGAACGACTCCAACTCGAACGAAGTTAGGATTCCATCATCATGGAGCTTCTTCATGCATTTCCAACTTATATGACCAAGCCGACAGTGCCAAAAGTAAGTCATATTTAGATCATTTGGTTTCAACCTTTTAACATTTATGTTATAAACCGACTCACCATCAAGATTCAAAATAAATAACCCGTCCTGGACGGGTGCAAAGCCGTGAAACATATCATTCAAATACAAATAACAACCATTATTCGTGATATTTGACTCATAGCCTTGCCTCATCAAACATGAAGCAGAAATAATGTTTCGACTAAGCACTGGAACATAATAACAATTATTCAGTTCCATAGTGAATCCGGAAGGTAAATGAAGTTGTATCGTGCCGACTTCCAACGCAACAACTCTTGCTTTGTTGCCGACTCGAATATCAACCTCGCCTCTTGCTACGCTCCTAGTTCTTACCAGTCCCTGCAACGAGTTGCATATGTGAATAACTGATCCGATATCATATACCCAAGAACTATTAGGTGCATCAGCAAGATATATGTCTATAACATTTCAAACAAGTGTACCAGAGTCGGAAGTCATACCTCCATTCTTGGCATTGTCGGCCAAGTACTTGCTGCAATTCCTCTTCCAGTGGCCTTCCGCCTTGTAGTAAAAGCAAGTGGATCCGGCTGAAGGAGATGACTTAGTCCCTGAGGAAGTGCTTGGGACCGGGTACTGAGTCTGCTTTCCTCCTGACTTAGCCTTCTTCTTAGTCTAAGAACTCTTCTTGAACTTAGCCTTATTCTGCACCATCAACACTTGACTGACGCCCTTCTTGAGATCCGCCTCTGCCTGCTTAAGCATCCCATGCAATTCAGTGAGCTTATTATCCATACCATGAATGTGGTAGTTCGATATGAACTGACCATACACAATAGGAAGAGAGTTCAGAATTATATCCGTAGCAAACTCTTCGCTAATGGGGTAGCCAAGCCTCTCAAGAGACTACACGTAACCAACCATTTTGATCACATGCAGACTCAGTGGATAACCATCCTTAAGCTTGCAACTCAGCAAAGCCTGGGAGACTTGATACCTCTCAGTCTTCGCCTGAGCCTGGAACATACTTTTGAGGCTTTCGATCATATCATAGGCCTCAACATTCTCGAACTGCTTTTGCAAGTCCGGTTCCATGTGAGTAATCATAAGATAGCTAATATCCATGGACTCATCCTTAGCCTGACGGTAGGCATTGGTGGCAGCGACAGTCGCATTCTCATTTGGCTCATCTGGAAGTGGGTTGTCTAATGGTCCTTCTTTTCTTGTTTGAGAACAATTCTCAGATTTCGATACAAGTTGGTAAAATTAGTGTCATTCAGTTTATCTTTCTCAAGAATGGTTTTCAATGCAAAACCGGATATCTGAGAGTGACTGCTACTTGGTGCCATGATCTACAACAGAAATATGCAAAACACTTAAGACATGTATTCATAAAAGAGCAAGCATATTAAACACTTTAATATTTTATGCTCCCACTAGAACCAACACCCCTCTGATGGTTGCTTAGTGATTCAGGATCCTAAATAAGCAAGTCGGCTAGTGAGATTTATCATCACCGCTAGCCGCCAAGTGATCTAGGGAGACAACTCCTTGTCAATCGTATCTCATACGGCTCCTGTTGGTCGGGTGGCATCACATGCCCCGGCTCCCGTACGACTTTTCCCCGAGCCCCACAACCGTTGTGATAGACCCGTATGAGTGTTTCCATAGTAAGAGTCCGACTCAAACCCACCTAGTCGGAAAGAATTGGCAGCACCTCAATTTTATGAGCCCACTACCAAAAATGTCCGACTTGTGATGGTGCAAACACCGGCGAGAAAACCGACTAGACCTTCTTTGAGGGATTAGATTTTACCGACTATCTAATAGAGGTAAAACAGAGACATATCAATAACACAAAATAAATCAAATTTAATGTGAAATGGTATGGCTCTCTTCATGGTGATATCCATCACCACACAATCCTGTAATCCGACTCGTGCCAACTCTTGTCACTTGTCGTCTTACTCCATGTCACCGACATGTACATCACCTTGCATGCCATCCGGGTTCTCCACACGGCTACACTAGCTTAGTAAAGTAAATTACATGGAGAATCCGACACACATGTCGTTATACAATAAAATGACAGCACCTAGGCTCCAGCCGGCTGACAAAACCGTGATTCGCAGAGCACGTATGGATTACACGCATACATCACATGCACATGAACCATACCATTTACAGCTTCCTGCAAAAACAAGTTATGCATAGATACGCTATCTATTGGCGTTGTGAAACTCGCAATGGCATCTAACGCACTATGATAGGACATGGATTCCGACCATTATTCCGATTCGATCAAACTCTTTGATCTTCGATCACCGCTTCTGGATTTACGTGTCACAGTCTACCCTGATGGCAGAAACCGACCGGTAGGGGTATGTCGTTCCAGGACCTTAGCAGCACGATCACGGAAATCAGATGTACCATTTCCCGAGTACAGTTGATCCAATCAACCTCATACAAAACCTATCTATCTCATAGATCAACCACCAAAACAACATATAGATCTCATTTATAGCCAACCGCATATCACATATGCGAGATCTCGAGCCTAAAACCAGAATCTATTGCTCTGATACCACTGTTGGGCCACACAGAGATAAAACAAAACTTTTCCCTCTAACTTGGTGATCCCAAGATCTAGCTGAGGTAGAAGGCCACGAGGTTTACCACTAGACGCGCAGTTGCGGATTATTTATATAGCACGTCTGTTGAATGTAATGCAGTCCTTACGATCCGATCGTCCTAGTGCTGATCATACAACACCTCTGCTGGTATCCACACGCACGAACTGCTAGGTTCAGTATGTCGGCAGGACTGCTGTGGAGCTATGGTTTCCAACTCATGGAATGACCTAACCGATCAACGATTAACCCTTCTAGGTTAATGTGCTCCACTATATATAGGGAGTGAACATGGGCTCCACTCTCGTGGCCCATTCACTAAAGCCCATATAATATTAGTCGCTATGAGTCCGACTCACTGACTCAGTCCAAATCCGGATCAGGTCCAACACAACCAGATTTTTGGTTCAGATCCAATCCGAACTTGCTCCCGCTCTTAAGTGTGACCCTGTAGCCTCATGGCTACTTGGACATGATTGGAGTTTGACTCTCAATCGATCAGTCGGTAGCGGCTCCTAGCAGAATATGTCGACTCCCAAGTACCAAAGAGTCATGACGATTTGCCTTTCTAATGTGACTTACGCCCGAGTCCCTTTTGCCTCACGATATACCTTGTCAGACTATAGGCGAATAATTGTCATTCCTTAAATAGTCCGACTCTCTTATCGATCCGAGATAAGTGATTCATCCGACTAACTCTTAGTCGATCGCCTCGCTTAACACTTAAGCGAGTCATGCATGGACATGCTTTCCGAATCATATCATCTGAGAGGGCCTAGAGAATATCTCTCCAAGTGGAGGCGCAAAATCCCATCTTGGTTATTCACATCATGCAGCTTGATTATTAGTCGACCCGAACTCTGCCTTTATAACTGTCCAGTTACGGATCAGCGTTTGATAGAACCTAAGTCGGTGATCCTCAACTCGGACTGTGCAATAACCTTATGTATAAGTATTACATTGATTGAGATATACAAATTACAACTTGTTTGTTGTACCTCAATATGGGTCAATCCGACTCGCTAAACTCTTTAGCCGAATCTGTGTAAGTTAGAATAGCATCTCCATGCCAATGACAAGTGGAACCGAGTCATCAAGCCGACTTTCACATTGGTCTAAGTTGTGTGTCCAACACAACCTCGATGACCAATGATATTTAGTACAAACAACATGAATGTATAGTTCCACAACCGAATCACATATTCAATGATATACATCAGATGCTCATACAAGGACAACTTAATAACTTTATGAATACAATGGGAAAACATCATCATACATGATTGTCTCTAGGGCATATTCCCAACAGTATGAAGCTTCCGATCTCTTCTTCTCTGCCAAGATGGAAGAGCATAGCAGTGTGAGCGAGCACGTGGTCAAGATGTTTGGCTGCGTTCAACGCTTGAACGCCCTAGATTGCAAAATCCCGGATGATCTAGCGATTGATAGGGTGTTTCACTCATTGCCTCCTAGATACAAAGCTTTCATGATGAACTACAACATGCAAGGGGTGGTTAAGACCCTTTCTGAGTTGTTCGCCATGCTCAATACTACTGAGGTGGAAATCTAGAATGAGTAGACAGTGTTGATGGTCAATAAGACCACCAACTTTAAGAGGCCAACGACGGCTAAGGGCAAGAAGCCTAAGAGGTATGGCAAGCAATTTTCCCGTTCCCTTAAGGGCCCAAAGCCAAAGACTGGCGTCGTGTGCTACTACTGCAAGGGAGACAAGCACTAGAAGCCCAACTGCCCCAAGTACATCGATGACAAGAAAGCCGGCAAGTTTTCCATAAAAGACAAAGGTATATATGATATACATGTGATGACCCACAAGTATAGGGGGTGTATCGTAGTACTTTCGATAAATAGGAGTGTCGATCCCAACGAGGAGTAGAAGGTGTTGACTAGTGGTATGGAGCAGGAAATCTTTGTAAATACTTAACAAATGGATTTTTAGGGGTTTTCTGATAAAGGAAGGAAATAAACTGCAATTAATAAAGACATCAAACAATTGCAGCAAGTGGCCCAATCCTTTCTTAGCAAAGGACAAGCCGGTGGAAATACTTATGAGGACCAAACGTTCTCAAGGACACATGGGAATTCTGTCAAGTGTTTTCGCTTCATATAGCTGAGTAGTCTTCTTTTGTTTTGTAAGTGTTGTGTGGGTGAACCTGTGCTAATGTACCGACCTTACTTGGACTAATACATACTTGTGATTAAACCCCTTGCAAGCATCCACAACTACAAGAAAACAATTAAGGTATAAACGTAACCACAGTCTTAAACTCTGAGATCCTACACTCCCTTGTGCAATGGTTTCCTAACGGGAGTTCAGGTTTCTGTCACTCCGGCAACCCCAAAATTAGTATCCAAATACACAATGCATTCCCCTAGGCCCATAAATGGTGAAGTATCATGTAGTCAACGTTCACATGACACCACTAGAAGAATAGCACCACAACTTAAATATCAAACCATTGAATAATACCTCAACACAAATCCACTACTAACAACATGACTTCTCCCATGTCCTCAAGAACTAAACGAACTACTCATGAGACATCATATGGATCAAGATCAAAGATGATATGGTGATGGATAACAATTTGAACATAAACAATAATCCAATGGTTCCACTCACAAGCATCAACTACAATAGTAATCAACACCGGGAAAGTTTTACCTAAGAACTATGCAAGATTCAACACAATTGTTACAGCGAGATGGAGTGGTGATGATGGTGCTGGTGGAGATGATGGTGTGGATGATGATGATCCCGATGAATTCTAGCTTGATGATGTTGTTGATGGCGACGATCTCCCCTCTCCAGGAAGGAATTACTCCCGTAAGAATTCTGTCTGTCGAAGAGCTCTTTCTCTCTCGGTGTTTTCTTCCCTGCAGAGGCGGCGGAATCTTTCTGTGGTCGCCCTTCGTGTATTAGGGTTTCGAGGAGAATATATAGGCGAGAGGGAGGATCCATAGGTGGGCCACACCCCCTGTAGGCGCGACCTAGGGTGACCCATGCCTGGGGGGTGTGGGCCCCCTGTGGCCCAACTCCGCCTCCCCTTCTGGCATCCTTCGTCTTCTGGGAAAATATGATTTTCCGTAGTTTTTCTAGTATTTTTCTGATCTTCGCGAAATTGCATCAAAACACCTCTTTTCCATTAGAATCCTGACTCCGACAGTTCATCCTCCAAGAATCATCCAACATGCAAAAACAGATGAAAAGACATAAGTAACACCTCTTAATATGAAATATATCAATGGATAGAGGCAAATTATGATATAGAATGGTGATGCAAATTGTACGTATCAACTCCCCCCAAGCTTAGGCCTTTGCTTTTCCCCAAGCGAAAACTGAGCTCAGTAAACATGTCCACAGGTTTATGGAGTGAAGTGTTGATAAAAGAATACGGACAAGAATCATCACACTTACCATTACACAACTCATAGAAGAAAGCAACTCACCATTATATAACTTAGCTTGCAACAAGTATGGGATTAACAATAGAGATGCATAAAGATAAATCATAATTGGAATTAGCAAACTTTATTCTTGGTCAGAGAATAGTTGGCAAACAGTTTTCAAGCAAGGCTTTTGTAAAGAAGTTTATAACAGGAGTACTTTTTTCTCAAACATAAAAGGTTTTTCACAATAATAGCTTTCAAAGTAATACTCATTAGATAAGAGTATTGTGTAAACAAGGAAGATAAAGAACATGATTGAATAAATCATCATATGAATGCTTGAAACACAACAACTCAAATCCTTGCTGGAGATAGAGAGGAAGTAGGTTTACTGACTCAACTTAGAAGTAGAGGAAAGGCACTTCATAGAGGGAAGCAGGGATTTCAAGTTCATAAAGAGCTTCCAAAAGAATATGGTACTTACTAGCTTTGAGCTCTCATTTCCCCTATCATAAGCATCTTGAGGTGATTAAGGTTAAAGTGAACAAAGATGGAGTATATGCTTGACGAAATATAAGTTGGCAATCTCATGTCCCTTGAGTACGAGGGCCGCTCCTCATGCTACTCAACTTTAGTTACCGGTAAGTTCTTGTCATTGTAAGTACATGTGTATCATAAAGAACCGCCAACAGGGTACCCCTTGCACATGATACAAGAGCTATACCATAATCAAAATGACAAGGCAAGCAGACAGTGAGCATCTCAGCGATCTTTTTATTTGTTATTTGCATAGGTTTTTATTGAGGATGCTTCACAGATTGCTCACTATGGTTGTGCTACAAGTTTCCACCATGATTAGACATGGCTTAGGCTAGCGGCCCAGGTGTTTCTCTGACACACATACATAACTCCATGGACTTACAAACTCCCCTTTTATTTCACATCAACGACATCCACAAACAAAAGAGCATGATGTCAACTGTGTACAATGTACAAGTGCAATGTTGAAAGTGTTCCCCGTGGTAGCACGGTTCTGCTAATTCCAACGTATAGGTGCAAGCATATACAACTTCGATGACACAATGGTTCAAGTTTATTAGGGGCAAGAAAATAATGTGTGCCATCAAGTTCGTGAGAGCTTTACTAAATAGTTTTCACATAACAAAATATTTTTTAATTTGAAAGATAGATGAAGCTTGAGAATTTACTTGGAATAGCAATAATGCTAATAGGTAGATATGGTGGACACAAATGGCACGGGTTTTGGTTCAAAGGGGTTGGATGCATGAGAAGTATGCCTTCTCAAAATAGGTTTTTGGCTAGCAAGGCTGGGTAGCAAGCCAAAGAGTTGTAGGAAACAAGCAAACATACAAGTAATAAAGCCAAACATTCAATCTTTCTTGAAGACACAAAATATCTTAAATAAAGAATACTAAGCTTATGAGCCAATCAAGAAAGAAAATAAATAATACAAAATACCCGTAAGCCTTTTCTCTTTTCCTTTCAAACCTCAAAAATTGTTGCTACTGACCAGAGCTCGGTTTGCCAAAGCCAATTTAGATCTAGTTGATGCTCCCAAAGTGATACCAATACTGATCAACAAGATCAATCATATAATAGAGATTGCAAACTAAAATAAGAAGTGCAAAAAGTAAAAGATGAAACTTCTCGTTAATATTCCACAAAGGCACTAACACCAAGGGATACATAGATAGTCAACTAAAGGAGAGATACTTCCAAAATGCAAACCAGCCTATAAGATAAAAGATAATGATGTGATACCGCGACACTCCCCCAAGCTTGGAACAAGCCAAGGGGATGCCAAACCTGATGACAAATTACTCCTTCGGTGGTGGTGGTCCCTTGTCATCATCAGACTTCCAAGGTAAAGGCTCCCCATCCACAAAGGATGTCTTGGTTTCCACAATCCTGAAACTAGCAGTAGAGCTTATGCGATTAAATCTAGCTTCATACTCACAGTTTTGATTTTGTATGTCATAGAGTTGTGCTTGTAATTGGTTGGTGGTCTGATGGAGTGAGAGGATTTCGTCTCGGAGCTCATTAACCTCCTCCTTGTGCTTGGCGATGAGTTCTGAACTTATCTTATGGATGACATCCACTTTGCGTTTTGCCATCTTCTTGTACCTAAAAACTCCCTGCTCCAATGCTTCCATCCTGTCTTCCAGACTGCCTTCTCCTTTGGGGCCTTGAACTTATTTCATATGCACCTTCCCGTCCTTGAGAATCAACTCCTTGGGATGAATCTTCAACTCATACATGTACAGGTTGATGACATCCATGGAGGAATCCTCCATGGGTGATCCAGAGGAAGACATTGTAGCTCCAAACCTGAGAATCTGCCTGACAGAAATAGATCAAAACAAAAACACGACGAGAACACGATACACGAACCTCGAGGGATTCGGGGGGTTATATATTATGAAGTTTCAATGACATAAGGAAGGTACGGTGCAAAAACAAGGCGGATACGGACCCCAGGGGGCTCACACTCATTGTAGGCGCGGCCAGCTGGGGCCCGCGCCTAGGGTGGGTGTGGCCCCTCTGGCCCCCGTTTCCTCCTCTGTTTCATCTCATATCCTTCCGTATGCAATAAAAACATCAAAAATATAAAAAGATAATGTTTTCCCGAACCTTCTGTTTGCAGCACTTTTACCTATTCAAAGACGGACTCTACCGATTCCTTGTCTCCATCTCCTGAAAATTCCTTTCATACAAGGTCTTACACAAACCTCATTAGCAACATTAGTGTATGCAAAAACAATAAACCTTTAGGTTCAAACTTCAACTGAAAACCAACAAAACAAAATCTACTGAAACAACTCCTTTCAAAAACCCAAAAGAATCCGAAAGGAAATCGATTTAAGAGGCAAATGCAAATGATGGAAGAAATCTGTCAAAACAGACCAGTGGGCAAAGATTGATTTTTTCAAAAAACTTCTGTTGCTCAAATCAAAAAGTGCAAAACTAATGAAAGTTGGAAAACAACTTGGAGAACAAGCACAGAAAAATGCAGCTCCATCCGTAGTACTGAGCTCCTTCATGAATTTTTACAATGCAGCATAAAAATCTGTCCCAGGACAGCCACTTTTCACAACTCCTCTACTTCTCAAAAGTAGTTGATCTTGACACAAAGACCAAAACAAAAAGGATAAGGAGCGGTTATTACTGAGGTAATAACTTCCAATATGCAACAAAATAAAAACCAAAAGCAAACTAAGATGGGTTGTCTCCCAAAAGCTCTTTCTTTATAGCCTTTAAGATGGGCTTGATAATTTCAAAGATGATCACATAGGAGATATAGATTTGAAGTGAAAGAGAGCATCAAGAAGCAAATATCCAACACATTTGAGTCTAACACACTTCCTATGCAAGGGAATCTCATTAGAAAACAAATTGTAGAAACAAAAGGCCACTAGAATAGGAAGACAAAATAAATGCAACCTCAAAGCTTTCAGCATAAAACGGGGAAATTAATATTATTGAGATGCATAAAACCATGTTTCCCTCTCTCATAATAACTTTTAGTAGCAGTTTGAATAAAGTTGACAATATAACTGTCACAAAAAACAACTTTACCATTAGAATGGACATACTTACAATCATCAAAAAGAGGTCCAAGGTCATAAACTGGATCAATAGAAGCAAGTTGTTCCACCATGAAATCTTCATTAGGCAAGATATTTTCACAAGGAGCTTTAGCAAATTTGGAAAAGTTAAACTCATAAGAATCTCCATCAAACTTAGTTAAAACTTTCTCCTTTTTACAATCTATAATATCTCCACAAGTGCTCAAGAAAGGTCTACAAAAAATGATAGGACAAGTTTTACTAGTTGCTGAATTAAGCACTAGAAAATCAGCAGCATACTTAATCTTACCGCATAGGACTTCTACATCTCTTACAATACCAATAGGGCAAATGGTTTCCTTATTAGCAAGGTGAATAACCACATCAATGTCCTTAAGCTCGCAAGGACCAATTTCATGCTTAATTTCCCTGTAAAGCTCATAAGGAATAGCACTAGAACTAGCACCAATATCACATAAACCATAATAGCAATGATCACCAATTCTCACAGAAAGCACATGGACACTAGTTTTTCTAGATTTTCTAGGATTATAGACAATATTAGAAGCGTCTTCACAGAAGACAATTGATGACCCACAAGTATAGGGATCGCAACAGTCTTCGTGGGTAGTATTACCCAATTTATTGATTCGACACAAGGGGAGCCAAAGAATACTTGCAAGACTTAACAACTGAGTTGTCAGTTCAGCTGCACCTGGAAATAGTTCTTGCTCACAAAAGTTTATCAGTAGCAATAGCAACAGTGAAACAACAACAATAGTAACAGTAACGGTAACAGTAGGATTCGAGTGCGGTAGGCATAGGGATGGATGACGGGTGTTGCATGGACGAGTCTAAACATGTAAATTCAAGATCTAGGGCATTGCAGATAAATAATAACAAGCATCCAAGTACTAAACAATCCTAGGCATGTGCTCCAAATATAGTCATACGTGCTCGCAATGAGAACTTGCACAACATCTTCTGTCACCTGGCAGTGGGCCTCTAGGGAACTACTGGCAATTAAGGTGCTCCTTTTAATAGAGCACCAGAGCAAAGCATTAACACTCCGTGAACACATGTGATCCTTACACCATAGCCATCCCCTCCGGTTGTCCCAATTATTATCACTTTGGGGCCTTTGGATCCTGTAGAGGGAGTGTCCCAACCTTTAAACAATATAAGGTGGAGTCCCCCTGTGTTTACAATGCTAGTCCCTGGATCAATAGCTAGCATCCACAGTTAAGATGTAATATCAAGAAACAAAGGTCATAATATAACTTTATAACCAGGAATAACATAATTTTATTACATCTTACATAGCTCATTTGGCTATTACACTACATTGCAGCGGAATAACTATAATCATGGAGTCCTTCATCTTCAAAGTGCCACAGGCAGACATGTTGGTTGTAGACTTTGTAATCCTAATCAATCAATCTTCTCTAAAACAATCAAACCTGCAACATTACAAGTTACAGCCACAAGGGTCAATACATTTGAATTGTATTGGCAAGTGATACTATGGTAGTATGGTAGAGTCTATCATCTATATGCATTTGGCTAAGTGGAGTTGAGGCTTGCATTGCTCAAAATAGATTTTCCTTATCATTTTGAAAATACTAAGTTTTTGTTTTGACAAAATCTTTTCCAAGGCAACTCTCAATCAAAGATTGAAGATTTCAATAACCCTTGTTCAAACCATAAGATTTTAACTTAGAAATTTGAATGATGAGATTCTTGATTGCTTCCATGTCTTGATGCTCAAATTGTCCTTTACCAGGGACATGGCTAAGTACTTAGATTTTACACTCTGCAGAGGTGGTGCACTTTCCCCACAAGACTTGGTTTCCCAAGACAAGATCTTTCAGAAGCCTTCCCTTAGACCAAAAATGGACGCGCTCCAACCTATCAAACACTACCACCCACTTTCCATATGGCTAAGTTCTTGCAACCTATATGATCATGGCAGAGCCCATATTGCCAAGTGGTTGCACTTGAAGCTTCTCAACATTTGACATCTCAAATCTCTTTGTTCCTGGGTGGCCATTCACAAGTGAGATACACAAGTTAAACCATAGACATGGGCCTTGTGAACCACTCAACCAAAATCCACCAAGCAATTACCATTCCACCCAGGTGATTCATTAACTTAGTTGTTTTATTAAACAAAAACACAAGTCCTCAGACTTAGAAATTTTCCATAGTGTGAATATATTTCCACCCTTGTTTTCTATTAGCTAGGCTAAGCTTGATAGTAGTAGGAATCTTAACTTAGGAAAATCCTACTAAGGATTCATCTACTAGGTTTTCCTATAGCAAGGTTTATACTTAGCAAAATCCATGAAAGTTTTACTTAGAGAAAATCACTAATGCATAGTGAAAGTAATGGGACAAAAAGTATGAAGCATCACTTGCCTTTTTGGTAGAGTATGGGTTCACTCCTTGTCCTTGCAACAATCACACTCTTCAAGTCACTACAATTCAATCAAGCAAGGTACAATCTCAATCTACCAATCAAGCAAAACAACACATAAAATGACAAAGTCAAAGTAATGCATGCAAGCATGCCAAGCTTTGTTTTGTTTGAAAAAGTGGTTCCTAATGGGTCATAAACATTGGAAAACACCTAATGGTCATTTTGTAAAGTGGCAAAGTCATTTGCAAAAGGTTTCATTAAACCATTTTCAAAACAAAGTATCATTTTATGTGGTGTAAAAATATTTTTACTAAGGCATTAATCTCTAAGGTTCACCAAATAAATTTTCCAACCATAAAACTTTGTGTTTAGGGTCAGAGAGTTTAAAACAAAACATTTTCCAAAGGTTTTCTTCCAAAACCATTTTTTATAAAATAACCACATTTCTATTTGACTAAAAATGGTTTTAAATCAAAGAATCATTATTTTGTTTCAACAAATACATTTTTGAGTCCACAAAGTGTTTCCTATGGTCAGTAGGTTCAAAGCAACCCAATTGCAAAAGATTTTAACCCCAAATTCATTTTTAAACAATTTTTTTACATTCTTAATAAGCATACACATGATTCTTCAAAAACAAACAATCTAACAGATACTATTTGCTAAACCAAGGGCATGGTTGGATAGGGTTTGTTCTACTGATTCTAATGATACCAAATTTGCAATTTTTGGACGTGTGGATCAAAAGTTACAGTGGTTTCAAAATGGCATTTAAATCTGATTTCATAATCTGTTTTAAACAGAACAGGGGACACGCGGCGCATCGCTTTTCGCGGGTACCGGTTCAGTGTGGATCACGCTGCAGACCGTTGAATCTAAACTGATCGCGTGGCCCAGAACACGTACCCCTTCGCTGTTAAGTAGTTCTATCCTATCCACCAGATCAAGATCGGACGGCTGCGGTGAGCTCGACCTTAAACGAGCGGCGCTGCGACGGATACTGGCGGCGGAGCGACCAAACGGTGGAGGCGCCGGTGAAATAGGAAGCGAGGGAGGAGGGGAAGGTGCTCACCTCGTTCGCTGAACGATGCTGATGCTCAACGTGGTACTGGTTGGTGAAGGGGCGCACGGGTTCGTCTTCAATTGCTCACCGGAGTTGTTCTGGGCCTCGGTGCGGTCAGACGTCGACGGCGGCGAGGCTAGGGGCACCCTAGGACAAACGAAAAGCATCATTAGGTCCGCGAGAGCATGGCGGTCATTATCGTGTCCACGGGGAAGAGAGGGGTGGTCGGATTTTACCGGGGAGACGTTGTCGGAGAACGGCAGAAGACGGCGGCGCTCTGTCGTGTTTGTTGTCGGCGTTCTAGAGCACGCGCGGACGAGTGGTTGGTTCTGGGAGATGCGTAGGGAGATGGGGATCACGCTCAGGTGGTCGAGGGGGGCAGGAGGTGGCTGGGCTCGCCGGAAACGACAAGGAGGGTCGTCGGAGACAGAGCTGCACGGGGAGGAAATTGGGGTGGTCTGGGTGCGCGTTGAGATGGGCGACAGAGGGGAAATGGAGAGGAGACATGAGCGTTTAAGCCTGCATGATCAAAGCGTGTAATGGTGGCCGCGTTAAGACGAATTAAGGCCGCGGAATCTCTGCAGGAAACGGCGACGGGGGAGGGAGAAGAGGTCGCGCGGGTGAGGAGGATGAACAGGAGAGTGGGGTCCAATCGTCAGTGGGAAAAGGAGTGAGGGAGAGGTCCACCAGTCAGTCACACTGCGGGTTAAAGATTAAGTGCAAAACGTTTCCTTCGGGAGAGGAAAGCTGGGCTGGTTGCTGGGCTTATTGGGCTGGTTAATTTGAATCTGTTTTCATATTTTTTTCTTCCTGGATGTTTTTCTTTTTCTAAATCTTTTTCTGTTTTGAAATTCAAACAATTTAATTCAACAAACAATTCAAGACAACTTCCACCAACTTTATAATGAGTTTTTGGTTCTGTTTATCAACATAAACCAAATCCCAAAATAAAATAATATTTTATTCTTTTTAGGATCCATTCATTAATTAAATAAAATGGACCTTTAGTTATTTAATCAAATATGGTTTGATTTAATTGATAAAATCTCCATTTGAAATCCAAATATTTTCCAATCAGTAGGTTTTATTTGGAAATAAAGAATACTTGGAACTTGTTTAAAACAAAATAACCTTTTATTTTAGGGTCCATTAATAATTAAATAAAATGGACCTTAGTTAATAATCCATATAGGATTTGTTTTATTAAAATATTTATTTTGAAATCTAAAATAAAACCAAAACACTTCAGTAGGATTTATTTGAGAATATAAAATATTTGGAAAACTTATTTAAAATAAATAAATAAGTTTTAGTGTTTATTTAAAATGGGGAAATCCTTTACTTAAATAAAATTGGATAATAATTCCTTATTATTTTATTTAAATAAACCTTTACTACTTTTAATCAAACAAAACATTTTATTTTCAAAAACTTGGCCAGGTTTAATTTGGCTCAATAAAATAATCTTTATTTATAAATCCACCTTTCCTTTTGAAAACCAAATCCTTTTATTAAAAGATCCAAAATAGTAATTTTAAATATTTATATTTTCCTTTATTAAATGTTTATCTTTTTAAATCCCTTTAGGATTTATTTGATTCAAATTGGTTTGAAGGTTTCCAATTGGATTCAAAAAGTTTCTTCTGGCCCTGAAAATCAAACAAAATTTTATTTTATTCAATATTTTTCACATTACAAGATTTGGAAAATCTTGGGATGTGACAGATCCGGACAATGATATGTGTACACAACTTGCAGATAAGATCACAAACAATACTATCATAATGATTCAATAATAAGTACAGATCTGAGATCATGGCACTCGGGCCCTAGTGATAAGCATTAAGCACAACAAGTTGAAACAAAGTCAAATAGCACTAATAGAGATACTAGGCACTATGCCCTAACAATCTTATTCGATTACATGATAGAACTCATCCAATACCTACCATCCCCAAGCCTACAGCGGGGGATTACTCACTCATGGATGAGGGAAGCATCGGTGGTTGATGGAGATGCGTTGGTGATGACGATGGCGATGATCCTCTCCAAATTCCCCGTCCCGGCAGGGTGCCAGAACGGAGTTTCTAGATCCGAATCTTGGTTTCTGGTGGCGGCGGCGAAGCGGAACTCTTTCTGGAAAACTCTCGAACCCCCCTCGGTTTTTAGGTAGAAAGGCAACTTATAGGCGCAGAGGGAGGCCGAGGAGATGCCTGGGGTGGCCACACACCCACCAGGCGCGGGGTCAGGTGGGCCCGCGCCTAGGGTGGGTCTATGCCCCCCCAGGCCTCCCCTCTGTCTCTTCTTCTGGCTGCATGGATCTTCTGGTGAAATATAATTTTTGGCATATTTTTCGGGATTTTTCCTGATAGTTCATTTTGTGCACAAAAACAAGACACCAAGGTAATTCTGCTGAAAACAGCGTCAGTCCGTGTTGTTGTATCCAAATCACACAAGTTTAGAGGAGAAACAATAATAAAGTGTTCAAGAAAGTAGATACGTTTTGTACGTATCAGTTGTACGCTCAGTATTAGTTCCAAAGGAAAGAACTCAGGTCCCAGGGGTGGTGAGCATGGACTATGAAAACCGCATCCCACTGTGGCCTCCATTACAAGCATTGGCATGTTTAACCCGAGTGCTTGTCCTCAAGCAATTTAGTTGAAAACTGAGTTCGATAAAAGAACTTTCACGAACACTTTGCTTCATATGATGTTAATATTCTCATCACAGGAGTAGATGCTTAGACAATTTATAATAAGGAGTATGCAACTAAGTCTACTCAATAGTCATTGCAAGCTATAAAGAGAAACCAACTCAATAATAATAAGCAGCATGAAACATAAACATAAGAAACATTGCAATGCTCATAATAAGGTATGATAGAGTGGTATCTCGCTTGCCTTTGTTTGATGAGCACAATATAAATGCCAAGGAACCTCTGAAGTTCACATGAAGACTAGAGATAAAGATATCATAGATACAAGCATCAAAGTCATGACATAGTTAACCAAGTTTTAGAACAAAGACAAGAATGGCAACTATGCTCTCAAGAAGGTGCTCATAGAATAAGTGGTGACTCAACAAGGTTGTGAAAAAAGTTTTGTGAAGGTTTGAAAGGCTTCCAAATGCTGAAAGGAAGGTACTTATTAGCTTTGAGCTCTCATTGCCCCTATCATAGGCATCTTCATGTGGTTAAGGTGAAAGTGAGGTCCACTCTGAATCATATGCTTGACAGACCATAGACTGTAAATCCCAAGTCCCTTGAGTACGAGGGTCGCTCCGCATGCTACTCAACTTTGGTCACCTGAAAGTTCTTGTCATTGTAAATACATGCATATCATCGAGAACCGCCAACGGGGTACCCCTTGCACATGGTACATCAGCTTTCCCATAACCAAAATGACAAGGAAAGCAGATAATGAGCATCTTAGCAATCTTTTTATTTATCATATGCATAGCTTTTTATTGAGGACGCTTCATAGATGCTCATTATAGTGATGCTGCAATTTTCCACCATGATTAGGCATGGCTTAGGATAGCGGCCCAGGCGTTTCTCTAACACAATGTATAAACTCCATGAACTAACAACTTCCCCTTTTATTTCACATCGTCGACATCCATAAACAAAAGAGCAAGGAATCAACTGGATGAGATATCCAAAAAGTGTTGAAAGCGTTCCACATGACAGCACAGTTCTGCTGACTCCCAGTATATAATTAGCAAGCATATAACTTTCATGGAATAGTCATGATGGTTCAGGATTATTAAGCGCAAGGAATAAAGTGTGCCATCAAGTTCGTGAGAGCTTTACTAGCTAACTTTCTCAAAACAGACAAACATTTTATTTTGGAAGAAAACACGGCATATGGAATATGCACTGAAATAGCAAATGATGCTAATAGGTAGGTATGGTGGACACAGCTGGCAATATTGGTTTTTGGGAGTTGGAAGCACATGTAGAGCACATACTTAGTGCAAGTGAAGGCTAGCAATAGAGAGGGAGCGACAAACGAGAGAGCAATAGCTGTCATAATCATGCTTGCAACAAAACAGGACTAACTATGGCATGAAAGTGATACAAGAACTCTAAGGAAAATTAAATCATCGAGGCTTACTGACTATTGATTAGTCATATGCATGCGTGAGCATGTGCCAAGTCGATTCACATGAACAGTCAGATGAGGATATCACAATATCATACCAAAGTATGAATAAAACAATGCAAGGAAACATTCATATGACATGCTATAAACTATTAGCAAGATGGAGCTAATCATAGACAAGCAAGAACTACTAAGCATCCATAATTACATACACCTTACACAAACAGGCTAAGCATGCTCACAATGATGAGTATATGTACAAAAATGAAACAAATAGAGTTCATTACTAGCCTCTTACCACACCTCGAGTTGTCTTAATCTTCATTATTGCCCTTCACTTGTGTGACTTGAATAATTAACATGAAACCAAATCCACTGAGGACGGCTGAAACCTGCAAAGAGCTCACAAAACCAAAGAAGAAGAACAAATAGTTTTGGTGTTTTTGATTTTTTCAGAAACAAGCAAACAAAGAAAAACCAAACAAAAACAAAGCAAACCAAATAGAGCAAAATCTTTTTGGATTTTTCTTTTAAGGCAAACCAAAGCAAAGAAACAAATAAACAAACCAAGAGAAACAATGAAAATATTTTTGGTATTTTTTGGTTTTTAGAAAGAAGCAATAAAAACCAAAAAGAAAGCAAAAACAATGGATATATAAAGAACCGACCGAACATGATATATAGATGAGTGTGACATCGGCATACCTCCCCCAAAGCTTAGGCTTTTGGCCTAAGTGGGGCTCAATCCCATGGTGCCCAAGTAGATGCACCTCCATAGTATGTCGAGGAAGCTCTCTCGTCCTGGTATGAGCTCGATGCCTCCCCTATGTAATACGCAGGGGGGTGGTATGATGGTGCTTCCTCCTGATAGTGCCTGTGGAAGTTGAGAGAACGCAGATTGTCATCCATCTCTGCCTTCGAGCGTGACCAAGGTCCCTGAGAAATACTGAACAAAGTGGTTTGGGGTAGAGGGATATATCTCTCTTCCCCGTCAGTAAACAACATTCTATAAACCAAGTTCTCAAGAGTAGAGCTAGCGGTGACAAAGTGGTGCGCCTTCATGGAAGCAAGATCAAGCCTCAGAGGAGCCAAAACTGTATCATGTGGATCAACAGCATGTCCAAGGTAGCAGCAATACGAGTAGCAATAATTCCCCCATAAATGGGTCCCTTAGCAGCTAAACGACGAGCAATGAGGGAACCAAGATTATACTTATCCTCGCCATAGAGCGCAGCAGCTAAGAGGGCCAATTGATAGTTGGATATATTACTAGTGTTCTCCCTAACAAGAACACTGGTGGTAAGATAGTAGGAAAAATACCTGATGGCTGGAAGTTGGATGTTCTTTATCTTCCCTCACTGAGCTCTATGGTCATCATCATTGGTTATTCCTCGGTAAAGCTCTAACAGATCAGCAGGTAGAGCTGTAATCTTCTTTGATGACCCAGTTGTACCAAGTCCCAGGTCCTTGCAAAATTTCTTCAGTGTCATAGAATGAGCCCTGCCATAAAGTCTGAAAGACATAGAAGGATTGAACATACTATGGTAAAGGAGAAACTCTCCACAAATGTTTTAGTAAGCAAAGCATATTGTGCACTCTCATCCTGCATGAAACTTGTTAGACCAGTCCTCTCAATTAAAGTCATGAAATCGTTAAGAATCCCAGCAACTCGCAAGAAAGTTTGACAAGGAAAGGTGGAGGGGTGCGCATCCCCTTCATCTCCCTCGTCACCAAACCGTGGAGTGATGAGATCCTCATTGTATGAGGGTCTAGAACTGGTGGATGACCTTGGAAGCCTTGCCCTTCTAGGTGCATCACTCTCAAATATGTCACCAAAGGTGTGGTGGTCCATGACTTCCCTATTCTGAAATTTTAAACAACCATCAAACCAAGTGATTTCTAAGTGGATAAATGATGAGCAACTACTATATGAACTTGCTAGAGGACTACACATGCATCAAAACAAAGTTTCTAAGCAAAGAACAAGGATGCAAGCTCAAACAACCTGTCACCTATAGCAGCAAAATACTCAAGATACAATCTACCAATCACAAATCTAATTGGACAAGTGGAGGAGGCACATACCAAGGAACAATCCCTCCAAAAATCATCACTTGAGGTGGGCTGAACAAGGAAGATCGAAAATCGCAAGCAAGAACAGCAAGAACTCGAGCGTGAGAAAGTATTCCAGTGTTTTTGGGAGAGAGAAAGAAGGTGGCTTTGAGGAGGCAGCCTTGAGGGGCCCAGGTGGGCCAGACCCCCCTAGGCGCCACCAGTGGTGGGCCCGCACCTACCGCAGGTGTGGTGGCCTAGGGTGTCCCCCTGGGTCACCTCTGGTACCTCTCTACCCATTTTTTCAAGGAAACATTTATTTTGAATTTCCTGGGATTTTTTGGGAAACTTTATTTTTGGCCAATTTTCAGGGTATGAAAATTGATTTTCTCGCAGAAACAGTTTTTTCAGAAGAAGTAAAAGCAAACCAAAAGCCAAACTACAGGAGCTCTAAGAAACTCAAAAAAGCAAATAACTTGCAAAACTAAAGCTAAAGCAAAGACTAGGAAGGAGAAAGGAAAAAGAAAGCAAGTATAACCATAGTGGAAACATTATTTTGTTCATTAAAATCCTTTTGTTAACAAGGTTGATCAAGTATTGTTACCAAAACAATCTTATATGAAACAAAACTTTGCATTCCACAAGGTGATTATGTTACCTCATACTTGATAGCAATTGTCCCAATCATAATAATTTCAAAATTTTCTTGTGGAATGGGACAATATATTTCTCCAACCTTGATGCTCTCAATATTTTTGATGGAATTCAGGCAATAGCTCTTAACAACCTTCTTGGGAAAATATACAGTGTGCTCTTTGTCATTAATATTGAATGTTACTTTTCCTTGATTGCAATTGATGACAGCACCTGCAGTATTTAGAAAAGGTCTCCCAAGAATAATAGACATATTATCATCTTCAGGCATTTCAAGCACAACAAAATCAGTTAAGACCATGCAATTATGAGCAACTTGAACAGGAACATCCTCACAAATGCCAACAGGAATAGTAGTTGACTTATCAACCATTTGCAAAGAAATATCAATTGGTATCAACTTTTCTAGCTGGAGTCTCTTATAGAGAGAAAAAGGCATAACACTAACTCCAGCTCCCAAATCACATAAAGCAGTTCTAACATAATTATTCTTAATGGATCAAGGAATATTTGGTATACCTGGATCACCAAGTTTCTTTGGAACCTTACCATTGAAGGAGTAATTAGCAAGCAAAGTAGAAATCTCGTCATTAGTAATCTTCCTTTTATTAGAAACAATATCCTTCATATACTTTGAATAAGGAGGCAATTTAATAGCATCAGTCAAAGGAATTTGCAAGAATAAAGGTTTCATCAACTCACAAAACTTGTTGTAGTGTTCCTCCTCCTTTGACTTGTGTTTCTTACCTGGAAAAGGCATAGGTTTCTGCACCCAAGGTTCTCTCTCTTTACCATGTTTATTAGCAATAAAATCTTCCTTTGTGTACCTAGTGTTCTTAGTGTGCTTCTCAAGTTCTTCCCCACCTTCCTGCTTATCAGGAGACTCATTTTTATCATTACCACTCTCAGTTTCAGCACCAGAGATAGATATACTATTAGGATCTACAACAGGTTCAAGTGGTTCTTCAACTCTCTTATGTTTGTTTTTCTTCCTCTTACGAGGACTACCACTATCCTCACCTTGTTGAGAATCCTGCTCAATTCTTTTAGGGTGTCCTTCAGGATATAAAGGATCTTGAGTAGCTATACCACTCCTAGTTCTAATTCTATAAGCATGTTTATCTCCTGAAGCATTAACTAGCATATCCTTTTGTACCTTAGCAAGTTGATCAAGTTGAGTTTGAACCATTTGAAAGTGTTTACAAAGCATTTTAATATCATTAGAAGTTCTTTCCACAATATCTTTCAACTCATGGATAGCCCTAAAGTTTTCCAATAAATGATTCTGAACTTGTTTATTAAATGACCTTGTTTAACAATAAAAATGTCAAGTTCCTCTAAACGTTGATCAGGAGGCTTACCATAACGAATATCACCTTCATCAAAGTGTTGGAGAGAGTGTACCTCAATAGTAGGTGAGTGGGGAATTGGCTTGCATAATTCTTCTATAGGAGGTAGATTCTTCACATCTTCAACTCTAATACCCTTCTCCTTTAGACACTTCTTATCTTCCTTCATCACTTCATCATTTAATGCAATAACTCCCCTCTTATTTGTTGTTGGTGTTGGAATTGGTTCAGGGACAACTGGTTCAGGAGTAATAGGCTCAGATGTATTCAGCTCAGTTGAAGTCCAATCATCATAATTCTTGCGTATCTTGGTCATTAATTCTTCAGCATCTGTAGGATTCCTTTTCCTAAAAACACAATCAGCAAAGTTATCTAGGTAGGTCCTAGAATCATCAGTTAGTCCATTATAATAAAGGTCAAGAAGCTCATTCTTAGGTAAGGGACATCCAGGATGTGCATGAATCAAGGCACAGAACCTTGTCCATGACTCAGGTAATTTCTCTTCTTCTCCCTGTTTAAAATCAAAAAGTCTCTCCAAAGAAGCATTTCTGGCACTGGGAGGAAAATATTTATGGAAAAAATAAGCAATCAGGGCTATCAATGGAACCAGGAGGTAATCTATTAAACCAATCCCTAGCTTCTCCTTTTAGTGAAAAAGGGAAGATCTTGGCAACAAAGTACTTACACATCTTAAAATCATCAGAGAATAAAGCACTCATAGTAGAAAGCTCATTCATATGAGCCACATCACTCTCATTTTCAGTCCCACAAAAATGTTCTTTCTCAACAATATCCAAGTAGGAAAAATCAAGAGAGAAATAATAATCTTTATCTTTAATATCTATGGAAGAAGTGGCAAACTTAGGATCAGAGGACAACTTAGGCATAATAGTACGTCTAGCAAGGAGACTCTTAATAGCACTAGTACCATGTGTGTTTCGGCACTCTTCAACAAAATCATCAGTGAACTCAATGTAACCATCATTAATATCATAACTCTCACTAGCCTCAGGTGAGCTAACAGGTGTAATAGTGTCTTCACTAGAAGTTTTGGTATTTCCTAGACTAGCCATAGTAGCATCTAGAAAATGACCTAATGAACCACTCGCATCAAGCACAATAGAAGTAACATCATGAGTATCAAAAGCAGTTTTAGACTCAGCGGTATTAGCAGTGTGTGTAGCATGTGTATGTGGTGGTGGTGTAACAAGCTTACTTATAACAGACGGTGAATCAAGGGCAGCAGAGGTGTTTAGGACTGTACCTGTTCTTGTAGTGGATGGTAAAATATGGAACTTTCCATCACGAGACTTCCCCATGATGAAAGGAGTAGCAGTGAACAATAATAGATCCAAGTGAACTTACAAATAAAGCTATGCTCCCTGGCAACGGCGCTAGAAAATAGTCTTGATGACCCACAAGTATAGGGGATCGCAATAGTCTTCGCGAGTAGTATTACCCAATTTATTGCTTCTACACAAGGGGATCCAAAGAATACTTGCAAGCCTTAACAACTGAGTTGTCAGTTCAGCTGCACCTGGAAATAGTTCTTGCTCATAGAAGTTTATCAGTAGCAACAACAAAGCAACAACAACAGTGAAACAACAACAATAGTAACAGTAACGGCAACAGTAGGATTCGAGTGCGGTAGGCATAGGGATGAATGACGGGCGTTGCATGGACGAGTCTAAACATGTAACTTCAAGATCTAGGGCATTGTAGATAAATAATAAAAAGCATCCAAGTACTAAAGAATCCTAGGCATGTTCTCCAAATATAGTCATACATGCTCGCAATGAGAACTTGCACAACATCTTCTGTCCAGCCAGCCCATGGCAGCGGGGCCTCTAGGGAACAACCGGCAATTAAGGTGCTCCTTTTCATAGAGCACCGGAGCAAAGCATTAACACTCCGTGAACACATGTGATCCTCACACCACAGCCATCCCCTCCAGTTGTCCCAATTATTGTCACTTTGGGGCCTTTGGATCCAGACAATGATATGTGTACACAACTTGCAGATAAGATCACAAACAATACTATCATAATGATTCAATAATAAGTTTAGATCTGAGATCATGGCACTCGGGCCCTAGTGACAAGCATTAAGCACAACAAGTTGCAACAAAGTCAAATAGCACTAATAGAGATACTAGGCACTATGCCCTAACAATCTTATTCAATTACATGATAGAACTCATCCAATACCTACCATCCCCAAGCCTACAGCGGGAGATTACTCACTCATGGATGAGGGAAGCATCGGTGGTTGATGGAGATGCGTTGGAGATGACGATGACGATGATCCTCTCCAAATTCCCCGTCCCGGCAGGGTGCCAGAACGGAGTTTCTGGATCCGAATCTTGGTTTCTGGTGGCGGCGGCGAAGCGGAACTCTTTCTGGAAAACTCTCAACCCCCCTCGGTTTTTAGGTCGAAAGGCAACTTATAGGCGCAGAGGGAGGCCGAGGAGCTGCCTGGGATGGCCACACCCCACCAGGTCGGGTGGGCCCGCTTGGGGTGTGGGTCTGGCCTCCAGGCCTCCTCCGCTTCTTCTGGCTCCGTGGATCTTCTGGTGAAATATAATTTTTGGCATATTTTCCGGGATTTTTCCTAATAGTTCATTTTCTGCCCAAAAACAAGACACCAAGGTAATTCTGCTGAAAACAGCGTCAGTCTGTGTTAGTTGTATCCAAATCACACAAGTTTAGAGAAGAAACAATAGAAAAGTGTTCGAGGAAGTAGATACGTTTTGGACGTATCAACAATGTGCTCATCCTCTATATTTTTAGCAACAAGATCTTTCACAATAGTTACCACATGTTCAATGTTTATTTTCTCATCAGGTTCCACAGTTTTCTTTGCACTTTTTCTAACCACATTAGCTATGATAGAATGTTCCTTTACCTTAGCAAGAAAAGGGATTTTCTCAACATAAGGTTCAAGAAAGATAGGATCAACAATACAAAATTCAATGCTAGCAGGAACATGGGAAACAATGTATTTATATGGAGCATGGTACTTGTCCCACTCCTTTTTGGGAATTCCAATATAAGAGGCAAAAGCCTTAAATCATTTTGCAAGAACTTGAGAATCAAGACCATACTCAGTACTAATATCACGGAAGTCATCAGTTCCCATAAAGGATTTAATGCATTCATAATCATAGTTTATACCTGACTTTCTTCCTTTGTCATTCTACCATGTTTTAGTGTTTTCTTGAATATTGTCTAGGAGATCCCATTTAGCTTCTTCCTTCATACGTGTGAATGATCCAGCATAAGAAGCATCTAGTAAATCTTTATCATGAAGAGAAAGCCTGCCATAAAAGTTATTGATAATAATATTGTTAGGGAGTTCATGAATAGGACATTTAAGAATTAGTAACTTCATTATCCCCCAAGATTGAGTTGTACTATCTCCATCACGAGTCCAAAATTTATATATCAGATTCCTACCCTTATGAATCTCACCAGGAGGATAGAATTTAGAATAAAAGAGAGGTACTATTTCCTCCCATTCCATGGATTGTCCATTATTCAGCAGCCTATACCATTCTTCAGCTCTTCCTTTCAATGATATAGAGAGTAACTTCTTCTTCACCTGTTCAGTTGTAATACATAGACACTTAAACAACCCGCATAATTAATGGATAAAAAGCAAGTGATCACCAGGATGGACAGTTCCATCTCCTAAATAATAATTATCCATAACACGATCAACAATACTTGTAGGTATCTTAAAAGGATCTATCTCAACAGGCAGTGGTTCATCTACTACCCTAACAATGGTAGTAGTTTTCCTAAACATAAAACCAAGTGGGTTATCCATATTGGAAACAAAGTAACAAATAGAAATAAAAAGCAATACTCACAGTAGAAGTTTCCTTTACCAATTCCACTCTTCAATAGCGCTTCACTCCCCGGCAATGGCGCCAGAAAATAGTCGTGTTGACCCACAAGTATAGGGGGTGTAGCGTACTACTTTTGATAAATAGGAGTGTCGATCGCAATAAGGAGAAGAAGGTTTTGACTAGTGGTATGGAGCAGGAAATCTCTGTAAATACTTAGCAAACAGATTTTTAGGGGTTTTCTGATAAAGCAAGGAAATAAAGTGCAAGTAATAAAGACAACAAACAATTGCAGCAAGTGGCCCAATCCTTTCTTAGCAAAGGACAGGCCGGTGGAAATACTTATGAGGACCAAACGTTCTCGAGGACACATGGGAATTCTGTCAACTGTTTTCGCTTCATATAGCTGAGTAGTATTCTTTGGTTTTGTAAGTGTTGTGTTGGTGAACCTATGCTAATGTACCGACCTTACTTAGACTAATACATACTTGTGATTAAACCCCTTGCAAGCATCCGCAACTACAAGAAAGCAATTAAGGTATAAACCTAACCACAGTCTTAAACTCTGAGATCCTACACTCCCTTGTGCAATGGTTTCCTAACGGGAGTTCAGGTTTCTGTCACTCCGGCAACCCCAAATTAGTAGCCAAATACACAATGCATTCCCCTAGGCCCATAAATGGTGAAGTATCATGTAGTCGACGTTCACATGACACCACTAGAAGAATAGCACCACAACTTAAATATCAAACCATTGAATAATACCTCAACACAAATCCACTACTAACAACATGACTTATCCCATGTCCTCAAGAACTAAAAAAACTACTCACGAGACATCATATGGATCAAGATCAAAGATGATATGGTGATGGATAACAATCCGAACATAAACAATAATCCAATGGTTCCACTCACAAGCATCAACTACAATAGTAATCAACACCGGGAAAGTTTCCCCTAAGAACTATGCAAGATTCAACACAATTGTTACAGCAAGATGGAGTGGTGCTGATGGTGCTGGTGGAGATGATGGTGTTGATGATGATGACGATGATCTCGATGAAGTCTAGCTTGATGATGGTGTTGATGGAGACGATCTCCCCTCTCCGGGAAGGAATTTCCCCCGGCAGAATTCTGTCTGCCGGAGAGCCCATGCCTGGGGGTGTGGGCCCCCTGTGGTCCAACTCCGCCTCCCCTTCTGGCATCCTTCGTCTTCTGGGGAAATAGGATTTTCCGTAATTTTTCTGGTATTTTTCTGATCTTTGCAAAATTGCATCAAAACACCTCTTTTTCCATCAGAATCCTAACTCCAGCAGTTCATCCTCCAAGAATCATCCAACATGCAAAAACAGATGAAAAGACATAAGTAACACCTCTTAATATGAGATATATCAATGGATAGATGAAAAATATGATAAAGAATGGTGATGCGAATTGGACGTATCAACGTGTTATTGATGTTTTCCTTACAAGCACCAGAAGCAACACCTAGGTATTTGATACCAGTTTTGTTGCTCATATTTGTAACTCCTAGCAGGGTCTAGCAATAAGACGTGCCTGGGGAAGGATGAAGTGACGATGCGCGTCAGCAACGGATCAAAGGCCGATGTCAAGGCCGTCAGCCATTGTATCTACGTCCTCCTTCATGATTAATATTAGTTTTGAATAAGTGCTATTTTGTACCCTCCTTGAGCATGAATATTTTGAGTGGTTCTTGCTTACTGCAAGATCGTTATTCATTTAAATCCGGAACAAGTGGTTATTATATTTTTATGAATGATGTCTTTTATGTTCATGCACATGTATGGAAAGGTTTATTATTACTAGATCTTGATGACAGTACACACATCCATAACATTGATGCCAAGCATAGTAAGCATGATGACAATAATACCATGGATATATGGCATTGCCGTCTTGGTCATATTGGCGTAAAGCGCATGAAAAAAATTCATTTTGATGGACTTATGGGATCACTAGATTTTGAATATCTTGATACATGCGAGCCTTGTCTCATGGGCAAGATGACCAGGACACCCTTCTTCGATAATATGGAGCGGGCAAAATACCGAGGGAATCATACATACAGATGTATGTGGTTCGATGAGTGTCTCTACACGAAATGGATATCGTTATTTTGTTACCTTTACTGATGATTTGAGTAGATACGGGTATATCTACTTGATGAAGCATAAATCTGAAACCTTTGAAAAGTTCAAGGAATTTCAGAAAGAGGTAGAGAATCAACTCAACAAAAATATTAAGCACCTCCGATCAGATCGGGGAGGCGAGTACTTGAGTTATGAGTTTGGCATGCACTTCAGGGACTGTGGTATAGTACCACAGCTTACGCCAGCCGGAACACCATAGCATAATGGTGTGTCAGAATGACAATAACCACACTCTATTGGATAGTGTTCGGCCCATGATGTCTTTGACTAATTTGTCTATGTCGTGTTGGGGCTATGCATTAGAAAACGCAGCTTTTATACTAAACAAATCACCATCCAAATCCGTGGAGACAACCCCATATGAGATATGGCGTGGCAAGAAGCCAAAGTTGTCGTTCTTAAAAGTTTGCGGATGTGAGGCTTATGTTAAGAAACTACAGCCTAACAAACTCAAACCTAAATCGAAAAAGTGCATCTTTGTGTGATACCCAAAGGATATTATTGGGTATACCTTCTACAATAAAGCCAAGGGCAAAACGTTTGTTGCTAAGGATGTCATCTTTCTAGAGAAACATTTTCTCGCGATAGGAGTTAGTGGAAGAAAGATAGACCTAGATGAAATCATTGACACTTCTCTCCAAATACCGAGTAGCGCAACAGAAACTATTCCAAAACCGCCCTCTATGATGGAATAAGAAATGAATGATACAGATTATAACATCGAAGCTCCTACTATTCGGAGATCTACAAGGGCATGTATTGTTCTAGATTATTAGAGTAGCCTTGTGATGTTAGTCTTGTTAGATGAACAAGAGGAATCTAAAACCTACAAAGAACCAATGGAAAGTGCTGACTCCGAAAAATGGCTACAAGCCATGAAATCCGAGATAAGATCCATGCATGAGAACCAAGTATGAAACTTGGTGGATCTCCCTAAAGGTCGAAAGTCCGTGGAGAACAAATGAATCTTTAAGAAAAAGACAGATACTGATGGCAATGTAATTGTCCATAAGGAGAGACTTGTCGCAAAGGGTTTTCGACAAGTAGAAGGAATTGACTACATCGAGACATTTTCTCCTATGGCAATGTTGAAATCTTTCCAGATTTTACTAGCAATTGCTGCATATTATGATTATGAGTTATGGCAGATGGATGTAAATACCGCCTTCCTCAATGGTCACATTGATGAAGAGTTGTATATGATGCAACCAATGGGGTTTGTCGATCCTAAGGATGTTGGAAAAGTATGCAAGATTGAGCGTTCCATTTATGGACTAAAGCAAGCATCTAGGAGTTGGAACAAGTGATTTGATCAAGTAATCAAGAGTTTTGGATTTGTCCAAAATAATCAAGAGGCTTGTGTTTATAAGAAAGTGAGTGGGAGCTCGGTGGCATTCCTAGTGGTATATGTGGATGACATATTACTAATTGGGAATGATGTGGATTTATTGGGAAGCGTGAAATAATATCCGAGTAGTCAGTTTTACATGAAGGATCTAGGTGAAGCAGCCTATATATTGGGCATTAAGATCTATAGGGATAGATCAAGATGCCTGATAGAATTAAGTCAGAGTACATACATAGATAAAATTTTGAAAAATTTCAAAATGGAAGACGCCAAAAGGGGTTTTGTGCCTCTTGTGAAAGGTGTGCCATTGAGTAAGACTGAATGTCCAGCAAAAGATGCCGATAGAGAAAAAATGGTTAATGTTCCCTATGCCTCAGCCATAGGTTCTATCATGTATTCTATGCTATGTATTTGACCCAATGTGGCACTGGCTCTCAGTTGGACATGTCATTTCCAAAATGATCCAGGAGTTGAACATTCGACAGTTGTAAAGAATATCCTAAAGTAGCTAAAAAGAACTAAGGATATGTTCCTAGTCTATGGAGGTGAAGATGTAGCTCTGAACGTAATTAGTTACGTGGATGAGAGATGGAACATGGACTCCGATAGTTCGAGTCATGGAATCGATACATCTTCACCTCCATATACTAGGAACACAGTCTTCAATGGAGTCGAAATACATCGCAGTTAACTGTACAGCGAATGAAGCTGTATGGCTATGGAATTTCGTCATCGAACTGGGATTTGTTTCTAATGTGGATGACCCTGTGACAATCTATTGTGCTAATGCAGATGGGGATTTTTTCACATTTGCCACACTTTTTATCTGAAATTTGCATATTTGCCACATGACCACCACATGTCAGTGACACAGAAAATGGCAAATATGCAAAGTGCAAAGAAAAGTGTGGCAAATGTGCAAATCCCCCAATGCAGATGATAGCTGTGAGATTCGACACATTTTTTTGTAGGGTTCGCAGCATAGAAAACAAAAAAAATCGTACGATGGGAACAACTATGTACCAAGATCTATCTAATAGATACAAGCAACGGGTGGATATACATCCAAAGAATACATACCCTTGAAGACCGTATAGTGTTAACGAGGTTGTACTCGTGGATGATGTAGTTGAACGCTTACCGATCTCAAGATCGTGATGAAGTCCATCTGGTCCAGCCGGTCCAGCACCATCACGTCCAGCACCACAAAACAATGGTGCATCCGTGATTACACACACGTACAGGTACCCCGACAACCTCTGCGCCCTCGCTCCAGCGAAGCAGCGGAAGCAACAAATCCTTCCAGAAAAAGTCACCGGGAACATGTATCTCGCTGATCCGAGACCATGGGGAAATTCAAAAGGGGGGAGAGAGATCCTTCGCGAGGAGGTGTGTGTGACAAGTGAGAGGAGGGGGTCCTTTTATAGGGAAGGGGGCATCCCAAGGGGGCATGGCCGCCGGCCATGGATGGTGCCCCCACATCTCCCTCATTCATGTGGTGGATGATCCACTCACATAAAACACCTCCACTCACAATTCCACTCACATGCATTAATTTTCCACCAAAATTAATGCAAGCTCTCATTTAATAAAACTCTTTTATTTATTTTATTCAGAATTTTGTTAATTACTTTAATTAACAAACATTCACATAAAACTCCTTGCTAGTATTCAATTTCACATGCAGAACCAGTTTCAGCAATTTCAATCGAAACAATTCCGGTGTCTAGTGAAATAAATTCCTGCGCTTTGCCTTTTCTTTCTCTGGCATATTATTTGCTCTGAATGGTGTTGGTATCCCTTAAGTGTGTCACCCTACGGTTTGCGAATAATGTAGACATGATCGAGACCCTTCTCCGATCAATAATCTGCAGCGGGACATGGAGATCCGTACTGACTCCCACATATTCAACGATGACTTCTGTGATCGTGTGAACCTTATACGCATCTAACTCAATCCCTTTGTCTCGCGATATATTACATGTCCGAGATTCGATCATCGGTATCTCCATACCTAGGTTGATCTCATTACCGACATATACTCTTTTCTCGTTCCTGTGATACCACATTCTAGTGATCAAATCACTTGCTTGCAAGCTAATCAATGTGATATCGCCGAGAGGTCCCAGAGTATATATCTCCGTCATCGGGATGGTAAAATTCCACTCTTGATCCATGAGCCTCAACATAACACCTTCGTAGCACTGAACCCATCTTTATAATCACCCTGTTACGGTGTGACGTTTGATGTTATCAAGATACTCTTCCAGTGTTAGTGATTAACATGATCTCATGGTCTAAGGACTAATATTACTTCGTATGATGTTATAGCAATATAAACACAATAAACTTGATCGTAATGCTATACTTCGGATGAATGTTCATCACACCCTTCTAATAATGTTGTGACCTCGTTATTAACAACATCCAATATCCATGATCAGGAAACCTTTGATCATCTTGTTAATCAACGAGCTAGTTTATAAGAGAGGCATAACTAGGAACTTCCTTTTGTTTATTAAACACACATGTATTAATGTTTCCGTATTAATACAATTATAGCATGTAAAATAAACATTTATCATAAACAAGGAATACGATAATAACCACTTTATTATTGCCTCTCGGGCATATTCCCTTCAGTCTCCCACTTGCACTAGAGACAATAATCTAGTTTGAAAACTTTGTGTATTGAACACATATGGCTTTCTGGTGTTCCATATATGTAATTGCAAGTGGTTAACATAATCTACGGATCTGACGCTTCAGGTCCTTGTGTATTTGCATGTCTTTTGGTCTTGTATAAATTTGATGGCATTGTATAAATTTGGTCTTTTGGTGAGACCTTTAGTTCCTTGGGGTTAAATCATGTCGATACTATTGTCGTACAATATATCTTTAGTGTTAGCCCGTTGCGAACCACACCTGAGTTTGATAACAAACTACTTGACAAAAATTTCCTCCTTTGCTGCTACTATAGCAGTCATATACTTAGCCTTTTGTTGT
The DNA here is from genome assembly GCA_030063025.1 of Avena longiglumis. Lineage (NCBI taxonomy): Eukaryota > Viridiplantae > Streptophyta > Magnoliopsida > Poales > Poaceae > Avena > Avena longiglumis. The sequence goes on along the minus strand of CP125979.1, from coordinate 241,741,176 downwards.
AGTATTCGTCACAATGTCTTAACTATGTATTTCATCCAAATCCATCATGGAATCTCCTTTCCATTACATTGTGCCACCCATAGTTTAAATTGAGATAAATATAATTTGTATCTTGTGACAAAACTAGTATCAATGTAACACTTTACAATGAACTATTTGTAATTGTTTGTCACCTCTACAAAAATATATTCTTAGTTCTTCCAGAAGATCATAAGAATATCTTCACTATCGTCCAATGATCATTTTATGATTCATTATGGTATATGCTCATAACACTTAGAGCATAGGACATATCTGGATGTGTACATATAATGGTATGATTGATCAAAACATCCTTGTGATTTCACTATCAAGTGTCAAAGCACTTGAATCTTGTTTCACTTATCAAGTGTCGATACACTTGAATCTTGATTCAATTCCTTTCCATGCAACAAGAACCGTTTCTTGTCGTTTCTATATTGAACTCCTTCAATATCTCATATATGTACGTTTGGCACAACCATATTAGCGTCATGGTCTATCCACTATAGACATTCATGCTAAATATTCGGGTTTTGCCTAAGTCTTTCATCGAAATAAAATTCTTAACCTTTGTCAATAAAAGATACATCATTTCTAATCAACAACACATAATGTATTATAAATATGTCTTAGCGCTCCCACTTAATTTCCTGTAAATGCAAGCATCTTCATCGTCTCCTGATGAAAAACTCCTTTTCCATCATGGTGAAGATTCCAACTCCGCGATGCTTACTTCAACCATTGAAGTTTGCATGCCCTTTTAGCATCCTTTTAATTTAAAAAAACCCTTTGGACCGTGTCATGTACATGTCCTAGGTAACCATTCTATTAGAAGAACTTTGTTTTGTTTATTCATCTACCATATACCAAATTATATGTAGTGGTTGTTATTTTAATTCGTCCAGACTAAATATCGCTATGAAAGATCAAACCTTTTCATAGTCAACTCCTTGAACATTGTAGTAAAATACTTTACCGACATGTCGACTATTTCATAGATGTGAAACATCCATGTCTGTTTCTTTATAGATCCAAATACGACCGATAAGTTTGTACACCTTTCCGGAGGGTCTTCCAACTTCAACACTTGATTTCTCGTATATGGAACTATTACGGATTTTATGGCTTCAAGCCATTTGACGGAGTCAGGGCCCATCATCGCTTCTTTGCATGTAGTCGGTTCATCATTGTCAAACAATAATGATTTACTCTCAAATCTCATTATTTGATTGTTTATCCGACCGACTTGGTTCAATAAGAACTTAGATCTTCGTGACCACAACCTTTGAGGCACATAAGCTATGAGTATTATGGCTGCCTCCGGAAAATTTTCCGGCGCTGCGCAACTCAGCACATTTAGCTAAGGTTCATTAACCTTATCAAAGTTCTATTGTCCTCCCACTTAAGTTTTGTGAAAAATTCCTTCTTCAAGAAACTTCACGTTTCAAGCGACAAACCATTTTGTCATTGGTGTTATGGAGGAATACCCAATGGTTATTCGAAATAACATACAAAGACATGCTCACCCGACTTTGGTTGTAAACATCTTACTTATGCTTAGCATACCAAAATTTAAGAAAGGACAACTTGGGTTTTACCCCAAACCATAACTCATATGGTGTTATTTCAACGGATCAAGATGGAGCTCTTTTCAGTGTAAAATCGGTAGTCTCTAAAGCTTTAATCTTTTAAAACATAATGGCAGTTTTATAAATAACACCTTTGATCCAACCATGTCAAAACAAGGTTTCATTGCAAATCTCAAACACTCCATACTCCTATGGTGTTTCGGGAGATGTAAATCTAGGTGTTTTGCTAAACTTGCAACTCAAATAAATCCCTTTATGATAAATCATAATTTATTTATTTTTCTTGTTACACTTGTAACTCAAATAAATCCCTTATGATAAAATCATAAACCATTTATTTTCTTGTTACAATGATTTTCCACTTCATCTTGAAAGTCTTTGAACATTTTCAAATATTTCACACTTCTTTCTCATTAAGTGAATATTCACTCAAATTTCCAGAGAAAGCATATGAAGTTGAAATCCATCGCTTACTACTATACATAATGGACTACATACATCGATATGTATAAATTCCAATATTTTAGTCGTTCGTTCTTCTTTGGCCTTTGAACGAAGTTTTAATTATCCCGAGGAAAGTCTCACAAGCGTAACTTGATCAAATCAAAGACTCCAAAAATCCATGAATATGAAGATTCTTCATGTTTTCTTTCCAATATAATTTAAACGGCGATGTCACTTCATAAGTGATCTTTCAATCATTTGTCTTGCGACATTTTAGCATTAGGTTTTATGGATGTGATTTCTCCAACTAGATTTGTAAATCATCCATCTTATATGGAATACGGTAATTATTTGAACAACCTTTGTTCTCATAATACCTGATTTAAATAACAATTATTAAAACAAATCTTGAAGTCAAGCTTTGATGTCAACGAGAAATACAAACAACGGTTTGTTTGTTTTCGATGAACATCATCACATATTCTCTTGCTAGTTACTTAGAACATTGTGGTTTATGAATTGCGTCATTCCGTATGAAATTTCATACCAAACAATTCGGTATCCAATACCCAAGAACCACATTGTTTAACAAACAAAGAATACAACCATAACATGTATATCATCTATATACCTAAATTGGATATTTTCAATCTTTTCTTTTCTGCCAAATATATTTTATAGATTCTCTTTCAACATTTCTTTATCCTTTTAAAAGAATCTATCAACATCAAAAGTGGCGCCATATACATGACACATAGTCCAAAGCGTGTATATTCAAATAATAATACCTTTCGACTTGCACTTTGAAGTAGATCACCATCATCAAAATGATCGGCGTTCTTTCAAAATCCATCCTTTATTAATATTTTAGTGTATTAAACACTTTACATACATCTTCTATTCACCCTTATCATGACGACTTTCATGATCAAGCTACTGTAGCTTATAAAGGCGAATCGTGAGTATAACATTACTTTCCAAAACCGTTTTGGATGATTAGGATGTCTAGCATCTCCAAACTTTGCAAATTCTCATCCAATATGAGAACATATATTATACTATATCATATTGCAACAAAAACATTGTTTCAGATATCGTTATATCTGCCACACATGATGGTTTCTGAAACAATTCTTTCAGCTCCTAGATAATCTTGATATTTAAATCAAGAATCATGGAGGCAAACATGATACTTAAGATACTAACACTGGAATTGTTACTCTCGATTTAATACTAATTATTAAACTTCACGGAGTAAACAGAGTTTGCTGAAAGTTTGCAATAGGACTTTAAACTTTATATTAACACTCAACACAATACGATACCAGTTCGTAAAGTAAATATCCAGGATTTTGTAGTTCTATTATCTCAATTACAACTAAGCATAAAGTGGTAAACGAATGCCAATGACTATAACAAATTATGCAAATTAACTTTGATTTAATTTATGATAAATTGAGTTCTAGTAATCCAAATTAGAAATGAACTCCCACTCAAAAACGACATCCCTCGTGTCTTTTTGGTGATTACATGAACCAAATCCACTACACCAAGTCCGATCATCACGTGAGTCGGTGTAGCTTCAAAGGCGAGCATCCATATGGTCATCATATCAAAACATATGACTCATTCTTAACCTTTCGTTCCGTGTTCCGAGGCCGTGTCTGTACATGATAGGCTCGCCAAGTAAGAACCTTAGTATTCGCGTGTGTAACTGTCTTACACCCGAGATATGCTCATGGATTCAAGTACACCCGATCATCACGTGATGTCTTGAAGCGACGAAACATTGTCGGTGCATACTTAAGGAAGAACACATTCTTATCTTAATATTAAATGAGGGATCATCTTATTATGCTAATAAAACGCCAAACAAGCAATATAAGATTCAATCAAACATTACATGTTTACTAGTGAAATGATATGGTTCCCGCATATGATCTCTATCATGTGCACCGTGGTATGATCACTATCATACCTTTATGTGTAAGGCCAAGGTCTATGGAACTTACACGTTATGTATGTTGTAAGAGTATCATCTTATACTTCTACTTACAACATCACCATATCATAACACTAGCCCAGCAACAATCTAAACTAGACGCCTCTAATTTATCCATTGCAAGTTTTACGTGGCTTAGGGCTTTCGAAGATAAAACCGTTCTTACCTACGAACATGAACCACAACGAGGATAACCAAATTGTTGACAACTCGTTGCAAATTAGATATTGACTATAGTAGGAGAGACAGACACCCGCTAGCCACTTATGCAAACTAGTTGCATGTCAAGCGTGGAACATGTCTCATGTGCGAGGACATGTAAAGTTTGTCCGGGGCGCTTCATCCCACTATGCCACCAATATCCAAAGTACAACTAAGAAGCAATAAAATGATCATCATCGCCCACATACTCATATGTGTACTACCCGTGCAAAGCATCTATGCATAGATCCGGCTCTGATACCACTGTAGGGTTCGCATCATAGAAAACAAAAAATTTCCTACGATGGGAACAACTATGTACCAAGATCTATCTACTAGATACAAGCAACGGGTGGATATACATCCAAAGAATACATACCCTCGAAGACCGTATAGCGTTAACGAGGTTGTACTCGTGGATGATGTAGTCGAATGCTTGCCGATCTCAAGATCGTGATGAAGTCCATCTGGTCCAGCCGGTCCAGCACCATCACGTCCAGCACCACAAAACAGTGGTGCATTCGTGATCGCACACACGTACGGGTACCCCGACAACATCCGCTCCCTCGCTCCAGCGAAGCAGCGGAAGCAAAAAATCCTTCCAGAAAAAGCCACCGAGAACATGTATCTCGCTGATCCGAGACCATGGGGAAATTTTAAAGGGGGTAGAGAGATCCTTCGCGAGGAGGTGTGTGTGACAAGTGAGAGGAGGGGGTCCTTTTATAGGGGAGGGGGCATCCCAAGGGGGCATGGCCGCCGGCCATGGAGGGTTCCCCCACCTCTCCTTCATTCATGTGGTGGATGCTCCACTCACATAAAAACACCTCCACTCACAATTCCACTCACATGCATTAATTTTCCACCAAAATTAATGCAATCTCTCATTTAATAAAACTCTTTTATTTATTTTCTTCAGAATTTTGTTAATTACTTTAATTAACAAACATTCACATAAAACCCCTTGCTAGTATTCAATTTCACATGCAGAACCAATTTCAGCAATTTCAACCGAAAAAATTCCGGTGTCTAGTGAAATAAATTCTTGCGCTTTGTTTTTTCTTTCTCTGGCATATTATTTGCTCCGAATGGTGTCGGTATCCCTTAAGTGTGTCACCCTACGGTTCGCGAATAATGTAGACATGATCGAGACCCTTCTCTGATCAATAATCTGCAGCGGGACCTGGAGATCCGTACTGACTCCCACATATTCAACGATGACTTCTGTGGTCATGTGAACCTTATACGCATGTAACTCAATCCCTTTGTCTCGCGATATATTACATGTCCGAGATTCGATCATCGGTATCTCCATACCTAGTTTGATCTCGTTACCGACATGTACTCTTTTCTTGTTCCCGTGATACCACATTCTAGTGATCAAATCACTTGCTTGCAAGCTAATCAATGTGATATCACCGAGAGGGCCCAGAGTTCATCTCTCCGTCATCGGGATGGGAAAATTCCACTCTTGATCCATGAGCCTCAACATAACACCTTCGTAGCACTGAACCCATCTTTATAATCACCCTGTTACGGTGTGACGTTTGATGTTATCAAGATACTCTTCCGGTGTTAGTGATTAACATGATCTCATGGTCTAAGGACTAATATCACTTCGTATGATGTTATAGCAATATAAACACAATGACCTTGATCGTAATGCTATACTTCGGATGAATGTTCATCACACCCTTCTAATAATGTTGTGACCTCGTTATTAACAACATCCAATGTCCATGATCAGGAAACCTTTGATCATCTTGTTAATCAATGAGCTAGTTTATAAGAGAGGCATAACTAGGAACTTCCTTTTGTTTATTAAACACACATGTATTAATGTTTCCGTATTAATACAATTATAGCATGTAAAATAAACATTTATCATAAACAAGGAATATGATAATAACCACTTTATTATTGCCTCTCGGGCATATTCCCTTCATTTTTATGGTTTTTATTGATGGTTTTTGTCTGGATTTAATGGTTTTCTAGCTTTACCTAACGCTAATACTTCGGTAGCAAAGAAAACTTGGTTTTTAATGTGTGTTTCAGGTTCTGAACATCAACAGAAGGATTTAACAACAGAATCACAAAATTCAGGCGAAAACAAGCAAGTCTCTTTATGGAAGCAAACAAGGGACATCCAGTGGCTTTAACGATCAACTATACGGCGGGAACATTTTTTCCGGCTGTATAGTTCCCGCCGTATAGTTGCCTCCGCTTCGTCTTGTAAAAAGGGAAAACTTTCGTGAAGGGGACGAGGAAGAAAACAGAACACAACAGCCACCGTTCCATCTAGAAAGGAGAAAGAAGAGATCTGGAGAATAAGGAGAAGACGTTCTTCATCTCTCTCCATGATCTTCGACCTCCTAGCCACCACACCCCCGTAGCCATTACTTGTACTTGAGAGAGAGAGAGAGCTCCACCTTCCAAGATTAGGGTTTGAGATTGTTTCTTCCTATCTTGAATTGTGTTGGATTTATTCGCTATTCTTATTGTGGACCCCCATGGTAATATCAATAAGAACTCCCTTTATTTAATTATACCAATGATGCTTTCTTCTCTCATGTGTGAGTAAGTTCCCTTGGGCGTGGGATATGTAAGGGATTGGTAAGATGTGATGTGCCTATATATTTTCCATTAAGTTTGTGATTGATTTTAACCACTATATTATGTGTGCTTGACTATCTGTGGGATGATTAATGCCTGTTGTCCAATTAAGGGCCCAGACAACATGATACCTTGTTCTACATAGATAAGATCTTGTTTGCTAGCAGACCGGCGACCCCCCGAGTGACACGGGGATATCAACAGAAAACTAGTTGAGCTCGAGGAGCACGAGGATCCACTGTGCCTATTGCATTAGTCTGATCGAAGGAGCTTAATTGCTAAGCAACCTGAAGGATCTTAATCGTCTAGTGACTGATCATGGTTTTGGTAACAGGCTAGTAGGATTAATGAAGTTGGGATGAAATCTACCAAGAGGAGTTCCCGACTAATTATGGGTTGCTCGCCAACACACACACTTATAAGATTATAATTGTTACACTTATCACTCATACACCTGGCACATTCACTATCACCATGAACTGTATCTTCCCGCGCCTACTTTGTGATCTCCAGAAAACAACAAACAAATCATTCTTTACTTTTATGCTTTTTATTTCTGAAGTTTACATTTTAGTTTTATTTAAATACAATCATTTTAATCCAAATCTCATTCTTATTTTCAACACTTGCAGTCAATTGACTCGAAGACCCGTGACAACTTCAAGTGTGATAGAGACTTCACCCATAAACACTTACCTTCGGGCTCCCTGTGGGATCGATATATTAACTTCGAAACTAGCTACAAATGATCTGTGCACTTGCAGTCATCAGAAGGTTACATAGCAAATGCATCGGAACCAGGAACTCATTCCATAGTCAAGCACATCCAGCTTAGATTCCACGCCATTAGACAAAATGTTGAGAATGGCGAAGTAAAGATTTGCAAAGTGCATACAGATCTGAATGTCGCAGATCCATTTACCAAAGTATTCCACAAGTCAAGTATGAGCAACATGAGATAGTATTGGTGTTAAGCCATTGCCTATTATAAAACTAGATTAATGTGTACTCTAGTTCAAGTGGGAGGCTGAAGGAGATATGCCCTAGAGGCAAATAATAAAGATTTTTTATTTAATGAATCTCTTGTTCATAATATGTTTCTTAATATGAAACGTTAATACACGTGTGGTATGTAAACAACCAGGTCTCTAGGTACCTCTAGTAAACTAGCTCATTGGGCAAGTGATGATCTTATGGTTTCGAGATCATGGTGATAGTGCCGATTGACAATGAGGTCACATCATTGGAGAATGATGTGATAGACATTCACCCTAAAGTTAATCACAATGAGGTCTAGTTACTTAAACGTTCATCATTGATGATAACATAAAGACACCATGGCTTATATCCTTTGACTATGAGATAATGCATAATCACCATTTTGGAGGGAGACTTTGATGATATCAAGTATCAAGATGTGAAAGGGTGATCATAAAGGTATCGTTGGGCTTCCTGAAGAAATGGGTTGAGGAGTTTTTATCAAGACCAGGATTTGCCAATCCAAGTAACGGATAGATACACGTGGCCAACTCGGTGACGTTGCATTAATGAAGCTTGCAAGCGTATGATTGGATCATGGAATGCAATGACACAGGAACGAGTAAACGAGTTCATCGGTAACGAGATTGAACAAAAGTATGGACATGCTTGAGATCAAATCTTGAAAGACCTAGGCATCGTATGACAAAGGGAATAGGACTACAAAATTAAGGTTCAAGTGATGATATTAATCGTGAGGGCACAGGGATCATTATGGCCATCTAGGACCCGATATTAATCATTGATACAAGAGAGTGTTGGTCATGTCCGTAGCAACTCCGAGCCAAAGGGTGGCATACTTAAGAGTGGGGACGCTTTGGGATCGAACAAGCACCAAAAGGAGAAACGAGAGAGAGAGAGAAACCGGAAAGGTTCCGGGTATTATCCAATGTTGATCAGAAGAGTTCCGAAAGGAGTTTTAGAGTATGAAATATAGTAATATATGTGTTTTATATTAATTAGTTGAATTAATATTGAAACGTATTTTATTTCATATTTTATTGTCAGCCTTATTGCTATTGGGCCGGTTCTATAAGGGCCCATAGGGTAGGCTCTTAGGGGAGAGAGGGAGAGAGGGGGCCACCAGCCAAAACCCTAGGATTTCCCACCCACGGGGTGGGCTCCAGGGCCGGCGGAGGCCGCTTGGGGGTCCCACCCCCAAACCATAGGGTTTGACCCTGCCCCCTCCCTACTATAAATAGAGGATCCCCCTCCCCTCTATTTGTATCCCAACAATAAGTTCTCTCCTCTGCCCCTAAACCCTAGAGCTATCTCCATTAGATTGGATTTAGCCTCTTGGTTTAGTTCTCCACCACCACACTACCTTCGTGCGCAGGACGGTCAAACTTCTTTCTTCTTCCACTGCTCTGCTGGATCAGATCCCAGGAGACGTCACTACACCAGACGTGTGTAGAGCTTCGAGGCGCAACACTTGGGGTGATGTCTTCATAGCTATACGTCTACTTGTGTAAGGCGTGTCATGGTCTTCAAGGGTATGAACTCTGTTCTCCATCTCCATTACTTATGTCTACATAGTATAGATCTTGGTGATCGTGTTCGTGTAGGTAGAAATTTTTTGTTTTCTGCTGCGAACCCCAATAGTTTGGATCTGATATAAGCCAGACATGAGTACGTGCTTTTATGTTTTTATATAGGTTGTAGTGAATCTTCCTATTGTTATATGTATCATTGTACCATGTGTAAGTTACAAATGCATTTTTGTTTTTCCTACTATTATATATTTGATTAGTAGTTTTCTGATTATTTTAGGAGTACTACTTTCTTAGTTGGTAGTAAATTCTTGCTACTATTATGTATGATCAACATCACATATGTATTTGGTTTTTTTCTTAGACTGACTAGTATGCTGATAAGTGGTTACCAGCTTTGGCTGAAGAGTGTAGGTTTGAGCTTTTTCTGCATAAAAGGGAAGATGCTACATCCATAAGAGGGACATTCTGGTTATCTTTCTTGAGGACACACAATGTTGCTATCCATGATGTGGTGACATTTAGCTTAATCACAGAAGATGATGATGAAGAAGATAAAGGAGATGAAGAGAAAGGAGATGATCAGTCTGTGTTTAGTATGGAAGTACATGCCGCTAATGGTGACATCAAGGGATACCAGACTATTTATGGTATGTGTTTTTTCTTTATCAAATGTATGTACATTTGAATTTTCCATTTGTGGATCCCTACATTATTTCTCCTTTTAATTGTAATTGAATTTTTCAGGATTTAGGGTACCATTTGTGGATTCCATCATTAGAGGTGTTTTCTACATGAGTGTTTTCACACATATGTATGCTATTATCGTGAAAGACATGTATGCCATTACATTTAAGATGCTGAAGGATGTGAGCATAATATGTCGACTGCATGATGATGATATTTTTTTTCCACCTCTCTAACATGCAATACTATGTTACAAGTCTCAGTGCACTTAATCTAGCTAACAACAAATTTGTGAGTTATTGTACCTAATAAGGACATTGTTTCAATTTTACATGTGTGTTTATAATTACTAATGTATTTTAATTATTTCATAATTTTAGGTCGTACCATCAAGCTTTGCACTTGGTTACAACATCTCAAAGAATGGCACAACTTTGTTTCATGGTTATGGTATGGACTACACATTTACTGGCCAGCACACTATCTTGTGTGGCAGATTGAAACATATAGTGTTCTCCAATGGTTGGAACCTCGTCTATAACATGAACCAACTTCAAGGTGGTTCACTAGTTTCTGTGAGGGTGGAAATGAGGGAACACTGCATTGGATTGTTCGTGACGAAATTTCACTGAACCCTCTACGGAAGACCCTGAATCTTTATTTTGTTTAGCTAGATATAACGTAGGAACTATGTTAGAGATGTTGAGAACAAATATGTTTGAAGTATTCGGTGTTGTGAACAACTATGTTTGTAATATATTTACCTCCCTTGCCTTTTGGTCCTGAATATAATTCGCAAGTTTCAGGATTAACAAAATCTGGAGTGTCCGAATATATCCGGAGTTCCGACTACACGGAATCCATGCAAAATAGTTTAAATTGGTGAAAAATAGTTTAAATTGATGATAAATTCATATTTGCGTAACCAAATGATCTCACGACCTGACTAAACATTGGAATTAGTCGATTTCTATACACTTCCACCTCATTCCTATGCAGCAAGCGCATGAACACTAGGAGTTATCATACCTTTAAGGATAAGATCCAAGGTTTGTATAACCACCTTCGCTTTCCTTCTCGTTCTCAATAATTCTCAAATATTAGGATCACCAAAATCCAGAGGGTCTGAAAACATGCGGAGAACCTGAATATTTTTTTTACGGAATAGACAGTTATTTTTAGGGGCCGCCTCCTACAGAATAAACCCTTCCATTTAATATTGAGAAATCCCACATAGATTGGCTTCATCTCTTCCAGATCCAGCGCTCCCTCCTCCCCCCGCTCCTAAATCCAGAACGAGGCTGCCGCCACGCATCGACGCCGACTGCTCGACGACGACCTCATCGATGACGCCAACACCCCCACCTCCCCCAACCCCTCCCCCGCGACAAGAAATATGGGAACATTCCATCTTTGCAAGACTCGCTACAAGGAAAGAATCTTGTCAACTGGCTCACTGTTCAGTGTTCATCTCGTACCTGGTTATTTCGAGAAATCATTGGTATATTATCCGACACTCATACAATATAAATTCATCTCATACTTTTTAGCATATTAAAATCGTTAATTTAATGTGTGCTTTTGGTGCATATACTATCCCATGCAATGCAAGGGCACATTCCAATGATCTCAGAGGAGATACAGTGCAATTCTAAGCTTGTGGGCGAACATACACGGTTGAAGTGTAAAAAGGTCCATCTAGGACTCGATTGGGAGGTGAAGGGTGGCGTCGGTTCATTGATGATAACCATCTCACCGGAGATGGTCAGTTGGTGTGATTTTCCTTACAAGGAGACAGACCAAGAATAACTGTCATCTATCTAAACAATGTTGCGAAGAGGAAGAAGATGACAAAGAAGAGCGAGAAGATGAGGAACCGCCTATAGACTAGTTATCACCAATTATCTCTCAAAGATGCAAACTTATCTGGTAAGAAATATCACCTCCAACGAATCATCTCTCCAAGTAGTTCCATCATTGGGGTGTCATTTGTCACCCGCTTGACGAAGATGAATGTCGATAGGCTCCTTATGGTAAGTGTATCATGTCAACGAAGCTATACATATCGATCTTCTCGTGATAATGGTCGCGTGTAATTAACATCGAGTCATCTTACCTTTGCATCATAGAAATTACCTAAGGACATGGTTTATCATCTTCATATCCCTAAAGATGGCTTGGTTGGAGTACGCATTGGAGCACGATGTGGCATCAGCACCATCGAGTACAAGACGGATTTTGACGGCCGCATCTCCTTCATCACTGACGGCTGGACTAAATTCCTCCAAACCAAGCATCGTCTCTAGATTGGGCAAGCCATACTCATCACTGCAAGATTGACCACCACGCGTAGGGACCTGCATATGATGTTCTTCATCGACATCATCAATGATTTTGCATCCTTGCTAGACTCAGACTCGTAGGAGTGATACTCGGAGGAGTACGCCGTGTGACCTTAATAATATTGTTTGCTAGAGTGTTGTGTGAACCACAACTTTATCAATAGCTAGCTAGTTTCATCTCTATGTTTTGGAAATAATTCATCTTAATTAGCCATTTAATGTTGTATGATAAGTGCTCTAGGCCTCCGATTTCATCTTCCAAACCTTTTAATCTTAATGGGCCTCTTCTCTCCCATAATTACTTCCTTTGTGTAAATATAACCTACAAACGAACAAAGTTTCCCATAGGAAATGAAATTTGAATTAGTCCTTTTAAAATTCGAGAGAGTTGTAATTTATAACCGCCTGAGGGAAGTACTTGGCGGCAAAAATAAAATTTGTATGTTGTTAGAGACGTTTTCCGTTCACAACCGTCTGAGGTTAGTACTTGGCGGCAAGATCTGAAAATATTTGGACAAATATTTCAGATATGTGCCACATTTTTCGTTCCCCGCCCGCTGAGGTTAGTACTTGACCCCCACTGTCCACCACTGTCGCTGCCGGCGCCCTCCACCACCACTGCCTTCGTTCCCCTGCCTCTCCTCCCTGCCGCCTCCGGTCCCCTGCGGTGCGGATGCTCTCCCTCGCCTTCAAGGACCCCCTTCGTCGTCCAGGCAAGTATGCGTGTAAACCAAACCCTCAAAACCCTAATGTAGAGCTTTGATTTAGGAATTTTGGCATGGAATTTGCCATTTTGCTTGTCGAATTTAGGGTTTAGGGTTTCCGAGTTGCAGAGATACGACGGCAACATCGAGAGAGCCTCCCCCAGCATCTGTCTCACCTCTTTTCCCCTTGTATACATCTCAAAATCTGCAATGTTTTATTGATTCCTCATTGTTCGTTGCCATTCTAGCAATATGGATTTAATTGTCACTTCATTAGTCTGCTTGCATCTTGTTTATTCGATGAATTTTAAATTCTTTGGTTGTGTATGATTTTTATTAATGTACGATAACAAGAACCGTGTTTCTGTTTTTAGTCTAATTCATTATTATATTGATTGTATGAAAATGCTCAATGTATGTATCTATTTAACAGATGGGAACCTGAAGTGATCTTGCAATAGTGCTCTGTACCGATGACAGTGTTGCCATTAGCTCTGGGAGTTTTGAATTCTAGTCATCAAAAGATCCCACTAAGAGGATTGAGCTTAGAGGTATCAAAGAACATCAAAATTTCAGTCATCTATTTTAAATTTGTATTTGTTTAGACTGAAGATACAAGAATATACTATCGCATTGAAATTTGTATGTGTTATTGCATCAGGCCATCAACACAAGGGGAACACTGATTTTGATAAGCAGAGTCTTTTTAGAAACGACATGTATCTGAAAGAAGATCATGTATACTTCCTTTTAGACTGGTGTGAACCCGAATTTCCACCAAAAATCAAGTACTATGTTTATAGGTTGCCCTATTCATCTATCGTGCAAAAGAAGTGCAAGCTGATAAGATGATATATTCTTGAACATGTGATCAACAATGCTACCTTGTGATATTTAAATACTTCTAGTAATGAAATGTTAATTCTTCAACTATTTATATTTGAGCAGACTTTTGCAGCTGAGTTCACAAGAAAATATCTAAATAATCGCCTTGATGAATCAATTGATGCCCATATTTGGCAAATAAAGAGCAAGAAGCCAAAGATGGTTATGATGAAGATGGGAGCTGATGGGTCAAGTGCAATCTTGATGACTGGATGAGAGAAGCTTGTGAGAAGCTTCAACTTGAAGAAAGATAACATTGTCCTATTTAACTTTGATGAAATAGATAATGTGGAGGTATATATTCTGGTTCAGAAACTTTCACTAGGCGGCCCATTACTACTCGAGTACTAATTATGCTTCTTCGATGTATGGACTCCATATTGTATGCACTATCATAATGTAATGGCTAAATATGTATGGATTTCATCAACTACTGGGTTAATGTTAATTATTAATATAATGGTATTCTTTTGACTAGCCGCTATAAGTTCTTGAGTTAATCAGTCTTTCTGCCCGCCGAATCATGATTATGTGTTATGTCAGCTTCGAGTTCGAATTAGCATGCTATTATTTAAAATGGTCTACACACTGAAGACGGTCACTTTAAAAAGCAGCTTTGAGGCACACTAGTTCTGAAGACGGTCTTTGTTAGAATTCGACTCAGGTCGCCTTTCAATTCGAGACGGTCCATTGTATAGGCCATTTAAGGTTGAAGAGTTCTTGCAAGCGGTCAGAAATGTTACCTGTCTCTCCAGCTCGTAGATGTTAGAGGCGTTTGCCTTTTTGCACCATCTGAGGTCGTGTATCTTTAGATCCGCAAAGAAAAATTGGCTTAGATGGTGTGCTCTTAGAAGCTATGCGCTTGAGACGAAACAAGAAACCGTCTGAGTCCTATGAAAAATTGACGTCTCTAAGTAACGAGTTTGTACTAGTAATGTCTCCCAACAACTGCATGATATTGTGCCAATGAAGGTGGAAAGTAGCTAAGAATCTCCACCGGCGCCCTCGACCCCCCCTCCTCCCCCAACATGCTTTGGGGGTGTCGTGCAAAAACAGGCCTCACCGGCAACCCCAACGGGTGCCGGCGCCTCGCATGGCCCAGTTCTTTGTCCAGCACTCCCGTGCCAGCCACTACCCAACGGGAGTGTACCACGGGCGCCAACAATTGACTCCACGTCAGATGCGAGGAGCGGGATAGCCTTGGCAGCGACACAACACAGAAATTTCATTCCATCTCTCTTGTTCCCGCCTAGAACCCCTCACCGTGCTCCAGCCAGCCACGAAGACGCTGCTCAGGAAGCCACTCAAGAAGGTGCCGACGAAGCCGGAGGACATGGACGAGCATGCTTGGCAGGCGGAGATGCAGCAGCACAAGGTTATGACGGCTGACCCAAAACAATGGCACGAGGCAGCCGCTGCAGCTGCAATTTACGTCAGAACTTGGTTTGTATGACCGCCGAACTTGGGCATTGGATGCACCGGCTTGGTGTCCCTGGATTTGAACTATTTGTGATTTCCAAATTTGCCCATTTTATTTGGGCTAAATTTATTTGGGGTTCGATGTTGGGGCATTGCTAGTGTTTGTTAGGTGTTGATCATATATGTAATCTCTAGATTGTTTAATAGAATATATGGTTACTTCAAAAAAAATGGCTAGGACTATGAACCAACTTCCCAAAAGCCTTGCCCGGCAATGCTGCCGGACACACGGTTTGGGAGGCGCCGGTGAGATGATCTGAACCTTCTATTCTTCCCTTCTCTCACGTTTTTATTTGGCCATTTGGCAAGCATCAGTAAGAATATTACAAACAAGCTACTATAAGGGAAATGAAAAAACTCTGATATCAGCTGAGGGAGAAGATGGACAACTCAAAACAAAATCACCACTGAACTTACTAGATAATACCCCTGAATTTGTTTTCATGATGAGTAGTACCTAGTAAGATGATAGAGGCTATATGTACAGTTTGATGGATAATATGTATCTCCCAACAGCTAAATGATACTATTGTTCAAATGCGAAATGTCAATAAATGCCACCGCCGCCGCTAGTGTACGAGCTCTTCTCATAGCTCCCCGGAGATGACGGCTTGGCCGGAGGTTCGGGCTCGGTCGGCGTGGCGCCGGTGCGATAGAAGTCTCCCTGCCCTGGTGCCGTGGGTGTGACCGGCTCCGGCTCCCTCGTCGTCTCTGCCGCTGGCTCCGCCTCAGGCTCGGTCGCCGTCGATGGCTTGGGGACGTAGCCGCCGAACGCCCCAGGCAAGGGGAAAGCCGGCATGGGCATCGCCTCCGGCTGCGGGAGGTACTTCTGGTTGGACTGCGGCTCTTCCATCTGCTGGCTCGCCGCCGCAGGGACGTATCCTTCCTGGCCATGGGCGCGGCCGGCGAAGAGTAGGCACACCACGGCCACGGCGGCGATCACCGCCGGCACAAGCTTATCGGCGTTCATGGTTGCTCTACCTTTTGCATGCACTCAACGTTTACCAACTGATGCGTGCTTATGTAGATGGAAACGAAAGGCTATTTCGAGAGAGGGAGATGCTATTTTTTGTATGGATTAGTGGCCACTGCTATATTCGCACCAACCATAATGCTACCAACAACGGACGTCCTGAAAACCGAACAAAAATCTACGGCCGACTACATTTCAAAAAAAAAAGTTCGTCCAGGAGTGTAAAGAATCTATCTATTATATACTACTTCCTCCGATCCATATTAGTTGACTTGGATTTGTCAAAATTTAGATAAATATATATACTAAATAATGTCTAAATTTATCTAAATTTTAATAAAGTTGAGTCAACTAATATGGAAACACTAGAAAACGTGTCCGTTCGTTGCAACAGAAAAGAAAAAAATAACTTCTCAAAAAGCAACCATCTCATTTCGACTTTCCATCATAATTTATTTTTATACTATTTATACTCTGAACTGGTTCCCCTCTTACTTATCTCCTCATACGTCTCTAACAGACGGGCTTTGTTGGATGCGCCATTTGGACACCTTTCTCTTCCCCTTTGCTTGTTCGGCAAGGGTCGCAACGCCAATATCATCACACTATGAATTTAATTTAGCCCACAATCTTTTTTTCGAAGGAGCCCACAATGTTTATAGCATGTTCGTTTTATTCAATGAGGCATCACCCCTCCTTGGTTCTACTTAATTCCTAAGAAAACTTGTTGATATTCCACAAAACTTGTGAATACATATAAACCGGTGGGACTCAAGTGAACGAGGTGGGACTATTACATTATCGATCATGTAGATAATCAATCGTTGGGATAGGTAGCTAAACAATCCGGTGACACTCAGGCACGGGAGTAGTTGGCAAAAATCGGCTCTTAAGTTTCATGTTTTAGCAGGGCCGTTTTTCTACCAACGGCCCATCTGGTCCACTCACAGGCTCTGGGCTAAACTACCGTGATGCTCCGGATATTCGTCGAGGAGGAGCGGCAGCGGCTTGAGGAATTTGCCGAGGTCAAGCGGAGGACGCCGGCAGCTTCATGGGTCCGTTGACGGTGTCGATGGTCATCGACCTCGACAACGACTCCTCCTCCTCATTCGATTGGAACGAGGGTTAGGTTAGATTTAGTTGAAATCCGGATGAATTTAGTGAAATTCAACCAACTTCTTAGTGTAATAAATTAAAGTAATGAAAGTGTAGGTTTCAAATTTGTTTTGAATCGACCAAAATTCGGTTAAATTTCATCGAATTTTGCAGTGATCATCTGATTTCCTCCTCTAAGTTTTGTACTTCGGTTAGAAACGGCTATCGATTAGAGGAGTACTTTTACTTCTCTAAGTTTTCTCCGAAGGTTTAAACTTTAGAGGATTGGTTAGAAATGCTCTTAAGTCATCTGTTTACACACCCAACTAAAAAACAAATCTATTTATACACACCTAAAAAAAGAATCTATTTACATCAGCCTTCTAGAATCGATCAGGTGAGGAATCCTACTCGGATCAATGCGACAGACGGAAGAATCGAAGAAACACCGCTGAGTTCAGTACAATCCAACCCAAGAAGTCGGACGGCCGGCCACCTTCCGCCATGAGCTACATCTTCGGCAAGCTGAGGACCCCAGCTGCTTCTACGTGCATAAATTTGGAGCAACAGATACAAAATTAAGATGAAGCCTTTTTGCACCAGAAAGTTTCAACGTATCACCAAACGAATTACACATGTCCATCTATTGATCGAATACTGAAGGACAGATCGTATTGACAGCTAGTTGTAACTGAATTAATGGAGCGGCAGTTCAACACTTAATATGAAGGCAGTGGCGGAGCTAGAGCCTTGAGCATCTATGTGCATACGGGTGCCAGATTGGAGAAAAGTTAATCTTTATCAGGTGTATACATGGTGAAAAATATTGTTTTACAAAGAAAAAAATTTCTACCTAGTGTCATGTGCACCTCCTAGTTAGCTTCCATGTGGATCCGCCCCTATATGGAGGCACCGGTGGCCAGCCTAGCCGTGGAGGCCATCTGAGACCTCAAGATCTTGAATTCTCTGTCGTGGCAAAAAAGTGGTTAAAATGCTGTCACGGCAAAAAGAATGGCCAAAATAAATTCTCTGCCGCGATAGAGAGAGAATTTTCCTGGTTCGTAACACGAACCGGGATGGATGCTCGCCCCCCCCCCCCCCCCCCTCACACGGAGCAGCTGCCACCTGAAGCACATTTTGTTCCGGTTCGTGGCCGGAGCGAAACTAAAGGGTGGGCTTTAGTCCCAATTGTCTGATCCCGGTTACCCACTAAAACCCCTTACCAACTAGAATGCATGAAGCTGCTTGCACTAGTGAGATACCATGACAAAGACAACACACCGGATCTAAAACGTAGCACCTCCATCCTGGCCATCACGGTGAAGATGGAGCACAAAGCAAATCTTCGGATCAATTTCCTGTACGCCACCTGCAGGCATGCTACGGTGAGTGCGTCAGAAGAGGAAATTGCACATAACACCATTTGTTGGGGTTTTTGTTGCACCAAACCACAACTTTAGCATTCTTTTGCACAGAACACCAACTATTGGGGTAATCTTTGCAAAAAACACAAACAAAGACATCAGCTGCTCTGACAGATAATTAACAACTTGGACCCACTGGCAGGATGCATCCACCCGACCACTTCAATCAGAGAGAGGAAATAAGCAGCGGATTAATATAACTGGAAGAATACAGGCACGATCAATACACCATTTGAGCTAGGCAGACTAGACAACTCCAGATCATCTGAAATATCCAGTAATAACCAGGAGTCAACATATTTCATTACAGTTAGTAAATTTACAAAATTAGCACTGGTGATGGCCTCAAACTGAGCCATGTCAGTAACAACAACCTGAGCCATGTCAGTAACAAAAGAGGCACATACAAACTTTCCATAATTTTAGTGTCTCATGGCACATACAAAAGAAACAGTCTGGATAACAACAGAGTTGAGATAACTAATTTTCTTCTTCTTCTTCCTCCTCCTCCTCCTCCTGTTGTCCCTGCCCATTACTTGCTGTAAAGTAACCATAAAGCCGGGTCTCGATGTAATGACTTTTGCGTCTTCGTCCACGGAGAGAAGTTAGCTTTGGCCTTGGAGGTGCTGGAGCTTGTTGGGGTGCAGCTGGAGGTTGCCGAGGTGTAGTTGGAGCTTGCTGGAATGCATCTTGAGGTTGCAGAGGTGCAGCTGGAGGTTGCCGGCGTGCAGCTGGAGGTTGCCGAGGTGCAGCTGCAGCTTGTTGAGGCGAAGGTGCTGCTGTAGCAGGCCGTGGAGCAGGTGGCGGTGGTGCAGGTGCTGCTGCTTGTGGCGGTAGTGCGGACGGGGCTTGATCCGGTGTTGGCGAGGCAGGATCTGTAGGTGCCTCCATGTACTCAGGAAGCTGCCGGTTACTCTAAAAGAACACAAACACAAGGATTTTATTAGCAATATGGTTCGGCACAAGGTGACCTAATATTTCAAAATGACAGAATACACAAAAACTTGGCTTCATTACCTTGTGTCCTGCCTTCCTAATAGCGAGATGAGGCTTCAATGGTTGGGTACATGTGGTGTACCTATGCCCTTTAAGTTTGCAATTTGAGCATGTGATTGTTGTCATTCTTGTAGTCCCATCTGGACCTTCACCTGCACTAGGCCTTCTCTTTTTCTTTTTTCGCCCAGGCTTGCTATGGAAGATAGGAGGCTCTATATCAACCGAATCTGTTTTAACCCAATCATGTTGACCAAGCACGGGATAAATCATTTCCTTGTAGGTCAAGGCATACATTGACTTCTTGAAAAAATCACCGACGTAATCTTCAGGATATTGCCTTGCTTTAGAGATGGCTGCTATGGCATGTTTGCACGGCACTCCTGTTAAGTCCCATTTTCTACAGCCACATGTTTTGTTTTCCAGATTCACAGCATGTATATCCTTGTTCCCATTAGTTGTTACCTCAACTTGCCAAATGCCATTTCCTGCATTCACCGGCGTGCACCACCTAGCGAACCTTTTCTCTGTCTCAAGATTTTCAGCATATTGGGGTGCTATTTCGCAACGTGCAACAGCTACTCCATCTCGTCGCACAGCAAACCTATCCATAAGCTTGGTCCTAATCTGATCCAGCATAGTCACTATGGGCTTTTCTCTTTGTTCTAGGATGTAGCTATTGAAAACTTCACTTAAATTATTAACAATTAGGTCTGTTTTACATGTTGTATCCATAGCATGGCGTGCCCAATGTTTAGTAGAAATTTTGCTAAGCCAAGTCCAAGCATCTAGGTTTAAGTCTTTTAGCATATCCATCGCAACTATATGAACACTATAGCTGTAAGCATATGCAGCAGCATCTACTAACTTTTTAAGGTCTTCTCCCCTAAATCCAGCTAGTTGAAAATTAGCATAAATGTGCCTTAGACAGAAACGTTGTGCACACTCTGGGAATACTTGGTTTACTGCATTCAACAACCCTTTTTAACGATCAGACATGATAGTGAAGGGCCCATGCTTACCTGTGCCACCACCTAGAGCATACCTGAGTTGGGATAAAAACCAACACCAAGTTGAAGTCTCCTCCTTTCCCACTACTCCAAAAGCTAGAGGAAACATGTTATTGTTGCCATCCCTAGCCGTGGTAGCAAGGATTTGAAATCCAGATCCTACCTTCAAGAAACATCCATCTACACCTGCAAATTAACATCAAGGCAGTAAGAAACAATTCAGATTGCCAGAAAATTTTAGCAACTAATTACTCTTACCAATGAAAGGTCTGCAACCTTCTAGAAATCCTTGCACTTGGGCATTAAGGCAATAGAACAATCCATGAAATCTTGGATTCTTCCTTGGGTCTTGATTGACAATAGTGTTCACAATACACCGGCTTCCAGGATTTGTGTTCAACACTGTCTGGAGGTAATCCCTTATCCTAAAATATTGACTCTGGTGGTGTCCATCAATCACCTCTAGTGCTTTCCTCTTCGCCCTATAGGCCATGCGTTTGGAGATAGAAACCCCATACTGCCTCATAACCTTGTCAATGAGTGCTCCAACCTTCATATTGGGCTCACTTCTAATATCATCTTCGTAAGTGTTGCTCAACCAAGCACAATTTATTCTTGAACTGTCATTTGTCTGGCCACATGTGTGAGGCAAAACAATCGCTCGAATGACATGGGTAGTTTCTCCTTTGATAGTTGATGACATAATTGCAAAGGGACATGTGCCTTCAGTATTACAACAAACAGTGATCCTATCATAATCATTTCTCAAATACTCAAAGTCCCTTCGATTCATGATATGATAGTTTGTTAGTGCCCTTCTATACTGATGGACGTCTTTAAAGCACAACTTTACTTGCAAGTGGTTATGGGCATTGGCATTTGATTCATCATAGTATGTTCTCTTGAACATTTTCTTTGATCTGCTCTTCCTCTTTAATACACACACTCTCTCGTCATCCACAGCTCCGTCATCATCGCTGGAATCAGTTAACTCCCTGCAATCATCACTCGGTTCATCACTGAATGCCATAGCATCTTCCTCTATAACTCCTTCTATTGCCCTTCTCTTGGCTGCTCTTATCAACTCCGCCTTATTCTTGGCAGTTTTGCCTCTCTTATCCTTGGCCTCTCTTATCCTTGGCCTCACTTCCTCAACTATAACCTCTTCCCTTGTGACTGGCATTGGGAAACATTCCTCAACATCTGTATCACCTTCGCAGCGGACAAGAAAATCCTCATAATGGTTGGAGTCTGTTTCATCATCAACAAAGGCTTCACCTTGGCCATCTTCAGCATCTGGAATTGGCCAGTCGAACTGACCATTGAACTGAGTACCCACAATGTCAACTGATTCGAACTGACCACCATGGAACAATATCTCTCTCGCATAATCATCTGACCTGAACACAGACAAGCAATGAAGAAAATAAGCAGCGGTAATTACGAACAATCTACAAGATGAAGTACTAACACGAGACATCAGGAACGAATCAAAAAGGAAATTCCCAAATTATCTAGGCTTCTTACTCTCAACACCACCGAAAAAAATTATGCACAAAACATGCATCAGGAACGGATCATACCCAGCGAATGGCATGTGGTCGCCGGAGTCCATGGTCGGCGTCATCGTCGCCGGTGCTCCGAAGCCTCCGCCGCTGGTGCCTGCGTCCACTGCAAACCAGTCGACCTCAAGATCGGGATCCGCCTCATTCCTCGCCATAGACTCCATCTCCTCCCCGCCGCCACGGCCTTCCGCAAAGCCGTCGCCGCCGACGTCGCCGGGTCGCATGGACGGCTCGCCGCTGGACGGTGCTTCTCTCTGGTTCCAAATTGGTTCGGGATATACTGAGCGCTTAGGCCACGATGCCATCCTGTCTCTGTTTTCTATTAACCGGCCACGATACGCATCCTGCAGTGGGCCCCAGTAATTACGTGTCTGTCAAAGTGGTTAAGAGGCAGATTTGTGTTCTTTGCAAAGATTACCCCAATAGTTGGTGTTCTGTGCAAAAAAATGCTAAAGTTGTGGTTTTGTGCAACAAAAGCCCCAACAAGTGGTGTTATGTACAATTTCCTCGCGTCAGAATCATCTTCCCCAAATTCACTCAGACCTAGCAACGTCCAGCCTGTGACGCGACCCGCGCGGGCTGCCACCCTCACCAGCCATGGTCGCGGCCCCCAAGTTTGTGTTAGCTTAATCTTAATAAGAGAGTCCGAGTGGTACTAGTCTATGTCCGAGTAACACTAGGACTATGTGTGTCTGTGGTATATGTGGTGTGTACGTGTCTTAGTCTAGGAAGGTTTCCTAGTTAGGCAAGTGTATATGTGAGTCCTAGTACTAGTAGTACTAGCTGAATGCCCGTGCGTTGCTACGGCAACACACTAAAGCAAATAAAGTTTCTTTAACCAAGTGTGGCGGGTCAGGTCTGTTGTACTTGAGGCCACTACCAACTTAGATGAGTACAAATATTTTGTCCAAAACCTCTGTTCAACAAATTACTGTGGAAGATTATTGTATGCCATTTCCAATAAAACATATCTTACATTTTTGCATAATGGAAGTGTGAATTTATCTTATATAAACTCTGTGGTCCATATGGTTGTTGTGTAGAAAATAACTTAATAGTATGTCCAATTTAATAGCATCCGTTGGCTAAAAATTATAAACATATCTCAAGGTCTCTACAAAACATGTAACAACAAATTGAAAAGATTTACACAATTGCTTTCAAATTGAATTTACATGATAAATTAGAGATTTACCGTATATACTCATTCGATAGTGGCAAGCCAATCCTCTTTGCTTTTCTAATCCAACAGGCTCCATCTGTTGTGATTCGTGAGAAGACAGATAAACAAAACAGAAAAAAAGAAGAGACTTTTATTTTTGAGAGGTAGAAGAGAATAAAAAGATCCAGCTGCCCCAACGGGACCAGCCCACCCTACCAAAGGCCCAAGTTGTATTCTCCCTCCACCCAACCGGCTGACCCTAGTGCGCTAGGAACCGCACGTGACCTAGGCTCCCGATTTCCCTATCAGCGCCACCACTGACGAGGATGTTTAGGTGCGCACCTCAGGCCGCGCGCTCCCCTGCTCAGAGCCCTGCGAGGAAGTCATCAGGTCCTCATCCGTGTTCTATCCGAGGACTGCATCCATGGACGGCGCATCTCCTACCTCTGTCACATTTTTTCTCTGCCATTTGCAAGCACAAAACAGAGCATCTCATGAGGTTCGAATCCATGGATGGAACGCTCCTCAACCTGTTGTTTCCAGCTCCATGAGGACCTTGTTTTCAGCTGCCGTCGCCCCCAAGGTTCGGGTAGCCGCCGCACAAGGCCTTGGATTTCTACTGTCGCCGCTACACAGCTCTAGGCTACGCGTGTGCGAGGCGCTAGGTTGAGGGATTGTTGGCTGATTTGTGGCGCGCCCAACAGGAGATGGAGGTGGACGGAGAACATTGGGGCAATTGGGTTGGGTGTCTGGTGCGGTTGTGCCGCGAAAGAAGAGGATAAGGAAGGAGTGATGCCGATGTTGCGTCTGCGAGCTCCGCCCGGTTCGCCTCCTCCAGCCGGGCCACCGAAGTCCTCGCCACCAGCGCGTCGAGAGAAGACAGAGAAACAAACCGGCATTTGACTTGTTGACTTAGGTGGTGGCAGGGGCTATAATATCACCAAAAGTTTAGAGGCAAAACTGTCTTTTGATGGCAGATCGGTGGCAAAGTATAATTTAAGCGTGATGACGTATCAATAAACCAACTATCACGACTGCAGTTTCCTCTTTTTTCTCAAAGAGAAAATAGAGTTTGTTATCCGACAGAGTTTCTCAACAATTTGTTCCTATAACTTTGGGCGGTGGTGCTTAAAGATATAGATAGAGTTTGTTACTTTTTTTTGAAATGGGATAAAGTTTGTTAGATGCAACCCGTGAGATGAGATAGATAGTTGTGCGGTGGCATTTTTATGTAATTTTTTCACGTGTGACACCAGGCATTCACCACGCTTTTGAAATTAATAGTAAAGATCCGTACGTGTGTATGTGATGATTTAGGTTTAGTATTAGTCAGGTCTAGCTTGCATATATAAGCAAGGATAGCCTGTGAGTCTTGTAACACATTGAGTGAGTTGAGAAGAAAATAAAAAAAAAGAACGGGCACGACACGTGTCCTTGGCCATAAGATTTTTCGAACGTGTTTATTTGTATAGTTTAATGTAGTCGATCTGTGGGCAAATTCCAACTATTGGTATCAGAGCAAGGTCGATGATTTGAAGCTTGCCCCGGGGAGGCGACCCGACTAGCGCCTCGGGGCGGGCGACCAGGTGGAGGTGGCGAACATGCCGTCATCGGTGAGGCGGCGGGCGGTCGTCGCTCAGAGGAGCGACAAGGAGGAAGATAGCGGGCGGGGCATCGTCGGTAAAGTGGTGAATGAGGATGATTGTTGATGAGTGTGATGGTGCCGGGGTATGGTGCTGGAGAATCTTATCAACATCATCGTCCGGGAGAGTATAAGTAAAGGAGTCAAGTGTTTGCAAGGTAGCACGTTAAGTCGCTGTTGCGTCTGTGAGTCATCGTTGTGTCCAAGTGCTTGTCTCTGTGAGGATCCGTTGCAGTTGAAGCGAGTGAAGGTTGAGGGACTGTTCATCCTATGGACGAAGACGCAATTTGTGTGCCTCGATCAGGTCGTCTATGTGTCTCGACGAGAGGATCAATTTCAAGTGTGAAGGGGCGGTAAACCAGTGAAGGTGAGTCTCTTCAATGAGGCCATGTCTCTACATGAGGCCAAAGTAGATGGTCTAGTCCACGCCAGGAGGTCGGCATATATTGCGCTAGGGTGGACGGTGTGTTCCACGGGTGGTGCGATTCCACAAGGTTTGCTAGCGTGGTTGGGTAATCCGGATCATACTTGAGTTGTTCCGTAAATTCGTCAAGTTAAAATTGTGGAGAGCCAATCAGACTTGTCGTGGTGCGAGACCTAGACAAGACGCGGATCTACAACGAGTCAAGACCAGAAGAAACATGGAAGACGAAGAGTAGTCAATCAAGATTAGGCAGAGATTGTTAGCTTAATCTTCGTAAGAGTGTCCGAGTGGTACTAGTCTATGTCCGAGTAGCACTAGGATGTGTATCTGTGGTATGTGTGGTGTGTACGTGTCTTAGTCTAGGGAGGTTTCCTAGTTAAACAAGTGTATGTGTGAGTCCTAGTACTAGTAGTATCCGTACGTGTGTACGTGATGGTTTAGGTTTTGTATTAGTTAGGTCTAGCTTGTATATATAAGCAAGGGTAGACCATGAGTCTTGTAACACATTGAGTGAGTTGAGAAGAAAATAAAAAAAAACGGACACGACACGTGCCCTTGGCCATAAGATTTTTCGAGCGTGTTTATTTTTCTAGTTTGATGTAGTCGATCTGTGGACAAATTCCAACAGTTTGCGCCGCATGAAGCCCCGCCATGGTCGTGACCCAGCAGGCCGACGACGGCGGGAAACTGCTCAGGTTCCTCGACCCCCTCCGCCGTCCGCGCCATAGGGAATCCGGCCGCACGTGGTGGAGCGTGGGGGATCCAACTTTGTCGCCCTCCACCGACTCGAAAGAACTCCCTCCTCGTCGGTTACCGAAACATCTCCGCCGCTGGTTGGCACCTCGCATTTGGGGAATTTTTTCGTTACCGAACCTTACACACCCGGTGGCAGTCCCTGTTATATCTACTATATCGCAGGGGAAAGACCGTTTGAAAAAAGCGAAACCAATAAAAAACACTTTATACTTTATTATTACTAGCACAAATGGCCGTACGTTACAACGAGAGTAAAAAAATAACTTTTGGTCAAGAAAACATCAGCACAACATAAACTTTAATTTGCCCTGGTATATACACACTAGTAGAAAACATGCCTTTCCTCTAGGTCATTAGTCCTGGTTGTGGCTGGGGCCGGGACTAATGGCCCACGCCGGACGGACCGAGCCACCCTAAACGATAGGTCCCGGCCCGTTAGACCCCATTAGTCCCGGTTTGAGACACAAACCGGGACTAAAGGGTCTAAGGCCTTCCGCTCGCTGCGGGCACCCCCGTTTAGTTCCGGTTTGTATCTCAAACCGGGACTAGTGGTCTGAGCCTATATATATGGCACAACTCCCTCCCCCTCTCAACTGTTTTTTTCCTGGTGGGAGAGGTGGTGTTGTGTTATTTATTTTCTTGTTCATATGCACTAGAGGTGTTCGGTGAAATGTCCATTAGAGCGATGCGAGTTTAGGTCACACAAGACAGACATGATATGTGGTGTCCGAGCCACACTTAAGTTTTCTCATCTTTGTTTCTAAGTGTAATAAAAGGTTAGCAACTATTTTCTCGTTTAGACCATGCAGTACTAATTTTAGCATCGTGATTGCGTTTGATATATATTTGTATGATACAAATGAGCCATCCATGGATGAACGGTGACCGAAGCTCTGCCGCTTTCAGAGAAGGCGTGCGTTCTTTTCTACTTTTGGCCGAGGAGAACAAGCGGCGAGATGGTTTTATGTGTTGCCCATGTGTTGACTGTAGGAATGAGAAGGCTCAACTTCCGCAAGAGTCATTCATAGCCACCTGCTTCGGTCTGGTTTTATGTCCGGCTATAATGTTTGGACCAAACACGGAGAAAAAGGGGTTGTGATAGAAGACAACGATGAAGAAGAGAACAATAATGACAACTACTGATCTATGTTCCCTGAATACGCTGATACCGCAATGGAAGACAACGAAGAAGAAGGAGGTGAAGAACGGGAACCAGACCGGCCCGCTGATGATCTTGGTCGGGGATTTCTGATGCAAAGCGAGACTGCGACACAGAAAAGGAGAGGTTGCAGTTTGAGCAGATGTTACAGGGCCACAACAGATTGTTGTACCCAACTTGTGAAGATGGCCATAAGAAGCTGGGTGTCGTGGGAATGACCACGACAGATGCTGCAATCGGCAGCGAGTAGTAGAACATGGGGCAAGGGCGGCCAGCCATCTGCGGTGCGAGATGAGGGCGGAGACACAGGGTTTTACCCAGGTTCGGCCCCCCGGAGGGTAAAGACCTACTCCTGCTAGATCGTATTATGATGAGAGTACAATGGGGCGAGCTCGATGGCTAGGAGGCGAGTCGCTTGGGTGGATGATGGAACGTATCCTCTACACGCCCTCTAGGGAGGTTTATATAGACTCAACCCCCTAGGGTTTACAGATCTCAACCGAATCAGTTAAGGCTTCGGCAATCGTTTAACCTAATCCGACTGGGCCTATCTACTCTCCTGGGCCATCAGCTTCCAGTCGCTTGAATCTATGCCAGGTCTTGATCCAGTCGCCGTCCTGCAGGCCCACTCGCCAGTTCCTGGGCCGGTCGGAGACGTCCTGCTGGGTATACCCCGGTAGGCATATCCCCATCAGTAGTCCCCGAGGCCATCGTTGATTGGTCGCAGGTGTTCGTTGGCAGTCGGAGTATACGGGTCCAATGCGGACCCCAGTCGAATCGGCGGCGGACTCATAAATAAAGGAAAAACCAGTTATTCTAGTCGCAATGACAGCGGTCAATCGGGTCGCAGCTCGGCGAGCGGGTCTGCGAAATGTTCAGTCACTATTGTAGTGATCAGGTCGGCGAGTCGAATGGATGAAGTTGGACCGTCAGATGCAGTCAAAACTAGCTGTTGGGGTAATCCAACGGTAACTTTGGCGTAATCACCGCGTAGTAACGGCTCCCAGAATTGGTGGGTAGCAACCGCTATATAAGGGAAATGGCAGGCGATCGGGGAACCACTCCTTCGTCTTTTCCTCCGATTTCGCCCATCTCCGTTTTCCTCCGCATCGGCGATCCAATCGATCTAAAAACCTTCGACCTCCACGAACCTTTCCGCCAATGGCCCCCTCCACCGAACCATGGGGCAGGTCCAAGTGCACTAGAGCGCTACTGGCATCCTTCGAGGAGGCCGGGATCCTGCGCGCCGGCAGGTGGCGCATCCCCGCGGCCGGAGAGGTGACTCCGGACCCGCGCGAGGGAGAATTTATTTGCTTCACCAGCCACCTGGAGCAGGGGCTGGGGTTTCCCACATCTCTCTTCTTCCGGCGCTTCTGCTCCTTCTACGGGATCTAGCCGTCGGACCTGGGCCCGCACAACATCGAGCAACTCACCATTTTGTATGCTCATGAGTGCTACCGGCTGCAGCCCTACTTCCCCTATGGCAAGATCTGTTCCACGGAGGATCGATCGCCAAGAATCAGCGCCCAATGCTGCGGGTGGCTCGACATTTCAGTTGAAGTCAAAGGCCTCCTTCTTGACTGATGCTGCTCGCAACAAGCAAGTGGAAGAAGTCCAAGCAACTCCAGACGGCGAGGTGGCGATCCCAAGGTATTCCGCCGACCGGCCCGAACCGCGCCGACTCCAGGTCGGCAAGCTCCCAGTAGACCAGCGGATGGTTGTGGACGAGATGCTTCAAACCATCCGCGGCCTGAAGAAGAAAGGCCTTCAAACCATCAATGTGTACAACTGTTGGCTCGGGCGACGACTCGTTCCCCTGGCCCGCCGCGACCATTACATGTACGAGTACACGGGCAGGGAGGACTCGACGAAATCCTTCCTCACCGAGTGGAAACTCGAAGACTACGTCCTGGCGCTGAAGAAGATCACCCAGGCAGCATACCTGGACGCGAAGGCTGGGGTCGCCCCCTACACCGCGAAGCATCCAACTCCGATGGTAAGTCGCTGTTTTCACTACCATTCACAGTCGCAGTTGATGCTGTCGCGGTTATATTGATATTGTCTCGTGCCTGCTGTAGTTATTTCAAGTGGTGGAAGGGTGGCTCCCGCCCGCGGACGACGAGAACTCGAGCTCGTCCGTCCAGGACGGGGGCGAGTCGCCTCCTGCCAAGGGCGGCGTCGGGAGCGACGCGAGCGATGACGACGATGATGACGACGAGCCCAGGGAAGAGGCCGCCCCGATGGTTCGCAAAACTCGCGGGCAACATGAACGCGAGCTCGAGGCGAGTAGAAGCCTCGAACGTCATGAAGACGACGAGCTTCCCGAGCACACCTCGCGTCGTGAGGCTACACCATCGAAGAAGAAGAAGAAGGAAGTGAAGCCTCCACCAAAGAGGAAGACGAAGCCGGCGAAACTGGCATCTCCGCCTCGTTCGGCGAGTAGTTCTGACGCCACCAGCTTGGCCAAGGATGAAGCGCCGCAGACGACAGCAGCATCGGATGCCGCTGTCGCCCTGAGTGAGGTACCTCTGGCCTTGCTTCCCCCGCTATTCGCCCCAGTCTCTGGGTTGGGGGTTGCTCCAGCCGCAACAGCTTCACCTCCCAGGAGAGCTCCTGCCGAAGTCGTTTTAGAGGCTCCTGTCGTGGCCTCGTCGTCGAAGAGGCCTTCCGTGTCTTGGGCACATGATGTTCTGGAGATGGGCCTCAGTCGGAAACTAGGCCCTGAACTGGAGAAGCTGGCCAGCATCCACACGGGGCTGCGGTTCATACCGGTTGCCAAGTAAGTTTTGTTCATCTACTTGCCTTTCATTGTAATCGGACCATTTTGCTCATATAATCAATTTGCAGGACTAGAGTTAAAAAGATAGGCCACCCGCCCGTGGCCAAGGTGCCGCCAGTCGTCGCCGAGGAGGACCCCTCACGGAAGAGGAAAGCTGATGAGGTCACTGCCCCCGCTGACAGTGCCAAGAAGGCCAAGGGCGACGATGTAGTCATGGTATCTGACGACACGACGGTTGCTCTGAGTGGTCCTCCGACTGCGACGGAGGCGGCCTTGAATTCCAAGGAGGATGTTTCCTCGCCTGGGATGGCCGAGCCAGCTCCTCTTGGTGCTGGAGCATCCACCGCGCCCCCCCCCCCCCCCCCCCCCCGCTTTATGGCCAAAGCGGCCATAGCTAGTGGTACAACGCCATCGAGCCGCACGCCTGGGGTCGCCGAAACGGAGGTCGAGCAACGTCGCGGACACACTTCGGCTCTTCTCGCATCTGTGGACGCACTGCAGCTCCACGGCATGCTGGGCGCAGCCATCCAGGTATGTCCAGTCCCCGAGGATCGGGCCACTGAATTTCAGTGGTCAGATTCTTATAGTATTTGTTTTTATTTATAGCACCCAGTCCCTGAGTGCCTAGTCGCTGAATTGCAGCGGGTGAGCACTTAAGATTTTTGATCTCCAGTCCCCGAGTGCCTAGTCGCTGAATTTCAGCGGCTGGGTACTTAGGATTTTTGATCTCCGGTCCCCGAGTGCCTAGTCGCTGAATTTCAGCAGTTGGGCACGTATGATTTCATTGTTGTTGACTGTTTGATTTGTGCGCAGGTCTTGCAACGTGAATCAGCCGATCGGCTTGCTGCGAAGTTTCGCACGGAGAAGGAACTTATTGCCGTCCAAGAAACGAACAAGGGACTCCAAGCACTTGCTGCCAAGGCGGAGGAGGTCCGCCAGGGTCTTGTTCCGGCGTGTGAACTGTCGGCAGCTCAGTCTGCCTTGAGTACAGCTGGGCAGCGGATCGCTGATCTTGAGCGCGATCTCAAGGAAGCGAAGGAGGAGGCGAGTTCAGCGGATGGGCGAGCCAGAGCTGCTGTTACGGCTGCCGCTGAAGAGCTGAAGGTCTCTGATGCCCTTGTTGCTGGGCTACAAGACGACTTCTCCTCTCTTCAAAGTTTCATCACGGGCCTCTTCCGTCCTTTGATTGGTAAATTTTCCTGCCTTGCCTATAGTAACTATATTATGAAATCGTCGTTGTACTTACTGCCGACCCCTGTCCGCAGGTCGGATTATCGACAGCTTGGAGGAGGCGCAGTTGTATGACGCGCGGCGGTGTGTGGCCACTCTGGTCGACTCAGCCACGTTGTCTGCGGCTTGCATTCGAGCGTATCTTCAAGAAATGTCGCCCACGGAAGTGATTCCCAGCGATCTCGTCGAAGTATGGCGGTATCTGGAGAAGGCGCCGTCAGTCGTCGAGTTCATGACGCGGTCGGCATTCTGGCGTGGGGCGGCAACGGAGCTTAGCCTTGGGCTTGCCCACTTCTCGGAGGACTTTGACCTTGACGACGTGACGAGTGGCTACCCCTCGTCGACGGGCTCGGTGGAGATTGACGAGGTGCTGAAGCTGACGGACCGGGCCGCGGTATACTCCGATCGCGTCTGGGCTATGGGCAACCTCCTCCCTTATCAGGAGACGACTGTCGCGCCCAACGATCCCGAGCCGCCGCACCGGGACTTCAAGGTCGAGCAGCCCTTCCGTGCGGCGGTGGTGGGTGAGTTGACGACGTACCCGTCGAACCCGTACACTCCCTTCATTCGCAACCGCAGGGGTGGCGGCGAGTCGACGTCGAAGCCTGCGGAATAGAAACATTGTGCCCTGGGGCGTTAGTAGCAATTAGGCCATTGGGCTCAACTTGTATTTTGTAACGACTTTGTTCTGCTGTAATGGAATTTCGCGTTCTTTTGTGAATTGTCTTGCGATTTTTATTGCTGATTGGACGAGTCCCCGAGCGTGTCCGCCCTTTTTATGGGGTTTACCTCGTTTGTTATGTGTTTGTGGTTTTGACCGTTTTGTCAGTTGTTTTATTGTTGAGGTCGACTCGCCCGAGCTTGGAAAGCCAGTCGCAGGGCAACTCCCATGAGTGCTCTTTACTTGACCGTTTTCCCTTGCGCGAACGAGGTCGGGTAACCGAGTCCCCGAGCGTGGTACTTGGTGGTTCTAGTCGCGGCTCTTGGGTGGGTGAGGTCTGGGCACGTTAGAGTGAGCGCATCACTCCTTCCTGACCCGTCGGGTCAGTCGCATGGTGATTCCTGGGCACGCTCTCATACTTGGCGTTTTTCCCTAGTCGCTCGCGCTTAACTGGTCGTCAGTCCTCGAGCGTGGTACTTGGCCGTTCGAGTCGCTGTGTCGAGGATGCGGAGGATCATGGTCGCTATGAGGAGCGAAGGCAGTTGTCTTGGCTCGTTAAGCCAGTCGAGCTGGGCAATTCCAATGGGGCTCCGGGTAGGCGTTTTTCGTGGACGTTACAAGTCCTGGGGTAACCCAGTGCCCTCGTAACGCACTACTTGGCCGTGCCGGTCGCTGTACCAGAGGTTGACTTCTGTAGTTAGCTTGACGCTGTTATTACGAGTGCGAGTGGCACAAGACACGAAGAGTAGACGCAATTTGCGGTAACCAATATGTTTTATTTCATAGCTAGTGGAGGGTACATGTGTGGAGTTCTAGGAGTAGAACTTCCGTAGAAGGTTTACATTCCACGGTCGCTTGACGTCGAGTTTCCCGTCTCCGCGGACGTCGGTGAGGTAGTAGGCGTCGTTGCCGAGTACTCGCCCGATGGCGAATGGTCCCTCCCACGGGGGGAGAGCTTGTGCATGCCCTTCTTGTCCTGGATGAGGCGTAGCACCAGGTCGCCTTCCTGGAAAGTGTGAGTCCTTACTCGCCGGCTATGGTAGCGGCGGAGTCCTTGCTGGTAGATGGCAGTGCGGGAGCGAGCTAGGTCGCGTGCCTCGTCGAGTTGATCGACTCCATCCTGGCGTGCGAGTTCGTTTGCAGCCTCCGTGTAGTGGACAACCCTTGGTGAGTCGTTTCAGGTCGGTGGGCATGACGCCTCGGCACCATACACCATGAAGAAGAGGGTGAACCCCGCCGACCTGTTGTGAGGTGCGGATGCCCATGACGGAGGGTAGCTCTCTACCGCACCCAAGTGCGCTCGAGTGGTACTTGGAGCCGTGGCTTCAGGCCATGGAGGATGCTCTGGTTGGCCCGTTCCGCCTGGCCGTTGGACTCCGGGTGGGCAACTGAAGCAAGGTCGAGTCGGATGTGGTGTTCTTCGCAGAATTCGGCCATGGCTCCTTTGGCGAAGTTGGTGCCGTTGTCCGTGATGATGCTGTTTGGGAACCCGTAGAGATATATGAGCTCGCGTAGGAACTTGGTGGCGGTCTTCCCATCGCATTTCCGGACTGGATTGGCCTCCACCCACTTTGTGAATTTGTCGACCGCGACCAGGAGGTGAGTGAAGCCGGAAGGGGCCTTTTTGAAAGGGCCTACCATGTCCATACCCCACACGGCGAACGGCCAGGTGATGGGGATTGTCTTGAGCGCCGAGCTCGGCCCGTGGGTCTGGTTGGCGTACTTCTGGCACCCGGCGCACCGCTGGACGATGTCGACAGCGTCTGCGTGTGCGGTGGGCCAGTAGAAGCCGTGTCGCATAGGCTTTGCAACCAGAGAGCGGGCGCTAACGTGGTGTCCGAAGTCGCCGGAGTGGATGTCGTGGAGGATTTTGCGTCCTTCAGCGGGTTGGACGCAGCGTTGGAACACGCCGGTCACGCTGCGCTTGTGGATCTCGCCGTCGATGATGACGAAGGATTTGCAGCGGAGCGCTATCATCCGGGTGTCTGTTTTGTAGGGTTCGCAACATAGAAAACAAAAAAATTCCTACGATGGGAACAACTATGTACCAAGATCTATCTACTAGATACAAACAACAGGCGGATGTATATCCGTAGAGAACATACCCTTGAAGACCGACAAAACTTAATGAGTCCAAACTCGTGGTTGATGTAGACGATATCTTGCCGATCTCAAGATCGAGAGGAAGTCCTAGCGCCGCAAAACAACAGCGCATCCGTGCTCGCACACACGTTCGAGGCACCGAGCAACCTCCGCCTCCTCGCTCCAGCGATGCAGCGGAAGCACAACTCTTTCTTGCCGAATAGCCACCGGGAACATGTATCTCGCTAGTCCGAGACCATGGGGAATAAATCTGAGGGGAGAGAGATCCGTCAGGAGGAGGTGGGAGTGAGAGAGAGGGAGGGGGGCTCCTTTTATAGGGAGAGGGGGGGTACCCAAGGGGCCATGCGCCCAGCCATGGGGCTGCCCCCACCTCTTCCACATTCATGTGGGTGGACACTCCACTCACTCAAATGCCTTTCAATTCCCTCCACTCAAAAACCACTCAAATTCCCATTAAATTTCCACCAAATTTAATGCAAACTCTCATTAAATAAAACTCTTTTATTTTATTCAGAATTTTGTCAATTACTTTAATGACAAACATTCACAAATAACCCCTTGCTAGAATTCTATTTCACATGCATAACCACTTTATGCAATTTCACCAGAAAACCTGTTTAGGTATCTAGTGAAATAAATTCCTGCGCTTGTTATTCTTTTCGGCATGAAACTTTTGCTCCAAATGGATGTCGGTGTCTCTTAAGTGTGTCACCCTACGGTTCGCAAATAATGCGGACATGATCGAGACCCCTCTCAGATCAATAATCAGAAGCGGGATCTGGAGACCCATACTGACTCCCACACATTCAACGATGACTTTCTTGTGATCGTCGGAACCTTTTACGCTAGTATCTTAATCCTTTTGTTTCGTGATATATTACATGTCCGATATTCGATCATCGGTATCTCCATACCTAGTTTGATCTTGTTACTGACATGCACTCTTTTCTCGTTCCCGTGATATAACATTCTAGTGATCAAATCACTTGCTTGCAAGCTAATCAATGTGATATCACCGAGAGGGCCCAGAGCATATCTATCCGTCATCGGGATAAACGAATTCCACTCTCGATCCATGGGCCTCAACATAACACTTTAGTAGTTCTGAACCCATCTTTATAATCACCCTGTTACGGTGTGACGTTTGATGTTATCAAGAAACTCTTCTGGTGTTAGTGATTGACATGATCTCATGGTCTATGGATTTGGATCACTTCGTAAGTTGTTATAGCAATATAAACTCAATGACTTTGATCGTAATGGTATACTTCGGATGAATGTTCATCACATCATTACACTAATGTTGTGACCTCGTTATTAACAACATCCAATGTCTATGATCAGGAAACCTTGATCATCTTGTTAATCAACGAGCTAGTTTATGAGAGAGGCATAACTATAAACTTCCTTTTTGTTTATTAAACACACATGTATTAACGTTTCCGTATTAATACAATTATAGCATGTAAAATAAACATTTATCATAAATAAGGAATACGATAATAACCACTTTATTATTGCCTCTCGGGCATATTCCCTTCAGTCTCCCACTTGCACTAGAGACAATAATCTAGTTTGAAAACTTTGCGTATTGAACACATATGGCTTTTTGGTGTTCCATATACGTAACTGCAAGTGGTTAACATAATCTACGGATCTGACGCTTTCAGGTCCGTGTGTATTTACATGTCTTTGCGTCTTCACACATCACTCATTCTCCAATGAGATGGCATTGTATAAATTTGATCTTTTGGTGAGACCTTTAGTTCCTTGGGGTTAAAACACGTCGATACTATTGTCGTACAATATATCTTTAGTGTTAGCCCGTTGCGAACCACACCTTAGTTTGATAACAAACTACTTGACACAAATGCCCTCCTTTGCTGCCACTATAGCATTCATATACTTAGCCTTTTGTTGTAGTATTCGTCACACTATCTTAACTTTGGAACTCTTCCAAATCCATCATGGAAACTTTCTTTCCATTTCATTGTGCCACCCATATTTTAAATTGAGATAAACTTAATTTGTATCTTGTGACAAAACTAGTGTCAATGTAACGCTTTACAATGAACTATTTGTAATTGTTTGTCACCTCTACACAAATATATTCTTAGTTCTTTCAAAAGATCATAAGAATTTCCTTACTATTGCCCAATGATCATTTTATGATTCATTCTGGTATATGCTCATAACACTTAGAGCATAGGACATATCTGGATGTGTACATATCATGGTATGATTGATCAAAACATTCTCGTGATTTCACTCATCAAGTGTCAAAGCAATTGAATCTTATTTCACTTATCAAGTGTCGATACACTTGAATCTTGATTCAATTCCTCTCCATGCAACAAGAACTGTTTCTTGTCGTTTTTATATTGAACTCCTTCAATATCTCATATATGTACATTTGGCATAACCATATTGGCGTCACAGTCTATCCACTATAGACATTCATGCTAAATATTCGGGTTTTTCCTAAGTTTTTCATCGAAATGAAATTCTTAACCATTGTCAATAAAATATACATCATTTCTAATCAACAAGATGTCATCCACATAATGTATTAGAAATATGTCTCAGCGCTTCCACTTAATTTCTTGCAAATGCAAGCATCTTCATTGTCTCCAGATGAAAACTCCTTTTTCATCACGGTGAAGATTCCAACTCCGCGATGCTTACTTCAACCATTGAAGTTTGCATGCCCTTTTAGCACCCTTTGAATTTTAACAAAACCCTTTGGACCATGTCATGTACACGTCCTAGGTAACCATTCTATTAGAAGAATTTTGTTTTGTTTATTCATCTACCATATACCAAATTACATGTAGTGGTTGCTACTTTAATCCATCCAGACTAAATATCGCTATGAAAGATCAAATCTTGTCATAGTCAACTCCTTGAACATTGTCGTAAAATACTTTACGACATGTCGACTATTTCATAGATGTGAACATACATGTCTGTTTCTTTATAGATCCAAATACGACCGATAGGTTTTTACACCTTTCCGGAGGGTCTTCCAAGTTCAAAACTTGATTTATCGTGTATGGAACTATCACGGATTTTATGGCTTCAAGCCATTTGACGGAGTCAGGGCCCATCATCGCTTCTTTGCATGTAGTCGGTTCATCATTGTCAAACAATAATGATTTACTCTCAAATCTAAGTATTTGATTGTTTATCCGACCGACTTGGTTCAATAAGAACTTAGATCTCCGTGACCACAACCTTTGAGGCACATAATCTATGAGCATTATGGCAGCCTCCGGAACGATTTCCGGTGCTGAGCAACTCAGCACATTTAGCTAAGGTTCGTTAACCTTATCAAAGTTCTATTGTCCTCCCACTTAACATTTATGAAAAATTCCTTCTTCAAGAAACTTCACGTTTCAAGCGACAAACCCTTTTGTCCTTGGTGTTATGGAGGAATAACCAATTGTTATTAGAAATAACGTACAAAGACATGCTCATCCGACTTCGGTTGTAAACATCTTACTTATGTTTAGCATACCAAAATTTAAGAAATGACAACTTGGGTTTTACCCCAAACCATAACTTCCATGGTGTCATTTCAATGGATCAAGATGGAGCTCTTTTCAGTGTAAAAGCGGTAGTCTCTAAAGCTTTAATCTTTTAAAACATAATGGCAGTTTTATCAATAACACCTTTGATCCAACCATGTGAAACAAGGTTTCATTACAAATCTCAAACACTCCATATTCCTATGGTGTTTCGGGATATGTAAATCTAGGTGTTTTGCTAAACTTGTAACTCAAATAAATCCCTTTTATGATAAAATCATAATTCATTTATTTTTCTTGTTACACATGTAACTCAAATAAATCCCTTATGATAAAATCATAAACCATTTATTTTCTTGTCACAATGATTTTCACTTCATCTTGAAAGTCTTTGAACATTTTCAAATATTTCACAGTTCTTTCTCATTAAGTGAATATTTACTCAAATTTCCGGAGAAAGTATATGAAGTTGAAACCCATCGCTTACGACTATACATAATGGACTACATACATCAATATGTATAAATTCCAATAATTTAGTCGATCGTTCTTCTTTGGCCTTTGAACGAAGTTTTAATTATCCCTAGGAAAGTCTCACAAGCGTCACTTGATCAAATCAAAGACTCCAAAATTCCATAAAAATGGAGTTTCTTCATGTTTTCTTTCCAATATAATTTAAACCGCGATGTCACTTCGTAAGTGATCTTTCAATCATTTGTCTTGCAACATTTTAGCATTAGGTTTTATGGATGTGATTTCTCCAACTAGATTTGTAAATCATCCATCTTATATGGAATACGGTAATTATTTGAACAACCTTTGTTCTCATAATACCCGATTCAAATAACAATTATTAAAACAAATCTTGAAGTCAAGCTTTGATGTCAACGAGAAATACAAACAACGGTTTGTTTGTTTTCGATGAACATCATCACATATTCTCTTGCTAGTTACTTGGGCCATTGTGGTTCATGAATTGCGTTGTTCCATATGAAATTTCATACCAACCAATTCGGTATCCAATACCCAAGAACCACATTGTTTAACAAGCAAAGAATACAACCATAACATGTATATCATATATATACCTAAATTGGATATTTCCAATCTTTTCTTTTCTGCCAAATATATTTTATAGATTCTCTTTCAGCATTTCCTTTTTCTTTTTAAAAGAATCTATCAACATCAAAAGTGGCGCCATATACATGACACATAGTCCAAAGCGTGTATATTCAAATAATAATACCTTTGGACTTGCACTTTGAAGTAGATCACCATCATCAAAATGATTGGTATTCTTTCAAAATCCATTCTTTAGTAATATTTTAGTGTAGTAAACACTTTACATACATCTTCTATTCATCCTTATCATGACGACTTTCATGATCAAGCTAATGTAGCTTATAAAGGCGAATCGTGAGTATAACATTACTTTCCAAAACCCTTTTGGATGATTAGGATGTCTAGCATCTCCAACCTTCGTAAATTCTCATCCAATATGAGAACATATATTATACTCTATCATATTGCAACCAAAACATTGTTTCAGATATCGTTATATCTGCCACACATGATGGTTTCTGAAACAATTCTTTCAGCTCCTAGATAAACTTGATATTAAAAACAATCAAGAATCATAGAGGCAACTATGATACTTAAGATACTAACTCTGGAATTGTTACTCTCGATTTAATACCAATTATTAAATTTCACGGAGTAAATGGAATTTTGCTTAAAGTTTGCAATAGGACTTTAAACTTTAGATTGACACTCAACACAATACGATACCAGTTCGTAAAGTATATATCCAGAATTCTATAGTTCTATTATCTCAATTACAACTATGCTTAAGGTGGTGAACGAATGCCAATGACTACAACAAATTATGCAAATTCACTTTGATTTAATTTATGATAAATTGAGTTCTACTAATCCAAATTAGAAATAAACTCCCACTCAAAAACGACATCCCTCGTGTCTTTTTGGTGATTACAGGAACCAAATCCACTACACCAAGTCCGATCATCACGTGAGTCGGTGTAGCTTCAAAGGCGAGCATCCATATGGTCATCATATCAAAACATATGAATCATGCTTAAACTTTCGGTCCGTGTTCCGAGGCCATGTCTGTACATGCTAGGCTCGTCAAGTAAGAACCTTAGCATCCGCTTGTGTAACTGTCTTACACCCGAGATATGCTCGTGGATTCAAGTACACCCGATCATCACGTGATGTCTTGAAGCAACGAAACATTGTCGGTGCATACTTAAGGAAGAACACATTCTTATCTTGATATCTAAATGAGGGATCATCTTATTATGCTAATAAAACGCCAAA
This sequence comes from Avena longiglumis, assembly GCA_030063025.1. NCBI lineage: Eukaryota > Viridiplantae > Streptophyta > Magnoliopsida > Poales > Poaceae > Avena > Avena longiglumis. The sequence continues at coordinate 241,700,844 of CP125979.1, read as the reverse complement.
CAAGCAATATAAGATGTAATCAAACATCACATGTTAATAAGTGAAATGATATGGTTCCCGCATATGATCTCCATCATGTGCACCGTGGTATGATCACTATCATACCTTTATGTGTAAGGCCAAGGTCTATGGAACTTACACGCTATGTGTGTTGTAAGAGTATCATCTCATACTTCTACTTACAACATCACCATATCATAATACTAGCCCAGCAACAATCTAAACTAGACGCCTCTAATTTATCCATTGCAAGTTTTACGTGATTTAGGGCTTTCGAAGATAGAACTGTTCTTACCTACGAACATGAACCACAACGAGGATAACCAAATTGTTGACAACTCATTGCAAATTAGATGTTGACTATAGTAGGAGAGACAGACACCCGCTTGCCACTTATGCAAACTAGTTGCATGTCAAGCGTGGAACAGGTCTCATGTGCGAGGACATGTAATGTTTGTCAGGGCCGCTTCATCCCACTATGCCACCAATATCCAAAGTACAACTAAGAAGCAATAAAATGATCATCATCGCCCACATACTCATATGTGTACTACCCGTGCAAAGTATCTACGCATAGATCCGGCTCTGATACCACTGTAGGGTTCGCAGCATAGAAAACAAAAAATTTCCTACGATGGGAACAACTATGTACCAAGATCTATCTACTAGATACAAACAACGGGCGGATGTATATCCGTAGAGAACATACCCTTGAAGACCGACAAAGCTTAATGAGTCCAAACTCGTGGTTGATGTAGACGATCTCTTGCCGATATCAAGATCGAGAGGAAGTCCTAGCGCCGCAAAACAGCAGCGCATCCGTGCTCGCACACACGTTCGAGGCACCGAGCAACCTCCGCCTCCTCGCTCCAGCGATACAGCGGAAGCACAACTCTTTCTTGCCGAATAGCCACCGGGAACATGTATCTCGCTAGTCCGAGACCATGGGGAATAAATACTAGAGGGGGAGAGAGATCCTTCACGAGGAGGTGTGAGTGAGAGAGAGGGAGGGGGGCTCCTTTTATAGGGAGAGGGGGGCACCCAAGGGGCCATGCGCCCAGCCATGGGGCTGCCCCCACCTCTTCCACATTCATGTGGGTGGACACTTCACTCACTCAAATGCCTTTCAATTCCCTCCACTCAAAAAGCCACTCAAATTCCCATTAAATTTCCACCAAATTTAATGCAAACTCTCATTAAATAAAACTCTTTTATTTTATTCAGAATTTTTTCAATTACTTTAATGACAAACATTCACAAATAACCCCTTGCTAGAATTCTATTTCACATGCATAACCACTTTATGCAATTTCACCCGAAAACCTGTTTCGGTATCTAGTGAAATAAATTCCTACGCTTGTTATTCTTTTCGGCATGAAACTTTTGCTCCAAATGGATGTCGGTGTCTCTTAAGTGTGTCACCCTACGGTTCGCGAATAATGCGGACATGATCGAGACCCCTCTCAGATCAATAATCAGAAGCGGGATCTGGAGACCCATACTGACTCCCACACATTCAACGATGACTTTCTTGTGATCGTCGGAACCTTTTATGCTAGTATCTTAATCCTTTTGTTTCGCGATATATTACATGTACGAGATTCGATCATCGGTATCTCCATACCTAGTTTGATCTCGTTACTGACATGCACTCTTTTCTCGTTCCCATGATATAACATTCTAGTGATCAAATCACTTGCTTGCAAGCTAATCAATGTGATATCACCGAGAGGGCCCAGAGCATATCTATCCATCATCGGGATGAACAAATTCCACTCTCGATCCATGGGCCTCAACATAACACTTTAGTAGTTCTGAACCCATCTTTATAATCACCCTGTTACGGTGTGATGTTTGATGTTATCAAGAAACTCTTCTGGTGTTAGTGATTGACATGATCTCATGGTCTAAGGATTTGGATCACTTCGTAAGTTGTTATAGAAATATAAACTCAATGACTTTGATCGTAATGGTATACTTCAGATGAATGTTCATCACATCATTACACTAATTTTGTGACCTCGTTATTAACAACATCCAATGTCTATGATCAGGAAACCTTGATCATTTTGTTAATCAACGAGCTAGTTTATGAGAGAGGCATAACTAGGAACTTCCTTTTTGTTTATTAAACACACATGTATTAACGTTTCCGTATTAATACAATTATAGCATGTAAAATAAACATTTATCATAAATAAAGAATACGATAATAACCACTTTATTATTGCCTCTCGGGCATATTCCCTTCATGTTTCGTCTGCTGGCAAGGTGCCTCCCTCCAGGTAGGCGATGTACGGCGTGGTCCAGTCTTCTCGCTCGGCGATGAGTGCGACCAGGGCTGCCTCTGGTTGCAGCGGGACTCCGATGTCGATCTCCCTTGGGGGAGAGACGGAAGGCTTGGTGATGCTGTCGAGGAAGACGCCAGCGGGTGGTGCGAGTCGAGCCGAGCCGATACGAGAGAGTGCGTCGGCCTCCTCGTTTTTTCGCCTGTCGATCCACTCGACGGAATAGCCTGCGAAGTGTTCGCTTAGCTTGTCCACTGCTTGGCGGTATGGCGCCATGGTGGGGGAGACGGCATCGCAGGTACCGGCGACTTGCCCAGCGACGAGGTCGGAGTCTTCGTAGCAGCGTAGGCGGTTGATATTCATCTCCTTGGCGGCTCGCATGCCGTGGAGTAGTGCCTCGTACTCGGCCATGTTGTTGGTGCAGGGGGTGAAGTCAAGGCAGAGGACGTAGCGGAGCTTTTCGCCCTTCGGGGAAGTCAGCACGATCCCTGCTCCTGCGCCGTCTGCATTCTTGGAGTCGTCGAAGTGCAGACTCCAATAGTGGAGGTACGGCAGCTTTTCCGGCTGCTGGGCTTCTTCCCAGTCGGCGATGAAGTTCGCGAGAGCTTGCGACTTGATTGCTTTGCACGGCTCATACTTGATGTTGTGGACGCCTATTTCGATGGCCCACTTGGCGACTCGCCCGGTCGCCTCATGGTTGCGGATTATGTCCTGCAATGGTGTTGAGGAGACGACCGTGATTGGGTGCTCCTGGAAGTAGTGCGGCAGTCATCGTTGTGCTCTGAAGACCGCGTATACCAGTTTCTGGTATTGCAGGTATCGCTGGAGCGACTCGGTGAGGACCTCGCTGATATAGTACACCGGTCGCTGCACTGGGCGCTCCTTTCCTTCCTCTGGTCGCTCGACGACCATGACGGCGCTGACGACGCGCTCGGAAGCCGCGACGTAGACCAGCATGGGTTCCTTGTTGACGGGGGCGGCGAGTAGCACCTTCTTGAGGTCGTGGAGCGCGTCGTCTGCCTCCTTATCCCACTGGAAGGTGGGGTTCTTGCGCATCAGGCGGTATAGGGGCATCGCCTTCGCTGTCGGGATGAAGCGGCGAGAGCGACTCGCCCGGCCAGCTTCTGGACGTCGCACAGGCACTCGGGTTTGCCGAGTCGAGCGATCGTGTCGATCTTGGTGGGGTTCGCCTCGATCCCGCGCTTGGAGACGACGTATCCCAGTAGTTGCCCTGCTGGTACACCGAAGGTGCATTTTCCTGGGTTTAGCTTTATCTTGTATTTCCGCAGGTTGGCGAATGTTTCCGCCAGGTCAGCGAGTAGGTCGCTCTGGCGAGCGGATTTCACTACCACGTCTTCGATGTAGACGTGGATATTGCGGCCAATTTGGCTCGCAAGGCACTCCTGCATGCACCGCTGGTAGGTTGCCCCGGCGTTCTTGAGGCCAAAGGTCATGGCGGTGTAGCAGAAGGCTCCGAATGGTGTGATGAACGCCGTCTTTTCTTCATCCTCAATAGCCATTTTGATCTGGTTGTACCCAGAATAGGTGTCGAGGAAACACAGTGACTCCGAGCCCACGGTGGAATCGATGATTTGGTCAATCCGTGGGAGGACGAATTGTTCCTTCGGGTAGGCGCTGTTTAAGTTTGTGTAGTCGATACACATCCTCCAGGTCCCGTTTTTTTTCTCGACCAGGACTGGGTTTGCCATCCACTTGGAGTATTTGATTGGCTGGATGAAGCCTGCATCGAGTAGACGCTGCACCTCCTCGGCGATGGCTCGGCGGCGCTCTTCATTGAAGGGCCGTAGCGACTGCTTGACAGGTCGCACTTTGGGGTCGGCGTTGAGTTTGTGCTCAACGAGTTCCCTAGGGACACCAGGCATGTCAGAGGGATTCCATGGGAAGATGTCCCTGTTCTCACGGAGGAACTCGATGAGCGCGTCTTCCTATGCTGGGATCATGCCCGTCCCGATCGTTACCGTCTGGCTGGAGTCGCCTGGGACCATCTCGACGGTGCGGGTATGCGTCGTTACCTCGAAGGCTGAGGCGTTGCCGCCCTCCGAGTTGGGCTTCTTGAGTATAGTGGGGTCATCGTTGTTGACCCCGCTCGCGTATTTGGCGAGCTCGTCGGCGTGGTTGGCCTCTGCCGCTATGACGGCGTCGGCGAGTTCGTCTCCTTTGGCCTCGCACTCGGCGGCCATGTCGGGGTCTCCGTGGATGGTGATGACGCCACGCGGTCCGGGTAGCTTCATCGCGTTGTACGCGTAGTGGGGCGCCGCCATGAACTTGGCGAACGCCTGGCGCCCCAGGACGCAGTGGTAGGGGCTGTCGAAGGGCACCAGCTCGAATACGATCCGCTCGGTGCGCAAGTTTGCCTGTGTGCCAAAAAAACTGGCAGCGTGACCTTGCCGATCGGGGACGATGCCATGGAACGTGGTGTAGGTCGTCTCGACCATCTACTGCGGGAGCCGCAGTCGCCTGAAGGTGTCCAGGTACAGGATGTTGACGGAGCTGCCGCCGTCCATCAATGTCTTGGGGAGCCAGTAGTCTCCCACCTTGGGCTTGACTACCAGGGCGACTCGGCATGGGTACTCAATGCGTGGCAAGTGGTCCTGGCGGCTCCACGTGATTGGTTGCTCCGACCAGTTGAGGAACTGCGGAACGTCCACCTGGGCCACCGCGTTGACGGCGACGGCGCGGGCGATGACCTTCTTCTCGCGCTTCGTGTTAAAGCCTGTGAAGGTGTGGAGCGAGCCGGCCACGCTGCCGAATTTACCGCCGTTTGGCGGGTTGTTGTCGGGGTCTTCCCGTGCTCACCGTGCCTTCTCGATCTCCTTGAGAGAGTGGTAGTCGGCGGTCATGTGCGTGGCGGGCTTCCCTTCCCTGCTGTGAAATGCACAAGGTTGGTTAAGGAAGGCCGCGGGGTCGAACCTTGGTTTCGCCTTGTAGTTGCCACTGTCGCGGCGTTGCCCCCCGTCGTGGCGGAAGCTCTTGGGCTCGCGCTGCGCGTGCCCAGCGTTGGCGACGAAGTCGACTCACCCGTCACTGCGGCGCTTGCCGGTGAGGCGAGTGTTGCTCTAGCGTAGATTGGATCATCGTCCGTTGTCGTTGCCGCTCGTGCGGCGTTGTCCTCCCGACTCGTCGTCGGTTTCTTGGTTTGGGTCTTCCTCCGCGTATCTTTTGGCGATCCCGAGGAGGTCTTGTATGTTGTCGAGTGTGCGGTATGCTCGTTTGAGCTTGGCGACCAGGGGCTCGTAGCGACACGAGGTCTTGAAGCACTGGATTGCGGTGTCTGGGTGGATACCGACCGCGTTGTACCACAGTTCTTGCCATCGTTGGACCCAGCTACGGGTCGACTCGCGAGGTCCCTGGACGCATCGTTCCAGGTCCTCGATGGTGGTGGCGCGGGTGTATGAACCCTCGAAGTGCCTGACGAAGGCGTTGCGCATCTCTTCCCAGGAGTCGATGCTGTCCGCGGGGAGAGTGTTGATCCACTGCCTGCACGCCCCCTCCATCATCAGGGGGAGGTAGCGGGCGGCTAGTAGATCGGTGTGGCCGACGATTCCCATTGCCATGAGGTAAGTGTCCAGCCACACGGAGGGATCATACGTGGGGTCGTACTTCTCTATTTCCTTCGGCGCTTTGAAGTTCGTCGGGTATTTTTCGCCTCGGATCATTGGTCCGAAGCATCGGGGCCCGAGTCGACTTAGCGACCCCATCGGCTCGCCGTCACGGCGGTTGGTTAGGGTATGTCGCAAGTCGTTGGGCTGGCGTGCGCGCCAGCTCTGGTTGTTGATGATGTGGGTGCGAGCGTCGACGGGCTGACCATTGGCGGCGACAAAGTTGGTCGCTGTCCTGGGGTCGTTGGTGGAGACTGCCGCGTTCGCGGGTCGGTGTTAGAGCTGCAGTGGTTCGGGTGGCGGGCAGTTGAGGGTGTTTGCCGCCAATGGACGCCGCTTGAGGCCGCTCTGCTGCCCGATGAACGCGAGTACATCCGACCCTATGAGTCAACGCCTGTGTTTTGTTGCTTGACCGCCTTTGCGAGCAAGGCCTTGATGTACTGGATCTATAGGGCGCCTTCACCGGTGGCCGTGATGTTGTCGGCCGCTGCTCGGCCCGCCACGAGGTTGTCCATCCGGGTGGAGAACAGTGGTAGGCCGTTCGCGTCTCGCTCCCGTGAGGAGACCACGATCCGCGGCTGGTCCCTGGGGGGTGCGCGGTTGGGTGGAGGTGGGGCGCCATTCGTCGACCACGGTGGGGCGGGCGCTTCCTCCTAGTGGCGCGTTCGCAGATCGCGGCGCCACGCCGCCCGGTCGTTCGTCGTCGAAGTTCAGGCGCTACCGACGGTGGGGTTCAAGCGCGACCTGATTCGTTGTTGGTGGTAGCGCGACAGCTCCTGCGCCGTCACCTGCTCGAGGCGAAATTTTTCGCGCTCGGCTTGCTCCTTGCGGACTGCTTCCGCCAGCTTCAAGCGGAGTTCCTCGACCTCCGTTGCCGTTGCGTTGGGAGGGATCGGGGTGGAGAAGGGGTCTTCTGGTGGGTCGGTGCCAGTCGCCATGTAGGTCGTGGCGTGGCGACCGGTCCCGTCGTGGAGATCGGCGGAGTTTTCCGACCCGGAGTCGAAGTCGAAGATCCCAACGATGGAGGGATCCTCGAAGTCTCCAACGTTGGAGACCTGGGTGATGGAGCCCGCGGGGGAAGCCGCGATGATGGATCCGGCGAGTGACGCCGGGGTCGCCAAGTCGGCGTCGTCGTTGAGGGCCGCGTCTTCCGCGGCCGCGGTGGTTTCAGCCACATCACTGTGGGCTGAGTCATACTCGGAGGCGAGCCGGTGGATCGTGCGGACCTGACTCTCGGAGAGCCGATCGCGTGGCGGCAACTCACGGATGCGAGCTGAGTCCTCCGAGACGATGACGTCGGTGAGGCCGACGAAGAGGTTGATCGTGCCAACCGGCAAGATCATGTTGTGTATGATGGGTCGCGCCGCCGGGACGTAGCTGCTCGGCAAGATTTGGAGCATCTCGCCGATCGCTATCATGCGGCCGGTGGCGATCGACTCGTTGATGGGCAGATTGGATCTCGCCGCAGAACACCGGCCAGACCGGCCAGGCCCCACGGTGGGTGCCACTGTCGTGGGAATGACCACGGCAGATGCTGCAATCGGCAGCGAGTAGTAGAACATGGGGCAAGGGCGGCCAGCCATCTGCGGTGTGAGATGAGGGCGAGACACAGGGTTTTACCCAGGTTCGGCCCCCCGGAGGGTAAAGACCTACTCATTCTAGATTGTATTATGATGAGAGTACAATGGGGCGAGCTCGACGGCTAGGCGGCGAGCGCTTGGGTGGATGATGGAACGTATCCTCTACACGCCCTCTAGGGAGGTTTATATAGACTCACCCCCTAGGGTTTACAGATCTCAACCGAATCAGTTAAGGCTTCGGCAATCGTTTAACCTAATCCGACTGGGCCTATCTACTCTCCTGGGCCTTTAGCTTCCAGTCGCTTGAATCTATGCCAGGTCTTGATCCAGTCTCCGTCCTGCAGGCCCACTTGCCAGTTCCTGGGCCGGTCGGAAACGTCCTGCTGGGTATACCCCGGTAGGCATATCCCCATCACTGGGTAGCACACTGGAATTGCTGAAGTGGAAGGCAGAGACTGGTGTGACTGACTCGGGATTTGAGAAGTTGCTGGTACTCATGAAAAAGTAGCTTCCAAGAAATAACGAATTGCCCGCTAGTACATACGAAGCAAAGAAGCTCGTCTGTCCTCTAGGATTAGATGTGCAGAAGATACATGCGTGTCCTAATGACTGCATCCTCTACCACGGTGAGAAGTACGAGAATTTGGATAAATGCCCGGAATGCACTGCATTGCGGTATAAGATCAGAAAAGATGACCCTGGTGATGTTGATGGCGAGCCACCCAGGAAGAGGATTCCTGCCAAGGTGATGTGGTATGCTCCTATAATACCATGATTGAAACGTTTGTTCAGAAACAAAGATCATGCCAAGTTGTTGCGATGGCACATGGAAGAACGTAATAAAGACGGGATGTTGAGGCACCCCGCTCATGGTCGGTAGTGAAGAAAAATCGAGAGAGACTTGCAGACTTTGTTGGTGACGCAAGAAACTTATGGTTTGGTCTAAGTACAGATGGCATGAATCCTTTTGGGGAGCTGACCTGCAGTCACAACACCTGGCCCGTGACTCTATGTATCTACAACCTTCCTCCTTGGTTGTGCATGAAGCGTAAGTTCATTATGATGACAGTGCTCATCCAAGGCCCGAAGCAACCCGACAACGACATTGATGGCTATCTGCCATTAGTTGATTAACTTTTACAGTTGTGGGCCGAACTAGGTTTATGTGTGTGGGATGAGAACAAACAGGAGCCATTCAACCTACGAGAGTTGCTATTTGTAACCATAAATGATTGGCCTGCTCTTAGTAACATCTCATGACAGACGAAGAAGGGATATAATGCATGCACACACTGTTTAGATGAGACTGAAAGTATATATCTGGATAAATCTAGGAAGAATATGTACCCATACAATCGTTGTTTTCTTCTGCCCGGACATCACTTAAGGAAAAAAGGCAAGCATTTCGATGGCGAGGCAGATCACCGGAAGAAGCCTGCCCCCGTACTAGTGCTGATGTATTTGGTATGGTCAAGGATTTAAATGTAATATTTGGAAAGGGTCCCGGAGGATAACCTGTTCCGAAATACGCCGACGGACACGCACCCATGTGGAAGAAGAAGTCTATATTTTGGGAGCTACCCTATTGAGAAGTCCATGAGGTCTGCTCTGCAATCGACGTGATGCACCTGACGAAGAATCTTTGCGTGAATATTCTAGGCTTCTTGGGATTGTATGGGAAGTCAAAAGATACACCGGAAGCACGGGAGGACCAGCAACGTCATAAAGGATGAGACGACAAGCATCCAGGGCAGTTTCAAGGGCCTGCCAGCTACGCTCTTACCAAGGAAGAGAAGGAAATCTTTTTTGAAGTCCTTTCCAGTATCAAGGTCCCGTTTGGCTTCTCGTCTAATATAAAGCGAATAGTAAATATGAAAGAGAAAAAATTCCAAAACCTAAAGTCCCATGACTACTACGTGCTTATGACGCAATTTCTTCCGGTTGCATTGAGGGGGATTCTACCGGAAAATGTTTGACTGGCCATTGTGAAGGTATGTGCATTCCTCAATGCAATTTCTCAGAAGGTAATCGATCCAGAAAGTCTATCAAGGTTACAGATTGATGTGGTCCAATGTCTGGTCAGCTTCGAGTTGTTGTACCCTCCATCTTTCTTCAATATTATGACGCACCTCCTAGTTCACCTAGTCGAAGAGATTAGAATTCTCGGTCCTGTGTTTCTACACAATATGTTCCCCTTCGAAAGGTTCATGGAAATCTTAAAGAAATATGTTCATAACCGTGCTAGGCCAGAAGGAAGCATTTCCAAGGTCTATGGAACAGAGGAGGTCATTGAGTTTTGTGTTGACTTTCTTCCTGACCTTAAGCCGATTGGTGTTCCTGAATCTCGGTATGAGGGGAGGATGACTTGAAAAGGCACACTAGGAAGTAAAACAATGGTATGTATGGACAAGAATTCTTTCAATAAAGAACACTAAGTTCTACACAATTCCACCTTGGTGACTCCATATATCGAGAAACACAAGATTATTGTACTCTTGGAAAACCCTGGGAAGCTTGACTCCTCAATTAAAGTGGAACATGAGGACACTTTCGGCAGTTGGTTGCAGAAACATCTCATGAATAACAACATTGTTGAAGATCGGCTGTACTTGTTGGAACGGTTACCATCTTCGACTATATGTACTTTCCAAGGGTACGACATAAATGGCAATACATTTTACACGATCGCCCAAGATAAAAAGAGCACCAACCAAAACAGTGGTGTCCGATTTGATGCAACAGATGACAATGGGAAGAAGGACACATATTATGGTTACATAGAGGAGCTATGGGAACTTGAGTATGGACCTACTTTTAAGGTCCCTTTGTTTCAGTGCAAATGGATCAAGATGACAGGAGGCGGGGTACATGTAGACGAAAAGTATGGCATGACAACAGTGGATCTCAACAATCTTGCGTACATGGACGAACCATTCGTCCTAGCCAACGATGTGGCTCAGGTTTTCTATGTGAAGGACATGTCTACGAACCCGAGAAAAAGAAATCAGCAAAAGAATACATCGTTCGATGAGCCAAAGCGCCACATAGTTCTTTCAGGGAAAAGAAACATCGTGGGAGTGGATGACAAGACAGATATGTCAGAAGATTATAATAAGTTTCATGAAATCCCGCCCTTCGAAGTGAAAACTGGCCCAAGCCTCCTGTTAGATGATGAAGATTCTCCATGGCTACGGCGCAGAAGAAAACAACAACACTAGATAGGGATGTTGGTGATCTATGTAATATATTAAACCTTTTATGTAATCATATTGTGAGTCAAACATTTTATCCAGATCCACATGCATGCAACATTAGTCATCTTGCTCAATCAAACTGGACGACGACTCCCGATGCCTAAGCCGCGGGAGGTGAAAACCCAAAGAGAAGGAACCATCACACGAGCATAGCTCGGGTGAGATCCTTGAAGAATCTACCAGATATCGTCGACCATGGTGTCCAACGCAGCCATATAGCGACGGACATGCTCGTCCTCCTCCTTGACACGATGATGTACCACCTCCTCGGTGGCTGGCTCCCTCTGCACCCTTCCTGGACCAGGCGACCTCCACCAAAGAAGCTCTGGGTCGATGACGACACCCGGATTCCTCACCAAGCTACGCGTCCAGGAAGGTAGCACCATCCAGTGCCAGCCTGGCGGAGCCCAGTCTCGGACATGCCCGGCGGAGCCCAGTACTCCATCGTTGCTGCCGAGTCGACTACGAGGATGCGGTATGTGCATCCTAAAGTAGGCGGCGAGGAATGTGTGTATGTGTGGGTGGCCATGACGGTTGCCCTATAAATAGAGGGAAAGGGTGGGAAGGCTGGACCAGACAACCTATAAATAGAGGGAAAGGCCTATAAATATAGGAAAAGGCCTATAAATAGAGGGTTTATCTTTACTCCCGGTTGGAGAAACCAACCGCGAGTAAAGGGATTGCGGCAGGCTGGGCCAGGCTACACTAATGATAGGGGTGAGTGACGACATTATGTCGTGCGGCTTGTACCTTGTCCCGGATGGTGTCGCCAACCGGGACTAAGGTTGAACCTTTAGTCCTGGTTGGAGACACCAATCGGGACAAAACATGAGTCAACACTAATAATTGGGGTGAGTGTCGATATTATGTCGTGAGTGTCGACACTATGCTGAGATACTTGTACTATAAATAGGCATCCTTGTGAGTCCAGTCCTCTAGCCAGTTTGAGGCATCTCCAAGATCGATGGTTTGCATGAGCAGGTACACCACTACAGCCAGCTCGAGGGAGATGCCGCCGGAGCCCAGTCCTCCGGCATCTTCAACAAGCTTGCCATAGAGGCGCTCCCTAATATATGAAACTAGCTAGTTAGCTTCCAGACGTATTGATCTAGATAGAGAAGTTACAAGCTGCAAGATGGTGTGCGAAAGCAGGGACACCACTACGGCCAGTTTCAGGGAGATGCCGCCAGAGTCCAGTCCTCCGGCATCTCCAAGAAATTGGTCATAGAGGCACTCCCTAATATGTGACCACACGTGTTTGGAGATCAGATCTTCATGGTAAGTACGAATCAGGACAACATCTTCATAGTTTGGCAAAGTCGTAGTACGAATCGGAACTAAAGGCCCCCTTTTAGTCCCGGTCCAACCACAAAACGGGACTAACACTCAATAAATTTATTAATATTTAAAAACTGAGACTACAGAATTGGGACTACAGATCCCCTTTAGTCCTCGTCAAGCCACAAACCGGGACTAACACTCAATACATTTATTAATATTAAAACCTGGGACAAACTAGGACTAGCTAACACTCAGGACTAAAGTCACCCCCTTTAGTCATAATCATGCCTAGTCCTACAGTACGCAGCTTCAGGGTCTTCTTCGTCATCGTCATCATCATTGTCGTTGTCATCGTCGTCGTGGCTAGGAGCACGCGGCTCGATCCTCTGCCGAGCCATGGCATATACCGGGGGCACCTGCCAGCCCGGCCATGTGATTCACGGCGGGCGGGGGAAGGGTCTCCTGGAAGACGATGCCTCTACCGCCGGGCGGGGGAGGGGCCTTCTTGTGGCTCTGTGGCGGGTGGACTTATAGGCACCGCAGGCGAGGATGGTCTCCCCCGGCGATGTAGCGCATCACGCCAATGATAGTACAGTTCGCCCACCATAGTCGGCGGTCGGCTTAGTTATGGTTCATCGGGGGCGGGCCATCACCCTCGTACCTAGCGAGCTCCCTTTTCTGCCGGTTAGCGAAGAAGGCATTCCAGATGTCGTAGTTGTCGGGATCCCACTAGGGATCCATCCGCTGCTCCGGTATGAGCTCATGGTAGAAGTGGTTCGTGATGGCCGCATGTTAGTCGATACAACCGGGACTAAAGCTTATTCAGAAAATGGATTTGGATTACTTATTCAAATTTAAGCACTTTCCATTTTGAAAGTTTAGTGAGATTCAAAAATATGCAAAAAAATAATAGTTAATGCATTTTTAAATTGATAATGGCAAAATGGGTAATAATTTGAATATTTAAAATAATTACTTTATAAAACAGAAAATGTATTTGGATTAATTATTCAAATTCAAGAACTTTTCATGTTGGAAGTTTAGTGAGATTCAAAATTATGCAAAAAATAATAGTTAATGCATTTTTAAATTGATAATGGCAAAATGGCTAATAATTTCACTATTTAAAATAATTATTTTATAAAACAGAAAATGTATTTGGATTAATTATTCAAATTCAAGCACTTTTCATGTTGAAAGTTTTCTCAAATTCATAAGTATGCAAAAAAGTATAATTTAAATGTTTTAAATGATATATTCGAAAATTTGAAAAAAAAGCACAGCGCGCGCAAAATTGGGCCTTTAGTCCCGGTCCAGGTTACCAGCCGGGACTAAAGGGTCTGCCCAGCGTGCGAAAAATGAAACGCCCCCCCTCTAGTTCCGATGTGTGGCACCATCCAGGACTAGAGACCCCCCCCTTTAGTCCCGGCTGGTGCCACGCACCGGGACTAGAGGGGGTATAAAAATTGCCCTTCTCCCCCGGTGTGTTCCATGCACTGCGAGAATTGGAGGCCAGCAGACGACCAACACGCCGCCATGTTGCCCAACTCCGACGACAAGCATGTACGCCGCCGCGCCCGCGCCTCCCTCCGTGCCCGCGCCTCCCTCTACGAGCCCACCGCGCTCGCGCCTACGCCTCCCCCGTACCCCCGCCGGTTTGCGCACGCCCTCCCGCCGACGCCGCACCTCGCCGGCAGCACCTCCGGCCATGCCAGCACCTCCGGCCACCGCCAGCGCCGCCGCCAGGTAAGATTAGTGTTTAGATTAATTTGTATAGGATTTGTTAGTGTTTATTAGGTTAATATGTTTAGGATCTGTTAGTGTTTAGGTTAATTTGTTTAGGATTCGTTAGTGTTTAATTAGGATTTGTTAGTGTTTAGGATTTTGTGTTAGTGTTTAGAATTTTGTTAGTGTTTAGAATAGGGTGATTATTATGTTTAGAATAGGGGTGATTATTATGTTTAGAATAGGATTTGTTAGTGTTTAGAATAGGGGTGAATTTTGTTAGTGTTTAGGATTTTCTGTTAGTGTTTAATAATAGGGGTGATTATTATTATTAGTGTAGGATTTTGTTAGTGTTTAGAATGATTTGGTAGTGTAGGATTATGTTTTATATAGTGTAGGATTATTATTTTTAGGGTATGAGATATATTATTATTTTTATATAGTGTAACCGGAGTTATGGTTAGGGTTAGGGTGTTGGTTCTCGGTGGTTACCGGTGTTAGGTTTAGGGTGGTGGTTCTCGCGGGAAGCCGTAGTCGCCCGCCTCTCCCGCGGCCACCATCACCGGCACCGGCCATCGCCACTGCACCTCTGAGTTTAGGGTTTATTTGTTATGTTCAAATAAATATTGTGTGCATTTTGCAGGAACTATGGATCCACCTAGTCCAATCCACAGAGACCTAGATTCAGAACACTTTCTCAATGATATGATTCACGATGTCGATGAGGGATCTCCCTCGAGGTATCTAAACTCATCCGGTGAGGGAGAGGAGATCAACAGACAGGAGGTAGAAGCCCATGGACGCTTAACACAGACCAACGAGGTATATATATATGATGTCCGATGATCGTCACTAGATGTACCTAGTTGTATATATATTATGTTGATGAATGTTTCTTCTCGTAGGCCTCTACATCGAGCAAGAAAACCAAGCGCGGACCAGCCAAAAAGTTGGCTCAGGGTACTGTTTATGAAATTACAGAGGTCGTAGGAGAGGGCGAACCGGAACCGAAAAAAACAAAACAAATATTTGCACAACAATGCGGAGTTGTTGCTAGAGATCGCACCCCGATCACTGTTCAAGAGTGGAATAAGCCCAAAGAGGCGGAATGGAGTAATGTGTATATAGACAATAGGTTCAAAGAGCAACTATTTACTAACCTCATGGCACATTTCAAGATGCCTGGATGTGACACTGATGACGAGATGGCTTAAATGAGAAAGAAAGTCAAGTAGTTTGCACTGAAGAAGATGGCCGAACTATTCAAGAACTGGAAGAAATCATTATGGCAACAGTATCAGAAGGACAAGAAAACTCCATTATTCGAAGGCTATCTAGCAAAGCAGTAGCCTTATTGGGATGCATTTGTAAAGTATAGGGGGTCAGGAGTTGCAGAGGAAAAGTCTGAAAAAAACAAGATAAATGCTGTGAAGAAGAAATATCACCATAACATGGGGCCAGGGGGCTACGTGGCTGCCAAAAACAAAGTAAAGAGAAAGGAAGTGAAGGACTACCCTAGTGAAGACGTCCTTAGCCTCCCCGACAAAGGCGCTAGAAAAGCTTGATGCGGTACTGAGTTGGTGTAGGAGAACTTCGTTGGGAACCCCAAGAGCAAGGTGTGAAGCAGCACATCAGCAAGTTTTCCCTCAGTAAGAAACCGAGGTTATCGAACCAGTAGGAGGAAGGAAACGTCACACAGGTGTTGCAAGCAACGAGGAGACCTGCACAACACAAACTCGAGACTTTTCCCCAACGAATCAGCGAGGTTGTCAAGCTCACATGTTTGCTGTAACAAAGGATTAAACGTATGGTGCGGAAGATAATGGTTTGCAGCAAGTAAACAAGTAACAGTGGAAGATGAATCAATGGTAAATATTGGACCGGGGTCCATAGTTCACTAGAGGTGATCTCCTTAGATAAACAACGTATCATGAAGGGTAAACAAATTACAGCAGGGCAATTGACAGGAACTGAGCAAGGCATAACAATGCAATTAGTAGTCATAAAGATCCTATGAGATTCGATTGGGCAATACAACAAGATACATAGACCACCATCCAACTGCATCTATGACTAGAAGTCCACCTTCAGGTTATCATCCGAACCCCCTCCAGTATTAAGTTGCAAGCAACAGACAACTGCTTTAAGCAAAGTGTGTAAGGTAAACAGTCCACATGTTCCATGAACAAGAGACCATTGTTTTCTCCCTAGTGGCAATAGCACATCTATAACCAAAGAGATTTCTGTCACTTCCCTTGGAAACTATAGGCATGAACCCTCTATCGAGCATAAATACCCCCTCTTGGAGTCACTAGCAACTACTTGGCCAAGATAGCTACTAACAACGGAGAGCATGCAAGATCACAAACAACACAGACATGATAGAATCATAAAGACAAAACCATTAATCAAACCAACATAATAATCTCAATATCCATCGGATCCTGATAAACACAACATGCATGATTACAAATAGATTAGATCTTGATCATGAACGGAGCTCACAAGATCTATACATGAAAGCACAAAGGAGGAGATACAACCATCTAGCTACTACGTGGACCCATAGTCCAAGGTGAAACTACTCACGCATCATACCGGAGAGAAGGCCTCCGGGATGATCTCCCCTCCGGCAGGGTGCCGGGAAGAACTTTAGATCCCCCCGATCTAGGGACGATGGTGGCGGCGGCTACAGACGGTTTCGTAGACATTTGATTGGGTACTCAAGGTTTCTGCATCAGGGGATTCTTATAGGCAAAGGGGGAGGCTGAGGCGGCGGCCAGGGTGGCCAAACCCTATCCAGGCGCGGGCCCACATGTGGCCACGCCTGGGGGGTGTGGCCCCTCTGGCTCGCCCCTCCGGCTCCCCTCTGGAATTCTTGTTCCCCACGGAAAGAAATTGACTTTGTCGTTTGTCCCGTCCAATCCCGAGAATATTTCTTTACTAAATTTTCTGAAACCAAAAACAGCAGAAAACAGGCATCTGGCACTACTGCAACTTGTTAGTAGGTTAGTACCAGAAAACATGTAAAAAACACCTCAAAATGTGGACAAGTAAAGCAAAGTAGATACTAAACAAGCATGGAGCATCAAAAATTATAGATACGTTTCCAACGTATCAACATCCCCAAGCTTAACTCCTGCTCTTCCTCGAGTAGGTAAGTGATAAAAAGAATAATTTTTGAGGTGACATGCACCCTCACAATAAAGATCCAACCATTTGCAAGCATTGAAAGCTGGGATCAAAGAACTCTAAACATGTGCATGAAAGATGGAGTTATAACAATAGGACATAGTAACTATGCATGCAACATGAAAGGCTACAAACAAAGATCATGAATAACATGCATGGAAAAACGTTTGTTTGTTTCACATATAGAAAACATAGCATAGTGGCAATCAGCTTGTCCCTTATAGAGTAGCAATATAGATGCATAGGACACCTGCAAAGTTCACAAGGGTGACTAGAAACAAATAGCACAAGAACAAGTAATAACACAATATGCATCAATTAATAAGCTTTGGAATATTGCACACAGAATGACAACTATGCTCTCTTAATGGTGCCTAAAGGTAGAAGGTGGAGACTCAATAGTGGTGGAAGAAAGGCCTTTTTGTAAAGGAAGAAGGGATTACAAGTTTCAAAAAGAGCTTCCAAAAATTATGGTACTTGTTAGCTTTGAGCCCTCATTGCCCCTATCATAAGCATCTTGAAGTGGTTAAGGTTAAAGTGGCAAAGCTGGAGTATATGCTTGACGAAATATAAGTTGGCAATCTCAAGTCCCTTGAATACGAGGGCCACACCTCATGCATACTCAACTTTGGGTCCAGGTAAGTTCTTGTCATTGTAAGTATTTGCATATCATTGAGAACCGCCAACGGGGTACCCCTTGCACATAGTACAGGAGCTTTCCCATAACCAAAATGACAAGGCAAGCAGACCATGAGCATCTCAGCAATCTTTTTATTTACCATATGCATAGCTTTTATTGAGTATTCTTCATAGATAGCTCATTATGGTGATGCTGCAAGTTTCCACCATGATTAGGCATGGCTTCGGCTAGCGGCCCATACGTTTCTCTAACAAAAGATACAAACTCCATGGACTTACAAGCTCCCTCTTTATTTCACACCGGTGACATCCATAGACAAAAGAATATGATATCAACTGTGTACAGAGTACAAGTGCAATGTTGAAAACGTTCCCCATGACAGCATGGTTCTGCTAATTCCAACTTATAAGTGTAAGCATATACAACAAAGTTGTCACAATGGTTCAAGTTTATTAGGGGCAAAGAATAAAATGTGACATCAAGTTCGTGAGGGCTTTAATCACTAAGTTTTCACATAACAAAATAGTTTTTAATTGGAAGATAGTTGAAAACAAGAATATACTTGGAATGGTGTAACACACCATGCATAGAAGTTTATAGTGGACACTTTGGAATAACTTGGTTTCTTGGGAGTTGGAGGCATGAGTAGAACTTACTCATACAAGTGGAGGCTAGCAAAATACTGGGAGCAACCAACTAAGAGAGCAATAATGGCCATAATCATGCAGTGAAACAAAGCATACTAATCAAAGCAAAGAGTGGTACTACAATTCAAGGACTAAATGATCATAGAGGCTAATGGTGACTGAGAATACCACAATACTATGCTTTTGCATGCTAAAACAACATAATTTCTTCAAGGCACACTAAGCAATCCCAATTGTTTGGAACAATACATGTTACAACAATAATCACTAAGAATAATGCTAAAACAACACCTAGCATGTCATGCTAAAGTCTAAGTCACAGTCAATGCAAGCTCCTCTTGCACTTACAAGCAAGAACTTACTACTCCTTTCCAACACCAAGCAAACTTATTTGCAAAACAACACAGTGAGAACGGGGTTCCAAACTAATTTATTCAAGGAAACTAAAAAATCTACGCAAAGCAAACAAAAACTAAGATGCTCCAAGAACAACACAACTGTGCATGAAACAATAAAAACGAAGTGTCTAGACATACATGAGCTTTTTATTGATGAAGAATGGGATGCATTGGGTATCCCCAAGATTTGACGCTTGTACCTCTTGGATATTTCTTGGGGTGACACTATGGTGGCATCACCAAGCTTGAGCTTTTGTCCATTCTTCATCTCCTTGCATCATTCTCTCTTTACAGCTGAAATTTTTCCTTCATACAAAACTTCACACAATCTTCATTAGCAACATTAGTGTATTCAAAAGATATTAGACCTCTGGAAAAGCTTTGGAACAGCAAGGATTTTCACTAAAAACACAAGCTACTATAGTAACTCCTTCAAAAATCTCAATTCCCCAAAAGATAACTCAAAAAGGAATCAATAAGAAGAAAATGCAAATAATGGCAGAAATCTGTCAAAACAGACCAGCAGGTAGAAACCGATTTTTTCAAACATCTTATGTTGCTCAAATCAAAAAGTGTTGAACTAACGAAAGTTATCTAACATACTGGGGAATTATTCGTAAATTTTTAGCTCAATCGGAGTTACAGAGCCTCCTCACGAATTTTTTTGGTGGAGGACAAAAATCTGTTTCGAGACAGCAACTCCCCAAATCTTACTTCCCTCTCATTAGAGGTCACTCTTGGCACAAAAAGAAAACAAAAAGGATAAGGAGAGGTCATTACTGAAGTAATAACTTCCAAGACTCAAGTAAATTCTTGGGTTATCTCCCAACAAGTACTTTTCTTTAACGCCTTTAAGTTAGGCTTGAGAGTTTGAGAAGATGCTCTCATAAGAATTATGAATTGAAGTCAAAGAGAGCATCAAGAAGCAAATTCAAAACACATTTAAGTCTAAACCTCATACTATGCATAGGAATCTTGTAAAGAAACAAGTCATGAAAGCACAAAGCAACAAGCATAGGAAAGCAAAACAAGTGCAACTTCAAAATTTTCAACATGAAGAGGGGAAACTTAATATTAATGAGATACATAAAACCATGTTTCCTTCTCTCATAATAAATTTAGTAGCATCATGAATAAACTCAACAATATAACTATCACATAAAGCATGCTTTTCATGATCTACAAATACATAATTTCTACCAATCTCAAAAATAGTGGGATTAAAACCTTCACAGGTTTTACCCAAAGTAGGTATTTCAAAAGGATCCACATGAACATAACTTTCATCCTCATTTGGTAAGCATGGGGGACAATCAAATAATGTAAGAGGTAAAGAGTTACTCTCATTAGAAGGTAGACATGGGTAGATCCATTCTTCCTTCTATTTTCATCTAATGAGCTTTCAGTTTCAGCAATTTCTTCTTCCATAGGCTCCTGCAAGGCATTAGTCTCTTCCATTTGTGGAAAGCATCTATTAAAATATTCAAGAATATAGACAATTGCTTCCTTGTAATTATCAAAGCAAAATTTAAGTATCTCATAAACCTCATGTTCATAAGGTGCATCATCAGTATTTTCAAGCAAACTAGCAAGTTCAAATGCACCATTGAAAGCAATAAATTCTTAAATTTGTTCCACATCATAAAAGTCATAATTTACTTTAACATAAGATGATATGGTAACATTATCATTATACTCACACTGAAAAGGCAGGTGTTTATACCTCCTACAGCAACAAGACTTATCAAACCAATAAGTAACATTATAAGTGGAGCACACCTCTCTAGCAATAGTATTCAACTTATCAATTTGTTCCCATAAGTGTTTACCTTTTTGTGACAAAAGGTGTTCCTTATAATAATACATTTGTTCTTCCGTTAACCCACCTTGCCAATAAGAATTAGTTTCAAAGAAACCATCCATTGATAGAAAGCATGACCAAGCAAGGCAATAACAGACCAGCAACTAGAGCAGGAACTAATTTTTTTGTGTTTTTGAATAAAGCAAGCAAAACAAACTAAACTAATTTTTTTGGGTTTTTTTGGAAAGAGTCAAACAAAACCAAACAAAAGAAACAAAGCAAACTAAAAACAAAGTAAAGAGAAAGGAAGTGAAGGACTGCCCTAGTGAAGACGTCCTTAGCCTC
Source organism: Avena longiglumis (assembly GCA_030063025.1). NCBI lineage: Eukaryota > Viridiplantae > Streptophyta > Magnoliopsida > Poales > Poaceae > Avena > Avena longiglumis. The sequence continues at coordinate 241,680,073 of CP125979.1, read as the reverse complement.
CTCGACAACGGCGCTAGAAAAGCTTGATGCAGCACTGAGTTGGTGTTGGAGCGCTTCGTTGGGAACCCCAAGAGCAAGGTGTGAAGCAGCACAGCAAGAAGTTTTCCCTCAGTAAGAAACTGAGGTTATCGAACCACTAGGGGGAAGGAAACGTCACACAGGTATTGCAAGCAACGCGGAGACCTGCACAACACAAACTCAAGACTTTGCCCCAACGAATCAGTGAGGTTGTCAAGCTCACCAGTTTTCTATAACAAATGATTAAATGTATGGTGTGGAAGGTAATGGTTTGTAGCAAGTAAACAAGTAATAGTGGAAGATAAATCAATGGTAAATATTGGAATGGGGTCCATAGTTCACTAGAGGTGCTCTCCTTAGATAAACAACATGACATGAAGGGTAAACAAATTACAGCAGGGCAATTGACAGGAACTGAGCAATGCATAACAATGCAATTAGTAGTCAGAAAGATCCTATGAGATTCGATTGGGCAATACAACAAGATACATAGACCGCCATCCAACTGCATCTATGACTAGAAGTCCACCTTCAGGTTATCATCCGAACCCCCTTCAGTATTAAGTTGCAAGCAAAACAGACAACTGCTTTAAGCAAAGTGTGTAAGGTAAACAATCCACATGTTCCATGAACAAGAGACCGTTGTTTTATCCCTAGTGGCAACAACACATTTACAACCGAAGAGATTTCTATCACTTCCCTTGGAAACTAGAGGCATGAACCCACTATCGAGCATAAATACCCCCTCTTGGAGTCACTAGCAACTACTTGTCCAAGATAGCTACTAACAACGGAGAGCATGCAAGATCACAAACAACACAAAACATGGTAGAATCATAAAGACAAAACCATTAATTAAACCAACATAATAATCTCAATATCCTCGGATCCCTGCAAACACAACATGCATGATTACAAATAGATTAGATCTTGATCATGAACGGAGCTCACAAGATCTATACATGAAATCGCAAAGGAGGAGATACAACCATCTAGCTACTACATGGACCCATAGTCCAAGGTGGAACTACTCACGCATCATACCGGGGAGAAGGCCTCCGGGATGATCTCCCCTCCGATAGGGTGCCGGGAAGAACTTCAGATCCCCCCATCTAGGGACGATGGTGGCGGCGGCTATAGACGGTTTCGTGGAAATTTGATCGGGTACTCAGGGTTTATGCATCGGGGCCTTCTTATAGGCGAAGGGAAAGGCCGAGGCGGCGGCCAGGGTGGCCAAACCCTATCCAAGCGCAGGCCTACCTATGGCTGCGCCTAGGGGGTGTGGCCCCTCTGGCTCACCCCTCCGGCTCCCCTATGGACTTCTTGTTCCCCATGGAAAGTAATTGACTTTGTCGTTTGTGTCGTCCAATTCCGAGAATATTTCTTTACTAACTTTTCTGAAACCAAAAACAGCAGAAAACATGCATCTGGCACTGTTGCAACTTGTTAGTAGGTCAGTACCAGAAAACATGTAAAAAGCACCTCAAAGTGTGGACAAGTAAAGCAAAGTAGATACTAAACAAGCACGAAGCATAAAAAATTATAGATATGTTTCCAACATATCACATGCCTAAGTGGGACGCAAAAGAGAAAGAGCTTCGTGATAAAGGGATCATTGCAGAACCAATTCGCGAAGAATGAGATTTGAGGGCAAGAAATTGGTTCCTTGGGCATGGGAGTACGTATGACTAACTTACAGGGGACCTTGTTTGCAGTGATGGGATAAAGGTACCCAGGAGTGCATGGCTAAAAGTGGTGAAAGATATTAAAGATGGAATAAAATAGTTTCATCCTGATAGAGAGAAAGACTTGCTGACCTTGGTCCTCGGGATCACGAACATACAGGACGAGTTCAAGGCCTTGACATGAGTTTCACGTGGGAGACTGGGTTTCCTAAGGACCAAGGTACCTGTAAAAGCCGAGCAAGAGGAAAGCTGCGACGGGATGAGGAGGAGGCAGACAAGTTCAACCAGCTTCTAGCAAGACTTGACAAGCAGCAGTAACAGATCGAAGAACTTAGAGCAGTAGCGCGCTTGCAAGATCCTCCACTCGATATGTAGGGGTTCGTAGCATGGAAAACAAAAAATTCTACCGCATGCAAACAAACAAACCAAGATCTATCTACTAGATTGTAGTAACTAGTCGATAGAGGAACTCACCCTCGAAGATTCCAAAGTGTTCAACGAGAGCAGATTCTCGTGGGTGATGTAGTCGTACTCTTGTCGATCTCAAGATCGTGTAGACGATCATTCCGGCGCTGCGTTCCGGCAGCGCTTCCGCAGTCGGTCACATGTTCGATACTCGATGAAGACCTTCCTCTCCCTTGTTCCAGCAGGCAGCGGAGGTTGTAGCACTCTCCTCGCGATTCCGACAGCACGACGGCGTGGTACCGGAAGTAGAGGGGAGATCTCGCAGGGCTTCGCCTTAAGCCGGAGCGAGTATTGTGGACTATGAGAGAGGCCTTGGCGATCTAGGGTTTAGAAGGCACCAAGGGGAGAATGTAGCCAGCAGCTAGGGTTTGGGATCACCCCAACTCGGCGAGCTGGTGGTGCCCTAGGCGGCGGCAGCAGCAGGGGTGGTGGCGCCGGCGGCTTAGGGTTAGGGTTTCGGGGTGTGAGAGGTGTTGGATAGAGGGGGCACCCCTGCCCCTTCTTTTATAGGTGGGAGGGCGCCGACCAAGGGGAGGGAGTCCTCCCCCAAGTCGGCCTCCTTGGCCGGCGGGTGGAGGGAGAAGAACTCCTCCCCAAGTAGGTTTCCTACTCTCCCTCCACCAAGCAAAACTGTCGTTTGACTTTTCAAATTGGCATTTGACTTTTCAAACTAGGATTTGATTTATCCCTTTATTTTGCTCAGCCATGATACCTAGTACATGATGCAACCATTCCACATTGTCATGACACATTCATGAACCCTTCCCCTCCGGAGTGCCGGACCTTCCGGAACCTTCTAGAACATTCCCGATGAAAACACCGGAATCATTCCCCAACTCCGAAACAGGACTTTCCTTATATGAATCTTATTTATTCTACGGACCATTCCGGATCTCCTCGTGATATCCCGGATCCCATCCGAGACTCCAAACAACATTCGGTCTCTTACTCATCATTCCATAACTACTCAACAACATCGAATCCTTAAGTGTGTCTCTCTACGGTTCGTGAATTATGAGGACATGATCGAGACACTTCTCCGAACAATAACCAATAGAGGAATCTGGAAATTCATATAGCTCCCACATATTTCTATGATTACTTTGCGATCGAATGAACCACTTACATATGATACCATTTTCCCTTTGTCTCACGATAGTTTACTTATCCGAGGTTTTGATCGTCGGTATCTCTACATACCTACTTCAACCTCGTTACCGATAAGTACTCTTTTCTCGTTCCCGTGGTATGTGATCCTTGTGAGCCAGTCACATGCTTGCAAGCTAATTGGATGACATTCCACCGAGAGGGCCCAGAGTATATCTATCTGTCATATGGATGGACAAATCCCATTCTTGATCCATGTGTCTCAACCCATACTTTCCGAACACTCAATGCCACCTTTATAGCCACCCAGTTACGGTGCGGTGTTTGATGTCATCAAAGCATCCTTCCGGTGATGGTGATAAGCATGATCTCATGGTCGAAGGAATTAGGTTACTATGTATCAGAAAGCTTATAGCAATTGAACTATTAAAATGACTTGATCTTTATGCTACGCTTATCTATAGGAGTATGTCCATCATACCATTCTCCTAATGATATGATCTTGTTGTTAATAACATCTCAATGTTCATGATAGGGAAACCACAATCATCTATTAACCAACAAGCTAGTATTATGAAGAGGCTTTTACTAGGGACTCTAATCTAGTTTACAAATCACACAAGTATTAATGTTTCCTGGTTAATACTGTTATAGCATGAATGTAAACATTTATCATAAACACAAAGATATAATAATAATAACTACATTTATTATTGCCTCTAGGGCATATCTCCAACAGTCTCCCACTTGCACTAGACTCAACTAATCTAGATTACATGGTAATATACCGAACACCCATGGCAGTTTGGTGTTGGTCATGTTTTGCCCTCGGGAGAGGTTTAGTCAACGGATCCGCCACATTCAGATCTGTGTGTACTTTGCAAATCTTTATGTCACCATCTTGGACATGTTCTCGAATAGCGTGAAAACATAGCTTGATGTGCTTCAGCTTCTTGTGTGACCTTGGTTCTTGCGCATTGGCTATGGCGCCCATGTTATCACAGTAGGTAGACATTGGGTCCAGCGCACTTGGAACCACACCGATCTCTATAATGAAATCCTTCATCCATATCGCTTCTTGTGAAGCCTCCGAAGAAGCTATGTATTCCGATTCAGTTGAAGATCTCGCCACAACGCTTTGCTTTGCACTGCTCCAGCTAACTGCTGCACCATTCAAAGTAAATACGTATCCAGATTGTGATTTAGAATTATCCGGATCGGTGTTCCAACTAGCATCGATGTAACCATTAACAACGAGTTGTTCATCACCTCCATAAGAAAGAACCATATCCTTAGTTCTTCTCAAGTACTTAAGGATGTTTTTTACTGCTGTCCAATGATCCACTCCTGGATCACTTTGATATCTGCTAGTCAAACTAACAGCATATGCAATGTCGGGTCTTGTCGAAGGAATGACCACGGCAGATGCTGCAATCGGCAGCGAGTAGTAGAACGAGGGGCAAGGGCGGCCAGCCATCTGCGGTGCGAGATGAGGGCAAAGACACAGGGTTTTACCCAGGTTCGGCCCCCCGGAGGGTAAAGACCTACTCCTGCTAGATTGTATTATGGAGGTGTTTACAATGGGCGAACTCGGCGACTAGGCGGCGAGTTGCTTGGGTGTATGAGGGAACGTGTCTCTACTCACCCCATAGGGAGGTTTATATAGGGTCACCTCCCCTAGGGTTTACATATCTCAACCGATTCGGTTACAACTTCGGTAATCATTTAACCTAGACCGACTGGGCCTATCCGCTCGCCTGGGCCTTCAACTTCCAGTCGCCTGATACCTTGCTGGGCTTTGGTCCACTCGCCGTTCTGCAGGCCCACTCGCCAGCCCTTGGACCAGTCGGAAACGTCCCGCTGAGTATACCCCAATAGGCGTATCCCCATCAGTAGTCCCCGAGGCCGTCGTTGATTAGGCGTGAGTGGCTGGCGATCGAGTATCTGGCTTCAAGTTGGCATCCAGTCGAATCGTCGGCGGGCTCCTGTATAAAGGAAAAATCCGGTGAACCGAGTCGCATCTCGAGCGAGTCGATCCAACGGGACGCGGTCTCGGCGAGTGACTCAACGAACCGAGTGGCTAGAGTTGGACCGTCAGGCGTGGTCAAACTAGCCGTTAAGGTAACCCAACGGTAACTTCTGGCGTAATCATCGCGCGGTGGCCCCCGACTTGGGGCAGCTCACTATATAAGAGGAATGGTAGGCTATCGTAAAGCCAACCGCCCACCATTTTCTCCGAGTACGCACATCTTCCTTCCTTTGATTCCGCGATCCAATCGACCCGCAATCTTCCGACCTCCGAACAGATCCTCAGCCATGGCCCTCTCCACCGAACCTTGGGGTAGATCCAAATGCACCAGGGCGCAGCTGGCCTCCTTCGAGGAGGCCGGAATCTGGTCGGTCTGGCGTATCCCGCGGCGGAAACCACCCCCAACCCGCGAGAGAGAGAGTTCGTCTGTTTCACCAGCCACCTCGAGCGGGGGTTAGGGTTTCCCACATCTTTGTTCTTCCGGCGTTTCTGCGCCTACTACGGGATCCAGCCCTCAGATCTGGGTCCCCACAGCATCGAGCAGCTCGCCATCTTCGTGGCGTTACGAGTGCTACTGGGCTGCCGCCCTACTTTCCCTTGTGGCAAGATCATTCCATGGACGGATCACCGCGAGGCGGGCGACAATGCTAGGCAGCGGCTTAACTTTCCAACTCAAATCCAAAGCCTCCTTCTTCGACTGATGCTGCCGCCAAAGCAATGCGGATCGAAAAAGTCATGGTTCTATGTGACCGAGGCGAGTCCGGAGGATCGCGGCGATCCAGTACTCGGCTAATCGTTCCGAGCCACGCCATCTCCGGTCGGCAAGCTCCCGGCGACCAGCGGATGGTCGTCGACGAGATGCTCCGCACCATCCGCGGTCGAAGAAGAAGGGCTCAGACGGTAAACTTGTACAATTGTTGGCTCGGGCGGCTCGTTCGCTCGCCGCCTAACGCGACCATTACATGTACCAAGACACGGGCGGGAGACTCGAAAGCCTGCCTCGCCCGAATGGAAGCGGAGGACTACCTCTCGGTGAAGAAGATCACCCAGCGACATACGTGGGCCGGGCTGGGGTACCTCCTACACCGCTGGCGTCCGGCTCACGGTAATCCTTTATCTTGTTCGCGATCGCGTGTGCGATCGCGGTAACTCTAACTCTGTTTCGTGCTTAACGCAGCTGTTCCAAGTGGTGGAAGGGTGGTTACCACCACGACGACGAGCCCCCGCCATCCGCCCAGATACAAGCGAGTCGCCACCCGCCAAGGGTAACGAGGGGACGAGGACGTCCGAAGAGGAGATTGCCCCACCTGGTCCGAAGACCCGCTGCAACGCCGTCGAGATCGAGGCGAGCAGGAGCCTCGAGCGTCATGACGACGACGAACTCCCAGAGACCACCTCGCGCCGTCAGGCCACTCCCGCGAAGAAGAAGAAGAAGGAGAAGGAGGCGAGGGCCCCCCTGAGAAGGAAGATGAAGCCGCCGAAGGTGGCTTCACCGCCACACTCAACGAGTAGCTCTGATGCTCACAGCTCGGCCGGTGACGGCGCAGTTCCGGCGACAACCGCGCTAGATGCGCCATCTACAGAAGCTCCGCTGGCCTCAATGCCCCCGCCATTCGCGTCGGTTTCTGGGCTAGGGAAAGCTCCGGTCGTGGCGACTTCGCCTCGCAAGGAGGTCCCGAGCGCGGTGGCCTCGCCCCGCAAGGAAGTTCCGGCCGCGGTAGCCCCAACACACGAGGAGGCCTCCGCCGAAGGCGCCCCGGAGGCGCCAACCGCTACGTCAACGTCAAAGAAGCCGTCCGTATCCTGGGCCCCCGACGTCCTGGAGCTGGGGCTTAGTCGCCGATTAGGCCCTGAGCTGGAAAAACCGGCTGGCCTTCGTACAGGGCTGCGCTTCATCCCAGTCGCCAAGTGAGTGCATTCGGCATTCCTTATTTTCCTTTAATACTTTGATTGTCTTTTATTGATTTGATTCAATGTGCAGGACCGGAGTGAAGAAGATGGGTCACCCGACCGTGGCCAAGGTATCTTCCGCCGTTGGCGAGGAAGACCCTTCCCGCAAGAGGAAAAGTGATGAAGTCGCCGCCTCAACGGAAGGCAGCAAGAAGGCCAAGGGCGACGACATCGTCACCGTCTCTGACGACGTGGCGCCGGCGCCGGCTGGACCCGCAGTGGAGCTGACCGCGTCTACGAAGGAGGTCGTTTCCTTGCCTAGGCCGGAGGAAGCGACTTCCTTTGGAGCGGGCGCCTCGATTGCTACCTTCCCCCGTTTCACGACCAAGGCGACCACGGCGAGTGGGGCCGCAACCCCGAGCCCCGCTCCAGGGATCATCGACGCTGACATCGACCAATGTCGCGGGCATACGCCGGCGCTGCTTGCGTCTGTGGACGTGGTGCAACTTCACGGCATGCTTGGTGCGGCCATCCAGGTACCTCCAGTCCCCGAGGATCAGGTCGGTGCTTAGCAGCGGCTTGATTCTTATAATTACTTGTTTTGTACTTTCGAATCCAGTCCCCGAGTGCGTATGCGCTAAAATTTAGCGGATATGCACTGAGGAATTTTCGTGATCGCCAGTCCCCGAGTGCGCACCCGCTAAATTTTAGCGGGTGGGCACTGAGGAATTTTCGCAATCGCCAGTCCCCGAGTGCGCACCCGCTAAATTTTAGCAGGTGGGCACTGAGAAATTTTCATGTGTGCTGATTTTGGAGATGTACAGGGTCTGCAGCTGGAGTCGGCAGAGCGATTGGCTGCGAAGCAGCGTGCTGAGAAGGAACTGGCCGCTCTCCAGGAAGCAAACAAGGAACTTCAGGTTGTTGCTGCGCAGGCGGAGGTGGCTCGCCAGGAGCTTGTCCTCGGAGAATCGAGGCGGTGCGGTGCGTTAGGCACCGCCGGCGTAAGATCGCCGACCTCGAGCGCGAACTGCGGGAGGCAAAAGAAGAAGCAAGCTCGGCGAACGGGCGAGCGAAGGCCGCCATTGCGGCCGCGGAGGATGACCGAAAGGCGTCGGAAGCCCTCATTGTTGGGCTTCAGGACGATTATACATTGCTTCAAAGTTTCATCACGGGACTCGCCCGCCCATTGCTTGGTGAGTGCGTCTTCCCTGTCTTTTGGTTGTGTTGTTTGTGGTTTCCATGGTACTCATACTTGTCTCCTTCTTGCAGGTCGTGTTATTGGCTGCCAAGAAGAAGCGAATTCTCTGGACGCGAGGGAATGCGTAAACATGCTTGTCGACTCGGCGACGCTGTCGGCGACCTGCATCCGCGCCTACCTCCAAGAGATGTCGCCCAACCGGGTTATTCGGTGACCTCGTTGAGGTGTGGGAGTACTTGGAGAAGGCGCCCGCGGTCGTAGAGTTCATGACGCGGTCGGCGTTTCGTCGCGGAGCGTCGACAGCGTTGAGCCTTGGACTCGCCCACTTCCCCGAGGACTTCGATCTCGACGACGTGACGAGTGGGTACCCTTCACGATCGGGCGCGGTGGATCTGTCGAGGTTCTCAAGCTGCAAGAACGTGCCGCGCGCATACTCGGAGCGTCTGGCGATGGGCGACCTCCTTCCCTACCAGAAGCGGTCGTCGCGCCAACGACTCGAAGCCCGCATCGCGACTTCAAGGTTGAACAACCTTTCCGCTCGGCGATGGCGGGTGAGCTGACGACGTATCCGTCAAACCCGTACACCGCGTTTATCCGTAGGCGCCGGGATGCTGGCGCCTCGTCGTCGAAGCCTGCAGAATAATGTAGTTTGCCTAGATGTGTTAGCAGCTTCACGAGTAGGCATACTTTGTAATGTAAAACAATGCGATATGCGATTGAATAGAACGTTGTGTTCATTTTGCTATTTGTTTGTGTGTTTTGGATTGATTTTGGGTGAGTCCCCGAGCGCGTCCGCCCTTTTGTGGGGTTCACCTCATATATAATGTTTTGTTGTTTATCATGTGTATTGTTGGTTTAGTCGACTCGCCCGAGCTCGGAGAGCCAGTCGCAAGGCGACTCCCTTGAGTGCTCTGTACTTTACCGTTTTCCCTCAACGCGAACGGGGCCGGGTGGCCGAGTCCCCGAGCATGGTACTTGGTAGTTCAAGGCGCGACTCGAGGGTGGTTGAGGACTGAGCGCGTTGGTGTGAGCGCGTCACTCCTGCCTGGCCCGGTGGGTCAGTCGCGTGGCGAGTCCTAGGCGTGCTCTCTTACTTGGCGTTTTCCCTGTCCGATCGCGACGAACTGGTATTCAGTCCCCGAGCGTGGTACTTAGCCGTTCGAGGCGCTACGCCGAGGATGCGGAGGACCAGGGTCGCTATGAGAAGCGAGGACAGTTGTCTTGGTTCGTAAAACCAGTCGAGCTAGGCGACTCCAATGGGGCTCGGATTAGCGTTTTCGTGGGCGATGCAAGACCTGAATGACTCGGTGCTCTTACATCGCTACTTAGCCGTGCCGTCGCTGTACCAAGGGTTGACTTCGTATTTTAGCATGACGTGTTAATTACGAGTGCGAGTGGCACAAGTTATGGAGAGTAGACGAGTTTTGCGGTAACCGTTTCTTTTATTCATAGCGACTGGAGAGTACATATGTGGGGTTCTAGGAATAGAACTTCCCGAGGAGATTTACATTCCATGGCCGCTTGACGAGTTCGCCGTCCCGCGACGTCGATGAGGTAGTAGGCGTCGTTGCACGCGCCCAATAGCGAACGGCCTTCCACGGAGGAGAGCTTGTGCATGCCCTTCTTGTCTGGATGAGGCGTAACACCGTGTCGCCTTCTGGAAGGTGCGGGTTTTCACCCGTCGGCTGTGGTAGCGGCGAGTCCTTGCGATAGATGGCGGTGCGCGATCGGGCGGTCGCGTGCTTCGTCGAGTTGGTCGAGCCCGTCTTGGCGGGCCAGCTGTTTCGGCCTCCGTATAGTGGACGACCAGCGAGTCGTGTTCAAGGTCGGTGGGCATGACGCCTTGGCGCCGTAGACCATGAAGAAGGGGTGAATCCCGTCGACCTGTTGACCGAGGTGCGGATTCCCCGGATGACGGAGGGAGCTCGTCGACCCAGCATCGGTGATGCGCTCGAGTGGTACTTGGAGTCGCGGCGTGCCATGGAGGATGCTTTGGTTGGCTCGTTCCGCTGGCCATTGGATTCGGTGTGCGATCGACGCAAGGTCGAGCGGATGTGGTGCTCTTCGCAAAATTCGCCATTGCCCCTTGGCGAAGTTTGTGCCGTTGTCGTGATGATCTGTTGGGGAACCCGTGGCGGTATATGAGCTCGCGCAGAACTTAGTGGCGGTCTTCCGTCGCATTTCGGACTGGCTTGGCTTCTACCCACTTCGTGAATTTGTCGACGGCGACCAGCAGGTGGGTGTAACCGAGGGGCCTTCTTGAAGGGCCTACCATGTCCATGCCCCACACAGCGAATGGCGGTGATGGGGATTGTTTTGAGCGCCGAGCTCGTACGTGCGTCGATTGGCGTGCCGGCACCCGGCACATCGCTGGGCGATGTCGGCAGCGTCGGCGTCGTGATGGGCGATAGAAGCCGTGTCGCATAGCCTTGGCGACCAGGAAGCGGCGGCGGCGTGGCGCGATCGCTGAGTGGATGTCGTGGAGGATTTTGCGTCCTTCACGGTTGGGCGCAACGTTGAACACGCCGGTGACGCTGCGCTTGTGTAGCTCGCCGTCGATGATGGTGTAAGACTTGCATCGGCGATCATTCGAGCATTTGTTTAAATCTGGCGGCGGTGCGGTTTCGGTGGCGATGTAGGGCTTGGTCCAATCGTCTGGCTCGGTGATGAGTGCGACCAAGGCTGCTTCTGGTTGGAGCGGGACTCCGATGTCGATCTCCTTCGGGGGGGAGACTGATGGCGTGAAGATTGTGTCGAGGAACACGCCGGCGGGTGGTGCAAGTCGAGCCGACCCGATGCGAGAGAGGGCGTCGGCCTCCTCGTTTTTCCTCCTGTCGATCCATTTGACGGAGTAGCCGGTGAAGTGGCCGCCCACCTTGTCCACCTCTTGGCGGTACGCCGCCATGGTGGGGGAGACGGCGTCGCAGGTGCCGGCGACTTGCCCCGCAACGAGGTCGGAGTCTCCGTAGCACCGAAGGCGATTGACGCTCATCTCCTTTGCGGCTCGCATGCCGTGGAGTAGGGCCTCGTATTCAGCCATGTTGTTGGTACAGGGCGTGAATTCAAGGCGGAGGATGTAGCAGAGCTTGTCGCCTTTTGGTGAGGTCAGCACTATCCCCGCTCCTGCGCCGTCCGCGTTCTTGGACCCGTCGAAGTGCAGGCTCCAGTAATGGAGGTACGGCGGCTTCTCCGCTCTGGGCCTCTTCGGTCGGCGAGGAAGTCTGCCAGTGCCTGCGATTTAATCGCCCTTCGTGGCTCGTATTTAATGTTGTGGACGCCGATCTCGACGGCCCACTTGGCGACCCGCCCGGTCTCCTCGCGATTGCGGATGATATCTTGTAGTGGTGCTGAGGAGACGACCGTGATCGGGTGCTCCTGGAAGTAGTGCGGCAGGCGCCGCTGAGCCCTGAAGACCGCGTATACCAGTTTTTGGTACTGTGGGTATCGCTGGCGCGACTCGGTGAGAACCTCGCTGATGTAGTACACGGCTGGACCGGCGCTCCTTTCCTTCCTCTGGTCGCTCGGCGACCATTACGGCCGACGACGGCGCTCGGACGCCGCGACGTAAACCAGCATAGGCTCTTTGTCACCGGTGCGGCGAGTAGTGGTGCGGAGTAGCACCTTTTGAGGTCGCGGAGCGTCGTCCGCCTCCTTGTCCCACGGAAGGTGGGGTTCTTGCATCAAGGCGGTATAGGGCATCGCCTTTTCCAGCGGGGATGAAGCGACTGAGAGCCGCTACTCGCCCGGCCAGCTTCTGGACGTCGCGCAGGCACTCGGCTTTGCCGAGCCGGGCGATCGTGTCGATCTTTGTTGGGTTTGCCTTGATCCCTCGTTTGGAGACGACGTATCCCAGTAGTTGCCCGGCGGGTACACCGAAGGTGCACTTGCTTGGATTGAGCTTTATCTTGTACCTTCGCAGATTGGCGAAGGTCTCCGCTAGGTCGGCGAGTAGGTCGCCTTGGCGAGCGGATTTCACGACCACGTCGTCGATGTAGACGTGGATGTTGCGGCCAATTTGGCTCGCGAGGCATTCTTGCATGCACCGCTGGTAGGTTGCTCCGGCGTTCTTGAGGCCGAAGGTCATGGCGGTGTAGCAGAAGGCTCCGAATGGCGTGATGAACGCCGTCTTCTCCTCGTCCTCGACAGCCATTTTGATCTTGTTATACCGGTAGGCGTCGAGGAAACACAGCGACTCCGAACCCGCGGTGGAATCGATTATCTGATCGATCCGCGGGAGGACGAACTGCTCCTTTGGGCAGGCGCTGTTCAGGTTTGTGTAGTCGATACACATTCTCCAGGTCCCGTTCTTCTTCTCGACCAAGACTGGGTTTGCCAGCCACTTGGAGTATTTGATTGGCCAGATGAAGCCGGCAGCGAGTAGACGTTGTACTTCCTCGGCGATTGCCCGACGGCGTTCTTCGTTGAAGGGCCTTAGCGACTACTTGACGGGTCGCACTTTGGGGTCGGCGTTTAATTTGTGCTCAGCGAGCTCCCTAGGGACACCAGACATGTCGGAGGGTTTCCATGCGAAGATGTCCCTGTTCTCACAGAGGAACTCGATGAGCGCGCCTTCCTATGCTGGGCTCATGCATGTCCCGATCGTCACCGTCTGGCTGGAGTCGCCTGGGACCAGCTCAACGGTGCGAGTGTGCATCGTAGCCTCAAAGGTTGAGGTGTTTGCGCCCTCTGAGTTTGGCTTCTTGAGTATCGTGGGGTCGTCATTGTTAACCCCGCTCGCGTATTTGGCGAGCTCGTCGGCGTGATTAGTTTCTGCCGCGATGACGGCGTCGGCGAGTTCGGCCCCTTTGGCCTCGCATTCGGCCATGTCGGGTCGCCGTTGATGGTGATGACGCCGCGGCCGGGGATCTTCATCGCGTTATGCGGCGTGGTGGCGCCGCCATGAATTTGGCGAATGCCTGGCGCCCTAAGACGCAGTGGTAAGGGCTGTCGAATGGCACCAGCTCGAAGACGATCCGCTCGGTGCGGAAGTTTGCCGGAGTGCCGAATGTGACGGGTAGCGTGACCTTGCCGATCGGGTACGCCTTCCGACCGGGGACGATGCCGTGGAACGTGGTGTGGGTGGTCTCGATCATCGACTGCGGGAGCCGCAACCGCCTGAAGGTGTCGAGGTAGAGGATGTTGATGGAGCTGCCGCCGTCCATCAGTGTCTTGGGGAGCCAGTAGTCGCCAACCTTGGGCTTGACCACCAAGGCGACTCGTCCTGGGTACTCGATGCGCGGCGAGTGGTCTTGCCGGCTCCAGGTGATGGGCTGTTCCGACCAGTTGAGGAACTGGGGGACGTCTGTTTGGGCCACCGCGTTGACGGCGACGGCGCGGGCGATGACCTTCTTCTCGCTTCGTGTTGAAGCTCGTGAAGGTATGGAGCGAGCCGCTACTTTGCGAATTTTCCGCCATTTGGCGGTCGTTGTCGGTGTCTTCCCGCGTGCCGTGCCTTCTCGATCTCCCGAGGGTGTGGCACGGCGGTGGTGTGCGCGGGCTTTCCTTCCCCGCTGTGAACGCACATGGTTGGTTAAGGAGGGCCGGGATCGAACCTTGGCTTGTTCTTGTAGTTCCCGCCATCGCCGTTGCCCTCCGTCAGCGGTAGCTCTTGGGGTCGCGCCAGCGTGCCCAGCGACGAAGTTGACTTCGCCCGTCGTTGCGCGCGCTTGCCTGAGGCGAAAGTGCCGCCGTAGCGTAGGTCGGTTCGGCCACCGTCGTTGCCGCCCGTCTTGGCGTTGCCCTCCGGACTCGTCGTCGACGTCTTGGTTGGGATCCTCCTCGGCATCGCTTGGCGATCTCGAGGAGGTCGGGATGTTGTCGAGTGTGCGGGCGTGTCGTTTGAGCTTGGCGACTAGAGGCTCGTGGCGCACGAGGTCTTGAAGCAATGGATCGCGGTCCGGGTGGATGCCGACCGCGTTATGCGAGCTCTTGCCACCTTTGGACCCAGCTTGGTCGACTCGGGGTCCCCGGACGACGCTCGTGTCCTCGATGGTGGTGGCGCGAGTGTAAGAGCACTCAAGTGCTGACGGCGTCTCGCATTTCCTCCCGTGAGTCGACATCACGGGGAGCGTGTTGATCCATTGCCTGCACGCCCCTCCATCATCGCGGGAGGTAACGGGCGGCGGTAGGTCGATGTGACCCGCGATCCCCATTGCCATGAGGTATGTGTCGAGCCGCATGGGTCGACGAGGAGTCGATTTTTCGATCTCCTTTGGCGCCTTGAAGTTTGGGTACTTTTCGCTCGGATCATTGGTCCGAAGCACTTAGGCCCTAGTCGATCGAGCGACCCATAGGCTCGCCATCGCGGCGAGTAGTTAGGTGTGCCGCAAGTCGTCGGGCGCGCGCCAGTTTTGGTTGTTGATGATGTGAGTGCGGGCGCCGATTGGCTCTCCGTTAGCGGCGGCGGTTGGTCGCTGGCCAGGATCGTTGGTGGAGAGTGCGCATTCGCGGCGTTGTTGAGCTGCAGTGGCTCGGTGGCGGCAATTGAGGGTGTTTGCCACCGCTGGCGGCCGCTGAGGCCGCCCGCTTCCCGAGGAGCGCGAGTATACTCGCTTGCGAGTCGCCGCTTTTCTGTTCCACGGCCTTCGCGAGTAGGTCCTCGACGCATCGATTTGTAAGCCGCCGGTGGCCGTGATGCTATCGGCTGCGCCGCCTGCCACGAGGTTGTCCATCGGGTGGAGAATGGGAGGCCGTTAGCGTCTCGCTCCCGTGAGGAGACGACTATCCGCGCTGGTCCTCAGGAGGTGCGGTTGGGTGGTGGTGGGGCACCCATCGCCGTCGATCATGGCGGGGCGGTTGCTTCCTCCCGTGGCGCGTTCTCGCAGATCGCCGCCGGCTATGCGCCCGGTCGTTTTGCCGAAGTTCAGGGCGCCCGAACGGTGGGGTTCAGTGACCTGATCCGCTGGTGGTAGCGTGATGCCTCTGCTGTCACCGCCGAGGCGAAACTTTTCGCCGCCGCTTTGCGTACTGCCTCCGCCAACTTCAGGCGGAGTTCCTCGACCTCCGTCGCCGTGGCGTTAGGAGGGATCGGGGTGGAGAAAGGGTCCTCCGGCGGATCGGTGCCGGTGGCCATGTAGGTCGCGGCATGGCGACTGGCTCCGTCGTGGAGGTCGGCGGAATTTTCCGACCCGGAGTCGAATTCGAAGATCCCGAGGATGGAGGGGTCCTCGAAATCTCCCGCGTTGGAGACCTGGACGATGGAGCCCGCGGATGAGGCCGCGGTGATGGATCCGGCGAGTGACGCCGGGGTCGCCGAGTCGGCGTCGTCGGTGAGGGCCGCGTCTTCTGCGGCCGCTGAGTTCTCGGCCACGTTGCTGTGGGCCGAGTTGTACTCGGAGGCGAGGCGGTGGATCGTGCGGATCTGGCTCTCGGAGAGCCGATCGCGTGGTGGCGACTCGCGGATGCGAGCCGAGTCCTCCGAGGTGATGACGTCGGTGAGGCCGACGAAGAGGCTGATCGTGCCGACTGGCAGGATCACGCTGTGTGTGACGGGTCGCGCCGCCGGGACGTAGCTGCTCGGCAAGATCTGGAGCATCTCGCCGATCGCTATCATGCGGCCGGTGGCGACCGTCTCGTTGATGGGCAGATTGGATCTCGCCGCAGAACACCGGCCAGGCCCCACGGTGGGCGCCACTGTCGAAGGAATGACCACGGCAGATGCTGCAATCGGCAGCGAGTAGTAGAACGAGGGGCAAGGGCGGCCAGCCATCTGCGGTGCGAGATGAGGGCAAAGACACAGGGTTTACCCAGGTTCGGCCCCCCGGAGGGTAAAGACCTACTCCTGCTAGATTGTATTATGGAGGTGTTTACAATGGGCGAACTCGGCGACTAGGCGGCAGTTCCTTGGGTGTATGAGGGAACGTGTCTCTACTCACCCCATAGGGAGGTTTATATAGGGTCACCTCCCTAGGGTTTACATATCTCAACCGATTCGGTTACAACTTGTAATCATTTAACCTAGATCGACTGGCCTATCCGCCGACGGGCCTTCAACTTCCAAATACTGATACCTTCTTGGGCTTTGGTCCACTCCGCTCACAGCCCACTCGCCAGCCCTTGGACCAATCGGAAACGTCCCGCTGAGTATACCCCAATAGGTGTATCCCCATCAGGTCTAGTACATAGCATGGCATACATTAGAGATCCTATGGCTGAGGCATAGGGAGTCTTACTCATCCTTTCTCTATCTTCTACAGTTGCTGGACTTTGAGTTTTACTCAACGTCGTATTGGGCAACATGGGCAAGAACCCTTTCTTGCTATCTTCCATTCCAAACCTCTTTAGAACTTTGTCCAAATATGTACTTTGTGACAATGATATTAGGTGTCCCGATCTATCTCTATAAATCTTTATGCCTAATATGTACGCTGCTTCGCCAAGATCTTTCATTGAAAAACTATTATTCAAATATTCCTTGACACTATTAAGAAGGTCTACATCATTCCCAATCAAAAATATGTCATCTACATATAGTATTAAGAATGCTACAGAGCTCCCACTCACTTTCTTGTAAATACAAGCTTCTCCATAAGTTTGTATAAAACCAAAACTTTTGATTACCTTATCAAAATGTTGATTCCAACTTCGGGATGCTTGCTTCAACCCATATATGGACCGTTGAAGTTTGCACACCTTGTTAGCATCTTTAGGATCGACAAAACCTTTGGGTTGCATCATATACAACTCTTCATCAATGTCTCCATTGAGGAATGTTGTTTTGACATCCATCTGCCATATCTCATAATCATAATATGCAGCGATTGCTAACATAATCCTCACAGACTTTAGCTTCGCTACTGGTGAGAAAGTCTCATCGTAGTCAACTCCTTGAATTTGTCGAAACCCTTTTGCGAAAAGTCGAGCTTTATAGACAGTAACATTACCATCAACATATGTTTTCTTCCTGAAAATCCATTTGTTCTCGACAGCCTTCCGGCCATCTGGTAAGTCCACCAAAGTCCATACTTGGTTTTCGTACATGGATCCAATTTCGGATTTCATGGCATCTTGCCATTTATTGGAATTTGGGATCATCATCGCTTCCTCATACGTCGCAGGGTCATCGGTGTTGTCTACCAACATGACACTCATAATGGGATCATACCAATCAGGAGTGGTACGAGTTCTCGTTGACCTGCGAGGCTCTATAGCAACTTCAACCGAAGTTTCATGATCATCATCATTAGCTTCCTCTCTTATTGGTGCAGGCGCCACAGGAACTACTTCCGGTGCTGCGCTACTCACAAGTTCGAGAGAAGGTTCGATAACCTCGTCGAGTTCTACTTTCCTTCCAGTCACTTCTTTTGAGAGAAATTCCTTCTCTAGAAAGGATCCATTCTTGGCAACGAAGATTTTGCCTTTGGATCTATGATAGAAGGTATACCCAATAGTTTCCTTCGGGTATCCTATGAAGATGCATTTTCCTCTTTGGGTTCAAGCTTGTCCGGTTGTAACTTCTTTACATAGGCTTCGCAACCCCAAACTTTAAGGAACGACAATTTAGGTTTCTTCCCAAACCATAATTCATACGGTGTCGTTTCAACGTATTTAGATGGTGCCCTATTTAAAGTGAATGTGGCTGTTTCTAATGCATAACCCCAAAATGATAGCGGTAAATCTGTAAGTGACATCATAGAATGAACCATATCTAAGAGAGTTCGATTACGATGTTCTGACACACCATTACGCTGTGGTGTTCCCGGCGGTGTCAACTGTGAAAGTATTCCGCATTTCTTCAAATGCTCGCCAAACTCGTAACTTAGATATTCACCTCCATGACCAGAACGTAGAAATTTAACCTTCTTGTTACGTTGATTCTCTACCTCACTTTGAAATTCCTTAAACTTCTCGAAAGTTTCGGACTTATGTTTCATGAAATAGATATACCCATATCTACTCAAGTCATCCGTGAAGGTAAGAACATAACGATAACCACCGCGCGATGCTACACTCATTGGACCACACACATCGGTATGTATGATTTCCAATTAGTCCGTAGCTCGCTCCATCATACCAGAAAATGGAGTCTTAGTCATTTTACCCATCAGACATGCTTCGCATCTTTCAAGTGATTCGAAATCAAGTGATTCAAGAAGTCCATCAGAATGGAGTTTCTTCATACGCTTCACTCCGATATGACCAAGACGGCAGTGCCACATATAGGTCGAGTTATCGCTCAATTTCAAACGTTTAGCTTCAATGTGATTAATATGTGTATTTCCACTATCGAGATTCAATAAGAATAGACCATCTATCAAAGGTGCATGTGCATAAAACATATTACTCATATAAATCGAACAACCATTATTCTCGGACTTAAACAAGTAACCGTCTCGCAACAAACATGATCCAGATATAATGTTCATGCTCAACGCAGGCACCAAATAACAATTATTTAAGTATAAAACTAATCCCGATGGTAGATGAAGAGGTAGCGTGCCGACCGCGATCACATCAACCTTTGATCCATTTCCAACGCGCATCTTCACCTCGTTCTTCGCTAGCTTCCGTTTATTCTCAAAGACTGCTTTCGAGTTACAAATATGAGCAACCGAACCAGTATCAAATACCCAGGCACTACTACGAGTACTAGTGAGATACACATCAATAACATGTATATCGGATATACCTTTCTTCTTGGTGTTGTCGTTCTTCAAATCCGCCAAGTACTTTGGGCAATTCCGCTTCTAGTGACCTTCTCCCTTGCAGTAAAAGCACTCAGTATCAGGCTTAGGTCCAGCCTTGGTCTTCTTCGCCGGTGCGGCAACTTTCTTACCGCCCTTCTTGAAGTTTCCCTTTTGCTTAGACTTGTCTTTCTTGAATTTGGTGGTCTTATTGACCATCAACACTTGGTGCTCTTTCTTGATCTCCACTTCTGCAGATTTCAACATGGAGAAGAGTTCTGGCAACTGCTTGTTCATGCTTTGCATATTGTAGTTCATCACAAAGTTCTTGTAACTTGGTGGTAGTGATTGGAGGACACGGTAAATCCCCAAAGCATTAGGAATCACTATACCCAAACTTTGGAGTTTGTTTATGCGTCTGCACATCTTAAGCACATGCTCACTGACGGAGCTGCCCTCTTCCATCTTGTAGTTAAAGAACTTTTCAGAAGCCTCATAACTCTCAACTGCCGCGTGAGTCTCAAATATCAATTTGAGTTCACGGACAATATCATGTGGGTCATGGTTCTCAAACCTTTTTTGAAGCTCTGATTCCAAACCATACAAGATAGCACACTGAACTGTGGAGTACTGATTCTTTCGAGCGAGGTAAACGTTCTTTACTTCATCGGTAGCATCGAGCCAGGCGGTCACCCAAATGTGCATCCAAAGACATAGGTCAAATTACCAGCATTGAGGACAATCCTCAAATTGCGGAACCAATCCGTGAAGTTGCTTCCACAATTTTTCAACTTTTCTTTCTCTAGGAAAGCATTAAAATTGATGGTAGGGTCCGCCATTGATCTACAACATATTTGCAATAGTTTAGACTAAGTTTATGACAAATTGAGTTCTAATTAATAGTTAAATTAATCTAGGTGAACTCCCACTCAAAACAATATCCCTCACATTGTTTTAGTGATCACACGAACCAAATCCACCACATCAAAACCGATCATCACGAGAGTTGATGTAGCTTCAATGGCGAACAATCGACATGTTCATCATATCTACTATATGATTCATGCTTTACCTTTCGGTGATCTGTGTTTCGAGACCATGTCTGTACATGCTAGGCTCGTCAAGATCAAACCTTAGCTTCCGCATGAGCAAATCTTGCTTTCTCACGTTGTATAAACTTGCAGAATCTAACACACTCGATCATCACGTGGTGCTTCGAAACAACAAGCTTTAGCAACGGTGCTTACTAAGGATGAACACTTTAAAACTTGAAATTTGTGTGCCTGAGGGATCATCTTATAATGCTACCATCGTTAACTAAGCAAAACAAGATGCATAAAGGATTAACATCACATGCAATTCATAACATGTGATATGATATGGCCTTTCTTCTTTGTGCTTCTGATCTCCATCTTCAAGCACGAACATGATCTCCATCATCACCGGCATTGCATCAAGGTCAATGACGCCGCTCCATGGTTGTCGTCCACTAGCTTCAACTATTACAACTACTTTGAATAGACACGCGGGTCTTAACAGAATTTAAAGACAACCATATGGCTCCTTCCGGTTGCCAACTTACAATAAGGATCATTGCATACATCAAATATAATCACAATCATGGCCATATCACATCACAGCACACACCCCTGCAAAACAAAGTTAGACGCCTCTAATTTTCTTTGCATATTTTACGTAGTTTGGGGCTTTCAATAAGTGTCGATCTAACTTACAAACAAGAACCACAACGTTGATGTTTGAACTTTCAAGTGCCCGTTGTAATTTGGATCTATAATATAATGGGAGAGACAGACACCCACAAAGCCACTTATGCAATACAAGTTGCATGTTGAGCGTGGAGCAAGTCTCATGAACGATGTCATGTAAGGTTATCCCGGGCCGCTTCATCCCATCATACCGCAAGATGCAAAGTACACAAGAAGCAATTGATAATAAAAGCACCACCGCCCACAATGACCATTGTGTTCTACTCGTGCAACAGATCTACATATAGACACGGCTCTGATACCACTGTAGGGGTTCGTAGCATGGAAAACAAAAAAAATCTACCACATGAAAACAAACAAGCCAAGATATATCTACTAGAATGTAGCAACGAGTCGATAGAGGAATTCACCCTCAAAGATTCCAAAGTGTTTAACGAGAGCAGATTCTCGTGGGTGATGTAGTCATACTCTTGCCGATCTCAAGATCGTGTAGACGATCCTTCCGGCGCTGCGTTCCGGCAACGCTTCCGCAGTCGGTCACACGTTCGGTACTCGATGAAGACCTTCCTCTCCCTTGTTCCAGCAGGCAGCAGAGGTTGTAGCACTCTCCTCGCGATTCCGGCAGCACGACGGTGTGGTACCGGAAGTAGAGGGGAGATCTCGCAGGGCTTCGCCTTAAGCCGGAGCGAGTATGGTGGACTATGAGAGAGGCCTTGGCGATCTAGGGTTTAGCAGGCACCAAGGGCAGAGTGTAGCCGGCGGCTAGGGTTTGGGATCACCCCAACTCGGCGAGTTGGTGGTGCCCTAGGCGGCGGCAGCAGCAGGGGTGGTGGCACAGGCGGCTTAGGGTTAGGGTTTCGGGGTGTGAGAGGTGGTGGCTAGAGGGGGCACCCCTGCCCCTTCTTTTATAGGTGGGAGGGCGCCAGCCAAGGGGAGGGAGTCCTCCCCCAAGTCGGCCTCCTTGGCCGGCGGGTGGAGGGAGAGGAACTCCTCCCCAAGTAGGTTTCCTACTCTCCCTCCACCAAGCAAAACTGTCGTTTGACTTTTCAAATTGGCGTTTGACTTTTCAAACTAGGATTTGATTTATCCCTTTATTTTGCTTAGCCATGATACCTAGTACATGATGCAACCATTCCACATTGTCATGACACATTCATGCACCCTTACCCTCCGGAGTGCCGGACCTTCCGGAACCTTCTAGAACATTCCCGATGAAAACACCGGAATCATTCCCCAACTCCAAAACAGGACTTTCCTTATATGAATCTTATTCTCCGGACCATTCCGGATCTCCTCTTGATATCCCGGATCCCATCCGAGACTCTGAACAACATTCGGTCTCTTACTCATCATTCCATAACTACTCAACAACATCGAATCCTTAAGTGTGTCTTCCTACGGTTCGTGAATTATGCGGACATGATCGAGACACTTCTCCGAACAATAACCAATAGAGGAATCTGGAAATTCATATGGATCCCACATATTTCTACGATTACTTTGCGATCGAATGAACCACTTACATACGATACCAATTTCCCTTTGTCTCACGATAGTTTACTTATCCGAGGTTTTGATCGTCGATATCTCTGCATACCTAGTTCAACCTCGTTACCAATAAGTACTCTTTTCTCGTTCCCGTGGTATGTGATCCCTTGTGAGCCAGTCACATGCTTGCAAGCTAATTGGATGACATTCCACTGAGAGGGCCCAGAGTATATCTATCCGTCATATGGATGGACAAATCCCATTCTTGATCCATGTGTCTCAACCCATACTTTCCGAACACTCAATGCCACCTTTATAGCCACCCAGTTATGGTGTGGTGTTTGATGTCATCAAAGCATCCTTCCGGTGATGGTGATAAGCATGATCTCATGGTCGAAGGAATTAGGTTACTATGTATCAGAAAGCTTATAGCAATTGAACTATTAAAATGACTTGATCTTTATGCTACGCTTATCTATAGGAGTATGTCCATCATACCATTCTCCTAATGATATGATCTTGTTGTTAATAACATCTCAATGTTCATGATAGGGAAACCACAATCATCTATTAACCAACATGCTAGTATTATGAAGAGGATTTTACTAGGGACTCTAATCTAGTTTACAAATCACACAAGTATTAATGTTTCCTGGTTAATACTATTATAGCATGAATGTAAACATTTATCATAAACACAAAGATATAATAATAAGTACATTAATTATTGCCTCTAGGGCATATCTCCAACACGATATTACCACCAATCCATCTCAGCGGAGAAGCAGCGTGGCTGAATCGGAGGTCCCGTCTAACGATGCACCCTATACAGATGGCAGTCACGGCTACCCCGTGGATGGAATCAAGGAGCAGATATCTTGTGAGCTCCATCATAAATTGAAGAACGTATCTGTGAAGGTGGCGGTCGGATCTGCTTTGCCTTGTCCGCCTGTCACACGTTGGCATGGCCGTGAGATTCCACCTAGCTATGCTAAAGTCGGGGTGGATCAATCGTAAAGGAGTGGGATCCAATGGATCTTGACATCCCTGGACCTGAAGGTGAGAGCACACTCGGAGAAGTACTTGGTGGTATCATTTTATGGGACAAGAACAACATACGGTTTCCAGGCTCGGCCCCAAGGCCAACACTACCGCCTCCGAGTCGTCGAAGGTCTCCTTCACCTCCATCACCTCCAAGAAGTCCACCCCATGATGACTACGACCACCACATCCAGAGTCCATCTTGATCTCCGCCGCAGGCTCAACAGTCAGCTAAGGACAATAAGCGGAAGCGTGCTCCGTCAGTGAGTATTAAAGGATGTGGCAGCCCAAAACGGAAAATGTCGCCCCTCCCAATAGTGCCTCATAAGAATCTTCCCATCAGACCTTTTGATCGTACTGATGCGGAAACAGAAGCGATAGCAAAAGCCAAAGTGGCGGCGCATTTTCAGAAGAAGAAACCCGATCCTTCTCCGGTATACACCGAGAAGCAAAAGTCATATGCAATTGATTTTCTGAACACAAAATCACAATATGAGTTGCACCATAAGCCAGATGACTATCTACGCACACTTCAGAAAGAAGTGGCGAAGAGCAAATCAAACAAATCAAGTGCAAGCGGTAAAAAATCAGCAAGCACAGGTGCAAGCGGGACCAAAACTGCAATCAGTAAAAAAATCAGACGTTCCCCTTCTCGGACAACAGGCCAAACAAACGATCGCACCCCTCAAGGTGTTTTCAGAAAACGTTCCCGTTCTCGCACAACAACCACTAGATATGTCAGTATCTACGGAGTTGGTGTCCAACATAAAAATTAGTCTTGATGAACTGTTAGGCCCCCAACTCGACCTTCTACCCAAGGCCGATGTAGCCCCTAGATATGTCGCGGGTGAGGATTTGGTCAGCAAAGAGAGGCTGAAAGAACTGCCAACACAAATGCGGAATCTCCATCAATGGTACTCGGCGGTCATAAAGTAGGGGAGAATAATGATCATAGCCAAAGTCCCACGTGAGTACTACTTCAGAACCGAAGAGGTCCATGTTGAGTTTACAGAACTGTTCCAGTTATACCATCTCGACGCCCTGGACAAATCCATCCACGGCTGCTATTGTCTGTAAGTTGTTGAATTATTGTCTACATGTTCAGTTTTTCAGTTGTTCAGTTCAGAACATGTAATTATCCTTATTATGCAGAATGAAGATCCTAGAATGTAAAAGAAAAAGAATCTATAATATTGGGTTCATTGACCCAGATAAAGTGCATATAGCCACGCTAACGGATAACCCCGAGGAAACGGAGGAAAACATTCTAAGGTTTCTAATGGAGCAAAATCTCTCTGACCACATACTGTTTCCTTACAATTTCAGGTGAGGGTCTTACTTTGTTGTACACATTCACTTTTGATTATTCGATGCTAAGTGTAACTGATGAGTTACTGATGTATATATAAATGTTTGCAACTTCCACTGGGTTCTGCTAGACATTCAACTTGATAAGGAAAGAGTTGATGTCATGGACCTATCAAAGAGAAAGCTGGAAGATTTCCGCAGCATGCAGGACATGCTCCAGAAGTAAGTTTCGCGCTATATCGGTCTATTTCGTTGATTTCCTGATATATCAGGTAATGAATAACTCATTCATTCATTTTCTTCGCCAGGCAGGGTTTGGATCCGGTTCAAGCGCGAGGTTATGGGTGTATTTAGTGAGAAGCTGACGTTTAAGGCGGTCTCGGTAAGTAGCACATGATATATCCGTGCATCTCTTTACTTCTAGTTTCAATACAATAATGGTGCTAGATTATTAGGAAAGTTAGGAACGAAAAAGTGAGGTTTTATGGAATTGACTGGGCGAGGGGTGGATGTGGTGGGAGTAGATGTAGGGGTTCTAGTGGCGAAAGGAAATGTGTTTTCATCGAAGGTGACATGCCTAGAGATGTGAATGTGACCGGTCACAAGGTCAAAACACCGGTAGCCTTTGTGTTCATCTGAATAACCTAGGAAGACACAAGGAATGGAACGTGGAGAGAGTTTGTTTGGGGAAGTTGCATAGACATTAGGAAAGCAAAGACAACCAAAAACGCGAAGCTCAGTGTAGTTTGGGTGTGAGAGAAAAAGGGAGTAGAAAGGTGTGGTGTTTGGGTTAGTGCTAGATGGTCGAATATTGAGGAGATAGGTTGCGGTTCTAAGAGCTTCAGCCCAAAACGTGGAGGGCATAGATGATTGAATGAGTAGTGTGTGAACTATGTCATTGATGGTGCGGAGGGATCGCTCAGCCTTGCCATTTTGTGGGGAAGTGTAAGGGCAAGAGAAACGAAGGAGAATGCCATGTTGGAGAAAGAAATTACGATTTGCAAAGTTGTTAAATTCTTTTCCATTGTCACATTGGATAAATTTTATGGGTAAAAAGAAGTGTGTGGAGACATAGGTTTTAAAGTTGATAAAAAGTGAGTGGACATCAGATTTGTTGCGAAGTGGAAAAGTCCAAACGAAGTGTGGAAAATCATCTAAAATAACTAAGTAGTATTTGAAACCGGAGAGACTCACAGTTGGAGAGGTCCATAGATCACAGTGCAAAAGTTCAAAGGGATAAGTACTATGAGAAGTAGAATGCGCAAATGGTAAACGAACATGTTTTCCTTGTTGACAAAACTCACAAACGGAGGAATTATGAACCTCTTTATGACAAGGGATCGAAAAATCACTAAGTAGAGAGGATAAAGTGGCTTTATTCGGATGGCCTAAGCGTTTATGCCATAGATCTACGGAGGCGAGCATGGATGATGGAGACGAGGCCGGAGGAGCGCCATGAACAGAGTAGAGGTCGCCAGAGCTATCGAAGCGAGCGATCTCCGCCTTGGTCATGAAATCCTTCACAGACAAGCCAAAAGGGTCAAATTCGACGGAAACGGAGTTGTCTTTGGTAAAACGACGAACAGAGATTAAATTTTTAATGAGGTCTGGTGCAACTAAGACATCTTTAAGAAGGAGTGGTTTGGGAGTGGAAGATGCAAGGTTTGTATGACCGACACATGAAATTGGTATGGAGGAACCATAGCCTAATGTAATGGATGAAAACTGAGATGGTATGCAAGTTGACAACATAGTATTCGATGAAGACATGTGACTAGAGGCACCAGAATCGAAAATCCAATCAGTACCTGAGTTACCTTGAGCAGCAAAATTATTCATGGCCTGTAGAAACGCAGCTTGGTCCCAGCTTGGAGTAGAGGGAGTTGGTGCAGTTGACGGAGCAGGTACTGGCGCAGGTGGTGGCGGTGCAGCAGGAGTCGAGTACATGGTGTATGGCGAGTAGTAGCCTCCAGGATTATAAGTGACCGGTGCCGAAGGGCCATAAGGACCCATAGCAAAGGGCATCGGCGAGGCATAGGGAGCCGGCGATGGTGCAGCATACATGGGCGGTGAAGGAGCGGCGTAATGAGCTTGTGCAGGGACCCGTGGTGCAAGGAGGCCAGGTGAGCCTGTATGAGGATGCACGCCGGGCTGCCACGAACCAGTGTAGGCAGGTGGCGCGCCAACAGGAGAGGGCGCGGTCCAGGGCATTGGCCAAGCCTGAACCATGCCAGTCCAAGGGTCCTGAGAAGATCGCCAAGCTGGTGCTGCAGGTGGAGCCGGTGGTGGTGCCGGGGCAGGTGGAGGAGTCGGTGCTGTTGGAGGAGGCCGTGATGCAGGCGGCCGATAGATAGGCCGGGTACCCCTATAGTTCGGGCTAGGGCGCCAACCTGGCGGTGGAACAGGCGCAAGCGGCGCCGGAGACGGTGGCGGTGCAGGAGGCCGTGGAGCAACAGCATAGGCCTGAGGGCGAGACTCTTGAGTGGTCATGGCGCGGTCCGCCCAGGAGAGCATGGAACGGACTTCTACAAAGGAAGGAGACGGCCGCATCATGGGGATGAAGGACTGCTGCTTGTCGAAGCGCTGATTGAGGCCGACGAGGAGGATCTTGATGAGCTATTTGTCCTCAACGGGATCACCGAGTTCACGGAGTTCATCGGCGATGGTCTGGAGGCGCGGCAAGATACCCCACGGGCAAGTCGCCTGGCGGTGTTCAAGCTCCGCTGAGCGTGTTGACACGGGCGTCGGCATTGCCACGAAAAAGCCGACGGAGGGCTGCCCAAAGGGCGCGGCTGGTGGCAGCCCGGAAAACGAGATTGAAAATCTCGGTGCT
The DNA here is from genome assembly GCA_030063025.1 of Avena longiglumis. Classification (NCBI taxonomy): domain Eukaryota; kingdom Viridiplantae; phylum Streptophyta; class Magnoliopsida; order Poales; family Poaceae; genus Avena; species Avena longiglumis. The sequence continues at coordinate 241,652,662 of CP125979.1, read as the reverse complement.
CACCATTGGTAGATCCATCAGTCATGAGATCATCCTTGACCCAGCGGGGATCCGAGGGAGACGGCGTGATGTTGGGGTCGACGTGCGCCATGAGGTCGCAGCGGCCCAAGTGCACCTCAAAAAGATGCCTCCAATGGTAGTAGTTGTGTTTGGGGAGATCTAAAGTGATGGGAATCAATGGAGTAACATCGGAGATTGTATCGGCGAAGTTGATGGTGGTGGCGATAGGAGGTGGGGCGGATGAGGTGGATGGTTTGGCAGCCGCGACGGCGGCCATGGCGGCGCGCCACTCGAAGAACCCCGGAGGGGGCGGCGGCGGCGGGGTGGGAGGCGTGGGAGCCATGCCCTAGAATCTAACCTTAATCTGATACCATGTAAATTTGTGATAATAATAATAATTGATGATTTTACAATAAGAGAATACAATGGTTTATATAGGAGAGGGGGGAGAGGAGGTGCAGCGCACCGGCCTAAACCCTAACTTGATATGCAAGTAAATATAATCTAACAGCTTGAAGCAATGGTCGTGCAATCTCGGTTGAAGCAATTGTCGTGTAATGGTCATATAACGAGTTCAGCTCAACTACAATCTCCGTTGAGGGGCTCCTTCTGCACCGACGGGAGCCGACCGACCGGGTCGAAGTGCGGCTGCGGTGACGGGATCTGGTCCAGGACGAAAAACCATACAAAAAATAGGATCTAAAACTAAGAACAAAAGAACAGATCAAAGGTCAATAACGAAAACATCGATCCAAGAACTGAAGTCTTCTTAAACATTTTACCCTTAAATCTTCATATTCACGGGATAAAGCAGACCATTTAATTTGTGCATGACACGCTCTTCATACAAACTCTTTTATTTGATCCCCGATAGATTTATACTGGCATTGTCTAAGCATTAGAGAAAACAATAAGAGCAACTTGCGGTGACCTTTTTAGCAACAAAAACTACACTTTTTGTAAAATGAAGGTATGAGTAAAAAATGAAAGGGTAGAAGAGGGACCACAAACATATTTTCTCCAAGTTTCAGCAATGAAGGAGTCAAAATAAAATAGTAGAAAAAGATAAGTATTCCATAAGCTTGGTGATGTGCTTATCATGCAGTTAGTCAAGCAGTGTGTAATTTTGCCTTGAATCTATCCCATGGATCAGTCACAAAATATAAAATCCATCCGCTCTATACTAAGTATTTCAGAACATACATTAATTTAATCCATCTGTTAGCAACATTACTATGAAATAATTTATCCACTGAAACTTGGACAGAGACTTGGACCATCTGACAACACTTTAGTCTTGTAGATCAGTCCGGGAATTACTAACACTTTCTTTTTAATTTAACTAATCGATTGCGTTCAGCCAACCTTTTGCCATGCAAGAAAGAACAAACTACTAATCGGTGTGACCACACGAGACTTCATGGAATCAGACGAATCAAATCAAAGCTTTTTTTTGAAAGGGGACTTGGCCCGGTCTCTGCTTCGATTGATGCATACGACCTTTATTTCATTATTAAAATATGAAGAGTATTATAAAGTTATTACATCACGGGTCGCTGAGGATCGATACATGAATAAGCCACTTAAAAAGAAGTGACAACTCCAACTGCCTACGCATCAACATGTAATCCTCAACTCAGAATGCCAGCTGCATCGGCTGTATATATCCCGTGCTACCATCTCCAAAAGGTTGGATCCAGTAACCAGCGCATGTCGCTGATCCGTTGGCTATAGGTAGAACCACGTACGGGTCCAGTGGATAGCCATCAAAATAACCTGCAAGAAAGATCCATGGTTCGCGTTGTTAAAAATAACATCATTTCTCTTGTTCCAAATTGCCCAAAGTAACGCGCAAACTCCTACGCGTATTTGAACTTTATCTTTCTTAGACACACCATTAAGCCAATTCCCAAAAATATTAGTTATATTTGTAGGGGGTGGAATATTGAAAGCTAGGTGTGAAATTCTCCACACAATCTTTGCAAAAGGGCACTCGATGAACAAATGCTGGATAGTCTCATTCTGATTGCAAAAACAACAATTTTGACTTCCATTCCAATTACGCTTAGCAAGATTATATTTTGTTAATAAAACTCTTTTGTATAAGAACCACATAAAAATCTTGATTTTCAGTGCTTAAGGTTAGCTTTAGTTTATGTACCAGAGATTACCTCTGAATTGCAGCTGTTTCACCCTGGCTGATTGGAAACTGTCTGGCGACTATGTTACAGGCAACATCACATGTCGACCAAGAGGATGGTGTCGCGCAGTCACATCACTCGTGGGCTAAAGAATCAGAGGTGCTCGAAGGAGGGGATTCAGCCTCGTCGTCGTGCAGTTGAAGATGAATTATTCTTTTCTGGACGAAGATTGTCGAGGTGATGAAGCCAGAGATCCAATCCCCGAGAATCGAGAACTCTCTCGCTCAAGACTATTGCCGCTCCATGTATCTCTCCCGACGGGAGGGCCGTTGACGGCTGCTACCTATTCTCAGGGATAAGGTGGATGATTGCGACGTTGGACGCCCCTGATCAGGACACGAGACCAATGCGTTCGGGCTGTTGGGCCGGACGCGGGAGATCAACCTAACATTCTTCCTCTTGATCTCATCTTTCATTTAACTTATACTTTAAACTTATACTTTGGCACCCATTTCATCATAGATCAACATATAGAGCATGTCTCGTTATAATGGTCAGTTATGCACCATAGATTCAACAGCCACTATACACCTTTCTATTTTGAAACAAATTCTTGTTCTAGGCCCTTAATATCCAGGTATCATAGGCTTTTCCTTAAACCCATGCCGGCTAAGTGTTCTCTGAACACACTGGGTGGTAAGCCTTTTGTGAGCGGATCCGCGAGCATTTCTTTTGTACTTATATGCTCTAAACTTATGGTATGATCCTGGATTCTTTCTTTCACAGCATAAAACTTAATGTTAATGTGTTTGGCAGCAACACTTGACTTGTGTTGTGAGCATAGAATACTGTTGGCTCATTGTCACAGTATATTTTGAGTGGTCTTTGAATGTTGTCCACCACTCTCAACCCGGGTATAAACTTCTTTAACCAGTTTGCCTGCCCCGTGGCCTCATAACATGCTACATACTCAGCTACCATCGTGGATGATACCATGATGGTTTGCTTGGAGCTTTTCCATGATATAGCTTCACCTGCGAGAGTAAATATATATCCTGACGTGGATTTTCTTTCATCTACATCTTCCGCATAGTCTGCATCTGAATACCCTTCTATCTCAAGGGAATGAGTTCTTCTGTATGTTAGCATGAGGCCTTTTGTGCCTTTTGCATAACGCAATGCCTTCTTTACTATTTTCCAGTGATCTATTCCTATATTACTTTGAAATCTGCCAAGTACCCCGGTAACAAAAGCTAAGTCAGGGAATGTACACACTTGAGCATACATCAAGCTTCCGACAGCAGAAGCATATGAAACCACTTTCATTTGATCAATCTCATATTGGTTCCTGGGACACTAAAAGTTCCCAAATCTATCACCCTTGACTATAGGAGCAGGCATAGGATTACTCGCATGCATACTATACTTCTTCAGAATCTTCTCTAAGTATGCCTTCTGCGATAGCCCTAAAACCCCCTTTTATCCATCTCGATGAATTTCAATTCCTAGAATGAATGAAGCTTCACCAAGATCTTTCATATCAAAGTTCAAGGACAAAAACTTCTTCGTCTCCAATAGTAGACTAACATCACTACTAGCGAGTAGAATGTCATCCACATACAGGATAAGGAAAATGAATTTCCCATTCATGAACTTTGCATATACGCAATTGTCCTCCTCATTCTCATCGAACCCAAAATTTCTTATTGTTTCATGGAGCTTTAAGTACCATTGTCTAGAGGCCTGTTTTAATCCATAAATGGACTTCCTCAGACGATATCCCATACGTTCTTTTCCTTCCACGACAAAACCATTGGGCTGTGCTATGTAAACATTTTGTTCGAAGTCTCCATTTAGGAATGTCGTCTTTACATCCATCTGATGCAATTCTAAATTATAGTGTGCCACTAAAGCCATTATGATTCTAAAAGAATCCTTACTTAAGACTGGAGAAAATATCTCATTGTAATATATTCCTTCTCTTTGGGTGAAGCCCTTAGCAACAAGTCGTGCTTTATATCTTTCAACGTTCCCTCTAAAGTCACATTTTGTTTTCTAGACCCATTTACAGCCTAATGTTTTGACACTTTTAGAAATTTCTTCTAAATCCCAGACTTTGTTGCTACTCATGGATCTCATTTCATCTTCCATGGCTTCAAGCCACTTTGATGAGTAAGGACTTTTAATGGCTTCTTCAAATGTGGTGGGATCACCCTCCATTTGAACTTCTTCACTGACATAGATCTCAAAATCGTTAGGAATAGCTGGCTTTCTAGTTCTTTGAGACCTTCTAAGGGTCTCGCCTTCTAGCACATTCTCTGTGTGGGGATGTTGCGGCTCTCCCTCATGTGTGGTAACAGGGTCTTTCTTTCATTGTTGCCACGGGAGAACTAACAACATGTGTCACATCGACATTGTCGGTGCAGCAGCAGGTATCGAGAAAAATGGTTCCTGAATCATCGGAGTGGGTGCATGCACCCTCTTCTCCTCAAGGTTGATTTTCTCGGGATACTGTGCTCCCCCTAATCATCTGATTCTCCAAAAACATAGTGTGTCTCGTTTCTACAAACTTAGTAATTCTGTCTGGACAATAGAAACGATAAACTTTTGACTTGTCTGGATAGCCAATAAAATGGCAACTTACTGTCCTGGTATCTAACTTCCCAAGGCCTGGGTTGAAGAGTTTTGCCTCAGCTGGACAACCCCACACTCGCAAATAATTGAGTGAAGGTTCACGACTAGTCCATAACTCATATGGTGTTTTAGACACCGATTTACCGGGAACTCGATTAAGTATGTGAATGGCGGTTTTTAACGCCTCCATCCACAAACCAATCGATAAGGTGGAGTAACTTAACATGCTTCTCACCATATCCATCAAGGTATGGTTTCGTCTTTCAGCTACTCCATTCTGCCGAGCCTCGCCCGGTGTTGAATACTAGGCGACTATACCATGTTCCTGTAGAAACCTTGCAAAGGGTCCAGGAACTTGGCCATATGGGGTATGTCGGCCGTAGTATTCGCCTCCACGGTCGGACCTTACTATTTTAATCTTTAAACTATGCTGATTTTCAACTTCAGCCTTAAATATCTTGAATTTATCCAATGCTTCTGAACGATCTTTAATAGGATAAATGTAACCATAACGCGAATAATCATCTGTGAATGTTATGAAAGAGTCATAGCCATCCACAGATGTCATAGGAAACGGACCACATATATCCGTATGAATTATTACTAATACTCCTGTGCTTATTTTGGTGCCTTTCTTAATGTTCTTTACAAACTTTCCTTTAATGCAATCGATGCATTGCTCTAAATTTGAAAATTCTAGAGGCGGTAGAATTGATTCTTTTACTAAGCGTTCTATTCTCCCCCTCGAAATATGTCCTAAACGACAGTGCCATAATTTCGATGAGACATCATCAATTCTTTTCCTCTTACTCTTTCCATTCAAGGATGCAGAGGCATTCTCATTCTCAGCGCTTAATGCATTCACATTCTCACAAAGTGATCACAAATAAAGCTTGTCTTGTCTGAAGGCAAGACCAACAATCTGATTGTTAAACTTGATCTTACATTGTCCATCGCCAAAATGGCAAGCAAAACCACAATCATCTAAGCGCGATACACTTATTAAGTTTTGATGCAAAGAGGGTACATAAATCACATCTACTAATAAAAGTACAAAGGCATTTGATAACTCTAATGGAAGATCTCCAATGGCTTCGACTTCAGCTTGAACGCCGTTTGCAACTTTAATACTTCTTTCTCCTCTTTGCAGGGTCCTTCTCATACGGAATCCCTGTAATGAATTGGCAACATGAACAGTCGCACTTGAGTCAATCCACCAAGTAGATTTTGCATAACTTAAAAATAAGGATTCATCAACAAAAGTAATTAAATCCTCACCATTCTTGCACAGATACTTCAGAAAAGCCACACAATCACTCATGTAGTGGACCTTATGCTTGCACCACTTGCAGGTGTCCTTGTCCACCTCCTATGCCTGGTGATCAGGAGCCTTTCCATGCGGCCTAGAAGAAGAGGGATACCCCAGGTTTCCCTTGTGGCTTGGAACCCTAAAAGTTCCTCTTCTTGGTTGGGCTTAGGTAGTTCACAGAATTACCAGATTGCCCCTTAAGCCTCTCTTCTTCTTATACACACATGGCCATCATCTTCTCAATGCCCCACTTTTCTGGCTGTGCATTGTAGTTCACAGCAAAAGCTTCAAATTGGTTTGGCAGTGAGGCAAAAATCAGATGAATGATGAACTCATCTGGAAGCTCCATGCCCAAGGGCTTAAGCTTGGAAGACATGTTGCTCATCCGCAATATGTGATCCCTTACTTCACCACCAGTGTATCTTGTAGTAACAAGTTTCTTAATGAGAGAGCTTGCATAGGCTTTTGAGGACCCAGTAAACTGACTCTCTACCTTTTTTAGGTACTCACTAGCGGTGGTACACTCTGGGATTGCTCCCCTTATAGCTTCCATAATGGAGCTCTTAATCACCATCAAGCACTTTCTATTGGACGAGTCCCACTTTGCACGCTCAAGGTCGTACTTCATTCTTATTGGTGCATGGTCATGGACCCTTTTGTTGAAGTCCACTTTACTTTCTTTTTCGCCCCTTAGGAGGTCGACAGGTTCTTTAGGACAAGTCTCAATCAGTGCCAAGTCGAGGTCAAGTAGAGCAAGCCCCATCTCAATCTTCTCTTGTCATGAGCCGTAGTTCCCTCCATTGAGGGGCTCAATAGCTGAGATGAAACTCATAGGATTGCCTGAAAGCAAAATATCATCAAAATGAGTTAATTCGGCGTTGGTTAAACTAAAATATAAACCTTCTCAATATTAATCCTACATAACCATTGGGCAGAAATATAACTAATAGTGATGAAAATGACTATTCATAGTGAAAATTTTACTAACAACGTTGGTCATCAAATAAAATCATCACTCTTAAAAATCAATGCTCACTTTGTTGCATTTAAGCAATTAATTCTTGCAATGGAAAAACATGAATAAAATTCATCAACTTTACACTTGATAGAAACTTTAGTGTTACTTTACTATTTTTCTACACAAAATTTCGTTGGATAATTTTGCTATAGAAAAAATGGGTGAAAAACTATCAAAAAACAGTAAAAAAGCTTCTGAAAAAGATAAACAGAAAAACAAAACTGTGCTTGAAACGCCCTTTTAGGCCTTCACTGCGAGCGGCCCACCGTAGACCTGCGCGGCCCATGGCCTGGCGCGGCAAAGCGCTGCTCTCTCTCTCTCTCTCTCTCTCTCTCTCTCTAGCGCTCACGCGCGCTTGATACAACGCTTGTCGCAGCCCGCTTCGGCCCACGGCCTATCAGCGTGGCCTGCGTGGCCTGGCCGCCGCTCGCCCTGGCCAGAATCTCGGCCGTCCAATGCATCTGACCTACATCCGACGGCCACGCGCCCTTCTCGCCAGATCAAAACGACCACCCCCAGCGCCCCCGTAACCCTAATCGACATTCTCCCCTACCCTCTGGCTAGCTCCCGCTAGCGGCGGCTCAGCCCCTGTGCCTAGGAGCACGTACTCGCGCGGCTATGGCGAGGGGTTGCGCCGTCCTTGCACGTGACGAGCCACTTTCCCTCTGCCTCTCTCTGCTAGCCCCTCCCTCCTTCGTTTCTCTTTGCCCTTCCACCATCCCCCACCCCGCAAGCAGCGGTGCAAAGAAGGAGACGGCGGCGAACGGTAGCGTCCCCCTGCCCCCCTTGCCGACTATGCGTCCACCCGAGGGTGGGCGCACCGTCGTCAAGCGGTGTAGAGGCGGTGCCCTTTCCGGCCATGGCCGGTGTGGCTTTTCTAATTTGGGGTCGAGGATCTGGGGCCTCATTTTTTGTTTGCTTGCTTTCTTTTATGCTTCGATTCAGGAAGGAACTAGGGGAACACGAGATCTGGTGGGCTTTTATTTGTTTCTTACTTCCCGAAAAAAAATCTCTTGGATCTTGGGGTTAGGGTTTCAGATCTGATGGGGGGGTTCTTCTTCCCGACCTCGGCTTGCCGATGCGTCGGGATCGAGAGGAACGGCGCGGCCTCGCGGCAGCGCTTCTAGAAACCCTAGCCCTCTTGTTTTTCTTTTGGATTTCTACTACCTCGACTAGATCAACCAAACTAGCAGGCTCTGATACCATTGATAGAACTGCTAGGACCTCTAGAGGTAGATCTAGGGGTAGACGAGAGAGAGATCCTTACCATCGGCTTTTCGGGTCGACGATGAGCTCGCCATCGAGCTCGTCGGAGTTGTGGCGGCGGTGAGGGGGTGATTCCCGCCGCTACAGCGCAAGCCAGATCGGTGGCTATGGGTTTAGGGTTTTCGGTGGGGAGAGTGGGCACGACGAACCTTGGCGTTCGTGCCCCCGCCCCCACCTCTTTATATGTGCTGCATGACGGGGGCCACCAACGATTGAGACGTTGGGCGCCCCCGATCAGGGCGCGAGACCAATGCGTTCGGGCCGTTGGGCCGGACACGGGAGATCAACCTAACAGTGGAGAGTGGCGAGGTTGTGTGTCGGCGAGGCGGCGCGCATCGTCGACCAGTGGCTGCGTGTTCTAGCTCCAAACCCTGGACGGAAGAACAGCGCGGAAACAGCGCCAACACTCCTCTAACCCGGTCTTCCCGTCGCGTCTGGCATCGAAGATTGGCGTCCCTGTGACGGCGAGCATGACCAGGATGATGGCAGGGGCGTCCTCGGAGGAGAAGACATCGACTGGTGCTCGTCGCGGATCTGCCGGCCGTGGACATCACGGATATGATGGCCGGCCAGAGGCGTCGACGGCGATGGGGTGGTGGTTGGGGGAGAGGAGGGATGTGTGGGAAGTCGTGGGAGACAGGGAGCGGCGAACGAACCTATTTTTTCCAGTCGCCAGTGGCATGGGCGGGTAATTTACTTCAACTTCAAGGATAAAGTGGTCAATTCCAGATGGACAGTGGACATAAACCTTGCGTTCTTTTATTATACGTATAGATAGATTAGAAAAATGCTAGTGCATTTCACCGGGAGGAAAAAATAAACTTTATGATAAAAAAATTGCACGTCCGAAACTTTGCCCTAACAGTCCATCAACCCGTCTAAGCCTAACCTTAATTCGCTCGCTCGTGTTAATCTTTAATTTTTCCATTTTCCATTTGATCTAGTCTTTTGTACTTTATTTTTTTAATGAATCTTCAATTTTGCACTCTTTTTTCAGTTTTAATATATTCTTGTTTAAGTATGATAATCAGCCTATTTTCTAGTTCGTCACTTCTTCAGGATTCAAGAAGACATGTGTGCAATACTGAATTGGAAAGAGTACAGTCAATCGCTCACAAAGACGAACGAATGAAGGAACAATGCATAGTGAATTGGAAAGAGTACAGTCAATAACTCAGCTAGCGCGTGGGCATCTATCTAAATAGGACTCAGACTTCCTAACTTAGTAGGATACATACTTCCAAGGACAAGGAGTTAGGATTAACACCTGTACGCAGCTTGCAGTACGTCAATCTTTTCCCCTTTTGATCATCCCTTTGCTTATAATTAAACAAAATAATCAAGAAACACGTGTGCATGCATACATGCCTCTAGAAAGTCAATCAAAAAACAGTCTGCTACTTCAGTTGGGCCAGGAGGTGGCACAGTGGCACTTCTCACTTGCTCGATTGATGTGTACAGGCAAGAAGGGCAGCAATCAATTTTTCGTAGGCGAGTGTCAAAGAAAATTTACCGTTGGTCTGCTGCTTGCCTCTTCTCGATGTCAGATTCCGCACGACGACGTGGTTTTGCAGCGGATTAGGTATCTGGCGACCGCGCCGCTATGTGCCTTCATAGACGCTGTCAGACAGTGCCCATCCCGCTCGTGTATCTCTTCCTCCTCCTTAGGCGGCTGCCTCGTCGTGATCTTTTAGGTAGGAGTTATAGATAAGTTCGTGTCCGTGGGACTGGATTGGGGAGAGGCCGAGAGAGGATTGGGACCTAACAGGGTGGACCTTTTTGTTGCTCAATGTGCATACCGCACGTACCACCGCCACGTCACGAGCATTCTCGTGCGGTGTGGGTGTACCTCCATTTAGGTACTAACCGGGTGGACCTTAGTTCAGTTGAACAATTTTCGTTTACTTAACGGTGGTATATGGGTAATATAAATTTTGGTGAGAGGATAAAACCGTCTAAAGAAAACAGAACCCACAAGAAACACTTCATACTTTATTATTAGGTATAGATTATTATTACTAGTATAATGTGCGTGCGTTGTCACAGGGCAACAAAAATGCTTAGAACAAATAATGATTGATGCTATTTTTTAAATGCACACATGTGATATATCATGCATTAGTATTGACAACAATTGCAAGACCCTAATCCATCCAACAATCGTGATGCTTGACTTGACCGAATGGAATGATCCCACCAAAACCTGACGACAAGTAAAATTTAATACTCTCTTCGTCCAGAAATAATTGACTAGGGTTTGTCTAGATTTAAATGTATCTACGTATTTTAATGTATAGATACATTTAAATACAGACAAACCCAAGTCAGTTATTGAGTAGTAAATTTGTCATGCCTTACCGGTTTATTATTGTCAAATATTTGTTTAGTTCTTGAAGAATTCCAGTACTGGATATCAATACTTTCTTGAGGATACAAGATGCATGGAGAACATTCATAGGGTAAATGCAGCCACACACCGTCATTGATTCGACGCTTATTTCATCAGGTGTTACCTCCTGACTCTATGTCGAGATGTATCATGTCACATGTGTAGCTCATGGCGGAGCAACACCTTAGACACAAAATTCCCCATTCAGAAGTTAATTGGAGCAGCTCATATGCAGATCAGGAAAACCGAGAAAGTATCCGTGAATCCATGGCCATTGACATCCTTAGCTCCAACACTTGCAAGTGTGCACACGGATTTTACAACAACACACTAAACCAGATATCTGTTGATGATTGCTTGTGGAGTGTTGGTGAATGCAATACATTGAACAGATTAGACATTACTAACCTCGATGCATTCTTTCTCCTTCTACATATGGCTGCTCTCTAAATTCAGTAACTTGCCCTTCTCATCACACACTCAAACATGCCTGCATCAACAGATACATAACAGTTCACAACACTAACCCAAATACCAATTACCTACAAATTATACACCTAATGTGAATAATGCTATCTTATTACACCAATCTCAAATTACCCTCCAGTACATCCGAAGAGAAGAAATGGAATGAGATTTACAAGAAACTCATCAAACTTTCTCCCATGAAACAAACATTCAGTTCATGAGCAGACAAACTACAATTTCTATCGGTTACACAAAAAGATATTCCGAAGTAGAAATTGCTTCGCTTCATTAGCAGCGCAGCTGGCTTACAATTACTACTCTCAAGTCGCGAGCCAAGAAAGCGGCGTGTTCTATTCTGCACGGCTGCCGCCCCCGCGTGCCCCGACTTTACCTACCCGTTCGTGACTCCCTGCGCCGGCCGTGCGCCATGTCCCTCACCACTAGAGGGAGTATCGTTATTACAGACAGGCCAGGTAAACAAAAGTTTGTGAAACTTAGATTGCACAGAATTCCGGTATTCAACTTGAACAATTGCTGCTTCATTGTCTTCACTACCAGCCTCAATGTACTGGTTTTCTTCCTCATTCAAAGAGAATGTAGATGTGAGCGTCAGGATGCAATCCTGTAGGAATGGATCCTGTAGGAACTGCCTAGTGTATTCTCGCAGGAAAAGTAACATGAGGTACAAGCTCATGGAAAAAATCCTTTGCGAGATTCCTGTGTCCATAGGATCCCAATGTCCAGGACAGTCCAATCCTTTGCACTTCCTAATCCTTTGGTTTTCCTACCCTATAAATCAAAGGAGGCCTAAATGCTTCCTTCATTGTCCTCGCAATTGTTTCTTCCTCCATTGAAGCTTTCTTATACTCTTCTGTCTCGAAGTAATCATAAAAGTCCTCTTTCTCCCAGTCGTCGTGTTCCTCAAGCTTCACGCTGAGACGAATTTCTTTAAGGGTGGTAGCTGGCAAGTGCTTGATACCAACTGGTAGGTATTGAAGAGACATGGGGTAGCAAAACATCATTCCAAGCTTCTTCAAAGGTGAGTGACGCCATGGCCAGCTCCTACGGCCACTCCATGTAGTTTCTTACTAGACCATGAAGGCGCACATTTGCTGCGCCCGTCCATAGAGAAAATAAAGATAGAAATAAATTAGAACAGTAGACATATGGACATATGATATGATTTGAACAGTTCAAGCTACCGTGGTTTGTTGAAAAAAACATATTTGTTGAACTATGCATTTTCAGAGTACAAATGAAATCAAACACACCAAAATAGAAAAGGGAATGTCACTAATTTAACACCAGAGATAATAAACTAAAATCCAGCCCTTCTGTCACTATATTGTCAACCCGGTAATTTAACATCATATAAATACATTGAAATTTTAGACAAGAGTGCATCTAATTCAATTAGTGCCAACCCCCGCCACTAGGTATGACAACTTCGGCATATCAACAAATAGTTTGAAACTTATACAAAAATAAATGCTAAACTATAATCTATAGATTTCTAGTGGGGTCGATGTTGTATATGAAATTTAACGAGGAAAGTGACTTTTAAAATTTCTGTTTTCTCTTCATGAAAAAGAGTCACAAATAATGCTGACTAAATTACATATGTCAAATATCTATTGCACAACTCTAGCCAATATGATGACTTGATGCGGTGATCAAATTCAACCATATTGAAATCACAAGCGCCTACATTCTTCCAGGTAGTTTTGTCTGCCACTAAGTATCACATTCCAGTATTAGGCCATCAAATAGAGGACCACATGTATACTTTACATCCATCACACATCCTGCTACATGTATTGATCACGATACATAGTAATAGTAACTATTAAAATATGAAGTTCTCAGTCAGACCTTGTTGGTTCAGATCTGGGATAAAACAATCACCATTGCCTTAACAACATCACATAATAATAATTCATAAATGAGCATGCATAAATAAGCAAATATGACATGTGCACCAAGTCACATTGAACCCAATATCAAAAGGTGCATCATAGCAATGCCAACTACTCCCAAATAAGCTTCAAATTGTTCTCTCACTGGTCGTAATTTCTTATATTCTTTCATGGTACAGAGAAGGTAAGCAAGCGAAGCTTCTTTTGTATAACACATATAAAAGGGAATGCAACACTGCAGACAGAGTGGCATGGACCATACAACCAGAGCAAGTGGAGGAACAGGATAGCTAATTTCCGCCACATGAAGGAGCGTAGACGGTGCTGGTACTGGTTCTTCCCCTATGATATTCAAAATTTATGTAAGGAATCTACTACATTTTCCCTTGTCCTACTCAGCTGGACCGGTGCTACAACACCGGTAGCACAGGACACACCTCCGCCCCTGCATACAACAAGATTTTCACAGATTTGGTAACAGTGCTGACATCCAGCATAACCCAAATAATTCATAACCAGGAGTCAAGGTAAAACAAATAAATTACTATATACCTGCTTTCTCTGTAAGATCCATATCTATATCTCTTAAAAACATCTTGAAAACAGTGGATGGAGAAATATCTAACCATCTGAATCTAAAAGCACATGGACTTTTCGTTCACTAAAACTAACTAATGTCAAGAGCTGAAAATCTAGTTACAAAGAAGCTAAAAAAAGGTCGCGAGACGCTCTCACCTCCGCGCCGCCTCCCCGAGCGAGGCGGCCGGGGCCTCCCATCCGCCCAGCGCCAGTCTCCCTCTCCTCGTTCCTTCTCCCGCCGCCGCCGGCAAGCACCGCCGGGCGGTGCCAGCTGGCGGTGGCGGGCTCTTCTCCTGCCAAGCTCCGGAGGGAGTTTCCGGGCGTGCTTCTCGGCCAGCGGTCCAAAGCACTGGCATGGATCCTGTGAGGCAGTGGGCGGAGGCGGTGTTGGCGGCGTTAGGCAGCGAGAGATCTTGGCGGTGTCCTTCTCGGCCCAGATCTAGGCCCGTTTGGGCCCCATCTGGGTTGGAAGGGGCCTGCCGCTGCGAGTCCCTTTGCGGTTCCCTGGAGGTGGAGAAGGGCGACGGCGTGATTGGGACGGTGGTGGCACTCGCGACTTCCCTTGCTGCAACGTGGCGATCGGGGCTTTGCGGACCCTTCGGGGCCCGGCCGGGTCCGAGACCTGGTGTGCCCTGTTGCCGCGTCCGGTCGGCTAACGCCACGGCGGTGGAGGTAGTTCCCTCCCGCGCGGCTACGATGCTACTACCCTCGATACCACTGTCCCCTTGCTCAGACCTCGAGGCCTTGCGTTGATGCCAGTAGAGAGATGATGAAGATAGCGTCTTTTTTGCGGTGGCGTGTGCTAATTGGCGGTTGGTTTGGTGGAGCACTTCGGACCGTCCGGGTGGTGGGTTTGTGGGGGTGGGCGAAACCCCTATCGGCCCCGGCCGACACCGATGTGGTGGCGCCTGCGGGTGTCACCTTTCCTTCCTGAAGGGCGTCGGGTACCTCCTCCCCTTCTTCCTCCGTGTACCGGGGGAAACCCTAGGTCTAGTCCGCAACAAGGCGTCGCCACACTTCTTGAAGGTGTTGCTTGGTACACGGCGTTCGTAATGCCAAAGCGGTGGGACATTTTGGTGACGCCTTAGAGAGGACCGTCTTCTTTTCATCGATCTGCCAATGTTGGCATTTGTTTCTCTTTTGTTCTCTTTGTTTTCGGTTGAGCTTGGTTGTGTTGCGGCCCCGACATATTCGTTGTATCTTGTGATTGCTATATTAATATAGCGGGGCGAAAGCCTGATTCGAGAAGCTAAAAAACAAATATATGCCTCCCTACAAATGACAAAATTCCCAAGGTGTGTCGTAACGTCTTACACGATTGGTTTAGTGGGAACAGCAAGAAAGAGATCGAGACTTATTATACATATTTCATGCCCTTAAGAGGTATAATAATATTGAACGTGTATGAAATAAGAAAGCAATGATAAGAACACAGGAAGATGCATGTGTTACCTTGCCTTCTCCAGTAGCAGCACAATATATGTCCTCTAGAAATAGTAAATCAATGTCGGACATCCACTGATTAATTTGTTAGCTATATAACCATGGATTGCATATATTATGAGGAAAGACAAATTGTTTAACCTTAGCTCTGTTCCATGACAACTCATCGTCATTCTCTCCTGGCTCACCGATAATTACATTCTCCCCTTCTTCCTTGTCTATTAGTTTTGTCAATCTCATTTTTCGTAATAAGAACTGAACACCATTACGGTTGTAGTAAAGATTCAGAGGTAAAAAACTGCATGAACGAGTGTACCTATCCAGCAGTCATATAGTCGCAAATGAACTTCAGGCAGTTGTTGTGAGCAGTTCCTGAATACAAATCCCAAACGAACGAGCACTATGTTCCCTGAAAGAAAGTCAGTTAGATACCAAATGTTTGCATCCATGAGATTATAGAGGAGGAGCACTACAGGCAAAGAAAAAACAACCCTAACCAGGCAACATTGCTGATGAACAATGGAAGGCCGAAGGCGAGATGGAAGGCGTAAGGAGAAATAATTGATCGCTGCACATATATATGAAGGATAGAAGAAACTGATAATAACGCTAGCTTAATCACCATAATTACAGGAGGGGGTCAAAATTTATACCACCGTGAACGCCGGCGGCAGTTTCATTTGCAAACCATTATTCCGACGCCGCCAGCACGAACGGAACGGGAGGCATTGCTCCGAGGTGGGCCAGGTCCAATGCGAATCGTCCCACTCTGCTGTCTGCGCGCTATCATCATCGCGCCGGCGCTGGAGACGAAATGCAAGAATCGGACAACCAACAGGCATAGCATCGCCTCCTGGCTCTTCGCCGGTACGAATCCCTCGTGGAGGTAAACCACCAACGAGATAACGAGCGGAGTCAAAATGGCGGTGCCACCAGGGGCATAGGAAAAGAAAGGGGTGCCTTTGCTGTTTTTTTATTTTTACAATCCTTTGTTGTTTCTTTATACTGGACAGTGGACACGCCGCGACGATGCAGCAAAAATAAAAGGCTCAACAGGTACGGCCCATATAGGCATTTCTCGGCCCGATGAACCAGATTACCAGAAGGAGTCTAAGTTGCTCCGCAGAGTAGCAGCCCGATCACAGTGGGCTAGGCCTTTTATCGTGATTGGTCGACCTAAACGAGTTTAAGGGATCGTACGGGAATACTGAGATGATTTTGAGCGTTGGATTCATAAATCCGACGGTCTAGAGTACCAAATCGCTGTGGGAGACTCTAGATGGCTGAGTTTTACTGTTTAATTGGTCGACCTAAACAAGATTAAGGGATAGTACGGGAATACTGGGATGATTTTGAGCGTTGGATTCATAAATCCGACGGTCTAGAGTACCAAATGGCTGTGAGTGGCTCTAGATGGCTGAGTTTTACTGTTTCTTAATGGCCCGGCGACCAGCGTGCACCTGTGGTGATTGGGTGCCACCGATGCTATGAGGCCGCGCAGACGGCGACACATATGAGGTTTCGCGTCCCCATCCGGCTATCCCCAACCCCGAGAAGCTCAGCCTCGCACAAAGGAGCTGTCTTGCTGTCTAGTGTCAGGTAATCGAGGTCGCCATGCCATCACACAAGCCAGATCCGACACATCATGGTGGCCCACTCCGACACATCCTTGTGCTTCTCGACACCTTCCGACACTCATGGCGGCCGCCGACCCCACATTTGCTTCCTCGGCTGCAATCAGAGCGGTGTAGAAATTGGAGCAGAGACTTGCCGAGTTCGAGCATGGGAATTCGACCAACCGTGGAAGCATCCTATAGGAATCAGACGTCATCACCTCCGCCATCGACGCCATCCCCTCCGCCCCTCCCGCGGACCTGCTGAGCATAGGAATCGGACGCGCTTGCGGCCGCATGACCTCCTGGGCCAGAAGCTGCGACGGGAGGCTCACCATGGGGGGCTTGCGGCCAAGAGATACGCCAATTTGCATCACCTTTCTATATCATAATTTACCTCTATTCATTGATATATGTCTTATTATGAGGTATTACTTATGGTTTTTCATCTGTTTGTGCATGTTGGATGATTTTTGGAGGATGAACTGCCGGAGTCTGGATTCTGATGGAAAAGAAGGCGTTTCGGTGCAATTTCGCGAAGATCAGAAAAATACCAAAAAAATATGGGAAAATATTATTTTATAGAAGATTGAGGAAGCCAGAAGGAGGAGCGAAGAGGGACCACAGGGGGCCCACACCCCCTAGGCGCGGGTCCTCCTTGTCACGCCTAGGCAGTGTGGCCACCGCCTGCTCCACTCGCCTATATCTTCCCTATGAAACCCTAAGGCCAGGGGAGCGACCACAAATAGATCTCCGTCGCCTCTGAGGGCGGAAAACACCGAGAGAGAAAGATCTCTCTGGCAAACATAACCGAGAGAGAAAGATCTCTCTGGCAAACATATTTCTGCCGGGGGAATTCCTTCCTGGAGAGGGAAGACCGTCGCCATCAACACCATCGTCAAGCTAGGCTTCATCGGGATCATCATCATCATCCACACCATCATCACCACTTCGTCCCGCTGTAACAATTGTGTTGGATATTGCTTTAGTTCTTAGGGGAAACTTTCCCGGTGTTGATTACTATTATAGTTGATGCTTGTGAGTGGAACCATTGGATTATTGTTTATGTTCAGATTGTTATCCATTACCATATCATCTTTGATCTTGATCCATATGATGTCTTGTGAGTAGTTCATTGTGTTCTTGAGTACATGGGAAAAGTCATGTTGTTAGTAGTGGATTTGTGTTGAGTTATTATTCAATGGTTTAGTATTTAAGTTGTGGTGTTATTCTTCTAGTGGTGTCATGTGAACGTCGACTACATGATACTTCACCATTTATGTGTAGGGTTTCGTAGCATGGAAAACAAAAAATTTCTACCGCATACAAACAAACAAGCCAAGATCTATCTACTAGATTGTAGCAACGAGTCGATGAAATAACTCACCCTCGAAGATTCCAAAGTGTTTAACGAGAGCGGATTCTCGTGGGTGATGTAGTCGTACTCTTCCCGATCTCAAGATCGCGTAGACGATCCTTCCAGCGCTGTGTTCCGGCAGCGCTTCTGCAGTCGGTCACACGTTCGGTACTCGACGAAGACCTTCCTCTCCCTTGTTCTAGCAGGCACCGGAGGTTGTAGCACTCTCGTGATTCCTAAGAGACAACAAATGGTACCTAAGTAGAGGGAGATCTCAGGCTTCCTTAAGCCGGAGCGACTATGGTGGAGTATGAGAGAGTCCCTCGACGATCTAGGGTTTAGACACGCCGAGGAGGGGCAAGCCGGCGGCTAGTGTTAGCTAGGCGGCAGCGGTTTGCCCTAGGGCGGCGGCGGCAGTGGAGGTGGCGGCGCCGGCGGCTAGGGTTTAGAGGTGGAGGTGTTGGGTGTCTAGGAGGGGAGCCCTGCCCCTCCTTTTATAGGTGGAGGGGCCGCCAAGGAGGGAGTCCTTCCCATCTCGGCTTGGAGGTGGGCCGGCGGTGGAGGGGAGGAACTCCTCCCCAACTCGGTTTCCACCTTCCTCTCCACTTCCCAAAAATAGCCGTTTGACTTTCAAATTGCCGTTTGACTTTTTCAAACTAGGATTTGATTAAACCCTTTATTTTGTTCAGCGATGACACCTAGTACATGATGCAATCATATCAACTTGATATAACACATTCATGTACCCTTCCCCTCCGGAGTGCCGGACATTCCGAAACCTTCTAGAACATTCCCGATGAAAACACCAGAACCATTCCCCAACTCCGAAACAGGACTTTCCTTATATGAATCTTATTCTCCGGACCATTCCGGATCTCCTAGTGATATCCCGAATCCCATTCGAGACTCCGAACAACATTCGGGTCTCTTTCTCATCATTCCATAACTACTCAAACAACGTCGAATCCTTAAGTGTGTCTCCCTACAGTTCGTGAATTATGCGGACATGATCGAGACACTTCTCCGAACAATAACCAATAGAGGAATCTGGAAATTCATATGGCTCCCACATATTTCTACGATTACTTTGCAATCGAATGAACCACTTACATACGATACCAATTTCCCTTTGTCTCATGATAGTTTACTTATCCAAGTTTATGATCGTCGGTATCTCTGCATACCTAGTTCAACCTCGTTACCGATAAGTACTCTTTTCTTGTTCCCGTGATATGTGATCCCTTGTGAGACAGTCACATGCTTGCAAGCTAATTGGATGACATTTCACCAAGAGGGCCCAGAGTATATCTATCCGTCATATGGATGGACAAATCCCACTCTTGATCCATGTGTCTCAACCAATACTTTCCGAACACTCAATGCCACCTTTATAGCCACCCAGTTACGGTGTGGTGTTTGATGTCATCAAAGCATCCTTCCGGTGAAGGTGATATGCATGATCTCATGGTCGAAGGAAATAGGTTACTAAGTATCAGAAAGCATATAGCAATTGAACTATTAAAATGACTTGATCTTTATGCTACGCTTATCTATAGGAGTATGTCCACCATATCATTCTCCTAACAATATGATCTTGTTGTTAATAACATCTCAATGTTCATGATAGGGAAACCACAATCATTTATTAACCAACAAGCTAGTGATGTATATTGGCTTTACTAGGGACTTCAATTTAAGTTTACAAATCACACAAGTATTAATGTTTCCTTGTTAATACTATTATAGCATGAATGTAAACATTTATCATAAACACAAAGATATAATAATAACTACATTTATTATTGCCTCTAGGGCATATCTCCAATAGTCTCCCACTTGCACTAGAGTCATCTAATCTAGATTACATGGTAATATACCGAACACCCATGGCAGTTTGGTGCTGGTCATGTTTTGCCCTCGGGAGAGGTTTAGTCAACGGATCCGCCACATTCAGATCTGTGTGTACTTTGCAAATCTTTATGTCCCCATCTTGGACATGTTCTCGAATAGCGTGAAAATGTAGCTTGATGTGCTTCAGCTTCTTGTGTGACCTTGGTTCTTGCGCATTGGCTATGGCACCCATGTTATCACAGTAGATAGACATTGGGTCCAGCGCACTAGGAACCACACCCAGCTCTGTAATGAACTCTTTCATCCATATCGCTTCTTGTGAAGCCTCCGAAGCATCCATGTATTCCGATTCAGTTGAAGATCTCGCCACAATGCTTTGCTTTGCACTCCTCCAGCTAACTGCTGCACCATTCAAAATAAATACGTATCCAGATTGTGATTTAGAATCATCCGGATCGGTGTTCCAACTAGCATCGGTGTAACCATTAACAACGAAATGCTCATCACCTCCATAAGAAAGAACCATATCCTTAGTTCTTCTCAAGTACTTAAGGATGTTTTTGATCACGTCCAATGATCCACTCTGGATCACTTTGATATCTGCTAGTTAAACTAACAAAGATATGCAATGTCGGGTCTAGTACATAGCATGGCATACATTAGAGATCCTATGGCTGAGGCATAAGGAGTCTTACTCATCCTTTCTCTATCTTCTGCCGATGTCGGACTTTGAGTTTTACTCAAGGTCGTATTGGGCAACATGGGCAAGCACCCTTTCTTGCTATCTTCCATTCCAAACCTCTTTAGAACTTTGTCCAAATATGTACTTTGTGACAATGATATTTGGCGTCTTGATCTATCTCTGTAAATCTTTATGCCTAATATGTAAGCTGCTTCGCCAAGATCTTTCATTGAAAAACTATTATTCAAATATTCCTTAACACAATTAAGAAGGTCTACATCATTCCCAATCAACAATATGTCATCTACATATAGTATTAAGAATGCTACAGAGCTCCCACTCACTTTCTTGTAAATACAAGCTTCTCCATAAGTTTGTATAAAACCAAAACTTTTGATCACCTTATCAAAACGTTGATTCCAACTTAGGGATGCTTGCTTCAATCCATAGATGGACCGTTGAAGTTTGCATACCTTGTTAGCATCTTTAGGATCGACAAAACCTTTGGGTTGCATCATATACAACTCTTCATCAATGTCTCCATTGAGGAATGCTGTTTTGACATCCATCTGCCATATCTCATAATCATAATATGCAGCGATTGCTAACATAATCCTCACAGACTTTATCTTCGCTACTGGTGAGAAAGTCTCATCGTAGTCAACTCCTTGAATTTGTCGAAACCCTTTTGCGACAAGTCGAGCTTTATAGACAGTAACATTACCATCAGCATCTGTTTTCTTCTTGAAAATCCATTTGTTCTCGACAACCTTCCGGCCATCCGGTAAGTCCACCAAAGTACATACTTGGTTATCGTACATGGATCCAATCTCGGATTTCATGGCTTCTTGCCATTTATTGGAATCTGGGCTCATCATCGATTCCTCATATGTCGCAGGGTCATCGGTGTTGTCCACCAACATGACACTCATAACGGGATCATACTAATCTCGAGTGGTACGAGTTCTCGTTGACCTGCGAGGCTCTGTAGCAACTTCAACCGAAGTTTCATGATCATCATCATTAGCTTCCTCTCTTATTGGTGCAGACACCACAGGAACTTCTTCCGGTGCTGCGCTACTCGCAATTTTGAGAGAAGGTTCGACAACCTCGTCGAGTTCTACTTTCCTTCCAGTCACTTCTTTCGAGAGAAATTCCTTCTCTAGAAAGGATCCATTCTTGGCAACGAAGATTTTGCCTTCGGATCTATGATAGAAGGTATACCCAATAGTTTCCTTCGGGTATCCTATGAAGACGCATTTTTCCGCTTTGGGTTCAAGCTTGTCCGACTGTAACTTCTTTACATAGGCTTCACACCCCCAAACTTTAAGGAACGACAATCTAGGTTTCTTCCCAAACCATAATTCATACGGTGTCATTTCAACGGATTTAGATGGTGCCCTATTTAAAGTGAATGCGGCTGTTTCTAATGCATAACCCCAAAATGATAGCGGTAAATCTGTAAGTGACATCATAGAACGAACCATATCTAAGAGAGTTCGATTACGACGTTCGGACACACCATTACACTGTGGTGTTCCCGGCGGTGTCAATTGTGAAAGTATTCCGCATTTCTTCAAATGCTCGCCAAACTCGTAACTTAGATATTCACCTCCACGATCAGAACGTAGAAATTTAATCTTCTTGTTACGTTGATTCTCTACCTCACTTTGAAATTCCTTAAACTTCTCGAAAGTTTCGGACTTATGTTTCATGAAATAGATATACCCATATCTACTCAAGTCATCCGTGAAGGTAAGAACATAACGATAAACACCGCGCGATGCTACCCTCATTGAACCACACACATCGGTATGTATGATTTCCAATAAGTCCGTAGCTCGCTCTATCATACCAGAAAATTGAGTCTTAGTCATTTTACCCATCAGACATGCTTCGCATCTTTCAAGTGATTCGAAATCAAGTGATTCAAGAAGTCCATCGGAATGGAGTTTGTTCATACGCTTCACTCCAATGTGACCAAGACGACAGTGCCGCATATAGGTCGGGTTATCGCTCGATTTCAAACGTTTAGCCTCAATGTTATTAATATGTGTATTTCCACTGTCGAGATTCAATAAGAATAGACCATCTATCAAAGGTGCATGTGCATAAAACATATTACTCATATAAATCGAACAACCATTATTCTCGGACTTAAACAATTAACCGTCTCGCAATAAACAAGATCCCGATATAATGTTCATGCTTAACGCAGGCACCAAATAACAATTATTTAAGTATAAAACTAATCCCGATGGTAGATGAAGGGGTAGCGTGCCGACCGCGATCACATCAGCCTTTGATCCGTTTCCCACGCGCATCGTCACCTCGTTCTTCGCTAGCTTCCGTTTATTCTGCAAAGACTGCTTCGAAGTTACAAATATGAGCAACAACCAAGATTAAATACCGTGCACTACTACGAGTACTAGTGAGATACACATCAATAACATGTATATCGGATATACCTTTCTTCTTGATGTTGCCGTTCTTCAAATCCGCCAATTACTTTGGGCAATTCCGCTAGTGACCTTCTCCCTTGCAAAGAAAGCACTCAAGATCGTGCTTAGGTCCAGCCTTGGTCTTCTTCGTTGGCGTGGTAACTTTCTTACCACCCTTCTTGAAGTGTCCCTTTGCTTAGACTTGCCTTTCTTGAATTTGGTGGTCTTATTGACCAACAACACTTGGTGCTCTTTCTTGATCTCCACTTCGCAGATTTCAACATGGCAAAGAGATCTGGCAACGTCTTGTTCATGTTTTGCATGTTGTAGTTCATCACAAAGTTCTTGTAACTTGGTGGTAGTGATTGGAGGACGCGGTAAATCCCCAAAGCATTAGGAATCACTATACCCAAGCTTTGAAGTTTGTTTGCGTGCCCATGCATCTTAAGCACATGCTCACTGACGGAGCTGCCATCTTCCATCTTGCAGTTAAAGAACTTTTCAGAAGCCTCATAGCTTTCAATTGCCGCATGAGTCTCAAAGATCAATTTGAGATCCTCGACAATATCATATGGGTCTGAATTCTCAAACCTTTTCTGAAGCTCCGATTCTAAACCATACAAGATAGCACACTGAACTGTGGAGTACTGAGTCTTCCGAGTGAGGTAAACATTCTTTACTTCATCGACAGCATCAGTTGCAGGTGGGTCACCTAGCGGTGCATCCAGCACATAGGTCAAATTACCAGCTATGAGGACAATCCTCAAATTGCGGAACCAATCCGCGAAGTTGCTTCCATTGTTTTTCAACTTTTCTTTCTCTAGGAACG
Source organism: Avena longiglumis (assembly GCA_030063025.1). Classification (NCBI taxonomy): domain Eukaryota; kingdom Viridiplantae; phylum Streptophyta; class Magnoliopsida; order Poales; family Poaceae; genus Avena; species Avena longiglumis. The sequence goes on along the minus strand of CP125979.1, from coordinate 241,628,726 downwards.
CATTAAAATTGATGGTAGGGGCCGCCATTGATCTACAACATATTTGCAATAGTTTATACTAAGTTTATGACAAATTTGAGTTCTAATTAATAGTTAAATTAATCTAGGTGAACTCCCACTCAAAACAATATCCCTCACATTGTTTTAGTGATCACACGAACCAAATCCACCACATCAACACCGATCATCACGAGAGTTGATATAGTTTCAATGGCGAACAATCGACGTGTTCATCATATCTACTATATGATTCATGCTTTACCTTTCGGTGATCCGTGTTCCGAGACCATGTCTGTACATGCTAGGCTCGTGTGGCATCCCGCAAAACCACTACTAGAAAATCGCGTTGTTTTTGTGCATTGCATCATCATGACCGCATGCTCATGTCATCATGCCACATTGCATTTGAGCATCGTCATCATCTTGCATTTGTTTGCATAAAATTATTTGCAGAAAAACCTATTTTGTGTTTTCTAAAAACGCCCCATCTTTATTCAAACACCAAAATCCGGGTCGCCGGAATATTTTGTTTTGTCTGATATCGGTTTGCAAAAGCCTTGTTTGAAATAAATAAAAATATTTATTATTTTAGTGGCAACGGTCGAGCCGAATGACCCGAACGATCCCTGTAAATTAAACGGTCCACCTAATTCCTAAACCTACCAAACTACCTACCCAGCCCAACCCTCCACCTCACCCCACCCAATAGGTCACGCCACCTCACCCTTTTCCCTTCCCCCAACCAATCAGACGCAGACACCTCACCCCCACTCCCCTCCACCTCACACTCAACCCACCCTGCCCCACACCCGCTTACAGCCTAGTCCCACCCTCCTGGCCACCACAGCTCTCTCCTCCCCCTGACCCGCGCGGTCAAACCCACATTCCCCTCACCTACCCACTCTCCTCACCTCTCCCTAACGCGCGGGCCCCACCGCGTGGCCCCTGTTCCCTAATCACACCCAGCCCGCGCCGATCCACCCCCTGGACCCAGTCCACACCCCCGGGCCCCACCGCGTCAGCCTCTCTCCCCTCACCCACGTGGGACCCGCCCCCTGGCCCACCACGACCACTCCCTGACCACCACGCGACCTCTCCTTCCCCCTCCCTTCCTCGCCTCCTCTCCCACGCCTGCAACCGACTGCCTCTCCTTTCCTTCGGCTCCTCCCTCCGCTGCTGCCTGCCCACCGCCACCGACGGCGTCCTCCTCACAAGGCCACAAGGCTGGCGCTTCCACCTCCTGCCTCCGCTCGCTTGTGCTCGCCAGGTCCTCTTGCCCAGCTCCGCCTCGCCACCTCCCGTCGACCTCTGCCCGCTCGCCGCGCCTCCCGCCTCCTCGCCTGCTTCGCCTGCCGTTCGGCTGCCTCGCCATCGCCGCCTGCCCCTCCGCCGCCAACCTCCCGGATCCTGCCATCTCGCAGCGATGGGCACCTCCTCGATCACAACCGCAGCCCTCCATCTGCCGACCACGCGCCTGCGAACAGCTGGCTCAGGCTCGCAGGCCGCCGCCATTGCCGCCCGATCCGAGCCCGGCCGCCCGCCTCCGTCGCCAAGGCTGCACCTCTGCCGTCTGCCTCGCGTCTTCTTCAAGTGTGGTGCTGCTTGACAAGAGGTGACCGGAGCAACAAGCGAGGGCGAATGGAAGAACCCCACCAAGAGCGAGGGTACCCGAGGACGCAAAGCCGTAAGGCCAAGATCTGCTTCATGGGGCCGAAGACCGTGAACGCCAAGTCCCCGGGTTCAAGGCAACAAGACCCCGATGCCGACGACTTCGCACGCAAGTTCTTCACTACGGACGCCGAGACCCCCGAACCCGAAGGCCGATCCCGCCGTACGCCAAGGACTTCAATCGGTCCGAGAACACCGACACCCGACGCGATGAGTACTCCTTCCCGAACCCGAACCCCGGTACCGGACAAGTTCGCCATCGACCTCGAGAACGCCTACACGGAACAACAAGACCGCCACACTGACGCGACCCCAAGACCCTGAGGCCCGAACCGAAGACGAACCGAAGCGCCAAGACCCCCGACAGGGAACCGACCAGTTCGCCGAGAACCGCACCCGAACCTGAAGTGCGACAAGATCTCCCCCCCCCCCCCGATATCCGAGAACGATCCCGGAGCCCGAGAACACTTCCGTCGAACCCCGAACCCCAGATCTGTCGAACCCTGAGACCGACCCCGAACCCTCGGACCAAGATCGTCGAGGACCCTAATGTGTGAACCCCTTCCCGACACCCTATTTTATAATATAATACAACTTGTCGCATAATAACTGTCTTGCATGCATACATTCATGTGGTATGGGGGCCTTATGCCGATTCACCCTATAACTAAATATGGGGCCCATATGCGGGCAAATCTAGTCTCATATCGGCCTCATTTAAATTTGTGTAGCGAACCGGTAACTCATCGTGCCATGTTAATTCAACATTTAAATTATGCGGGTATCTAAACAACATGAACCACCTAAATATTGTCGGGACCCGGTTCCACTTAACATTGACCTAATTGCATCGCATCTTTGCCATGCCATACATCATACATGCATCATGCCGATCTTCCGTCGTTGTATTAAATAGTGCATCCGTGTTTATTCTAGTGTTTTGCTTCTTCGGATAAGGCCGTTGAGTTGATGCGAGTGTCGACCCGATCTTCGTTGAACCTTCGCAATGTTTTCAAAGCAGCATCTCCCCCTTTCTACCTATCTTACTTCTATAGTATTTATTCCCTCCTGTTGATCTATTGCTATCTGTGTTGCGATGCTCTAGTTTCCGTACCCGTGATATCCCCTGCAGCCTTATATTGCCTGGGACACATCCTACTACCGGTTGATTGGTAGATAGTTGGACTTGCGCGCCGTAGTCGCTTGCTCAAGTGCTGTTGCGTGTCGTCAAGTACCACAGTTGTTGATGTATTGCCGCATGTTGTTGTTGGAGATGATTCTAGTTTTACTTACCGTTCATCTTAATTCCTGTTTAACAACTAAAATTGAAGTAAGCAGAGGCATCGGTGGGTGATAGAAAATATTTGGTTTCCGAACGCCCACTTGTGTCCCGTAGGACCCCGAGTACTTGATACCTGTTCCTTGATTTATCGCGCTATCCACATCCGGGAGGTATATGGGACCCCCGAGCGAGCTTGATTCAGTCTTATTTCTTGGGGCCACAAACTAGTTTGAGGTTTTATTTACTATCCTACTTATGCCATGCTACTTGTATTTAAATTGTGCGATGATAGCACAATCGCATCTTTAGGTAAGCGGAGTGATTACGCTGTATCGACACCCCGAGTTTTCGGGTTCCATCGCCATGTACCATTGTCGCAAACCTTGAGTCCGTCTCGAGCTTGCTTACTTGCTATGGTAGACTCAAGGGTGGCCCCTGAAATATTTCTGAATCCTGTGATTATTCAGTCGTGAAAGCCTCGTTGGGTTTTGATTTGGTTTTTCCGAGGTTGATCGAGCGTGTGTTGCTATTGGTGCACCCCGACCGGGTAAAACTTTCTGAAAGCCGTGTCCGCGGATATGGACGACATGGAGCACAGTATCTCGACCATAGACAAGCATAACTAAAGTTTATGGCTATAAATTTGACTTTATAATGACTAGTAATCAGATTCACTATAATGGAATGGCTAAATAATACCGCCCACAATTGCTTGTTTGGAGTGTCGCTTGCGACAATGGTATCTGACTAGTAAGTATTGCAACTACAACGGAATGGCTTAATAAAAGTACCAACAACTGCTGGGTTTTGGGTTATCTCATGCTAATTGTACCTGATTAGTAAGTGTTGCCACTACAACGGAATGGTTAACTAAAACTGCCCACTGCTTACTTCATCAGGACGATTATCTAAACCTGACTAGTAAAGTGCCGCAACTATAACCGAATAAGTAAAACTGCCAACCGTGTGAGTTCCTCGGTTGACTTCCTCGTTTGGTCTCGAGGGGGAAACGCCAGGATGGGTTTGTTTGATGATAGTGTCAGGTTGGTTCCGGATAGGTCCTTCTTACCCCTCTGATTGCCGCCAGTTGTATCGAGTCTCTATAGGTTGTTTAGTGCATGCTGCCGCTGCCGCTTCAGTCCACCATACCTATGTAGGCGAGGACCGCCGAATTCTAGACTCGCCGCTGCATCGCCTCAAGATCGACGCCCTCTTTTTCCTTTGCCCTTTGTCGGCACCCCTTTTGTTTAAGCAGGTTTTGAGATCGACGTCGTTAGCAGGGTTACCCTTCCGGCTTGGCCTGGGCAGGGTTATGGACGCCATTGGTTATTCTTCAGGGCCCTTAGCCCCATTTGCATCTTGTCCGTAGCTGGACGCTCTATCGTTTTCAAGGTGATTTGGATCTTTGTATATTATATTTGTATTGACTCATGGAGTCGCTGTTATATATATATATCTGTTCTGTGGGTCCCATCGAGGACTGTTGTGTAATGTTATTACTTCGTTTTCCACCCGCACGAAAGTGCCTGGTGGGCACCTTTGAATCGTTTCTATGCGGGTTTGGAGGGTTTTCGCTAAAACTTGCATAGGTCCGATTCTGAGGGTGTTACAGAGTGGTATCGAGCTCAAGCTTGCGATACCCACAAGTCCAGCCTGTAGGATAACCTAGCTAACGGCCAAGTAGAGTGTCAAAACTATTCGCAAAACCGGTTGGATAGTTCGATTAGGTCTGATTTTACTCCTTACCCTCTCGTTGTTCTCCTCTTATCTCGACGTGTTTTGAATCGCTCTTATCTTTTCTTCGAGTCCGTGATTTCTCGTGGTTGGGTTTCCGTGCACCTTCGTGGTTTCGCTTCCTTCTTTTGATAACGGTGTTCTACCGTCTTGTTCAAGCCTCGATAAATCCGTCTTTGTGGTATCATTCTTTGTTCCTTGTTTGTGCTTTCCGGTGTTTTCCGGCCGACGACATCATCTACTCATCCGGCGCAGTAGTCCTCACTCCGTTGTTCAACCTCGCTTGTCGAGATCTTCACCGATTCGAGAGTTGGTTGCATAATCCGCCTATTCGGTGCGAGTAATGGTTTGGGTGCGATGGACTGATCACCATCCGACTACTCTTATCATTCGCTCTTGTACATCGAATCAGTGGATCCAGCAGTTATACTCCGTCCACGGAAGTTAGAGGTGGCCTTATCTTTTGATACCTCTATCTTCGTCCTTTGTTTATCCGGAGTGTTCTCTTGACGAACAGGATCAACAACCCTTTGTTGGTGGTGTCGCCGTTTTCAAGACGAAGAAAGCATCCTTGTTAGTGGTGTCGCGAAGATCTACACGAAGCGAGAAGATGCAGATCGCCGACCTTCTTTCCGGTACCATGAGGCGGATCTCGAGGGCGAGATCCGTTGTTAGTGGTGTCGAATTGTGGCATCCCGCAAAACCACTACTAGAAAATCGCGTTGTTTTTGTGCATTGCATCATCATGACCGCATGCTCATGTCATCATGCCACATTGCATTTGAGCATCGTCATCATCTTGCATTTGTTTGCATAAAATTATTTGCAGAAAAACCTATTTTGTGTTTTCTAAAAACGCCCCATCTTTATTCAAACACCAAAATCCGGGTCGCCGGAATATTTTGTTTTGTCTGATATCGGTTTGCAAAAGCCTTGTTTGAAATAAATAAAAATATTTATTATTTTTAGTGGGGCAGTCGAACGGGCCGAATGACCCGAACGACCGCCCCAGAAATTAAAACGGTCCACCTAATTCCTAAACCTACCAAACTACCTACCCAGCCCAACCCTCCACCTCACCCCACCCAATAGGCTGCTGCCACCTCACCCTTTTCCCTTCCCCCAACCAATCAGACGCAGACACCTCACCCCCACTCCCCTCCACCTCACACTCAACCCACCCTGCCCCACACCCGCTTACAGCCTAGTCCCACCCTCCTGGACACCACAGCTCTCTCCTCCCCCTGACCCGCGCGGTCAAACCCACCTTCCCCCCACCTACCCACTCTCCTCACCTCTCCCTGACGCGCGGGCCCCACCGCGTGGCCCCTGTTCCCTAATCACACCCAGCCCGCGCCGACCCACCCCCTGGACCCAGTCCACACCCCCGGGCCCCACCGCGTCAGCCTCTCTCCCCTCACCCACGTGGGACCCGCCCCCTGGCCCACCACGACCACTCCCCAGACCGCCCACGCGACCCCGCCCTCTCCTTCCTCCTCCCTTCCTCGCCTCCTCTCTCCCACGCGCGGCAACCGCACCGCCTCCCTTTCCTTCAGCTCCTCCTCCGCCGCGCTGGCTGCCCCACCGCCACCGACGGCGCTCCTCACACACGCTTCCACCTCCTGCCTCCGCCTGTGCCATGCCGAGGGTCTCCCTTGCCGCCAGCTCCGCCTCGCCACCTCCTCACGACCTCTCGCTGCCCGCCTCACATGCGCCGCCTCCGCCGCCTGCTTCGCCCTGCTTGCCCGGCTGCTCGCCATCGCCGCCTGCCCCTCCGCCAACCTCCCGGATCCTCGTCATCTGCCTCGCAGCGACGGGCACCTCTCGATCAAACAACGCAGCCTCCATCTGCCGACTCCGCGCCTCAGCTGAAGCCTTGCTGCTCGCGTTTGCCGCCATTGCCGCCCGATCCGAGCCCGCCGCCGCCTGCCGCCAAGGCTGCACTCTCCGCGTCGCCTCGCCTTCTTAAAGTGTGGTGCTGCTTGACAAGAGGTGACCGGAGCAACAAGCGAGGGCGAATGGAAGAACCCCACCAAGAGCGAGGGTACCCGAGGACGCAAAGCCGTAAGGCCAAGATCTGCTTCATGGGGCCGAAGACCGAACGCAAGTCCCGGTTCAAGGCAACAAGACCGATGCCGACTTCGCGACGCAAGTTCTTCACTACGGACGCCGAGACCCAACTCAAGGCCGATCCGCCAGACGCTAAGGACTTCAATCGGTCCGAGAACACCGATTCGACGCGATGAGTACTCCTTCCCGAACCCGAACCCCGGTACCGGACAAGTTCGCCATCGACCTCGAGAACGCCTACACGGAACAACAAGACCGCCACACTGACGCGACCCCAAGACCCTGAGGCCCGAACCGAAGACGAACCGAAGCGCCAAGACCCCCGACAGGGAACCGACCAGTTCGCCGAGAACCGCACCCGAACCTGAAGTGCGACAAGATCTACCCCCCCCCCCCGATATCCGAGAACGATCCCGGAGCCCGAGAACACTTCCGTCGAACCCCGAACCCCAGATCCGTCGAACCACGAGATCGATTTCAACCTCGGACCAAGATCGTCGAGGACCCTAATGTGTGAACCCCTTCCCGACACCCTATTTTATAATATAATACAACTTGTCGCATAATAACTGTCTTGCATGCATACATTCATGTGGTCTGGGGGCCTTATGCCGATTCACCCTATAACTAAATATTGGGCCCATATGCGGGCAAATCTAGTCTCATATCGGCCTCATTTAAATTTGTGTAGCGAACCGGTAACTCATCGTGCCATGTTAATTCAACATTTAAATTGCGGGGTATCTAAACAACATGAACCACCTAAATATTGTCGGGACCCCGGTTCCACTTAACATTGAACTAATTGCATCGCATCTTTGCCATGCCATACATCATACATGCATCATGCCGATCTTCTGCCGTTGTATTAAATAGTGCATCCGGTGTTTATTCTAGTGTTTTGCTTCTTCGCGGATAAGGCCGTTGAGTTGATGCGAGTGTCGACCCGATCTTCGTTGAACCTTCGCAATGTTTTCAAAGAGCATCTCCCTTTCTACCTATCTTACTTTTATAGTATTTATTCCCTCCTGTTGATCTATTGCTATCTGTGTTGCGATGCTCTAGTTTCCGTACCCGTGATATCCCCTGCAGCCTTATATTGCCTGGGACACATCCTATTACCGGTTGATTGGTAGATAGTTGGACTTGCGCGCCGTAGTCGCTTGCTCAAGTGTTGTTGCGTGTCGTCAAGTACCACAATTGTTGATGTATTGCCGCATGTTGTTGTTGGAGATGATTCTAGTTTTACTTACCGTTCATCTTAATTCCTGTTTAACAACTAAAATTGAAGTAAGCAGAGGCATCGGTGGGTGATAGAAAATATTTGGTTTCAACGCCCACTTGTGTCCTGTGAGGACCCCGAGTACTTGATACTGCCTTGATTTATCGCGCTATCCACATCCGGAGGTATATGGGACCCCCGAGCGAGCTTGATTCATCTTATTTCTTGGGGCCACAAACTAGTTTGAGGTTTTATTTACTATCCTGCACTTATGCCATGCTACTTATTTAAATTGCGAGATAGCACATGCATCGCTTAGGTAAGCGAGTGATTACGCTATCGACACCCGAGTTTTCGGGTTCCCGCCGCCATGACCATTGTCGCAAACCTTGAGTCCGTCTCGAGCTTGCTTACTGCTATGGTAGACTCAAGGGTGGCCTCAAATATTTCAATCGTGATTATTCAATGTGAAAGCCTCGTTGGGTTTTGATTTGGTTTTTCCGAGGTTGATCGAGCGTGTTGCTATTGGTGCACCCGACCGGGTAAAACTTTCTCGAAGCCGTGTCCGCGGATATGGACGACATGGAGCACGATTCGACCATAGACAAGCATAACTAAAGTTTATGGCTATAAATTTGACTTTATAATGACTAGTAATCAGATTCACTATAATGGAATGGCTAAATAATACCGCCCACAATTGCTTGTTTGGAGTGTCGCTTGCGACAATGGTATCTGACTAGTAAGTATTGCAACTACAACGGAATGGCTTAATAAAAGTACCAACAACTGCTGGGTTTTGGGTTATCTCATGCTAATTGTACCTGATTAGTAAGTGTTGCCACTACAACGGAATGGTTAACTAAAAGTGCCCACTGCTTACTTCATCAGGACGATTATCTAAACCTGACTAGTAAAGTGCCGCAACTATAACCGAATAAGTAAAACTGCCAACCGTGTGAGTTCCTCGGTTAACTTCCTCGTTTGGTCTCGAGGGGGAAACGCCAGGATGGGTTTGTTTGATGATAGTGTCAGGTTGGTTCCGGATAGGTCCTTCTTACCCCTCTGATTGCCGCCAGTTGTATCGAGTCTCTATAGGTTGTTTAGTGCATGCTGCCGCCGCTTGATCACCATACCTATGTAGGCGAGGACCGAATTATAGACTCGCTGCATCGCCTCGATCGACGCCTCCTCTTTCCTTTGCCCTTTGTCGGCACCCTTTTGTTTAAGCAGGTTTTGAGATCGACGTCGTTAGCGGGTTACCTTCCTTGGCTTGGCAGGTGGTTATGGACGCCATTGGTTATTCTTCAGGGCCCTTAGCCCCATTTGCATCTTGTCCGTAGCTGGACGCTCTATCGTTTTCAAGGTGATTTGGATCTTTGTATATTATATCTGTATTCTTGACTCATGGAGTCGCTGTTATATATATATCTGTTCTGTGGGTCCCATCGAGGACTGTTGTGTAATGTTATTACTTCGTTTTCCACCCGCACGAAAGTGCCTGGTGGGCACCTTTGAATCGTTTCTATGCGGGTTTGGAGGGTTTTCGCTAAAACTTGCATAGGTCCGATTCTGAGGGTGTTACAGCTCGTCAAGATCAAACCTTAGCTTCCGCATGAGCAAATCTGGCTTGCTCACGTTGTATACACTTGCGGAATCTAACACACCCGATCATCACGTGGTGCTTCGAAACAATAAACTTTAGCAACGGTGCTAACTAAGGGTGAACACTTTATGACTTGAAATTCATGTGCATGAGGGATCATCTTATAATTCTACCATCGTCTACTAAGCAATACAAGATGCATAAAGGATTAACATCACATGCAATTCATAATATGTGATATGATATGGCCTTTCTTCTTTGTGCTTCCGATTTCCATCTTCAAGCACGAACATGATCTCCATCATCACCGGCGTTGCATCAAGGTCAATGACGCTTCTCCATGGTTGTCGTCCACCGGCTTCAACTATTACAACTACTTTGAATAGACGCGCGGGTCTTAACATAAATTAAAGACAACCGTATGGCTCCTGCCGGTTGCCAACTTACAATAAGGATCATTGCATACATCAAATATAATCACAATCATGGCCATATCACATCATCAGACACCCCGCAAAACAAAGTTAGACGCCTCTACTTTCTTTGCATGTTTTACGTGGTTTGGGGCTTTCAATAAGTGTCGTTCTAACTTACGAACAAGAACCACAACATTGATACTAGCATTGTTAATCACCCGTTGTAAATTGAATCTTAACTATGCTGAGAGAAACAGCACCAAGAAGCCACTTATGCAATACAAGTTGCATGTCAAGCGTGGAGCAAGTCTCATGAACGATGTCATGTAAGGTTAGCCCGGCCGCTTCATCCCAACATCCCGCAAGATGCAAAGTACACAAGAAGCAATCGACAATAAAAGCATCAACGCCCACAATGACCATTGTGTTCTACTCTGCAATGATCTACATAGACACGGCTCTGATACCACTATAGGGTTTCGTAGCATGGAAAACAAAAATTTTCTACCGCATACAAACAAACAAGCCAAGATCTATCTACTAGATTGTAGAAACGAGTCGATGGAATAACTTACCCTCGAAGATTCCAAAGTGTTTAACGAGAGCGGATTCTCGTGGGTGATGCGATCGTATTTTCCCGATCTCAAGATCGCGTGACGATCCTTCCGGGCTGCTAAGCTAGCGCTTGCAATCGGTCACACGCTCGTACTGACGAAGACCTTCCTCTCCCTCGTTCCAAAGCAGGCACCGGAGGTTGTAGCACTCTCCTCGTGATTCCTAGACAACGGTGTGGTACCCAAGTAGGGAGATCTCAGGCTTCGCCTTAAGACGGAGCGAGTATGGTGGAGTATGAGAGAGTCCCTCGACGATCTAGGGTTTAGACACGCCGAGGAGGGGCAAGCCGGCGGCTAGGGTTAGCTAGGTGGTGGCGGCGGTTTGCCCTAGGGCGGCGGCGGCAGTGGAGGTGGCGGCGCCGACGGCTAGGGTTTAGAGGTGGAGGTGTTGGGTGTCTAGGAGGGGAGCCCTGCCCCTCCTTTTATAGGTGGAGGGGCCGGCCAAGGGGAGGGGAGTCCCTCCCCAACTCGTCTTGGAGTTGGGCCGGCGGTGGAGGGGAGGAATTCCTCCCCAACTCGGTTTCCACCTCCCTCTCCACTTCCCAAAAATAGCCGTTTGACTTTCAAATTGTCGTTTGACTTTTTCAAACTAGGATTTGATTAAACCCTTTATTTTGTTCAGCGATGACACCTAGTACATGATGCAATCATATCAACTTGATATAACACATTCATGTACCCTTCCCCTCCGTAGTGCCGGACATTCCGGAACCTTCTAGAACATTCCCGATGAAAACACCGGAACCATTCCCCAACTCCGAAACAGGACTTTCCATATATGAATCTTATTCTCCGGACCATTCCGGATCTCCTCGTGATATCCCGAATACCATTAGAGACTCCGAACAACATTCGTTCTCTTTCTCATCATTCCATAACTACTCAAACAACGTCGAATCCTTAAGTGTGTCTCCCTACGGTTCGTGAATTATGCGGACATGATCGAGACACTTCTCCGAACAATAACCAATAGAGGAATCTGGAAATTCATATGGCTCCCACATATTTCTATGATTACTTTGCGATCTAATGAACCACTTACGTACGATACCAATTTCCCTTTGTCTCACGATAGTTTACTTATCCGAGGTTATGATCGTCGGTATCTCTGCATACCTAGTTCAACCTCGTTACCGATAAGTACTCTTTTATCGTTCCCGTGATATGTGATCCCTTGTGAGCCAGTCACATGCTTGCAAGCTAATTGGATGACATTTCACCGAGAGGGCCCAGAGTATATCTATCCGTCATATGGATGGACAAATCCCACTCTTGATCCATGTGTCGCAACCAATACTATCCGAACACTCAATGCCACCTTTATAGCCACCCAATTACGGTGTGGTGTTTGATGTCATCAAAGCATCCTTCCGGTGAAGGTGATATGCATGATCTCATGGTCGAAGGAATCAGGTTACTATGTATCAGAAAGCATATAGCAATTGAACTATTAAAATGACTTGATATTTATGCTACGCTTATCTATAGGAGTATGTCCACCATATCATTCTCCTAACGATATGATCTTGTTGTTAATAACATCTCAATATTCATGATAGGGAAACCACAATCATTTATTAACCAACAAGCTAGTGATGTATAGAGGCTTTACTAGGGACTTCAATTTAATTTTACAAATCACACAAGTATTAATGTTTCCTTGTTAATACTATTATAGCATGAATGTAAACATTTATCATATACACAAAGATATAATAATAACTACATTTATTATTGCCTCTAGGGCATATCTCCAACATTATGGGCCTAGGAGAATGCATTGTGTATTTGGATACTAATTGTGGGGTTGCCGGAGTAACAGAAACCCGAAACCCCGTTAGGACACCTTTGCATAAGGGAGCGTAGGATCTCAGAGTTTAAGGCTGTGGTTAGATTTATATCTTAATTATTTTCCTGTAGTTACAGATGTTTGCAGGGGGTTTAATTACAAGTATGTATTAGTCCAAGTAAGGTCGGTATGTTAGCACGAGTTTACCCACACAACACTTACAACACCAGAGAAGAGTACTCAGCTATTTGAAGTGAAAGCACTTGACAGAATTCCCATGTGTCCTCGAGAACGTTTGGTCCTTATAAGTATTTCCACCGTCTTTTCCTTTGCTAAGAAAGGATTGGGCCACTTGCTCCGTTTGTTCTTTGTCTTTGTTACTTGCTCTTTGTTTTGTTGCCTTGTCAGAAAACCACTAAAAATCCATTTGCTAAGTATTCACAGGGATTTCCTGTTCCATACCACTGTTCAGCACCTTCTGCTCCTCGTTGGGATCGACACTCCTATTTATCGAAAGTACTACAATACACCCCCTATACTTTTGGGTCATCAAGACTATTTTCTGGTGCCGTTGCCGGGGAGTGAAGCGCTATTGAAGAGTGGAACTGGTAAGGGAAACTTTCACTATGAGTATTGCTTTTGTTACTGCTTGTTACTTTGTTCCCAATATGAATAACCCACTTGGTTTTCTGTTTGGGAAAACTACTACCACTTCTATGGTAGTAGATGAACCACCACCTGTTGAGATAGATCCTTTTAAGATACCTGCGAGTATTATAAATCGTGTCATGGATAATTATTATTTTGGGGATGCAATTGTCCATCCTGGTGATCACTTGCTTTATATCCATGAATTATGCGGTTTGTTTAAGTGTGCAGGTATCACAACTGAACAGGTGAAGAAGAAGTTACTCTCCATATCCTTGAAAGGGAGAGCTGAAGAATGGTATAAGCTGCTGAAGAATGGACAATCCATGGAATGGGAGGATATGGCATCTCTCTTTTACTCTAAATTTTATCCTCCCAGTGAAATTCATAATGATAGAAATCTTATATATAACTTTTGGCCTCTTGATGGAGAGAGTACAACTCAAGCTTGGGGAGATTGAAGTTACTAATGCTTAAATGTCCTATTCATGAACTCCCTAACAATATTATTCTCAATAACTTTTATGCTAGACTTTCTCTTCATGATAAAGATTTACTAGATGCTTCTTGTGTTGGATCATTCACATGTATGAAGGAAGAAGCTAATTGGGATATCTTAGACCGTATTCAAGATAACACTGAAGCTTCTTGTGCTGGATCATTCACATGTATGAAGGAAGAAGCTGATTGGGATATCTTAGACCGTATTCAAGATAACACTGAAGCTTGGGAGAATGACAAAGGAAGAAAGTCAGGTATAAACTATTATTATGAATGCATTACATCTTTTATGGAAACTGATGACTTCCATGATATTAGCAATGAGTTTGGTCTTGATTCCCAAAGTATTGCCAACTGTTTCAAGGCCTTTGCCTCTTACATAAAAATTCCCAAAAAGAAGTGGAATAAGTACCATGCTCCTTATAAAGATGTTGTTAGTCATGTTCCTGTTAGAAGTACTCAAGTTTGTACTACTAATCATATTGTGCATGAACCTCATGTTGAGAAAATGCATTTACCAGCTAAGGTAAAGGAGTATTCTATGATTATTAGTGCAAATAATAAAGGTACAAAGAAAATTGTGGAGCCTGATGAGCAATTGAATGTTGAACGTGTGGTAGCTATTGTGAAAGACATTGTCACTAGAAATATAGAGGATGAGCATATTGTATTTTGTGAAGACGCTTCAAATATTATCTCTCATCCTAGTATTGCTAGAAAAGATGGTGTTCCTTTGCTTTCTGTTAAAATTGGTGATCATTGCTACTATGGTTTGTGTGATATTGGTGCTAGTTCTAGTGCTATTCCTTATAAGATTTATAGGGAAATTATGCATTAAATTGGTCCTTGTGAGCTTGAGTACATTGATGTGGTTATTCACCTTGAAAATAAGGAAACCATTTGCCCTATTGGTATTGTAAGAGATGTGGAGGTTCTCTATGGTAAGATTAAGTATCCTGCTGATTTTCTAGTGCTTAATTCTGCAGCTAGCAAAACTTGTTCTATCATTTTTGGTAGACCTTTCTTGAACACTTGTGGAGATATTAAAGATTGTAAGAAGGAAAAAGTTTTAACTAAGTTTGATGGAGATTCTTATGAGTTTAACTTTTCCAAATTTGCTAAAGCTCCTTATGAAAATAGCTTGCCTAATAAAGATTTCAGGATGGAACAACTTGCTTCTATTGATACAATCTATGACCTTGGACCTCTTTTTGATGACTGTAAGTATGATTATTCTGATGATAAATTTGTTGCCAGTGACAGTTATATTGTCAACTTTATTCAAAGTGCTACTTAAAATTATTACGAGAGAGGGAAACATGGTTTTATGCATCTCAATAATGTTAAGTTTCACCGTTTTATGTTGAAAGCTTTGATGTTGCATTTGTTTTGTCTTCCTATGCTAGTGGCTTTTTGTTTCAACAATTCGTTTTATCATGATACCCCCATGCATAGGAAGTGGGTTAGACTCAAATGTGTTGGTTATTTGATTCTTGATGCTCTCTTTCACTTTAGATATATATATATATCATATGTGAGCATCTTTGAAAGTTTCAAGCCTAACTTAAAGGCATTAAAGAAAAGTACTTGTTGGGAGATAACCCAAGAGTTTTGTCGTGTCTTGAAAGTTATTACCTCAGTAATAACCGCTCCTTATCCTTTTTGTTTTGGTTTTTGTGTCAAGTTCAACTACTTTTGTGAAGTAGAGGAGTTGTGAAAAGTGGCTGTCCTAGGATAGATTTTTGTGCTGAATTGGAAAAATTCGTGAGGGAGCTCAGTACTTCGGATGGAGCTTAATTTTTATGTGCTTGTTCTCCAAGTTGTTACCAAACTTTCATTAGTTCTGCACTTTTTTATTTGAGCAACAAAAGGTTTTTGAAAAAAATCAATCTTTACATGCTGGTCTGTTTTGACAGATTTCTGCCATCATTTTGCATTTCCCTCTTATAGAATATTTTGTGTTGATGGGTTTTCAGTTGAAGTGTGTACCTAAAGGTTATTTTTTTTTGCTTATACTAATGTTGTCATTGAGTTTGTGCAAGGGTTTTGTATGAAGGAAATTTTTAGGAGAAGGAGAAAAGGAGTCTGCAGAGTTTGTCTTTGAATAGGTAAAAGTGGTGAAAATAGAAGGTTCGAGAAAAACCGATATTTTTATATTTTTTATGTTTTTAATACATAAGGGAAGTTACGAGACGGAACAGAGGAGGAACCGGCGGCCGGGGTGGCCAAAACCACCCCAGGTGCGGGCCCCAGCTGGTCGTGCCTAGAGGGGGTGTGCCACCCCTGAGCTCTGACTCCGCCTCGTTTCCGTGTCAGTACCTTCCTTATGCTTTGAAACTGCATAATATATAACCCCCCGGATCCCCCGAGGTTCGTGCATCGTGTTCTCGTCGTGTTCTCATTTTGGTCTGTTTCTGTCAGGAAATCTTCCAAAGTTTAGAGCACCATGGCCTTCTCCAACGACAAAGGCAAGAAGCCCGTGGAGGAGATAAAGTTGGAAGAACAAACCGTCGCAGGGACAAGGGCAAGGAAACCTACTTTTGTAGGAGCAATTAACACTAGGGATGCTTTTTCTCGTAACATGCAGGGAATCATAGCCTTCGGTCCAGACTTGACATCGCTCGAGGGCGTGAAGCCCTTCGAACCACTAACGAGTTTTGTGATAAGTACCGTGCTTTGAGGATGAAGGTGGATATGCTTCAAGAGGAGAATAACAGGCTTCGTAAGATGCTGGAAGATTTTCTGCCCCGTGACAAGAGAACACCACCACCACCGAAGGAGTAATTGGTCATCAGGTTTGGCATCCCCTTGGCTTGTTCCAAGCTTGGGGGAGTGCCGCGGTATCACCACTATTATCTTTTATCTTTTACCTTTTTAGAGGATTCATATCTTTGGTAGAAAGGTTATCTTATGGTTTGGTTTGCATGTGGAAGTATCTCTCCTTTAGTTGTTTATCTATGTATCCCTTGGTGTGAGTGCCCTTATTGAATATTAATGAGAAGTCTCATCTTTTACTTTTTACACTTCTTATTTTAGTTTGCAATCTCTATTATATGATGAATCTTGTTGATCAGTATTGACATCACTTTGGGATCATCAAGTGGATCTAAATTGGTTTTGGCAAACCGAGTTCTGGTCAGTAGCAATACTTTTTGAAGTTTGAAAGAAAAAAGAGAAAAAGCTTACGGGTATTTTGTATCATTTGTTTTATTTCTTGTTGGCTCATAAGCTTAGTATTCTTTATTTAAGATCTTTTGTGTCTTCAAGGAACATTGCATGTTTGTCTTTATTACTTGTATGTTTGTTTGTTTCTTTCAACTCTCTTGCTTGCTACCCAGCCTTGTTAGCCAAAAACCTATTTTGAGAAGGCACACTTCTCATGTTTCCAAATCCCTTTGAACCAAACCTATGCCATTTGTGTCCACCATATCTACCTAGTATCATTGTTGTTATTCCAAGCGAATTCTCAAACTTCATCTACCTTTCGAATTAAAAAGTATTTTGTTATGTGAAAACTAGTTAGTAAAGCTCTCACGAACTTGATGGCACACTTTATTTCCTTGCCCCTAATAGACTTGAACCATTATGCCATCAAGTTGTATATGCTTGCACCTATACGTTGGAATTAGCAGAACCGTGCTGTCACGGGGAACGTTTTCAACATTGCACTTGTACTTTGTACACAGTTGATATCGTGCTCTTTTGTCTATGGATGTCAACGGTGTGAAATAAAGAGGGAGCTTGTAAGTCCATGGAGTCTGTATTTTGTGTTAGAGAAACGCCTGGGCCGCTAGCCTAAGTCATGCCTAATCATGGTGGAAACATGCAGCATCACCATAGTGAGCTATCTATGAAGCGTCCACAATAAAAAGCTATGCACATAGTAAATAAAAATATCGCTAAGATGTTCATTGTTTGCTTGTATTCTCATTTTGGTTATGGAAAAGCTCCTGTACCATGTGCAAGGGGTACCCCGTTGGCGGTTCTCTATGTTATGCAGGTACTTACAATGACAAGAACTTACCGGTGAACAAAGTTGAGTAGCATGAGGAGTGGCCCTCATATTCAAGGGACATGAGATTGCCAACTTATATTTCGTCAAGCATATCCTCCATCTTTGTGCACTTTAACCTTAATCATCTCAAGATGCTTATGATAGGGGCAATGAGGGCTCATAGCTAGTAAGTACCATAATATTTTGGAAGCTCTTTATGACTTGTAATCCCTGCTTCCCTCTATAAAGGGACCTTTCTCCTATTTCTAAGTTGAGTCAGTAAACCTACTTCCTCTCTATCTCCAGCAAGCATTTGAGTTGTTGTGTGTTCAAGCATTCATATGGTGATTTATTCAATCATGTTCTCTATCTTCCTTGTTTACACAAAACTCTTATATATTGAGTATTACTTTGAAAGCCTTCACTTGTGAAAAAAAATTGAGCAAAGAATGCTCCTGTTTTGGAACTTCTACAAAAAAGGCTGTGAAACTGTTTGCCAGCTGCTCTCTGACCAGGAACAAAGTTTGCCAATTCCAGTTATGATTTATCTTTATGCATCCCTATTGTGACTACTGTACTTGGTTGCAAGCTAAGTTATATAATGGTGAGTTGCTTTCTTCTATGAGTTGTGCAAAGGTAAGTGTGATGCTTCTTGTTCGTATTATTTTATCGACACTTCACTCCATAAACCTGTGGACATGTTTACCGAGCTCAGTTTTCGCTTGGGAACAAGCGAATGTCTAAGCCTGGGGGAGTTGATACGCCCAATTTGCATCACCTTTCTATATCATAATTTACCTCTATTCATTGATATATATCTTATTATGAGGTATTACTTATGCCTTTTCATCTGTTTGTGCATGTCGGATGATTCTTGGAGGATGAACTGCCGGAGTCTGGATTCTGATGGAAAAGAAGGTGTTTCGGTGCAATTTCACGAAGATCAGAAAAATACCAGAAAATATGGGAAAATATTATTTTTCCAGAAGATTGAGGAATCCAGAAGGAGGAGCGAAGAGGGGCCGCAGGGGGACCACACCCCCTAGGCGCGGGTCCCCCTGGGTCGCGCCTAGGGCAGGTGTGGCCCACCTGCCCGGCTCCCGACTCTGCCCCTTCGCCTATATCTTCCCCATGAAACCCTAAGGCCAGGGGAGTGACCACAAATAGATTTCCGCTGCCTCTGGGGGCAGAAAATACCAAGAGAGAAAGATCTCTCCGGCAACCAGATTTCTGCCAGGGGAATTCCTTCCTAGAGAGGGGAGACCGTCGCCATCAACACCATCGTCAAGCTAGGCTTCATTGGGATCATCATCATCATCCACACCATCATCTCCACCAGCACCATCTGTAGGGTTTCGTAGCATGGAAAACAAAAATTTTCTACCGCATACAAACAAACAAGCCAAGATCTATCTACTAGATTATAGCAACGAGTTGATGGAATAACTCACCCTCGAAGATTCCAAAGTGTTTAACGAGAGCAGATTCTCGTGGGTGATGTAGTCGTACTCTTCCCGATCTCAAGATCACGTAGACGATCCTTCCGGCGCTGCGTTCAAGGCGCTCCCTTGATCGGTCACATCGTTCGATACTGATGAAGACCTTCCTCTCCCTTGTTCCAGCGGAGGTTGTAGCACTCTCCTCGCGATTCCGGCAGCACAATGGCGTGGTACCGGAAGTAGAGGGGAGATCTCGCAGGGCTTCGCCTTAAGCCGGAGCGAGTATGGTGGACTATGAGAGAGCCCTCGGTGTTCTAGGGTTTAGACACACCAAGGAGGGGGCAAGGCCGGCGGCTAGGGTTTGACTTAGGCGGCGGCAGCGGCGGCGAGATGCCCTAGGCCGGCGGCGGCTATGGAGGGCGGCGGCGGCTAGGGTTAGGGTTTAGAGGTAGGGAACTTGTGTGCTAGGAGGGGCAGCCCTGCCCCTCCCTTTATAGGTGGGAGGCGCGGCCAAGGGAGGATTCCTCCCAACTCGGCTTCAAGGTGGGCCAGCGGTGGAGGGGAGGAACTCCTCCCCCAACTCGGTTTCCACCTCCCTCTCCACTTCCCAAAATAGCCGTTTGACTTTCAAATTGGCATTTGACTTTTTCAAACAAGGATTTGATTAAACCCTTTATTTTGTTCAGCGATGACACCTAGTACATGATGCAATCATACCAACTTGATATAACACATTCATGTACCCTTCCCCTTCGGAGTGCCGGACATTCTGGAACCTTCTAGAACATTCCCGATGAAAACACCGGAACCATTCCCCAACTCCAAAACAGGACTTTCCTTATAAGAATCTTATTCTCCGGACCATTCCGGATCTCCTCTTGATATCCCGGATCCCATCCGAGACTCCGAACAACATTCGGTCTCTTTCTCATCATTCCATAACTACTCAAACAACGTCGAATCCTTAAGTGTGTCTCCCTACGGTTCGTGAATTATGCGGACATGATCGAGACACTTCTCCGAACAATAACCAATAGAGGAATCTGGAAATTCATATGGCCCCCACATATTTCTACGATTACTTTGTGATCGAATGAACCACTTACATACGATACCAATTTCCCTTTGTCTCACGATAGTTTACTTATCCGAGGTTATGATCGTCGGTATCTCTGCATACCTAGTTCAACCTCGTTACCGATAAGTACTCTTTTCTCGTTCCCGTGATATATGATCCCTTGTGAGCCAGTCACATGCTTGCAAGCTAATTGGATGACATTTCACCGAGAGGGCCCAGAGTATATCTATCCGTCATATGGATGGACAAATCCCACTCTTGATCCATGTGTTTCAATCAATACTTTCCGAACACTCAATGCCACCTTTATAGCCACCCAGTTACGGTGTGGTGTTTGATGTCATCGAAGCATCCATCCAGTAAAGGTGATATGCATGATCTCATGGTCGAAGGAATTAGGTTACTATGTATCAGAAAGCATATAGCAATTGAACTATTAAAATGACTTGATCTTTATGCTACGCTTATCTATAGGAGTATGTCCACCATATCATTCTCCTAACGATATGATCTTGTTGTTAATAACATCTCAATGTTCATGATATGGAAACCACAATCATTTATTAACCAACAAGCTAGTATTATATAGAGGCTTTACTAGGGACTTCAATTTAAGTTTACAAATCACACAAGTATTAATGTTTCCTTGTTAATACTATTATAGCATGAATGTAAACATTTATCATAAACACAAAGATATAATAATAACTATATTTATTATTGCCTCTAGGGCATATCTCCAACAGTCTCCCACTTGCACTAGAGTCATCTAATCTAGATTACATGGTAATATACCGAACACCCATGGCAGTTTGGTGTTGGTCATGTTTTGCCCTCGGGAGAGGTTTAGTCAACGGATCCGCCACATTCAGATCTGTGTGTACTTTGCAAATCTTTATGTCCCCATCTTGGACATGTTCTCGAATAGCATGAAAACGTAGCTTGATGTGCTTAAGCTTCTTGTGTGACCTTGGTTCTTGTGCATTGGCTATGGCATCCATGTTATCACAGTAGATAGACATTGGGTCCAGCGCAATAGGAACCACACCCATCTCTGTAATGAACTCTTTCATCCATATCGCTTCTTGTGAATCCTCCGAAGCAGCCATGTATTCCGATTCAGTTGAAGATCTCGCCACAATGCTTTGCTTTGCACTCCTCCAGCTAACTGCTGCACCATTCAAAATAAATACGTATCCAGATTGTGATTTAGAATCATCCGGATCAGTGTTCCAACTAGCATCGGTGTAACCATTAACAACGAGTTGTTCATCACCTCCATAAGAAAGAACCATATCCTTAGTTCTTCTCAAGTACTTAAGGATGTTTTTTACCGCTGTCCAATGATCCAGTCCTGGATCACTTTGATATCTGCTAGTTAAACTAATAACATATGCAATGTCGGGTCTAGTACATAGCATGGCATACATTAGAGATCCTATGGCTGAGGCATAGGGAGTCTTACTCATCCTTTCTCTATCTTCTGCCGATGTCGGACTTTGGGTTTTACTCAAGGTCGTATTGGGAAACATGGGCAAGAACCCTTTCTTGCTATCTTCCATTCCAAACCTCTTTAGAACTTTGTCCAAATATGTACTTTGTGACAATGATATTAGGCGTCTCGATCTATCTCTATATATCTTTATACCCAATATGTAAGCTGCTTCGCCAAGATCCTTCATTGAAAAAATATTATTCAAATATTCCTTGACACTATTAAGAAGGTCTACATCATTCCCAATCAACAATATGTCATCTACATATAGTATTAAGAATGCTTGAGCTCCACTCACTTTCTTGTAAATACAAGCTTCTCCATAAGTTTGTATAAAACCAAAACTTTTGATCACCTTATCAAAACGTTGATTCCAACTTTGGGATGCTTGCTTCAATCCATAGATGGACCGTTGAAGTTTGCATACCTTATTAGCATCTTTAGGATCGACAAAACCTTTGGGTTGCATCATATACAATTCTTCATCAATGTCTCCATTGAGAAATGCTATTTTGACATCCATCTGCCATATCTCATAATCATAATATGCAGCGATTGCTAACATAATCCTCACAGACTTTAGCTTCGCTATAGGTGAGAAAGTCTCATCGTAGTCAACTCCTTGAATTTGTCGAAACCCTTTTGCGACAAGTCGAGCTTTATAGACAGTAACATTACCATCAGCATCTGTTTTCTTCTTGAAAATCCATTTGTTCTCGACAACCTTCCGGCCATCCGGTAAGTCCACCAATGTCCATACTTGGTTTTCGTACATGGATCCAATCTCGGATTTCATGGCTTCTTGCCATTTGTTGGAATCTGGGCTCATCATCGCTTCCTCATATGTCGCAGGGTCATCGGTGTTGTCCACCAACATGACACTCATAACGGGATCATACCAATCTCGAGTGGTACGAGTTCTCGTTGACCTGCGAGGCTCTGTAGCAACTTCAACCGAAGTTTCATGATCATCATCATTAGCTTCCTCTCTTATTGGTGCAGGCACCACAGGAACTTCTTCCGGTGCTGCACTACTCGCAATTTCGAGAGAAGGTTCGAGAACCTCGTCGAGTTCTACTTTCCTTCCAGTCACTTCTTTCGAGAGAAATTCCTTCTCTAGAAAGGATTCATTCTTGGCAACGAAGATTTTTCCCTCGGATCTATGATAGAAGGTATACCCAATAATTTCCTTCGGGTATCCTATGAAGACGCATTTTTCCGCTTTGGGTTCAAGCTTGTCCGGCTATAACTTCTTTACATAGGCTTCGCAACCCCAAACTTTAAGAAACGGCAATTTAGGTTTCTTCCCAAACCATAATTCATACGGTGGCATTTCAACGGATTTAGATGGTGCCCTATTTAAAGTGAATGCGGCTGTTTCTAATGCATAACCCCAAAATCATAGCGGTAAATCTGTAAGTGACATCATAGAACGAACCATATCTAAGAGAGTTCGATTACGACGTTCGGACACACCATTACGCTGTGGTGTTCCCGGCGGTGTCAATTGTGAAAGTATTCCGCATTTCTTCAAATGCTCGCCAAACTCGTAACTTAGATATTCACCTCCACGATCAGAACGTAGAAATTTAATCTTCTTGTTATGTTGATTCTCAACCTCACTTTGAAATTCCTTAAACTTCTCGAAAGTTTCGGACTTATGTTTCATGAAATAGATATACCCATATCTACTCAAGTCATCCGTGAAGGTAAGAACATAACGATAACCACCGCGCGATGCTACACTCATTGGACCACACACATCGGTATGTATGATTTCCAATAAGTCCGTAGCTCGCTCCATCATACCAGAAAATGGAGTCTTAGTCATTTTACCCATCGACATGCTTCGCATCTTTCAAGTGATTCAAATCAAGTGATTCAAGAAGTCCATCGAATGGAGTTTCTTCATACGCTTCACTCAATGTGACCAAGACATATTGCCACATATAGGTCGAGTTATCGCTCGATTTCAAACGCGTTTAGCCTCAATGTTATTAATATGTGTATTTCCACCATCGAGATTCAATAAAATAGACCATCTATCAAAGGTGCATGTGCATAAAACATATTACTCATATAAATCGAACAACCATTATTCTCGGACTTAAACAAGTAACCGTCTCAATAAACAAGATCCCGATATAATGTTCATGCTTAACGCAGCACCAAATAACAATTATTTAAGTATAAAACTAATCCCGATGGTAGATGAAGGGTAGCGTGCCGCCGCGATCACATCAACCTTTGATTCGCTTACCACGCATCGTCACCTTGTTCTTCGCTAGCTTCCGCTTATTCTGCAAAGACTGTTTGAGTTACAAATATGAGCAACCAAACCAAGATTCAAATACCAGCACTACTACGGTACTAGTAAGATACACATCAATAACATGTATATCGGATATACCTTTCTTCTTGATGTTGCCGTTCTTCAAATCCGCCAAGTACTTTGGGCAATTCCGCTTCAAAGGACCTTCTCCCTTGCGGTAAAAGCACTCAAGATCGTGCTTAGGTCCAGCCTGGTCTTCTTCGTAGCGGTAACTTCCTTACCACCCTTCTTGAAGTGTCCCTTTGCTTAGACTTGCCTTTCTTGAATTTGGTGGTCTTATTGACCATCAACACTTGGTGCTCTTTCTTGATCTCCACTTCTACATTTTAACATAGCAAAGAGTTCTCGCAATCGCTTGTTCATGTTTTGCATATTGTAGTTCATCACAAAGTTCTTGTAACTTGGTGGTAGTGATTGGAGGACACGGTAAATCCCCAAAGCATTAGGAATCACTATACCCAAGCTTTGAAGTTTGTTTATGCATCTGCACATCTTAAGCACATGCTCACCGACGAGCTGCCCTCTTCCATCTTGTAGTTAAAGAACTTTTCGAAGCCTCATCTCTCAATTGCCGTGAGTCTCAAAGATCAATTTGAGATCACGGACAATATCATGTGGGTCTGAATTCTCAAAACTTTTCTCAAGCTCGATTCTAAACCATACAAGATAGCACATCGAATCGTGGAGTCTTGAGTCTTCCGAGCGAGGTAAACATTCTTTACTTCGTCGGCAAAGATCACCGCAGCGGTCACCCAAATGTGCATCCAAAGACATAGGTCAAATTACCAGCTGTGAGGACAATCCTAAAATTGCGGAACCAATCCGCGAAGTTGCTTCCATTGTTTTTCAACTTTTCTTTCTCTAGGAACGCATTAAAATTGATGGTAGGGGCCGCCATTGATCTACAACATATTTGCAATAGTTTAGACTAAGTTTATGAAAAATTTGAGTTCTAATTAATAGTTAAATTAATCTAGGTGAACTCTCACTCAAAACAATATCCCTCACATTGTTTTAGTGATCACACGAACCAAATCCACCACATCAACACCGATCATCACGAGAGTTGATATAGTTTCAATGGCAAACAATCGACATGTTCATCATATCTACTATATGATTCATGCTTTACCTTTCGGTGATCCGTGTTTCGAGACCATGTCTGTACATGCTAGGCTCGTGAAGATCAAACCTTAGCTTCCGCATGAGAAAATCTGGCTTGCTCACGTTGTATACACTTGCGGAATCTAACACACCCGGTCATCACATGGTGCTTCGAAACAACAAGCTTTAGCAACGGTGCTAACTAAGGGTGAACACTTTATGACTTGAAATTCATGTGCATGAGGGATCATCTTATAATGCTACCGTCGTTACCTAAGCAATACAAGATGCATAAAGGATTAACATCACATGCAATTCATAATATGTGATATGATATGGCCTTTCTTCTTTGTGCTTCCGATCTCCATCTTCAAGCACGAACATGATCTCCATCATCACCGGCATTGCATCAAGGTCATTGACGCTTCTTCGTGGTTGTCGTCCACCGGCTTCAACTATTACAACTACTTTGAATAGACACGCGGGTCTTAACATAAATTAAAGACAACCATATGGCTCCTTCCGGTTGCCAACTTACAATAAGGAACATTGCATACATCAAATATAATCACAATCATGGCCATATCACATCACTGCACACCCCTGCAAAACAAAGTTAGACGCCTCTACTTTCTTTGCATGTTTTACGTGGTTTGGGGCTTTCAATAAGTGTCGTTCTAACTTACGAACAAGAACCACAACATTGATACTAGTATTGTCAATCACCCGTTGTAAATTGGATCTTAACTATGCTAGGAGAAAGCAGCACCATAAAGCCACTTATGCAATACAAGTTGCATGTCAAGCGTGGAGCAAGTCTCATGAACGATGTCATGTAAGGTTAGACCGGGCCGCTTCATCCCAACATCCCGCAAGATGCAAAGTACACAAGAAGCAATCGACAATAAAAGCATCAACGCCCATAATGACCATTGTGTTCTACTCGTGCAACAAATCTACATATAGACACGGCTCTGATACCACTGTAGGGTTTCGTAGCATGGAAAACAAAAAATTTCTACCGCATACAAACAAACAAGCCAAGATCTATCTACTAGATTGTAGCAACGAGTCGATGGAATATCTCACCCTCGAAGATTCCAAAGTGTTTAACGAGAGCGGATTCTCGTGGGTGATGTAGTCGTACTCTTCCCGATCTCAAGATCGCGTAGACGATCCTTCAAGCGCCCAAGGCGCTCCCGCAGTCGGTCACACGTTCGGTACTCGACGAAGACCTTCCTCTCCCTTGTTCCAGCAGGCAGCGGAGGTTGTAGCACTCTCCTCGCGATTCCGGCAGCACAACGGCGTGGTACCAGAAGTAGAGGGGAGATCTCGTAGGGCTTCGCCTTAAGCCAGAGCGAGTATGGTGGACTATGAGAGAGCCCTCGGTGTTCTAGGGTTTAGACACACCAAGGAGGGGTCAAGGCCGGCGGCTAGGGTTTGACCTAGGCGGCGGCAAGATGCCCTAGGCCGACGGCGGCTATGGAGGGCGGTGGCTAGGGTTAGGGTTTAGAGGTAGGGAACTTGTGTGCTAGGAGGGGCAGCCCTGCCCCTCCCTTTATAGGTGGGAGGCGTGGCCAAGGGGAGGGGAGTCCCTCCCCAACTCGGCTTCAACGTGGGCCGGCGGTGGAGGGGAGGAACTCCTCCCCCAACTCGGTTTCCACCTCCCTCTCCACTTCCCAAAATAGTCGTTTGACTTTCAAATTGGCGTTTGACTTTTTCAAACTAGGATTTGATTAAACCCTTTATTTTGTTCAGCGATGACACCTAGTACATGATGCAATCATACCAACTTGATATAACACATTCATGTACCCTTCCCCTCCGGAGTGCCGGAAATTCTGGAACCTTCTAGAACATTCCCGATGAAAACACCGGAACCATTCCCCAACTCTGAAACAGTACTTTCCTTATATGAATATTATTCTCCGGACCATTACGGATCTCCTCGGGATATCCCGAATCCCATTCGAGACTACGAACAACATTCGGTCTCTTTCTCATCATTCCATAACTACTCAAACAACGTCGAATCCTTAAGTGTGTCTCCCTACGGTTCGTGAATTATGCGGACATGATCGAGACACTTCTCCGAACAATAACCAATAGAGGAATCTGGAAATTCATATGGCTCCCACATATTTCTACGATTACTTTGCGATCGAATGAACCACTTACATACGATACCAATTTCCCTTTGTCTCACGATAGTTTACTTATCCGAGGTTATGATCGTCGGTATCTCTACTTACCTAGTTCAACCTCGTTACTGATAAGTAATATTTTCTCGTTCCCGTGATATGTGATCCCTTGTGATCCAGTCACATGCTTGCAAGCTAATTGGATGACATTTCACCGAGAGGGCCCAGAGTATATCTATCCGTCATATGGATGGACAAATCCCACTCTTGATCCATGTGTTTCAACCAATACTTTCCGAACACTCAATGCCACCTTTATAGCCACCCAGTTACGGTGTGGTGTTTGATGTCATCAAAGCATCCATCCGGTAAAGGTGATATGCATGATCTCATGGTCGAAGGAATTATGTTACTATGTATCAGAAAGCATATAGCAATTGAACTATTAAAATGACTTGATCTTTATGCTACGCTTATCTATAGGAGTATGTCCACCATATCATTCTCCTAACGATATGATCTTGTTGTTAATAACATCTCAATGTTCATGATATGGAAACCACAATCATTTATTAACCAACAAGCTAGTATTATATAGAGGCTTTACTAGGGACTTCAATTTAAGTTTACAAATCACACAAGTATTAATGTTTCCTTGTTAATACTATTATAGCATGAATGTAAACATTTATCATAAACACAAAGATATAATAATAACTATATTTATTATTGCCTCTAGGGCATATCTCCAACACCATCATCACCACTCCTTGTCTCCGTCCCGCTGTAACAATTATGTTGGATATTGCTTTAGTTCTTAGAGGAAACTTTCCCGGTGTTGATTACTATTGTAGTTGATGCTTGTGAGTGGAACCATCGGATTATTGTTTATGTTCAGATTGTTATCCATTACCATATCATCTTTGATCTTGATCCATATGATGTCTTGTGAGTAGTTCGTTGTGTTCTTGAGGACATGGGAGAAGTCATGTTGTTAGTAGTGGATTTGTGTTGAGTTATTATTCAATGGTTTAGTATTTAAGTTGTGGTGTTATTCTTCTAGTGGTGTCATGTGAACGTCGACTACATGATACTTCACCATTTATGGGCCTAGGGGAATGCATTGTGTATTTGGCTACTAATTGTGGGGTTGCCGGAGTGACAGAAACTTGAACCCCCGTTAGGACACCTTTGCACAAGGGAGCGTAGGATCTCAGAGTTTAAGGCTGTGGTTAGATTTATATCTTAATTACTTTCCTGTAGTTACGGATGTTTGCAGGGGGTTTAATCATAAGTATGTATTAGTCCAAGTAAGGTCGAGGTTCACCCACACAACACTTATAACACCAGAGAAGAGTACTCAGCTATTTGAAGCGAAAGCACTTGACAGAATTCCCATATGTCCTCGTGAACATTTGGTCCTTATAAATATTTTCACCGGCTTGTCCTTTGCTAAGAAAGGATTGGGCCACTTGTTCCGTTTGTTCGTTGTCTTTGTTACTTGCTCTTTGTTTTGTTGCCTTATCAGAAAACCACTAAAAATCCGTTTGCTAAGTATTTACAGAGAGTTCCTGCTCCATACCACTGTTCAGCACCTTCTACTCCTTGTTGGGATCGACACTCCTATTTATCGAAAGTACTACGATACACCCCCTATACTTGTGGGTCATCACCAAGGCATCCACGGGGATTGAGGGGAGAGCGGAACCACTGCATAGGGAGGGTCAGGCCAAGGGCTGCACCGGGCGTCCACTCTGTGGAGGTCCAGGTTGCGCCGGGAGCCTCGCCCTTGATGGCGTGTGTGCTGCGCTGGGCATCCTCGCCGTGGAGGTGCCGCCTGCTGCCGTCGACCGCCAGCCCCACCTCTCCTCCACGTTAACCCAGCTGTGCCTTCTCTTCCGCAGCTAGCAACTACCCCTCCTCCTCTCCCGCGACGACGCCTCTCCTCTTCTTTGTCGTCGGCGTCTAGGCACCCCGCGCCGCCGGGTGGTCACCGCGGCGTCATCCTCGCCTAGTTCAGTGCATGACCGACGGACGATTTGAACCGTCATGGTACTTTCTTTTAACAACTAAAATCAGCTACCTTTAGGAACATGAGTCTTTTTTTTTGCACGAATCAGTTTCCTTTACGTATACAATAGCAGACAGCAAAACGACGTGGGCCGGAGGAACGACGTACCAAAATTTTAGGATGGATCGAACAAAAATCATCGCAAGGTAAATTATATAGTAGAGATTATTCTTCTTATTATTATTATTATTATTTTTATTTTTAGGAATAGAAAAGCAATATACGGATGTCTAACAAAGACACCAGATTAATCCACATACGCTACAATTATTTGGTTTCTCAATCTTCATTTTGATGGCTAGGATTTATCAAAAGATTATTAGTAACGTAACATGTTTGACAGTATATGTTGAGAATGTCACGTCTCAAACTTGGGTTCGTTAATTAAGTAAGTGCTCCCTTAAAAAAAACTATGCACGATACCTGGCTAGAACGTGTGGTAGTCTGATTTTCTCACGTGACCATTAGATTTAACCCTAATCCTTCTCGCTCAGATCGATTATAACGCGTTTGGCAACATTTGGGAAAGGGAATGGGATTATAACGCCAATTCCAAATCAATTATCTGCCCTCCTCCAGATAAGAGATTAGTGGAAATTGAACCAAGAATTCGCTTTCCCATTCCTTGCTTAATCCCATATCGCGTTTGGCAACATTTGAGAAAAAGAATAGGATTATAATGCCAATTCCAAATCAATTACCTGTCCTCCTCTAGGTAAGAGATTAGTAGGAATTGAACCATGAATTCCCTTTCCCATTCCTTGTTTAATCCCAATTCCTTTGAAACAATCAAGGGATATTAAGTCTCCTACCCTCAAACTCCCAATCCCTCCTTGCAACACTTTCCAACCAAACGAGCTGAAAAAACACCTTACGCACATAACCTGCCGCAGATTGATTCCTATCCATGCCGATCCTCTGAGCATTGTTGCCATGCCTGGGGCTGGTGGCGGCAACCTCACGTATGGGAGGGTTGAAAACAAAAAGGCGTGCCCCCCTTCCCTCCCCTCTTCTCTCTCTCCCACGTTTCTCCCCCGCCTGGTCGTTGACCGCCAGATCCTGGGCCGACCCCGACCTGTCTCCGCCGGCTCTGCCGGTCGGAGATGGCGAGGGGGAGGTGCCGGAGCTGTAGTTAGGTGTAGCAGTAGAGGTGTCGGCTGTTTGCCGGTGTTTTGGAGTAGGTCGCTCGTCGCTTTCGACCAGCTCGGGCGCGTCCTGTGCTGGGTCTTCTTCCCAGGTGAGCTCCGGTGGTCTGAGCTCTTGGAGGAGGCCGTTTCTACAGGGATCTCCGCAAATAAGGTCGAGTCTGTCTTCCCCGAGTTTTGGTGGAGGCCTTGGATGTTTCTTCTTCTGCTGGCCGGCCGTGGTGGCGAGGAGGAGAGGAGCATCGATGGCCTGGCCTGCTTCTCGGGGAGGAAGGGGTCTTCCACGACAGCACATCGGCGCAGTGCTGTCTGGACGACTTCGAGGCACTCTGGTATGCTCCATCGGTGGGAGCTGCTGCTGTTTGCTCTGAAGTCGTGCCCCAGGTTCAATAAGCGTCTTCGTCGTTCCTGCTCTCCTTCTGGTGAAGCGATGTTGGTCTCCCTCCTCTTGGCCGGCCGTGGCGGCGAGGGAGAGGATGGAGACCAAGTTGCTGATGCTTGGGGGAGGCAGGTCATACCGCTGCTGCAAGGAGCTCATCACATGGTCGACAACGACGTCGCCATGATCCGCGGCCGTGAAGATTGCCGCTCAAATCGCTGTGTTGACAGCGTAACTGCTACCTCCAAGATGGAGGCCCTTGTTCGAGTTTCCTGCCGGCGCTACTCTCATCCCTGCTGCCAAGTGATTCGTTCCCGGCAGTTGGGTGCAGGAGGCCGGCTTCGGAGGCTCGCCGTCGGTGGAGAAGATCCTGGCCTTGATTGCTTTTCTAGATTTTTCCTAGGGTCTTTTGTGTTATTTGTTAGGACTGCTTTAGAGGCTTTATCTTTCCGAGGTCCTACTTGTAAATGTACCCACCGCCTTGATATTTAATGCAGCAATGGGGTCTTCTAGACCCCGCCCACCTTTCAAAAAAAAAAAAAACGTATGGGAGGGTTCAATCATCTTTTATCTGTTCGATCACATGCACACAAAGTTTGACCAGAAATTCTTCAATCCGCTATGTACCAGCTAGAGGTCAATTTCTTTGCGTACAGCATGCAAGCTGCTGACCTTAAATTTTTTAATGCGTGGTATGGTTCGAGTGCTTCCGAAAACTCTGATTTAGCATCTTATTATTTGCAAGTTTATTATCATTTCGAAGGTATTGATAATGGAGACGCTCAAGGATGCGGAAAGCCACCACAAATTATCTTCAATATTATGTTGCATGTATGTCTCTAGGCACTCTTTTAGTAATAATTAGCCTCGGAGTGCTCTTGAAAGTAGGAGTATTGTAGTCATTGCATGCGTACCAGGATGAGAACTGCTATACACAGATGATTTTCTGTCCGATGTTGAAATAAAACCGGGTGTGTTTTGATTACATGATCATCTTACCGTGCGATGGTTTGCCGTACACACGTCGGACAGGTAGTGTCGCGTGTGCACATCAATTCCGCTTCAGGATTACAACAACGATTCCCCGTGAATTCATGCCGTAAGTCAGCGAGAATTATTAATGTGGGCTTCCAATGTTGGAGTATGAATGATTTTATTTAGCTAATCAACGCTGCTATAGTATCTTCCGTGTATGTATCTGGGCTTTCTAATATAGACATTGGATATAGCACTTTATCAATATAATAGGCTCTTTCCATCGGCACACTAGCTACAAATTCGAGCAAAACCTTTAAGTCACCTGTACAAATTTTATTTGTATGCCCCTTCCAGATCAAAACCTACTCCCTTTAAATTTTTAAAAAGATGGTCGGAATAATTTAAATCCTATACGTCAGAAGCTTGACCAAAACTTATGACTCAAAAGGGATTTTTTTTTGTTTGGACTCTAGGAGTACATGAGCGGGCTACCTGAGTTTAGCATATTAGATTCTCTATGTTATAATTTACTACTCCCTCTGATCCATATTACTTGCGTTGAGATTGATGTACCTAGACATGTTTTACTGTTTGATACATCCATTTTAGCGACAATTAATATGGATTGGAGGGAGTACTATGAATAGGCTAATTTATTCGTTTCATATAAAATAGCGATCTTTTCTTTTGGACATATACATGCATGATTCCTTCATAATTGTGCTAACATTTTAAAGTATTTGTGTTAAAATTAACTTCTTGAAATCTATAAGTATGTGTTTTCATGCCCTATTGTTCGATCCAGATAAAAATAGCACGCAGCCGGAAATTCTAAGGTGCACGCATCAGTAAGCTCTTGGGTAAGAAAGAAAAGTATATTTCCAACAGTAAGCAATTTGAAAAAAAAAACATACTTCCTCCGTCCCAAAATATAAGGTGTCTAAGATTTAGTAAAAAAATCAAAGTTTTCTATGTTTGACCAAGATTATACAAAAATATAGATATTTACAATACTGACACAATATCAATAGATTCACCATAAATTATATTTTCTTAATGTGTCCATTCAATATTGTAGATATAGATATTTTTTCCTAAATATTTGGTCAAACTTATTTGACTTTTAAGCAATCCTTAGACGCATTATATTTTAGGACGGAGGGAGTATATATCAAATCTCAACCTCTCTAAATGCAAGTAAATATTGATGCAAAAGCGAGGAAAGACAATTATTTACTAACACAAATTGGTGTTTAAGAGTACTTTTTATGTCCATCATATAAAATCGCTTCTTTCTGCATGTTAACTTATGCAAGCGCTAAAACACGGACACATGTATGTGCTGTTTTTTTTGAATTTTTTTTGCCATTGTACATATTCATTTTCTGCAGATTTTGCCAGCCACTCATATAGGGTTGGCGCTTTATGTAACTAAGCCTGCATACAAAACAAATTTCTTGTATTTAGTGCGGATAGTATTTTACACTTCATGTAACTAAACCTGCATATATACAATGTTTCTACGGTTGACTATTGAATGTATTCTTTGAAGTATTTTGTTGTTATGACACGACTATCTTTTTTTTCTCATTTAATGATAGGATGTTTTCCAAAATTAAATTATGTTCTCTAATTAGATCCCATGGTCTTTAGATTTCGAGGTGGCTGATACACATAAAAATTTTATGGTCCACCGCAGCAACACCCTCAGATAAGGAAGGAACTCAACTTTTCATTGAGTGGGGATAATTCAGCCACACTTGGTGTGCCATCTGATCGTAGGAGGAATAGCAGAATTGTGAGACACACTGGTAATCATGTTCCTGCAAGGACTGATGCTTGGGATGGATTTGAAGAGAGAGAGATAGAGATCATCAGAAGTGGATGCCGAGCTTGCTACCAAAATCAACCACCTAAACCTTCCGTTGGTACATACAGATGGTCTCAATAACAGGAGTAGAGGACAGAAAAAAACAGTGGGTCGTCCAGGCCGAGGACGTGGAGCCAGACAAGAAGGTGTGTTCCAACCTGTTCTAGAATCTGCTATTCCCCTAGCCATGTACCCAACAAATCCGAGTTCTACTTTTCTCGCGGGCTTGGAAAGCGAGGAGATGATCCCGCCACTAAGAGGTCTGAGCTCAATGGTTTTCTCTGGTGATACTCTGATGGCAGATGCTGACCCAATTCTGGATAAAAGGGGCTCTGAGCAACAGGAGTGTGAATCTGAAGATTGCTCGAAAGCGCTAATGATTATGGGACAGAATATGCCGGAAGGAAAACTGAAGAAGGGCCGGTGTGATGGGGTGGAAGGCCCTGAATTAATTTCATGACTACCAAGTAGAATGATAATATATAGTATTGACTGTGCTGTTTGATGGAGAATATGCCTCCCAACAGCTACAGATATTGTCCCAATGCCAATGTTAAGAGCTTTCATCAAATACAAAAATGATGCCACATGCTTGTCGAAAAATATGGATCACGTTCGTTCAACAGAAAAACCTGGACAGAGCTAACCAGCCAGGCATGAGAAGCATACGAGTCTTATGATGCTTCCCTTAGCTATGTTCCTATCTAATGCCCGATTCCTCTATATACTCTTATGACGTATGTCGCTATCTATACATTTACACGAGCCGATACGTGGGAAGGTTAGCGGTTAGTCAGTAATCCAACGCCGTTATTATCACGATACACCTCTCTTATGCAACCTAATGAGGAAAGTGATGGACCTCACGGCATTCTGCAAGCGGCTGACAGGGAGTCCCTTCAGCGTTGGGTGAGACAGCTCTCTTCTGGGCTCTTGTTCCTGGGGGTTTTCTTTGCCCTTGGACTCGCCCGAGCTACAACTTTCTTCCTCACCATTCCCATCAATCTTAATTTTCTCCAGCTCTATTATGTCTTCGGTCTCAGGGAACTGGCAATATGCGGTATGGAGTCGGTCGTGGATATGTTCCATTCTCCCCAACCGCTCGTCTTCCCTGTCCAAGTCGATTAGATCCTGCACGGTCCAAAACATGACGATCAGCGAAACAGGCCTAGGTAGGTTCATCACCGTAGGTTATTGTGGAAGTAAATAACCAGACCTGCGCGGGAAAAGTTTTGAAGAGCGGAAGGAGCCGCTTTCTGCAGTATTGGTTGAATAGAAGGGTGAGGATGATGAGAGGTATGGTAAAGCCCGCGGCTACCGGTGATTCCTTGAGGCCGAATACGCCAAGGCAGATGATCTGGGTGAGCACCAGAGAGAAGATCACTGTGTTGTGCGCAATTGGCCAGTACAAGCCGCCTGTGTCATATCTCGTGCGGTACACGTTCAGCAGCTGAAAAAGATACATATGGCATTAGCATGTGGAACCGGTAGGTTCCAGCCTGGCAAATCAATACGAGATATTATTTTTCCTGTTTTATATTCGCGGATAGCAGTGTAAGCTACTGAAAGATGTCCACCTCCTATAATTGCAACATAGCTGTTCTACAAAAGTAAAATGGAACATAACACCGGACTCACTACAGAAAAATCTCTAGCTTCTCACCTGATTTCGGTATACGACATAACCCAGGAAGAAGTACACTAGCAGAAAAGGTAAGATCAAAGGCGCCAATACAGAGCATGTGAAGCCCAATAGTCCAAACAACAAAACTTTTGGTACTTCCGTGTGATAGGGGAATGACGGCACAAACTCTGTATCTTCTTTCATTCTCAGAATATATTTCCTTAAAAAGTTCCATATCAAACCAAAGAGTTGCATAAGTTCAGATGATAAACTGGCCCACCCTGAAGTCAGAACATAGGTGACGAAGAAGGTTGCCTGAAACGAAAACAGAATTGCAGAATAGCAGCGAAGTGTTAGGAGCAACTCTTAGAAAGGACAAATATAGTAATACTTGCACATGCAACAAGGGATTTACCTGCCCAGGTATAACCCTAGCGAGCTGGACAGGGATGTCCTTCGGGCTTGAAAAAAATTTCAACTGCTTTATGATGGTACCAGATACTACATTAACAAAGAATACATTCCAGATAAAGAAGTACAGCACTTTAATGCAAGCACTCCTCTTCCTTTCACTGTGAGATGTAGGGCCCTCCAATGTAGAAAATAACATCATTATTGGTGCAACGGTGTACAGAAATATTTGCAGGATGACACTGGGAAGGTATCCAGTTACTATCTGGATCATGTATCGGCTGCACACGAAACGAGAGGAGTCAATAGTGGTTCGAAAAAAAGAGGAGTCAATAGAAGCCACCTACAAATGAACAAAAGGGAACATCTCAGAGCACAAGATACACCAAACTAGAATACGTTTCAATCTGTCTAAATGTCAAAGATTTTCCATGTTGTTTCAAGTTTGAACTCTAAATAAGATATGATGCATACTAAGTCGACGAGTCAGTGGATATGAAGATGAACTTTAATACCAGAGTCAGTTCCAGAGCAACGTTGGTACTTACTTCGTCAATAACCCATTAAGGAAAGGAAATCTCTTTTGCAACACCTCTAGCTCAGTTAGACCTTGTATAAATGTCACCGGTGCAAGAAATATGATCATAAAAACAACAGAACCTAGAAGGGTAGCTATCCGTCGAATCCAAAGCTGCTTATAAGGAA
This sequence comes from Avena longiglumis, assembly GCA_030063025.1. Classification (NCBI taxonomy): domain Eukaryota; kingdom Viridiplantae; phylum Streptophyta; class Magnoliopsida; order Poales; family Poaceae; genus Avena; species Avena longiglumis. The sequence continues at coordinate 241,592,410 of CP125979.1, read as the reverse complement.
GCCAAATGTTTGACCAATACACATCATTTGGTTCTGGAGCTAGATCAGTAACCCACTTTGTAGGGTTCGATGTCTGAAGTATCTCTGACGCAACAAATGCTCCATACCGAGTTTTGAAAAATACAAAAGCAGCTGCACATTCCTGTGTATAGTTCCAGCACTGAAGTTACTGATTTACACTGACTTACTGATGAATTTCATAAAAGAACAAAATGTCTGCAAAATTACAAAGCAAACCTCATTATCTGTGTTAAGGACAGAATCATTCAGGTCAGCTTTCCCACTGCTCTGTACAACTTCATCAGTGGGCAACAACTGGAACGAATTCGAAGAGGCTCCACAAAGACAACACCTGTATGTAATTGCTTTGCAGCTCTGATCAACCGTAGTGTCCGTGAAATGTTTCAACTTTCTACATGCGTTCTTCGCACCAGTCTGCAGCATATGAAACAGTTTTACTCCAAAAGCTGAAAGTGGCATACTAATGTGCAGTTAAAATGTACAAATCCAAATCAAATGGTTTGAGATCAATTCACTAATTTACAGAGAACAAAATATATCATATGGAAAGGAATGTGCAATATCACAAATGCTTTTACAGATAAGTACAAATCCAACTCAAATGATTTGGGATCATTTCAGTAATGCATGACAACGAAGATATCATATGGAAAGAAATGTGAGTATCGCAACTAGTTGTCCCATACACACTATAGTGATTACTGAACCAGAATAAGAGTAAGCCGAGGGTTACCAATATTAAATCATAAAAATACTGCCATGGCAGTTTTGCTGCACTGCCCCTCATCCCCAACCCCCAAGCAATTATAAACGTTGCATGAGAATTTCTTACCATTATCTTCTGAACTTTCCCAGATTTGTAAACAACTTGATGGAATAGGTAACTTGATGCATGGTACTTGGTGAAGAAATCATCAACATCACTACTGCATGATTCTTTCGTTTTCTTTGGTATTCCACGAACAAGCACAGTAAACTGGCCTGGACTGGGTGTTGCACGTTTAAGATGAACGAGCCTCAACTTCGCAATGTGCCTGTACTCCTGTAAGATTGATCGGGTAGAGAAAAAACATTAGATGTGTTCCTCAGTATGAGGATATAGAATACTCATATCTATGAACAAGAAACTTACAAGATATAGGAGAATGCAAGCTACTGCAGATATTACGTAGAGGACTACACAATGAACCCAAAGCCTGCAATGCAACCACCACATAAAATGAATACAAAAGTATGCATATTGCGCTAACATGCATGTTCTTTTCTCGTATTTTGAAGACTGGAGACATACACGGAACTAATCAAGTCCAGTTAGAGGCAAAACAAGGTAAGACTACAAATATCAATAATGAATGCAGCAAACCAGAAACTAATATACAATTTCAGTCTTTCATACAACCACCTTATGATAAACTTAAAACAAATTGCTCGGCTCACCATCTTGATTGCACTTCCACATTCCCAATTGTGAAGATATCCAATTGTTCTGAAGGAATCCGATGATGAGGTATATTTTGTCCAAAATAATTCAGAGGAAGAATTCCAAACACACAGAGAAGGGCAGCTAGGGAAAAGATGCGTATGCTGCAGAAAAACGAATGTATCAGTGTGCAAAATTTGGATTCTGAGGTTAAACAAACCAGTAGAAAAAGGAGTCTAACAGAAAAGAACAAAAAAGACAGATCGATGATTCTGCATGACAGCATTAAAAGCAGGTCTACTTTATAGGCAGCGGCCAGAGCTACAGGTTTTCGTCTCCAACTGATTCAGGTTATAGGTACATGTTAACAAGCTCATCAATCAGATGTGGATGCCTTGTAACCAACACAATAATGATATGAAGGGATACATGGAAATTTGGTGTACCTGAATACTAGCATTCTATTGAAAGCAACAGCATCCAACCCAGCAGCTGCCACGAGGTCTTCCTCTGTACACTGCAGGGCTTTCACGATCCAGCCAGCGGACGGAACAAACCTCTCCAAAATAAAAGCCTCTCGGAGCCGATTATGGTCCTCAGCGATCCTCCGGCCGAAGTAGACCCTGATGTTAGCTGGCTGCTTTCTCAGAACAGAATAGAGCGACAGAAAGAGCACACAAAGTCCAATGTTGATGCCCGCAGAGGTGAGAAGCGCACTGATCTTCATGGCTTCCTATCGAGCCAGTCAGTCCACAACACAGCACATATGTCATCTAAATAGGCACAGAAGCATGATCCTTGGCACCCTGAGCACCTAGAGGTATAGAAAGAGGAATTTAGATATTACTCAACACAATTAGTATGCAGACTTAATTCTCAACTGCACAGTGGCATCACTGCCAGTTTCCAATCTCAGAAAAAGAGTCCCAGCATAAGCATATATGTTCATACCAAAATGTGCTTCACAATTTCCCCCATTTACACCATATTCAGAATGGATACAGTTACTTTGCGTAGGTGTATTTTTTTTAGTAATCTCTCCAGTTGGCTTAAAGATGTGGTTTGGACATAGGTGGAGTCAAAGTCATGAACCAGGAGTGCCACGGAATATTAAGATTAGATGTTTGAATTTGATATATGTGTCTCGTAAAGTGTTGGGTGCGTTTAACCAATAAATAAACACATACTATATTATTAAAAAGGGAGTACACCCCGAAGCTCTCGTATCCAGATAAAGCTGAAGCCAGCGAATATATATGATGGGCAGGGAGAGCACCGTGAGCAACTGAGCATTGCAAACTGGAGGTGGACGAATCCGAGCTGTCCGGTTGAGCTGGAAGCAAACAGGTAGGGTAGATTCGATGTTTGGGGGATTAGCTTGCGTGCCCGCACCAGCAACAACAGGCTATTCCGCAGTAGCTTAAACTAAATTAAACCTAAAAACTGGAAACAATGGTACTAGGAAATAGCAGTACAATGTTAACTGCAGAATCAAGCTTCCGAACTTGGGAGTCGATTGACGAACATAATGCGGCGGGTGGGTTGGTAGGTTGGGGTGGGGCAGGGTCAATGAAAACTGAAGCGGAAGAGCATCGAAAAGTAACTGAAAAAAATTTGGCGGGATTTGTTGCGCGAAGTCGAACTAATCTGCCGAAGTAAAGTAGTAGCAGCAGAGTTGAAAAAAAAAAAGAGGAGGAATCCGTTACCTCCAAGTCGCCGGGATGCCGCCCGCGTAACACCCAAATCGAGCAAGCGAGCAACCCGCCGTACTCCCGCAGAACCCTACGCCGTCACGCGACCAGCGAAAATCATCATCAGGAAACAAAAAAACACTAGTAACCGGGAGCGTCGGCGGAGAGGGGTAGCGGAGCGAGAGCAGACCTGGATTGGAGGAGCGCGGGATGGCGGCAATGGCGACGGGGTCGGGGGTGGGCAACAGGAGGCGGAACTCGTGGCCGGAGATTGGGGGACGGGAAGCAATCCTTCGCTGCTGTGCCTGTCAGGTTTGTGGGCGAGGTCGAGAGCGAGAGGAGTTGATGATTCCAAGTTTTATTTCAACGGAGTCCATCTACTCTTGTTCGTACGCCACAAATAATAAAAGGAAAAGAGAATAGATGGAGGCGGGACTATGGCGGCGGCGGGGCCCACGGGGGAACGTGGTGTGTGCTGGTTCGTCGGAAGGGCCCACTCGCGGCCGGTCGGACCGGATCCGTGTCGCTCTTGCTGCTTACGTGGTGCGTCCGCGTCCGCGAGCCGTCAGATAACAGAAGAGCAACGGTCAAGATGAGGCCACGCGTGCGTGCTGCGTGTCCTTCACTTTTTACCCGTTGGGAGACGACGGCGATCGCGCGTGCCGTTGCCGACCAAGTAGTTTATGCGTGCCGGATTTCCAACCCAGCACAAACCGTGTCCACGATCCCTTCGTGACTCGTGTGGGTAGAAATAAATTAGAAGTAATTGCATCATCTTTGCTTTGAAGCTAATTAAGATCCGATAATAATAATTATTCGCAAAAAAAAAGATCCGATAATAATTATATTAAGTCTAGGGGAAGCAGAGCAGGTGAGCTGATCGGAGACCACACGATCGAGCCAGGACAGTGACGTTTCCCGAAGAAGAAGCATGGGCCGGCCGAGAAGGAAAGAAAAAAGGAGTGGACACGTGATGTCGGCATCTGTCTTCAATTAGACTAGGGAGAAGGCTGATGCAGGTTGCGCGCCAATACGGATCGTATTCAAAGATTTCGGCCTGCCTGCAGGTTGGCACGTGTCGGAGATGGACGTTCGCGGCCAGGCAGTAGGCACCGCCCGCTTCATCCATCCACCTCCACGCCAGGTCGTACATAGCGTCTTGTCCTTTTTATCTTCTGATGATAATCTCACTGTAACACACCGTGCCTATTCGGAACTCTAGCTGCTCTCTTTTCGACACTATGCTAAGAGAAAGGAGACCGTGTTTGGTGTTTGTTTCCGGCAAGTGTGTTAGGCATATCGATCATCCTAGATAACCTAAATTTATAGGACAATACTACGGGATAATTTTCCAAAATCTACCGGGTCCCGTACTGACACGTGTCCTCTAAAATCTTTAAAATCTCGTTTTTGCTATAAAACATACCCGTTTTTGCTACAAATTTGCTACATGTAGCAGAAAACGGTTTGACTCAGAAAAAAGAAAAACAAACTGGACCTCGCCGGAGACCTCACCGACGACCGTGTAGCGAAAATTTGTGCTAATATAACAAATCCTACCTCGCCGGAGAACTCTTCGAAAACTTTGTAGCAAAAAAAGTACTAATGTAGCATGACGGACTTCGCCGGAAAATATCATCGAAGACTCGCTAGGAAAAACCTCGCCAGAGACCTCCGTAGAAAAAAATTACGATATTGTAGCAAAACCACAAAACGGTGGTAGCAAAACGATAGAACAGATGTAGCAAAAAATTATTTTAATATAGCAAAATAAACATCGCCGACTGGAGACCTTGAGCGCTTGTAGCAAAAAAATTTGTGCGAAAGTAGCAAAAAATATGCCAAAGTAGCAAAACACCGACCAAATAGAGTAGCAAAGATCGAAAATTGTAGTAGCAAAGTTGAACACCCTAGGTAGCATTGTCGTTGTTGGAGGCCATGGATGCGGGATTCCGGCGTTGTGCATGGACGTACAACAGCGGGTAGCTGCAACAGTTGTGGGGCATAGAGAGGCGGAGGGAGCCATCGGGGCAGTCGAGGATGCACCACACGTCAGAGCCTCGCAGAATCCCTCGCGCCGGTTATAGCACATCACGTCAGTGGTCCGAGCTCTCGGCCATGGCGGACGTACGAAGATGGAGAAGAAGGTAGGGAGAAGCCGGAGGCATGGTGGAGCGGTGACGCCGGTCGTCATCCTTGCGACGTTGCGGAGAGGAGCGGGCTCCAGGTGGCACTGCGGCACGAGCAGCGGGCTCCAACCTGGAGGATCAAATCGTTCAATCCCCTGGAGACACCCATAATTGATTCTAATAGCTAAATGCCCACGCGTTCGGTGCGGATCACCGTCTCCGTGTCTCTCAAGTTTCATTCATTGTTTAAAACAGTTTCATTCATTGTTTAAAACACATTCCAAAATGTCAGAAGAAATCAGAAAAACATATTTTCATGTACCTCCGGACATTCTATGTTGCCACAGAAATTTTCAGAAAAATGGATTCTTTTGGGTCCTACGTAAAAAAAAGGCAAATCCGGATGCCCCGACTTGTCTACGATTGGATTTTTTCTATCTTTTTATACGAGTCAAATAAAATGTTATTTTTCACCGAAAACTTGTGTGTGAATACAAAACGCTTTATTTGCCAGGTCGTTTGTTGGATTGTTGTCCTTTTTTATCTTCTGATGATGGTCTCACTGTAACACCGTGTTTATTCGGAACTCTAGCTGCTCTCTTTTCAACACTGTGCTAACAGAAAGGAGACCGTTTTTTTTTGTATGTGTTAGGCATATTTATCGTGCTATAGCGATAACCTCAATTATTCCTATTCTCCATAATTGATTATGCTAGTAGCTAAATGCCCACGTGTCGGTGATGAGTGAAATTTAAGAGACACGGTGATCCGTACCGATGAATTTCACTCATTGTTTAAAGTCATATTTTAAAATGAAGCCGAACCCCTTTAAGAGACTCGATGCAAAATTGCGAGTTGTGGCTAAAAGACTTTCTTGTTGGAGCTCCAAATTCATCGGGAATGTTAAGCTACAGATCCTCCTAGCCACAGAGTTGATCCTCCGCTTTGATGTTGCCATGGAGAGTAGACAACTGTCGCCTCAGGAGCGTGGACTGCGTTGCCTTCTCAAGAAGAAGCTCCTGGGACTAGCTTCCCTTGAGAGGACGCTGGCACGACAAAGATCGAGGATCCTCTGGCTACGAGAGGGAGATGCATGCACTCGCTTCTTCCACACTAATGACAGTCATCGGAGGCGTAAGAACTTCATAAATCATCTCCTGGTGGACAATGTGCGGATCTCGGACCACGCAGAAAAGGCAGAAGCCATGGACACTTTCTTCGAGAACCTGCTCGGTGTGGCAGGAGACAGGGCGTTCTCTTTGGACTTGGACTTCTTAGGTGTACAATCGGTTGATCTCCAACACATTGATAGTGCATTCACGGAGGAGGAAGTTTTGGCAGCCATCAGAGGCATGCCGTTGGACAAGTGCCCTGGACCTGATGGATTCTCTGCCCGCTTCTACGTATCTTGTTGGAGCATCATCAAGGAGGATGTTATGGATGCTTTCCACTCACTCTCTAGGCTGGATAGCCGTGGGTTTGGATCGGTAAACAGTGCTTTGGTTACTCTCCTACTGTAGCATCCCAGTTGTCTAACACCTGTAATGCTACATGTTATAATAATAAAAAGGGCCACTTCCAACATATAATTGTTGCATCATCATCATATCATGCTCATGTCATCATGTCACCTTGCATTTGAGCACCATATAAAACCCTTTCTTGTTTGGTTCTTATCTCATGTGCATGATTAATTGTAGATGCCTCTTGATATTGTATTTGTTTCTTAATATATTGTTAAATGCCCAAGTTGAGTTGAGGGCATCTCTCTTATTGACTCCACCACCTTTTCTTTCACCACCTTATAATTCCACCATCCAACTAATCTGAGCTTGGCATTTTGTTGAATTATCTCTAGCTCATGTTGGTTGGTTGGGTTCCACCCATAATATTTTGCTTGGCCTTGCCCACCTTTTGGGAATGCAAGGATTAATGCCACATAAAATAATGTTGTTTTCACAATATAACTACATGGAAAATATTGTTGTATGGGCCATGCAAGTGCCACTTTTCTCTTGGCTTTGGTAAGTTTTTGGCTTTGTTGGCATGGATCATCTTTTCTTGGTTTAAATCTTGTTTTGGGCTTGTAGTTTTCTTCACCATAACATCTATCTCTATCTCCCTTAGCTAACCTCTATCCCCATGCCCCATGCACACCCATGTGCTCATGAGGCATGCACCAACCTAAAACCACCTCTCCTCTTGGGTCTTGCTTGGTCATTGTTGGAGCATGCATGGACCAAAGAAACACCCATCATCACATGATCATCTCTCTCTCCCTCTTCCTCTTTTTCTTGCCTTGATCTTGTTAGGGCTTGTTTGGAGCTTGCATGATCAAGTTAAGTACCACCTCTTTCTTACCCCTCTTAGCAAAACCCTAAAACCTACCACATGCCATCTCCCCATCCTAGCTAAACAAAAACCCTAATCTACATCTCCCCTAAACAAAACCCTAACTACCCCTCCTCTTCCCTACTTCCTAGCTTGGCCACACCAAACCCTGCCCCAGCTCGCCACCCCCTCTCCCTACTCTAGCTTGGCCCCCTCTTTCCTGGCCCCACCTAGCTACCCCATCTAAGGAAAACCCTAGCCGAGCCAGCCTTCCTCTTCCTTTTCCCTCGATCTCTCTCGCCTTGTTGCCCAAGACCTAGCCTCGACTGCCACCCCACCGCCACCCTCCTCTAGTGCCCACGCCGCCAGTGCCTGCTGCGTGCCATGCACGTGAGGAGGCAAAAGGTGGCCGAGGCCACCTTCCCCTCCCCCACGCAACCCCACCTGCCCCCTCTCTTCTTATCCTCCCCCTCGCCTCACAGACGTCCCCAGATCCGCCCAGGGGCCCTGCCTCGCTCCCCTCCTCTGCCCTCCTTCTCCACCGCCTCAGCTCCCTCTCGCCGGCCACGCCGTCTACCTCGCCAGCACACACGCACCCGGAGGCGGGCGCGGAGCTGCAGGTGTCGAGGAAGGCCGGAAGCTCGTCTGCGACGCCCCTGGAGCCAGACGCGAGGAGGAGAAGCCCCAGGAGCCTGCACGCCGGCGCTGCCCCGTCGATCGCCTGCACCTCAAGCCTCGCCACCGCCACCAACACCACCGCGGTAAGCCCCTGACCCCCCTAGACATGCTCTGGCCCCGCCTCGTTTCCTGCCGACGACGATCGTTTCCCGAAAGCACACCGCGTCTGCGGCGTGCACTGCCAGACCGCATCTCGCGAGAACCTCTTCTAGCCTCCCTCCTTCCCCGCCAACAAACCCCAGCCTGCACCGTGGTTGCCGCCATTGGCGCGTCCGCGGTCGCGGGATCGAGCCCGGCGCGCCCCTGTTTTTCCCTCTGTCGCGCAGTGTCGATTTTCAGTTCGTCAGGCGACAGAGAAGATCCACAGTAGAGTATGCCTTTTGCAGATAACCCCCTGGCTCCCTTTTTCCCTCAACCCGCGCTCCCCACACCCCACCTGTCAGTGTCGCTGCTGTTTTGCAAAAAGGATCCTGGCAAACTTGTTAATCAACCCGCGGTCCTCCTTCGTTCCAGCCACTGGCGTATGGGTCCAGATGAGCCTGGCCCCACATGTCAGTGACTAGGGCTAGGGTAGGCTGAGTAAGAAAACTTTCTAGAGTCTGGTTAAATTCAAAGTTTTGTTTAAATGATTTCAAATTCAAATTCAATTCAGATTTCAAATAACTTTTCCTTTGTAATTCAAAATCACACAAATGATATATGTTTGGATATCAGAAAAATGCCAGGATTTCAAATATGACATTCAAAATTGCCTTTTGCACATTTAAATTCCAAGTTTATTTAAATTACACCAATTTCCACTAGAATTTAAATAATCAATAACTTTTGATTTATAATTCCAAATTTAGCAAATGATATGTCTAAAATGATCAGCTCGACGAGACCTTTCTGTTTATGCCATCCTTGACCTCAATTGCAGCATGCATCATATAAATATATAGTGAACAGCAACTGTTATGGCAACAAATGTGATTCCAAAACCCCATTAAAATGATATTACTTGTCTTCCACACCTCACCATGCCATGCTACCTTAATGCCATGTAAATTGTGCATCATTCATCATGGCATGATTGTTTGCTTGACGCATCTTATTCACATGCTTGTGCTCTATATTCATGTTGGCCTTGTTTGTTTGGTTTTTCTCGGATAGACACTGAGCAGGGGTTGTATCAAGAGAACCAGGAGCACTACCCAGATCCGTCCCTCGCTTCAACTGAGATATCAGGCAAGCACTTCCACATGCTTGCATACATACAGTACCTATTGCCTCTATCTTATTCTTGCATCATTGAGTCGCGAATGCATTAAATTGAATCCCAAGTATGCATAGCCTTTACTTTTAAACCCCACCAAGCTTGTTCCTCCATCCCATGAGCCACTACTATAGGAGTTGTTTGAGCCATGCGAGTCGTAGAACAGCATGTGTAGGGTATGTGAGAGTCTGTTGTATAATGAGGTACCTAAACAACTTAATCTGAGCAGTAGTGGGATAACTAAAGAAAGTGGCACCGGTGAGCAACATCTGCTATTTGGTTTTTCCTGCTCACTTGTGTCCTGTAAGACCCCGAGTACTTGATTCCTGTTCCTTGTTTTATCGCGCTATCCACATCCGGGAGGTATATGGGACCCCCCTGGGCCAGAGCTTGATTCAGTCTTATTTCTTGGGGCCATAAACTAGTTTGAGGTTTTATTTACTATCCTGTACTTATGCCATGCTACTTCTGTATTTCCTTTTTGTGCGAGGAGCACACTGTACTGTTTAGGTAAGCGTAATGTTTTCGCGGTATCGACAAGCCCAGCCACACTTTCGGGTTCCCAGTCGTTTACAGCCATTGTCGCAAACCTTGAGTCCGCCTCGGAGTCACCGGCTTCGCTATGGTCTACTCAATGGGGTGGCCCTCAAATATTTCTGAATCTTGTGATTGTTCACCGTGAAAGCCTCGTTGGGTTTTGATTTGGTTTTTCCGAGGTTGATCGAGCGTGTTGCTATTGGTGCACCCGGCCGGTAAAACTTTCAAAGCCGTGTCCGCGGATATGGACGACTTGGAGCAGTTTCTTGATCATAGACAAGCATAACTAAAGTACCGCTTTAATCGACTAAGTAACTTGACTAGTAAATAGTGCAACACTCATGGAATGGTTAATAAAATTGCCAACGGATGGGGTTGTTCGTCCGCTTCCTTGTCGGTAAGGTGGAGGAGGAGGATGGATCTGTTGAGATTACCATTATAATCATTGTTCTTAATTCACGGACATCCGCCTATCATTGGTTAGGCGGATGGTTAGCGCTTATCTGTAGAACTGCTAGGGTTTATCTTTCGCTGCAATTGCGCTACCTGTGTTGTGTCCCTTTAGAGGCATTAAGACTTGCCGAAAATTTAGGGTCTCACACGATAAATTATTGGTTCGGATGGACGGTACCTTCGCAGACGGATCTTCGGTGGAAGAAGCCAAGATGTGGGCAACGATCGCTCGGTGTAGAGATTCCGGAACGGGATCCGTGAGACTGTAGTTGGGATGTGCTTATTTCTATGGCATCTTATGCCGATTTGCTTCTTATCCGTACTCGGATTTTGTTTGCCGCCCGCATGATACTACGATGTGTGTTGTATGAGGAAGTATCCTAAAATATAGATCTATCTAGGTCATTTGAATCTTGCCGTATGACGTTGCTATATTTCCTTTCTTTCTAGATGGTATGGCTCGATGTACTCTTGTATGGTGGCTTGCGACATACCCACTTGTGTACGTAGTTGATCCTTCGCCGACACGCCGCCAGACAGTCCCGTTGAGAGGGTAGTGGTTGGGACGTCGAAAGGACTACCAAAGGAGTGGCTTTGGGCCCCACCGTACTATTTCAACCACTACCACTCATCCAGGCTTGCATCTAGGAGCGTAATTCACCAAGGTAGTTACAATTGGTATCAGAGCCATCCCGACCTTCAGGGTTTCAGCCAAACGGTCGTTGTCAGTCTAGCAAATATTTTGGTAGTTATGTATATTAGGGAAAAACAAAACGCGAGAGTAGGACTGCTTCCACTTTTCTTCTTACCCTCCCACCCACCCTTTTCTGGTAAGGAAGTGCAACGTTTTCAATCCTCTTCTCAAAGTTCAAACTAGGATTCACGTGTTCTGGGTTTCCATAGTACCATAGGTTGTGTGTGTGTGTGTGTAATCCCTTGTCTACCTGTTGCATCCAAGTTGTTATCTTATCTGCCTTTGGTTATCAACTGTTGGTACATTCCATACCGACAGGCTTTTGCAAACCGACGCAATCTATCTTCGTCTTTGTATCCGACGCTATCTTGTTTGGGGTGTTCGTTTCCGTAGTTACCAATCTTTAGGTTTCGTCGTGAGAAGAAGGGGTTAGGATATGTGTTCCACTTGTTCATGTGCGGAGTAATGATTTGAGTGCGGGATGGAGTCGCGACCATACCACTACTCTTGTCATTCGCTTTTGTATATTGAATCGGTAGAGTCACTAATCTTGATTCGTTAAGTAATTTTGCGCATCTATTGGTACTCTAATGCCAAAATTTGTGGAAAATTTTTCTTTGATATATTTGTGTACCACACTCCTTTTCAGTCGTGTGCGATATGCTTAATATCTTTTAGGTGCTATGAACTTTGTTGATATTTTAATATCATCTCAGTAAATTGTATCCTTTAATCTTGGTTAATTCCATCTTGGTACTATTTTGGATTATTATCATTCTCCATTATAGTACTGACTTGAGTTTTATATCAATGACAGGATGGCTCCCCCACGCCATACCGAAGAGGACATACCTCCGGAACTGGGCTCAGCGCTGTCAAACATTGCTAATGCTTTGGCAGCCATGCAAGAGAACCAGCAGCGCTTTGAGGAGAGTGTCAGAAGAAACGAGTTTGCTCCACTACCTCCCCCTCCCAAGCGTGGAGACATCAAGAGCTTCCTCAAGTTCAACCCTCGTCAGTTTGATGTGTCTGACCGACCTCTTGACGCGGATGATTGGTTGCGTGAGATCTCAAGGTTGCTCGAGACTGCTGATGTTCCGGAACAGGAGTGGGTCAAGTGTGCTACTCACCTTCTCAAGGGAGATGCGACTCTTTGGTGGGAAAACTACTTGAAGGCAAGCTGCACTGGGTTCCAGCCAACTTGGGAGAGGTTCACTGCAGCTTTCAAGGAGCAGTTTCTCTCAGAGATTGTAATGGAAAGGATGAAGGAGGCTTTCCTCAACCTCAAGTGGAAATGATAACGCCAACACCTACATCAGAACTTCATGAATCTATCTCGTTATGGTGGTGATGAGGTATCGATGACAAGAAGAAGTAAAAGGTTCAGTAAGGGCTCAATGCGTCGATCAAGTATGCAATCACGCATGCAAGACCGCAACCTTCCTGAACTACAAGACACAAGACTGCAAGAGGAGGCAAGGTGCAAATGTTTGAGGAGTCCAAGAAACACAACAGGATGCATCAAGCTCCAGCTATGGCAGCTCCTTCTAAGGGCGTGTCGGGTTCCTAACACCCCACCGCCGCTCCGGCTCCCCAAGACCGCAAGTTTTGAGCCAAGGCCAAACTTCACCATCGGCTCCTGTGGGCTACAACAACCATTACCCGAGCGCTGGCGGAGTCCTCAGCTACTACGCTCAAGGCCCACATGGTGCTTGTTTCACATGTGGAGATCATGGACATCCCAACTGAATCGCCCAATGAAGAACAAAGCTCTCCTCCACCCCGCCAAGATCTCGCAACAAGCTCTCCTTGGTTCGTGCACCACCGCCTCGGGCTCTCAACATCAACACTAAGCCCGGTTCTGCGGTTCGTGCTAATCGCGTCAACGCCTCAAGCCGAGCTCGACCGGAGTTGTGATGGGTATGCTTTCCGTTAACTCAGTCCCTGCACGAGTTCTCTTTGATTCTGGTGCATCGCATTCTTTTGTTTCGATGAAGTTTGCAAGTGAGAATGGGTTAGCGTCAGATCCTCTTCCCAAGCGGTTAATGGTTCTTTCTCCTAGAGCAAATATGGTAGCATCTAAAATAATTCATGGCAATCAAGTTGAGATTGGTGGCTCTTCATTCTTGGCTTCTTTAATTGTTCTGGGCAATTCTGACATTGATGTCATCTTGGGCATGGATTGGTTGACAAGAAATGCATGTGATTGATTGTCTTTGAACGCCGGTGTCTCAAGATTCCTCAAGGCCATATAGTCTTTTCTCCAAGTCGACTCCTGTGTCCAGCTCTATTCCTTGGCGGCTCGAATGATGATGCTATGGAAGCTATTCGAGTGTACCAAAGGGTCCGTGAGTTCCCGATGTCTTTCTGAAGAGTTGCTGTATGCCTCCGGATCGCGAGGTTGAATTCGTGATTGAGCTTGAACTCGAACGGCTCCTATCTCCAAGAGGCCATATAAAATGGGTCCTTCCGAGTTGGTGAACTCAAACGACAACTTGATGAACAAGAGAAGTTGGGTTTCATTCAACACAAGACTTCTTCTTGGGTAGCCCAACAATCTTTGTGAAGAAGCGTGTAACCGATAGACTCGTGTTGACTACCGGGCTCTCAATGCTAAAACCATCAAGAACAAATATCCTCTCCTCGGATAAATGATCTTTTGATCGCCTAGCGTGAGCCGTGGTGTTCTCTAAGCTGGACTTGAGAAGTGGTTATCACCAAATCAAAATTCAAAGAATATGTGCCCAAAACATCTTTCACCACCCGCTATGGCCTGTATGAGTACACGGTCATGTCTTTCGCCTCACCAACGCACTCGCTACCTTCTCAAGGCCGATGAACTCCGCTTTCATGGAGTACCGGACAAGTTTGTTGTGGTATATCCGGATGACATTCGTCTATTCCAAGTCTAGGAGGAGCATGAAGAACACTGCGGTGTCTTAAACAAGCTTCGTGAGAACCGCTTGTATGCAAAGTTCTCAAAGTGTGAGTTTTGGCTGCTCAAGTAACATACCGGTCATGTTATCTCGCCAAGGGCATTGCAACAACCCGAAACCGTGAAAACAATAGTTGAATGGCTTCCTCCTACTAATGTCAAGGAAGTGCGGAGTTTTCTCGGCCAGCTAGCTATTGTCGCCGCTTTGTTCGTAACTTCTCGAAGATAGCAAAGCCTCTTACCGATCTCCTCAAGAAAAGTAAGAAGTACTGTGGACTCCTGCATGTCAAGAAAGTTTTGAGACACTCAAAGAGAAGCTCACTTCCACACCGTCTTGGTTCCTCCGGATACATCCAAGCCTTTCCAGATATCATGACGCCTCTTTGCAAGGATTGGGTGCAGTCCTTATGCAAGAGAAAGTGGTTGCTTATGCCTCGTCGATTGAAGACGCATGAAATCAACTATCCCACACATGACCTCGAGCTAGCAAAGATTGTCTTTGCGTTGAAGCTATGGAGGCACTACTTGCTTGGTAATCATGTGAGATCTTCTCGGACCACAAGAGTTTGAAGTATATCTTCACTCAACCTGATCTCAACCTTCGCAGAGGAGATGGATCAAGCAATCAATGACTTTGATGTGACCATCAACTACACTCGTGCAAAGCAAACGCGTCATGGCGGATGCGCTTAGCCGTAAAGCTTATGTCAACAACCTCATGGTAGAAGAGCAATCCTCTCTTGTGCGAGGAATTCCCACCGAACCAGCAATTGTGGAAAAAGGGCATCTCGAACCTTCCGCTACTCCTCTCTTGGAAGAACAGATTCGCTCGCCTTGGTGACCAGACACCAAAAAGCTCATCGCTAAGCTTGACCTTCCAAGTATGAGTCCTTCCATGTTGATGATCAAGGCACGCCTCTTCTTTGAACATCGGATGTTTGTTCCAAACTACCCGGTCCGAGAGACCAAGTTCTCAAGGAGGCACATGATTCGGTTCTTTCTATCCATCCCGGCAAAGACAAAGATGTACATGGACTTGAAAACACAATCTGGTGGCCTGGTTGAAGGTATTGTGCCAAGTATGTCTCGAATGTGATGTCTGTCAGCAGAGTCAAGGCTGTCCATCGAAACCATTTGGTCTTCTACAGCCATTGAAACCTCCGGAATGGAAATGGGAGAAAGTAGAGATGGACTTCATCACCGGCTTTCCAAGGTCGCAAGGGCAACAATGCAATTTTGTTGTCATCGACAGGCTTTCTAAAGTGGCTCATTTCTTCCCATCAAAGAAACAATTTACGAATTTGATTGAGCTCTATATCAAAATTGTCTCTCTCATGGGGTTCCACTTGAAATCAGTTCGCACTGTGGGAGCATCTTCACCTCAAAGTTCGGGAGAGTTTCCAAAAGATTTGGGAACAAAGTTGAACTTCAAAGATCGCTTACCACCCTCAGTCGCAAGGACAAGTGGAGAGGATCAATCAGATTCTGGAGGATATGCTTAGAGCTTGCGTCATCTCTTTTGGCATGAAGTGGGAGGAATGTCTTCCATATGCTGAATTCTCCTACAACAACAGCTTTCAGAAGAGTCTATAGATGGCACCATTTGAGGCTCTCTATGGTCGCAAGTGCAGAACTCCGATTGGTTGGTCAGGTGCAGGAGAAAGAATCTGGTTTGGCCCTGACATTGTGACTCAAGCAGAGGAGAAGGTGCATATCATTCTAGAGAACCTGAAGATTGCTCAGAGTCGTCAGAAGAGCAACTACGACAGGAAGCACACAGATATGGTATATGCCCCTGGTGATCTCGTCTACCTTCGTGTCACGCCCATGAGAGGAACACACCGCTTCGGTATCAAAGGAAAGTCGGTTCCTAGATACATCGGTCCTTTCAAGATACGTGGTAGAAGAGGAGAAGTTGCTTATGCCTTGGAGCTCCCGGAAAAACTCAAAGTCCATGATGTTTTCCACATCTCTCAGCTCAAGAAGTGCTTCAAAGACCCCGGCAAGACCGTGGATCATGAGCTAATCGACCTCCAAGAAGATCTGTCTTATCAAGAACACCCCACCAAAATCCTTGAGACCGCAGAACGAAGGACTCACAACAAGTCCATCAAGTTCTGCAAGGTGCAGTGGTCACACCATTCTGTTGATGAAGCCACATGGGAGCGTGAAGATGAACTCCGTGCCAACCATCCTTCTCTTTTTGTATCTTCTTCTTCTTCCTAGAATCTCAAGTAGATTCCTGCTTAGTGGGGAGAGTTGTAGCATCCCATTGTCTAACACCGTAATGCTACATGTTATAATAAAAAGGGCCACTTCCAACATATAATTGTTGCATCATCATCATATCATGCTCATGTCATCATGTCACCTTGCATTTGAGCACCATATAAAACCCTTTCTTGTTTGGTTCTTATCTCATGTGCATGATTAATTGTAGATGCCTCTTGATATTGTATTTGGTTCTTAATATATTGTTAAATGCCCAAGTTGAGTTGAGGGCATCTCTCTTATTGACTCCACCACCTTTTCTTTCACCACCTTATAATTCCACCATCCAACTAATCTGAGCTTGGCATTTTGTTGAATTATCTCTAGCTCATGTTGGTTGGTTGGGTTCCACCCATAATCTTTTGCTTGGCCTTGCCCACCTTTTGGGAATGCAAGGATTAATGCCACATAAAATAATGTTGTTTTCACAATATAACTACATGGCAAATATTGTTGTATGGGCCATGCAAGTGCCACTTTTCTCTTGGCTTTGGTAAGTTTTTGGCTTTGTTGGCATGGATCATCTTTTCTTGGTTTAAATCTTGTTTTGGGCTTGTAGTTTTCTTCACCATAACATCTATCTCTATCTCCCTTAGCTAACCTCTATCCCCATGCCCCATGCACACCCATGTGCTCATGAGGCATGCACCAACCTAAAACCACCTCTCCTCTTGGGTCTTGCTTGGTCATTGTTGGAGCATGCATGGACCAAAGAAACACCCATCATCACATGATCATCTCTCTCTCCCTCTTCCTCTTTTTCTTGCCTTGATCTTGTTAGGGCTTGTTTGGAGCTTGCATGATCAAGTTAAGTACCACCTCTTTCTTACCCCTCTTAGCAAAACCCTAAAACCTACCCCATGCCATCTCCCCATCCTAGCTAAACAAAAACCCTAATCTACATCTCCCCTAAACAAAACCCTAACTACCCCTCCTCTTCCCTACTTCCTAGCTTGGCCACACCAAACCCTGCCCCAGCTCGCCACCCCCTCTCCCTACTCTAGCTTGGCCCCCTCTTTCCTGGCCCCACCTAGCTACCCCATCTAAGGAAAACCCTAGCCTGAGCCGGCCGCTTCCCCTCTTCCTTTTTCCCTCTGATCTCTCTGCCCACCGCCCAAGACCTAGACTCGACCGCCAGTGCAGCCCCACCGCCACCTCCTCTAGTGCCCACGCCACCTGCCAGTGCTGCCGTGCCATGCACGTGAGGAGGCAAAAGGTGGCGCCGAGGCCACCTTCCCTCCCCACGCAACCCCACCGCCTCTCTTCTTATATCCCTCGCCTCACAGACGTCCCCAGATCCGCCCAGGCCCCGCCTCGCTCCCTCCTCTGCCTCCTTCTCCACCGCCCCCTCCTCTCGCTGCCACGCCGCTACCTCGCCAGACACACGCACCCGAAGCGGGCGCGAGCCAGTGTGTCGAGGAAGGCGGGCTTCGTCTGCGACGCCTGAGCCAGACGCGAGGAGGAGAAGCCCCAGAGCTCACGCCGCGCCGCCTGCCGACCTTGCACCTCAAGCCTCGCCACCGCCACCAACACCACCGCGGTAAGCCCTCGACCCCTAGACATGCTCCGCCCGCCTCGTTTCTGCCGACGACGATCGTTCCGAGCACACCGCGGCACGCGAAGTGCACTGCCAGACCGCATCTGCAGCGAGAACCTCTTCTAGCCGCCTCCTCCTTCCTGTCAACAAACCCCAGCCCAAGGTTGCCGCCCATTGGCGCTGTCGCGTCATGCGGATCGAGCAGCCAGCCCATGTGTTTTTCCTCGTCGCAGTTGTCGATTTTCGATTCGGCGCAGAGAAGATCCACAATGAGTATGTCTTTGCAGATAACCTCGGCTCCTTTTTCCCTCAACCGCGCTCCCCACACCCCACGCCGTTGTCATTGTTTTGCAAAAAGGATCCTGGCAAACTTGTTAATCAACCCGCGGTCCTCCTTCGTTCCAGCCACTGGCGTATGGGTCCAGATGAGCCTGGCCCCACATGTCAGTGACTAGGGCTAGGGTAGGCTGAGTAAGAAAACTTTCTAGAGTCTCAGTTAAATTCAAAGTTTTGTTTAAATGATTTCAAATTCAAATTCAATTCAGATTTCAAATAACTTTTCCTTTGTAATTCAAAATCACACAAATGATATATGTTTGGATATCGAAAAATGCCAGGATTTCAAATATGACATTCAAAATTGCCTTTTGCACATTTAAATTCCAAGTTTATTTAAATTACACCAATTTCCACTAGAATTTAAATAATCAATAACTTTTGATTTATAATTCCAAATTTAGCAAATGATATGTCTAAAATGATCACTCGACGAGACCTTTCATTTATGCCATCCTTGACCTCAATTGCAGCATGCATCATATAAATATATAGTGAACAGCAATTATGGCAACAAATGTGATTCCAAAACCCCATTAAAATGATATTACTTGTCTTCCACACCTCACCATGCCATGCTACCTTAATGCCATGTAAATTGTGCATCATTCATCATGGCATGATTGTTTGCTTGACGCATCTTATTCACATGCTTGTGCTCTATATTCATGTTGGCCTTGTTTGTTTGGTTTTTCTTGATAGACACCGGGGTTGTATCAAGAGAACCAGAGCACTACCAGATCCGCCCTCGCTTCAATCGAGATATCGTGCAAGCACTTCCACATGCTTGCATACATACAAGACCTATTGCCTCTATCTTATTCTTGCATCATTGAGTCAATGCATTAAATTGAATCCCAAGTATGCATAGCCTTTACTTTTAAACCCCACCAAGCTTGTTCCTCCATCCCATGAGCCACTACTATAGGAGTTGTTTGAGCCATGCGAGTCGTAGAACAAGATGTGTAGGGTATGTGAGAGTCTGTTGTATAATGAGGTACCTAAACAACTTAATCTGAGCAGTAGTGGGATAACTAAAGAAAGTGGCACCGGTGAGCAACATCCGCTATTTGGTTTTTCCTGCTCACTTGTGTCCCGTAAGACCCCGAGTACTTGATTCATGTTCCTTGTTTTATCGCTATCCACATCCGGAGGTATATGGGACCCCCGGGCGAGCTTGATTCATCTTATTTCTTGGGGCCACAAACTAGTTTGAGGTTTTATTTACTATCCTGTACTTATGCCATGCTATCAGATTTCCTTTTTGTCGAGGAGCACATGTCTGTTTAGGTAAGCGTAATGTTTTTCGGTATCGACAAGCCCAGCCACACTTCGGGTTCCCGATCGTTTCTGACCATTGTCGCAAACCTTGAGTCCGCCTCTCGGTCACCGGCTTCTATGGTCTACTCAATGGGTGGCCCTCAAATATTTCTGAATCTTGTGATTGTTCACCGTGAAAGCCTCGTTGGGTTTTGATTTGGTTTTTCCGAGGTTGATCGAGCGTGTGTTGCTATTGGTGCACCCCGGCCGGGTAAAACTTTCTGAAAGCCGTGTCCGCGGATATGGACGACTTGGAGCACAGTTTCTTGATCATAGACAAGCATAACTAAAGTACCGCTTTAATCTGACTAAGTAACTTGACTAGTAAATAGTGAAACACTCATGGAATGGTTAATAAAATTGCCAACGGATGGGGGGTTGTTCGTCCGCTTCCTTGTCGGTAAGCAGGGAGGAGGATGGATCTGTTGAGATTACCATTATAACTGTTGTTCTTAATTCACGGACATCCGTCTATCATTGGTTAGGCGGATGGTTAGCGTTTATCTGTAGAACTGCTAGGGTTTATCTTTCGCTGCAATTGTGTCACCCCAGGTTGTGTCCCCTTTAGAGGCATTAAGACTTGCTGAATACCCTTAGGGTCTCACACGATAAATTATTGGTTCAGATGGACAGGTACCTTCGCAGGACGGATACTGGGTGGGAGAAGCCGAAGATGTGGGCAACGATCGTTCGGTGTAGAGATTCCGGGAACGGGGATCCGTGAGACCTGTAGTTGGGATGTGCTTATTTCTATGGAATCTTATGCCGATTTGCTTCTTATCCGTACTCGGATTCTGTTTGCCACTTCCGCATGATACTCTGATGTGTGTTGTATGAGGAAGTATCCTAAAATATAGATCTATCTAGGTCATTTGAATCTTTCCGTATGGCGTTGCTATATTTCCTTTCTTTCTAGATGGTATGGCTCTGATGTACTCTTGTATGGTGGCTTGCGTACATACCCACTTGTGTACGTAGTTGATCCCTTCGCCTGCCGATTACGCCGCCCGTGACAGTCCGTTGAGAGGGTAGTGGTTGGGACGTCTAAAAGGACTACCAGTGAGTGGCTTTTGGGGCCCCACCGTACTATTTCAACCACTACCACTCATCCAGGCTTGCATCTAGGAGCGTAATTCACCGAGGTAGTTACACCTACCCAAGAAGCCAGGCGCCGAAGAAGTGCGGGACTTCCGACCGATCAGTCTGATTCACGGAATCGCTAAGTGGGTGGCAAAGGTGATTGCCAACCGTGTTGCCCCGATCCTCCCACAACTAGTGGGGGTGCATCAGAGTGCTTTCGTGCGTGGACGGTGTTTGCACGACAACTTCATGATGGTGCAGGGGACAGCCCGCAAGCTACACACCAGCAAGACTCCAGCGGTGCTACTCAAGCTGGACATCACCAAAGCTTTTGACACTGTGGACTGGGCCTTCATGTTGGAAGTACTAAGGAAGTTGGGGTTTGGAGAGCGCCTCTTCACGTGCATATGCGCGCTACTCTCCACAGCCTCCACACGCGTCTTGATGAACGGGTTCCTAGGGGCGAAGGTGGCCAACAGGCGTGGCCTTCGGCAAGGAGACCCGCTCTCCCCACGGCTTTTCATCCTAATCATGGAGGTTTTCCACCTAATGGTCGTAAAGGCAGAGGCTCGTGGATCTCACACGACTTGCGCCCAGGCCTCCAACACCGCACATCGATTGGCGACGATGTGGTCACCTTCCTAAGGCATCGGTGGATTTTCAGTGATCTCGGGATCATCGAGGACTTTGGGAGGCTTCGGTCTCGTACCAACCTCGACAAATGCTCGCCAACCTGATTAGGTGCTCGGCTCGGGACGAGACACAGTGGAGGGAGTTGCACTGCCCCATCAAGCAGTTCCCCCTCCGCTATCTAGGGTTACCACTCTCCCTGCGGAAGCCGTCGGCAGCGTAGCTCCAAGCGCTGGTAGATCTGGTGGCCGCCAAATTGCCATCGTGGAAAGCCTCCATGCTCAACATAGGGGGGCGGCTCAAACTCGTCAAGACAACTTTATCCTCCATGCCTATTTTCGCCATGATGTCCCTCGATATTCCCATAGAGATTATCACCACCATCGAGAAGATCATCCGCGGGTTCCTCTGGAAGGGGAGGAAAGACATACACGGCGGGCACTGCCTAGTGGCTTGGGACAGGGTGTGCATGCCGAAAGAGCTAGGGGGGCTTGGCATCCCCAACCTGCGCCTCATGAACATCGCTTTGAGAGCCAGATGGCTGTGGTTGAAGCGCGTGGAGATGGATAGGCCATGGCATGGCCTCGACATCCGTGTCCCAGAGCTCTCGAGGCGTCTCTTCGACGCGGCGACTTCCTCGGTGATTGGGGATGGCGCGTCTACTTTCTTTTGGACGGACAAGTGGCTCCCATGCGGGCGGCTCTGTGACGTGGCACCAAGCCTCTTTGCTGCGGTCCCACCAAGCGCAGTATCCACGCCGGTGCAGCGAAAGGTCTTGCAGGGGGTTGGCTGCATGATATCACCCCGGATCTTGGCGCAGCAGCCATCAGGGAGCTCCTTGAAGTGGCAGACCGTATTGAAGCAATCACCCTGACAGAGGGATCGCAGGACGTCCTCAAGTGGAACTGGGACCCAAGTAACTGCTACACGGCCCGATCTTGCTACCTGGCCCTCTTTGCCGGGCGAACTTCTATGGCAGGGGCCCTTCATATCTGGCGCTCCCGAGCCCCTGCTAGTTGCAAGGTGACCTTTTGGTTAGCCGTGAGAAACAGGTGATGGACCGCCGATTGGCTTAGCCGGCGTGGCCTCCAACATCCGACGGCCTGCCCCTTCTGCGGCCAGTGTGGAGAGACCATCGATCACCTTTTCATGGGTTGCGTCCTGGCCCGCGAGGTTTGGGAAGCCTGCCTGGGCTGGTGGAACAAGAGACACTGGATGCCGAAGCACGATTCCAAGTTTGTTGCTTGGCTCCAAGATAAGCGGGGCGGCAAGGGCAGCGAGCGCGATCTCTGGAGAGGAATCGCTTTGGTTTGCTGGACGCTATGGCGCCACCGGAACGACGTGGTCTTCGAAGGGGCCGCTCCATCTCCTAGAGAGGTCATCCGTAAGATCACCACGGAGGCAGACATCCGAGGATCGCTCGGCTTTTTTCGCCTAGGATGTAGATAGGTGGAGATGCCGCGAGTAGTTGTTTAGGTTATGTGTGTGCCGTCTTTATGATGGCGTGGAGTTGTATCCCTGGCGTTTGTGCCATGGTGCGTTGTAAAACTTGCTTGGCCCCCCTTCTATGAAAACGATACGTCTCAAAAAAATATTTTAAAATGTCAAAAAGAAATCAGAAAAACATATTTCTGAACATTCTAAGTTGGAAAAAAAGTTTTCGGGAAAAAGGAACTTTCTTGTGTCCCATGAAAAAAGACACATTCGGATGCTCCAAATTATCTATGTTTGGATTTTGTTTTTTTGAACTTTCATACAAGCCAAATCAAATATTCTTTCTTTCTGAAACGTTTGTGTGCGAACACAAAATATCCATATGTATATGCGAAATTTTATTTCAGAAATTTATTTTTATGTATTTTTTATAATAGATTTACTTGCATATGCGAGACAAAACACCATCCCCGTATACGGGACAGTCGTCCCCCCCTCTCCTGTGAACAGTTCCCCGAGAGAAGAAGAGAGCGGCCGGGCCAATCCCGAGCCCCTCCGGCGGCGATGCCGGCCGGAGGTGGCGGAGGGGAGGCACCGGAGTAGTTTAGGTTAGTAGATAGGTTGGCTTGCGGCGGTTTCGTCATGGTTTGAACTCGTCCGGAGCTTGCCTGTGTCGTTGACCCAGATCTGGGCTTGCCGGCTGTGTTTCTCTCGTCGGCTCCGGTGGCGATCTGGAGGAGATCTGCTTGAGGCTCTCAATAAGGGTCTAGGAGCCAGATCAGGGTGGGAGTGGAAGCTTGATGCCTTTCTTGGCCGGCGTGGTGGCGGGGAGAAGGGCGTGGTGGCGGTGGCGCAATGGCTTCTCCTTCCCGGGCCGTGGAGGCGAGGGTTCTTGTGTCTTGCCCTCCTCTCCCTCTTCCGGATGCCGGTCTGCCCATGCCGAGGTAGGTTCCTCTTGACTTCTTCTCGCTTCCATGGTGGTGGCTAGGTGAGCTGGTTCTGCAGTGCTGGCGGTTGTCTCCCGGAGCTCCTCTCCTGGCGTTTCATTGGCGGTGGTTACGCGTCATCACGCCGACCCTATGGCGATGGGTCGCTGCCATTACCGCTTCTGCTCCTCTCGTCGGTCGCTTCCTAGCTTGGACGGCCGTCGATGTTGGAGATTCGTCGCCGATCTGGAGGAGGATGAAGACCAAGGACTGGATTGCTTTTTCTAGTTTCTTTTAGGGTCCTCTATGCAATTTCTTGGGCCTCTATGTAATTTCTTATCTTTTTGGCCCCTTTGTACTCCATCGGCTTTTACGCAGCAATATATGTCGGGTGCTCTGCACCCGTTCAATGTTCAAAAAAAAAACCCATCCCCGTATAGAGACAAGTGTTGTTTTACTTCTCTCTTCTACTATCAGATTGATCTTGGAGTTAGTACTTTTTTTTTTTGCTCAAACTTACTTTGTTAGGCTCCTATCAGTTCTCAAAAAAATAGATGCATACCAATACTTAACAATAGAAACCTAGAATCTTCTGTGTGCTTCCCTCGTACAACTTACTCATTGCACGTGGTCCCTAACAAACTAATATTGTGCAAAGTAAACGTTATGCCATTAGTTTGCGCCCAAAAAAAAGGACCAATTATACGTATTTACTCCGTCTGTGTAGTTGGTTCGCGTGAGCCGTGGCCAATTTCCTCCGTCGCGGGCCATCCGCTGCGGTGTGCTCAAACCAGACAGTGCCATCGGTGAGCCTAGCGCACGGAATTGGCGGAGGAGAGGGTGAGCCTAGCACACAGAGTTGTCCTATTCCTTTGTCCATCGTGACTAGAGGGCAGGGGCGAACCTAGAAAAAATTCAGAGTGGAGGCAAATCATCGGAGTGGGGCACAACTTGCTTAAATTTGACAAAATTAAGTAATGTTCAATAAAAAATCAAATAAATCCTATTGCCATTTCAAATTTGAGTGGGGGCCATGGCCCCCACTAGGCTCTACTTGGGTCCGCCCCTGCTAGAGGGGCATGGCTCTGATACCAAATATGAAATTGTACCCTACAATATGAGATAAGTTTTTGTGCAGTTCAAAATCGTATTATTTTTCTTCTCTTCTTCTTCTTTTATTTAGTATACAGAAGAACAACATGGCAATGTGGTAATAGCTAGTGTCCATGACTAGATCGCGCCATCCCACGACAGGAACTCGTCCACTGCTCCCCGGATTGAGACGGAGTACATGACACGCTATGACCCGGCCAAAACGATACTGTAACTGAAATTGACTGAAAAACTAGCTAACTTAAAACGACACTAACCGGTGCCGCATGCAGCTCTCAGCCGCCTATCTCTGTTACCGCAGAGACAGTGCATGGCGGTGATTCCGAATCATCTGCTAGTATTATTAATTCGCCAAAGCTGCATTCATCAAAATATTTGCATTTATTTTCTTATGCCACGGTCGTTCGGTTGAAACTTGGTACTAGCTTGCTTTTACCCATTGTGAAATGTTGAAGGTCTGCGTCTGCGAGCGACATGTACTGTAACGGTGGAGCTGATACAGACAAATGGGGTGACGCCAAAATGGGTCACCACACATGAATTCGTAGGCAGGCTTACCGACTTCTTGGCTGCTTTGTTTAGATAGACTATCTGAATCATAACCTGTGGTCAACCTAATGATGTTTATAATACTTCCTCCGATTCGTATTAGATGACTTGGATTTGTTAAAATTTGGATGAACCTATATACTAAATAGTGTTTAGATTTATCCAAATCTAGACAAATCTGAGGCAACTAATATGGGTCGGAGTTAGTACAAGTTTTACAATGGTTGGGGATCTTATAATAGTAGATGCTTCTGCATCGATTTTCGGTGATGCCCGTACGTGAACCATGGGAGAACATAACAAATGGAAGCCTTTCACCACTGAGCTCATTGGGCTGAACCCTTCCGCTGTAATCTCCTTTCCTCCACCCCTTGGGTTGAACCCTTCCGCTGTGAACTCCAACAATCTGGGTCATGTACATTTCACAAAATCACAATCTTAAAATATATAGTGGGCAGATTAGCAAGGGAGGCCGGACTTGAATATGTGGAGATTCAGAAACTAATCGAGTTTTATGATGACAACAGGTGCTCGTATCTTATTGGATGTCTATGTTATTTTACGGAATCATTTTTGTAAATAATGCTTCATATTACTCCCTCCAACCCATATTGCTTGACTTAGATTTTCAAAATTTGAATGAACCTTATACTAAATAGTGTCTAGATTCATCAAAATTTAGACAAATTTAAATCAACTAATATGGGTCGGAGGAAGTATTTTATTGTTCACTTGGAGTTTATAATATAATTACTATGTTAATAATTGGTGGATGTATCCGATGGTTTATTTAGGTTCTAGAACACAGTTTGGGGGATTAGTTGGGTTAATCCCCCAAGGATCGGGTGCAACGATTCCTCTCATCCAAAGTTCCAAACCCCGTCAAAACTCTCGGTGCGAGCGTACAGAAGGAGTTTCCAAAAAGCGAGGAGAGGGTAGCGTTTTAGTTTATAGGCCTAATCAAGTGTTTTGACCGGGATATTTGGGGCCGAGCCCGTCTAAACCCAGACTGCAAAACAGCCTAGTTAGGATTTTCAGGGTTCTCCGGGTGGCCCAGCAAATACTCTGGAAAATACTACAAAACCAGGCTGCAAAACAAGGCCTAAGTGTGCTGCCAGTTTGCTGGATCTTCGTGGAAACCTCGTTCCTCGCTCCTACGATATTTTAGGCGGTGTGTCTTTTTTTCTTCCTGCAATGGGTTCATTCTAACATCCCGATATGCTCAGTGATTAATTTGATTTCTGCAGGCATTTATTCAACTTTTGTATTCCAAAAGCCTGACGCAGATGCAAAACCAACAATTGTAACACCTGACTTAAGTGCTGCTGATAACGCTCATGAAGAGATCTGCTCTTCCTTACCAAGCAGTTCTAGGTTCGTTTTTTCTTCTGTTTCACTGGGCGATATTAGTTAAACTTGATTGAAAAAAACAGGAGCAGCTCTGGAGGCTTTAGTTTGCCAGAAATTCAGATGTAAATGTAAGCTTGGTGTGTTCCATTCCATGGTTTAACATTTTAAGCTCGGTTGGTGGTTAATTCAGTGGTTGGATATTCCACCAGTACAAATGCTGATAACTGGTGCCGCATTTTCAAGTCAGTTCGTATCAGGTCATGAAGTATATTTACATCTGGGGGATAAACTTAGCATGCAGTGCCTTCGGTAAAATACTCACTCAATGAAAACATACAACTTTCTCATGGGAAAGAGAGACTCATCTCTTGTTTCAAATGGTTTCGGAAAAGTGCATGTAGATTAAGACATGGTCTTTTTTTTTGGTTGTTCATGCATGACAGAGTCAATACTAGGAGCCTTCTCAAATGCAAGTATTTTCATATGAAGATCTATACTTGTATCTTTTGTAAGGACACCAAGGAACCCCCAACACGTCTTTTATAGGACTGCACTTTTGCTCAAGATTGCAGCCACTCTGTTGTTCATAACAAATTGAGGGGCATTTCTGTCTTAGATGAGATTCTATTAGCAAGTCAAAAGCTTCCTAAGAAGATTGCTATGGCTATTTTGATTGCAGTATTATTGGTTGCTCAAACGTGTGGATGCAGCACAATTATTACATTTTCAAGAATGAAACTCCAAGGATTAACTCTTGACAATTCAGGCTGAAGCAAGATCTTACTCTGATTGGACACAGCCACACAATCTTAAAAGAAAAAAAAATTCAAACTATCTTAGCGCTTGGATAGACAGACATCTTTGATTGCTAACTTTATTTATTCTCCCATTCTTTGTATATAAAGCTTAATAAAATCATACACTGGGAAAATTTCCTTCAGTTTTTCTGCATAAAAAAATGCTAGCGACAGTGGCTGTAAAGTCTGGAATCAACTACAGATATTGTACTATATGACAGCTCAAGAGCTGCCACCCAATACAAAAATGATCGCACTGGTGTGGCATTGCAATTAATACTGAGAGAAGAATATTTTAGTACTCCCTCCATACCGGTTTATTGGACTAACACGGAAACCAAGAAATATGTTTGACTATAAATTTGACCAACAAAATATGAATCATATGTCACAAAAATTATATCATTGGAAAGAACTTTTACATATCAATCCAATGGTACTGTATAATTTTTATGACATATAACTCATGTTTTATTGATTAATTTTATGATCAATTTTTTTCTTAAATTCCGTGTTAGCCCAATAAACCGGTATGGAGGTAGTATCATATCATGCTACAATATCACAGCGCATCAAACGAGAAAGTTCATAAGAAATAGATCCCATCCACAATTTTACACTACAAAGGAATAAATGAAGTGATACTCCCTGTATGATATATACACAAATTTACACTGCAGATGGATAAATGAAGTGATACTCCCTGTATGATCCTATACAGGAGTATTATACAATGTGGATGCAGTAAATAAAGTAGTATCATGCATTGTGATACTAGACCATGATACTATACAGTGTGGGTGGCCTTGATTCCTGTTGCTCAAAACTTGGAACACTAACCCTAAAACCAAAATTGCACCCCAGCAATCATGATGATGCTTCACTTGGATTACTAACTTAACCTATATTTCCTAATGCATGTTGTACTATATTTGCATGACCTATATTTATTTGCACATTTACACGAGACGACAGATGAATGGGTTAATCGACACGCTAATGCTACCGACTGTTCTCTTTTCTGCAGTCTAGAGGAAAGCAATGGACCTCACGGAATTCTGCCGCCGGCTAACAGGGAGTCCTTTCAGCGTTGGGTGAGACAGATCTTTCCGGGCTCTTGTTCCTCGCAGGTTTCTTCTCCATTGGGCTCGCCCGAGCTATGACCTTCGTCTTGGTCCTCATCATTCCTGACGGTCAGGGTTTTCTCCAGCTTTATATCTTCAGTGTCAGGGAACTGGCGATACGCGGAACGGAGTCCGTGGTGAATATGTTCCATTCTTCCTGATCTTTCATCTTCTCTGTCCATGTCAATTAAATCCTGCACAGTCAAAACACAACCGATCAGTGGAACAGGGATAACAACAACTCACCAGTCACAATAACAATAAATTCTACTCCTGGGTTATTTTCTAGTTGGAGTATTAGGGAAATAATACGAACCTGTGCCGGAAAAGTTTTGAATTGGGGAAGAAACTGGGTTCTACAATACTGATTGAACACAAGAATAAAGAAGATAAGAGGTATGGTGAAGCCTGCAGCTACTGGTGATTTTTTTAGGCCAAATACACCAATGCAGATGATCTGGGTGAGCACAAGAGAGAATATCACCGTGTTGTGTGCAATTGGCCAATACAAACCACCAGTATCGTATCTCATGCGGTAAACGTTGATTAGCTGAAAACGGTACCAAATGGAAGATCATGTTAGCACACGAAACCAATGGGGTTCAAATAAATAAAAATAAAAATTTTATCAAGTATTTGCCAACTAGAGCATGTGCTTAATTTTCCTGTTTATATTTGCGCATAGCACTGTAAGCTACTAAATAATGTTCACCTATAATAGCAACGAAGTTATAAGAAAATAGAATGCAACATAACAACTGTTTGCGGTATACGACATAGTAGAAGCCATCTCTAGTTTCTCACCTGATTGCGGTATACGACATAACCAAGGAAGAAGTACACTAGCAGAAAAGGTAAGATCAAGGGTGCCAGTACAGAGCATGAGAAGCCCAGTAGAATAAACAGCATTACTTTTGGTATTTCTGTGTGATATGGAAACGTGGGGACGAACGTTGTATCTTCTTTCATTCTCAGAACATATTTCCTTATAAAGTTCCAGATCAGACCAAAGAGTTGCATAAGTTCAGATGATAAACTGGCCCATCCTGAAGTCAGAACATAGGTGATGAAGAAAGTAGTCTGAAATCACAGATTTACAGAATATTGTATCAGTGTAAGAAATTTGAAGGAAGGACAAATATACTACGTATTATTACTATTGACCTTCCATAAAACGAAATGATCATTCTGCAGCTAGAAAGACAAGATAGAATTAACCTGTCCAGGTATAACACTAGCGAGCCGGACAGCGATGTCCTTCGTGCTTGAAGAAGAATTCAATTGGTTTATGACAGTACCAGATGCTAAACTAACAAAGAACACATTCCAAATCAAGAAGTACAACACTTTATGGCAAGCACTCTTCTTCTTTTCACTGTGAGATGTAGGCCCCTCCAATGTAGAAAATAACATCATTATTGGCGGAACGGTGTACAGAAATATTTGCAGGATGACACTGGGAAGGTATCCAGTTACTATTTGGATCATGTATGGGCTGCACATGAAAGAGGAGTCAATAGAAGCCACTACAAATGAAGAAAAGGATATATGTCTATGCTGACTAGTGCCTCAACAATCCCAAAGCACAAGATATATCAAGCTAATGTGTTAATTAGTCTAAATATCAACGATTTTGCAGAGGCCGGGGATGTTGAATTTTTAATAAAAGGCTGTGTGCATCAACCGATGCAGAGGCCGGGGTTTTATCCCCCTTTTCAAAAAAATATCAACGATTTTGCATGCTATTTCAAGTTTCAACTCTAAATGAGATCTGATGAATACTAGAGTCTACAAGTCAGTGGATATAAAGATGTGCTTACAGTTCTATTACAACATGGACACTTACTTCTTCAACATCCCATTAAGAAAAGGAAGCTTCTGATGTAACTGGTCAAGCTGAGATAGACCTTGTATAAATGTCACTGGTAGCAGAAATAAGAACATAAAAACAAGAGAACCAAGGAGCATAGCTATCCGTCGGATCCAAAGCTGCTTATACGGAAGCCAAATGTTTGACCAATACACATCATTTGGTTCTGGAGCTAGATCAGTAACCCACTTCATAGGGTTTGATGTCTGAAGTAGATTGGATGCAACCAGTGCTCCATACCGAGTTTTGAAAAATACAACAGCAGCTGCACATTCCTGTGTATAACTCCAGAACTTAAGTTACTGATACTTGATAAACTTAGTAAACAATCAATGTTTGCAAAATTGAGAAGCAAACCTCGTTATATATGTTATGTACAACTTCGTCAGTGGGTAACAACTGGAAAGAATTAGAAGAGGCTCCACAAAGACAACACCGGTATGTAATTGCTTTGCAACTCTGATCTAGAGTTGTGTCTGTGGACTCGTCTAACTTTCCACATGCCTTCTTTGCACCAATCTGCAACATATTAAAAAGGTTTACTCCAAAAGCAGAAAGCAAAATACAAATATGCAGACAAAAGGTAAATAAACGATCCGAGAATATGTTTTTTCTGTAGAATACACCCTGGAAGGTGTATCAAGTGTGATAGAAGAAGTTCCAAGAGGCAAAGTTACAACACCATTGTTTACGTGGCTTTTCTCGCTGCCACAAGGGTAGCAGCGTCCCAAAGAAATAGTACTACTCGTCTACTAGCAATCACTCTGGTGTTGGCAAAGGAAAACCGAACACCTCGCCACGGATCAGTCCTACTAGCCTCCAAGCTTCGGACTGTGACCTAATCTTTTGGATCAGGGCAACACCCCATTGAAGACCTTGCCACTCCTGTGTAACACTGGCACGTATAACGGTCTTATCTTAGCAATGCCACGTAGGATGATTGCTGAGTTGGAGGAAAAAGAAACAAAAAAGAGACATCTGTCTTATCTTAGCCAAGAGATGATCTCTTAGCATAATATGTCTCACCACATATTTAGGGATATCTATTGCTGGAGATAAGACTAAAAAATCACTCATTGTACATAATATTTTGTCATCGTATCAAGATTACGTGTCCTGTATAAGATAAGACTGTCTTATCAGCCATTGTATATGCCCTAAGGGCGCAGTTGGTTGTCCTTACGAAGTCCAGACAGGTCCCCCTCCCAACGGGGGAGGGGGTCCGGGGGGAACGGTCCGCGTACGAGCAGATGCAAGCCATGGAGATGGCGCGAGCTCTCACGGTGCAGAGAAAATGTGGCAAGAGAATTTCGGGCACCGCCCGCCTAAATCGCCCCCTTATTTACCGCCACTCTCACCATCAAAATCCAGATCCACCATTTGCCCCTTTCGAGATCCATGGCGATGGCTGGAGCTTTGTCCCCAGCTTGGACCAGGAGCTCGGTGACAGTCGTCATTGGCATGCTTTCTCCATCGTTCCCGAGCTGTGTAATGCTGAATCCTCTTCCGATGTCTGTAAGAAACCTCTAACTCTTCATGTGGTAGCTTAGATCTGTAAGCATGTGCTTGATGTGCATATATTTGTACGGACACTTTTGCTTCGGTATCCCCCCCTAAGAAGTTTTTGTCTGCGAAACCGGGTTCCGGGTTTATTTTGGGTGGGTTCCGGGTGAGAGGTCGACTTATACGGGCATGTATGTGTACATACAGTTGTACAGCGTATTCTACCCGGGCGATGTAGAGGTAAAGACCGACCGGTCGATCGATAAATTAAAGTAAACATCTCCGGCCATTAGCGCATCTACGGTGTTTACTTGAAACTGGTACACGTGCATGCGACAACATAAGGCGATATGGGCCTTAGTACATAGATTAGTTAATCATATAATTATCTCCGGCCACTAGCGCAGCTACAATGTCTACTTCAAACTGTACACATGCATGTGACGACATAAGACACTACTCCCTCCCTCCGTAAACAAGTGTACATCTAGCTTTTGTCTAAGTCAAACATAACTAAATTTGACCAACTTTATAGAGAAATATAGGAATATATATTATATTAAATTGTTATATTATAAAACTAGATTTAAAAATAAATATAATGATATCAATTTAGTGTCATAAATGTTGATACGTTGTTCTAAAAAGTTAGTCAAACAAAAAAGTTTGACTTAGGACAAGGTTAGAAGTACACTTATTTGCGGACATCGGGGTGAAGAAGATGTTTTAGGTTTGTGAAGAAGATGTATCTAGACATCTTTTAGTGTATAGGTTCAAATGAATCTAGACACTAAAAGATGTCTAGATACATCTGTTTCACATACCTAAAACATCTTATATTTCTAAACGGAGACACTAAAAGATGTCTAGATACATCTCTTTCACATACCTAAAACCTCTTATATTTCCAAACGAAGGGAGTACATAGAATAATTAGCTACAGTATCTCCTTGAAATTAAAATAGTCCGATCAGGCAAAGCATGTCCAGGTAGCATAACATTTTGTAAAACTCCAGATCGGTCATGCAAGTATCATGCAACTAGCATATGCAAAAGCTAGATGTCGGTTAAACATACACAAACTGGATTCTTCAACACGACCAAGATTTTAACTGGAGATCTGCACGGAGTCTAGCAATAGCGGCCAGGAGAAACAAAATTCTTCTACACGATCGAGCTGCTTCGGTGGACCAGGTTCAACGAAAGTGGGACATGCACCTTGTTTTTTCCTGGCGGCACCCGGCATGTACAAACCACCTCCGCTAGTACGACTCGAGACCTTGCAACCGGTCTCCACCCCGATCCCGCCCGATTTCGTATGCGATTGTTGTATACGGGGTCAGTACGACTCGGTCTCCACCCCGATCCCGCCCGGTACCCGCTACCGGGTTGAAGTTTTTGTCTAGGGGGTGACACCGAAGCAGGGCTCTTGTACGGATCATATGGTGCTTGTTGGTACTGAATGACTGATTAAGGTCCTATGCAACCCATTTTATGCTTACCATAGTTGGGATTCGTGATGGTCGATGTAGGATTTAAGTTCCATGGTTAAGGTGTTAGCTCTTTTGTAGGTCATTATGCCTTCTTCTCCCTCGAGCATAGCGACAGTGGTCTTTCCGGCTTCTCCTTCGAGCACCGCGACGGTAGTCCTAAAACTAACAGCACTAAATCATAAAATAACTACTGTAGCAATGATTTTGCATTCTCCCTCATCCCCCACCATCCAAA
Organism: Avena longiglumis; assembly: GCA_030063025.1. Classification (NCBI taxonomy): domain Eukaryota; kingdom Viridiplantae; phylum Streptophyta; class Magnoliopsida; order Poales; family Poaceae; genus Avena; species Avena longiglumis. Next base: position 241,558,698 of record CP125979.1, on the reverse strand, counting down.
CACACAGAAATGCTGTATGAGAATTTCTTACCATTATCTTCTGAACTTTACCAGCCTTGTAAACAACTTGATGGAATAGGTAGCTTGATGCATGATACTTGGTGAAGAAATCACCGATATCGCTACTGCACGATTCTTTTGTTGTCTTTGGTATCCCACGAACAAGCACGGTAAATTGGCCTGGATTGGGTGTTGCACGTTTAAGGTGAAGGAGCCTCAGCCTAGCAATGTGCCTATACTCCTGAAAGATTGGGTAGAGAAACAACATTACATGTGTTCCTAAATAAGAGGGTACAGAATACTCCGTATAGTTTCTGTGAGGAAATTACTTACAAGGTATAGGAGAATGCAAGCTACTCCAGTTATTATGTAGAGGACTACACAATGAACCCAAAGCCTGCAATGCAACCAGCACATAAAATAAATAACGAGTGCGGTATCATGCATGTTTTCTTTGCTAATGTTTTGAAGGGTGCAGACATACACGGAACAAATCAAGTCCAGTTAGAGGCAAAACAAGATAACCGTATATATAAATACCAATAATCAGTGCAGCATACCACAAATAAATACTATTTAACTTTCTCCTTGATAAAACCACCTTATGATGCACTTAGAATAATTACATTAAGCAAAACTTGAAATAAATAGCCCAGCTCACCATCTTGATTGCACTTCCACATTACTAATTGTGAAGATATGCAGCTGTTCTGAAGGAATCTCAAGATGATGCATATTCTGTCCGAAATAATGTAGGGGAAGGATTCCAAAGAGGCATAGAATGGCAGCTAGGGAAAAGATGCGTATACTGCAGAGAAACAAAATGAATGTATCACTGTGCAAATTTGGAATCCGAGGTTAAAAATAACTAGGAGTACGATACCTGAATACAAGCATTCTATTTAGAGCAACAGCGTCCAGCCCAGCAGCTGCCAAGATCTCCTCCTCGGTACACTGGATGGCCTTCACGATCCAGCCAGTGGATGGGACGAACCTCTCCAAGATGAAGGCCTCTCGGAGTAATCTATGCTCCTCGGCGATCCTCCGGCCGAAGTAGACCCTGACAAATGCTGGCTGCTTCCTCAGGACAGAGTAGAGCGACCAAAAGAGCACGCAGAGGCCAATGTTGATGCCCGCTGAGGTCAGGAGCGCGCTGATCTTCATGGCTTCCTATCCTATCGGGACATGTCATCTTGAAATCATTGATGCCCCCAGCAGTCACCACCTACGTACAGGTACAGGAAGACGAAGATATTTCTCAGCACTAGTAGAGACTCAAATCTAAAATCTGAACTCAAGGCACATTTAATTTGTGCTCAGCTCGGGTTCTGTAATATCGCATACTCTGAGCACAAACTTCATCAGATATGAACTGGAGGGAATCCGAGCTGTCCAGCTGTGTTAACAGCAGGTAGGCTAGATTCGAGCCGTGCTACACCAGTTTACAGGTAATACTAAACAAAGCTAGCACGGAACATACAAAATCAGAGTCGAGTTACTTGGAAGCTAATATCAGTGAGAACCCCTAACACGAATTCAATCAATCTGCCGTTTTTTCCTGATTGAAGTAGCAAGAAAAAACGAGGAGGGGGAGGAGGAATCCGCTACCTTGAACTGTAGTGTACTGGAGAGGAAGTGAGGAACCCCCCAAATGCCGATGCTGCTCAACTGGACTGGACGTCGTCCGCCCGCGGCCGCCGTAGAAGCAGAATCCTACACCGTCAAGCGACCAGCAAAATCAGAAAGGTCGCCGGAGATTGCGGGTGGGATAGAGGCGGGAGGGAGGGAGCGACAGCTCTGCTCAGCGGAGTTGATCCGTCTCTACAGAGGAGAGCGCAGGCAGAGCCCATCCACTCTCCTGCCAAAACCAACCAGTTTTAATGCGGGGCCCACCAGCAGTGAAGAAGCCAGGGCCCATCCAGAGTATCAAAACAATGTTTACATCATATTTAAAAATCGGTCAATTATGTACGAGAAAATCTGTATATATCTAGAAAACTCCCTGCATTTGGGAAAAGTTGTTCATGTGTGTTGGATTATTGTTTATGTAGTTTTTAAACAAGTTTGTAAATGCCCCCACCGAAAAACAACTGAAAAAAAGGAAAAACAAACATGAAAACCCAAAAATAGGAGGAAAATCAGAAAATAAACAGAAAAATCACATAATAATAGAAACATAAAAAGGTAAAATAAGAAGAAAAAAGTGCTTCACACCTATTAGGTCGACTCGGCGGTATAGGCCTCCGGATGTGGACTCCTTGACTCTTGCAATAATGAGCGGTATATAGGAATTGTGGACCCAAATGCATCACTCATCTAGTAAGATGGAACAGCAGCAACCGCAATTCCATGTCGCCACAAGGCGGATATACTACAATTCCTCAACTTTCCTTGGGTTGGCTCTCATATCAAGTTGGAGGTTTAGCCCCAAGTCATTTTTCTCACTTCCATCAATCTGGTAGAAGCAAGTTTTCTAATGATGCAACTCGTGCAATATAGATTTGGTATGTAAGTAGTACCATGAATTTCTCCATTTTTCTCAGATATCTTAATACGGGTTAGATACGAAGTGAAACAAAATTAGCTACGGGTGATTTGTGTGTCTAAGCATGTATTAATTCCAGGAGGAGGACGTGATGTCGGCCTGATCCGTTCTCCAGCAGCTAGAAAACAGCACAGGTCGACGTTGATATAATTTGGCAGATGCTGCACAGGTCGTCGACGTTGATATCTAGTGTGGAAGCGATATCGGAATATTTCAGCATGAAAAGAAGCCAGTTGCCCTAGGTTGGCAAATGCTGCAGTGCACCTTCTCTTTGTTTTCTGCCGGTGAGCATATTCACGGCGAGGCAGTAGGTCCTAGGCATCAACAGTACGTGGATCGTAAATCCACCATGATCAGCTAGACAGCTGCCCATGTCGTCTACTTGTTGTTTCCGTTTCTTTGTGTTCTTGCTGTATTTTTTTATTTTCCAAAAAAAATATTAATATTGTAAAGATACTAATTACACATATCCCTCCGTATTAATAAAAGATCCATACAGACATTAAACACGTATATAGCCTAGAAAGAGACGAAGAAGAAAAAAAAGTTCTGCCACATTGATCAGTCCCTTGCAGTAGCGGCACACGAACCACCACCAATCACCAAAGACGTCGCTCCAACTACAAAAAAGGTTCTCTAAAAGCAATGACTTCAATAAGATAACAGTGCATAATCGTTACTGCATGCCACCGAACACCAAGCAAAGTCTTCATCGCATCAAATGCCACTCACCACCATATCCTGGTCCTTCATTCGCAGCAATCTTGACATTCTCCTCCTCTATGAGAACCATGAAAATCTAGAAGCAGACTTGTCCCATGGTGTCGAAAGCAGAGCTTCGCGCCGCGCCCTCTAAAGAAGCACAGGATGATGTACGGACGCACATGACCGTATCCCATATGATCTAGAGATCCAAGAGCGTCGTGAACCAATCCAAGTAGATCCCCGCCGAAGAATTCCTGATCTGGTTGGCTGCCGGATCGAGGAAGACCGATAGTGGGTAGATCGATGACCTTAGCACTAGAAAAATTCTAGGACCGCCACCTTTATTGAACTAGGCCAACAACCCTCACACCGCTAGCCCACGGGACTAGGCCACTCCGATCTCCTCCACCAGAACCAAAGCCCTTCGGCCGCACGCAACGATAGAGGAGAACGTCCTACGCCACTTGAATCCATCGCCTCAAGCACGCCCTTAGGGCGATGTCATCACCCCTCCGATGTGAGGTTGCGCCTCCATACCACTGCGCCCCTCTCCAAGCGTCGCGTCCCAGCTAGCAGATGCGTCTCCCGCCGCCACCCGTTGTGCAAGCAGGAGATGTGAGTCCATCGTCGCCGCACTGTCCGAACTTCTCCTAGGGACGCCCTCCAACGGTGGCAAGGAGGAGGGGAGAGGGGAGGCTCTAGCTATAGGCTTCGGCTGCGACGGAAGGAGGACTCCCGGTCGCTCACGGGAGGGGCCAACCCTAGTTTGCATCAACTCGTCGTGATCCCTTCTCGCTATACATGTACGTACATACTGTTTTTTTAAACTATGTACGTACGAACTTGAAGCTTTGCTTTTCTTTTCGTCACTCTGTGCTAAACAAAAGGAGTCGTCTTTTCTTTTAGTGCCAAATGTGTAATTGCTACTGTATTAACGAATGGCGTATGCAAAAAAAAGAACTCGCCGTAAGCAACCGTTGCATCGACTAGAATGGATCGTCCAGCCCAGGGGCGATTTGGGCTGGCGGTCTCGTCTCTGTAGGCTTTGCGGGCCTGGACACAACAACATACCTTTTTTCCTTTAAAAGTTTCCCGCTTATGTCCCCAGATTGATCCACAAACACATCACCTGTCCAACAAAACTAATTTCTCTACGAAGTAGGCAATGGACACTCCTCCCTCCTCAAACATGACTTGTGAAAGTACAAAGGAAGTCGCCTAGAGGAGGGGTGAATAGGCTTTTAAAATTATTACGGTTTAGGCTCAAGTAAATGCGGAATAAAACTAATGTTTAATTTATTGAGCACAAAACCTAGCCAATAAGTTCACCTAAGTGCACCAACAACATATGGTAAGCAATACAAGCAACAAGGTGATAGCAAGATATAAGTATTTCAAGCACGATGGCTATCACAATGTAAAGTGCATAAGTAAAGGGTTCGGTTGAGATATTTCCGATGGACGTGGAGACGAAGATTTGTTTCCCGAAGTTCACTTCCAAAGAAGCTACGTCTCCGTTGGAGAGGTGCGATGGTGCAATACTCTCCGAACGCCACAAATGGCTCACCTCGAGGTGTGGTGGCTCGATGCTCACCCAACGCCACACAAGGCCTCACCCCGGATGCGGAAGCACGCAACTCACCGACGCCACAAAAGGCTCACTCTATTCTCCCAAGTGCGCACCACAAAAGGCGGGCACTTGCTCCACTATGGGACGCTTGAGGGCGGTCACCGAGCCCGTACAAGATTGGGGCTAACTCCACAACTCAATTGGAGGCTCCCAACAACAAAGCCACAACAGGCTACAATGCCACAAAAGGCCAACAACGCTACAAAAGGCTAAAAGACCACAAAAGGTCAACAAACCAACCACACAACCGTCTAGGGTTCCAAGGAACCCAAGAGAAACAAGCTCACAAGCTTGAACTCGCCGAATCTCCGAGGAGAACTCAAACCTATGCACCAAATGCAAGGGAAAGTCCTTCTCTCCCAAATTCCAACAAAGTTACAAAATCTATTGGGGGAATAAGGGAGGAAAAACACAAGAGAAGAATACAAAACTCTCCAAGATCTAGGTCCCAATGATTCCTTCACAAAGAAGGGAATTGGATTGGGGGGATTGTAGATCTAGATCTCCTCTCAGAAATCCCTCAAAAAGATGCAAGAGTCATAGGAAGGGAAAGGGAGAGGGAAAGTTTCTTCAAGGGCAACAATGGAGGAGAGAGAGAAATCCAAGAACCAATAAGAAAAGCTAGCACCCACGAAGGGGAAGAGGAGCCCCTTTTAAAGTGCTCCCAGATCTGCCCGTTATGGGCATTCGCGACTCCTGGCCGGAACTTCCGGTGGGAGGCCGGAAGTTCCGGTGGCACATAGCCAACGGTCAAAAACTGCTGAGCGAGAAACTGAAAAAAACGAGTCCTGGTCGGAACTTCCGCCGGTTCACCGAAACTTCCGGTGGGAGCGAAACTTCCGGTGGAAGTTCCGACAGAAGTTCCGCCAAATAGACAAAACCAACACAGAAGGTTACTGAATCGTGAGTGGAACAAGAGCCAGAAATTCAACCGGAGCTTTCAGCGGCAACTAGGCCTGAGCGGAACTTCCGGTCCCTGGCCGGAACTTTCGGTGGGAGCGGAACTTCCGGTGGAAATTTCGACTGAAGTTCCGTCAAATAGCACATCCAAAACAAAAGGTTACTGAACGTGAGCGAAAGAAGACCCGGAACTTTCGGCGGCAAAGATGCCCTAGCGGAACTTCCGGTGGGAAGCCGGAACTTCCGGTCAGGGAAATTCCAGAAACCAGAAAACTAGAAAAGCAATAACTTTTGCATCCGAACTCCAAACGGGATGAAACCAATTTTGTTGGAAAGATAAAGACGAATAGAATCCAACAAAAAGTCGAAATATTGGGTATAACATTGGGAGAAAATACCATGAACATATATGTGAAGTATCCCCCAAGGTATTGAAAGAACATGTGTGCTTCCATGTGTGGTTTTGGTAATTAATGACAATGTTTTATGGACTTATGTTTGCATTGAGTTTTACTTGGAGGATTTGTCCATAGACAATGCTTGAACCATATGGTGGCTTCAAGGTTGGAATAAGAATAAAGTGAAGAAGATCAAGTGTTGATCAAGGTTTCTTAAGATGATCTCAAGTGTATCGTGCCATCCTTATGGTGATCATGGATATGTGATGATATGCCTAAAAGAGAGGCTCTTCCATAGTGGAGTATGGGGGAGCATCTTCACCAAGCTAGTGCAATCAAGAAAGGTGCTCCATCCTAAGGTGTGGAATATATAAGGCAAAGGTTTGATTTTGATAGGGTTTCTTTCTAACTGGTCTCGTGGTGTTAGTTGGAGAGACCGGTTTATAGGATAGATAACCGTACTATCAAGAGGGGCTCTCAAGTGAGTAACTTGATCATATCCCTCGGTGAGAGCTCAAACCTTTGCATACTTGGCATCATATTTCTTGGTTCTTATTTGGTTCTTATCCATGAGGGGATTTAGATATTGTGTCAATCTCTATGACAAGCTTAAGTCCATCGAAAACGGATTTCTTATGCATTCTCTATTGTGTTTTCGATATTGGAGGTTTTACCGGTTTGTCTTTTATAGATAGGTTAAACCTTTCATCATTTGGTTCTATCCTCCATTGCTGGACTATGATGGTTCCCTGCATTATCTTGTAGAGATCGTTACTATCTTCGAAACGAGCCCAAGATCATCAAAATCGGAGTCCGAATGAAAAAGTTATGATGGTTTCAGTTTTTCTTGTTCTGCCATTTTAGGGGCGGATTATCCGGCCATGAGGGCGGATTATCCGCCCCAAAAATCCACCCCTATACTGAGGGTCGCTCCGCGAAGTCCTTAGCCATTTTTTTGGTCCGGGGAACCCGGAATATCCGGGAAAGGGGCGGATTATCCGGCCTGAAAGGTCTCAAACGGTCATATTTCGTTGGGGAGGGGTATAAATAGACCCCTTCTTCCTCCTTAGGCCCGTGACTTGCATTCTCTCTCTCCTCCATTGTTTTGACCTTCAAGAGCTTGCAAATACTCTCAATCCCTCCCATATTTGTTGAATCTTTTTGGGGGATTTGAAAGGGGAGATCTAGATCTACAACTCCACCAATCCATCTCTCCTCTATGTGAGGGGAACATATTGGGATCTAGATCTTGGGGTTTCTTTTGTGGATTTCCTCGTGTGTTCTTCCTCTCTCATTCTCCCACTAGCTTTTGTAGCTTTTGTGGAATTTGGGAGAGAAGGACTTGAGCACTTCCTGTGTTCTTGCCATTGCATTTGGTGCATCGGTTTGAGTTCTCCTCAGGGGATTTGGTGAGTGAAAGTTGAGAAGCTTTTTACTCTTGGGTTCTTGGAACCCTAGACGGTTTGTTGGTGTTGCAGGTTGTGTCCTTGGTGGCGTTTGTTGGGAGCCTCCGGTTAAGTTGTGGAGAAGTGCCCCAACCTTGTGAGAGGTTCCGGTTGCCACCGACAAGTGCACCGATAGTGGAAGTGTGGATCGATCCCGTTGGGGTGAGATTCACCGGAGAATAAGGGAGGCCTTTTGTGGCGTAGGTGGTTTGATACCACCCCCTCTCCAACGAGACGTACTCTCTTTATGGGAGGAACTCTGTAATAAATCATCGTCTCCGCGTGCCTCGGTTATCTCTATACCGAGCTATTTACTTATGCACTTTACTTTGTGATAGCCTTCGTGCTTGAATTATTATATCTAGCTATCACATAGTTGCTTGTTTTGCTTAGCATAAGTTGTTGGTGCACATAGGTGAACCATAGTTTATATAGGTTTTGTGCTTGACAAAGTAAACGCTAGTTTTATTCCGTCTTTGTTAAGCCCATCTCGTAAAAGTTTTAAACCGCCTATTCACCCCCCCTCTAGGCGGCATCTGTATCCTTTTCAGGTGTGGAGCCGGAAAACTCGCAAGATCAAAAACCGCAATAAGGTATGCAAGTGAAATCCTTCGATGATGAACTAGAGCTTGTTAAGATGATGACCACAAGCTCTAGATCCTCTCATGGACAAGAACCAAATAACAACCAAGAAAGATGATGCTATGAATGCAAAGGTTTGAGCTTTCTCCGAACGATGCAAACGAGACACCCGCTTAAGAGCCCCTCTTGATAGTACGGTTATCTATCATAAATCCGGTCTCCCAACTAACAATACGAGACCGGCAAAAGAAAAGCCCTATCAAGAACATACCTTTGCCTTGAGCATCCCACTTGAACTTGATGTAGATCATCTTGTTCTTCTATAGTGGGAACACCTTTCTTGAATGCTCTTGATTGATGAAGATGAAGACTTGCAAATTGCTCCCCCATACTCCATGGGGAAACCTCTTCTTTGAACTTTTCTTCATCATTCCATGAGCACGAGGATGGCAAGCTTCAAGCATGAGATCTTCTAGAGATGGCGTATCTTGAGCTCGCCCTTCTTCATCCCTACTTGAGGTTGATCCATCTTGATGCAACTCTTTGCACATGTCTTGATCAACCTTCAAGCTCCTTCTTTCTTCATGATTCTAATGGGCACAGAGCCCTTGGACATTTCTTCATCTTCCAACCTTGAGACCAACACATGGACCAAGCGATGCCAATGAACAATTTACACATTAGTCCATAGAGATTGTCATTAATTACCAAAATCACACATGGGGGCATACTGTTGGAGATATGCCCAAGAGGCAATAATAAAGTGGTTATTATCATATCTTCACACTTATGATAAATGTTTACATACCATGCTATAATTGTATTAACCGGAAACATTAATACTTGTGTGATTTGTAAACTAAAATAAGAGTCCCTAGTAAAGCCTCTTGTTAAACTAGCTTGTTGGTTAATATATGATCATGGTTTCCTGATCATGAACATAGAGATGTTATTAACAACAGGATCATATCATTAGGAGAATGATGTGATGGACATACTCCTATAGATAAGCGTAGCATAAAGATCAAGTCATTTAAATAGTTCAATTGCTATATGCTTTCTGATACATAGTAACCTAATTCCTTCGACCATGAGATCATGCATATCACCTTTACCGGATGGATGCTTTGATGACATCAAACACCACACCGTAACAGGGTGGCTATAAAAGTGGCATTGAGTGTTCGGAAAGTATTGGTTGAAACACATGGATCAAGAGTGGGATTTGTCCATCCTCATGACGGATAGATATACTCGGGCCCTCTCGGTGGAATGTCATCCAATTAGCTTGCAAGCATGTGACTTGGTCACAAGGGATCACATATCACGGAACGAGAAAGAGTACTTATCAAGATACGAGGTTGAACTAGGTATGCAGAGATACCGACGATCATAACCTCGGATAAGTAACATATCGTGAGACAAAGGGAAATTGGTATCGTATGTAAGTGGTTCATTCGATCGCAAAGTAATCGAGAAATATGTGGAGCCATATGAATTTCCAGATTCCTCTATTGGTTATTGTTCGGAGAAGTGTCTCGATCATGTCCGCATAATTCACGAACCGTAGGGACACACTTAAGGATTCGACGTTGTTTGAGTAGTTATGGTATTATGAGAAAGAGACCGAATGTTGTTCGAGTCTCGGATGGGATCCGGATATCACGAGGTGATCCGAATGGTCCGGAGAATAAGATTCATATAAGGAAAGTCCCGTTTGAGTTCGGGAATGATTCCTGTTTTCATCTGAATGTTCTAGAAGGTTCCGGATTGTCCAAGACTCCGGGGAAGGGTACATGAATGTGTCATTGCTCATTGAATGATTGCATCATGTACTAAGTGTTCTTGCTGTCCCAAATAAAGGATTAAATTGAATCCTAAAACAGAAAAGTCAAATGTCCAGTTTGAAAGTCAAACGCCAAAACAAGAAACTGGGAAACAAGCAAGAGGAGTTGGAACCAACCTGGAGGAGGAGTTGGACTCCTCGGGCGCCAAGCCCTGGTCCGAGTTGGGAGGGACTCCTCCCCTGGCGCCAAGGAACCCCTCCCATATAAGGAGGGGCTCCTCCCATAGACACATAACTTTCTACTCTAGATCTCCGGTTTAGAGCCGTTTTGGTTTAGAGCTTCTAATTGCTTTAGCCAAATGTTTAGAGCCTTCTAATTGGTTTAGAGCCTTCTAATTGGTGTGTCTAATTACTAGACCACTAATAGCCTCTCTCATAAGCTCCACCATACTCGCACGGCTTAAGGCGAAGCCTCATGATTTCCCTCTACTTCCTGCACCACGCCGTTGTCTTTGGAATCGCGAGGAGAGTGCTACAACCTCCGCCTGCTGGAACAAGGGAGAGGAAGGTCTTCGTCGAAAATCGAACGTGTGACCGATCAAGGGAGCGCTGCCGAACGTGGCCGGAAGGATCGTCTACGATCTTGAGATCGGAAGTACGACTACATCACCCACGAGAATCTTCTCGTTAACCACTTTGGAATCTTCGAGGGTGAGTTCCTCTATCGACTCGTTGCTACAATCTAGTAGATAGATCTTGGCTTGTTTGTTTGTATGCGATAGAAAATTTTTGTTTTCCATGCTACGAACCCTCAAAGGGTATCGAGCCGTGTCTATATGTAGATCTGTTGCCTGAGTAGAACACAATGGTCATTGTGGCGTTGATGCTTTATTGTAGATTACTTTTTGTGTACTTTGCATCTTGCGGTATGTTGGGATGAAGCGGCCCGGGCTAACCTTACATGACATCGTTCATGAGACTTGCTCCACGCTTGACATGTAACTTGTATTGCATAAGTGGCTTTGCGGGTGCATGTTTCTCCTAGCATAGTTAAGATCCAATTTACAACGGGTGATCAACAATGCTAGTATCAATGTTGTGGTTCTTGTTCGTAAGTTAGAACGACACTTATTGAAAGCCCCAAACCACGTAAAATATGCAAAGAAAGTAGAGGCGTCTAACTTTGTTTTGCAGGGGTGTGCTGTGATGTGATATGGCCATGATTGTGATTATATATGATGTATGCAATGTTCCTTATTGTAAGTTGGCAACCGGCAGGAGCCATATGGTTGTCTTTAATTTATGTTAAGACCCGCGTGTCTATTCAAAGTAGTTGTAATAGTTGAAGCCGGTGGACGACAACCATGGAGAGGCGTCATTGACCTTGATGCAATGCCGGTGATGATGGAGATCATGTTCGTGCTGGAAGATGGAGATCGGAAGCACAAAGAAGAAAGGCCATATCATATCACATATTATGAATTGCATGTGATGTTAATCCTTTATGCATCTTGTATTGCTTAGTAGACGACGGTAGCATTATAAGATGATCCCTCATGCACATGAATTTCAAATCATAAAGTGTTCACCCTTAGTTAGCACCGTTGCTAAAGCTTGTTGTTTCGAAACACCACGTGATGATCGGGTGTGCTAGATTCTGCAAGTGTATACAACGTGAGCAAGCCAGATTTGCTCATGCAGAAACTAAGGTTTGATCTTGACGAGCCTAGCATGTACAGACATGGCCTCAGGAACACGGATTACCGAAAGGTAGAGCATGAGTCATATAGTAGATATGATGAACATGTCGATTGTTCGCCATTGAAGCTATATCAACTCTCGTGATGATCGGTTTTGATGTGGTGGATTTGGTTCGTGTGATCACTAAAACAATGTGAGGGATATTGTTTTGAGTGGGAGTTCACCTAGATTAATTTGATTATTAATTAGAACTCAATTTATCATAAACTAAATCAAAGTGTATTTGCATAGTTGTTGTAGTCATTGGCATCCGTTTACCACCGTGCGCTTAGTTATAATTGAGATGATAGAGCTATAGAATTCTGGTTACTTTTACTTAACTGGTATCGTATTGTTTTTAAAGTGTTAATCTAAAGTTTAAAAGTCCTATTGCAAACTTTCAGTAAGTTCCGGTTACTCCATGAAGTTTAATAATTGGTATTAAAACAAGAGTAACAATTTCAAGTGTTAGTATATAAGTATCATGTTTGTCTACATGATTCTTGATATTCGAGGGATTCTCTTAATATCAAGGTTATCTAGGATCTGAAAGAGTTGTTTCAGAAACCATGATGTGTGGAAGATATTGTGATATCTGAAACGTAGTATTGGTTACAACATGATAGAGTATAATATGGCATAAGTCATGTTCTCATATTTGATGAGAATTTGCAAAAGGTTGGAGACACTAGTTGTCCTAATCCTCCAAAAGGTTTTGGAGAGCAACATTATACTCGTAATTCATCGTTATAAGCTAAAGGTAGTTTGATCATGGACGATTCCATGATAAGGATGAATATTTGATGTAGGTAAAATGTTTACTACACCAAGAGATTACTAAAGAAAGGAATTTGAAAGAACACCAAACATTTGATGATGGTGATCTACTTCAAAGTGTAAGTCCAAAGACATTGGTATTTAACTATACACGCTTTGGACTATGTGTCATATGTATGACTCCACTGTTGATGTTGATAGATTCTTTCAAATGTAAAAGGAAAAAGCGAAAGAGAATCTCATAAATATATGGCGTAAAAGAAAAGACTAGAATTGTTCAGTTTAAGTATATAGATGATATACATGTTATGGCTATATTCTTTGCTTATTAAACAATGTGGTTCTTAAGTATTTGATACTGAATTTGTTGGTGTGAATCGTCATACGAAACAACACAATTCATGAACTACAATGGCCTAAGTAACTAGCAAAAGAATATGTGATGATGTTCATTGAGAACAAATAAAGGGTTATTGTGTTGCTCGTTAAACATCAAAGCTTGCCTTCAAGATTTGTTTTATCAGTGTTATGAGAACAAAAGGGTTGTTCAAATAATTGCCGTAATCCATAAAAGATGGATGATTCACAAATCTCGTTGGAAAAATCACATCCATAAAGCTAATGCTAAAAATGTCGAAAGACAAATTGATTGAAAGATCACTTAGGAAGTGACATCGCCGTTTAAATTATATTGGAAAGAAAACATGAAGAAACTTCATATGTATGGAATTTTGGAGTCTTTTGATTTTGATCAAATGACGCTTGTGAAACTTTCCTAGAGATAATTAAAACTTCGTTCATAGGCCAAAAGGGAACGAAAGACTAGCTTATTGGAATACGAAGTCCATTATGTTTAGTCAAGAGCGATGGATTTCAACTTCATATGCTTTCTCCGAAAATTTGAGTGAATATTTGAATATTTACTTAATAAGGATAAAGTATGAAACACTTGAAAAGTTCAAGGACTTTCAAGATGAAGTGCAAAATCATTGTAACAAGAATATAAATAGTTTATGATAAGATCATAAAGGAAGATATTTGAGTTACAAGTTTAGCATAATACCTAAGATTAAAGGAATCGTTCCGTGGATTTGCATTTTCCCGAAACACCATAAGAGTATGGAGTGTTCGAGATATGTAATTAAACCTTGTTTGACATGGTAAGATCGAAGGTGTAATTCATAAAACTGCCATTATATTTTAAAGATTAAAAGCTTTAGAGATTACCGTTTTTCCACTGAAAAGAGCTTCATCATAATCCGTTGAAATGACACCATATAAGGTTATGGTTTGGGATAAAACCCAAGTAGTCCTTTCTTAAACATTGGTATGCTATACATAAGAAAGATGTTTGCAACCAAAGTCGGATGAATCTGTCTTTGTTAAGTATTTCTCCATAACACCGGAGACAAAAGTGTTTGTCGCTTAGAACGTCAAGTTTCTTTAAGAAGGAATTTTTTCGTGAAAAGTTAAGTGGGAGGACAATAGAACTTTGATAAGGTTGAAAGAACCTTAGCTATATGTGCAGAGTTGCGCAGCGCCGAAAAGTGTTCCGGAGGCAGCAACAATGCTCATGGCTCACGTGCCTCAAAGGTTGTGGACACGGAGATCTAAGTTCCTATTGAAACAAGTAGATCGGGTAAACAATCAAATATCAAGATTTGAGGGTTGAATCATTATTTGAGAATAATGAACCGATTACATGCAAAGAAGCGATGATGGGCCCTGACTCCGTCAAATGGCTTGAAGCCATAAAATCCGTGATAGTTCCATACACGAGAAATCAAGTTTTGAACTTGAAGGACCCTCGACAAAGATGCTTGCATTTGCAAGAAATTAAGTGGGAGCGCTAAGACATATTTCTAATACATTATGTAGGAGACATATTGTTGATTGGAAGTGATGTATCTTTTTATTAACACAAGATAAGAATTTCATCCCGATGAAAGACTTAGGCAAAACCCAAATATTAGGCATCAATAGACGCTAATATGGTTGTGCCAGAAGTACATAGACAAGATATTGGATGAGTTCAATATAGAAACTACAAGAGAGGTTCTTGTCGCACAGAAAGGATTGAATGAGTTCAATGTTGATGATATATATTCAAGTGTATTGACATTTGGTAAAGTGAAACAAATAATCAAGTATAGATTGATACTTGATGCATGAAATCACAAAGAGTATTTATATCAATCATACTGTGATATGTACAAATCCAGATATGTCCTATGCTCTAAATGTTGTGAGCATATACCAGAATGATTTGTAAGATGATCATTGGACAATAGTAAGGATATTCTTATGATCTTTTGGAAGAACTAAGAGTATATTATTTGTAAAAGTGACAAATAGATAGTTAGTTCATTGTAAGAGTACTACATTGATACTAGTTTTGTCACAAAGTACAAATTAAGTTTATCTCAATCTAAACTAAGGGTGGCACAATATAATGGAAGGTGAGTTCCATAATGGATTTGGATAAGTTCCAAAGTTAAGACATTGTGACAGATACTACAACAAAAGGCCAAGTATATAACTGCTATTTTAGCAGCAAAAGAGGGCATTTGTGTCAAGTAGTTTGTTATCAAACTAGGTGTAGTTCACAGTGGGATAATACTATGAAGATATATTGTGCGACAATATTATCAACATGTTTTAACCCCAAAGAGCTAAAGGTCACACCGAAAGACCAAATTTATACAAAGCCATCTCATTAAAGAATGAGTGATGCGTAGAGACGCAAAGACATGCAATTACACACGGACCTGGAAGTGTCAGATCCGAGATCATTGACCACTAGCAATCGTGTACATACAACACCGAAAGCCATAGGTGTTATATACACAAAGGTATGAAACTAGATTATTGACTCTAGTGCAAGTGGGAGATGTTGGAGATATGCCCAAGAGGCAATAATAAAGTGGTTATTATCATATCTTCACACTTATGATAAATGTTTACATACCATGCTATAATTGTATTAACGGAAACATTAATACTTGTGTGATTTGTAAACTAAAATAAGAGTCCCTAGTAAAGCCTCTTGTTAAACTAGCTTGTTGGTTAATATATGATCATGGTTTCACGATCATGAACATAGAGATGTTATTAACAACAGGATCATATCATTAGGAGAATGATGTGATGGACATACTCCTATAGATAAGCGTAGCATAAAGATCAAGTCATTTAAATAGTTCAATTGCTATATGCTTTACGATACATAGTAACCTAATTCCTTCGACCATGAGATCATGCATATCACCTTTACGGATGGATGCTTTGATGACATCAAACACCACACCGTAATGAGGTGGCTATAAAAGTGGCATTGAGTGTTGGAAAGTATTGGTTGAAACACATGGATCAAGAGTGGGATTTGTCCATCCTCATGACGGATAGATATACTCTGGGCCTCTCGGTGGAATGTCATCCAATTAGCTTGCAAGCATGTGACTTGGTCACAAGGGATCACATATCACGGAACGAGAAAAGAGTACTTATCGATGTGAGGTTGAACTAGGTATGCGAGAGATCCGACGATCATAACCTCGGATAAGTAACATATCGTGAGACAAAGGGAAATTGGTATCGTATGTAAGTGGTTCATTCGATCGCAAAGTAATCGTAGAAATATGTGGAGCCATATGAATTTCAGATTCCTCTATTGGTTATTGTTCGGAGAAGTGTCTCGATCATGTCCGCATAATTCACGAACCGTGGAGACACACTTAAGGATTCGACGTTGTTTGAGTAGTTATGGTATTATGAGAAAGAGACCGAATGTTGTTCGAGTCTCGGATGGGATCCGGATATCACGAGGTGATCCGGAATGGTCCGGAGAATAAGATTCATATAAGGAAAGTCCCGTTTGAGTTCGGGAATGATTAGGTGTTTTCATCGGGAATGTTCTAGAAGGTTCGGATTGTCCGGCACTCGGGGAAGGGTACATGAATGTGTCATTGCTCATTGAATGATTGCATCATGTACTAAGTGTTCTTGCTGTCCCAAATAAAGGATTAAATTGAATCCTAAAACAGAAAAGTCAAATGTCCATTTGAAAGTCAAGCGCCAAAACAAGAAACTGTGGGAAACAAGCAAGAGGAGTTGGAACCAACTGGAGGAGGAGTTGGACTCCTCCAGCCGGCGCCAAGCCCTGGTCCGAGTTGGGAGGACTCCTCCCTCCTGGCCAAGGAACCCCTCCCATATAAGGAGAGGCGGGGCTCCTCCATAGACACATAACTTTCTACTCTAGATCTCCGGTTTAGAGCCGTTTTGGTTTAGAGCTTCTAATTGCTTTAGCCAGCGGTTTAGAGCCTTCTAATTGGTTTAGAGCCTTCTAATTGGTGTGTCTAATTACTAGACCACTAATAGCCTCTCTCATAAGCTCCACCATACTACCGGCTTAAGGCGAAGCCTGGGATTTCCCTCTACTTCCGGTACCATTGTTGTCTTGCCGGAATCGCGAGGAGAGTGCTACAACCTCCATTTTCTTTGGAACAAGGGAGAGGAAGGTCTTCGTCGAGTACCGAACGTGTGACCGACTGCGGGAGCGCTGCCGGAACGTGGCGCCGGAAGGATCGTCTACGCGATCTTGAGATCGGAAGTGTACGACTACATCACCCACGAGAATCTGCTCTCGTTAACCACTTTGGAATCTTCGAGGGTGAGTTCCTCTATCGACTCGTTGCTACAATCTAGTAGATAGATCTTGGCTTGTTTGTTTGTATGCGATAGAAAATTTTTGTTTTCCATGCTACGAACCCCTACACATACATGCCCTTTAAACTTGTTTGTCTAGGAGGTGGATCATCCTCGACAATTTGATCAGCATTTCGGCGCACCCATAAGGATCTCCCAACTGCTCCTTTATTGTGACATTAGGAGAATCAGCATTTCTCTGCACCAGACGTGCCCATGGCGATCCCCACGGGCTTCTTTGACGCGCCATCCGCTTTTGAGGAGCCCAAGGTAGACTTCTGAACCATGATGTACGAGGCAATGTCAAGAGAAACAACGATAAGAAACAAGATTGTTGCTGCCAGAAAATCGCGACGCCCGTTACAATACAACTTCCATTCTTGACGATATTCCTCGCAGAGCCGCCCATCCCTAGCATAGTACCCACCATGAAAAGTATCACGACTTTGATCGCAAGGACCCTAGAAGATTGCACGACATAAAGATCATATTAATCGATGATCGTTTTTCAAAAGATACCGGTTGAATTAAAAGTTGCATGAACTAGCTATTTCAACATAAGTATTTAAAGCTTATATATGTACCATGCGGCGATGAACAAGATGATGGCGACGACCCTCCTGGTCTGGCTGGGAACATTCAGCCACGCTAATCCTTTCCCAATAGATTTGGAGACCAATCTATTCAAACAAGGATGGTACAATGGTGGCGCCATCCTTGTGGTAGATGTGTGTCCTCAGGATCCAACTGCTGTGGCGACGTTTGTTTCAGCGCAGACATGGAATCTGGGAGGTAGTCAAGGAGCAGATGTAGATTGTGGTATGCATTGACGGCATCTAAAAGATGGTGGATCACGTGTTGGGTCTCTGGTTCGTGGATGGCAGGTATGGTTTCCTCCTCCGGCGTCTTAGTCGTACGGGGGTGCTACATCTGGAGTTCGATGGTGTGTCCGGAGTGCTGTCCAGTCTGATTCGTTCAACGGCAATGGTTTTACCTTGGGTGAACCACCTTGGAAGTCCGCAAAGCTGCATATCAGCGCTGGATCCACATCGAGGTCGAATGAGGAGATGATTCGACATTTTTTCTTTGGTGTCTACTGTTGTAGCACTAGTAGAAGAAGGGTCTTCGGTTCGGTCCAGAGTCTAACGCTAGTCCCGATTTGTTACGGACCAGGACTAGTATGAGCACTAGTCCCGGTTCGTACCGTTTTCGGTGGCTAGGAGTCCGAGGAAACTCTAGTTCCGGGTCGTTTCGGAAACTTTAGTCCCAGGTCGTGATACGGCTCGGGACTAAAGGGGTTGGGCCCGCGGTAGGAAAACTTAAAATAACTATAACTTTTACGTACGATGTCACAAAAAATGTACAACCTATCAAAATGTGCGGAAAACAATTGTGAGTTCGATTTTAATAGCCTTAGTCCGTTCTGGATTATTTGAGAATTTTAAATTTCGAAAAGGAAAAAAGTTATTTTTTTTTGCAATTTTATTTATTCCATATTTGGATTCCTCACATTTTTCTGATAATTATGGATATATTATTTGTCGAATTTCGATTTACAGATGTTATTTATATCATATTAAATGAATAAATGGCAAAAATGAATAAAATAATATTTTATTTAGTTTTTTACTTTCATTGGATTAAAATATAATTATTACTTATTTATTGTTGTTTACTAAAATAGTTGTTTGTAATTTCAAAAAATAAAAATGTATGGCATATTGATATGGACTAATAGGATTGATATGGTAGTGTTGACAACAAGGTATAAATGGGCTTCGCGCAAGAACATCCTGGTGGAACAGAGAAGTTAAACGTGCTGAGAGTGAAGTAGTGCCAGGATGGATGACCGACCGGGAAGTTTAACCGGAAAGTGCTGAAAATATTCCAAGTGAGAGGATTACTAGTCAAACAATTCAAAAAGTTTAAGAAAAAAAATCGAAAAATAAAATAAAAAACTTTTAAAAGAAATCTTTAGTCTAGGGCCATATTACGACCCAGGACTAAAGGTCCTTCGTCCCCCCGCTATATAAAAACGGTCATACGGTAGCCTCTAGTCCCGGGTTGTAACAAATCGGGACTAGAGATAGGAGCCTTTAGTCCCGATTTCATAGTCTTGGGTGCAAAACCGGGACTAAAGGCCCTTACAAACCGAGACTATATGCCCTTTTTTCACTAGTGTAGTGCTAGAGGCAGGTGAGGAGCGTTGTCTTGAAGCTCAGAGGATTCTTTGGTTTGAATTATAATTTTCTTTTTTGGCTGATAGTCTTTTGTGCAAAGGCTTGCATTCTGCTATTTTTTTAGTTTTATCAGGTCGGTGTTTATATGGCTTGTACTATGTCATTTATGATATAAATGAGACACTTATTTTTAAGAACGTCGGAAGCCCCTACCTCAAATTTTATAAAAAAGAGAGCTAAGGCAGCTCAGGGTTTTACAAGTAAGATAAGATTATAACGGGGATAAACAACGGAAAAACAAAAGGAAAGCACAATCAGAAGTGCCAATCTGAAGTCCAGATCAACGCAGCCTCCTTTTTTTTCTTGTTTGCTCTGTGTGACCAAAGTTTCACCATATCAACGCATTGTTTAGCGACCACTTCAGCGGGTGTTTCGAGGTCATCAAAAACCTTCTTATTCCTTGAAAGCCAGATGGGATTGCAGTAATAACCAAAGGCCAGGCCTGTCTTTTGTTTTCTGAAAGTCTTTTATTTGCTTCGATATAAATATCTTCTGGTTCAACGTAACCGTTCATTTGGATCCCAAGCTTGTTCAGGATGAGCTTGGAGTGGCGGCAATGAAACACAAAGTGCTGAACGGTCTCCTTATCTTGACATCCAAAGGGGCAAAGGTCACTGTTAACAATATTTTGCTTAAGAAGAACTGCCCTTACCTTTATCCTTCCTTTGATCATTAGCCAAGCGAAAATCTTTCTTTTTTTTAATATAAAAAAGACTCTATGTTAACAAAAAGTGTTGTCTTTTATTTCGTGCAAAATGTGTAATTACAATTAACGAATGGCAGCCAAAAAAGAACTTAGCCGTAAGAGTTTTTTTTAGAGACGAGTCTTTTGCAGAGTAGGACCGTTGCATCGACTGGAATGGATCGTCAAGCCCAGGGCGATTTGGCCGGGCTCTTTCGTCTCTGTAGGCTTCGCCGGCCTGGACACAACAGCATGCCCTTTTCTTCAAAATTTCCCGCTCATCTCCCCAGATTGATCCACGGACAGATCACATAGCCATATCAATGACCAACAAAACTAATTTCTCTACAAATCCTCGGAAAGTGTTTGACACGGAAGGAAAAAATAATCAGAATTTTAATACTCTCATTATGATAGTATTGGGAATTTTAATACTCCCAATCAGAATTTTAATATATACCCCCGATCAGAATTCCCGATAGGATAGTATTGGGAGTTTTAATATGTGACATCTAATTCGGGATGGAAGAAATAAGATATTTTGAGTGGACATAATGTTTTCTCCAACATACAGTCCAAACAAACGAATTTCTATTTTAAACTCCACCGCCAGAATTGACTTCTGCTTTTTCCTAGCCACCTTATTAGTCAAGGATGTTATTTCACAATCATCTAGAACAGGTTGAGTACAGAACATAAGTTTCCTCATGAGACAACCATGCCGTGGAAGCATGGTATGTCTTCAAACTTGACTTATTTGTACATCAGGAGGATCAACATTTCGCTGCACCGGACGTGCGCATAGCGATCCCCACGGGCTTCTTTGACGCGCCATCTGCTTTTGAGGAGTCTAAAGCAGCCTTCTGAACCAGGACGTACGAGGCGATGTCAAGAGAAACAACGATAAGAAACAAGATTGTTGCTGCCATGAAAATCGCGACGCCTGGTACAATACAACTTCCATTCTTGACGATATTCCTCGCATAGCCACCCATCCCTAGCATGGTGCCCACCATGAAAAGTATCACCACTTTGATCGTAAGGACCCTGTAAGTTTGCACGGCATAGAGAACAGATTAATGGAATGATCAATTTCTAAATAAAAGGAGACTGGCTCAATTAATATTTAAAGAGTATACGAGGTGTATTTTTCAGTTTATATATGTACCATGAAGCGACGAACAAGATGACGGCGACGACCCGCCTGGTCTGGCTGGGAACATTTGTCCACGCTCCGCAGCAGCCGATGACGGTGCTGGCGAGGACCTGCGTCATTAGTGACAATGCCGCTGCCACCACGCCGAGGGGCATCGCCGGCGACGGCATGTACCCACAGACGTCTCCGTGTTTGCGCGGATTAGGATACACTCTCTACGTTTATGAATGAACAAACTAGATAAACTAAGAATGGCCGCCTGAGGTTACAATGATCTCTAGCTAGCTGGCGGTGCGTGCGTACCAACGCCATGTAAACCGCGGAGATGGCACCGGACATGACCGTGATCGCGGCGAGCACGGCGGCAGCCACTACCACACCTTTCTTCCCCATCGACGACGGTGGTCTCGCTCACTGCTGACTGATTTCTTATAGCTAGTTACTGTATTTGCCAGCTAATCAGTTGGGAGTATTCGGCACTACTATATGCACACACATATATATGGAGATATACGGCTGGCTAGCTCTACGACGGTCTAACTGAAGATTGTTATATAATCGCATTGCTGCATTCCGTTACAAGCTAGGAAAGTCGCAAGCATGCGCGCAGCATGTTGATCTTAAAAGTCGTTTTGTGCATAGGGGTGACAAAACTACTTTGGGCTCTCAGCTGGGTGCAGTGCAAGCATCTCTTCACCAAGAAACGACAGTGTTCTATACAGCTAATTTTAGCATCCTTGGTCATGAAGGTGGCCTACTTGTTACGTAAATCGTTGACGTTAGACATTAGTTTCACAGAAGAGAGTGTGGACTGGAAAGTTGTCTTTCTATTTGGATTACCTAGAGTAGTAGTTATTTGCTTATTTGTCAGGATGGATCAGTTCATTTGAGGCTGCAATGAATATGCTTACCTATAGAAACTATTAAGATATTTTTCAGGTCATAGGCTTTAGAGATATTTTACCCTAAATACATATACACTATCTCAAGAAAAGAAAATCCTAGACGAACCTATATTTTCCCTATGGGTACAAATATGCTCATCGCAAGATGACATTTAGGTTTAAGTACATGCAGCTGTTAAAAAATAATTGGATAAGTAAATTTTTCTATAAAATACAATTCAAATTTTATGAAAAAGAAGGTTCAATTTAAGACATACATTACAGGTGTGTTATGAAGAACACTACAACTAACATTTAGAAAACGATATGATTTATGGTTAACTGTACCATATAAGTAATACTTGTTAATATTATAGCATGTAATTTTTTGTAAAAAGTATGAATGTTTAGTATAAATTGTAATTATTTTAGTATAATAAAGTAAATATAAGTTCAACTACTATTTTCAATATTATTGTCAAAAGGTCTAGGGTAGTGAGATATTCTGATTCACTCTAAATTTTTGTGTATAAAATGTACAAATTAAGATATTCTGCGTGAACACTAGATTTGCATGCACGAGACCCTGCGTGAAAATGTACAAAGTAAGATATTCTGATCCACTCTAAATTCATTGAAGCATTGATATCAAAGAAAACATAAGATTTGCTTTGTGTAATTTTTGTGAATAAAAATTTACAAAGTAAGATATTCTGATCCACTCTAAATTTTTGTTCAAAAACATGGTGATTTTAACATGGTAACCTCGTTGACTTTACCTAGTGACCAAGTGACTATATTGTCAACACCCGGATTTTTAATCCCAGATGCTGTTATGCCATTCATCGCAATCCCAGGATTACCATTTTTGCGAGACATAACAGATTGGATATCACAGTACAACATCCATTACAAACCATACATAAGGTCTTACAACAAAGAAAGGATAACATGATCCAGTCTTAATACAATCATAGCAGTGGAATAACGTAATAATAACGGTAGCGTAGGCGAGACTCCATCTTCATGATCAGGCAATGCTGACGATGGGAGATGATCCTAGTTGTCGTAACCTTCCTGCGATCCATCCTCCTGATAGTTCTCTTTATAGTCTGGCCACAGGAATAGCCAGGACAAAGCCATGAATATTCTTTAAGTACCCGCAAACTAAGATTAACAAGTGAAGTGGTTTTGAGTAGGAATACTAATCTCTAGGTTGTTTTGCAAAAAGTTAGATTTACCTTAACTAAGTTCAGAAGCAAAAAAAGCTAGTTGAAAGTTTATAACACCTAAGTGGGAATTTAGCTTTCCTTTTCACAACCTTGTTGTGGTCAAGTCAAAGTCATGATTTATTTCATAAGTCATTTTAAAAATACCTGACGACGAAACAGTATGGCCACTCCAACTGTCCATAACCGCGGACACGGCTATTCGAATAGTTTGACACTCTGTAGAGGTGGTACACTTTCACCATAATATTCGATACATCCGTCAGGAACAATCCTGTATTCACCATACTCAGTATGCGGATAATCAATCCTAACCTTTCAATTACACGCCCTAGTATAGGCACCTCTCCTATGAGTTTGGCCTCCCAACCATGACCATCTGTCATATTGGGAACTGCATAGGTGGTCAATCTTCACAAGGTAGCCTCAGCTCAAACCTTGGCCGCAAGGGAACCCATACTAAGGTATATAAACTTCCGGTCAAGCTCTACCCAATTTCGGGTATTGTGGTTGTACGGTAAAATTGTAATGGTATCGCATCCTGATACATCCAAAACGTATCTACTTTCTCAAATACTTTGCCATTTTTTATTTTCTAAACTTGTGTGATTTGAATACAACTAACACGGACTGACGCTGTTTTCAGCAGAATTACCTTGGTGTCTTGTTTTTATGCAGAAAATCAACTATCAGGAAAAATCTCGGAAAATATTCCATAAACTATTTTCACCAGAAGATCCACGGAGCCAGAAGGGGAGACATAGGGGAGGCCTGGGGGGCCCAGACCCACCCCAGGCGCGGGCCCACCTGACCCCGCCCCTGGAGGGGGTGCAGCCTCCCGAGGCACCTTCTCGGCCTCTCTCTGCGCCTATAAGTTACCTTTCGACCTAAAAACCGAGGGGGGTTCGTTAGTTTTCCAGAAAGAGTTCCGCTCCGCCACCGCCACCAGAAACCAAGATTCGGATCCAGAAACTCCGTTCTGGCACCCTGACGGGACGGGGAATTTGGAGAGGATCATCGCCATCGTCATCACCAATCAACCACCGATGTTTCCCTCATCCATGAGTGAGTAATCCCCCGTTGTAGGCTTGGGGATGGTAGGGATTGGATGAGTTCTATCATGTAATCGAATAAGATCTGTTAGGGCATAGTGCCTAGTATCTCTATTAGTGCTATTTGACTTTGTTGCATTGCAACTTGTTGTGCTTAATGCTTGTCACTAGGGCCCGAGTGCCATGATCTTATATCTGAACTTATTATTGAATCATTATGATAGTATTGTTTGTGATCTTATCTACAAGTTGTGTACACATATCATTGTCCGGATCCAAAAGCCCCAAAGTGACAATAATTGGGACAACCGGAGGGGATGGCTATGGTGTGAGGATCACATGTGTTCACAGAGTGTTAATGCTTTGCTCCGGTGCTCTATTAAAAGGAGCACCTTAATTGCCAGTAGTTCCCTAGAGGCCCCGCTGCCATGGGCTGGCTGGATAGAAGATGTTGTGCAAGTTCTCATTGCGAGCACATATGACTATATTTGGAGCAGATGCCTAGGATTGTTTAGTACTTGGATGCTTGTTATTATTTATCTGCAGTGCCCTAGATCTTGAAGTTACATGTTTAGACTCGTCCATGTAACGCCCGTCCATCCATCCCTATGCCTACCGCACTCGAATCCTATTGCTACCGTTATTATTACTATTGCTACTGTTTCACCGTTGTTGTTATTACTTCTGTTGCTTTGCTGTTGCTACTACCAAACTGTTGCTACTGACAAACTTCTGTGAGCAAGAACTATTTCCAGGTGCAACTGAACTGACAACTCAGTTGTTAAGGCTTGCAAGTATTCTTTGGCTCCCCTTGTGTTGAATCAATAAATTGGGTAATACTACCCGCGAAGACTGCTGCGATCCCCTACACTTGTGGGTCATCAAGAGTATTTTCTAGCGCCGTTGCCGGGGAGCATAGCTTTATTTATAAGTTCACTTGGATCTACTATTGTTCACTGCTACTCCTTTCATCATGGGGAAGTCTCGTGATGGAAAGTTCCCTATTCTACCATCCACTACAAGAAGAGGTACAGTCCTAAACACCTCTGTTGCTCTTGATTCATCGTCTGTTATAAGTAAGCTTGTCACACCACCACCACATACTCATGCTACACACACTGCTACTACTGCTGAATCTGAAACTGCTTTTGAAGCTCATGATGTTACTTCTACTGTGTTTGATGCGAGTGGTTCATTAGGTCCTTTTCTAGATACTACTATGGCTAGTCTAGAAAATACTGAAACTCCTATTGAAGACATTGTTACACTTGTTAGCTCACGTGAGGCTAGTGAGAGTTATGATATTAATGATGGTTACATTGAGTTCACTGATGAATTTGTTGTAGAGTGTCGAAACACACATGATACTAATGCTATGAAGAGTCTCCTTGCTAGACGTACTATTATGCCTAAGTTGTCCTCTGATCCTAAGTTTGCCACTTCTCCCATAGATATTAAGATGAAGATTATGATTTCTCTCTTGATTTATCTTATTTAGATATTGTTGAGAAAGAACCTTTTTGTGGGACTGAAAATGAGAGTGATGTGGCTCATATGAATGAGCTTTCTGCTATGAGTTCTTTGTTCTCTGATGATTTTAAGATGCGCAAGTACTTTGTTACTAAGATCTTCCCTTTTTCACTAAAAGGAGAAGCTAGGGCTTGGTTTAATAGATTACCTCCTGGTTCCATTGATAGCCCTGATTGCTTGATTGCTTCTTTCTTCCATAAATATTTTCCTCCTAGTGCTAGACATGATGCTTTGTAGAGACTTTTTGATTTAAACAGGGAGAAGAAGAGAAATTGCCTGAGTCATGGACAAGGTTCTGTGCCTTGATTCATGCACATCCTGGATGTCCATTTCCTAAGAATGAGCTTCTTGATATTTATTATAATGGACTAACTGATGATTCTAGGACATACCTAGATAGCTTTGCTGATTGTGTTTTCAGGAAAAGGACTACTACATATGCTGAAGAATTAATAACCAAGATAAGCAAGAATTATGATGATTGGACTTCAATTGAGCTGAATGCACCTGAGCCTATTACTCCTGAACCAGTTGTTCCTGAACCAATTCCAACACCAACAACAAAGAAGAGGGGAGTTATTGCATTAAATGATAAAGTGATGAAGGAAGCTAAGAAGTGTCTAAAGGAGAAAGGTATTAGAGCTGAAGATGTGAAGAATCTACCTCCTATAGAAGAATTATGTAAGACAATTCCCCACTCATCTACTATTGAGGTACACTCTCTCCAATTTAATGAAGGTGATATTCCTTATGGTAAGCCTCCTGATCAATGCTTAGAGGAACTTGACACATTTATTGTTAAACGAGGTAATTTTAATAAACAAGTTCAAACTCATTTATTGAAAAACTCTAGATCTATCCATGAGTTGAAAGATATTGTGGAAAGAACTTCTAATGATATTAAAATGCTTTGTAAAAAATTTCAAATGGTTCAAACCCAACTTGATCAACTTGTTAAGGTACAAAAGGATATGCTAGTTAATTCCTCAGAAATAAACATGCTTATGGAATTAGAACAAGGAGTGGTGCAACTACTCAAGATCCTTTATATCCTGAAGGACACCCTAAAAGAATTGAGCAGGATTCTCAACAAGGTGAGAGTAGTGGTAGTCCTCGTCAGAGAAAGAAAAATAAACATAAAGTAGTTAAGGAACCACTTGAACCTGCTGTAGATCCTAATAGTATATATGTCTCTGATGCTGAAACTGAGAGTGGTAATAATAATGAGTCTCCTGATAAGGAGGAAGTTGAGGAAGAACCTGAGAAGCACACTAAGAACACTAGGTACACAAAGGAGGATTTTATTGCTAATAAACATGGTAAAGAGAGAGAACCTTGGGTGCAGAAACCTATGCCTTTTACAGGTAAGAAACACAAGTCAAAGGAGGAAGAACACTATAACAAGTTTTGTGAGTGGATGAAACCTTTATTCTTGCAAATTCCTTTGACTGATGCTATTAAGTTGCCTCCTTATTCAAAGTATATGAAGGATATTGTCTCTAATAAAAGGAAGATTCCTAATGAGGAGATTTCTACTTTGCTTGCTAATTACTCCTTCAATGGTAAGGTAAAGAAACTTGGTGATCCAGGTATACCAACTATTCCTTGCTCCATTAAGAATAATTATGTTAGAACTGCTTTATGTGATTTGGGAGCTGGAGTTAGTGTTATGCTTTTTCTCTCTAGAAGAGACTCCAGCTAGAAAAGTTGATACCAACTGATATATCATTGCAAATGGCTGATAAGTCAACTACTATTCCTGTTGGTATATGTTTGGATGTTCCTGTTCAAGTGGCTCATAATTTCATGGTTTTAACTGATTTTGTTGTGCTTGAAATGCTTGGAGATGATAATATGTCCATTATTCTTGGGAGACCTTTTCTTAATACTATAGGTGCTGTCATCAATTGCAATCAAGGAAAAATAACATTAAATATTAATGACAAAGAGCACACTGTCTATTTCCCCAAGAAGGTTATTACAAGCTATTGCCTGAATTCCATTGAAAATATTGAGAGCATCAAGGTTGGAGACATATATTGTCCCATTCCACAAGATTTTTTTTGAAACTATTATGATTGGGACCATTGCTATCAAGTATGAGGTAACATAATCACCTTGTGGAATGCAAAGTTTTGTTTCATATAAGATTGTTTTGGTAACAAGACTTGATCAACCTTGTTAACAAAAGGATTTTAATGAATAAAATAATGTTTTCACTATGGTTATACTTGCTTTCTTTTAATTTTCTCCTTATTAGTCTTTGATTTAGCTTTATTTTTGCTAGTAGTTTGCTTGTTTGAGTTTCTTAGAGCTCCTGTAGTTTGGCTTTTGGTTTGATTTTGCTTCTTCTGAAAAATTGTTTCTGCGAGAAAATCAATTTTCATACCCTGAAAATTGGCCAAAAATAAAGTTTCCCGAAAAATCCCAGAAAATTTAAAATAAATTTTTCCTCGAAAAAAGGGGCAGAGAGGCACCAGAGGTAACCCAGGGGGCCACCCCAGGACACCACACCCATGGTAGGCGCGGCCTACCAGGGGGTGGCGCCTAGGGGGGTTTGGCCCACCTCGGCCCCTCTAGGCTGCCTCCTCAAAGCCACCTTCTTTCTCTCTCCCAAAAAACACCGAAAAACTTTCTCAAACTCGAGTTCTTGCTCGCGATTCGATCCCCTTGTTCAAGCCTTCTGTGTCTTTCAAAATTTATGACAAGGCTCATTCTATGTCTTTGAAGAAATTTTGCAAGGCCCTAGGACTTGGTACAACTGGGTCATCAAAGAAGATTCCAGCTCTTCCCGCTGATTTGTTGGAGCTTTACCGAGGAATAACCAATGATGATGACCGCAGAGCTCAACGAGGTAAGATAAAGAATATTCAACTTCCATCCATCAGGTACTTTTCCTACTATCTTACCACGAGTGTTCTTGGTAGGGAGAACACTAGTAATATTTCCAACTATCAATTAGCCTTCTTAGCTGCTGCTGAAAGGATACAGATGTCACCTAGGGGGGAGGGGTGAATAGGCGATTAAAACTTTTCCTAGAGTGGCTCAACAAAGGCGGAATAAAACTAGTGTTTACTTTGTTAAGAATAACCTAGAACAACTAAGGTTCACCTATGTGCACCAACAACTTATGCTAAGCAATACAAGCAACAAAGTGATAGCAAGATATATATTACTTCAAGCACTAAGGCTATCACAATGTAAAGTGCATAAGTAAAGAGCTCGGGGATAGAGATAACCGAGGCACGCGGGGACACCGATATTTTACCGAGTTCCTCCCAACATGGAGTACGTCTCGTTTGGAGAGGGGGTGGTATCAAACCACCAACGCCACAAAAGGCCTCCCTTATTCTCCGGTGAATCTCACCCCAATGGGATCGATCCACGCTTCCACTATCGGTGCACTTGTCGGTGGCAACCGGAACCTCTCACAAGGATGGGGCACTTCTCCACAACTTAATAGGAGGCTCCCAACAAACGCCACCAAGGCCACAATGCCACCAAGGCCACAACCTGCAACACCAACACACCGTCTAGGGTTCCAAGAACCCAAGAGTAAAAAGCTTCTCAACTTTCACTCACCAAATCCTCCGGGGAGAACTCAAACCGATGCACCAAATGCAATGGCAAGAACACAAGTAGTGCTCAAATCCTTATCTCCCAAATTCCACCAAAGCTACAAAAGCTTGTGGGGGAATAAGAGAGGAAGAACAATGGAGGAAATCCACAAAAGACTCCAAGATCTAGATCCCAAGATGTACCCCTCACTTAGAGGAGATATGGATTGGTGGGATTGTAGATCTAGATCTCCTCTTTCAAATCCCTAAAGTATATGCAAGAATCAAGGGAGGGATTGAAGGGGGAGCAAGCTCAAGAGGATCAAGAATGGAGGAGAAAGCCTGTAAAACTCGAGCACTTGCATTGGGGTAGAAGGGCCCCTTTTTATAGGCCCACAGATTTCTGACCGTTGGGGAAAAATCAGACCGGAGACTCCGGTCTACACCGGAGATTCCGGCCCAACCTCCGGACTAGCCTCCGGACCGCCCATCTGAATGACCTGGACCAGCCACGACCCAACAAGACCGGAGATTCCGGTCTTCCAACACCGAAGACTCCGTACTGAGCCAACACCGGAGACTCCGGGGTAGCCTCCGGACCTGGCTCCGGACCCCCATACAGTATGTCCCAGCCCTGATTCTGAAGTCACCACCAGAGACAGTTCCGGAAACTCCGGACCACACCAGAGACTCCGGTCCACGCAGACCGGAGACTCCGGTCTGGACCAAATAAGAGGCAAACTTCAAATGGCGATATCTAGAGTTTGGAAACTCCGATTGACCCGAAACCAATTTTGTTGGAAAGAGGACAACAAGAGGTACCCAACAAAAAGTGAAAATATTGGATACCACCAAGAGAGAACATTCCATGTATTATAAAGTGAGATACCTATCTTGGTGAGAAACCGGAAAACCTCAAAGATCAAAAATGCAATAAGATATAAAGGGGAAATCCGTTTTTGATGAACTAGGGCTTGTTATGAATATTGCCAGAAGCTCTAGAACCTGACATGGAAAAGATCCAAATAATAACCAAGAAAGGATGATGCAAAGTATGCAAAGGTTTGAGCTCTCTCTGAAAGATATGATCGAGTTACTCACTTGAGAGCCCCTCTTTATAGTACGGTTGTCTATCCTATAAACCGGTCTCCCCAACTAACATCCCGAGACCGGTAAGAGAGAAACCCTATCAAGATCATACCTTTGCCTTGCACATATTCCACTTGATTATGATGTAGACGGTCTTGTCCTTCTCAAGATGGAACACCTTTCTTGATTGCTCTTGTACGCACTTTATTGATGAAAACTTGCAAGTTACTCCCCCATACAACATGGGGAAACCTTTACTTTGACCTTGTCTTCATCGATCCATGATCATCGAGGATGGAAAGATTCAACCATGAGATCTTCTAGATATTGCACATCTTTAGCTTGCACATCATTTCTTCTTTTCTTCATTATGTTGATGACTTGAAGGTGCACCAGAGATATTAATCCATCTTATTCTTCAAGACATACTTGCCATAGGTTTAACTCTCACATGACCAATCTGTGGATCACTCTTTGAGCACCTTGGTCACCACTTGATCCTCTTCACTTTCTTCTTCTCCAAACCTTGAAGCCAAAATATGGTTCAAGCATTGCCTATGGACAATTCCTACAAGTACAACTTGATACAAGCATTAGTCCATAGAGATTGTCATTAATTACCAAAACCACACATGGGGGCCCACATGTTCTTTCAATCTCCCCCATTTTGGTAATTGATGACAATCCATTTGAGAGGGTTTATATAAGGAATTTAATAAATAAAATGGTAGCACCAAATATCAAAATACTACACAAGTATGTGATATTGGTACCATCACCATATATAGAGCAAACTCCCCCACAATCTATGCATGTGTGATGAACTTGAATTTCATTGCATATATTGCCAATCATTATCATTGGTGGAGTTTCCTCTATATATATACCACATGCTAAGCAACAACAAATATGCAAGAGCATGAGAAGCAAATGCTTAGGAAACAAACTAAAAGCATAAACCATTTCCCTTAAACCCTCTAAAACTTCTCCCCCATTGGCATCGATTGCTGAAATGGGTGACAAGTTCTAGAAGGCCAATATAGTGATAGATCCCCAAAGGTGTGCATTCGCACATATCCAATGATGAATACTTGGGAGGAAGTAGAACTATATCGAGGACCCAAAGATTGCCAAAAGAAATAAAATAAAAGAAGCATCAACAAATGATGTAAGCAATCACAAGATCCGGCAAACCAATTGAAAACAACAAATGAGTCCAAATGGAAACAACAAGATATTATGATACGAGTAGATGAGTGTTTTAAAATAACAAACATAGAAGCTCCCCAATATTTGTGCACAATTAAACAAATGCATTGGAATACATAATGCACAAATATGGAATCCTTGCTCCCCCGTAGGCATTTAAAACACAACAAATGAAAGATCAAATAAATGCTTAAATAAAATAAAGAAGCTCCCCAAGATTTGTGCATACTTTAGAATCATTGTATTTCAATACACAAATGCACAAATATGGAATCCTCACTCCTCCATAAACATTTAAGGCACAATAAATGAGAAAGAAGACAAATGAGCATTATTAAATGAATTAGATGAGCTCCCCAAAGATAATGCACCAATTATGATAATTGTATTTGGGATTAAGGTGCATAATCATGGAATCCTCACTCAGCCAAATCCATTTAACAATACAAGGCATGAGAGAAAAAGTATGAGTTTCCGAAGATGCAAACAAGAGGAACAATCACTCATAGGCAAATAAATTTGGAAGCCACCGAAGAATCAAAAGGAATAGAAAGGTGGTATCCAAGGATTAAAGATCAACTAAAATTATCTTCTCATATGTGTATATGTCTCTAAGTGGAAAACATCGCAAAGACATATGCCAACAAAGGAATATGCACACATAAAGAAGATATACAAGAAGCACATGGAAGAAAAAATGAAGTCATAACATATACCAATAAGATTTTTGCTTAAAAACACGGACAAAGGCTCAAATATATCTTATTGTAGATTAATGAGCTTCAAACACCAACACACTACATATATTACAACTATCACCAAGGGAAAAAGGAGAAAGTTGGAATATATGGAGAAAGGCAACAAGTATCATAAGAGAAAATAGACTAGCAAAATCTCACTATTGCACATGAGAGAAGTTGAGGAAATGATAGGCAATAAAATTGCTAGATTGACATATTTGGGATTGGAGGATCATATGCATGATTTTGTATAGTCCCAATTATATGCACTCATCTCAACTTAAACGAATATACAATATAGAGTCCTCTCAAAACCATGGCTAGAACTACAACAATTACAAATACATTAATTCATGCTAGAAGGCAACCGACAAATGGTTGGAATCAAGATATGTGAGCATGAGAAAGACATACTTGTTACCGGGATATAATTGGTAGGATGTAGAGGATATGAATTCGTTGATCATCCTATAGCTTGCCTCAAATTTTCTTCTAAGCATGACTTCTTCAAAATTGAGAGACAAGCATCCAATCTATCTCCAATGTACCTAAAACAAATTTAAGTACAAAATGGTCCCCAAACTTATTGGGTCCAATGTAGTTAGTGCAACTACAATACATAGGAGAGACTCCACATAAATATGTACATATTGATGTGAAATTGAATTTCATGCACAACTTAGCCGATGGGATTTAGTGGAGTATCCCCTATATATTGGATCAAAGAAAGCAAGCATGCCATTATATAAACATTTAGTAAATATGCATGCATAAATCTTTCAAGAACCAAAAAGAAGATACAATTTGAACAAAAACACCAAGTAAATCGAGATTTCTCACACAAGAGTGTGACACGACAAATGATGTCCAAATTATATCAAATAACCAATTCAACACATGAAAGATCACAAATTCAACAAATGAACTAGGCAAAAGCCAAGGAGCAAAAGATATATAAAAATAAAAATGCTCAAGGATTTATCTCATTCTAAAATGGTCGAATCATGAAATAAGGAATGAGATAAAACCAACTCCCAAAAAGAGCAAGGTTCCAACAAGAAACCAAACTCCCCAAACTTCTCATGATGGCACAAAATACCAAAACAAAAAGATTGAGGTTCTAAGCACATAAAACCCGATATGGATCAAACAAAGAAGCATAAATATGAGTGTTCTAAATAATATAGGAGAGATCACCCATAAGTAGTACATTATATAGAATTTTGCTTGTGAATGCAAAATGCACACAAATGAGATCATCACTACTACCTACATTAAATAAAACACAAGAGGATACCAATAAAATAATAAGATCCAAAAGTAGCAAGGAATACATGGGAGCACACAAAACATTTACTTAGCCAAAGATAGGACAATATTAAGCAAGGGCCGAAGTGAATATGATCAATAAATTCTACCATAAATATATTACTCATTGTCCGAGGATAAGAAATATTGGGAATCATTTTCCCAAGGTATCTTGCATAGATATCCAAGATCATAGTCACAACAAGAAGCATATAACAAATATAAGAATTAAGCATGATACTTTGAACAAGATTCTTGGTAGCTTCCAATTGTCACACAATCACTAGTGATTAGAGTAACTTGAAGCAAATGGTTTCCATGATGATATAGAGATCTAAATATGAGGAAACACATACCAAGAACCACTCTCATATACAAGATCCAAAATATGATCAATAAATGCATTCAAGCAAATTGGAACTTGTATGAGCAAATGTGTCACATAGGCGCTAGATAATTATCAATATCAATTCTAAGTGTCACAACCTCGAATATTCACATTTTCTAGGATTGTAATATGCACTAAGCATATGAATCCCCCATAAAGTGATACTACCATAAAACGAACACGAGGCAAAAGGATACAAATAGAGATAATTAATGGACATTATAAACTTAAATTTCTCATGAGAATTGTACCACATAGAGACTTGACAATAATCCAATATAAACACTAGGTGATATTCCTCATGTACACACAATTTTAGGATTGTGGAATGCCCAAGCATAACACTCCCCCAAAATGGGATAATCCATTAATCTCTCACAAGAGCCAAATACGATATCAAATATAATCAATTAAGGCTCCAATATAAGAAACACACATACATGGTGTGCCACCTAATCATACACAAATATGCTTGATCTCAAGATAATTAAGTGGATAGCACAACATGCACAAAAACATGGAAGATACAAAACCAACACATGCACAAGGGGGCGAGTAACTTTCAATGTAAAGAGTTTAGCATATGTTACCGCAAGGAGGAACATTGTAAATATAATATAATCATGATAATCCAAATGGCTTGGCTTGACAATAATAATTGATGAAGATCACTCAATTCTCCATAATGTAGCCAAGACTCCAATGCCCTCCAAAACACACCTATTGATCAAGTTATGGCTTGTTGGTCCCCAACCAAGTTGGGTCCTAAGAAGTTAGTAACAATAGGCTTGGCAACCCAAATGGTTCTTTTCTTGAAACCACATTGAGCACCAACAAATTTGGCAAACACATTGCCAATCTCATCCTTACAAAGAGAATATGCATCATCAATAATGATAGGGTTGGATGAGGAGATACCAATAGTGCATGAGGAAGAAATGTGCCCCTTTGCACGACATATGTAGCAAGTTCTTCTCTTGCAATCTTCATTTTTGGATGAAGCAACAACTTGAGGAATAGCTTGAGTCTTCTTGGGAGGAGTCCCATCTCTAACAAGATGTAGAGCTTGAGGCCGCTTCCCTTGTTGCTTCTTGCCAAGGGACTTCTTCTTTAATGGGAAATGTTTGACATGATGCCCTTCTTCCTTGCACTTGAAGAAAACAATGTTGGCCGGATTCTTGACTTGATTTTGTCTATTATTCTTGTTGTCCTTGTGCTTCAACTTGATAGTGGACTTGTTCTTGATATTGGAGTTGAATCCAAGCCCACTCTTGTCATTGGGGGATTGTTGCACACTCAAGATTTTGTTGAGTGCGGCCTTCCCTTGATGACCCTTTTTCAAGTCATTTCTCAAAGAAGTGACTTGAGCCTTGAGCTCTTTTATTTCCTCTACATGGTTAGTTTCAACAAAAGTACTAGAGAAATTAGATGCTACATTGTTAGAGCAACAAGGCACGGAATGTAATTCATCACGAGATATAGCATGGTTGTGAGAGGATGAATTACAAGGACTAGCACATGGCAATATAACATTTGGAGTAGATATAGTGCTAATGTCCACATGAGGCCCACTAGATGTTACCTTTGACATGATGGCCTCATGAGCTAACTTTAGCCTACCGTGAGAGACTAAAAGATCCTCATGCAAGCTCGAGAGCTTAACATGACTTTCTTCTAATTTCCCATAGTTGCTAGTTAGCAACGCAAGTTGAGCCTTTAGCTCAACATTCTCCTTCAAAATATATAGAAATAGAGTTAGTAGCACAAGCATCATTACTATTTGCAAGAGGTGAGGGCAACTTGGCAAGCTCTTTAGAATAAGAAGCTTTAAGTTGCTCATGTGACTCGGTGAGTTTGATGAGCTCACCCTTGATGACCCTAGAGCCATTTTTGAGGTGCTCAAAATCCTCAAGGAGTTTAGCATAAGAACCTTCAAGTTCATCATTTTTAATCTTGAAGGAGTTTGCCACCGCAAGTTCTCTATCATGGTATTCCTTTACTCTAGATAATTCTAGAGTAAAAGTCTCCTCAAGAGATTCTTTGGTGGTTTGTTCTTCTTCAAGGGAGTCCTTTAGTTTTGCAACTTCATTAGCATACTCACGCTCAAGTGCAAACTTTTCATCAATTAAGTTTTCTTGCTCCTCAATAAGATCATTGCCTTCTATGGCACAATTCAAGATTTCAAGAAAGTTGGAGGAAGCGATTTTATTTTTGAAGAGAGCGCTATAGACAACCTCTCCAATTTTCTTAATAGAGGTAATATCATACTTACCTCTATAATCATAATTATCATTCTCAACCTCATCATCATCATCATCATGAGATACAATGGGGTTCAAAGAGGTTACCTTTGTTCCCTTAGCCATAAGGCATATGTGAGAACCGGAGGAAGGTGATGATGAGATTGCACTTGTAGCTCTCTTCAAGACCTTGTCTTGGCCCATGGAATCTTCATTTTCCTCTACATGGTTAGCAACACAAGCACTAGAGGAAATAGAAGCATTTTTATCATGGCAACAAGACAACATGAGCATATCATCATGATATTTATTCAAGTCATTTCTACATGATATGCAAGGACTATTAACACAAGCATGTAAGTAATTTTGAGTGCTGGAAGTGTTAAGGTCCAAAGATAGATCATTGCAACTAGATAGATATGAGGGATTACAAGTAGTGAACACACTATCCATATTGCAATTTCTATCACCACTCACCATATCATTACCTTCTGAAAAGTCACATGTTGGTGAAGTGGTACAAGATGGGAACTCATATCGATCGGAAGTGGAAGCAACACAATCATCCTCAATAAT
Organism: Avena longiglumis; assembly: GCA_030063025.1. Lineage (NCBI taxonomy): Eukaryota > Viridiplantae > Streptophyta > Magnoliopsida > Poales > Poaceae > Avena > Avena longiglumis. The sequence goes on along the minus strand of CP125979.1, from coordinate 241,521,606 downwards.
GTTGGACACAACATATTTATCTTGAAGTTTTGTCCATAACTCATGAGCGCTCCAAAAAGGAGTGATTGAAGATGTAACTACATAGCTCAAAGCATTAACAAGCACATTAGAAGCTTGAGCATCGAGATATAAGTTTTTCTCATCCTCACTAGATAGATTTTTGAAATCCATAGGAGGAGAAAAACCTATATCTACAATACGCTCCAAATTTGGGTCCATGTCCTGAAAATGAATGAGCATGTGATTTTTCCATATATCATAATTTGTGCCATCGAATATGAACATGTCATTGTGCACTAATCTTCTAGCCGACATCTTTACTCTCAAGGCGGTGAAGCCTAAAATGAGAGACCGTGCTCTGATACCAATTGAAAGGATACGGATGTCGCCTAGAGGGGGGATGAATAGGCGATTAAAACTTTTCCTAGAGTGGCTCAACAAAGGCAGAATAAAACTAGTGTTTACTTTGTTAAGAACAACCTAGAACAACTAAGGTTCACCTATGTTCACCAACAACTTATGCTAAGCAATACAAGCAACAAAGTGATAGAAAGATATATATTACTTCAAGCACTAAGGCTATCACAATGTAAAGTGCATAAGTAAAGAGCTCGGGGATAGAGATAACCGAGGCACGCGGGGACACCGATATTTTACCGAGTTCCTCCCAACATGGAGTACGTCTCGTTTGGAGAGGGGGTGGTATCAAACCACCAACGCCACAAAAATCCTCCCTTATTTTCTGGTGAATCTCACCCCAATGGGATCGATCCACGCTTCCACTATCGGTGCACTTGTCGGTGGCAACCGGAACCTCTCACAAGGATGGGGCACTTCTCCACAACTTAATTGGAGGCTCCCAACAAACTCCACCAAGGCAACACTGCCACCAAGGCCACAACCTGCAACACCAACACACCGTCTAGGGTTCCAAGAACCCAAGAGTAAAAATCTTCTCAACTTTCACTCACCAAATCCTCCGGGAGAACTCAAACCGATGCACCAAATGCAATGGCAAGAACACAAGTAGTGCTCAAATCCTTCTCTCCCAAATTCCACCAAAGCTTCAAAAGCTTGTGGGGGAATAAGAGAGGAAGAACAATGGAGGAAATCCACAAAAGACTCCAAGATCTAGATCCCAAGATGTACCCCTCACTTAGAGGAGAGATGGATTGGTGGGATTGTAGATCTAGATCTCCTCTTTCAAATCCCTAAAGTATATGCAAGAATCAAGGGAGGGATTGAAGGGCGATCAAGCTCAAGAGGGTCAAGAATGGAGGAGAAAGCCTATAAAACTCGAGCACTTGCATTGGGGAAGAAGGGACCCTTTTTATAGGCCCACATATTTCTGACCGTTTTCTGCCCGTTGGGGAAAAGTCAGACCGAAGACTCCGGTCTACATCGTAGACTCCGGTCTACACCGGAGATTGCGGCCCAACCTCCAGACTAGCCTCCGGACCGCCCATCTGAATGACCTGGACCAGCCACGACCCAACAAGACCGGAGACTCCGGTCTTCCAACACCGGAGACTCCGGACTGAGCCAACACCAGAGACTCTGGGGTAGCCTCCGGACCTGGCTCCGGACCCCCATACAGTATGTCCCAGCCCTGATTCTGAAGTCACCACCGGAGACAGTTCCGGAAACTCCGGGCCACACCGGAGACTCCGGTCCACGCAGACCGGAGACTCCGGTGTGACCAAATAATAGGCAAACTTCAAATGGCGATATCTAGAGTTTGGAAACTCCGATTGACCCAAAAAAAATTTGTTGGAAAGAGGACAACAAGAGGTACGCAACAAAAAGTGAAAATATTGGATACCAGCAAGAGAGAACATTCCATGTATTATAAAGTGATATACCTCTCTTGGTGAGAAACTGGAAAACCTCAAAGATCAAAAACTCAATAAGATATAAAGGGGAAATCCGTTTTTGATGAACTAGGGCTTGTTATGAATATTTCCACAAGCTTTAGAACCTCACATGGATAATATCCAAATAACAACCAAGAAATGGTGATGCAAAGTATGCAAAGGTTTGAGCTCTCTCTGAAAGATATGATCGAGTTACTCACTTGAGTGCCCCTCTTGATAGTACGGTTGTCTATCCTATAAACCGGTCTCCCCAACTAACATCCCGAGACCGGTAAGAGAGAAACCCTATCAAGATCATACCTTTGCCTTGAACATATTCCACTTGATTATGATGTAGACGGTATTGTCCTTCTCAAGATGGAACACCTTTCTTGATTGCTCTTGTACGCACTTTATTGATGAAAACTTGCAAGTTACTCCCCCATACAACATGGGGAAACCTTTACTTTGACCTTGTCTTCATCGATCCATGATCACCGAGGATGGAAAGATTCAACCATGAGATCTTCTAGATATTGCACATCTTTAGCTTGCACATCATTTCTTCTTTTCTTCATTACGTTGATGCCTTGAAGGTGCACCAGAGATATTAATCCATCTTATTCTTTAAGACATACTTGCCATAGGTTTAACTCTCACATGAACAATCTTTGGATCACTCTTTTAACACCTTGGTCACCACTTGATCGTCTTCACTTTCTTCTTCTCCAAACCTTGAAGCCAACATATGGTTCAAACATTGCCTATGGACAATTCCTACAAGTACAACATGATACAGGCATTAGTCCATAGAGATTGTCATTAATTACCAAAACCACACATGGGGACCCACATGTTCTTTCAGCTGCGCTCAATGGTAAGGATAAGTATAATCTTGGTTCCCTCATTGCTCGTCGTTTAGCTGCTAAGGGACCCATTTATGGGGGAATTATTGCTACTCGTATTGCTGCTACCTTGGACATTGTTGTTGATCCACATGATACGGTTTTGGATACTCAGAGGCTTGATCTCGCTGCCATGAAGGCGTACCACTTTGTCACCACTAGCTCTACTCTTGAGAACTTGGTTTATAGAATGCTGTTTACTGACAGGGAAGAGAGAGAGAGATCCCTCTACCCCAAACCACTTTGTTTAGTATTTCTCAGGGACCTTGGTCACGCTCGAAGGCGGAGATGGACGATAACCAGTGTTCTATTAACTTCCATGGGCACTATCAAGAGGAAGCACCATCATACGACCCCCCTGCGTACTACACAGGGGAGACCTCGAGCTCCTACCAAGACGAGGGAGCTTCCTCGACATACTACGGAGGTGCATCTACTTGGGCACCATGGGACTAAGCCCCACTTAGGCCAAAAGCCTAAGCTTGGGGGAGGTATACCGACGTTACACTCATATATATATATATCATGTTCGGTCGGTTCTTTGTATATCCATTGTTTTGCTTTCTTTTTGGTTCTTGTTGCTTCTTTCTCAAAAACACAAAAATACCAAAAATATTTTCGTTGTTTCTCTTGGCTTGTTCCTTTGTTTCTTTGCTTTGGTTTGCCTTAAAAGAAAAAAATCCAAAGAGATTTTTGCTTTGTTTGGTTTGCTTTGTTTTTGTTTGGTTTTTCTTTGTTTGCTTGTTTCTAAAAAAATTCGAAAACACCAAAAATATTTGTTGTTCTTCTTTGGTTTTATGAGTTCTTTGCAGGGTTCAGCCGTCCACAGTGGATTTTGGTTTCATGTTAATATTCAAGTCACAGAAGTGAAGGGAAATAATGAAGATTAAGACAACTTGAGGTGTGGTAAGAGGCTGGTAACAAACTCTATTTGTTTCATTTTTGTACATATACTCATCACTGTGAGCATACTTAGCCTGTTTGTGTTAGGTGTATGTCATTATGGACGCTTAGTAGTTCTTGCTTGTCTATGATTAGCTCCAGCTTGCTAATTGTTTGTAGCATGTCATATGAATGTTTGCTTGCATTGTTTTATTCATACTTTGGTATGATATTGTGGTATCCTCCTCTGACTGTTCATGTGAATCGAGTTGGCACATGTTCACGCATGCATATGACTAATCAATAGTCAGTAAACCTCGATGATTTATTTTTCCTCAGAGTTCTTGTATCACTTTCATGCCATAATTAGTCTTGTTTTGTTGCAAGCATGATTATGAAAATTATTGCTCTCTCGTTTGTCGCTTCCTCTCTATTGCTAGCCTTCACTTGCACTAAGTATGTGCTCTACCTGTGCTTCCAACTCCTCAAAACCAATATTGCCAGCTGTGTCCACCATACCTACCTATTAGCATCATTTTCTACTTCAGTGCATATTTTATATATGCCATGTTTTCTTGCAAAATAAAATGTTTGTCTGTATTGAGAAAGTTAGTTAGTAAAGCTCTCACGAACTTGATGGCAAACTTTATTCCTTGTGCTTAATAATCTTGAACCATTGTGACTGGTCCATGAAAGTTATATGCTTGCTTATTATATGCTAGGAGTCAGCAGAACCGTGCTATCACGGGGAACGCTTTCAACACCTGTTGGATATCTCATCCAGTTGATTCTTTGCTCTCTTTTTTACGGATGTTGATGATTTGAAATAAAAGGGGAGGTTGTGAGTTCATGGAGTTTATACATTGTGTTAGAGAAATGTCTGGGCCGCTAGCCTAAGCCATGCCAAATCATGGTGGAAACTTGCAGCATAACTGTAATGAGCATCTAGGAAGCATCCTCAATAAAAAACTGTACATGCATATGGTAAATAAAAATATTGCTGAGATACTCATTGTCTGCTTGCCTTATCATTTTGGTTATGGGAAAGCTCATGTACCATGTGCAAGGGGTACCCCGTTGGCGGTTCTCGATGATATGCATGTATTTACAATGGCAGGAACTTTTAGGTGACCAAAGTTGAGTAGCATGCGGAGCGGCCCTCGTACTCAAGGGACTTGGGATTTCCAGCCTATGGTCTATCAAGCATATGATTTAGAGTGGACCTCACTTTCACCTTAACCACATGAAGATGCCTATGATAGGGGCAATGAGAGCTCAAAGCTAATGAGTACCTTCCTTTCAGCATTAGGAAGCCTTTCAAACCTTCACAAAACCATTTTCACAACTTTGTCGAGTCACCACTTATTCTATGAGCACCTTCTTGAGAGCATAGTTGTCATTCTTGTGTTTGTTCCAAAACTTGGTTAATTATGTAATGACTTTGATGCTTGTATCTCTGATATCTTTATCTCTAGTCTTCACTTAAACTTCAGAGGTGCCTTGGCATTCATAGTGTGCTCTTCAAACAAAGGCAAGCGAGATACCACTCTATCATACCTTATTATGAGCATTGCAATGTTGCTTATGTTTATGTTCCATGCTACTTATTATTATTGAGTTGTTTTCTCTTCATAGCTTGCAATGACTATTGATTAGACTTAGTTGCATACTTCTTATTATGAATTGTCTAAGCATCTACTCTTGTGATGAGAATATATACATCATATGAAGCAAAGTGTTCGTGAAAGTTCTTTTATCGCACTCAGTTTTCAACTGAATTGCTTGAGGACAAGCAATAAGCTAAGCTTGGGGGGAGTTGATACGTCCAAAATGTATCTACTTTCTCAAACACTTTGCCATTGTTTATTCTCTAAACTTGTGTGATTTGAATACAACTAACACAGACTGATGATGTTTTCAGCAGAATTACCTTGGTGTCTTGTTTTTGTGCAGAAAATCAACTATCAGGAAAAATCCCGGAAAATATGCCAAAAACTATTTTCACCAGAAGATCCACGGAGCCAGAAAGGGATATAGAGGGGAGGCCTGGGGGGCCCAGACCCACCCCAGGCATGGGCCCACCTGACCCCGCGCCTAGAGGGGGTGCATCCACCGCAGGCACCTCCTCGACCTCCCTCTGCGCCTATAAGTTGCCTTTCGACCTAAAAACCGAGGGGGGGTTCGTTAGTTTTCTAGAAAGAGTTCCGCTCCGCCGCTGCCACCAGAAACCAAGATTCGGATCCAGAAACTCCGTTCTGGCACCCTGCCGGGACGGGGAATTTGGAGATGATCATCGCCATCGTCATCACCAACGCATCTCCATCAACCACCGATGTTTCCCTCATCCATGAGTGAGTAATCCCCCGCTTGGGGATGGTAGGGATTGGATGAGTTCTATCATGTAATCAAATAAGATCTGTTAGGGCATAGTGCCTAGTATCTCTATTAGTGCTATTTTACTTTGTTGCAACTTGTTGTGCTTAATGCTTGTCACTAGGGCCCGAGTGCCATGATCTCAAATCTAAACTTATTATTGAATCATTATGATAGTATTGTTTGTGATCTTATCTGCAAGTTGTACACATATCATTGCCCGGATCCAAAAGCCCCAAAGTGATAATAATTGGGACAACCGGAGGGGATGGCTGTGGTGTGAGGATCACATGTGTGCATGGAGTGTTAATGCTTTGCTCCGGTGCTCTATTAAAAGGAGAACCTTAATTGCGATTAGTTCCCTAGAGGCCCCGCTGCCACGTGCTAGCTGGACAGAAGATGTTGTGCAAGTTCTCATTGCGAGCACGTATGACTATATTTGGAGCACATGCCTAGGATTGTTTAGTACTTGGATGCTTGTTAATATTTATCTGCAATACCCTAGATCTTGAAGTTACATGTTTAGACTCGTCCATGCAACGCCCGTCCATCCATCCCTATGCCTACCGCACTCGAATCCTACTGCTACCGTTATTGTTACTATTGCTACTATTTCACCTTTGTCATTCTTTGCTATTGCATTCTTGTGCTACTACCAAACTATTGCTCTTGATAAACTTACGTGAGCAAGAACTATTTCAGTGCAAATGAACTGACAACTCAGTTGTTAAGGCTTACAAGTATTCTTTGGCTCCCCTTGTGTCGAATCAATAAATTGGGTAATACTACCCGCGAAGACTGTTGCGATCCCCTACACGTGTGGGTCATCACATCTAGACAACCATCAGTTTTTTAAAAGGGCTAAGGCTCATGCCTCAACATTTTCATCATCAAAACCATCTGGTGTTCGAGAACACATGTCAAAACATTTCATTAGAATGACTCATCATTCTAAGATTTTCATAATCATTTTCACCAAGTATTCCCATCTAAAGTGATCAAGTTTTATGCTTAGCACTAGCAACTACAAGTGGGGATAAAACTAATGAGGGGTGGTAATCAAGTGTGACTTATGTAAGTTCAATCTCATGCCTCAGGATGACATCAAGATTTATCTAACTTAGGCCAAGTTTTATACTCTTTATGCTATCTTTAGTAATCTTTCTAAAATCTACAATTCACTAAGTAAACACTAATAGAAAACTTTGATAAAGAAATAAAATACTAAGCTTGCAAGTAAAACTGGGATTTGGGATCAAGTGGTATAATCAAGGCATGCCTAATACATTGCATATATTATATAGTTTTCACAATTGCAAGGGTTAGCTTGCATAGGTAACATGCAAGGGGTATCTTGCTTACATAGCTTGCCTTGTGCAGTGTAGTGGTTGAAGTTCTCCTCTGCTTATTCCTCGTAGTATCCTCCTTCCTCTTCGTAACCTTGGTCGGTACTAGCATCTATAAATAAACACAGGGTACACAATCACCAAACTAATTCTATTTATCACACAAAGGTTTTCACTAGATGATCTAGCATCATCACAAACATCACAAAGATTAAGGTAATAGTTTTATTACTTTTACTTTTGAAAAGTAATTTCTACTCATCGAAAAACTACTTAAGATTTAATATTCTCCAACTAAAATATGGGATCATGTTGACACATGTCATCACCACATATTTCAGTACTTGGGAATGTGATTTAAAGTGGTGTCACAATTTAATAAGGTTTACCCTTTTTATTTTAAGTAAATAAAATGGCTAGAAATGCCTATGGGGCATTCTTTTATTACTTGTATATTATTTCTGCAAGTAAACCTAGATATTTTTATATATTCATAAAGGTCTTGTTAAATGTGATTTTTCAGAGTTGGAATCAACTCAAAAGCTTTTATGGTTGAATTTTGAAAAATGTTTGAATGCAGAAAAGTCTCTTGCTTGTTATTTTTACTATAGGTGATCTATAATTCCAAATGATCTGAATCCAACAGGCTTGGATTAAGACTTTCAATACCTTTCTAGCAAAATTAGTTTCATGCAATTTGGTTAGTGAAACTCTCTGTATTGAATTTTGAATCAATTGGCAGTACTAGGTTTTGAACTAAATTGGAAAAACCTAAGTTTGAATTACTGGGTCGCGTGTGAGTGTAACCAGGCCGACCCACTGCGCACAGCACGCGTGGATGGGTTTAAGTGGCTGTCCCCACCAATCAGCGAGACAGGAGGGTGCGAAGTGGTACGGGGCAATCTGGACCGTGCGATTAACATCTAATCTAATGGCTGGGGCTTGTCGTCTCCGTCGGGCAGCGCCGGCGAGACTGAACCCTAACGCGACCAATGGGGGTCTGTGGGGGATCATTGTGGCTCCGGCGATGGTCGACGATGGGGGTGAACGACGAAGTCAACGACGACGATCCTCCTGGTACCGGTGGCTCCTCCTGGGGCGGCTCCAATCGACGACTCCTCTTCTCCTCCTCCACGGCAGACTCCGGCGAAATTCCGGTGACCTGTTGCTCGCCTTGCTTCGGGGATGAGCGAGTGTGATTAGTGAGAGGTGGGGAGTGAGATGGTGTGTGATACGTTGGAAACGTATCTATAATTTTTGATGCTCCATGCTTGTTTAGTATCTACTTTGCTTTACTTGTCTACACATTGAGGTGCTTTTTACATGTTTTCTGGTACTAACCTACTAACAAGTTGCAACAGTGCCAGATGCTTGTTTTCTGTTGTTTTTGGTTTCAGAAAAGTTAGTAAAGAAATATTCTCGGAATTGGACGGGACAAACGTCAAAGTCAATTACTTACCGTGGTGAACAAGAAGTCCAGAGGGGCCGGCCAGGGCGGCCAGACCCACCCTAGGTGCGGGTGGGCCCCACCCCGCGCCTGGCTAGGGTTTGCCCCCCTGGTTTCCTCCTCGGTCTCCCCCTTCGCCTATAAAAATCCCCCGATGCAGAAACCCTAAGTACCTGATAAAATCTCCATGAAACCGTTTGTAGCCGCCGCCATCGTCCCTAGATTGGGGGGATCTGAAGTTCTTCTCGGCACCCTGCCGGAGGGGAGATCATCCCGGAGGTCTTCTCTCTGGTATGATGCGTGAGTAGTTCCACCTTGGACTATGGGTCCATGTAGTAGCTAGATGGTTGTATCTCCTCCTTTGTGCTTTCATGTATAGATCTTGTGAGCTCCGTTCATGATCAAGATCTAATCTATTTGTAATCATGCATGTTGTGTTTGCAGGGATCCGATGGATATTGAGATTATTATGTTGGTTTGATTAATGGTTTTTTCTTTATGATTCTATCATGTCTGTGTTGTTTGTGATCTTGCATGCTCTATGTTGTTAGTGGCTATCTTGGCCAAGTAGTTGCTAGTGACTCCAAGAGGGGGTATTTATGCTCGATAGTGGGTTCATGCCTCTAGTTTCCAAGGGAAGTGACAATAATCTCTTCGGTTGTAGATGTGTTGTTGCTACTATGGAGAAAACAACGGTCTCTTGTTCATGGAACATGTGGACTGTTTACCTTACACACTTTGCCTAAAGCAGTTGTCTATTGCTTACAACTTAATACTGAGGGGGTTCGGATGATAACCTGAAGGTGGACTTCTAGTCATAGATGCAGTTGGATGGCGGTCTATGTATCTTGTTGTATTGACCAATCGAATCTCATAGGATCTTTCTGACTGGTAATTGCATTGTTATGCCTTGCTCAGTTCCTGTCAATTATCCTGCTGTAATTTTTTTACCCTTCATGCCATGTTGTTTATCTAAGGAGAGCACCTCTAGTGAACTATGGACCCCGGTCCAATCTTTACCATCAATACATCTTTCTTTGTTACTTGTTTACTTGCTGCAAACCATTACCTTCCACACCATACGTTTAATCCTTTGTTACGACAAACCGGTGAGCTTGACAACCTCACTGATTCGTTGGGGCAAAGTCTTGAGTTTGTGTTGTCCAGGTCTCCGTGGTTCTTGCAACACCTGTGTGACGTTTCCTTCCTCCTTCTGGTTCGATAACCTGGGTCTCTACTGAGGGAAGACTTGCTGCTGTGCTCATCACACCTTGCTCTTGGGGTTTCCAACGAAGTGCCCCACGTCAAGTTCTCTAGCGCCATCAAGGAGTCATCAGAGGCCTTCTCTCCGGTATGATGCGTGAGTAGTTCCACCTTGGACTATGGGTCCATGTAGTATCTAGATGGTTGTATATACTCATTTGTGTTTCCATGTATAGATCTTGTGAGCTCTGTTCATGGTCAAGATCTAATATATTTGTAATCATGCATGTTGTGTTTGCGGGGATCTGATGGATATTGAGACTATTATGTTGGTGTGATTAATGGTTTTGTCTTTATGATTCTATCATGTCTGTGTTGTTTGTGATCTTGCATGCTCTTTGTTGTTAGTAGCTATCTTGGCCAAGTAGTTGCTAGTGACTCCAAGAGGGGGTATTTATGCTCGATAGTGGGTTCATGCCTCTAGTTTCCAAGGGAAGTGACGATAATATCTTCGGTTGTAGATGTGTCGTTGCTACTAGGGAGAAAACAACAGTCTCTTGTTCATGGAACATGTGGACTGTTTACCTTACACACTTTGCTTAAAGCAGTTGTCTGTTGCTTGCAACTTAATACTTGAGGGGGTTCGGATGACAACCTGAAGGTGGACTTCTAGTCATAGATGCAGTTGGATGGCGGTCTATGTATCTTGTTGTATTGCCCAAATGAATCTCATAGGATCTTTGTGACTGGTAATTGCATTGTTATGCCTTGCTCGGTTCCTGTCAATTGCCCTGCTGTAATTTGTTTACCCTTTATGCCATGTTGTTTATCTAAGGAGAGCACCTCTAGTGAACTATGGACCCCGGTCCAATCTTTACCATCAATACATCTTCCACTATTACTTGTTTACTTGCTGCAAACCATTACCTTCCACACGGTACATTTAATCCTATGTTACAGCATACCGGTGAGTTTGGCAACCTCACTGATTCGTTGGGGCAAAGTCTTGAGTTTGTGTTATGCAGGTCTCCGTGTTGCTTGCAACACCTGTGTGACGTTTCCTTGCTCCTTCTGGTTCAATAACCTCGCTCTCTACTGAGGGAAGACTTGCTGCTGTGATCATCACACCTTGCTCTTGGGGTTTCCAACGAAGTGCTCCACGTCAGCACCATCAATGTGTTGAAATCTAACGGGGAAGGCCTCTATTTATAGTGCTAAGAGGGTACCGAAGGGTGCGGGTGGATCTCATCGTGGTCTTCTGCACAGCGAGCTAACGGTATGGCTGGGGGTAGGGGACAGTGCACTGCTTCCTGGCAAAGCTCAACGGCATGGTGGCGAGGCATGGGGAGGTGCAAATTGGTTGGAACGCTGTGACGCTCTGGGCGGGTCCGACGGGAAATTTAATGGCGCACGGGCTCTCCTGGTCGCGGCGATGAACGGGCATGTCTGGGCGGTTCCTAGGGCGGTGGTGATCATGCACGCGAGCGGTGAGAGCGGGGCGCAGTTTGTGCTCACGTGTCGCGCACGGCTCTGGAGTGCTCTCGGCATGCTTGTAGAGAGGCCGGGCGCGCTCATTCTGAGTGGTCCAGCGGCTAGCAAGGCCTGGGCACTGGACAGGGGGTGGCGGTGGACGGTGGCTTGAGTCCCAAACAAGGTTGGTGAGGCTAGAGCTGCTCCTAGCTTGCTGTCGACAATGGGGTGGCAATTTTGGCTCGGCAATTGTCACCATTGATGACAATGTCAAGCTTACAGTGATCTAGGTCTAGTTAAATTAGTTAGATGATCTACTGAGAGTGTGATGTGAGCTAGAGAGGAGAAAAGTTAGGCACAACACTGCTCACTATAGTGTTTGATGTTTTGTTTGATTTGTGTTTACAAGGTGTTTGATGAAATGGCCGCAAGAGATTTGAATTTGAAGTTTTGGATGAAACTTGGTGGGTGTACTAGTCACATACTAAGTAGTCTCTGGTTGCTTGGAATGGTCAAGGTGAACTGGTTTGGTGGGGTTTTGAGAAATGGTGATCTTCATATATGTTATAGATTCAATTTTGAATTGTCATTTGAATAGGGTTGCCCAATATTTCTGTGGGTTTGCAAAGTGGGCTTGGGTTCACTTTTACTTGGTCTATCCAGGGGTGAAAAGAAATGGAATTGTTTATGTTTGAAATCTTGGACTAGAAACACTCAAAGTGGTCTAGTGAGCAAGATTGACAAAAATGACCATTAGATCATTTTGTTTGTTTTTGAATTTCTCTTGATTTGTTTCTGCTTGGAAATGTTTTAGATGATGTTGTTTTCATCTTTAAACCATTCCTTGCTATTCACAACAATCAAACAAGTCCATTCATGCATTCATACATTCATCACATACACACATGCATTCATATTGATTTTAATTAACAAAAGTTTTTGTTAACCCTAAATTTGTTGATTGGAATTTGATAACCTTAATCAATATTTTTGGGGTGTTACAATATTATTTAAACTATGATTAAAAATAAAATTTTCAAAATATATTAATATGAGATTCAGTTTGAAAGATCCCATCCCTACAAAGCTACATGTTCAAACGGATCTAAATTTTGACATATCATTTAAGCGCTAAATTATTTCAAAGTTTGAAAAGCAAACAAAATCCGCGTGGACTACATGTGTGCATGACTGGGTTACCATATTTTAGTTTAGAAAATCTAGTAGTTTTAAGCCGGTAATCAATTTGATTAAATCTTGTGGTCAAGAGGCACTAATCTGGAAACTAGGATAAAAAAGTTGTAAAGACATATGAACATGGGATATAGTTTTAAAGATCTTATCATGACAAATATAACTATAAAAATGGATTTGAATTTCGATTCATGGTTGAAGAGATAAAATATTTTAAAGTTTAAAAAGAAAAAACAATCCAACGTGGACTGCATGCATGCTAATTGTCCTTTTTTCCGTTCCCACCCAATACTAATTTGGATCATATGCCCTTAATAGCACGGTCCTTAATTCTATACTCTCTGCTACTTTCTTGAGACTTGCATGTCTACCATCCCTCGCATAGCTCACATTTTCTCTTTGACTTCTCTAAGACTAGTAAATTGCATGTGCGTTGCAACGAGAAAAGATATTATAGTGGCTAACAAGTGTATTTTTTTCAAATTCATAGTATTATATATTTATACAATCCTCATGCACAGAATTAATAACTTTCCCCCTCTTTATCTCTCTCTAACTTTATCTTTTAATATTTATATAGCCATGTATTTTTGCTTTTTCAATAATGTGATGCTTATATTTATGATTTTTTTTAGTTTTGTTGAGTTTGACTTAAGATTTGTGTCAATTTAATAAGTTTTTGTTGCGAATTTATTTTTTGTTTGCATCATGTGGATTGGTAGATTTAGGCTAAATACTGTGTGTTACTATCAAGTGTTTTCTTTAATGTGAAAAGTTTGCATATATCATCTTGTGTTACACCAAAAGTGCAATGCCAAAAAAAGGAAATAAAAATATGCAAATTACCGCATGCGTTATTACCGAAGTGACGGTATCTTATTGCCTATGTCCAAACATATAATGGAAACAATGAACAAATTACCATAAAAGGTTCAATAGCATTTGAACTATACTAACAAATCACATGTTTAACATGCAATAGACACTATGTTGGAAGAAGTTAGTTGTCAATTGTATGATTATATGTTCCTCTATCGTGCTCTTGGCTAACAATATAATTTTATTTAGAATCTACTAACCGAGCTCTGATTTATCTGACTTGAACTCAGGATACCGTGTACCCACTCACCTGTATATCCAAGCTGATCGTTCGAATGAAAACCAGCAGTTTGACAGGTTCCTAAACACCAGAATTTAGTCATTTATCTAAAATCGTCCATGGATCAAAGGAACCAAACTCCGCATAGTGAAGTTCTTATGATTATTCATGCTTATTTATGCAAAAGCTGGTGTCTAATTTTTTTCTTCTCTTTGTGTGACAGTAGGACCTCAACGTATGGTTTGCACCAGCGGACAACCGTAGCCGACGACCGGGAGTCACACAATGTTTAGCATAGACATGGAGGCTTCTTCACCTCACCTGGGTGTAAGGAGCTACATGAAAAAGCCATATCAGGAATGTGCGCCCCATGATGTGGCAGTGAATATCTTCTTGGACCTTGAGCCAAGGTAGAGCGCCCTAGCATCACCCCAAGATATAATCCAAGAGTGATGATCTAGCTAGTAAGGAGCACATGTGTTTTATCGCAATAATCCATTGTGTAGATTGAAGGAATCACTACACCACATCATGAAAATCCTAATAGCCCCATTGGTTGGTAAAACAACTTTTGTTGTCAAAAAGTTGGACGGGAATGGGTTTTGCTGACCAGACTTGTCTGTCACCGTAATTCTAGTCAGCAAAGGCCTTTCCTGATGGACAGTCTTTCAAGACTGCACAAGATTTACCTACCGACATATGTTTCCCAACGGATATGTTCTTTCGCGACCAACATATGATCCCTAACTAATAGTCCGATGGTGTTCGTTTTGTCGACCAACAGTCTGACAACATTAATTTTCCTAATCACTTTCCGTTGCCACATCACCAACCAAATATTCTCCTCTTTAGATGGACTTGCGAAAGAAATATCAATCAGTTTACATATTTCACGGCTATAACATATTTGTCATCCATGTTTAAACCATAACTAGTAATTAATTTTCAAATTATAAGATCCTGGCACATGGCGTAATAAGATTGATAGGATATCCATACCAACAAGTTGTAACTTCTTTTTTGGTGCTCATCTTCAAAGGAACTCCAGGTTAAGTGTGCTTGGTCTGGAGCAATTTGAGGATGGGTGAACGATCGAGAAGTTATTCCTGGGTGCGCACGAGTGAGGACAAAATACACAGAAAAGACTAGCGTTGGTCTTTGGGCCAGTCTAGAGATCCTAGAAAGTTGTGAGGGGTGACGACAACCGGTCTGGCGAGGCCAGGGTTGTTACACACATACAGATGAACAACTCATCTATTGTCAACTTAATTGTCATCCAATTTTCTTAGAATTTATATGTAACTACACAATGTCCTATACACAATACATCAGGCTTAAAAATGTAGCTAAAATATATATGCCCAATGAGACCAATTTGCTTCATTCCGGAGAATATTGAGTTAACACGGTTACTTTCCTCTTGCATGTCCTTCCTACAAATGTCAACAAGTTTGATGTACTAAATCAACATGCTAGAGTAATCTGCATTCAAGGGTGTCTATACATGGAAACATAAAGATCACAACAAAACATTTATCTAAATACATAACTACTAATAATTGAACAACAATGAAGACTCACTAAAATATGACAAAAAACATGAGCATAGAGTATGCGAGATACCCAAATGTTCCTGTTCTAAGATTCTATGGATAGCTTTGCTTATGCATCACGAAGCGTAGATGATTTATGGGCGATGATATTATGTCTTTTTTAACTGAGACAAAGCTAGTCATGCTAGCCACATTAGTCACTTAGTTGGGTAGATAAAGTATGGTTGATCTCAGAACTATAGACCATCACCTGCGACAAACAGAATGCTCCCTTTAATGCATCGTTTATAAAATGAATGGAGATAACACTAGATAAAAACGGTTACCACTGTACTCCTAAGAAACCTCCAATTAGTTGATTTGCATGCACGACATGTTTTCTAGAGACTAATAACATGCTTGAGACTACTAACCACTATTTATGTGTTGTTTGACAGGCCATAAAACTCATGGCACTCTATTATTTCTTCACATTTCGTGGCTCAATATTTCATATCATTTTCCAAAAGTCAGGGCAGAAGCTTATTGAGCAAATAAATGTACAAGATGAACCAATCAACATAGTAATAATACTTGTAAAACAATTTGGCAGAGCAACATGCAACCATACATAGGGGGGTGTTAGAATATTACTAGTCTCAACAACATCATCAAAGCCTTTTTCCAAGCAAGTTGGGTTAGAATATCACTATTCTCAGCAAGTATCACACTTGCAATATGTAGATGATACGCTGATAATCATTCGCAACGACCCATGGGATATCATGAATCTAAAATTCATCTTGCTCTTCTTTGAGGCCATGTCGGGGCTAAGCAGTAACTTTGCTAAAAGCGATATTTTTGTGTTTGGAATGGATCTAGAAAGTCAGCTTCGAACAACCTTCATGCTTAACTATAAGCTGGGATATATTCCTGTGACCTACCTAGGCTTACTAGTGGATGGATCCAGGTTTCCCATGTTCGCTTTGAACCTTTGAAACTAAGAGTGTACAATAGGGTGGACCCCTAGAAAGATCACAATGCCTCTTCAGGGGGAGGGGTATTCTGATCCAATCCTGCCTCTATGCCTTCCACTTTATACCATGGTATTCTATATGCTAAATAATGGTATCCGCGAGTGCTTTGACAAAGTCAGATCTTGATTTTTGTAGGCAAAAAATAAGGATAAACAGAAATATCACATGGTTAAGTGGATCACGATTTGCAACCCCAAGGAAGTGGATGGTCTAGGATTTACAAACACTAAACTGATGAATGAATGTATGATCGATAAGTGGGCCTGGAAGTACTTCAACGATCCGGGGGGGTTTGTGGTTACACATTATGAAGAAGTACTTGGCGAGATCTAGTATGGCAGCCATTAGTCTAACCATGACTCCCAGCTTTGGAAAGTTGTCCTCCGTGGTAGAAAGCTTCTTAGTATTGGTGTTAGGCATATAGTGGGTAATGGGTCTAACATTAGGTTGATGGATCAATCCTAAACCCCTATCCCATGTGTATCCACAAATTTTCACTATCTGCCATAATCCTAACATCCTAGTTGCCAATGTTCGTTTGAGTAGGGACCGGGTCCATTCGTTTATAAGAACCTTTGGTCTAGTAGAAAGAGAACAATGGGTTAATATCATCCGAGCTTTCGAGAGCTTCCAATTTTTCGACGTAGATGATAGGATGTCCTGGTTGCTCGAACTGTCAGGGGTCTTCTCCACCTCCTCTCCTTACTCTACTCTGTGCAAAGGGGCAGGAGTTTTCCGCTTTCGTGAGATGTGGCATCTTAGAATCCCGTTGAAGATCAAATACTTTCCATGGAAGTTCGCTAGAGGTTGTTGAATAATAGAGCAATTTAGCAAGCAAATTATCCATAATAAACGCTAGATAAAACATGATTAGAATAATAGGCAATATACTAATCATGTGAAATAGCGAATACATATTAAGGCATATAACCATACAAACTGCAAGGCATAAAACTTTGGATATGATCAGAACAAGATTGAGACAGAAGATATACACGGCAGTAGCAAAAGAGGAACCGCTGGCGTTGGAACCGTCGTTGGCCATGTCGTCGAGGAAGAGGGTGCTGATGTCGGGGAAGAAGTCCTCGTCAGGGAAGACGTCGCTATCTGTGAGGGAGTCCGTGTGAAGCCGATGGCGCCGATAGCGCTCAAAACCTTATCGCCCTTCTCCGTCACGGGACTCGAAGCAGCGGGTCTCGAGGCCTCTTGTCGGCTCGCATGCACGCCGCAAGACGGGATGGGGAAGATCTAGGTAGCGCAGTGCTCTGGAACTGGAGGCGCAAAGGATGTGTGGCAGTGTGTCTGAGAGGAGGCGTGACCTCTCTCTCTTATAGGCATAGAGGGGAAGGTAGAAAGACCGCGTAGAAGATGAAACGAATGGACGGAAGATGAAGCGAACATGCGGCAGCCCACCGGACAGCCTCCACTCAATTCATATTCATTTAACTGTATTAAAAGTCCAGTCAGAGCAAACGTTTCAGCTTCTGTACATCTGTTCATATACCATTCATGCGTGGCAAAATAAAGCTCGGCTCGGCGAGGTTCCATAACCATGCAAGACGCGCTGGCGTCGTGGCGAGGCGAGGCGTGGCTAGGCGAGCGAGGAGGAGGAGCGCGCGTGTGGAACTCTCTCCTTCTCCTTCTCATCCTTTTACCAAGTGGTAGGAGAGCTCACCTTATAAGCTGGTCCAACTTTCACTCAACTAGGAATGTGGGACTAAATATTTGTCCCAGCTCTTGCCTTGCATGAATGGGCCAAATGGGCCTCTAGGATTTCAGGAATTTATTGGCATATAATAAATGGGCTGGGCCTATTTAGGAAAAAATTCCAACAATCCCCCACCAGATCCCAGAGGCACATGAAGTTTGCCTTTGGTTCCAAAACATTGTTTATGTACCAGTACTGTAGTGGAGAACTGCCACCTAGAGCTTTATGTTATACTAGGCCGCAACTTGTACAGTGGACTATGCCTTGAACTGCAAGTTTGCTGCGAACCTAGCTTCACAAAAAGTCTTGACCGATACTAGGCTACCGTGGGACTTCCCCGCGGGTGGAGCTTATACGTCATACTCCATGACCTTTCATGAGTTTATTAGAGAGCACCCTACTCTCATAGACTGCGACGTTTTAACAGTCAGACTCATATAGGTGTGTTCTTCAAAAGATGTTCTGCAGGACAACATCTTTGCTTAGGATAAGCCACTTAGAACACATTAAGATAATAAATCAACCTGCCGTGCGGAATAGGAAAGTATTGCATCTTTATGGAGTGGTGTTTATTAAAGTAGGGATACTTTCCTCTCGTCTAACCAACAACTTGTCTCCCAATTCTAATTCACGGGATCTCCAATCACATAGAGTGGTATACCACTGTGGAAAGCTCAAATTGTGGGTCTCATACCCATCTCCTTCGATGCATTTTCTATCACGTTGCGTGATAAACCCTTTGTGAAGGGATCTTCCAAGTTTTTAGATGTTTGGATATAATCCAATGCAATAACTCTGGAGTTTCTCATTTTCCTGAGAAATTTTAGTCTCCTCTTCACATGTCTTGAGGACTTCATATTATCCTTAGAGCTGTTCACCTTAATAATAACAGTTTGATTATCACAGTTCATTGGAATTGCGGGTATAGGTTTTTCAAACAAAGGTAAGTCCATCAAGAGTTCATGAAGCCACTCTGCTTCAACAGTGGCCGTGTCTAGTGCTGTGAGTTCTGCTTCCATAGTTAACCTCGTTAATATGGTCTGCTTGCAAGACTTCCAAGAAACAGCGCCACCACCAAGTGTGAAAATGTGGCATCCCGCAAAACCACTACTAGAAAATCGCGTTGAATTTGTGCATTGCATCGTCATCATCATGCATTGTTTGCATAAAAACTAGTTTCGCAAGCCCGTTTTGTTTTCTAAAATGCCCCATCTTTATTCAAATATCAAAACCGGGTCGCCGGAATATTCTTCTTGTCTGCTATTAGTTTGCAAAAGGCTTGTTGGAATTAAATAACACATTTAATTGTTTTAGTGGGGCAGTCGAACGGGCCGACCCGACCCGAACGACCACCCCGGTTCAAATCGGTCCAACCTAAATCCTACAGCTACCAACTAACCTACCCAGCCCCCCCTCCACATCACCCCACCCAATAGCAACCTGCCACCTCAACCTCTCCTCTCCCCCACCCAACCAGATGCCGCCACTTGGCCCAGCCCCTCTCTCCCCTGTGGCCACCTCCCAGCAGCCCCACCCTGGCGCACACACGCACGCCACACGCTCACACCCGCACTCCACGCTGCAGGCGGGACCCACGCCCCTGGGCCCCCACACACGCGACCCACGCACGCGCTGCCCCCCGTCTCCTTCCTCTTCCTCCCTCCTCCTCTCTCCCAGTGCTCCTCCCGCCGCCCACCAGCGCTGCCGGAGCCCGGCCAGGTTCCGCCCCCCTCAGCCTCACCGGTACCCCTCTTCCCCGCCTACCGCCTCCCCGCGTCGCCTCCCCCTCCCGCGGCGCTGCCTGCCTCCACCACCTCCGCCGTTCTCCCGCCTCCGGCCCCGCTCGTCACGGACTTAAGCCTCCTCTGCCTTGAAGCTCAACCTCGCCGCTGCCCGGGCCCTCCTCCGTTCATGGCCCCTTCCCGAAGCGCCCCACCGGCGAAGCTCCGCCACCGGTGGACAACCTCGCCGAGCCGCTTTCTCCGCGTCGCGCCGCCGCCGCCAGAGCGCCTCCCCGCTGCCCTCGCCGCCCGCTCGGACCCGTCGCGCCCCACCCTTCTCCTCCACCTCCGAGCCGCCACAGCAGCCTGCCGCCGAAGCTTTGCGTCGCCTCCGGCCGCTGGGCCGACCTCCCCTGCCGCGCCAAGACCGCTTACACTGCCGCCGCTGGCGCTGCCCTCGCCGGAGCTGCGTCGGTCCCGGCCTCCACGCGTTCCCCACCTCCCCGCGGGCCCGCCTCACCGCCGTCGCCCGGCGCCGGTGGTCCCCGCAGCCGCCTCTGCCTCGAGCTCACCCCAGGCGCCCACCGCTCTGCGACCGCCCGTGCGCGACCCTGTGGCGCAAGCCTCCCTGCCGCCCTCTGTCAGCGACGTGGCCCCGCCTTGCAGGACCCCACGCCAACCTCGCCGTTGTTCCGTCGTGGTTGGTGGATAAGTGGTGTTGCCCTGACGACAAGATCGACAGTGACCCAGATAATCCCGATGTACTGAGGCGCTGATCCAAGTAGGCCATCGATGGTTGAGGCGAGAACCCCAAGTTCGACACCGACAAGATCCTCCTCAACCTTTGAGCGGGCACCAAGTTCTCCTCTCGGGCCGTCAAGATCTCCGGCACCGGACCCTCGAGGCCTTCCACACGGAACGGTGATGCATGATCTGGAGAAGGCCGACAAGATCCAAGATCCCCGACTCGAAGATCCCCGGAACGCCAAGACCGCCACCGATACGACAAGTACCCCGTCCCGAACACCATGACCGACAACATGACCCGGAGACCGCGAATGCGACAAGATCTACCCCAGTAATCCGAGAACGCTTCCGTCGAACCCTGAACCCTGAGACCGGACCCCGAACCCCGGAACCCCAAGATCTGCCGAACCCTAATGTGTGACCCTCATCCGAGAACCCTATTTTATAAATGCCATAATTATAACTTGTTGCATATTTAATTGTCATCTCGCATGCATATCTTTGGTTTGGGGGCCTTATGCCGATTCACCTAATAATTAAATATGGGGCCATATGCGGGCAAATCTAGTCTCATATTGGCCTCATTTAATCTGTATAGCGAACCCGGTACTATCTTCTGCCTTGTTAAACAACATTTAATTGCGAGGCTTCTAAATAACATGAACCACCTAATTAATTGTCGGGACCCCGGTTCCGCTTAATATGACCTAATTGCATCGCATCTTGCCATGCCATGCATCATACATGCATCATGCCCGATCTTCTGCCGTAGTATTAAATATTGCACCCGGTGTTTATTCTAGTGTTTTGCTTCTTCGCGGATAAGGCCGTTGAGTTGATGCGAGTGTCGACCCGATCTTCGGTTGAACCTTCGGCAATGTTTTTCAGGCGAGCATCTCCCCCTTTCTACCTATCTTACTTTTATAGTATTTATTCCCTCCTGTTGATCTATTGCTATCTGTGTTGCGATGCTCTAGTTCTCGTACCCGTGATATCCCTCGCAGCCTTATATTGCCTTGGACACATCCTATTACCTGTTGTTTGGTAGATAGTTGGACTTGCGTGTCGTAGTCGCTTGCTCAAGTGCTGTGGTGCGGCGTCATATTCCACAGTTGTTGATGTATTGCCGCATGTTGATATTGGAGATGATCATAGTTTTACTTATTGTATACTTTAATTCCTGTTTAACAACTAAAATTGAAGTAAGCAGAGGCATCGGTGGGTGATAGATAATATTTGGTTTCCGAACGCCCACTTGTGTCCCGTAGGACCCCGAGTACTTGATACCTGTTCCTTGATTTATCGCGCTATCCACATCCGGGAGGTATATGGGACCCCTGAGCGAGCTTGATTCATCTTATTTCTTGGGGCCACAAACTAGTTTGAGGTTTTATTTACGATCTGTACTTATGCCATGCTACTTATGTATTTAAATTGTGCGAGGAGCACACTGATCTTGCTTAGGATCGTGGCACGATTCCGCGGTGTCGACAAGCCCAGCCACACTTTCGGGTTCCCAGTCGTTCACAGCCGTCCCCACAACCTTAAGTCCGTCTGGGAGCCGGCCGGCTTCGTTGCGGATTCTACTTAAGGGGTGGCCCCCTGAAATATTTCCGAATCCTGTGATTGTTCAGTCGTGAAAGCCTCGTTGGGTTTTGATTTGGTTTTTCCGAGGTTGATCGAGCGTGTGTTGCTATTGGTGCACCCCGGCCGGGTAAAACTTTCTGAAAGCCGTGTCCGCGGATATGGACGACTTGGAGCACAGTATCTCGATCATAGACAAGCATAACTAAAGTTTATTGCTATAAATTTGACTTTATAATGACTAGTAATCAGCTTCACTATAATGGAATGGCTAAATAATACTGCCCACAATTGCTTGTTTGGAGTGTCGCTTGCGACCATTGTACCTGACTAGTAAGTATTGCAACTACAACAGAATGGCTGTATAAAAGTACCAACAACTGCTGGGTTTTGGGTTTATATCATGCTATCTGTATCTGATTAGTAATTGTTGTAACTATAACGGAATGGTTAACTAAAAGTGCCCACTGTTTATTTTATCAGGAGGATTATCTATACCTGACTAGTAATTACCGCAACGATAACCGAATAAATAAAACTGCCAACTGTGTGAGTTCCTCGGTTGACTTCCTCGTTGGTTCTCGAGGGGGAAATGCCAGGATGGGTTTGTTTGATGGTAGTATCAGGTTGGATCCGGATAGGTCCTTCTTACCCCTCTCTGATTGCCGCCAGTTGTATCGAGTCTCTATAGGTTGTTTAGTGCATGCTGCCGCTGCCGCTTCAGTCCACCATACCTATGTAGGCGAGGACCGCCGAATTCTAGCCTCGTCGTGTACTTGGCCTCGATCTTGGCGCTCCTCTCTTTTCCTTTGCCCTTTGTCGGCACCCTTTGTTTAAGCAGGTTTTGAGATCGGCGTCGTTAGCGTGGTTACCCTTCCGGCTGGGCAGGGTTATGGACGCCATTGGTTATTCTTGGGCTCTTAGCCCCATTTGCATCTTGTCCGTAGTCGGACGCCTCTGTCATTTTCAAGGTGATTTGGATCTTTGTATATTATATCGTATTCTTGACTCTTTGAGTCATATATATATATCTGTTCTGTGGGTCCCATCGAGGACTGTTGTGTAATGTTATTACTTCGTTTTCCACCCGCACGAAAGTGCCTGGTGGGCACCTTTGAATCGTTTCTATGCGGGTTTGGCGGGTTTCGCTAAAACTTGCATAGGTCCGATTCTGAGGGTGTTACAGAAAACATATCCACTCGTGGCCTTTATCTCGTCAGCATCAGATATCCATTTTGAATCACTATAACCCTCTAGTACCCTCGGATACCCGGTATAGTGTATGCCATAGCTCGCAGTGCCTTTTAGATATCGCATAACTCTCTCAAGAGCATGCCAGTGATCATCTCCTGGATTTGAGACAAATCGACTGAGTTTGCTTACAGCAAAGGCGATGTCAGGTCTCGTGGCACTAGCTAAATACATAAGCGAGCCAATGATTTGAGAGTATCTTAGTTGGTCTCTAGCATTTCCTCAATTCTTTCGAAGCAACACACTAGGATCATACGGTGTAGGAGAAAAATTGACGTCGCTATACCCGAAACGACTCAAGATCTTTTCCACATAGTGGGACTGAAGCAGTGTAATCCCACCATCGTCATCTCTCAATATCCTGATGTTCAGGATGACATCAGCTACTCCCAGATCCTTCATCTCAAAGGAATGAGATAAGAAATATTTGACCTCCTTAATTGCATTAAGGTTGGTTCCGAAAATCAGTATGTCATCAACATACAAACAAAGGATGACTCCCTCACCCCCACCATGGCGATAGTATACACACTTGTCAGCTTCGTTTACAACAAAGCCTGCAGCGGTTAAGGTTTTATCAAAATTTTCGTGCCACTGCTTAGGTGCTTGTTTAAGACCATACAAAGACTTCAGTAGCTTGCACACTTTTCTTTCTTGACCATTTACTACAAAACCATCTGGTTGATCCATATAAATTTTCTCATCCAACTCTCCATTTAGGAAAGCCGTCTTAACGTCCATTTGATGTACGAGAAGACCGTGTGAGGCAGCCAGAGAAAGTAGTACTCGAATGGTGGTCAACCTTGCTATAGGTGAGTAAGTGTCAAAGAAGTCTTCACCTTCCTTTTGGGTATAACCCTTGGCCACAAGCCTTGCCTTGTACTTCTCAATAGTACCATCAGGCCTTAGTTTCTTCTTGAACACCCATTTACATCCTACAGGTTTGCACCCATAAGGACGATCAGTGATCTCCCATGTTTCATTAGCTAAGATGGAATTCATCTCACTATGAATGCCTTCCTTCCAAAGAGTCGACATCGGTGATGCATAAGCTTCTGAAATGGAAGTGGGAGTGTCATCCACAAGGTACACAATGAAATCATCACCAAAATACTTTGCAGTCCTTTGTCTCTTGCTCCTTTTAGGAATTTCATTATCATTCCCCTTAGGACTTTCAGAGTGTTCAATCGGAATGGTAGATTCAGAGAATATATCAAATTCCTGATTAGATGAAATAGGTATCTCCGGATTTGATGAGTTAGGTTTATCCTTCATTGGAAAGATATCCTCAAAGAAAGTCGCATCAGTCGACTCCATGATTGTACCGACATGAATGTCAGATACTTAATATTTTACTATCAAGAATCTATAACCAATGCTATGAAAAGCATAGCCCAGAAAAACACAATCAATGGTTTTTGGTCCAAGCTTGCGCTTCTCGGGGATTGGTACATTAACCTTTGCCAAATAACCCCAAGTACGTAAGTAAGAGAGTTTTAATCTTTTCTTCTCCCATTCTTCGAATGGAGTAATTTCTTTGTTCTTTGTGGGAACTCGGTTTAGGACATGACACGCGGTTAATAGTGCCTCCCCCCACCATTCCTTAGAAAGACCCGATGTGTCTAACATGACGTTAACCAAATCTGTTAGAGTACGGTTCTTTCTTTCGGCTACTCCATTTGACTGGGGTGAGTAGGGAGGCGTCCTCTCATGAATTATGCCATGTTCCGCACAAAAGGAATCAAACTCGTTGGAAAAATACTCTCCACCACGATCATACCTAAGCCTCTTAATCTTTGGATCAAGTTGATTTTCTGCCTCAGCTTTATAGATTTTGAAGAAACTCAAAGCCTCATCTTTTGATTTCAGAATATACACATGACAATATCTCGTAGAGTCATCGATCAAAGTCATGAAATATTTCTTTCCACCTTTTGTCAACACACCATTCATCTCACAAAGATCGGAATGTATGATCTCTAGTGGTGTTAAATTTATCATTTCTGCAGTCATACGTGACTTGCGAGGTTGTTTAGCTTGCATGCAGACTTGGCACTTAGATCCCTTAACGGTTGAGAAATCAGGGATTAAATTCATTTTGGCTAGCCGCGTCATACAACCAAAATTAATATGACAAAGACGAGAGTGACAGACATTTGATTCAAAATTCGTGTAAATATGATTAACAACTTTATTACAAATGTCTGACAGAGATAAGCGGAACAAGCCTCCGCACTCATAGCCTTTACCAATAAAGTTTCCATACTTCGAAATTACAAATTTATTGGACTCAAATACAATCTTGTAACCATCTCGACACAGAAGAGATCCGCTAACAAGATTTTTATTTATTGAGGGAACATGATACACGTTCTTCAGGCGCACGGTCTTTTCCGAAGTGAACTTTAGATCGACCGTACCAACACCATGAACAGAAGCATGCGAGCTTCATCCCATCGGTTTGAGTCCCTCTGACCTGATATGAAGAAAACATGAAAATATCAGAACAGACATGTACATTAGCGCCCGTGTCAATCCACCAATCAGGAGAATGACATAATGAAAGAACAGTAGGTAATATACCATACCCAACATCTTTCATCTCAACGTCGCCCATGACAACATTAGCAGTCTTGCTGCCCTTCCCATGCTGGCGCTTGTCAAAGCGGTTGGGACAAGCAGGAGCCCAATGATTAGGATCACCGAACACATGACAAGCACCTTTCCTCTTATCAGTCTTCTTCTTGAAGCTGGTGGACTGAAAGGCCTTGTTCTTTCCATCAAACTTTCCTTTATCGTCAAACTTGCCTTTGTTCTTGAACTTGTGAGGTTGGAAGTTCCTTTTCTGTACCAGATTGGCATTAGAACCTCCCTCGGTCCCTCGAGCACGTGTGTCTTTTGCTCTCGCCTTATCTTCCACATCAATAGTCCCAATGAGATCCGTCACGGAGAACTCTTGTCTCTTGTGCTTCAGAGAAGTAGCAAAATTCCTCCATGACTAGGGAAGTTTGGCAATGATGCCTCCGGCAATAAACTTGTCCGGTAACACACAAGTGAAGTGCTCAAGCTCCCTGACAAGTGACTGTATCTCATGATCCTGCTCCATAATGGAACGGTCATCAACCATCTTATAGTCATAGAATTGTTTCATGACATACAATTCACTGCCAGCATCGGAGACTCCAACTTTTCTCTCGAGCGCATCCCACATATCTTTGCCATCGAAAGTGGTATCAAGTTTTTGGAACGCCTCTTCCTGAGCGGGATTAAGTTCCCCCTCAGGTGCGCCATAGATGGCGTTATAGCAGCTCATGGTCTGAAACCAGAGCACTGCTCTCGCACGCCATCGTTTGTAATTCACACCTTCAAACACAGGTGACTTCATAGAAGCAACAAAGCCACTTGGGGCAAATTTCCTGAAATAAGGTTTTTGGATTGTTGAATAATAGAGCAATTTAGCAAGCGAATTATCCATAATAAACGCTAGATAAAACATGATTAGAATAATAGGCAATATACTAATCATGTAAAATAGCGAATACATATTAAGGCATATAACCAAACAAACTGCAAGGCATAAAACTTTGGATATGATCAGAACAAGATTGAGACAGAAGATATACACGGCAGTAGCAGAAGAGGAACCGCCGGTGTTGGAACCGTCGTTGGCCATATCGTCGAGGAAGAGGGTGCTGATGTTGGGGAATAAGTCCTCGTCGGGGAAGACGTCGCTATCTGTGAGGGAGTCCGTGACGAAGCCAGTAGTCGCGCTGATAGCTCTCCCCAAAAACCTTATCGCCCTTCTCCCGTACATGACTCGAAGCAGCGGGATCTCGAAGGCCTACTGTCCCGGCTCGCGGTGCACGCCGCAAGACGGGATGGGGAAGATCTAGGTAGCGCAGTGCTCTGGAACTGGAGGCGCAAAGGATGTGTGGCAGTGTGTTTGAGAGGAGGCGCGACCTCTCTCTCTTATAGGCACAGAGGGGAAGGTAGAAAGACCGCGCAGAAGATGAAACGAATGGACGGAAGATGAAGCGAACAGGCGGCAGCCCACCGGACAGCCTCCACTCAATTCGTATTCATTTAACTCGTATTAAAAGTCCAGTCAGAGAAAACGTTTCAGCTTCTGTACATCTGTTCATATACCATTCATGCGTGGCAAAATAAAGCTCGGCTCGGCGAGATTCTCGCAACCCGCAGCGCGCGCGCGTCGTGACGAGGCGAGGCGAGGCGTGGTGTGGCGAGGCGAGCAAGGAGGAGGAGCGCGCGTGTGGAACTCTCTCCTTCTCCTTCTCATCCTTTTACCAAGTGGTAGGAGAGCTCACCTTATAAGCTGGTCCAACTTTCACTCAACTAGTAATGTGAGACTAAACATTTGTCCCAGCTCTTGCCTTGCATGAATGAGCCAAATGAGTCTCTAGGATTTCAGGAATTTATTGGCATATAATAAATGGGCTAGGCCTATTTAGGCAAAAATTCCAACAGAGGTAGGATCCTTAGTGGGGATCAGGTTAAAAAACGACATGGCTCAGGAGATGGCTTGTGTCCCCTCTATAGAAGATCAAAATCATATCTTCTTCAATAGTATTCTTGCGAAATACTTTTAGGCTTGCTTTCGTGATTGTTTAGGAAGTAGTTGGGCTCCAAGATCGTTCGCTCAGTTCTTCTCCCTGGTGCAAGGGATGATCGAACAATCCAAACGCTGCATTTGGTCGGTGTTTGTGGCCATGTCCCGGGCCTTGTGAAATATTAGAAATAAGGCTTTAATTGAGGGTTCTTTTATTAGAACTCCCTGTGATGGCTTATATAAAATTGTTGTCTATCTGCAGCTATGGTAGCCTCTGAAGCCGGAAGAAGGATCGCGATGCATTCACATCCTTGATTGAGGTCATCAAGCCCAAAATTACCGAGCCTCGCCGGCATTTGGAGTATATGGACTCCTCACCCGCGATGCTGTGATATCTCCTTCAGGATGCTTTCCTGACTCCTCGACAGTAGTTGGTGCTGTCAGGGGCGGATCTAGGCCCAGGGCAATCAGGCCATGGCCCGGGAAACAGCCTAAATTCGGCCTACCATCTCTAACAAAAATAATTTGGTCTCGGACGCAGCCCAGGACTGGCCCAACTCGTGCTGGCCTTCCTCTCCCACACCTTCCACGCACAGTCACGCTACCCTCGCTGCTGCAGGAGTGCGCCGCCACGCCCACACCGGTAGGCGGCTTGCTGCTTGCGGCACTTGTCTCCCAGCCTCGGAGTGCCCGGCCTCCCCTGCTCCCTGGAGCCGTATCACCCTGCACCCCTTCCTGCTCCACCGCGCGTCCGTCAACTGTCTCTGCCTCCTCTCACCTTTGCTCGGATGCTCCTCACAAGGACTTGATTGAAATCGGCTGCGACTCCCTTCAGTAAGGTAATTTCATCACTAGATCCCTTGGATACGTTGATTAGATAGGTTTGTTTATTTTCAATTGAACTGATTCGTTGATTTAGCAATTATTTGTAACCGACTTCATATTTAGGATCCCAAGATGAGGAGATTTATACATCGATTTGTGGTATTATAAGACATTTTTAATATTTTTTAAATGTATATTCATCGTTGCAATCGAACTAATCTTTTGTGCTATTATAAGACATTTCTTTAATATTTTTTATGCTTAGTTATTTTTTGCCCGAGGCTTGGTCCAATCCTAGATCCGCCACTGGGTGCTGTTGATGCAGTTTAAACTTGGTGTGTTTATTTTTCTAAAACTGGTTTGCTCCGGCGTACTTGTCTCTGGTGTGACCAGTTGTTTCTTTTCGTACCTCTACTTTTGGTCCCATTGGACTTTATCTATAAAATAAGGTTCTGATGTCTCTTATCTAAACAAATGCGTCTAAATAGGAGCGAATCTAGACAAATCAAAGTCACTTAAATTTACGAACGGACGGAGTATAAACGGAATTGCTCTGCACGCGACGCTCGTACGAAGTGGTGGTTAGGATGGCGAATCAAACGACAAGCAGCTAGGCCCGTGAGCGGCGTACCTGAATCGTATGAAAAGGATCGTGTGTATAGCAGTGCTCGAGGATAAAAGCTCCAAAACCATTGTCTCAATGGTTATCATTGCAGGTCCCGGCGGTAGTCTGAAAACAAAAACTCATACACAGGCCCTTTTACATCAGGAAGCGCCTAAACCCTTCCGGCTGTAATCTGAAAACACACGCATAGATACAGGCCAGCGGAAAAATTCTGTTGTAAAATTAAATAGAGCATCGACACACATGGATTTATGATACACAGTAACAATTACTAGAGGGACAGCAATCTATCTACGGACATCCCTCCCCGCGGAATGCCGCCGTCGAAGCGTTCGACGATGAAAGCAATGGAGAGAGCAAAGGATAAGAGCCCCCCCATTACCAGCAGAAACCCTAGAAAGTAAAGGAGGGACTCCCTGTTCTCGTAGTCGCACGGCAGGCTAACGGCGACGAAGAAAAGCGCGGCGCCCACGCAGCCGACAAGGCACGTCACCGCCCACCTGCTGCACTCGGAGGGCTCCGCCGTCGCCGTCTCCACGTCGAGCTGCTCCTCGCCGTGTGCACCGTCGACTCAGAGATCGATCTATCTAGGAGTTTTCTTTTTACTACTGTATAGGACAAAGAGTTTTGTTTGTTGGGAATTTGGGATCGGCAAACCGGCGTATCCACATACGTTTCATCTTACTAGTAATGGAGCACTTGCACATGCACGTTTTATACAATGCCCAAATCATCTGAAATATAAAAATGTGTGCTTTGGATAATATGAGTTGACCCCTAAATTTAGGGCAACCTTGACAATGCTGCAAATGCATTATCTTTCAGATCAATTAGGCAACAGCCTTGGTCCACTGTTTTCAACGGACATGTAGTAAACCAACAAAAACTTCCTCAAATACCCTTGCATGCACGTAATGAATAGATCCTTAATTCTCTCTCTGGACGCCTCCTAGTTTCACGCCACCGCGGTGGTTTAACTCCTAGCTATTTTCAAGAACGGGAAACGGGGACGGCGCCGAGTCAATGAACCCGGTGAAAGCGCCGACGACGGTCGCCGGCAAAAGGCATCCTTGGCAAGGACGGGGCTTCATCCCATGGCAGTCTAGTCGATCTCGCCTCCCTCCCCTCATCTCGCCTCCAGCCCTCCTCAACGCCATGAAATCCCATGGCGATCCGAGCCCCGCGCATGAGGTGTAGCAGCGGCGCCCGTCGATTTGGCCACTGCGGCCGTCGATGTGGCCGCCAAATCCGGGCGGCAACGCGGGCGAGCCCTCGGGTACAGCACTGCACGGGTCCAACTTGGGAGAATCCCTTGCGTGTTCTTGTGGGCGCCAGTTTTTTCCTCTCCTTGAGTGAAGCTCCTAGGAGGGGATGATGGCGGTGACTGGTAGTGCCGGAGGTATGGGGCAGCGGCAGGAGGAGGGCGACGACATGGGGCAGCGGCTCTAGCGATGTATCAGGATGAACGGTTCGTTGCGGGGAAAAGAAGTGCGCGATGCCGGATGGTCCGCTCAGGCTGTGATGAGCCGATAAAGACGGATTAACTCCTAATCGTTAGATAATCAGATCGTACGGTTAATATTTGTTGGATTAGACCCTCTGGGCCTTTTTATATTAATTATTAGTAGAGATTTACCGAGATAAGGAATTAACAGGCCTTAAACCACGTCCGCACAAACGGCCCAGGCCCGGTCAGTACTACCAGAGTTTCCTGCGGTGCCCGAACAGTCTGGCCAATGTATCACTAGCCATGGATCACCTGGTCGTCGCGTGCATGCAATGCAAGTACCAGAGTTGCTTACATAGGCTCATGGCATCGAGTACATGTTTTGGGTGTCAGTCGTGGAAGGAATATGCAGCAGGAATATGCGACTGCTTCCTTTCTTCATGAACTCCGGCTTCCGGCCTGCCGGCGCACTAGTAAAAACGGGGCCTTTGGTTAAGGTCGGAAATGAGCTTTAAACCGGTGTTAAAGGGGTGCCTATACCAGCGTGGTCCACAGAGCAAAAAGGAGCACCCTTTTAACACCGGTTCAAGCCACGAACCGGTGTTAAAGGCACTGCACCAGTGGCACGCGTAGCTCCCCCGTTAACACCGGTTCGTGGCACACCGCAGCCCATACCCCTCTCTTCCATTTTTTCACTCTCTCATTTTGGAGCCTAACAAGAGGGTGAGAGATGTGCTAGTTTGTATTTTTTTTCTATGCACAAGAGGTGTTCGGTGAAATGCCCGAGAGCTCGAAATAAGTTTTCTCGTTGCTCTTTCCTTCTCGGTCGAGGTCGGCAACTTTATCCTTTCATGTGTCATTGATGTACTATATATAAATGGTCATCTCCCTATTAATTTTTGATATACTATATATTAATGCAGATGAACCGACAATGGATGTACAGTGACCGACGCACTTCCGAGTACATTACGGGCTTCCAAAATTTCATCGTTGTGGCTAATGCAAACCATGGTCACAATGGTTTTATGTGTTATCTGTTCACTGTCAGAACAAGAAAGACTACTCAAATACCAGAACCATTTACGCCCACCTGCTTCGATCTGGTTTCATGCCCAGCTATAATTGTTGGACCAAGCATGGAGAAAAAGGGGTTGTGATGGAAGACAACGAAGAAGAGGATGATGACAACTATCATAATATGTATCCTGAATATGATGATACTGCAACGGGGGTAGATAATAAAGATCAAGAGGCAGCAGATGGGCCCGCTGATGACGATCTTGGTTGGGCCATTACTGATGCAAAGGAAGAATGTGAAACTGAAAAGGAGAAGGAGAAGCTGGAGCAGATGTTAAAGGATCACAAAACATTGTTGTACCCAACTTGCGAAGATGGCCACAAAAAGCTAGGTACCACACTGTATTTGCTGCAATGGAAGGGGGTGTGACTGACAACGCATTTTCAAAGTTGTTGGTAAAAATAAAGAATCTGCTTCCAAGAAATAATGAGTTGCCCGACAGTACATACCAAACAAAGAAGATTGTCTGCCCTCTAGGATTAGACGTGCAGAAGATACATGCATGCATTAATGACTGCATCCTCTACCGTGGTGAGAAGTACGAGAATTTGGATGCATGCCCGGTATGCACTGCACTGCGGTATAAGATCAGACGAGACGATCCTGACGATGTTGAGGGAGAGGCCCCTAGGAAGAAGGTTCCTGCCAAGGTTATGTGGTATGCTCCTATAATACCACGGTTAAAACGTCTCTTCATAAATAAAGAGCATGCCAAGTTGTTGCGATGGCACATGGAAGACCGTAAGAAAGATGCGATGTTGAGACACCCCGCTGATGGGTCACAGTGGAGAAAAGTCGAGCGAGAGTACCCGGACTTCGCATGTGACGCAAGGAACTTAAGGTTTGGTCTTAGTACAGATGGCATGAATCCTTTTGGTGAGCAGAGCTACAGTCACAGCACCTGGCCTGTGACTTTATGTATCTATAACCTTCCTCCTTGGTTGTGCATGAAGAGGAAGTTCATTATGATGCCAGTGCTCATCCAAGGCTCGAGGCAACCCGGCAACGACATTGATGTGTACCTAAGGCCATTAGTTGAAGAACTTTTATAGCTGTGGGCCAAACCAGGTGTAAGTATGTGGGATGAGCACAAAGCGGAACCATTTTACCTACGAGCATTGCTTTTCGTAACCATCAATGATTGGCCTGCTCTTAGTAACATTTCAGGGCAGACAAACAAGGGATACAATGCATGCACATACTGTTTAAATGAGACTGAAAGTGTATATTTGGATAAATGTAAGAAGGTTGTGTACCTAGGGTATCGTCGATTTCTTCCGAACCTGCATCCAGTAAGAAAGAAAGGCAAGCATTTCAAACGTCTGGCGTAACCCCGAGGAAGCTCCCTCCGCATCGGTGAGGAGGTATTTGGTATGGTCAAGGACCTAGAAGTAATCTTTGGAAAAGGTCCCGCGTCTATCTGTTCCGAATGACGATGCCGGACACACGCCCATGTGGAAGAAGCAATCTATATTTTGGGACCTACCCTATTGGAAAGTCTTAGAGGTCCGCTCTTCAATCGACGTGATGCACGTGACGAAGAATGTTTGCGTGAACCTGCTAGGCTTCCTAGGAGTGTATGGGAAGACAAAAGATACACCGGAAGCATGGCAGGACCAGCAACGTATGAAAGACCCTAAAGAGCCTATGCATCCTGAGAACGAGAAGGGTAAACAATGCCACTTAACTCCTGCCAGCTACGCTCTTACCAAAGGAGAGAAGGAAATCTTTTTTGAATGCCTGAGCAGTATCAAGGTCCCGTATGGCTTCTCGTAGAATATAAAGGGAATAATAAATA
Source organism: Avena longiglumis (assembly GCA_030063025.1). Lineage (NCBI taxonomy): Eukaryota > Viridiplantae > Streptophyta > Magnoliopsida > Poales > Poaceae > Avena > Avena longiglumis. The sequence goes on along the minus strand of CP125979.1, from coordinate 241,487,911 downwards.
TGGTAGAGAAAAAATTCCAAAACTTGAAGTCTCATGACTGCCATGTAATTATGACACAATTGCTTCCGATTGCATTGAGGGGGCTTCTACCTGAAAATATTCGAGTACCCATTGTGAAGCTATGTGCATTCTTCAATGCAATATCTCAGAAGGTAATCGATCCAGAAAGCCTACCAGGTTCTGACATGATGTGGCCCAATGTCTTGTCAGCTTTGAGTTGGTGTTCCCACCATCCTTCTTCAATATTATGACGCATCTCTTGGTTCACCTAGTAGAAGAGATTGCCATTCTCGGTCCTGTATTTCTACACAATATGTTCCCCTTTGAGAGGTATATGGGAGTCTTAAAGAAATATGTTCATAACCGTGCTAGGCCAGAAGGAAGCATCTCCAAGGGCTATGTAACAGAGGAGGTCATTGAGTTCTGTGTTGTTTTATTCTTGACCTTAAGGCGATTGGTGTTCCAGAATCACAACATGAGAGAAGACTGTGTGGAAAAGGCACCCTAGGATGTAAAGCAATGATATGTAGGGACGAGCATTCTCTCAATCAAGCACACTACACGGTTTTACAAAGATCTATCTTGGTTGCCCCGTATATCAACGAACACAAGAATTTAATATGCCTCAAACACCCGAGACAGTCTAATGAATGTATTATAAGTGAACACATGGCGAGGTTTGGCGGCTGGCTGCAAAGACTTCTCACGAATAACACCACTGTTGGGGATCAGCTGTATTTGTTGGCCAGGACACCATCTTCGACTGTATGTACTTTCCAAGGGTATGAGATAAATGGGAATACATTTTACACGATAGGCCAAGATAAAAAGAGCACCAACCAAAACAGTGGTGTCCGCTTCGATGCAGCAGAAGACAATGGGCAAAAGACCACGTATTATGGGTTCATAGAGGAGATATGGGAACTTGACTATGGACCTAATTTTAAGGTCCCCTTGTTTCGGTGAAAATGGGTCAAGCTAACAGGAGGAGGGGTTGAGGTAGACAAGAAGTACGGAATGACAACAGTGGATCTCAACAATCTTATGAAGGTAGACAAGAACTTAGACGAACCATTCGTCCTAGCCAATGATGTGGCTCAGGTTTTCTATGTGAAGGACATGTCTACCAAACCAAAAAAAAGAAAAAATAAGCAAATAGATACATCACACAATGATCCAAAGCGTCACATAGTTCTTTTAGGGAAAAGAAACATCGTGGGAGTGGAGGACAAGACAGACATGTCAGAAGATTATAATAAGTTTGATGAAATTCCGCCCTTCAGAGTGAAGACTGACCCAACCATCCATTAAACGGTCGATACTCCATGGTTACGGCCGACGCGATCATAAGATTGACTATATGTATTAATTGAGCCATTTTTGGCACACATATGTATCTCAACATGGAAATCAATGTCATATTTCTTTTGTTAACATTATATGTATTAAATGAGCCATTTTTCTTCCTGCCATTTCTTCCCGCCAGTTTTTCCCGCCAGTTCTTCCCTCCAGTTATCTTCCTGCCATTATTTCTCACTATATATATATATGTAGGGTTGGCCTCCATTGTCATTGCACATCTCTAGACTCATATCTGCAACCTCACCACTCTTTCCCATGGCTTCCATCGTAGCACTAACCCCTAGGGAGGCGGAGGCGCTTTGCGCCTCGAACTACCCCTGCCCGTCGGGCTACTATGTCCCTGCCGACTGGATGCTGAGCGTCGGAGGCGTGCCGGTTCCTCCTGTCCCTCTAGGTGTGGCGCGCCGGATGGCCATCACGAACCACTACTACTTCGAGCTCACGCCGGAGCAGCGGAGGAATCCCAGATGGCATCCCGACTATTTCCCGACTTGGGAAGCCTTCTTCAGGGATCAGTGTGAGAGGGCGCTCGCCAGGCACGAGGAGGACGGCCAACCTCCTCCGAACTTCAACAAGTCCGGACGTCAGCTGTGGTGGCGCGGTCGGACTCTCCAGAGCGTCATGGCCTACGACACTGCTGTCGACTCTAACCCCCGTCTGCGCTACCCTCAAGTCCAGCCCACGCGTACTCAGCCTTCAAGGTTCAATTACGGTGACCCCGACAACGACAATAAGACGGCAAGTAGTACGACTTACCATGTGGCGAGTATTACAGGTGTAGGCAGGAGCATGACTGAATCACTCCAACATTCCAAAACAAGTTCGGCCGATTGTGACTTAATCTGGCCATGTATCTTAATTTTCAGTTCTTTTATGTATCTTAATTTTCAGTCGTCTTTATGTAACTTACTGTTAGTTTCATTATGTACTTTAATTCCAGTTCTATCATAATAAAAATATCAAACTTAGTATATTGATTATGTCTCAAAAAAACCTTCACAAAATGACCTATCTCATTCGAGGTTTCTTGGCTTTCGGGTCAAATGACCAATGTTATGGCTACAATCAAGGCATAGTTTGTGATAATGTGGCCATATTGTGCATACATGTGCATCATGGGATGGCAAACAATGTTGCAAGAGGAAGTTTTCCTTTTTGTCGCACCAAAAAGGCATTTTCCATTTCCCGAGCATAAAAAACGGACGGTTTTGTGAAGCAACCACCAAATGGCTAATTCAAAAAACTACCACCATATTTTACAAAAATACTAGACCACCTTATATGGACAGTGTACCAACAGGGGGAATCTGAAACCTTTCCGTCCAGCTCTGGTGAAAAAGACAAATTCCTGCTGAATCGATAGGAAGTGGGTCAGATATGAACTACAGGTACATGATACGATGCTCATGTTTTTTTACAAAAATAATTTTTAGGTTCATAATATGCTATTTTATCAAAAATCCAATGCAATTTTAGCGAGGTTTTGTCAGATTCCAAAGTATACAAAAGATGCGGCATTTAAATATCCAAACAATTTAAAAATGTTAATACAAAATAAAATATGATTTGCTCTAATAAAATAGGGTTAGATTCCTTTTTAGATGCTTAATATTTCTGATGTTCAAAGTTTTAGGGTTTGACTATTTTATTTTTGTTTTAATTGAATAATCAAAATTTATATGTAAGTGTTTTAATCATTTTGAAAAATTTCATCTACAATAACTATAAAATGTCTTTATATGAATGGATAGATCTTATTTTTTCTGAAAATTATGATATATTATTCATATTTTTCTGAGTTGAAATAAAAAGATATGAATTTTCTAAATTCTATCCTATTTTTTGAATTAAAAATGACCCTACCCCTTTATGTACGAAATAAATGCCCCCCTTTAACACCGGTTCCATTCACGAACCGGAGTTAAAGGGGGGTGGGTGTGCACGAAACGAAATCCCCCACACCCCCCCTTTAACACCGGTTCGTGGATGGAACTGGAACCGGTGTTAAAGGGGGGTGCGGGCGCGAAACGAATTCCCCCCCTTTAACACCGGTTCCAGCCACGAACCGGTGTTAAAGGGGGGGGGTGCAGGTGCGAAACGAATTCCCCCCCTTTAACACTGGTTCCAGCCACGAACCGGTGTTAAAGGGGGGTTATAACGCGCGCCTTCCTCTTCCTTCTTCCCCCAGCCAGATCAATCAAGTGCGCGCAGAGGAAGAAGCAGAGGAGAGCGCGCGAGCCGTCGCCGTCCAGCCGTCGCCGTCCATGCCCTCGTCGTTGCCTCCCTCGCCGTCGCCATCCCGCGGGAGCGCCCTCGCCTCCCAGCCAGATCGATCAAGCGCGCGCGCAGAGGAAGAAGCAGAGGAGAGCGCGCGAGCCGCCGTCGCCCGCCGTCGCCCACGCCGCCGCCGCCTCGCCTCGCCATCCGCGAGCGCCATCGCCGGGCCGTTCCACGCCCTCACCGTACGTCCACGGGCTATCCGCCCCCTCCCCCTTGATCTCGTATACCGCCAGGAGGCTGCCGATTTCGCGCCACCGGATCACTTCGCCGTCGCCGCCTCGGAAGGTTGCGTCACCGTGGAATCAGGCTGCCCCGTTTTCTTCCGCACCAGGCAGGCACTAGCCGGGAATTCCTCGTCGTTGACTTCGTCGGAGCCGAGTGAGAAGCCGCTGCCAAAGACCCTCGGAGCTAGGAGAGGAGGTCCTTCTACCACCAGGAGAACCGCCGCTTGCTGCCGAGCTTAACGACCCCCCTGACGAGCCTAGGACCACCGAAGCACCTCGCCACCATTGCCGCCACCTCGCCATTGTCTCCGGTGAACTCGCATCGCTCAACCTGACCAGCATGATCGCGCCTAATCCAACAGTCCTTGTATGTTTCTAGACCGAAGGGGTACCGGCGAATCACAGCGCACCACGTAGCCAGCCACGTCAGCGACACGTTGACTACGCAGAAATTTCTTTTAGAATTTCAGAAATTTGCAGAAAATATTTGAATATTGTAAAATTCATAGAAATAAATCCACTAGGCCGAAATTTGCAAATAAAATACCATTGAATTCTATTTTTCACGTATAATATTTCTGTGCAATTGATTCATACTTTTGCATAAAGGTTTTTCCATGATTAATTAAATGGTTTAATGGCCTATTTAGAGTAATAAATTCATAGGAAAATTTTTACCCCTCAGAAAATTGCAAATGAGGTGTCCCTAGATTCAGTAGAACAAGTGGCATATGTGTATGTATATTTTAATGTGTATGTGTATGTATATATGTATATTGTATTATATGTGTATTGTATATGTGTATATTTTGTGCCACGCCGACGACCACCGCCACCATTATGCCGTCGACCCTGACCTCCTCTGCCCTCGCTGAGCCTACACACACGTCGAGGGTGAGTCGCCCATTTTAGGTAGCCCACGTCGTGCTGGTTCGAACGCACACCCCCACGCATCCCGGCCCCGCTCTCGTCCTAGCACCGCCACCTCTCATTGTCAATATAGCATTATAATAACCATGCTTTGTTAATCAACTTTCATGACAAGTTAATTAGAAGAAGTAAATATACCCTCTCATATGGATCCGGGGTTTCTCCGAATTAGGGTTTGAAATGACCAGGGTTACATTTCAATACTTTTAACCTGTCATACCATCATCCTTGCTTGAGCATTTCAATAGATGTATTACTGATATTTGTGTGATAATATTATTGTTTTAGAAACTATGGATCCACTTAGTAGAAACCTTGAAGAGGAAGAAATAATGGAGAACATGATCCACGAGGACACCTTACAATATCTGAACTTGGAGGGACATGATGACAGCTCAAGTAGTCATGGAGAAGATGACGACTCCGGTGAATGCACTTTAGTGATTGCAAAGTCCGTCGAGGTATATGCATGGATTAAGCCTCTGCTGACTTACACCGATTGATTTGTATATATATTTATATGTATTAATTAACACTTCTTTCTTCTTTTAGCCCTCCGGATCGACCAGCCAGCAACAATCTTCTTCTACAAAAAAGAGCAAGCGAGGCGTGAGCCATCGGTTGAAAGATCATGCAAAGTTCACGATCGAAGCAGTCCGTGTTGATGGCAGGCCGATGGAGCCCAAGAAGGCCGCAGACAAATTTGTACGTCAGGCTGGAGTTCTTGTTAGGGATCAAATCCCAATCATAATTGAATATTGGAATAAGCCAAAGAAGGGCGACGGTACCTTTGTCAATGAAAGATCCAAAAAAACGCTTTGGAATTTGCTGTTTGTAAATTTCACCCTTCCGCCAGAGGAGGATGAAAACAAACCGGTTATAAAGGAAAAGGTCAAAGAGTGGACTCTAAAAAAGATGGCGGACGCTTTCCGCAACTGGAAGACAAAATTAAACAAATTTATCAAAGCTCGCGAGACTCCAGATTTCGAAGACGCATATTGTGTGAAGATAAGACCTCACTGGCCCGAATTTGTGGCATACAAGGAAGGTGCTATAGCTACAAAGAGGTCAGAAACCAATACACTAAATTCCCAGAAGAAGGAATATCACCAGAGGACGGGTCAGGTGGCTACATATCTCAGAGGCCTAAGTGGGAGGATGCTGAGAAGGCCCTGCGCGATAGAGGGATGACACCCAGACACATGGGTGGGACCTACGTACAAAGACTTGGTTCTACGGAATCGGGGCAAGGTTGGACCCAGAAACGGGATTGTGTATCTTCCCAACCCTCCTTGCCAAACCTGTCAATGAACTCATCACGACATATGAGAAAACAGCCGTCAGGACCTTCCATCCCGACAGAGAGAATGACCAGCTCACACGCGCCATCGGTAAAAAAGAACACCCTGGACTTGCACGAGGCATAGGGGATATGACGTGGAAGGATGGGTTTGCCGAGTGGGGCGACTCTTATATATGGCGCGGCAGAAAAGAAAAAGAGCGTACATAGCGGATGACATAGATAGAACATGCACTTGTGGCGATGCAGGCGCAAGTGAATGCACAAAAGATCTAGCAAGCTACCGGCCCATCTTAGCGGCACGAAGAGCCTGCATTGGAAGCTGCCGGCGGCCCTGACTCTGCGCGGAAAAGCAGCATGGCTTCGACGGAGAACGTGCATCCCACACTTGAAATGGCGGGTCCTCGATACCCCATGGATGAGATCACGGAGAGCGAACACGCTGAGCTGCATGTGAGATTAATGGGCTTATCCATTAAGATGGCTGTCGGCTATGCCTTACCTCCTGTAGCTGGTGGAACTTACCACTGCCGACCGATTCCAGATGGCTATGCTATTGTCGGGGTGGATGAGGTTGTGAAGGAATATGAGGAAGCACAGCTTGACCATGCTACAGGTGAAGGGGAAACTCAACTCAAATTTGCAGTGAAAACAACCATTCTTTGGAAGAAGGAACACATCGTGCTTCCAAATTGGAGGCCACTGGCACCCCCGCCATCTCCGCAGCGTCAGCTGTCTGAGCTGCCTCAGCCGTCTCCAAGTCATCAGAATACTCCCCTGTCGTCTCCGGCGCTTTAGCCATCTCCTGCGCGGAAGCCATCTCCGGTGCGCCAGCCATCTCCTACGCTTCAGCCATCTCCTGCACGTCAGCCATCTCCGGCGCTTCAGCCATCTCCTTAGCGTAAGCGGAAGAGCACTGCCACGAAGAGCATCACTATCACTGCCACAAAGAAATCCGCAGGAAACCGTATGCCAAAGAGTTCAAGAAACTACGTTCCGCAGCCTTTCGCCAAGCCAAACTGGCAATAATAAATGTAGTTATTATTATATGATAAATGTTTTTATGATAAATGTTTACATTCATGCTATAACAGTATTAACCAGAGACATTAATACTTATGTGATTTGTAAACTAAATTAGAGTCCCTGGTAAAGCCTCTTTATACTAGCTTGTTGATTAATAGATGATCATGGTTTCTTGATCATGAACATTTGAGATGTTGTTAATAACAAGGTCATATCATTAGTAGAATGGTATGATGGACATACTCCTATAGATAAGCGTACCATAAAGATCAAGTCATTTTAATAGTTCAATTGCTATAAGCTTTCTGATACATAGTAACCTAATTCCTTCGACCATGAGATCATGCTAATCACCATTATCGGAAGGATGCTTTGATGACATTAAACACCACACCGTAACTGTGTGGCTATAAAGGTGGCATTGAGTGTTCAGAAAGTATGGGTTGAGGCACATGGATCAAGAGTGGGATTTGTCCATCCATATGATGGATAGATATACTCTGGGCCCTCTCGGTGGAATGTCATCCAATTGGCTTGCAATCATGTGACTGGCTCACAAGGGATCACATACCGCGGGAACGAGAAAAGAGTACTTATCAGTAATGAGGTTGAACTAGGTATGCAGAGATACCGACGTTCAAAACCTCGGATAAGTAAACTATCGTGAGACAAAGGGAAATTGGTATCGTATGCAAGTGGTTCATTCGATCGCAAAGTAATCATAGAAATATGTGGGAGCCATATGAATTTCCAGATTCCTCTATTGGTTATTGATCGGAGAAGTGTCTCGATCATGTCCGCGTAATTCACGAACCGTAGGGAGACACACTTAAGGATTTGATGTTGTTGAGTAGTTATGGAATGATGAGTAAGAGACCGAATGTTGTTCGGAGTCTCGGATGGGATCCGGGATATCACGAGGAGATCCGGAATGGTCCGGAGAATAAGATTCATATAAGGAAAGTCCTGTTTCGGAGTTGGGGAATGATTCCGGTGTTTTCACCAGGAATGTTCTAAAAGGGTCCGGACGGTCCGGCACTCCGGAGGGGAAGGGTACATGAATGTATATGAAATGGTTGCATCATGTACTAGGTCAATTGGCTGGGCAAAATAAAGGGAGAAATCAAATCCTAGTTTGAAAGTCAAACGCCAATTTGAAAAAGCCAAACGGCAAGTTCGCTTGGTGGAGGGAGAGTAGGAAACCTACTTGGGGAGGAGTTCCCCTCCCTCCACCCGACGGCCAAGGAGGCCGAGTTGGGGGAGGACTCCCTCCTCCCAACTGGCCACCCTCCACCGATATAAGGAGGGGTAGGGACCCCCTACCCCTCACACCCAAAACCCTAGCCCTAGCCGCCTACCCCTCCAAGTCGTCGCCGCCACCTAGGGTTCCTCCAACTCGCCAAGTTGGGGCTTGCCCAAGCCATAGCCGCCGGCCAAGCCTCCCCCCTTGGTGCTTCTAAACCCTAGATCGCCAAGGCACCTCTCTTGCTCCACCATACTCACACCGGCTTAAGGCGAAGCCCTGCGGGATCTCCCCTCTACTTCCGACACCACGCCGTCGTGCTGTCGGAATCGCGAGGAGAGCACTACAACCTCCGCTGCCTGCTGGAACAAGGGATAGGAAGGTCTTCATCGAGTACCGAACGTGTGACCGACTGCGGAAGCGTTGCTGGAACGCAACGCCGGAAGGATCGTCTACACGATCTTGAGATCGGAAAGAGTACGACTACATCACCCATGAGAATCTGCTCTCGTTAACCGCTTTGGAATCTTCGAGGGTGAGTTCCTCTATCGACTCGTTGCTACAATCTAGTAGATAGATCTTGCCTTTTTTGTTTGCATGCGGTAGAAATTTTTTGTTTTCCATGCTACAAACACCTACAGTGGTATCAAAGTCGTGTCTATATGTAGATCTGTTGCACAAGTAGAACACAATGGTCATTGCGGGAGGTGGTGCTTTTATTATCAATTGCTTTTTGTGTACTTTGGATCTTGCAGTATGATGGGATGAAGCGGCCCGGGCTAACCTTACATGACATCGTTCATGAGACTTGCTCCACGCTCAACATGCAACTTGTATTGCATAAGTGGCTTTGCGGGTGTCTGTCTCTCCCATTATAGTATATATCTAATTTACAACGGGCACTTGATAGTTCAAACATCAACGTTGTGGTTCTTGTTCGTAAGTTAGATCGACACTTATTGAAAGCCCCAAACCACGTAAAATATGCAAAGAAAATTAGAGGCGTCTAACTTTGTTTTGAAGGGGTGTGCTGTGATGTGATATGGCCATGATTGTGATTATATTTTATGTATGCAATGTTCCTTATTGTAAGTTGGCAACCGACAGGATCCATATGGTTGTCTTTAAATTACTTTAAGACCTGCGTGTATATTCAAAGTAGTTGTAATAGTTGAAGCTGGTGGACGACAACCATGAAACGACACCATTGACCTTGACGCTATACCAGTGATGATGGAGATCATGTTCGTGCTTGAAGATGGAGATCGGAAGCACAAGAAGAAAGGCCATATCATATCACATATTATGAATTGCATGTGATGTTAATCCTTTATGCATCTTGTATTGCTTAGTTAACGACGGTAGCATTATAAGATGATCCCTCAGGCACACAAATTTCTAGTTTTAAAGTGTTCATCCTTAGTAAGCACCGTTGCTAAAGCTCGTTGTTTCGAAGCACCACGTGATGATCGGGTGTGTTAGATTCTGCAGGTGTATACAACGTGAGCAAGCCATATTTGCTGATGCGGAAGCTAAGGTTTGATCTTGACGAGCCTAGCATGTACAGACATGGTCTCGGAACACGGATCACCGAAAGGTAAAGCATGAGTCATATAGTAGATATGATGAACATGTTGATTGTTCGTCATTGAAGCTACATCAACTCTCGTGATGATCGGTTTTGATGTGGTGGATTTGGTTCATGTGATCACTAAAACAATGTGAGGGATATTGTTTTGAGTGGGAGTTCACCTAGATTAATTTAACTATTAATTAGAACTCAATTTGTCATAAACTTAGTCTAAACTATTGAAAATATGTTGTAGATTAATGGCGGCCCCTACCATCAATTTTAATGCGTTCCTAGAGAAAGAAAAGTTGAAAAACAATGGAAGCAACTTCGCGGATTGGTTCCGCAATTTGAGGATTGTCCTCAATACTGGTAATTTGACCTATGTGCTGGATGCACATTGGGTGAACCACTGCACTCGCTACCGATGAAGTAAAGAATGTTTACCACACTCGGAAGAATCAAGACTCCAGTTCAAAGGTGCTATCTTGTATGGTTTGGAATCGGAGCTTAAGAAAAGGTTTGAGAACCAAGACCCACATGATATTGTCCGTGAACTCAAAATGATATTTGAGGCTCACGCGGTAGTTTAGAGTTATGAGGCTTATGAAAAATTCTTTAACTGCAAGATGGAAGAGGGCGGCTCCGTCAGTGAGCACGTGCTTAAGATGTCTGGGCACGCAAACAAACTCCAAAGTTTGGGTATAGTGATTCCTAATGCTTTGGGGATTTACCGCGTCCTCCAATCACTACCACCAAGTTACAAGAACTTTGTGATGAACTACAATATGCAAAACATGAACAAGACATTGCCAGAACTCTTCTCCATGTTGAAATCTGTAGAAGTGGAGATCAAGAAAGAGCATCAAGTGTTGCTGGTCAATAAGACCACCAAATTCAAGAAAGGCAAGTCTAAGCAAAAGGGAAACTTCAAGAAGGGTGGTAAGAAAGTTGCCGCACCGACGAAGAAGACCAAGGTTGGGCCTAATCCTGATACTGAGTGATTTTACTGCAAGGGAGAAGGTCACTGGAAGCGGAATTTCCCAAAGTACTTGGCGGATTTGAAGAACGACAACATCAAGAAGAAAGGTATATCCGATATACATGTTATTCATGTGTATCTCACTAGTACTCGTAGTAGTGCCTGGGTATTTGATACTGGTTCGGTTGCTCATATTTGTAACTCGAAACAGGTGCTGCAGAATAAACGGAAGCTAGCGAAGAACGAGGTGACGATGCGCGTTGGAAATGGATCAAAGGTTGATGTGATCGCGGTCGGCACGCTACCTCTTCATCTACCATCGGGATTAGTTTTATACTTAAATAATTGTTATTTGGTGCCTGCGTTGAGCATGAACATTATATCTGGATCATGTTTATTGCGAGACGGTTACTTGTTTAAGTCCGAGAATAATGGTTGTTCGATTTATATGAGTAATATGTTTTATGCACATGCACCTTTGATAGATGGTCTATTCTTATTGAATCTCGATCGTGGAAATACACATATTAATAACATTGAAGCTAAACGTTTGAAATTGAGCGATAACTCGACCTATATGTGGCACTGTCGTCTTGGTCATATTGGAGTGAAGCGTATGAAGAAACTCCATTCTGATGGACTTCTTGAATCACTTGATTTCGAATCACTTGAAAGATGCGAAGCATGTCTGATGGGTAAAATGACTAAGACTCCATTTTCTGGGATGATGGAGCGAGCTACGGACTTATTGGAAATCATACATACCGATGTGTGTGGCCAAATGAGTGTAGCATCGCGCGGTGGTTATCGTTATGTTCTTACCTTAACGGATGACTTGAGTAGATATGGGTATATCTATTTCATGAAACATAAGTCCGAAACTTTCGAGAAGTTTAAGGAATTTAAAAGTGAGGTAGAGAATCAACGTAACAAGAAGATTAAATTTCTATGTTCTGATCGTGGAGGTGAATATCTAAGTTACGAGTTTGGCGAGCATTTAAAGAAATGCGGAATACTTTCACAATTGACACCGCCGGGAACACCACAGCGTAGTGGTGTGTCCGAACGTCGTAATCGAACTCTCTTAGATATGGTTCGTTCTATGATGTCACTTACAGATTTACCGCTATCGATTTGGGGTTATGCATTAGAAACATCCGCATTCACTTTAAATAGGGCACCATCTAAATCCATTGAAACGACACCATATGAATTATGGTTTGGGAAGAAACCTAAATTGTCGTTCCTTAAAGTTTGGGGTTGTGAAGCTTATGTAAAGAAGTTACAACTGGACAAGCTTGAACCTAAAGCGGAAAAATGCGTCTTCATAGGATAACCGAAGGAAAATATTTGGTATACCTTCTGAAAGGACTATATCTTCCCATGATGTTTTTGGTGTTAATGATAATCCCAACTATGTTTTTAATTGTGCGCTTGAGTTTCAGGGGAAACGTTGTTGATGTCTCCTTCTATAGTGGTGAATGATCTCTTGGGATCTCATGAAGACGGTGGCCTTTTAGTCTTCTCCTAGTTTCTCTCCGGTTGTTGTTTTTAGGTCACCATACTATTAAGAGGGGGTCCATTTTGGAAGGCTGTGGGAAATCAATTGTTCTTGCACAAACCTATATGAACCGCCACAGCCATCCCATTATCCCGTGAGAGAGCGTTTTCCTATTCTGTTGGAGCCTTTTGTGTCTCACCGGAACTTCCGGCCTAGGCCGGAAGTTCCGCTCAGATTCTTTTCTGCGGGCTGTTCTACACTTTGTTCCGACGCTAGTTCCGCCCCAAGTTCCGATGGTGAATCAGTAACCTTCTGTATGAAGTGTTCTATTTGCCGCAACTTGGACCGGAACTTGCATCGGAACTTGTCCTGTCAAAAGATCCTGAGCGGAACTTCCGCCCAGACGCCGGAACTTCCGGCCAGATTCGGTTCGCGACCCAGAAGTTCTGCCCCTTTGTAACACCCTCAGAATCGGACCTATGCAAGTTTGGGCAAAATTCACCAAACCCGCATAGAAACGATTCAAAGGTGCCCACCAGGCACTTTCGTGCGGGTGGAAAACGAAGTAATAACATTACACAACAGTCCTCGAGGGGACCCATAACAGAGATATATAACATGACTCAAAGAGTCAAGAATACAGATATAATATACAAGATCCAATCACCTTGAAAACGGTAGAGCGTCCGACTACGGACAAGAAGCAAATGGGGCTAAGAGCCCTGAAGAATAACCAATGGCGTCCATAACCCTGCCCAGGCCAAGCCGGAAGGGTAACCCTGCTAACGACGTCGATCTCAAAACCTGCTTAAACAAAAGGGGTGCCGACAAAGGGCAAAGCAGAAAACAAAGAAGGAGCGTCAGTACTGAGGCCAGTACACGGCGAGGCTAGAATTCGGCGGTCCTCGCCTACATAGGTATGGTGGACTGAAGCGGCAACGGCAGCATGCACTAAACAATCTATAGAGACTCGATACAACCGGCGGTTATCAGAGAGGGGTGAGAATGACCTATTCGGATCCAACCTGGAGCTAACACCAAACAAACCCATCCTGGTGTTTCCCCCTCGAGGCCAAACGAGGAAGTCAACCGAGGAACTCACACGGTTGGCAGTTTTACTTAGTCAGTTATCGTTGCAGTAATTACTAGTCAGGTATAGATGTTCATCCTGATAAAATAAGCAGTGAGCACTTTTAGTTAACCATTCCGTGATAGTTGCAACAATTACTAATCAGGTACAGATAGCATGAGATAAACCCAAAACCCAGCAGTTGTTGGTACTTTTATTCAGCCATTTCGTTGTAGTTGCAATACTTACTAGTCAGATACAATTATCGCAAGCGACAACCAAACAAGCAATTGTGGGCAGTATTAATTAGCCATTCCGTTGTAGTGAAGCTGATTACTAGTCACTATAAGTCAAATTTATAGCAGTAAACTTTAGTTATGCTTGTCTATGATCAAGAAACTGTGCTCCAAGTCGTCCATATCCGCGGACACGGCTTTCAGAAAGTTTTACCCGGCCGGGGTGCACCAATAGCAACACACGCTCGATCAACCTCGGAAAAACCAAATCAAAACCCAACGAGGCTTTCACGACTGAACAATCACAGGATTCAGAAATATTTCAGGGGGCCACCCCTTAAGTAGAATCCGCAACGGAGTAGACAAGCTCCGAGACGGCCTCAAGGTCTGTGGGGACGGCCAGAACGATCGGGAACCCCAAACGGGGCTTGTCGACACCGCGGAATCGTGCCACTATCCAAAACAGTACAGTGTGCAGTACCTCGCACAATCGTAAATAAAGCAGTAAAACATGGCATAAGTACAGGATAGTAATAAAACCTCAAACTAGTTTGTGGCCCCAAGAAATAAGACTGAATCAAGCTCTGGCTCAGGGGGGTCCCATATACCTCCCGGATGTGGATAGCGCGCAAAAACAAGGAACAGGAATCAAGTACTCGGGGTCTTACGGGACACAAGTATGCTCGAAACCAAATATTATCTATCACCCACCGATGCCTCTGCTTATTCAATTTTAGTTGTTAAACAGAAATTAAAGTGACGATAAGTAAAACTAGAATCATCTCCAACAACAACATGCGGCAATACATCAACAACTAAGGCATTTGACAACACGCAACATTACTTGAGCAAGCGACTACGACGCGCAAGTCCAACTATCTACCAAACAACAGGTAATAGGATGTGTCCAAGGCAATATACGGCTGCAGGGAATATCACAGGTACGGAAACTAAAGCATCGCGACACAGATAGCAATAGGTCAACAGGAGGGAAGTAAATACTATAAAAGTAAGATAGGTAGAAAGGGGAGATGCTCGCCTGAAAACATTGTCGAGGGGTTCAACCGAAGATCGGGTCGAAGCTCACATCAACTCAACGGCCTTATCCGCGAAGAAGCAAAACACTAGAAGGAACACCGGATGCAATATTTAATACACGGCAGAAGATCGGCATGATGCATGCATGATGGATGACATGGCAAAGGTGCGATGCAATTAGGTCAGATTAGGCGGAACCGGGGTCCCGACAATTAGTTAGGTGGTGCAAGTTATTTAGATACCCCGCAATTAAATGTTGTTTAACAAGGCAAAAGATATCACCGATTCGCTACACAAGTTTAAATGAGGCCAATATGAGACTAGATTTGCCCGCATAGGGGCCCCATATTTATTTATTAGGTGAATCGGCATAAGGCCCCCAAACCACAGAGATGCATGCGAGATGAATGACAATTCAATATGCAACAAGTTGTTATTATGCATTTATAAAATAGGGTTTGCGGGAAGGGGTTCACACATTAGGGGTCTCGACGAACTTGGGGGTTCCGGGGTTCGGGGTCGGGGTCCAGGGTTCGACGGGTCTGGGGTTCGGGGTTCGACGGATGCGTTCTCGGCTCCGGGGTTAGGGTCTTGGCGCATCCGGGGTTTCGGTGTCCGGGGTGAAGCACTCGGCGTCCTCGAGGGAGTCCTTGTCGCCCATGTGTCCTTCGGGTTCTATGTCGATGATCTTGTCGTCGAGAAGAACTTGCCGGGTCCCTCGGGGTCGATCTTGCCTTTGCGAGGGTCTTGGCGGGTCCGCGCTTCGGACTCCGTGAGGCGATCTTGACGCTCCGTGTCCGTGAAGTAGAACTTGTCGTCTGGCGGTAGATCTTGTCGGCCCCATATCAACGGCCTTAAGGTTCTCGCGGCGAGACCATGGGGTCTCCGGGTCCGGGTGTCTCGTAAGCCATGTAAGATCTTGATGGTCCGAGGTTCAGTTTCTTGTCGCAGCTTAGCCGGTACATCTCCCTTGTCGCCCTTGGTGCTTCAACATCGCCACGCCTTAGATAGCGGAGAAGATCTTGTCGACCAAAACGCTGCAAGGAGCGGCCTTGACTCAAGACGGAGACGCCGAGCATACACTACCCCAATTTGGGATACGTGCTACCAGGTCCTCACCTCGACAAGTCCGCCACCAAAGAGGCGGTTGCATGAAGGTGTGGCAGACGGGTCCTGGGCGAGCGGGCCGGGACAGCTGGGCGGCTCGGCGAGGCAGGCTCGGAGGGGCCACGGAGGGACCCGGTCCGCGGGCGGCGGATGCAGATCGCGGGAGGCGCGGAGCTCGCGGGCCTGCAGGAGGTCGGGGCCGGCTCGAGGTCGGGCCCGCAGAGGGACGGCCCGGTGAAGGGCCCCGCCTGGCGGCGATAGACGGGGTCGGGGCGCGGTTGGTGAGGAGGCTGCTGGCGCGCCGCTGGGGAGGAGGCTGCTGGCGCGGCGCCGGCGGAGCACGGCGGAGCAGGCGCGCGGGGAGGAGGGGAGGCGCTCCGGCGAGGGGAGCCCGAGGCGGGGACGGCGGAGACGCGGTTGCTGGCGCGGGAGGAGTGCCGGCGGGCGCGGCGGTCTCGCGAGGCGGGCGGCGAAGGCCATGGAGGCCGAGGCGAACTCGACGGGAGGAGGAGGAGAGGGCGGGCGGCGGGCGAGGAGGCGCTTTGGGGCGAGGCGAGGTGAGGAGAGGGTCGGGCCGAGGCCGAGCGGGTGGGTTGAGGCGACGGTGGCCGGGTCCGGGCGACGAGGGCGGAGGCGACGGAGGTGAGCGGAGGAAGCAAGCGCAGGCGCAGCGGCCGCCATGGTGGGCTCAGAGGTGGGACGCGCCTTGATCGGCGAAGGGAGAGAGGGCCAGAGGCGGGGCGGGCAGCAGCGGCGGGATCAAGCGCCAAGGAGGAAGGATGGGAGGACGGGGGCGTGCGGGAGAGAAGGTGGGGGAGAGAGAGGCACGCGGCAGGGGCAGGTGGGCCAGGGTGGGTCCGGATGGGGGGAGTTGGGAACTGGGGAGGCAGGGAGGTGTGTGTGCGTCGTGTGCGTGAGGGTGGGGGGGCGCGCGCGCATGTGGCCTGTGGGGGTGTAGTGTGTGCAGCGGGGGTGAGAGAGAGATATGAGGGGGGTTGGGGTGATGTGTCAGTTTGTGAGTGGGTGAGTGTGAGGGGTAGGCCATGTGGCAGCTAGGGAGTGGCCAGGGTGATGTGGCCTCAGAGGGTGGGTAGATTTTTGGGTAGGTCTAGGCTTTAGGTAGGTAGGCAGGTTGGGCCGATTAGAATATCTGGGGCGGTCGTTCGGGTCGGGTTGGCCCGTTCGACTGCCCCTACTAAATTAATATAATTTTTTATTTGTTTTTAATACACCGTTTGCAACCGATATTTGTCAAACAAAAACAAGCCGGCGGCCCGGGGTTTTGCATTTGAATTAAAGATGTATGCTTAGAAAATAAAACAGGTTTTTGCGAAATAGTTTTAGACAAACAACATGATGATGATTTATGCAATGCACAAAATCAACGCGATTTTCTAGTAGTGGTTTCGGGATGCCACACCGACACCACTAACAATGGATCTCGCCTCGAGATCCGCCTCATGGTACCGGAAGGACGGTCGGCAATCTGCGTCTTCTCGCTTCGTGTAAATCCTCGCGACACCACTAACGAGGGTTCCTTCTTCATCCGGAAAAACGGCGACACCACCAACAAAGGTTCGTTGTTCTTGATCGTTGAGAGAACACTCCGGAGAACAAAGGACGAAGGTAGAGGTATCAAACGGTAAGGCCACCGCTAACTTCCATTAGAAGAGGAAAAGTTACATCGATCCTCCGTTCGATGTACGTAACAGTAGGAGTCGGGTAGGGTGATCAGTCCATCCCGGACCCAACTATCACGCTATACATGGGTAGGAGAATCAGGCAACTCCACTCTCGAGATTTAGACTGAAGATCTTCATAGGTGGTATCCGGAACAAAGGGATGCTGCCAGCGGAAATCCTTTGAAAGACACACTGATTAGGTTTCGCGATGGTTCCATTGGCATGAACAACACGTGCTCAAGGTCGACTCCAACTTCACCAAAGCTCGTCCTTCTCATATGTTTTTCAACGATACAGATATCCAGCAAGGAACACAGATGGATAAAGATCTCAAGAACAAAAGATCGGATGAAAGGCACAACAGACAAGTTGCAGATTGATGATCGTAGCACCTCCGTTACAAAAGGGAGAAAGCGAAGCCCTGAAGGTACGACGGAAACCCAACCACGAGAATTCCTGGACTCGAAGAGAGAGAAGAGAGCAGATTCAAAACACGTCGAGGTAAGAGGAGAATAGCAGAGGGGTAAGGAGTAAAATCAGACCTAGTCAGAACTATCCAACCGATTTTTGAAAATAGTTTTGACACTCTACTTCGGCCGTTAGCTAGGTTATCCTACAGGCTGGACTTGTGGGGTATCGCAACACGAGCTCGATACCACTTTGTAACACCTCGATCGGACCTATGCAAGTTTGGGCAAAATTCACCAAACCCGATAGAAACGATTCAAAGGTGCCCACCAGCACTTTCGTAAGGGTGGAAAACGAAGTAATAACATTACACAACAGTCCTCGGGGACCCATGAGATATATATATAGCGACTCAAGGAGTCAAGAATACAGATATAATATACAAGATCCAATCACCTTGAAAACGGTAGAGCGTCCGACTACGGACAAGAAGCAAATGGGGCTAAGAGCCCTGAAGAATAACCAATGGCGTCCATAACCCTGCCCAGGCCAAGCCGGAAGGGTAACCTTGCTAACGACGTCGATCTCAAAACCTGCTTAAACAAAAGGTGCCGACAAAGGGCAAAGGAAAACAAAGAAGGAGCGTCAAGATCGAGGCCCAAGACACGGCGAGGCTAGAATTCGCGGTCCTCGCCTACATAGGTATGGTGGACTGAAGCGGCAACGGCAGCATGCACTAAACAATCTATAGAGACTCGATACAACCGGCGGTTATCAGAGAGGGGTGAGAATGACCTATTCGGATCCAACCTGGAGCTAACACCAAACAAACCCATCCTGGTGTTTCCCCCTCGAGGCCAAACGAGGAAGTCAACCGAGGAACTCACACGGTTGGCAGTTTTACTTAGTCAGTTATCGTTGCAGTAATTACTAGTCAGGTATAGATGTTCATCCTGATAAAATAAGCAGTGAGCACTTTTAGTTAACCATTCCGTGATAGTTGCAACAATTACTAATCAGGTACAGATAGCATGAGATAAACCCAAAACCCAGCAGTTGTTGGTACTTTTATTCAGCCATTTCGCTAGAAGTTGCAATACTTACTAGTCGATACAATTATCATGCGACAACCAAACAAGCAATTGTGGGCAGTATTAATTAGCCATTCCGTTGTAGTGAAGCTGATTACTAGTCACTATAAGTCAAATTTATAGCAGTAAACTTTAGTTATGCTTGTCTATGATCAAGAAACTGTGCTCCAAGTCGTCCATATCCATGACACGGCTTTCGTAAAGTTTTACCCGCCGGTGCACCAATAGCAACACACGCCGATCAACCTGAAAACCAAATCAAAACCCAACGAGGCTTTCACGATCGAACAATCAGGATTCAGAAATATTTCAGGGGCCACCTTAAGTAGAATCATAGCAGGTAGACAAGCTCCGAGACGGCCTCAAGGTCTGTGGGGACGGCTGTGAACGACTGGGAACCCCAAACGGGGCTTGTCGACACCGCGGAATCGTGCCACTATCCAAAACAGTACAGTGTGCAGTACCTCGCACAATCGTAAATAAAGCGGTAAAACATGGCATAAGTACAGGATAGTAATAAAACCTCAAACTAGTTTGTGGCCCCAAGAAATAAGACTGAATCAAGCTCTGGCTCAGGGGGGTCCCATATACCTCCCGGATGTGGATAGCGCGCAAAAACAAGGAACAGGAATCAAGTACTCGGGGTCTTACGGGACACAAGTGGGCGTTCGGAAACCAAATATTATCTATCACCCACCGATGCCTCTGCTTATTCAATTTTAGTTGTTAAACAGAAATTAAAGTGACGATAAGTAAAACTAGAATCATCTCCAACAACAACATGCGGCAATACATCAACAACTAAGGCATTTGACAACACGCAACATTACTTGAGCAAGCGACTACGACGCGCAAGTCCAACTATCTACCAAACAACAGGTAATAGGATGTGTCCAAGGCAATATACGGGGAATATCACAGTGCGGAAACTAAAGCATCGCGACACAGATAGCAATAGGTCAACAGGAGGGAAGTAAATACTATAAAAGTAAGATAGGTAGAAAGGGGAGATGCTCGCCTGAAAACATTGTCGAGGGGTTCAACCGAAGATCGGGTCGAAGCTCACATCAACTCAACGGCCTTATCCGCGAAGAAGCAAAACACTAGAAGGAACACCGGATGCAATATTTAATACACGGCAGAAGATCGGCATGATGCATGCATGATGGATGACATGGCAAAGGTGCGATGCAATTAGGTCAGATTAGGCGGAACCGGGGTCCCGACAATTAGTTAGGTGGTGCAAGTTATTTAGATACCCCGCAATTAAATGTTGTTTAACAAGGCAAAAGATATCACCGATTCGCTACACAAGTTTAAATGAGGCCAATATGAGACTAGATTTGCCCGCATAGGGGCCCCATATTTATTTATTAGGTGAATCGGCATAAGGCCCCCAAACCACAGAGATGCATGCGAGATGAATGACAATTCAATATGCAACAAGTTGTTATTATGCATTTATAAAATGGGGTTTATGGAAGGGTTCACACATTAGGGGTCTCGACGAACTTGGGGTTCCGGTTCGGGTCGGGTCCAGGTTCGATGCAGGGTTCGGGTTCGACGGATGCGTTCTCGGCTCCGGGGTTAGGGTCTTGGCGCATCCGGGGTTTCGGTGTCCGGGGTGAAGCACTCGGCGTCCTCGAGGGAGTCCTTGTCGCCCATGTGTCCTTCGGGTTCTATGTCGATGATCTTGTCGTCGAGAAGAACTTGCCGGGTCCCTCGGGGTCGATCTTGCCTTTGCGAGGGTCTTGGCGGGTCCGCGCTTCGGACTCCGTGAGGCGATCTTGACGCTCCGTGTCCGTGAAGTAGAACTTGTCGTCTGGCGGTAGATCTTGTCGGCCCCATATCAACGGCCTTAAGGTTCTGCGGCGAGGACCATGGGGGTCTCCGGGGTCCGGGGTGTCTCGTAAGCCATGTAAGATCTTGATGGTCCGAAGGTTCAGTTTCTTGTCGCAGTTAGCCGGGTACATCTCCCCTTGTCGTCCTTGGTGCTTCGAACATCGCCACGTCTTAGATAGCGGAGAAGATCTTGTCGACCAAAACGCTGCAAGGAGCGGCCTTGACTCGCACGGAGACGCGCTCGAGCATACACTACCCCAATTTGGGATACGTGCTACCCGTGCCCTCACCTCGACAAGTCCGCCACCAAAGAGGCGGTTGCCGCGGAAGGTGTGGCAGGACGGGGGTCCTGGGGCGAGCGCGGGCCGGGGACAGCTGGGGCGGCTCGGCAGGAGGCAGGCTCGGAGGGGGCCACGCGGCGGAGGGACCCGGGTCCGCGGCGGCGGGATGCAGATCGCGGGGAGGCGCGGAGCTCGCGGGCCTGCAGGAGGTCGGGGCCGGCTCGAGGTCGGGCCCGCAGAGGGACGGCCCGGTGAAGGCCCGGGCGGCGATAGACGGGGCGGGCGCGGGAGTGAGGAGGCTGGCTTGGCCGGGAGGAGAGGCTGCTGGCCTTGGCGCCAGTGAAGCGAGCAGGCGCTGGGAGGAGGGAGGCGGCCGTAGGGGAGCCCGAGGCGGGACGGCGGAGACGCTGTTGCTGCTTGGAGGAGCGCCGGGCGCGGCCGGCTCAGGCCAGCGAGGGCCGGAGGGGCGAACTCGGCGGGAGGAGCCCGGAGGGCTCATGGCGAGGAGGCGCTTTGGGGGCGAGGCGAGGTGAGGGAGAGGGTCGGGGTCGAGGCCGGAGCGGGGTGGGTTGAGGGCGACGGTGGCCGGGTCCGGCGACGAGGGGCGCGGGGCGGAGGCGACGGAGGTGAGCGGAGGGTCGGGGAAGCAAGCGCGTGTGGGCGAGCGCGGCCGGCCATGGTGGGCTCAGGAGGTGGGACGCCTTGATCGGCGAAAGGGAGAGGGCCAGGCGTGGCGGCCTTGGGGCGGCGGAGGAAGGATGGGAGGACGTCGCAGGAGAGAAGGGGAGAGAGAGGCACGCGGCAGGGGCAGGTGGGCCAGGGCGGGTCCGGATGGGGGGAGTTGGGAACTGGGGAGGCAGGGAGGTGTGTGTGCGTCGTGTGCGTGAGGGTGGGGGGGGCGCGCGCGCAGGTGGCCTGTGGGGGTGTAGTGTGTGCAGGGGTGAGAGAGAGAGAGATATGAGGGGGGTTGGGGTGATGTGTCAGTTTGTGAGTGGGTGAGTGTGAGGGGTAGGCCATGTGGCAGCTAGGGAGTGGCCAGGGTGATGTGGCCTCAGAGGGTGGGTAGATTTTTGGGTAGGTCTAGGCTTTAGGTAGGTAGGCAGGTTGGGCCGATTAGAATATCTGGGGCGGTCGTTCGGGTCGGGTTGGCCCGTTCGACTGCCCCTACTAAATTAATATAATTTTTTTTATTTGTTTTTAATACACCGTTTGCAACCGATATTTGTCAAACAAAAACAAGCCGGCGGCCCGGGGTTTTGCATTTGAATTAAAGACAGGGCGTTTTAGAAAATAAAACAGGTTTTTGCGAAATAGTTTTAGACAAACAACATGATGATGACGATGCAATGCACAAAATCAACGCGATTTTCTAGTAGTGGTTTTGCGGGATGCCACACCCTTGTTCCGCTCCAAGTTCCGGTGGTGGCTCAGTAACCTTCTGTTTTGAAGCGTTCTATTTGCCGGAACTTGGTCGGAACTAGCATCGGAAGTTCACCGGAACTTCCGGTCTGTTTTGACCGGAACTTCCGGTTGCGCTTCTGGAGCGGGCGTCAACGGTCTGATGACCATTGGAGCCAGGCTGGGCGGAACTTCCGGCCTCTCACCGGAACTTCCGGTGAGGTCGCGGGGGCTGTAACGGTTCAGCGCGAGGGGGCCTATTTAAGGCACCCCTCTTCTTCCTCCCACTCGCTCTCGAATTTTTCTCTCTCCTCCATTAATGCTTGAGCTTCACCTCACTAGATCTCTCTCTCTAGCCACTCAAATGACTTGATCTTTTGAGAGGTGAGGGAGGTGACCTAGATCTACACTTCCACCAAAGAAGATTTGATTTCCCCCACCCATCCTTTGTTGATCTTGTTGCTCTTGGGTTTCTTGGAACCCTAGATGGTGTAGGGCATCCTCGAAGCTAAGGCGTGTGTTGTAAAGCTTCAAGGTGTCGTTGAGGGCCTCCAATTGAGTTGTGGAGCCTCCCCCTCAACCTTGGTGTAAAGGTTTCGGTTGGCGCCTTCAAGGTCACCGGTTAGTGGATTGTGAGGCCTCCTTTGTGGGGGAGCTCACCAGAGAAGAAGGTGAGGCCTTTGTGGCGCTCGGGTGACCTTGTGTGGCCCCAAAACCTATCCAACATAGACGTAGCTCCTTGGGAGTGAACTACGGGAATTACATCTCCGTGTCCCCTCTCCGGTTAATTTGTTCCCCTCCTTTACTCCTTGCTATTTACTGTTTTTGTTGTTGGTGTTTGTTTTCTTGCATTTAGGTTGTTCACTTAGTTGCATCTCTAGATAACTTCCTTTCTTGTTGAGCCTAAAAGTGAGAAACAAATTAAAATTGGGTAGACGCCTATTCACCCCCCCTCTAGTCGTATCAAGTCGGTACTTTCAATTGGTATCAGAGCCAAGGCTCTTATTTTGGGCTTTACCGCCTAAGAGACTATGGCCGACGAAAGGGGGTAGTGAAACCGAAAAATCCAAGAACTTGGCCACTATGGACGACCTCACGCAATTGGAGTCATCCATGATGTCCAAGTTCGAGGAAATGATGACTCTCTTGCAGTCTCTCAAGCCAAACCCCATGGTTGCTATTGACACACCCCAACCCAACAAGGTTCCTCCCACCGTTACGGTGTCCGCCCCCGGGGTAACTCCCGCGGCTGCCACCACTCACTTGGGACTTGGTTTTGTTGCTCAAACCTTTACCAAGGTTCCAAGTGAGAACATCGAGGAGCCCGAGAACCCAACTTCCAAAGAGGAAAATGGAGGAAAGGACTACTCGGCGGTACCCCCACCGCCAAAGTACACTCCGGATCCACCCATCCCCATGCCACACATTATACCTCAAGGAGCACCACCCATGCTAGATACTTCTAAGTTCGCCAATTGGCAATATCTAATGCGCTCACATATTTCCAGCTCGTCTATTGAGTTAATGAGGATTATGGAGGATGGATTCTCTCCATATGACCCAAAGAAGTTGACACGAGGTGAAGTGGTGGACAAGCAACTCAATGCCACTGCTTTGGGAATGAT
This sequence comes from Avena longiglumis, assembly GCA_030063025.1. Lineage (NCBI taxonomy): Eukaryota > Viridiplantae > Streptophyta > Magnoliopsida > Poales > Poaceae > Avena > Avena longiglumis. The sequence goes on along the minus strand of CP125979.1, from coordinate 241,463,716 downwards.
TCAAAAGGCCTTGACTCCAAAGGATTTTGCTCACATTCGCCAATTTGACACCGCCAAGGAAGCTTGGGATCAACTCACCGAGCTCTTTGTTGGGAATGCAAGCATCCAAAGCTCCAAGTTTGATGAGATCAACAACAAGTGCGATGGTTTCGCAATGCAAGATGATGAGACCCCCGAAGACATGTATAGGCGCCTTAAGGTCCTTTGTTCCACTATGAGGGACCTTGGGGCTCACTATGTTGATGACAAGTTTATGAAGAGGAAGTTCATTCAAGCTCTCCTCCCATTTTAAGAACAAAAGCTCAACTCTATCAAGGGAAGAACCAACTTGCACCTAATGACCTCCCAAGAAGTCTTGAGTGAAGTAATTGCCATGACTATTGCCAAGAAGAATGCGGAGTCTGCTCGAGCTAGAGCCATTGGGTCAACCAAAGTGAATCTTGCTTTGAAGGCCAAGGCTATTGAAGTTGATGATGATGATACATCAAGTGAGTGGTCTAAAGAGGACCTCAAATGTGCAACATCTTGCTCTCTCTTCAAGGGCCTTTTGGAACAAGTCCGGATTCAAGTCAAGATCAAGGGACAACTCAAGATTCAACTCACCCAACAAGTCTCCCAAGGCAAGGTCGTGCTACAATTGCAACGACAAGAGTCACTTCGTGGCCAAGTGTCCCTTTGAGAACCGTGAAGACAATGGTGGTCGTCTCATTCGCAAGATCAAGTCAAGACCTCCTCATCCCTTGAACAAGAACTACGCTGTCAAGAACGCCACTAACAAGGAACGAGCAATTGTGGTCCATGAAGAATATCTTTCGGGCACGGATGAATATGATGATGATGAAGTTCATGGTGGAGAGATTGTGGGAGTTGCTGCTATTGCCACTACCTCAACTCCACGTCTATCCCTCTTCGACTCTCCAAATGAAAATGTCATCTTCTCCAACCAAAAGTGCTTCATGGCCAAGGCCACCGAGATAACACCGAAACCCACTCCTCAACCTATCTCTAGTGAGCCTTCCTCTCTTGATCTTGTTGGTCTAGAGGTGAAGAAAGAGATGATTGACATGTGTGAATTTGTTGCTACCTTAGATGAAGAAACTAAAAACTGCTTTGAGTCCTTACTTGCACAACTTGATAATGCTAGAGATGCCTTAGATGAAAAGGAAGAACTTCTTGACTTGCTAAGTAAAAATGAAAGAGATGCCGCCGATGAAATTGCCTCTCTCACTCGAAGTCTTGAGGATGAACAAAATATGAGAATTAATCTTGAAGAAAATGTGTATAAGCTTGTAGATGATCATAACAACACTTTGTGCTCTACAATTAAAGAACGTGACCATGCTCTTGCTTTGGTTAAGGTTCTCAAGAAAGAAAATGCTGAGTTTGTGGGTGGTCATGATAGGACTCAAAAGGATCTTGAGAAACTCAAAGAGGAACACAAAGACTTGGAGAGTAAATTCTCAAATCTTTTTGAAGCCCATGAACAGCTTCAAACTCAATTAACTTGTGTTCTCTCTAAGTCTTCCGCTGTGAAAATTATAGACTTGTCTAGCTCTCCTAACCCTTGTTGCAAGCATGAGCATCTCATAGAGGAAGTCAAGAACTTGCCAAGACTAAGAAGAAGAAGAAGAACAAGAAGAAGAAAAAGAACAAGGGCATGGCCCAAGGGGTACCAAATGGCCTAACCCTCTTGCAAAGTGACAACTTTGCCGGAAAGAACAATCCCTCTTATATTCTTTGCAAATCTTATGATGGTCATGTATATGCTAGATACGTGGGAACGTCTTACACGCATGATTATCATTGGGCCATTTGGGTGCCAAAGGCTCTTGTCACTAACAAAAGGGGACCCATTGCAAAATGGGTACCTAAAACCAAGGCTTGATTTTCTTGTAGGACTATGCTTCTGGTGGATCAAAATGGGTGCTTGATAGTGGTGCCACGAGTCATATGACCGGAAGCAAGTCTATCATGACCGAATTGAGGCCCAATATTGCCAACACCATGGTCTCCTACGGTGACAAAACAAGCTCTCAGGTTTTGGGTTTTGGCAAAGTGGTGGTAACCCCGGATGTATCCTTGGTTGACGTCATGCTTGTCAAAACTCTTGGTTACAACTTACACAGTTCGTGCTCTTGCTCTTATGGGTCTTTCTTCTTTCTTTAATTCTCATACCGTGGTCCTCATGTGGAGCAAGTCTCTCAAGGTGGCTTTTGTAGGATATGTAGAACATGACTTGTATGTGGTGGACTTTTCAGGGACCACTACTCCTCATGCTCTATGTCTCTATGCTAAAGCCGACAAGGGCTGGTTGTGGCATCGCCGCCTAGCCCATGTTAACATGAGAAATTTGCAAAGACTTCACTCCGAGGGCCACATCCTTGGAATTAACGATGTTTCTTTTGCCAAAGATCGTGTTTGCAGGGCTTGTATTGAAGGGAAGATGCATGAAACTCCTCACAAAGCACTCAATCAGATCACTACCGAGAGGTGTTTGGAGCTCTTGCATATGGATCTCTTTGGTCCTCCCTCTCATGATAGCCTTGGAGGCAAGAATTATTGCTTGGTTATTATGGATGATTTCTCAAGATACACTTGGGTGTTCTTTTTTAAGTTCAAGAGTGAGACTCAACAAACTGTCATTGACTTTGCTAATGAGGTTCAACGGAAGAACAATGCAACTATTCTCTCAATTCGAAGTGAAAATGGCACCGAGTTCAAAAACTATACCTTGCATGAGTTTCTCAGTGATGAAGGAATCAAGCATCAATACTCCACTCCCTACACCCCTCAACAAAACGGAGTTGCCGAAAGGAAGAATCGCACATTGATGGATGCGGCTCGGTCTATGCTAGCTGAGTTCAAGTCTCCATACAACTTTTGGGCCGAGGCCATCTCCATCGCTTGCCATGCAACCAACCGGCTTTATCTCCGCAAGAAAAAGAACAAGACCCCCTATGAACTTCTCACCGGTAAAAAGCCTAATGTTAGCTACTTTCGGGTGTTTGGTTGCAAGTGCTACATTCTCAAGAAAGGAGTTCGTTTGTCCAAGTTTGAATTCAAGGCTCAAGAAGGAATTTTTGTTGGCTACTCAAATCAGTCCCATGCTTATAGAGTCTACAACAAAGCCAATGGAAGAGTTGAAGAAACGAGCAACGTGAAGTTTGATGAAAATCATGAGTCTCTTGTTAGGCAATATGGTGTTTGTGATCCAAGTGATGAAATTCCACCCAAGGCCGTAAGAATAATGGGTGTGGGCTTCCACCTCCCCATTGAGGATCCCCTTATGGACGAAGGAGAAGGACCAAGCTCTACTCAAGTGGAGCCCTCACTTTCACAAGATCATCTTGCCCCTCAAGGACCTACTTTCTTGGCACAAGCTCCCTCAAGCTCTTCCGAAGCTTCCCATTCTCATGACTCTCCAAGCTCCAAAGAACAAGCTCTTCATCAACAACATTGTAGCATCCCAGTTGTCTAACCCCTGTAATGCTACATGTTATAATAATAAAAAGGGCCACTTCCAACATATAATTGTTGCATCATCATCATATCATGCTCATGTCATCATGTCCCCTTGCATTTGAGCATCATATAAAACCTTTTTCTTGTTTGGTTCTTATCTCATGTGCATGATTAATTGTAGTTGCCTCTTGATATTGTATTTGGTTCTAATATATTGTTAAATGCCCAAGTTGAGTTGAGGGCATCTCTCTTATTGACTCCACCACCTTTTCTTTCACCACCTTGAAATTCCACCATCCAACTAATCTGAGCTTGGCATTTTGTTGATTTATCTCTAGCTCATGATTGGTTGTTTGGATTCCACCCATAATCTATGCTTGGCCTTGCCCACTTTTTGGGAATGCATATGAGTAATGCCATAATAATCTTATTGTTTTCACAAGGATATGGTTGGCATTAAATATGTTGCATGGGCCATGCAAGTGCCACCTTTTCTAGTTTTGGTTTTTGCTTGAAATTCAAAGTGGATCTTTTCCTTTGCTTAAATCTTGTTTTGGGCTTGTAGTTGCTACATCAAATCATCTATCTCTATCCCCCCTTTAGCTTAACCCCTACCCCCATGCCCCATGCACATACATGTGCTCATGAGGCATGCACCTACCAAACCACCTCTCTTTTTGGATCTTGCTTGGTCTTTATTTGAATCATGCATGGGCCAAATAGAACCACCCCATCACCTTGATCACCTCTCCCTATCTTTCCCCCTTTCTCTTTTTCTTGATCATGTGTGTTTGAGTGGAAGCATGCATGATCAACCTTAAGTACCATCATCTATTCTTTCCCCCTCTCTTAGCTAAATCCTAGGACCTACCTTGCCATCCATCCATCCTAGCTAAACTAAGGCCCTAATCCCCACCTTTCTCTAAGCAAAACACAAAGTGCCACCTCTCTTTTCCTACCTAGCATGATCACCCCCCCTACCCTAACCCCCGGCTCAAACCATCCCCCTCTCTCTCGGCCCCTCTCTACTCCGCCATGCAGCCCCACCCCAAAGACCCACCTAGCTACCCCCACACGACTGGGACCCCCTAACCCTAGCCCTAGCCCGAGCCGGCCCCTCTCCCCTCCCCTCTTTCCTTCTCTCTCTGCCTCACCTGCCCACGACCCCAGGCCCACTTGCCTGCCTCCCTGGCCACGAGCTGCCCCCCCAGGGCCACCTGCCAGCCCCCTAGTGCCTGCCTTGCCTGGCCTGGCCAAGCCGAGCACGTGAAGGATAAAGGTGGCCGAGGCCACCCCTATCCACACCGCCTCCTCCACGCCACCCCTGCCTCCCTCTCTGCCATGTTCCCCTCCCCACGCATCCTCTAGCCTCGCCAGATCTGGCCGCGCCCTCTACCCCTCCTTCTGCCTCTCCGACCACCTAGCTACGCCGGCCGCCGCCAGCACCCTGCCACCCACGTGCTCAGAACGTCCAGATCGTCGAGGGAGTGGTCGAGAAGGTCGAGCTGGTCTCCGGCCGGATCCGTGCAGGCCAGCAAGAGGAGAAGGACCGAGCGCCAGATCGACGCCGCTCCGGAAACCCTAGCTTCGCCCGGACCTCGCCGTTGATCGCTGCACCGAGCCTCGCCACCGTCATCAACATCCTCGGTGAGCCTACCTACCCCAGACAACCTCGTCGTGCCGTCTTGCCCTGCTCGAGCAGATCGTTGTCGCGCCTCTACGTCGCGTCGGCGTGTTCGTGTCTGCTAGCCCCGATCGCGGCCACCCTATCTAGCTGCGCCCCTTCACCAGACACCTACCAGCCTGGCGGCCAAGCGTCATACAAGCCCAGTCCCCTGGATCGAACCCCTCTGCCAAGGCGTGCTGTGCGTCTGTCACGCCTGCTGCGGCCCGTGGAAAAAACAGTGCACCGCGGTCTTTGCGAAACCCCCTCTTTTGCCTTTGCCAACCCGCGGTCCCAAGGGCCCTCGTCTGTCTATGTAATTTTTGCAAAAAGGCTCACGCGTTTTCTAGAATAAACCCATGCCCTCTTGTTCCCAGACACTGGCGTGGGTCGAGAACCCCAGCCCCACCTGGGTGACTGAGCTGGAATAGACTGTGTATAAACGTCCCCGAATCATTTTCAAATTCAAATTCTGTTTAAATAATTTAAAAATTCAAATTCATTGATTTAAATAACTTTTCCATACTAAAACCAATTTGGGCAAATAATATATGTTTGGATATCAGCAAGATGAGAGGATTCCAAATATGCCACCCATTTTGCCTTTTGCACAAATAAAATTCCAAGTTTATTTAAATTACACCAATTGCCACTGGAATTTAATAATTTAATAACTTTTGTTTTATAATTCCAAATTAAGCAAATGATATGTCTAAAATGATCAGCTCGACGAGACCTTTCTGTTTATGATATCCATGACTTCAATTGCAGCTTGCATCATATAAAAATATAATGAACAGCAACTATTATGGCAACAAAATGTGACTAAAACCCAATAAAAATGTTATATTCTTGTATTCCACACCTCACCCATGCCATGCTACCTTATTGCCATGTAAATTGTGCATCATTCATCATGGCATGATTGTTTGCTTGACGCATCTTATTCATATGCTTGTGCTCTATATTCATGTTGGCCTTGTTTGTTTGGTTTTTCTCGGATAGACACTGAGCAGGGGTTGTATCAAGAGAACCAGGAGCACTACCCAGATCCGTCCCTTGCTTCAACTGAGATACCAGGCAAGCACTTCCACATGCTTGCATACATACAGTACCTATTGCCTCTATCTTGTTCTTGCATCATTGAGTCGCGATTGCATTAAATTGAATCCCAAGTATGCATAGCCTTTAAACCCCACCAAGCTTGTTCCTCCACCCCATGAGCCATTACTATAGGAGTTGTTTGAGCCATGAGTCGTAGAACATGATGTGTAGGGTATGTGAGAGTCTGTTGGATAATGAGGTACCTAAACAACTTAACTGAGTAGTTGGGATAACTAAAGAAAGTGGCACGGTGAGCAACATCTGCTATTTGGTTTTCCTGCTCACTTGTGTCCGTAAGACCCCGAGTACTTGATTCCTGTTCCTTGATTTATCGCTATCCACATCCGGAGGTATATGGGACCCCCCAGGCGAGCTTGATTCCGTCTTATTTCTTGGGGCCACAACTAGTTTGAGGTTTTATTACTATCCTGTACTTATGCCATGCTACTTTCTATTTAATTTGTGCAAGGAGCACACCTTGTCTTTGTTTAGGTATGCGGAGTGATTACGCTGCATCGACAAGCCCAACCACACTTTCGGGTTCCCGCCATGACCATTGGCAACCTTGAGTCCGCCTCGAGCTTGCTTACTCCGTTATGGATCTACTCAAAGGGGTGGCCCCCTGAAATATTTCTGAATCTTGTGATTGTTCAGTCGTGAAAGCCTCGTTGGGTTTTGATTTGGTTTTTCCGAGGTTGATCGAGCGTGTGTTGCTATTGGTGCACCCCGGCCGGGTAAAACTTTCTGAAATCCGTGTCCGCGGATATGGACGACTTGGAGCACAGTTTCTCGATCATAGACAAGCATAACTAAAGTACCGCCTTAATCTGACTAAGTAATTTGACTAGTAAATAGTGCAACACTCATGGAATGGTTAATAAAATTTGCCAACGGAAAAGGGGGGTTGTTCGTCCGCTTCCTTGTTGGTAAGCAGGGAGGAGGATGGATCGGATGAGATTACCATTATAACTGTTGTACTTAATTCACGGACATCCGTCTATCATTGGTTAGGCGGATGGTTAGCGTTTATCTGTAGAACTGCTAGGGTTTATCTTTTGCTGCAATTGCGTCACCCCAGGTTGTGTCCCCTTTAGAGGCATTAAGACTTGCTGAGTACCCTTAGGGTCTCACACGATAAATTCTTGATCCAGATGAACAGGTACCTTCTCAGGACGGATACTGGGTGGAAGAAGCCGAAGATGTGGGCAACGATCGTTCGGTGTAGAGATTCCGGGAACGGGGATCCGTGAGACCTGTAGTTGGGATGTGCTTATTCTATGGCATCTTATGCCGATTTGCTTCTTATCCGTACTCGGATTCTGTTTGTCGCTTCCGCATGATACTCTGATGTGTGTTGTATGAGGAGTTATCCTAAAATATAGATTTATCTAGGTCATTTGAATCTTGCCGTATGGCGTTGGTATATTTCCTTTCTTTCTAGATGGTATGGCTCGATGTACTCTTGTATGGTGGCTTATGACATACCCACTTGTGTACGTAGTTGATCCTTCGCTTTGCCGACCACGCCCGTACATGTCCCGTTGAGAGGGTAGTGGTTGGGACGTCTGAAAGACTACCAAAGGAGTGGCTTTTGGGGCCCCAATCGTACTATTTCAACCACTACCACTCATCCAGGCTTGTATCTAGGGCGTAGTTCACCGAGGTAGTTACAATTGGTATCGAGCCATCCCGACCTTCGTGGTTTCAAATAAGCAGTTGTCGATCTAGCAAATATTTTGGTAGTTATGTATATTAGGGAAAAACAAAACGCGAGAGTAGGACTGCTTCCACTTTTCTTCTTACCCTCCCACCCACCCTTTTCTGGTAAGGAAGTGTAACGTTTTCAATCCTCTTCTCAAAGTTCAAACTAGGATTCACGTGTTCGGGGTTTCCGTAGTACCATAGGTTGTGTGTGTGTGTGTGTGTGTGTGTAATCCCTTGTCTATCTGTTGCATCCAAGTTGTTATCTTATCTGCCTTTGGTTATCAACTGTTGGTACATTCCATACCGACAGGCTTTTGCAAACCGACGCAATCTATCTTCCTCTTTGTATCCGACGCTATCTTGTTTGGGGTGTTCGTTCCGTAGTTACCAATCTTTAGGTTTCACGTGAGAAGAAGGGTTAGGATATGTGTTCCACTTGTTCATGTGCGGAGTAATGATTTGAGTGCGGGATGGAGTCGACCATACCACTACTTTTATCATTCGCTTTTGTATATTGAATCGGTAGAGTCACTAATCTTGATTCGTTAAGTAATTTTATGATCTATTGGTATTTTAATGCCGAAATTTGTGGAAAATTTTTCTTTGATATATTTGTGTACCACACTCCTTTTCAGTCGTGTGCGATATGCTTAATATCTTTTAGGTGCCATGAACTTTGTTGATATTTTAATATCATCTCAGTAAATTGTATCCTTTAATCTTGGTTAATTCCATCTTGGTACTATTTTGGATTATTATCATTCTCCATTATAGTACTGACTTGAGTTATATATCAATGACAGGATGGCGCCCCCACGCCGGACTAAAGAGGACATCCCTCCGGAACTGGGCTCAGCGCTGTCAAGCATAGCTAATGCTTTGGCGGCAATGCAAGAGAACCAACAACGCTTTGAGGAGAGCGTCAGAAGGAATGAGTTTGCTCCACTTCCTCCACCTCCCAAGCGTGGTGACATCAAGAGCTTCCTCAAGTTCAACCCTCGTCAGTTTGATGTGTCTGACCGACCTCTTGACGCGGATGATTGGCTGCGCGAGATCTCAAGGTTGCTCGAGACTGCTGATGTTCCAGAACAGGAGTGGGTCAAGTGTGCTACCCACCTTCTCAAGGGAGATGCAGCTCTTTGGTGGGAGAACTACTTGAAGGCAAGCTGCACTGGGTTCCAGCCTACTTGGGAGAGGTTCACTGCAGCTTTCAAAGAACAGTTTCTCTCAGAGATTGTGATGGAAAGGATGAAGGAGGCTTTCCTCAACTCAAGCAGGAAATGATAACGCCAACACCTACATCAGAACTTCATGAACCTCTCGCTATGGTGGTGATGAGGTATCGATGACAAGAAGAAGCGTAAAAGATTGCAAGGGCTCAATGCGTCGATCAAGTATGCAATCACGCATGCAAGACCGCAACCTTCCCGAACTACAAGACACAACACTGCAAGAGGAGGCAAGCGTGCAAATGTTCGAGGAGTCCAAGAAACATAACAGGATGCATCAAGCTCTGCGATTATGGCAGCTCCTTCTAAGCGGCGTGTCGGGTTCCTAACACCCCGTCGCTCCGGCTCCACCAAGACCCGAGTTTCACGTCAAGGCCACCAAACTTCACCAATGCGGCTCCTGGGGCTACAACAACCACTACCCTGAGGTGCTGGCGGAGTCCCCAGCTACTCGCTCCACGTCCTCACGGTGCTTGTTACACATGTGGAGATCATGGACATCCCAGCTGGAACTGCCCAATGAAGAACAAAGCTCTCCCTCAACCCCCGCCAAGATCTGCAACAAGCTCTCCTTCGGTTCGTGCACCACCGCCTCGGGCTCTCAACATCAACACTAAGCCCGGGTCTGCGGTTGTTCGCGGCAACTGCGTCAACACCTCTCAAGCTGAGCTCGCACCTGGAGTTGTAATGGGTATGCTTTCAGTTAACTCAGTCCCTGCACGAGTTCTCTTTGATTCTGGTGCATCGCATTCGTTTGTGTCACACACATTTGCAGACGAGAATGGGTTAGCATTAGTTCCTCTCCAAAAGCGGTTAATGGTTCTTTCTCCTGGAGCAACAATGGCAGCTTCTAAGATCAGCCATGGTAACCAAGTTGAGATTGGTGGTTCTTCATTCTTGGCTTCTTTGATTGTTCTGGGCAACTCTGACATTGATGTCATCCTGGGCATGGATTGGTTGACAGCAAATGCAGCTGTGATTGATTGTGCTGAACGCTCAGTGTCTCTGAAGATTCCTGAAGGCCATGTAGTCTTTTCTCCAAGTCTGACTCCTGCGATCCAGCTCTATTCCTTGGCTGCTCTGAATGATGATGCTATGGAAGCTATTCAGAGGGTACCAGTGGTCTGTGAGTTCCCGGATGTCTTTCCTGAAGAGTTGCCAGGTATGCCTCCGGATCGCGAGGTTGAATTCGTGATTGAGCTTGAACCTGGAACGGCTCCTATCTCCAAGAGGCCATATAAAATGGGACCTTCTGTGTTGGCTGAACTCAAACGACAACTTGATGAACAAGAGAAATTGGGTTTCATTCAACACAGCACTTCTTCTTGGGGTAGCCCAACAATCTTTGTGAAGAAGCGTGATGAACCGATAGGCTATGTGTTGACTACCGGGCTCTAAATGCTAAAACCATCAAGAACAAATATCCTCTTCCTCGGATAAATGATCTATTTGATCACCGGCAGGAGTGTGGTGTTCTCTAAGCTGGACTTGAGAAGTGGGTATCACCAAATCAAAATTCGCAAAGAGGATGTGCCCAAGACAGCTTTCACCACGCTATGGCCTGTATGAGTACACGGTCATGTCTTCGGCCTCACCAACGCACTCGCTACCTTCTCGAGGTCGATGAACTCCGCTTTCATGGAGTACTGGACAAGTTTGTTGTGGTATATCTGGATGACATTCTGGTTTATTCCAAGTCAAAGGAGGAGCATGAAGAGCACTGCGGTGTGTCTGAACAAGCTTCGTGAGAACCTTGTATGCAAAGTTCTCTAAGTGTGAGTTTTGGCTGCCTGAAGTAACATACTTGGGTCATGTTATCTCTGCCAAGGGCATTGCAGTCAACCCGGAAACCGTGAAGACAATAGTTGAATGGCTTCCTCCTGCTAATGTCAAGGAAGTGCGGAGCTTTCTCGGCTTGGCTAGCTATTGTCGTCGCTTTGTCCAGAACTTCTCGAAGATAGCAAAGCCTCTTACCGATCTCCTCAAGAAAGGCAAAAAGTACCTGTGGACTCCTGCTTGTCAAGAAAGTTTTGAGACACTCAAAGAGAAGCTCACTTCCACACCAGTCTTGGTTCCTCCGGATACATCTAAGCCTTTCCAGATATTCTGCGATGCCTCTTTGCAAGGATTGGGTGCGGTCCTTATGCAAGAGAGACAAGTGGTTGCTTATGCTTCTCGTCAGTTGAAGACGCATGAGATCAACTATCCCACACATGACCTTGAGCTAGCAGCAGTTGTCTTTGCCTTGAAGCTATGGAGGCACTATTTGCTTGGTAACCGTTGTGAGATCTTCTCGTACCACAAGAGTTTGAAGTATATCTTCACTCAACCGGATCTCAACCTTCGGCAAAGGAGATGGATTGAAGCAATCAATGACTTTGATGTGACCATCAGCTACACTCCAGGCAAAGCAAACGTCATGGCAGATGCGCTTAGCCGTAAAGCTTATGTCAACAACCTCATGGTAGAAGAGCAGCAGCCTCTCTTGTGCGAGGAATTCCGTCAGCTCAACCTGGAAATTGTGGAACAAGGGCATCTCCTGAATCTTCTGGCTACTCCTCTCTTGGAAGAACAGATTCGCTCTCGTCAGCTTGGTGATCCGCAAACCAAGAAGCTCATCTCCAAGCTTGACCTTCCGAAGTATGAGTCCTTCCATGTTGATGATCAAGGCACGCTCTTCTTTGAACACCGGATGTTTGTTCCAAACTATCCGGGTCTGAGAGACCAAGTTCTCAAGGAGGCACATGAGTCGGTTCTTTCTATCCATCCTGGCAGCACAAAGATGTACATGGACTTGAAAACACAATACTGGTGGCCTGGGTTGAAACGGTATTGTGCCAAGTATGTCTCAGAATGTGATGTCTGTCGCAGAGTCAAGGCTGTCCATCAGAAACCATTGGGTCTTCTACAGCCATTGAAACCTCCGGAATGGAAATGGGAGAAAGTGGAGATGGACTTCATCACGGGCTTTCCAAGGTCGCAGAAGGGCAACAATGCAATTTTTGTTGTCATCGACAGGCTTTCTAAAGTGGATCATTTCTTCCCAGTCAAAGAAACAATTTCTGGAATTCAGTTGGCTGAGCTTTATATCAACAGGATTGTCTCTTTGTATGGGGTTCCACTTGAAATCAGTTCAGACCGTGGGAGCATCTTCACCTCAAAGTTCTGGGAGAGTTTCCAAAAAGATTTGGGAACAAAGTTGAACTTCAAAGATCGCTTACCACCCTCAACGCAAGGACAAGTGGAAAGAATCAATCGATTCTAGGATATGCTTGCTTGCGTCATCTCTTTTGGCATGAAGTGGGAGGAATGCCTTCCATATGCTGAATTCTCCTACAACAACAGCTTCGGAAGAGTCAAGATGGCACCATTCGAGGCTCTCTATGGTCGCAAGTGCGTAACTCCTATTGGTTGGTCAGTGCAGGAGAAAGAATCTGGTTTGGCCTCGACATTGTAACCCAAGCGAGGAGAAGGTGCATATCATTCGAGAACACGAAGATTGCTCGAGTCGCCGAAGAGCAACTATGACAGGAAGCACACAGATATGGTATATGCCCCTGGTGATCTCGTCTACCTTCGTGTCACTCCCATGAGAGGAACACACCGCTTCGGTATCAAAGGAAAGTTGGCTCCTAGATACATCGGTCCTTTCAAGATACGTGGTAGAAGAGGAGAAGTTGCTTATGCACTGGAGCTTCCGGAAAAACTCAAAGTCCATGATGTTTTCCATATCTCTCAGCTCAAGAAGTGCTTCAAAGACCCCGGCAAAACCGTGGATCATGAGCTAATCGACCTCCAAGAAGATCTGTCTTATCAAGAGCATCCCACCAAAATCCTTGAGACCATGAGCGGAGGACGCAACAAGTCCATCAAGTTTTGCAAGGTGCGGTGGTCACACCATTCATTGATGAAGCAACATGGGAGCGTGAAGATGAACTCCGTGCCAACCACCCTTCTCTCTTTGTATCTTCTTCTTCTTCTTCCTAGAATCTCGGGGCGAGATTCCTGTTTAGTGGGGGAGAGTTGTAGCATCCCAGTTGTCTAACCCCTGTAATGCTACATGTTATAATAATAAAAAGGGCCACTTTCAACATATAATTGTTGCATCATCATCATATCATGCTCATGTCATCATGTCCCCTTGCATTTGAGCATCATATAAAACCTTTTTCTTGTTTGGTTCTTATCTCATGTGCATGATTAATTGTAGTTGCCTCTTGATATTGTATTTGGTTCTAATATATTGTTAAATGCCCAAGTTGAGTTGAGGGCATCTCTCTTATTGACTCCACCACCTTTTCTTTCACCACCTTGAAATTCCACCATCCAACTAATCTGAGCTTGGCATTTTGTTGATTTATCTCTAGCTCATGATTGGTTGTTTGGATTCCACCCATAATCTATGCTTGGCCTTGCCCACTTTTTGGGAATGCATATGAGTAATGCCATAATAATCTTATTGTTTTCACAAGGATATGGTTGGCATTAAATATGTTGCATGGGCCATGCAAGTGCCACCTTTTCTAGTTTTGGTTTTTGCTTGAAATTCAAAGTGGATCTTTTCCTTTGCTTAAATCTTGTTTTGGGCTTGTAGTTGCTACATCAAATCATCTATCTCTATCCCCCCTTTAGCTTAACCCCTACCCCCATGCCCCATGCACATACATGTGCTCATGAGGCATGCACCTACCAAACCACCTCTCTTTTTGGATCTTGCTTGGTCTTTATTTGAATCATGCATGGGCCAAATAGAACCACCCCATCACCTTGATCACCTCTCCCTATCTTTCCCCCTTTCTCTTTTTCTTGATCATGTGTGTTTGAGTGGAAGCATGCATGATCAACCTTAAGTACCATCATCTATTCTTTCCCCCTCTCTTAGCTAAATCCTAGGACCTACCTTGCCATCCATCCATCCTAGCTAAACTAAGGCCCTAATCCCCACCTTTCTCTAAGCAAAACACAAAGTGCCACCTCTCTTTTCCTACCTAGCATGATCACCCCCCCCTAACCTAACCCGAGGCTCAAACCATGCCCCTTCCCTCTCTCTCGGCCCCTCTCTCTACCTGCCATGCAGGCCCCACCCCAGCACCCACCTAGCTACCCCCCACACGACCACTGTGGACCCCTAACCCTAGCCCGAGCCGGCCCCTCTCCCCTCCCCTCTTTCCTTCTCTCTCTGCCTCACCTGCCCACGACCCCAGGCCCACTTGCCTGCCTCCCTGGCCACGAGCTGCCCCCAGGCCAGCCCCCTAGTGCCTGCCTTGCCTGGCCTGGCCAAGCCGAGCACGTGAAGGATAAAGGTGGCCGAGGCCACCCCTATCCACACCGCCTCCTCCACGCCACCCCTGCCTCCCTCTCTGCCATGTTCCCCTCCCCACGCATCCTCTAGCCTCGCCAGATCTGGCCGCGCCCTCTACCCCTCCTTCTGCCTCTCCGACCACCTAGCTACGCCGGCCGCCGCCAGCACCCTGCCACCCACGTGCTCAGAACGTCCAGATCGTCGAGGGAGTGGTCGAGAAGGTCGAGCTGGTCCTCTGCAGCGGATCCGTACGGGCCAGCAAGGAGGAGAAGGACCGGAGCGCCAGGATCGACGCCGCTCCGCCGGAAACCCTAGCTTCGCCCGACGCCAGCCTCGCCGTTGATCGCCTGCACCCCGAGCCTCGCCACCGTCATCAACATCCTCGCGGTGAGCCTACCTACCCCCCAGACAACCTCGTCGTCGCCGTCTTGCCCTGTTCGAGCAGATCGTTGTGTCGAGCGCTCTCGGCCGGGCGGCGTGTTCGTTCTGCTAGCCCCGTCGCGGCCACCCTATCTAGCGCTACCCCTTCACCAAAGACCTACCCCAGCCTAGCCCGGGGCAGGCTCACACGCCCAGTCCTGATCGAACCCCTCACACAGGCTGCGACAAGGCGTCTGTCGCACACGCTCTGCGCGGCCCGTGGAAGAAAAACAGTGCACCGCGGTCTTTTGCGAAACCCCCCCTCTTTTGCCTTTGCCAACCCGCGGTCCCAAGGGGCCCTCTGTCTGTGTCTATGTAATTTTTGCAAAAAGGCTCCTGACGTTTTCTAGAATAAACCCGCGGCCCCTCTTGTTCCCAGACACTGGCGTGTGGGTCAGAGAACCCCCTGGCCCCACCTGTCAGTGACCAGAGCTGGAATAGACTGTGTATAAAACGTCCCAGATACTGTTTTCAAATTCAAATTCTGTTTAAATAATTTAAAAATTCAAATTCAGTTCAGATTTAAATAACTTTTCCATACTAAAACCAATTTGGGCAAATAATATATGTTTGGATATCAGCAAGATGAGAGGATTCCAAATATGCCACCCATTTTGCCTTTTGCACAAATAAAATTCCAAGTTTATTTAAATTACACCAATTGCCACTGGAATTTAATAATTTAATAACTTTTGTTTTATAATTCCAAATTAAGCAAATGATATGTCTAAAATGATCAGCTCGACGAGACCTTTCTGTTTATGATATCCATGACTTCAATTGCAGCTTGCATCATATAAAAATATAATGAACAGCAACTATTATGGCAACAAAATGTGACTAAAACCCAATAAAAATGTTATATTCTTGTATTCCACACCTCACCCATGCCATGCTACCTTATTGCCATGTAAATTGTGCATCATTCATCATGGCATGATTGTTTGCTTGACGCATCTTATTCATATGCTTGTGCTCTATATTCATGTTGGCCTTGTTTGTTTGGTTTTTCTCGGATAGACACTGAGCAGGGGTTGTATCAAGAGAACCAGGAGCACTACCCAGATCCGTCCCTTGCTTCAACTGAGATACCAGGCAAGCACTTCCACATGCTTGCATACATACAGTACCTATTGCCTCTATCTTATTCTTGCATCATTGAGTCGCGATTGCATTAAATTGAATCCCAAGTATGCATAGCCTTTACTTCTAAACCCCACCAAGCTTGTTCCTCCACCCCATGAGCCATTACTATAGGAGTTGTTTGAGCCATGCGAGTCGTAGAACAGCATGTGTAGGGTATGTGAGAGTCTGTTGGATAATGAGGTACCTAAACAACTTAACCTGAGTAGTTCTGGGATAACTAAAGAAAGTGGCAACGGTGAGCAACATCTGCTATTTGGTTTTTCCTGCTCACTTGTGTCCCGTAAGACCCCGAGTACTTGATTCCTGTTCCTTGATTTATCGCGCTATCCACATCCGGGAGGTATATGGGACCCCCCTGGGCCAGAGCTTGATTCCGTCTTATTTCTTGGGGCCACAACTAGTTTGAGGTTTTATTACTATCCTGTACTTATGCCATGCTACTTTCTGTATTTAATTTGTGCAAGGAGCACACTATACTGTTTAGGTATGCGGAGTGATTACGCGGTATCGACAAGCCCAGCCACACTTTCGGGTTCCCACATGTACCATTGGCAACCTTGAGTCCGCCTTGAGCTTGCTTACCCGCTCCGATGCGGGATCTACTCAAAGGGTGGCCCTCAAATATTTCTGAATCTTGTGATTGTTCAGTGAAAGCCTCGTGGGTTTTGATTTGGTTTTTCCGAGGTTGATCGAGCGTGTGTTGCTATTGGTGCACCCCCGGTAAAACTTTCAAAGCCGTGTCCGGATATGGACGACTTGGAGCACTTCTCGATCATAGACAAGCATAACTAAAGTACCGCCTTAATCGACTAAGTAATTTGACTAGTAAATAGTGCAACACTCATGGAATGGTTAATAAAATTTGCCAACTAAAAGGGGTTGTTCGTCCGCCTTGTTGGTAAGGGGAGGAGGATGGATCGGATGAGATTACAATTATAACTGTTGTCCTTAATTCACGGACATCCGTATTTAATTGGTTAGGCGGATGGTTAGCGTTTATCTGTAGAACTGCTAGGGTTTATCTTTTGCTGCAATTGCGTCACCCCAGGTTGTGTCCCCTTTAGAGGCATTAAGACTTGCTGAGTACCCTTAGGGTCTCACACGATAAATTCTTGATCCAGATGAACAGGTACCTTCTCAGGACGGATACTGGGTGGAAGAAGCCGAAGATGTGGGCAACGATCGTTCGGTGTAGAGATTCCGGGAACGGGGATCCGTGAGACCTGTAGTTGGGATGTGCTTATTTCTATGGCATCTTATGCCGATTTGCTTCTTATCCGTACTCGGATCTTGTTTGTCGCTTCCGCATGATACTCTGATGTGTGTTGTATGAGGAAGTATCCTAAAATATAGATCTATCTAGGTCATTTGAATCTTGCCGTATGGCGTTGGTATATTTCCTTTCTTTCTAGATGGTATGGCTCTGATGTACTCTTGTATGGTGGCTTGCATACATACCCACTTGTGTACGTAGTTGATCCTTCGCCGCCGACCACGCCCGTACAGGTCCCGTTGAGAGGGTAGTGGTTGGGACGTCTGAAAAGACTACCAGTGAGTGGCTTTTGGGGCCCCACCGTACTATTTCAACCACTACCACTCATCCAGGCTTGTATCTAGGAGCGTAGTTCACCGAGGTAGTTACAAACATTAACCTCCCCACGATGGGGATCCTCCTCAAGGCACCTCCCACGGACAAGCTCTTCATCAACCTCATCAACCTCCCCAAGATGGGGCTCCTCCTCAAGGTCACGGCTCTCCCCAAGGTCAAGCTCATCGAGATCAAGAGCAAGTCAATGATCCTCAAGGATCCTATCCAAGTGATGACTCCCCCGAAGTGGAAATTGATGAAGATGACCCTCGTGTTCGTGCTTATAGTCAAGGCGACGGCTCAATTGGTGGCAATGACCAAGTGGTAGCTCAAGAATCTCGAGTTGAAGCACAAGCCCGCCGTCAAGCCTATCGTCTTGCAAAGCTTGTTCGAGATGGCCATATCCTTGATAATTTCTATGGAGATTTCAATAAAGGTTCCACTACTAGGAGGCAACTAGCTTCCTTTAGCTCCCACCATGCGTTTATCTCTCTTGTGGAACCACAGAAAGTCTTCGAAGCTCTTGAAGATGATGATTGGCTTGATGCTATGAACGGGGAACTTCACAACTTCAAGAGGAACAATGTTTGGACATTGGTTGAGCGGCCCAAAGACTGTCAAAACGTCATTGGAACCAAGTGGGTCTTCAAGAACAAGTGCGATGCGAATGGAATTGTCGTGCGCAACAAGGCAAGGTTAGTTGCCCAAGGATACTCACAAGTTGAGGGAATCGACTATGATGAGACTTATGCCCCCGTTGCTTGCCTTGAATCCATTCGTATGCTTCTTGCCTTCGCTACCCATCATAACTTTAAGTTGCATCAAATGGATGTTAAGAGTGCTTTTCTTAATGGTACTTTGAAAGAGTTGGTATACGTCAAGCAACCTCCGGGTTTTGAGGATCCACTTTTCCCGAACCATGTCTACAAGCTCAATAAGGCACTCTATGGCCTCAAGCAAGCCCCACGTGCGTGGTATGATTGCCTTAGGGAGCTCTTGTTAGACCGTGGCTTCGAAGTGGGCCTCATTGATCCCACTCTTTTTACTAAGAAAGTTGGAGGCCACTTGTTCGTATGCCAAATCTATGTTGATGAAATTATCTTTGGGTCTATTAACAAAACTTTTAATGAGGATTTTGCCAAGCTCATGACCGATCGCTTCGAGATGTCCATGATGGGGGAGTTGAAGTTTTTCCTTGGGTTTGAAGTCAAGCAATTGAGGAAAGGGACTTTCATCAACCAAGCCAAGTACATCCAAGACATGCTCAAGAAGTTCAAGTTTGATCAAGTCAAAGGTGCCAAGACTCCCATGCCAACTAAGGTTAATCTTGATCTCGATCCCAAGGGTAAGGAGGTGGATCAAAAACTCTATCGATCTATGACTGGTTCTTTTCTCTATCTTTGTGCATCCCGACCGGATATTATGTTGAGTGTGGGTATGTGTGCAAGATTTCAAGCCGCACCAAAGGAAAGTCACATGGTGGCGGTCAAGAGAATCTTTTGATATTTAGTTCATACCCCAAACTTTGGGTTGTGGTTCCCCAAGGGAGCCAGCTTTGATCTCATTGGTTACACGGACTCGGACTGGGCTGGCAACAAAGTGGGAAGAAAGTCAACCTCCGGAGCTTGTCAGTTTCTCGGAAGATCTTTGGTTTGTTGGTCCTCGAAGAAGCAGAACTGTGTGTCTATGTCCACTGCCAAAGCTGAGTACATCTCTGCCGCAAGCTACTGTGCTAAATTGCTATGGATGAAGCAAACTTTGAAGGATCTTGGACTATCTTTTGACAAGGTGCCTCTTCTTTGCGACAATGAGAGTGCCATTGCTTCTGCTCACAATCCCGTGCAACACAACCGGACCAAGCACATTGAGATTCGTCATCATTTCATTCGGGACCATGTTGCTAGAGGAGACATTTCTTTGGAGTATGTTCCCACCAAGGCAAATCTTGCGGATCTTTTCACGAAGCCTCTTGATGAAGCAAGGTTCCGGGAGTTAAGGCATGAGATAAATATCATTAATTCAAGCAATGTTGCTTGAGTACCTTGCACACCTACCCGCGTCTCAATGTGTATCTTGTTTGGATGTAGGCATGGATTTAGGGGGAGTGTAGTTCCTCTTATGAACAAACGATATCCCTATTATGCGCACATTAAAGTTTTCATACTCTATAGTCTCTAAAGGAGACCATTTGAGCTTCATGATGAGTGTTGGTAATGAACCCAAGATATATCTTCGCGGTGTCAAGCCATTTACTCTTATATAAGGTGGCCTCGGCCACCGACCCATTTTTATTTGTGTCTTTGACCTTTTTGTTTTTCTTGGTTTTTGTTGGCTTTGGTTCTTCACAGTTTGAGCCCTCTATCCTAAGCCTTTCCTTACCTCAAGCCCTCTCTATTCCCTGCACAAGTTCTTCTTTGTTATCTTCCTAACCTGAGATGGTCTTCCTGGCGTCAGCGGAACTTCCAGTCAGTCTGACCCGGAAGTTTCGGTCCACCGGAACTTCTGGTCCCTGACCGGAACTTCCGGTGGTGCTCCCCGTCCTATATAAGGTGGGCCCTAGGGGAAAACGGGATCTTCTTCCTTTTTCCCCCAAGACCCATCCTCTATTTGGAGCAGCCACGGGCCAGGACCTCTCCACGAAGGTGCTCCGACCCCTTCGTCTCCAACCACTCCTCCGCAGATCTGCTCCGTGGGATCCTTCCCCACTTCGATCTCCCGCCATGGACTCCGGGCAAGGAGATACCCGCCAAGGAAAGCGTGTCCGCCGACCATCCTCTGACATTCCTCCTAAGATTGATGAAGAAGATGTTGAGGTTGTGCGTCCGACCACTCAGACTACTCGTCAGAAGGCTGCTGCTGCTCGCCGTGCTGCTGCTGCTGCAGGGAAAAGGCCTACTCTTGCTCAGAAGGCCACTGCTGCTGGGCCAGACATGACCGGAGCCAAGATTTCCAAGTGGTCTCAGAAAGCTTACTCTGCATTCAGGGCTACGGATCCCTACCTCGTGCCTCGTGATCGTCTTTGCTTGGACCCTCACTTCCACACCTGCCGCCAGGAACAGATATATGAAGAAATTTATGCATCGAAGAAGAAGTTCGTGGTTGCTCCTCAAAAGTACATCAATGTGGCTCACATGGAAGAGAAGCAAATTTACTTTGGCGAGGCTCTTGATATTTGCCAGAAGTTTGGGCTGGTTCCCCTCATGGAGCACCGTCAGAACTTTGATGTGACTGCTATTGCTCAGTTTTATTCAACTTTGTTTATTCACATGCAGTCCTCTACTGAAGGTGTGTTGAAGTGGATGACCAGGGACGTGTTTCTTACCGCCACTTGGTGTGAGTTTGCTGAGCTTCTTGGCTATCCCATTCAGCCTGGCCGCGGGGCAAATGGTTGGCGTGTTCATGGTCCTGAAGCTGCTGATCCCGAGGTCCTGGAGCCTCTCTACATTGAAGGGTGGGGAACTGTTGGGTTTGTGAATCATCTGCTGCCAGTTTTTGACATCATGCGCAGGGTGTACTTGAACACCATCTCTCCCAAGGCTGGCAACTTTGATCAGTTTCATGGCTATCAGGTTGACCTCATGCATCAAACTTATCTTCGCCGGGACTCTGACAGGTCAATGGATATTATGCACTTCATCTACTCAGAGATGTGGGCGACTCTCATTGAAAAGCGCTCCTGCATCTATGCTCCCTACATACAGACTCTCATCAATCACAAGTGGCTTGAGACGACTGGCACCCGCTTTCCTCAAGACAACATCACCATTCATGAAGAGAAGAAGCTACGTGTGAGTAAGCACCAAAAGCCTCGTTCTCAAGAAGAAAAGGAAGCTACACTCAAGAAGGCTCGAGATGTTGCTGGTGGTCCCTCCTCTGCTCCTGGTGGCTCTAGTGCTGGTGGTCCTTCTCTCCAGAGGCAGCCGTCTTGGGCAAAGAAGCTGCTTGGGAAAGTGAAGAAAACTTTCTGCTTTCTGCATGACCGCGAGTATCAGGCTTATGTTGATCAGCGTCACAATATTCAGCGCCAGAAGGCCATCATGGCAGCCCTCAACATTCCCAGCTCTCCGATCACAAGCTCTGTCACTATTCCCAAGGATGATTGGGTTCGCGACAACTGCCACTGGTCCGAGGATGAGTCTGAGGAGGAGGTCACTGGTACGTCTCCTGAGTGGGGTCCTTGGGTCCCTGAGTCTTCTCCTCCCCCCCTCTCATGGATGGGACGATTAGATTGATCTTTTCTTCCTTTTTGGTGTCTCGATTCCAAAGGGGGAGAAAGATGTCTATTAGGTTGTCTACGGGATTTGCATGGGTTGAGTCGCGAGCCTGTTCTTGCCTTTGGTCTTTTCGTTCTTGCGAACTCTCTAGTTTTATTTGTGTGCTTGTGACTTTATGTCCGTGAGCTTATGTGTGCTTTTGGACCTTGTTATGTTCGAGACTATGTGATATCTTATGCAATGCCATGCGTGTGGTATCTTGTTGTCATCTTATGGGCATATGCATATGGTGGTGGAGCCTCATTGCTCTTATTGTTATTATTACTCCTTTTGTCTCCACCACATTTGGTTGGTTCTGGTATGATCTCTATCCTTTCTTGTACCTTGCACTTGTGCTATCTTTGCAATTGGTAGGGGGAGCCTCCGTGTATGTGTGCTAGTCTTGTCCTTAGAGTTCTTTTCTCTACCTTGCACACATACAGGGGGATCTTTTCTCGTCCATTACAAAGATTGCTTTGATTCTATGCAAATCTTTGGGATTGTCATCTAACACCAAAAAGGGGGAGATTGAAAGGACTATATCTTCCCATGATGTTTTTGGTGTTAATGATAATCCCAACTGTGTTTTTAATTGTGCGCTTGAGTTCCAGGGGAAACGTTGTTGATATCTCCTTCTATAGTGGTGGATGCTCTCTTGGGATCTCATGAAGACGGTGGCCTTTTAGTCTTCTCCTAGTTTCTCTCCGGTTGTTGTTTTTAGGTCACCATACTATTAAGAGGGGGTCCATTTTGGAAGGCTGTGGGAAATCACTTGTTCTTGCACAAACCTATATGCACCACCACAGCCATCCCATTATCCCGCGAGAGAGCGTTTTCCTGTTCTGTTGGAGCCTTTTGTGTCTCACCGGAACTTCTGGCCTAGGCCGGAAGTTCCGCTCAGATTCTTTTCTGCGGGTTGTTCTACACTTTGTTCCGACGCTAGTTCCGCCCCAAGTTCCGATGGTGAATTAGTAACCTTTTGTATGAAGTGTTCTATTTGCCGGAACTTGGGCCGGAACTTTCATCGGAACTTGTCTGCTAAAGATTCGGCGGAACTTCCGTGCACGCCGAACTTCCGCCAGATTTGGTTCGCGATGACCAGTTCGCCTTGTTCCGCTCCAAGTTCCGGTGGTGGCTCAGTAACCTTCTGTTTTGAAGCATTCTATTTGCCGGAACTTGGTCGGAACTAGCATCGGAAGTTCACCGGAACTTCCGATCTATTTTGACCAGAACTTCCGGTTGCGCTTCTGGAGCGAGCGTCAGCGGCCTGATGACCGTTGGAGCCAGGCTGGGCGGAACTTCCGGCCTCTCACCGGAACTTCCGGTGAGGTCGCGGGGGCTGTAACGGTTCAGCGCGAGGGGGCCTATTTAAGGCACCCCTCTTCTTCCTCCCACTCGCTCTCGAATTTTTCTCTCTCCTCCATTAATGCTTGAGCTTCACCTCACTAGATCTCTCTCTCTCTAGCCACTCAAATGACTTGATCTTTTGAGAGGTGAGGGAGGTGACCTACATCTACACTTCCACCAAAGAAGATTTGATTTCCCCCACCCATCCTTTGTGGATCTTGTTGCTCTTGGGTTTCTTGGAACCCTAGATGGTGTAGGGCATCCTCGAAGCTAAGGCGTGCGTTGTAAAGCTTCGAGGTGTCGTTGAGGGCCTCCAATTGAGTTGTGGAGCCTCCCCCTCAACCTTGGTGTAAAGGTTTCGGTTGGCGCCTTCAAGGTCACCGGTTAGTGGATTGTGAGGCCTCCTTTGTGGGGGAGCTCACCGGAGAAGAAGGTGAGGCCTTTATGGCGCTCGGGTGACCTTGTGTGGCCCCGACACCTCTCCAACGTAGAAGTAGCTCCTTGGGAGTGAACTACGGGAATTACATCTCCGTGTCCCCTCTCCGGTTACTTCGTTCCCCTCCTTTACTCCTTGCTATTTACTGTTTTTGTTGTTGGTGTTTGTTATCTTGAATTTAGGTTGTTCACTTAGTTGCATATCTTGATAACTTCCTTTCTCGTTGAGCCTAAAAGTGAGAAATAAATTAAAATTGGGTAGACGCCTATTCACCCCCCCTCTAGTCGTATCAATTCGGTACTTTAACCTTCTATCATAGATCCGAAGGCAAAATCTTCGTTGCTAAGAATAGATCCTTTTTAGAGAAGGAATTTCTCTCGAAAGAAGTGATTGGAAGGATAGTAGAACTCGACGAGGTTGTTAAACCTTCTCTCAAACTTGCGAGTAGCGCAACACCGGAAATAGTTCCGGTGGCGCCTACACCAATAAGAGAGGAAGCTAATGATGATGATCATGAAACTTCGGTTGAATTTGCTACAGAACCTCGCAGGTCAACGAGCACTCGTACTACTCCTGATTGTTATGATCCTGTTATGAGTGTCATGTTGGTGGACAACACCGATGACCCTGCGACATATGAGGAAGCGATGATGAGCCCAGATTCCAATAAATGGCAAGATGCCATGAAATCCGATATTGGATCCATGTACGAAAACCAAGTATGGACTTTGGTGGACTTACCGGATGGCCAGAAGGCTGTCGAGAACAAATGGATTTTCAAGAAGAAAACATATGCTGATGGTAATATTACTATATATAAAGCTCGACTTGTCGCAAAAGGGTTTCGAAAATTCAAGGAGTTGACTACGATGAGACTTTCTCACCGGTAGCGAAGCTAAAGTCTGTGAGGATTTTGTTAGCAATCGCTGCATATTATGATTATGAGATATGGCAGATGGATGTCAAAACGGCGTTCCTCAATGGAGACATTGATGAAGAGTTGTATATGATGCAACCCAAAGGTTTTGTCGATCCTAAAGATGCTAACAAGGTATGCAAACTTCAACGGTCCATATATGGATTGAATCAAGCATCCCGAAGCTGGAATCAACGTTTTGATAAGGTAATCAAAAGCTTTGGTTTTATACAAACTTATGGAGAAGCTTGTATTTACAAGAAGGTGAGTGGGAGCTCTGTAGCATTCTTAATACTATATGTAGATGACATATTGTTGATTGGGAATGATGTAGACCTTCTTAATAGTGTCAAGGATTATTTGAATAATAGTTTTTCAATGAAAGATCTTGGCGAAGCAGCTTACATATTAGGCATAAAGATTTATAGAGATAGATCGAGACGCCTAATATCATTGTCACAAAGTACATATTTGGACAAAGTTCTAAAGAGGTTTGGAATGGAAGATACCAAGAAAGGATTCTTGCCCATGTTTCCCAATATGACCTTGAGTAAAACTCAAAGTCCAGCAACGGCAGAATATAGAGAAAGGATGAGTAAGACTCCCTATGCCTCGGCCATAGGATCTCTAATGTATGCCATGCTATGTACTAGACCCAACATTGCATATGTTGTTAGTTTGACTAGCAGATATCAAAGTGATTCAGGAGTGGATCATTGGATAGCGGTCAAAAACACCCTTAAGTACTTGAGAAGAACTAAGGATATGGTTCTTTCTTATGGAGGTGATGAACAACTCGTTCTTAATGGTTACACCGATGCTAATTGGAACACCGATACGGATGATTCTAAATCTCAATCTAGATACGTATTTACTTTGAATGGTGCAGCAGTTAGCTGGAGGAATGCAAAGCAAAGCGTTGTGGCGAGATCTTCAACTGAATCGGAATACATAGCTGCTTCGGAGGCTTCACAAGAAGCGATATGGATGAAGGAGTACATTACAGAGCTCGGTGTGGTTCCAAATGCGCTGGACCCAATGTCTATCTACTGTGATAACATGGGCTCCATAGCCAATGCACAAGAACGAAGGTCACACAAGAAGCTGAAGCACATCAAGCTATGTTTTCACGCTATTCGAGAGCATGTCCAAGATGGTGACATAAAGATTTGCAAAGTACACACACATCTGAATGTGGCGGATCCGTTGACTAAACTTCTCCCGAGGACAAAAAATGACCAACACCAAACTGCCATGGGTGTTCGGTATATTACCATGTAATCTAGATTAGTTGACTCTAGTGCAAGTGGGAGACTGTTGGAGATATTCCCTAGAGGCAATAATAAATGTAGATATTATTATATCTTTGTGTTTATGATAAATGTTTACATTCATGCTATAACAGTATTAACCAGAAACATTAATACTTGTGTGATTTGTAAACTAAATTAGAGTCCCTGGTAAAGCCTCTTTATAATACTAGCTTGTTGATTAATTGATGATCATGGTTTCTTGATCATGAACATTTTATATGTTGTTAATAACAAGGTCATATCATTAGGAGAATGGTATGATGGACATACTCCTATAGATAAGAGTAGCATAAAGATCAAGTCATTTTAATAGTTCAATTGCTATAAGCTTTCTGATACATAGTAACCTAATTCCTTCGACCATGAGATCATGCTAATCACCATCACCGGAAGGATGCTTTGATGACATCAAACACCACACCGTAACTGGGTGGCTATAAAGGTGGCATTGAGTGTTCAGAAAGTATGGGTTGAGGCACATGGATCAAGAGTGGGATTTGTCCATCCATATGACGGATAGATATACTCTGGGCCCTCTCGGTGGAATGTCATCCAATTGGCTTGCAAGCATGTGACTGGCTCACAAGGGATCACATACCACGGTAACGAGAAAAGAGTACTTATCAGTAACGAGGTTGAACTAGGTATGCAGAGATACCGACGATCAAAACCTCGGATAAGTAAACTAACTTGAGACAAAGCGAAATTGGTATCGTATGTAAGTGGTTCATTCGATCGCAAAGTAATCGTAGAAATATGTGGGAGCCATATGAATTTCCAGATTCCTCTATTGGTTATTGATCGGAGAAGTGTCTCGATCATGTCCGCGTAATTCACGAACCGTAGGGAGACACACTTAAGGATTCGATGTTGTTGAGTAGTTATGGAATGATGAGTAAGAGAACGAATGTTGTTAGGAGTCTCATATGGGATCTGGGATATCACGAGGAGATCCGGAATGGTCCGGAGAATAAGATTTATATAAGGAAAGTCCTGTTTCGGAGTTGGGGAATGATTCCGGTGTTTTCACCAGGAATGTTCTAGAAGGGTCCGGAAGGTTTGGCACTCCGGAGGGGAAGGGTACATGAATGTGTCATAACAATATGGAATGGTTGCATCATGTACTAGGTCACTTGGCTAGGCAAAATAAAGGGAGAAATCAAATCCTAGTTTGAAAGTCAAACGCCAATTTGAAAAAGTCAAACGGCAAGCTTGCTTGGTGGAGGGAGAGTAGGAAACCTACTTGGGGAGGAGTTCCCCTCCCTCCACCCGCCGGCCAAGGAGGCCGAGTTGGGGGAGGAATCCCTCCTCCCAACCGGCCACCCTCCACTTATATAAGGAGGGGTAGGACGCCCCTACCCCTCACACCCAAAACCCTAGCCCTAGCCGCCGGCCTCCTCCAAGTCGCCGCCGCCACCTAGGGTTCCTCCAACTCGCCGAGTTGGGGCTTGCCCAAGCCCTAGCCGCCGGCCAAGCCTCCCCCCTTGGTGCTTCTAAACCCTAGATCGCCAAGGCACCTCTCTTGCTCCACCATACTCGCACCGGCTTAAGGCGAATCCCTGCAGGATCTCCCCTCTACTTCCGACACCACGCCGTCGTGCTGCCGGAATCACGGGGAGAGCACTACAACCTCCGCTGCCTGCTGGAACATGGGAGAGGAAGGTCTTCATCAAGTAACGCAGACTGAAGCGCCGAACGCAGCCTTGCGGAAGGATCGTCTGCACGATCTTGAGATCGGAAAGTGTACGACTACATCACCCACGAGAATCTGCTCTTGTTAACCGCTTTGGAATCTTCGAGGGTGAGTTCCTCTATCGACTCGTTGCTACAATCTAGTAGATAGATCTTGGCTTGTTTGTTTGCATGCGGTAGAAATTTTTTGTTTTCCATGCTACGAACCCCTACAATTGCCGGTATTACCGTGGAATCGCAGCGACGAGGAGACCAATAGGATCTCGGAAGAAGAGGTCAAAAAATTCTTTGCACCTAGACGGGCCGAGCCAAAGGAGAAACTAGATCCGGCGGTGGTGGAGAAGTTTTACAATAGTCTTTTCAAACCTGAAACCCCACTTGTGCCGTACTACGAGCGCCAGATTTTGAAGGGGGGTGCAAGGCGGAGGGGGACTGAAAGTAGCAGTCGTGCGGCACCCCAGAAAACAGTTCCCATGTTCGGAGAGCAGGAAAACCAATCAAGCGCCCCGCTCCAAGTGTTCGACACACGGAACGCTCCTCCTGTAAATGATTACGAGGCAGAGCTACAAAGAAAGGCCAATGAGATGGGGATGACTTACATTGCATACTTGAACATCATGGGAGACAAATTTCCCATAGGCGATGTCAACCCCATACAGCCATGGAAGTATGGGAAGAATCTCGTCAAGAAAGAGGAGCTCAAGAATATACCAACAAAGATGCGAAGATTGCACAAGTGGTACCTTGATTTCTGCAAGACGAGAAAGGAAGAATGGATCACGACGCATATAAGAGAACGGATTTTCTTGTGCGGAGACGACGAGATCGCCTTCAACATTCAAGACTTGTATTTTTTATTCAATCAGAAGGAAATCGACAAAGCTGCCATCAGCCTTTATTATGTGTAAGTACTATTTCTGTAATTTCTATCTCATCTCATTCAATTCATTAATTGCATATATATATATATATGTTCACCATATATGTATATACTATTATGCAGGAAAAAGATTATGGAATGCATGAAAGGAGGCCCTTTTGACATTGGGTTCGTTGACCCAAATAGAGTTCATGAAGAAGTGGTAAGACACAGACCCGGGCAAACAGAAGATTTCTTGCTAACGTCTTTACTGAGACAACAAACTAAAAAGGAAATACTATTGCCTTACAACTTCTCGTGAGTACGGTTACCCTCTATTGTACACATTATGTTTCGGCTTACTCGATGTTAAGTGTAACTGATGATGAGTTATGCGTGCGTAGGTTCCACTCACTGCTAGTCATTCAACCTGACTCAGGAAAAGTCCTTGTCATGGACTCGTTACGAAAAGACCAAGAGCTATGGGCAGACTTTAAAGAGATGCTCCAGAGGTAATTTCAATCATATTATCGCACTAGATCGGCAACTTTCGTGACAACAAGTAATTAATTACTCCTTTATCCATTTTCTTTGCCGGACATGGTTTGGAAAAGGTTCACGGGCAGGACCGTGGGTGAATGGTCAGAAGAACTAAATTTGTAGACCAAAATGTAAGTAATACTAGCTAGGTCTGCGGATCTCTTTGATTCTGCTTCCAATTCCATTATATCATGCTTTATTGATTATTATTTTGATTGAACTCTCTATTCTTGTAAAGTGCGCGCATCAGGGACCCGTCAATAACTTATGTGGATACTACGTTTGTGAGTTCATTCGCAACACGATATGTGCGACGGGCCAAGCCGCACTAGAACGACTTAGAGTAAGTAAACAAAGTACACAACATTATTTTATCACCATCAATTGTGTTGAGTTTTATTCTTATATATATTGACCCCATTCTTCATATATATTTAGATCGAACGGATGCGGGACCAACTCCTACCATTTGACCGCATACGAGTCATTCAAGAGGAATTCGCGGGGTTCATACTTGATGAGGTCGTCACGCCTGGCGGAGAACTCTTTAGATATCCACCAAAATGAATGTTGTATATATGCTTGAACGTGTTTGTCTTGTACTTGATGCTTCAACGTTTACGGAGAATACCACACAATGACGATGTTTGTGTATAATAATAGTTGCTTAATTATTCATGTACTCGTATGTACCGACGATGATGTATGTGTATACCGCTCCCGATCGATTCCCCCTCCCCCCCCTCCCCGTCCCCGCCGCTCCACAGAAATACGCCCAAAACGGGGCGGCGGCAGAACTCTGCCGCTGCAGAGATTTAGGCCGTTTTTCTGTCGCGGCAGAGATTTATCTCTTTTTTCTGCCGCGGCACAGAACAAACCGGTGTTAAAGGGGGGAGGGGCTGAGCGCTGCGGCAGCCCCACGGGCGCCACCCTTTAACACCGGTTCGTATAAGAACCGTTGTTAAAGGGGGGGCTCTAACACCGAACCCCCAACAGCGGTTCCAGAACCGGTGTTAGAGGCTGGTCCGAACCGGTGTTAGAGGTCTGTGTGTGCACTAGTGACGAGAGCTTCTGAACTTAAATTCAATTGCTAGCATAATCGACACTTCACCAGTATACGTTTTGCCTCGTCTTGTCAGTATCATGATCGATGTACACTCATATGGCTGAAGAAAGAAGCTTCAGATCGAATGTTAGTTTCATCAACATGCAGGCACAGTGGCACATAAGTTAGAGGTATATCTGAATCACCAGTAAGCAGCATGTTAGGTTAGTCGCATACCAGAACGAAATATCATCAGGTTAGTGACAAATTCCATGTCTAACATCAGGAAAGGCAAGTCTATTATTTTTAGGGACAAACTTTTGGATTGCAAGCCATATCAACTACTAGTTTACCAGTCAATAAAGAGAGCATCAGACGCCACAAACGTCTGACTGACAACAACCTTATGTGTTTTCCTTCCCTGATAGAGACGGTTTCAGGCAGAGTTATAGTTGTAAGATCAGCAGTTATCTTGGAAACGACTGGTCTCTATACAAGTTGTGAGAAAGTCTAGAAGCAATTACCCATATGTAAAGCAAAACATCTCTAGCACACGGCTTGTAGTGTTGCTGGTCGTTGGAAGAGATAGAGGGGTTTGGAGAAGCTAAACACTTGTCATTTGTTCATATCGCGGATGTGGAATTGTTTTGGCTATGCAAGAAGATATTTGCTCCGTGTTCAGATCATGGTCTTCTGTTGCACGCGTGTTTCTTCTTTCTTCTTAGATTGATTACCAGCAATGTGTTTGTGCCTTTTTTTTATGAAAAGGAGACAACACTACGTCCACTGATCTTGAGAAAAAATTGACTTGTTTATATAGAAAATATTCCTGAAAATCAAATAACACCTAGCAAAGAGAGGACATCAATACACAGAAGCGTTGCACAACACCACCACCACAACAACACCAACCCCGCACAAGACCCTTCATGCCGAGCATCTAGCATACATCGAGGACACCGGCACCAAGCTTCATCGACCGTGTCACCAGCGGCGTAGCATCCGAGAGCAACCACTACCATAGGACCGCTCTGAAGAGACCTCGCACCTCAAGTGCTTAGGAGAGAAGACATACCAAGAGAGGACCTAGCCCCGGCAAGTAGGAGACTAGGACTGAGTTAAGGGTTGGCCTTCGCAGTGCCACGATCATAGTATATTGCACCCTCTGAAACCCAGATCTCGCACCTCAACTACTATACGATGGTAGTATAGTGGCACGATGTCCTGACGAAGTCCGATATCGCCCAGTGGAGAGAATATTCCCATAGGAGATCCAAACAAAATCTCAATATAGCATGTGCAATCGCATGAATACTCACAATTTATGTCTTGCAAGGTTATATCTAGTCTCGGTTAACAAACTTGATTATGTCTAAGAAATCGGTAGATGCTTGTATACCTTTTTTTTAGTTCTTCTAATGACTAAGTATTTTTCAAATCAGATTATTTTATTCCAAAAACTTATCTAAGTAAGATGGTAACAAGCTAGGGCAATACATGCGAGCATATTAAATAACTAAATTGTATGAATGTGTAATAGAATCAATATCTTTATGTCCAATGGTAATTACTACTCACTCAGTTTTAAAATATAAGATGTTTTAGCTTTGTGAAGCAAATGTATCTAGACTTATTTTAGTGTGTAGGTTCACTCTTGAGTGAACCTACACACTGGAGTGAACCTACACGCTAAAAGAAGTCTAGATACATTTGCTTCACAAAGCTAAAACATCTTATATTTTGAAACGGAGAAAGTATATATAAACATTGATATTTAATATGAAGTACAAAGAATGCTCAAATTATCAACTTGATATTCAACTTAATGGAAGTTTTACAAATCAGTAAAATATAATCACATTGGTGTTGTTCAATTTATACTCCAAACTTTTTCAATAAATTGGGTACCTAGTTATATACTTGAAGACTATACTAAGATATTTGTTAGGTCATAGTACTTAGAAATATTTACCATAAATACACATACTCTATAGTACACCGAACTATTAAAATAAGCTAAGCAAATAAGAAACTTTTAGTTATATATAGTTGAAACTCAGGACAAAGCAAGTTTATCTACAGACATATTTTGCAGTTGTGTCATAAAGAACACTACAACTAACCAATAGAACACAATATGATATGCACTTAACTATGCCAAA
The DNA here is from genome assembly GCA_030063025.1 of Avena longiglumis. Lineage (NCBI taxonomy): Eukaryota > Viridiplantae > Streptophyta > Magnoliopsida > Poales > Poaceae > Avena > Avena longiglumis. The sequence goes on along the minus strand of CP125979.1, from coordinate 241,431,535 downwards.
TAAATAATAGAAATATATTCATTAATATTTTAGCATGTAAATGCTTTGTATAGGTACAAAATTTAGTATAAATTATTTAATATTTTAGCCACGCTGGCGGACAGTTTGTTATCCCCTCAAAATAAAATTTATGGTCATATTTTTTCCTTAACCCGCATCTAACCTCTCCATTTTTTTCAAAATATTGAAAGGCCAATCCAAACAAAACCAAAGAAAGAACCGCGCCAAAAATCCTATTTATGGCGCCACTACTCCTAGCCTGAGAGCTGAGATGTACGGACTTAAAGTTCTGCTCTTTCTTTTCGTATTCGACTCCGCGCTAAAAAAATGAGTCGTCTCTATTTTATTTTGTCATCTCAAATACATAATTGTGTGTAAGCGAATGACAGTAGGTAGAGAAAAAACCTTGCCTTAAGATTAGGACTGTGCCCAATGAGGCATCAGATTGCTCAAACGATCCATTGCAATTGACTAGAATGGGTCGTTCAGCCCATGGGCGATTTTGGTTGTCCATAGGAAATGAAAAATGTTTACGTAATTTTGAAGAATGTTACGCATCGGAGGAGAGGTCACGTAGGAGAAACTCGTTCTAATATCCTTCCTCAAGGGAACATGTAGGGAGATGCCCATTCATGCATGCTACACTGATGCAGAAAGAGAATAGAGTTGTACTGCTCAACTATAGTGACTAGATCTAGCTGTAGCTCAACCTATAGGAAGAATCAAGGAAATCAACAAAAGACTCTAAGATCTAGATCTAATAGCTTCCACTCACTAAGTTGAGAGATTGAATCATAGAAATATATATCTAAATCTCCTCTCTCATTTTTTCTCAAAAAGACTAGAATCATCGGAGGTAGTGGGAGTATGATAGCTCAAGAAGATCAACAACGGGGGATGATATCAAACTGTTGGAGCTATACCCAAGAGGCAATGATAAAGTGGTTGTTATTATATATTTATGTTTATGATAAATGTTTACATCCTATGCTATAATTGTATTAATAGGAAACATTAAGACTTGTGTGTTTTGTAAACATAAAAGAGTCCCTAGCAAGCCTCTTGTTAAACTAGCTTGTTGATTAATAGATGATCATGGTTTCCTGATCATGGACATTGTATGTTATTAATAAGAATATCATATCATTGGGAGAATGATGTGATGGACACACACTCATGGTAAGCACATCATAAGATCAAGTCATTAAGTTTGTTTTGCTACAATCTTTCAAATACATAGTAACCTAATCCTTTGACCATGAGATCATGTTAATCACGATCACTGGATGAGTGTTTTGATGACATCAAACGCCACTTCCGTAACTAGGTGGTTATAAAGGTGGCATTGGGTATTCTGAAAGTATGTGTTGAAGCGCATGGATCAAGAGTGAGATTTGTCCATCCAAATGATGGATAGATATACTCTGGACCCTCTCGGTGGAATGTCATCCAATTGACTTGCAAGCATGTGACTAGGTCAAAAGGGATGTCATATCACGAAACGAGTAAAGAGTACTTATCGATAACGAGGTTGAACTAGGTATGAAGATAACGACTGATACGTCCAATTTTTATCACCATTCTATATCATAATTTGCCTATATTCTTTGCATATGTCTTATTATGAGGTATTACTTATGTCTTTTCCTCTGTTTTTTCCATGTTGGATGATTCTTGGAGGATGAACTGCGGGAGTCAGGTTTCTGATGGAAAAGGAGGTGTTTTGATACAATTTCGCGAAGATTAGAAAAATACCAGAAAAATATTAGAAAATTATATTTTCCCAGAAGACGGAGGAAGCCAGAAGGGGAGGCGTAGCCGGGCCACGGGGGCCCACACCCCCTAGGCGCGGGCCCACCTTGCCTCGTGCCTAGGGCAGGTGTGGCCCACCTGGCCGGCTCCCGTATCCACCCTCTCGCCTATATCTTCCTCACGGAACCCTAACACCAGGGGAGCGAACACAGAAAGATTTCCGCCGCCTCTGCGGGGCGGAAAACACCGAGAGAGAAAGAGCTCTCCGGCAGACAGATTTCTGCCGGGGAAATCCCTTCCCGGAGAGGGGAGATTATTGCCATCAACATCGTCATCAAGCTAGGCTTCATCAGGATCATCATCATCATCATCCACACCATCATATCCACCAGCACCATCATCACCACTCCATCCCGCTGTAACAATTGTGTTGGATCTTGCATTAGTTCTTAGGGGAAACTTTCTCCGTGTTAATTACTATTGGAGTTAATGCTTGTGAGTGGAACCATTGGATTATTGTTTATGTTCATATTGTTATCCATTACCGTATCATCTTTGATCTTGATCCATATGATGTCTTGTGAGTAGTTCGTTTAGTTCTTGAGGACATGGGAGAAGTCATGTTGTTATTAGTGGATTTGTGTTGAGTTATTATTCAATGGTTTAGTATTTAAGTTGTGGTGCTATTCTTCTAGTGGTGTCATGTGAACGTCGACTACATGATACTTCACCATTTATGGGCCTAGGGGAATGCATTGTGTATTTGGCTACTAATTGCGGGGTTGCCGGAGTGTCAGAAACCTGAACCCCCGTTAGGACACCATTGCACAAGGGAGCGTAGGATCTCAGAGTTTAAGGTTGTGGTTAGATTTATATCTTAATTACTTTCCTGTAGTTGTGGATGCTTGCAGGGGGTTTAATCGCAAGTATGTATTAGTCCATGTAAGGTCGGTACATTAGCACAGGTTCACTCACACAACACTTACAACACCAAGAAGAGTACTCAGCTATTTGAAGCGAAAGCACTTGACAGAATTCCCATGTCTCCTCGAGAACGTTTGGTCCTTATAAGTATTTCCACCGGCTTGTCCTTTGCTAAGAAAGGATTGGGCCACTTGCTGCAGTTGTTCGTTGTCTTTATTACTTTCACTTTGTTTTGTTGCTTTATCAGAAAACCCCTAAAAATCCGTTTGCTAAGTATTTAAAGAGATTTCCTGCTCCATACCACTAGTCAACACCTTCTGCTCCTCGTTGGGGTCGACACTCCTATTTATCGAAAGTACTATGATACACCCCCTATACTTGTGGGTCATCACCGACGATCGAACCTCAGATAAGTAAAGTATCGTGTGACAAAGGGAATCAGTATCATATGTGAATAGTTCATTCGATCAAGAAGTCATTGTTGAATATGTAGGATCCATTATGGATCTCCAGATATCGCTATTGGTTATTGACCAGAGAGGTGTCTCGATCATATCTGCATAGTTCACGAACCGTAGGGTGACACACTTAAGGTTCAATATTGTTTAAGTAGATATGGAATATGAGTTGGAGACCGAATGTTGTTCAGAGCCTCAGATTGGGTCCAGGATATCACGAGGAGATCCGGAATGGTCTGGATAATAAGATTCATATAAGGAAAGTCATTTTCTAGGGTTCAAAAATATTTTTGGTGTTTTGACCGGAAGCTTCTAGAAGGGGACCACCAGTGGGCCCACCACCTCGTGAGAGACCACATGGGTAGAGGGCATGTTGCGGGGGCCTTGGGCCAGCCGCACCATGACCCAAAGGGTCAAACCGGCCAGCCAAAGGAATTGGGGTCAAACCCTAGTTTGGTAAGAAGGGAAACTTGGGGGGGGGGGGGGGGGGGGTTTTTCCCCTATTTCCCCTTGTGGACAATTTGGGGGGAACCCCTTGGCCACAGCCCCCCACCTATTGAAAGATTGGCGGGGGTGCACCCCCCTTTCCTACTTGTCCCAGGTGCCACCAACCCTAGCCGCCACCTCCTTCCTCCTCCATCTTCCTCCTGCGGCTTAGGCAAAGCCCTGCATGGATTTCTCCTCCACCACCACCACCACGCCGTCGTGCTGCTAGGATTCCGAAGGGATCTAGTACCTCTGTTGCCCGCTGTAACAGGGAGAGGAAGGTCTTCATCGACCCCGTACGTGTGACCGAGTGCGTAAGCGCTTCCGGAACGCAACGCCAGAAGGATCGTCATCGCGATCTTGAGATCGGCAAGTGATCGACTACATTAACCACAAGAATATAATCTCATTAAACACTTTGGATCTATGAGGGTTAGTTATATTCTATCTTGTTGCATCAATCTCTTAGATTAGATATTGGATTTGCCATAGATTTGATCTTGGTTTTATGTGTTCTTGCTATATAATTTATTTGTTTTCCATGCAATAAACCCTACAGTGGTATCAGAGCCAAATCTATGGGTATATCTGTTGCACTAGTAGAACACAATGGTTTTGTGGACGTTTATGATTTTTTTGTCGATTGATTTTCATGTACTTTGCATCTTGCGGGATGGTGGGATGAAGCGGCCCGGGCAAACCTTACATGTCATCGTACATGAGACTTTCTCCACGCTTAACGTGTAACTTGTATTACACAAGTGGCTTTGTGAGTGTCTGTATCTCCCACCATAGTTAAGATTCAATTTACAATGCACACTTGACAACACTTGTATCATCGTTGTGGTTCTTGTTCATAGGTAAGAACGGTTCTTATTCGAAAGCCCCAAGCCACGTAAAACATGCAAAGAAAATTAGAGGCATCTAACTTGTTTTTGCACGGGCATGTGATGTGATATGGCCATGATGTGATTGTGAGTATATTTGAAGTATGCAATGATCCTTATTGTAATATGGCAACCGGCAGAAGCCTAATGGTTGTCTTTAAATTTATTAAGACATGCGTGTCTATTCATCATGTAATAGCTTTATTCCTAGTAGTTGTAATATTTGCTATTAGTGATGGACAACCATGAAGCGGCGCCATGGACCTAGATGCAATGCTGGTGATGATGGAGATCATGTCCGTGCTTTGGAGATGGAGATCAAAGGCACAAGAAGAAAGGCCATATAATATCACATATTATGAATTGCATGTGATGTTAATCCTTTTATGCATCTTGTATTGCTTAGATCACAACGGTAGCATTATAAAATGATCCCTCTCACTAAATATCAAGTAATAAAGTGTTCATCCTTAGTAGCCACCGTTGCTAAGACTCGTCGTTTCGAAGCATCTCGTGATGATCAGGTGTGATAGATTCTACGTGTGCATACAATGGGTCCAAGCCAGATTTACACATGCAGATACTAAGGTTAACCTTGATGAGCCTAACATGTATAGACATGGTCTCAGAACACGGAATACCTAAAGGTAAAGAATGAGTCATATGGATGATATAATGAATATGTTGATTGTTCGCCTTCGAAACTATACCTTCTCTCGTGATGATCGGACTTGGTCTAGTGGATTTGGTTCGTGTAATCACTAAGGCAACGTGAGGGATGTTTTTTTGAGTGGGAGTTCAAAAGTAATGTGATTAAAGTTGAATGCAATTTATCATAAATTAAATCAAAGTGAATTTGCATAATTGTTATAGTCATTGACATCCATTCACCACCTTACGCTTAGTTATAGTTGAGGTAATATAACTATAGAATTCTAGATAGTTACTTTAGAAACTGGTATCGTATTGTTTTGAGTGTCAATCTAAAGTTTAAAAGTCGTATTGCAAACTTTCGGAAAACTCCGTTTACTCCGTGAAGTTTAATAATTAGTATTAAATTAAGAGTAACAATTCCAATGTTGATATCTAAAGTATCATGTTTTCCTCCATGATTCTTGATATTCAAAAGATTGTTTTAATATCAAGATTATCTAGGAGCTGAAAGAAATGTTTCAGAAATCGTCATGTGTGGAAGATATTTTGATATCTGAAACAATGTTTATGGTTGCAACATGATAGATTGTGATTTATCAAAGTTTATGTTCTCATATTTGATGATAATTTGTGAAGGTTGGAGACGCTAGACGTCATAATCCTCCAAAAGGGTTTTGAAAAGTAACATTATACTCGTGATTCGCCTTTATAAGCTATAGTAGATTGATCATGAAAGTTGTCATGATAAGGATGAATAAAATATGTAGGTAAAATATTTAATGCATTGAAAGATTACTAAAGAATGGATTTTGAAAGAACGCCAATATTTGATGATGGTGATCTCCTTTAAAGTGCAAGTCCAAATGTATTAGTATTTGACTATAAATGTTTTGGACTATGTGTCATGTGTATGGCGCCACTTTTGATGTTGATAGATTCTTTTAAAAGGGAAAGGAAATGCTGAAAGAGAATCTTTGAAATATTTGGCAGAAATATAAAAGGTTGTAAATGTTAAGCTTAGGTATATAGATGATATACATGTTGACATGGTTATACCCTACGGATACGTGACTTCAGCATACCTGGTCCAGCCCAAGGAAGGCCCACAGCAGACATACGCTGGACCATGAAGATTTTCGGGTGGCCAAGGCCCATGACGCCTTCGGATCCTTGGAGAACAAGACTAGCATAGATAGGAAATTCAAAGGGGTAAAACCCTAGAACTTGTAACTGACTAGGACTATGCCCGGGACCTGCCTAAGTCTATATAAAGCCCAGGAGGGCACGTCCTAGATCTCTCGACTCATACTCTCGCATACGCACCTCACGCCAGATCGAATCTGCGCACCCTATAACCTTCGGGCGCCCGTAATCAAGAGAGCATAAGCAGAGTAGGGTTTTCCCTCCGGGGGCCTGAACCTGGGTAAATCTCGTGTCCCCTGGTTGCTTGTCTATTAACCGTTCCACGATCTCCAGCATCCCCATCTTCTCCAAAACCCAAATCCATAACAATGGGCATTGACGAGATTAAACCTCGTCAATTGGCGCCGTCTGTGGGAATCGGGGCTGCTGATTGTGCGATCGTGATGGTCCCGACCCGATCTATCTACAACTCCGTGGCGACGGAGAATCACCTCCTCTTCGGCACTTTCGACTTCACCGCCCACTCGCCGGCCACCATGAAGGATTTCGAGCCCGTAGGCGACGGACTCGAAATTTTGTTCGGGAGCTTCTGCTTCCAGGTGGGACAAACTGGCACCCTCCGCCTTCCTGAGCGGGTGCCCGTGCCATCAATCAGGCCCACCTCGTGGGCTCCACACCCCGTGCTGCGCACATCACCATCGACAGATGAGTTCTACGACAGCAGCAGCTGCAACTCCGATCTGTGCGATCCACCTTCGGATGAAGGGACCTACGGTTCTGGATCCGAAAGCTGCGGCAGCAGCGGACCAATCTACGAGCGCTACCAATGCGCCGCAGTCATCCAGGAGTAGCAAACGCCTAACCCACCGCCCAACACGAACCCCAACCCGCAGGACAGAAACGGCGGAAACGGCGGGAACAGAAGAAGCTAGTCCCCTCCACCCGAAGGGGGAAATAACGGCCACGTCATCCAACTTAGCAAAGAAGGATGGGTCCAGGCACGCCGTGCCGTCGCAGGCGACATAGTCCTGCCTGTGGACTCCCCACGTGATCTACTGATGGCATACCACTACCTCCTCATCGAGGAGCACAAGAAGCAAGTCAAGATGCAGGAGACGTTCGACAAACGCAAGCAGGCAGCCTCTGAGTCCAACGCGCGACGAGCTATGCTCTCCGCCATGGCACCTGGCTCTAGCACGAACGGAAACCAGGGAAACAAGCACCGCTCGCGGGTGGATAACATGGATCCCAAGGAGCGCCGTGATGTGACCCGAACTCTCCACACATCGTTCATGGATATGGATGCCGACGGCAACATCATCCCGAAGACACCGCAAGCTGCGATCATGGCAGCCACTGCGTATCTCGCGGCCCATCAACCTCCGGAAGGGGACCCGAAAAGAGCCATGCATAATTCCGCACTCACCGGACTCGGACTCGTCGGAGCTGCGCTCCACGAAGATGCTCCTGCGGAGCCGAAGAAGAAAGCTCTGGCCAGGCGCGACCGGAGCCCCACCCCTTCATCCGAAGAGGAAGAGGAGCACGACCTTCCTCGAAGGAAGAAAAGCTCGCATCGCCACAAACGCGATTACGACGTCAGAGACGCGCTTACACAGCGCAAAATCGACAAAGCACGAGCCAAACGCGCATGCTCGTCTGAGTCCGAGATGGATGAAGATGAAGGAGAACTCTGCGGAGCTCGATGCTTCAGCAGATCTGTTCGGCGAACACAGATGCCACGCAATTTCAAGCTTCCTTCGGATACTCCGAAGTTCAACGGCACGCAAGATCCAAAATCTTGGCTCAGTGACCATCTGTCATCCGTCAAGCTGCACGGTGGTAACAAAGAAACCACCATGCAATGCCTTCAGCTGCAGCTGACAGGCGCAACGCGGGTTTGGCTCAGCAGCTTATCATCAGGGTCCATCCGAAGTTGGGAGGAGCTAGCTTACAGCTTCATCCAAAATTTCAAGGGCACCAGCAAGAGGCCCGCCTCAATCGAAGAGTTGCGAGCCTGCACTCAGAGAACGGGTGAATCTATTCGCTCGTACATACTACGTTGGTCTACCACCAAGAACTCCGCAGCACATATCTCCGAAGAGAGGGCCATCGACGCCTTCAGAGACGGCGTCAAACGCCAAGATTTCAAGGAGGAACTTGGGCGCGTCAAGCCCAAGACACTCGACCACCTCATGGACATCGCCAACAGGTGGGCTGACGGCGAAGATTGCATTCACCGAGCACAATCGGATGAAGAGGACGACTACGGCCGAAGACGTGAACGCCGCAGCAAGCGGAGATCGCGCGTCTACGAGGACCGCGACGGACCCGACATGGTCGCGGCCGGCTACGCCGACCGCCGCAACGACAACAGCCGCAACAACGGAGGATACCGTGGAGGAAACTTCCGCGACAGCGGATGACCAGCACAGTCGTGGCAACGCCGCGACCGCGACAACGGACCCTCAGCATTCGAAAAACTTTCGGGTCCATGCACCATCCACTTCTACATCAACAAATAGGATGGCAAAAAGAAAGCCAGCCACATGCTCAAGGACTGCCGCGAGTTCCAGAAACTCAACTAAAGCATGGTGCAGATGAGGCAACAAGCCCCAATCCCTGCGTTCGGAAACGCGCCTGCGCTAGGAGAAGTAGCACACGGAGCTCCTCCGCCGCCGCCTATTGGAGGCCCAAACCAACCAGTCGCACCAGCGCAGAACAACGTTGGGGTCGGGTACCCCCACCAAAAGGAGCATTAAATATGATCCAGAAGGGACGCCCCACAAATAGGGTGCAGAAGAAAATCACCCGACAAATCAACTTGGTCGTGGAAACTCCGCCTGCAATCCCTGAGTACCTCAGCGGATCGGAGTCCTGCATCACATTCACTCACGCGGATCACCCTTGCCAGATCCCTCGCCCAGGTCATGCTGTCCTGGTGCTGGAGGCACAGATCGGAGGCTTCGAGATGAGTCGCGTCTTCATGGACGGCGGCAGCGGCATCAACCTAATGTTCACAAGCACTCTAGCAGCTATGCGGATCCCGCAATGCAGCCTGGAACAATCAGACACAACGTTCCACTGCATTGTCCCAGGGAAGGGCATATTCCCCCTAGGCAAAATAGGACTAGACGTCATCTTTGGGAAGCCGGACAACTTTCGGCAGGAGCGTCTAGAATTCGTAGTGGACTGGCCGTCGCAATACCACGCCATCCTGGGGTGTGTAGCATTCGCAAGGTTCCTGGCCGTCCCACACTACGCATACCTACTACTCAAGATGCCAGGACCAAGGGGCGTCATCACAGTCCACGGGAGCTTCACCCGATCGGACCAATGCGACAGGGATTTCAACAAAATCTCCCAGTCTTCTGGCATGCAAGAAGAGCTTGTAAGGCTCCGTGAGGTGACAGACAATGGGGTACCCCCAGTCACAAGGGAGAACTCACCTGACATGTCCTTCGACTCCACCGTCAACACCAAGAAAGTACAAGTCCATCCGACGGATGCCTCCAAGACGGACCTGATCGCCAACGACCTCAGCACCGCATAGGAAGGCGCGCTCATCGAATTCCTTCGTGAGCGCCGGGAAATCTTTGCCTGGTGTCCTGCGGACATGCCAGGAGTTCCCAGGGAATTCGCCGAGCACGCACTCAATGTCTTTCCAGACACCAAGCCAGTCAAGCAGTCCATCCGAAGACTGTCGGAGCCACGAGCCGAAGCTATCGGCAAGGAAATCAATAGACTGCTCGCCATAGACTTTATCAGGGAAATCAAGGAAAGCGAGTGGCTTGCAAACACAGTGATGGTCCCAAAGAAGGACACGGACATCCTACGGATGTGCGTGGACTTCACGTCACTAAACAAGCACTGCCCAAAGGACCACTTCCCTCTTCCTCGGATCGACCAGATCATCGATTCGACTGCAGGTTGCGAGAAACTCTCCTTCCTCGACGCCTACTCAGGCTATAACCAGATTCGACTCAAGGTCGAAGATCTGGAGAAAACATCGTTCATCACACCGTTCGGAGTATTCTGTTACAACACAATGCCCTTCGGGCTAAAGAACACGGGTGCCACGTACCAGTGATGCATGCAGGCCTGCCTCAAGGACCAAATCGGTCGCAACGGCCAAGTCTATGTCGACGACATAGTAATAAAAACCAAGGAGGCAAGGACACTTATCGACGATCTCCGTGAGACGTTCGACAACCTTGATCGCTACAGGATCAAGCTCAATCCCGAAAAAGTGCGCCTTCGGCGTCCCATCGGGTCAGCTGCTCGGGTACTTCATCTCTCAACGAGGGATCGAGGCGAACCCGAAGAAAATCAAAGCCATCATGACGATGGAGAAGCCGAAAAACCTCAAAGGCGTCCAGCAGCTCGCAGGACGAGTAGCGGCGCTAAGCAGGTTCATCAGTTGCATGGGCGAGAAGGCCCTACCATTCTACCAGCTGCTGCGCAAGGCAGACAAGTTCGAGTGGACACCAGAAGCCAACGACGCATTCGAAAGCCTCAAGCGGCTCCTCTCCACCTCGCCCGTTTTGGTCACGCCAAAGGAGCGCGAGCCCCTGCTGCTGTACATAGGAGCCACACACCAGGTGGTCAGCACCATACTCGTGGTCGAACGACCCGAAGAAGGCAAGACCCACGGGGTCCAATACCAATTTACTACCTCGAGGTAATCGACACCAACAAAGTAGAGGTACCACTACTGTAAGCTATCCTCCGGCGTGTTCATGACGGCTCGACGGCTGAGCCACTACTTCCAGGAGCACCAAGTGATGGTCGTCAACGCGGCACCCAACAAAGATCCTGAATAATCCAGAGGCCACAGGACGGGTGGCCCTGTGGGGCATCGAGCTGTCACCCTTGGACATCGTCTATGAGAAGCGACACGCAATCAAATCTCAAGTCCTTCCGGATTTCCTGGTACATTGGATGGAGCTGCAGCTGCCAGACACCCCAGATATGTCGCAGTCATGGAAGATGCACTTTGACGGTTCCAAGCGTGAAGCCGGAGCAGGGGCAGGGGTCATATTGACCTCCCCGCAAGGCGACAAGATGAAATACGTTCTTCGGATGAAATTCAGAGCCTCCAACAACAAGGTCGAATATGAAGCCCTAATCCATGGCATGAGGATGGCAAAGATATGCGGCGCAACGCGCCTGGTCATCTACGGTGACTCCAACCTCGTCGTCCAGCAGACGATGAATGAGTGCGACGCACACGCCGAAAACATGATCACGTATCGCGCGCTCTACAATGCACTCGAAGGAGAATTCGATGGCTGCGAGCTTCGGCACGTCGGAAGAGAAGGCAATGAGGAAGCTGATAGACTTGCCAACATCGTCTCCACTTGCGCAAAGGTGCCACCAGGTGTGTTCCTCGAACAGATCTGTGTGCCATCCATCAAGCGGAAATTTCCCAAGGGATCACCCGAAGAAGCAGAACACTCGGGAGCTACGCTACCCGAAGGACACGAAGGACCCGAAAAGCTGGACACAGAGGTAGCCATGGTCAACCTAATGCAGGTCATGGCAGTCGAAGAAACTTGGACGCGACCATACCTCCAGTTCTTGATAAACGGAGAACTGCCTGACAGCCCGACAGATGCCCGGCGCATATCTCGTCGGTCAAAAGCCTTCACCATCATCAACGGCGAGCTGTACAAGTGCAGCATCACGGGTGTACTACAACGGTGCGTCACCATCGACGACGACAAAGCCATACTCCAAGACATCCATGAGGGCATCTGCGGCCACCATGCAGGCAGCCGCTCCCTTGTCGCCAAAGCTCTACGAGCAGGATTCTACTGGGCAACGGCCATGAACGACGCAAAGGACATCGTCCGAAGATGCAACGGATGCCAACGGTTCGCCGACAAACCGCACGCACCTGGGTCCGAGCTCAGACCCATACCCATAGCCTGGCCTTTCGCTCAATGGGGCCTCGACATGATCGGCAAACTGCCAAAATCATCGAAAGGGGGACACGTCTTCATCCTGGTGGCAGTCGACAAATTCACCAAGTGGATCAAGGCCATGCCAGTCACCAACCAGAAAGGCAAAACTGCCGTCAAATTCTTTGAGTCCATTGTCTACAGGTTCGGCGTACCGCACAGCATCATCACCGACAACGGATCGAACTTCATCTCCGAAGAATTCTAGGACTTCTGCGAAGGCCTTGGGATCAACATCACGTACGCCAAAGGGCACACGCAAACGAGCGGGCAAGTGGAAAGGCCAACGGCCTAGTCTGCGCCGGCATCAAGAAGCCTCATGAGTTCACTCGAACAAAAGTCGGAACCGACGAAAGAGCTACCATCCGTCCTGTGGAGCCTACGGACTACGCCAAACAGCTCCAGGCTACACACCGTTCTTCATGGTACACGGAGCCGAGCCGTGCTACCAGGCAATCGCCACCAGGCCCCACGGGTCGTCGCTTACAGTGAAGCCGAATCCACGGCTGCACTCGAAGATGCCATCGACACACTTGACGAAGCACGGGACATAGAAGCAGCACGATCAGCGGTGTACCAGCAGAGTCTCTGCAACTACCACAGCCGCCGGCTGCGCCCAAGGTCCTTCGTCGAAGGAGACCTCGTCTTGCGACTCAAGCAGAAGCGACCGAATAAATTCGAGTCACCATGGGAAGGACCCTACGTGTAGCATCCCAGTTGTCTAACCACTGTAATGCTACTAAGTTTAATAATAAGATGGGCCACTTCCAACATATAATTGTTGCATCATCATCATATCATGCTCATGTCATCATGTCCCCTTGCATTGGAGCATCATATAAAACCTTTTCTTGTTTGCTTCTTATCTCATGTGCATGATTAATTGTAGTTGCTTCTTGATATTGTATTTGGTTCTTACTAAATTGTTATATGCCCAAGTTGAGTTGGGGGCATCTCTCTTTTGACTCCACCACCTTATCTTGCACCACCTTATAATTCCACCATCCAATAATATGGGCTTGGCTTTTATTGAGTTATCCCTAGCCATGTTGTTGGTTGGATCCACTCATATTCTTTTTGCTTGGCCTTTGCCACCTTTTGTGCATGCAAGGAGTAAAGCCACATGGAATCATGTTGTTTTCACAATATATCCACTTGGCATTAATTGTCTTGCATGGGCCATGCAAGTACCCCTTTTTCCTGGATTTGGGTTTTGTTGGAATTCTATATGATTCACTCCTTCCTTGCTTGCTCTTGTTAGGTAGTGTTAAACCCTCCCTCTCTTTTGCCTTTAGCTAGCTACCCATGGCCTATGTACCCACTTGTGCTAATGGGCATGCTAAGCTAAACCCACCCCTTTTTCTTGTCCCTTGCTTGGTTTTGTTGGAATCATGCTTGGGCCAAATAAAAACCCCTTCCCCATCTTTTTAATCACCTTCCCCTATCCTTTCTCTTTCTTTTCCCCTTGATCAAGTATGTTGCAAGTGAAGCATGCATGATCTATGTAAAGCACCTCCTTTTCTTTTCTTACCCCTCTTATCAAGTTTTTCACCACCATGCCATCTCTCTTTTTCTTTCTCTAAACCCTAGAACCATAATTCAATCCATCCTAAAACTAAACCCTATATTACACATACCCAAAAATAATCCTATTCTACCTCTACCTCTAAACCAAACCCCAAACTAAACCTACCCCCTTCCCTTTTTTTTCTCCCTAGCATGGGCACCTTGCCCCTCTCCCTCTCTTCCTCTCTACTCTAACATCAAAATCTAAACCACCCCCTAACCCCCTAATCTACCCCCCTCTTCCTAAGCTAAACCCAAAGCACCCTCCCTCCTATCTAACACCCCCATGCGCCACCCCAGCACCCTAGCTACCACTCGCCACCACCTCTCTCTATCTACACCCCCACACGTGCCCAGCACCATGCCCCTTCCCTAGCCTACACCCGAGCCCCCTCTTCCTCTTTACCCTCTCAATCTACCTACCAGCCCCCTTTCTCCAACTCGACTGGCCACCACCTTACCCCAGACCCACAGAAGTCACCCTCTGCCACCTTGCACCCTGCCCTTGCCCAAGACGTGAACAGGACCCAGCGTCACCACAGCTAAGGCGCCCTCACGCAAACCTCATGCCCCCTCGATCTTATCTGCCCCAGCCTTCCCCAGATCCCAAGCAACCCCTGTGCACCTCCTCCTTCCTTCCTCCTCCCCTTGCCCCAGATCGCCATGCCCCCCGTCTAACCCTAAACCCTAGCGGCACCCCCTCCCAGCACCCCTACGCTCCGGAGTGCCCCGAAGGCCGCCAGCAGCACCAAGGACGGCGTCTACCTCCCCTGCCTCGGTGTGAAGCGTGGAACTCCGCTGGAGCTCGCCGGAGAAGCAGCGCCGCCGCCGTGCCCACGATCGCCAACGCCTCGGCCAGTGCCCGCGTCGATCCTCGCCGCCCCGAGCCTCGGCCACACCGTCCGAGCTGGTGAGGCCTCGACTCCCGACATGGTCCGCCCCCTAGTTCTCGTGCCGCCGCCGCCGCCGAACACCGTCGCGCGCCAGGCGTCATGGCTGGCGCCAGCCAAGCGTCAGCCGTAGATCTGCTGCGTCAGAGGCCTGCCCCGCACGCCACCGTCCACCTCCGCGATAGCACCACAGCAAACTTGTAGGCCGAGGTCCCTCTCGCTTTCTTGTTTTTGGTCCATGACGTTTAGAGCATCAGCTGCCGCCAACGTCGAGCAAAACCCGGCCAGCAGCAGCCAGCAGCGCCATTGCTGTCGTTCGACTGCGTGGCCGTTTTGCAAAAAGCACCTCACCGTTTTTCCCGCCTCACGCCACAGACCAGCCAGCCCCACCCACCAGCGACCGTGCGCATCTTGCAGAAAGGCTCCCGGGGTTTGCGTTAATCGAACCCGCGGTCCTCCTCGACGCCACCTGCCGCCGTTCGCCCAACAGGTCATGGATAATCTTGCACGCAGGCCCCTCCTCTTTTAGTTCATCAACCCGCGGTCCGTCTGGCCCCGCTGTCAGCGACTGTTGTAGTTTTGCAAAGAGGTTCCCGCATTTTGCTGGAATGAACCCGCGGTCCAGGACGATCTCAGCCTCTGCCCTGTGGGCCAGAGAGGACCCCTGGCCCACCTGTCAGCGGCTCAGGTTGGGTCAGGCTGAGTAATGAAACGTTTCTGAGCTGGATTTTCAAATTCAAATTATTTTAAATAACTCAAAATGCAAATTCAAATTCAGGTTTTAATAACTTTTGCTTGCTTTATCCAAATTGGGCAAATAATATATGTATTTGATTCAGAAAAATGAGAGGAATGCAAATATGCCATCAGTTTTGTGTTTTGCCCAAGTGAAATTCCAAGTTTGTTTAAATTACAACCTTTGCCACTAGAATTTCAAAATTAAATAACTTTTATTTGGAAAACCCAAATCAAGCAAATGAGTAGTCTAAAATGATCAGCTCGACGAGACCTTTCTGTTTATGCTATCCTTGACTTCAATTGCAGCATGCATCATATAAATATATTGCAAACAACAATTGTTATGACAACAAAACATGACTAAAACCCACTTAATGGATATTATTCTTGTTCCCTACACCTCACCATGCCATGCTACTCTACTTGCCATGTAAATTGTGCATCATTCATCATGGCATGATTGTTTGCTTGTCGCATCTTATTCATATGCTTGTGCTCTATATTTATGTTGGCCTTGTTTGTTTGGTTTTTCTGATAGACACCGAAAGGGTTGTATCAAGAGAACCAGAGCGATACCAGAACCGCCCTTTGCTTCAACAGAGACACCGTGCAAGCACTACCACATGCTTGCATACATACTACCTATTGCCTCTATCTTATTCTTGCATCATTGAGTCGCGATTGCATTAAATTGAATCCCAAGTATGCATAGCCTTTACTTTTAAACCCCACCAAGCTTGTATCCTCCATCCCATGAGCCACTACTATAGGAGTTGTTTGAGCCATGCGAGTCGTAGAACAGCATGTGTAGGGTTTGTGAGAGTCTGTTGGATAACGAGGTACTTAAACAACTTAACCTGAGTAGTTCTGGGATAACTAAAGAAAGTGGCACCGGTGGGCAATATCTGCTATTTGGTTTTTCCTGCTCACTTGTGTCCCGTAAGACCCCGAGTACTTGATTCCTGTTCCTTGATTTATCGCGCTATCCACATCCGGGAGGTATATGGGACCCCCCTGAGCCAGAGCTTGATTCAGTCTTATTTCCTGGGGCCACAAACTAGTTTGAGGTTTTAATTACGATCCTGTACTTATGCCATGCTTTACTGCTTTATTTACGATTGTGCGACAGATAGCACACTGTACTGTTTTGGATAGTGGCACGATTCGCTGTGTCGACACGCCCGCTTGGGGTTCCCGATGCTCACCGTCCCCACGACCTTGAGGCCGTCTCGAGCTTGCCTACTCCGTTATGGATTCTACTTAAGGGTGGCCCCTGAAATATTTCTGAATCTTGTGATTGTTCAGTCGTGAAAGCCTCGTTGGGTTTTGATTTGGTTTTTCCGAGGTTGATCGAGCGTGTGTTGCTATTGGTGCACCCCGGCCGGGTAAAACTTTCTGAAAGCCGTGTCCGCGGTTATGGACGACTTGGAGCACAGTTTCTTGATCATAGACAAGCATAACTAAAGTACCGCTTCTAATTTGACTAAAACAACTTGACTAGTAAATAGTGCAATACTCATGGAATGGTTAATAAAATTGCCAACGGATGGGGGTTGTTCGTCCGCTTCCCTGTTGGTAAGTAGGGAGGAGGATGGATCGGATGAGATTACCATTATAACTGTTGTATTTAAATTCACGGACATCCGTCTATCATTGGTTAGGCGGATGGTTAGCGTTTATCTGTAGAATTGCTAGGGTTTATCTTTTGCTGCAATTGCGTCACCCAGGTTGTGTCCCCTTTAGAGGCATTAAGTCTTGCTGAGTACCCTTAGGGTCTCACACGATAAATTCTTGATTCAGATGAACAGGTACCTTCTCAGGACGGATACTGGGTGGAAGAAGCCGATGATGTGGGCAACGACCGTATGGTGTAGAGATTCCGGGAACGGGGATCCGTGAGACCTGTAGTTGGGATGTGCTTATTTTCTCTGGCATCTTATGCCTATTTGCTTCTTATCCGTACTCGGATCTTGTTTGCCGCTTCGCATGATACTACGATGTGTCTTGTATGAGGAGCTATCCTAAATTATAGATGTATCCATCGGTCATTTGAATCTTGCCGTATGGCGTTGGTATATTCCTTTCTTTCTAGATGGTGTGGCTCGATGTACATTTGTATGGTGGCTTGCGTACATACCCACTTGTGTCGTAGTTGATCCTTCGCTTCGCCGACTCACGCCTGCAGTCCCGTTGAGAGGTTAGCGGTTGGGACGTCTGAAAGGACTACCGGTGAGTGGCTTTTGGGGCCCCGGCCACTATTTCAACCGCTATCTCTCATCCAGCTTGTATCTAGGAGGCGTAGTTCACCGA
Organism: Avena longiglumis; assembly: GCA_030063025.1. Lineage (NCBI taxonomy): Eukaryota > Viridiplantae > Streptophyta > Magnoliopsida > Poales > Poaceae > Avena > Avena longiglumis. The sequence goes on along the minus strand of CP125979.1, from coordinate 241,413,767 downwards.
GGTAGTTACAATTGGTATCGAGCCATCCCGACCTTCGTGGTTTCAATCAGCCAAACGTCGTTGTCGATCTAGCAAATATTTTGAGTAGTTATGTATATTAGGGAAAACAAAAGCGAGTAGGACTGCTTCCATTTTCTTCTTACCCTCCCACCCACCCTTTTCTGGTAAGGAAGTGCAACGTTTTCAATCCTCGTCTCAAAGTTCAAACTAGGATTCACGTGTTCGGGGTTTCCGTAGTACCATAGGATGTTTGTGTGTGTGTGTGTAGTCCCTTGTCTATCTGTTGCATCCAAGTTGTTATCTTATCGCCTTTGGTTATCAATGTTGGTACATTCCATACCGACAGGCTTTTGTAAACCGACGCAATCTATCTTCCTTTGGTATCCGACGCTATCTTGTTTGGGGTGTTCGTTTCCGTAGTACCAATCTTTAGGTTTCGTCGTGAGGAGAAGGGGTTAGGATATGTGTTCAACTTGTTCATGTGCGGAGTAATGATTTGAGTGCGGGATGGAGTCGCGACCATACCACTACTTGTATCATTGCTTTTGTATATTGGATCGGTAGAGTCACTAATCTTGATTCGTTAAGTAATTTTGCGCATCTATTGGTATTTTAATGCCGAAATTTGTGGAAAATTTTTCTTTGATATGTTTGTGTACCACACTCCTTTTCAGTCGTGTGCGATATGCTTAATATCTTTGAGGTGCCATGAACTTTGTTGATATTTTAATATCATCTCAGTAAATTGTATCCTTTAATCTTGGTTAATTCCATCTTGGTACTATTTTGGATTATTATCATCTTCCATTATAATCTTGACTTGAGTTTTACATCAATGAGGATGGCTCCCCACGCCGGATCGAGGAGGACATTCCTCCGTAACTGGGCTCAAGATGTCAAGCATAGCTACTGCTCTGGCAGCCATGCAAGAGAACCAGCTGCGCTTTGAGGAGAGCGTCCGAAGGAACGAGTTCACTCCACTTCCTCCACCTCCCAAGCGTGGTGACATCAAGAGCTTCCTCAAGTTCAGTCCTCGGCAGTTTGACGTGTCTGACCGACCTCTTGATGCTGATGATTGGCTCCGTGAGATCTCAAGGCTGTTGGAGACTGCTGATGTGCCAGAACAGGAATGGGTAAAGTGTGCTACTCACTTGCTCAAGGGAGACGCAGCTCTATGGTGGGAAAACTATTTGAAGGCTAGCTGCACTGGGTTCCAGCCCACTTGGGAGAGGTTCACCACCGCTTTCAAGGAACAGTTCCTCTCAGAGATTGTGATGGAACGGATGAAGGATGCTTTCCTCAACTTGAAGCAGGGCAATGATAACGTCAACACCTACATCAGGAATTTCATGAACTTGTCTCGCTATGGTGGTGATGAGGTATCTGATGACAAGAAAAAGCAGAAGCGATTCAGGCAAGGGCTCAACGCGTCGATCAAGTATGCACTCACGCATGCAAGACCGGCAACCTTCCTGGAACTGCAGCATATGGCACTACAAGAGGAGGCTAGTAGGCAGATGTTCGAGGAGTCCAAGAAACATAGCAGGGATGCATCAAGTTCGGCAGCAATGGCAACTCCTGCTAAGCGGCGTGTCTGGGTTCCTAACACCCCACCGTCGCTCCCGGCTCCACCAAGATCTGCGAGCTTCACGCCAAGGCCATCAAACTTCACCACTGCGGCTCCCAGGGGCTACAACAACCCTTACCCTGGAGCGCCTGGCGGAGTCCCTGGCTTCTCTACTCCACGTCCAGCTGGTGCCTGCTTCACTTGTGGAGGTCCTGGACATTCCCACTGGAACTGTCCAATGAAGAACAAAGCTCTCCCTCAACCCCCGCCAAGATCTGCAACAAGCTCTCCCTCGGTTCGTGCACTACCGCCTCGGGCTCTCAACATCAACACTAAGCCCGGGTCCGCGGTTGTTCGAGCTAACTGCGTCAACGCCTCTAAAGCTGAGCTCGCACCTGGAGTTGTCATGGGTATGCTTTCAGTTAACTCAGTCCCTGCACGAGTTCTCTTTGATTCTGGTGCATCGCATTCTTTTGTGTCTCACAAGTTTGCATATGAGAATGTGTTGAATCTGGATCCTCTCCTTAAGAAGTCGATGGTCTTATCTCCTGGTTCCAACCTCGAGGCTGAGTATATCGACCATGGCAATAAAGTGGAGATTGGTGGTTCTTCATTCTTGGCTTCTTTGATTCTTCTGGGCAACTCTGACATTGATGTCATCTTGGGCATGGATTGGTTGACAGCAAATGCAGATGTGATCGATTGTCTTTGAGCCTCGGATCTCGAAGATCCCTGAAGGCCACATAGTCTTTTCTCCAAGTCGACTCCGGATGTCAGCTCTATTCCTTGGCTGCTCAATGATGATGCCATGGAAGCTATTCGAGGTACCGATTGGTCCGTGAGTTCCGGATGTTTTTCTGAAGAGTTGCCTGTATGCCTCCGGATCGCGAGGTTGAATTCGTGATCGAGCTTGAACTGGAACGCTCCTATCTCCAAGAGGCCATATAAAATGGGTCCTTCTGAGCTGGCTGAACTCAAACGACAACTTGATGAACAAGAGAAGTTGGGTTTCATTCAGCATAGCACTTCTTCTTGGGGTAGTCCAACAATCTTCGTGAAGAAGCGTGACAGAACCGATAGGCTCTGTGTTGACTACCGGGCTCTAAATGCTAAAACCATCAAGAACAAATATCCTCTCCCTCGGATAAATGATCTGTTTGACCAGCTAGCAGGAGCTGTGGTGTTCTCTAAGCTCGATTTGAGAAGTGGTTATCACCAAATCAAAATTCGCAAGGAGGATGTGCCCAAAACAGCTTTCACCACTCGCTATGGCCTGTATGAGTACACGGTCATGTCTTTCGGCCTCACCAACGCACCTGCTACCTTCTCGAGGCTGATGAACTCCGTTTTCATGGAGTACCTGGACAAGTTTGTGGTGGTATATTTGGATGACATTCTCGTCTATTCCAAGTCCAAGGAGGAGCATGAAGAGCACCTGAGGTGTGTCCTGAACAAGCTTCGCGAGAACCGCTTGTATGCCAAGTTCTCCAAGTGTGAGTTCTGGTTGCCTGAAGTAACCTATCTGGGGCATGTTATCTCTGCCAAGGGCATTGCAGTCAACCCGGAAACCGTGAAGACAATAGTTGAATGGCTTCCTCCTGCTAATGTCAAGGAAGTGCGGAGTTTTCTCGGCTAGCTATTGTCGTCGCTTTGTGCGAACTTCTCAAGATAGCAAAGCCTCTTACCGACCTCCTCAAGAAAGGCAAGAAGTACTGTGGACACCGCTTGCCAAGAAAGTTTTGAGACACTCAAAGCGAAGCTCACTTCCACACAGTCTTGGTTCCTCGGATACATCCAAGCCTTTCCAGATCTTCTGCGATGCCTCTTTGCAAGGATTGGGTGCGGTCCTTATGCAAGAGAGACAGTGGTTGCTTATGCCTCTCGTCGCTTGAAGACGCATGAGGTCAACTATCCCACACATGACCTTGAGCTAGCAGCGGTGGTCTTTGCCTTGAAGTGTGGAGGCACTACTTGCTGGGTAACCGCTATGAGATCTTCTCGGACCACAAGAGTTTGAAGTATATCTTCACTCAACCGGATCTCAATCTTGACAAAGGAGATGGATTGAAGCCATCAATGACTTCGATGTGACCATCAACTACACTCCTGGAAAAGCAAATGTCATGGCGGATGCGCTTAGCGTAAAGCTTATGTCAACAACCTCATGGTAGAAGAGCAGACCTCTCTTGTGCGAGGAATTCCGTCGGTGAACACGAAATTGTGGAACAAGGGCATCTCCTGAACCTTCCGCTACTCCTCTCTTGGAAGAACAGATTCGGTCTCGTCGGTGGTGATCCACACACCAAGAAGCTCATCGCTAAGCTTGGCACTCAAGTATGAATCCTTCCATGTTGATGATCGAGCACGCTCTTCTTTGATCACGGATGTTTGTTCCAAACTACCGGGTCGAGAGATCAATTGCTCAAGGAGGCACATGATTCGTCTTTTCTATCCATCCGGCAGCACAAAGATGTATATGGACTTGAAAACACAATCTTGGTGGCACAGGTTGAAAAGGTATTGTGCCAAGTACGTCTCAGAATGTGATGTCTGCCGCAGAGTCAAGGCTGTTCATCAGAAACCATTTGGTCTTCTACAGCCATTGCAACCTCCAGAGTGGAAGTGGGAGAAAGTTGAGATGGACTTCATCACTGGTTTTCCAAGATCGCAGAAGGGCAACAATGCAATTTTTGTTGTCATCGACAGGCTTTCCAAAGTGGCACACTTCTTCCCAGTCAAAGAAACAATTTCTGGACTTCAATTGGCTGAGCTCTATATCAACAGGATTGTCTCTTTGTATGGGGTTCCACTGGAAATCAGTTCAGACCGTGGAAGCATCTTCACCTCAAAGTTCTGGGAGAGTTTCCAAAAAGCTTTGGGAACGAAGTTGAACTTCAGCACTGCTTACCACCCTCAGTCTCAAGGGCAAGTGGAGAGGATCAATCAGATTCTCGAGGACATGCTTAGAGCTTGCGTCATCTCGTTTGGCATGAAGTGGGAAGAATGCCTTCCATATGCTGAATTCTCCTACAACAACAGCTTCCAGAAGAGTCTGAAGATGGCACCATTCGAGGCTCTCTATGGTCGGAAGTGCAGAACTCCGATTGGTTGGTCAGGTGCAGGAGAAAGAATCTGGTTTGGCCCTGACATTGTGACTCAGGCAGAGGAGAAGGTGCATATCATTCGAGAACACGAAGATTGCTCAGAGTCGTCAGAAGAGCAACTATGACAGGAAGCACACAGATATGGTATATGCCCCTGGTGATCTCGTCTACCTTCGTGTCACTCCTATGAGAGGAACACACCGCTTCGGTATCAAAGGAAAGTTGGCTCCTAGATACATCGGTCCTTTCAAGATACGTGATAGAAGAGGAGAAGTTGCTTATGCACTAGAGCTTCCGGAAAAACTCAAAGTCCATGATGTTTTCCACATCTCGCAGCTCAAGAAGTGCTTCAAAGACCCCGGCAAGACCGTGGACCATGAGCTAATCGACCTCCAAGAAGACCTCTCTTATCAGGAACACCCCATCAAAATTCTTGAGACCGCAGAACGAAGGACTCGCAACAAGTCCATCAAATTCTGCAAGGTGCAGTGGTCACACCATTCTGTTGATGAAGCAACATGGGAGCGTGAAGATGAACTCCGTGCCAACCATCCTTCTCTCTTTGTGTCTTCTTCTTCTTCTTCCTAGAATCTCGGGGCGAGATTCCTGTTTAGTGGGGGAGAGTTGTAGCATCCCAGTTGTCTAACCACTGTAATGCTACTAAGTTTAATAATAAGATGGGCCACTTCCAACATATAATTGTTGCATCATCATCATATCATGCTCATGTCATCATGTCCCCTTGCATTGGAGCATCATATAAAACCTTTTCTTGTTTGCTTCTTATCTCATGTGCATGATTAATTGTAGTTGCTTCTTGATATTGTATTTGGTTCTTACTAAATTGTTATATGCCCAAGTTGAGTTGGGGCATCTCTCTTTGACTCCACCACCTTATCTTGCACCACCTTATAATTCCACCATCCAATAATATGGGCTTGGCTTTTATTGAGTTATCCCTAGCCATGTTGTTGGTTGGATCCACTCATATTCTTTTTGCTTGGCCTTTGCCACCTTTTGTGCATGCAAGGAGTAAAGCCACATGGAATCATGTTGTTTTCACAATATATCCACTTGGCATTAATTGTCTTGCATGGGCCATGCAAGTACCCCTTTTTCCTGGATTTGGGTTTTGTTGGAATTCTATATGATTCACTCCTTCCTTGCTTGCTCTTGTTAGGTAGTGTTAAACCCTCCCTCTCTTTTGCCTTTAGCTAGCTACCCATGGCCTATGTACCCACTTGTGCTAATGGGCATGCTAAGCTAAACCCACCCCTTTTTCTTGTCCCTTGCTTGGTTTTGTTGGAATCATGCTTGGGCCAAATAAAAACCCCTTCCCCATCTTTTTAATCACCTTCCCCTATCCTTTCTCTTTCTTTTCCCCTTGATCAAGTATGTTGCAAGTGAAGCATGCATGATCTATGTAAAGCACCTCCTTTTCTTTTCTTACCCCTCTTATCAAGTTTTTCACCACCATGCCATCTCTCTTTTTCTTTCTCTAAACCCTAGAACCATAATTCAATCCATCCTAAAACTAAACCCTATATTACACATACCCAAAAATAATCCTATTCTACCTCTACCTCTAAACCAAACCCCAAACTAAACCTACCCCCTTCCCTTTTTTTTTCTCCCTAGCATGGGCACCTTGCCCCTCTCCCTCTCTTCCTCTCTACTCTAACATCAAAATCTAAACCACCCCCCTAACCCCCTAATCTACCCCCCTCTTCCTAAGCTAAACCCAAAGCACCCTCCCTCCTATCTAACACCCCCATGCGCCACCCCAGCACCCTAGCTACCAGCTCGCCACCACCTCTCTCTATCTACCCCCCCACACGTGCCCAGCACCATGCCCCTTCCCTAGCCTACACCCGAGCCCCCTCTTCCTCTTTACCCTCTCAATCTACCTACCAGCCCCCCCCTTCTCCAACTCGACCTGGGCCACCACCTTACCCTGCACTCCACCTGGAAGTCACCCTCCTGGCCACCTTGCACCCTGGCCCATGCCCAGCACGTGAACAGGACCCCAGCGACGACGTCACCCTGGCTAGCGGCGCCCTCACGCAAACCTCATGCCCCCTCGATCTTATCTGCCCCAGCCTTCCCCCCTGCTTTCCCAGATCCCCAAGCAACCCCCAGGCACCTCCCTCCTTCCTTCCTCCTCCCCTTGCCCCAGATCGCCATGCCCCCCGTCTAACCCTAAACCCTAGCGGCACCCCCTCCCAGCACCCCTACGCTCCGGAGTGCCCCGAGGCCAGGCACCAAGGCGGCGTCACCTCCGCCTCGGTGTGAGCGTGGAACTCCTGGAGCTCGCGGAAGCAGCCGCCGCCGTGCCCACGATCGCCAGAACGCCTCTCGGCCAGCTGCCCGCGTCGATCCTCGCCGTCCCGAGCCTCGGCCACCACACCGTCGAGCTGCTGGTGAGGCCCTCGACTCCCCTGACATGGTCCCGCCTAGTTCTCTGTCGCCGCCACGCCGTGAACACCGTGCGCGCCCGTGCGGCGTCGCTACCGGCGCCAGCAGCGTCGCAGCCGTAGATCTGCCGCGTTCAGAGGCCTGCCCCGCACGCCACCGTCCACCTCCGCGATAGCACCCTGTAGCAAAATTGTAGGACGCGGTCCCCTCTCCGTTTCTTGTTTTTGGTCCCTGGCGGTTAGAGCATCAGCGCCGTCGCCAACGTCGAGCAAAAACCCGGCCAGCCGCAGCAGCCAGCAGCGCCGCGCCGCTGTCGTTCCGACCGCGCGTGGCCGTTTTGCAAAAAGCACCTCACCGTTTTTCCCGCCTCACGCCACAGACCAGCCAGCCCCACCCACCAGCGACCGTGCGCATCTTGCAGAAAGGCTCCCGGGGTTTGCGTTAATCGAACCTTGGGTCCTCCCTCGCGCCACCTGTCCGCCCGTTCGCCAGGTCGTCCATGGATAATCTTGCACGCAGGCCCCTCCTCTTTTAGTTCATCAACCCGCGGTCCGTCTGGCCCCGCTGTCAGCGACTGTTGTAGTTTTGCAAAGAGGTTCCCGCATTTTGCTGGAATGAACCCGCGGTCCAGGACGATCTCAGCCTCTGCCCTGTGGGCCAGAGAGGACCCCTGGCCCACCTGTCAGCGGCTCAGGTTGGGTCAGGCTGAGTAATGAAACGTTTCTGAGCTGGATTTTCAAATTCAAATTATTTTAAATAACTCAAAATGCAAATTCAAATTCAGGTTTTAATAACTTTTGCATGCTTTATCCAAATTGGGCAAATAATATATGTATTTGATTCAGAAAAATGAGAGGAATGCAAATATGCCATCAGTTTTGTGTTTTGCCCAAGTGAAATTCCAAGTTTGTTTAAATTACAACCATTGCCACTAGAATTTCAAAATTAAATAACTTTTATTTGGAAAACCCAAATCAAGCAAATGAGTAGTCTAAAATGATCAGCTCGACGAGACCTTTCTGTTTATGCTATCCTTGACTTCAATTGCAGCATGCATCATATAAATATATTGCAAACAACAATTGTTATGACAACAAAACATGACTAAAACCCACTTAATGGATATTATTCTTGTTCCCTACACCTCACCATGCCATGCTACTCTACTTGCCATGTAAATTGTGCATCATTCATCATGGCATGATTGTTTGCTTGTCGCATCTTATTCATATGCTTGTGCTCTATATTTATGTTGGCCTTGTTTGTTTGGTTTTTCTCGGATAGACACTGAGCAGGGGTTGTATCAAGAGAACCGAGCACTACCAGAACCGTCCTTTGCTTCAACAGAGACACCAGGCAAGCACTACCACATGCTTGCATACATACAGTACCTATTGCCTCTATCTTATTCTTGCATCATTGAGTCGCGATTGCATTAAATTGAATCCCAAGTATGCATAGCCTTTACTTTTAAACCCCACCAAGCTTGTTTCCCTCCATCCCATGAGCCACTACTATAGGAGTTGTTTGAGCCATGCGAGTCGTAGAACAGCATGTGTAGGGTTTGTGAGAGTCTGATGGATAACGAGGTACTTAAACAACTTAACCTGAGTAGTTCTGGGATAACTAAAGAAAGTGGCACCGGTGGGCAATATCTGCTATTTGGTTTTTCCTGCTCACTTGTGTCCCGTAAGACCCCGAGTACTTGATTCCTGTTCCTTGATTTATCGCGCTATCCACATCCGGGAGGTATATGGGACCCCCCTGAGCCAGAGCTTGATTCAGTCTTATTTCTTGGGGCCACAAACTAGTTTGAGGTTTTAATTACGATCCTGTACTTATGCCATGCTTTACTGCTTTATTTACGATTGTGCGACAGATAGCACACTGTACTGTTTTGGATAGTGGCACGATTCCGCGGTGTCGACACGCCCCGTTTGGGGTTCCCAGTCGTTCACAGCCGTCCCCACAGACCTTGAGGCCGTCTCGGAGCTTGCCTACTCCGTTGCGGATTCTACTTAAGGGGTGGCCCCCTGAAATATTTCTGAATCTGGTGATTGTTCAGTCGTGAAAGCCTCGTTGGGTTTTGATTTGGTTTTTCCGAGGTTGATCGAGCGTGTGTTGCTATTGGTGCACCCCGGCCGGGTAAAAACTTTCTGAAAGCCGTGTCCGCGGTTATGGACGACTTGGAGCACAGTTTCTTGATCATAGACAAGCATAACTAAAGTACCGCTTCTAATTTGACTAAAACAACTTGACTAGTAAATAGTGCAATACTCATGGAATGGTTAATAAAATTGCCAACGGATGGGGGTTGTTCGTCCGCTTCCCTGTTGGTAAGTAGGGAGGAGGATGGATCGGATGAGATTACCATTATAACTGTTGTATTTAAATTCCCGGACATCCGTCTATCATTGGTTAGGCGGATGGTTAGCGTTATCTGTAGAATTGCTAGGGTTTATCTTTTCTGCAATTCGTCACCCTGTGTTGTGTCCCCTTTAGAGGCATTAAGTCTTCTGAGTACCCTTAGGGTCTCACACGATAAATTCTTGATTCAGATGAGCAGTACCTTCTCGGGACGGATCTTGGGTGGAAGAAGCCGATGATGTGGGCAACGACCGTATGGTGTAGAGATTCCGGAACGGGATCCGTGAGACCTAGTTGGGATGTGCTTATTTTCTCGGCATCTTATGCCTATTTGCTTCTTATCCGTACTCGGATCTTGTTTGCCGCTTGCATGATACTCGATGTGTCTTTGTATGAGGAGCTATCCTAAATTATAGATGTATCCAGGTCATTTGAATCTTGCCGTATGGCGTTGGTATATTCCTTTCTTTCTAGATGGTGTGGCTCGATGTACATTTGTATGGTGGCTTGCGTACATACCCACTTGTGTCGTAGTTGATCCTTCGCCGACTCGCCGCGTCACAGGTCCCGTTGAGAGGTTAGCGGTTGGGACGTCTGAAAGGACTACCAGTGAGTGGCTTTTGGGGCCCCGCCGTACTATTTCAACCGCTATCTCTCATCCAGGCTTGTATCTAGGAGCGTAGTTCACCGAGGTAGTTACACTACGTCATCACCGAAGTCATCCCAGGTGGCGCCTATCGCCTCAAGCACGTGGAATCTGGAGTCGCATACTCCAACCCATGGAACATCGTGCACCTGCGACGATTCTATCCGTAGCAAACTACCCCCTTTACTTTCAATAAGGCTTTCAGCCAAGACTATTCAGCCGAACAATGTACCTCCTCCATTACGATATAAATAAAGCTAAGTGTCTCGCCCCAAATCTTCAGTTCACTACTTTTGCAACTTTACTACATGCTACAAATGCGCTCGGGGGCTCCCCCCACCTCACGATTTCATCGACTGAGGATCAAACATGTACACCTGAGTAGCTGACAACGTCAGGCAAATGAAAAGGACACGTACTCAATCAAAAGCACTGCGTGCTCACAACAAACAAACCTTTACAACAAAGGGCACCACACGCCTAGCCGAAATATACAAATTTTACATCTATCTCTTTTTACAGGTACTACCTATGTTGAAGAATAACCTGGACACGCTGCTCAAACAAATCTACGACCTGTTAACATCGCCTTCTTACTGCGTAATGCGGACGCATGTCCCACTCACCGCCATCAGGGCGAAGAGGTGGCCCAGCGGCCACAGCAGCCAAATCCACGTCAGGCCGGTGCAGCCTCACAAGAGACAATGCAGCCTTCACTCCTGTGACGAGCTATTGCCGCACCAACTCCTTGACATGGCTCACGTTCCGAAACTTCGACAGAAGACCCGCAAGGCTCGTCGGTACGGCATCCAAAGGAAACATGACGTGCAGCACCGAGGAAAGCGATGTTTGCACCTGGCAGAGCACCCGCGAAACTTGATGCACACGATCCTGCACCGTCGCTAGAGCCATGGCGCGATCGCGATCCATCCAAAAGAAGCCGCCGACCTCCATGTCCTGTTGAGTCAAGCAATTGACCCGAACAACGACACGCTCCTTTTCTTCCCTCGGAGCAAGATTCGCACCTGCGACAATCACACAAAACAAGAGTAAGGCCAGCAGGCTCATCCGAAGAACTGAGCTACAGCTCGAACCAAAGAACAACTTACATTGCAGCTGCTCGGACAGCCGAACCAGCTCCGCCATCAAGTACTCCTCTCTGGCTGCACCACAATCCGCCTTGGACTTCCAAACGTCGGCATGACCGCGTAACCCGAGCAACTCCCTCTCCAGACTACGCACACGATCCCGAAGGAAAGTGAGCTGCGAGGAATCATCCAAATATGGTCGCAACGACATTGCGGATGGGGTGTCAACAGGGTCAGCACCCGAGGGAACCTAGAGCAGAAGAAAAAGAAAGGGACAAACACATTTCAGACAATGATAGAGCACAACTCAGAAGAATTCATTAAACATATAAGGCCACTACGTGGCACAAGGATGGTGTTCTTCAGGATATTTACAACAAAAGTAGACTATAAACTAACCTACGTCTACAAACGCCTAAGATGCGGCACCCTGAGTCGCCTCGGAGCCAGACTGCTTAGCTTTGGCCCCGCCCTGCTGCCGCAGTGCATACTCAGACAACAAATCAATGAGCTTGGGCCCATATCGCTTGCAGCGAGCAGAGTAGGCAGCAAAGGCTACCTCAGATCCATCCGTAGTCGTCGGCATCCGAGAGGTAATCTGGGGCAGATCCAGCTCCGCTCCAGCCGCCAAGGCCATCGCCAGCCCGACGGACGCGCCGATGCCCTTCTGCTTGCGCTTGTACGCTGCAGGCGCTTCGGCTGACAGAGCCTCCGCCAGAGCATCCACATCATCAAGGGTGCGCCCTTCGGGACAAGCTCCTTGTAGAAGCGACCAAGGACCTCTTTCGCCTTGGCAAGGGAGCCGACGACGGTGCTGCAGCGGTCTTCGACCGCCACAGTAGCATCATCTAGAGCACTTCCGTGCTCTAGAGCACCGCGGTCGAACTCGATGCCTGCGGCATCTGAGACAAAAAATATGAAGGAAGACATGAAGAAAAGCAGCACAGAAGAAGACACGAAGAAAAAGAAACAAGTACAAAACTAGCACTCACCCGAAATAGCCTTGGCAGCAGCCATGAGCTTCGCCGCCACCTCTCTTTCACGAGCAGCCGCAACGGTGGCCAGCTGCTCGTCACGATCTGCGGCCTCCTGCTGCAGACGCTCCTTCGCTTCGGCTGCCTTAGTCAGCTCTAGCTCAAGGCATTCTTTCGTGCCAACGGCGGCTTCGGGCTTCTGCTCCGATTGACCAATGCTCTTCTTGAGAGCGTCAACCGCACGGAGAGAATTGTTATGCTCCTCTGCATTCAAGACAAACAAGTGTCAAAGAACAGGACCAGGATAAATAAGAGAGGCGCTAAAAGGCAGATAGATACCTTGAAGCTGCCGAAGGTCCGCTTCCAGCGCCAAGCGCTCCTGCACCAGCCGCTTGGCCTCCTGCACAAAAGGCTAAAGAAAAATAAATTGCAGTAAGAGAAGGACTTAGGGGCTACGCCCAACACAAAGGAGTAAAAACAACATTCGCACACGAAGACACTCGGGGGCTCCCCCCGTGGCATAAAGCAGAAAAACTTTCATGCTCCGATGGCGACTCCGAAGGACCGCTTGCGAAATTCTGAGGCGCAACCACCTGCACCTCCTGCAATGGAGGATCCGAAGCCGCGCCACCCGAAGTCGCCACCGTCTGAGGCGGAGGAGACGCAATTTTCGACTCCCCCATTATCTCTCGCCCACCATCACTGGAGGAGTCGTGGGAGGAGTGCTCAACATCTGAATCAATCAAAGACAAGTGCAAAAATCATGAAGAAACAAGGATAATAGTACAACAAGCAACTTACGAGCCCAATGAGCTCAGGTCTAAGACAGGAGGAGTCCTTCGGGCCCTCTTCTCCTCTTTCTTCTCTTCCTTCTTCTCCTCCTTCTTTTCTTCCTTCTTCCGCTTCCATTTGTGCGGCCGCCACTTACAGGAATGGCAGGAAGGGGAGAGGAAGAACCCCCATGACCATCACTATGACGCTCAAGGCCCAGAGGGTTTCTGGGAGTCGGAGGATTCGATGCATCCGAAGACTCGCTGGAGCTCCGTGATCGCTTGCGCGTATGGTCCGCACTCGACTTGTCGGCATCGTCCGCTGGAGATCGCGCGGACGGTAGCTCGGACACGGACTCAACTACTTCATTATCCGGGGCATTCGGATACTTTTCGGGCAATGGCGGTACCATGCCCGGCACTTTGAAGCTCTACAAAATTAGAAGGAACTTTGTTAGCAAACAAAGGAAATAAATACACAGCCGACAAAAAAGCACTACGTGCACAAATCTACACCTGCGGTACGGCCAACATCGAAGAAAATGGAGGAGTTAGCGACTTCCCCGGTATTTTTTCTCCGGCCTTGAACTTCAGCAGCGCACGAAGGGCCCTGTCAAGATCTCCCTCGGAGATTTTCTCAGTCGAAACCCTCGCCGGATCATGGCGCCCAGAATAAAGAAACATCGGATGCGCCCTCGCTTGGAGAGGCTGCACCCGACGCTCAAGAAACGTTCGGATGATGTCCACACCATTCACCTCTTTCTCCGGAATCAGCTGGAGATCCTCCACCCGACGGTAAAGGGCCTCTATCTCCGCCACCTCACCGTCCAAGATTTGGTTTTTCCAAGACCTTTTCTTCTCAATCATTTGGGAGGGGTCAAAGGGAACAAGACCAAAATCTTGCCCGGGCACTACGGAGTCGCGGATATAAAACCATCGCCTCCGCCAGTACTGGACAAATTCGGACATGGAAAAAGAAAAGAAGAGAAGATTGGGACTAAGGGAGATGATGCAACCCCCAATGGGATAAACACCATCCGAACCAGACTGCCTCTTCACGGAATAGAGCTTCCGGAAGAGGCCAAAGTGCGGCTCAATGCCAAGCCAGCACTCGCAAAAAGTGATAAAACAAGCAATGTGGAGAAGAGAATTGGGAGACAGATGATGAAGCTGAATCCCATAGAAGAAGAGCAGTCCACGGAGGAAGTCGTGGACTGGAAAAGAAAACCCACGCAAAACGAAGGCGAGAAACATAACCCGATACCCAGATGGGGGACGGGGGATTACCTCATTGCCGGGGAGTTTGACGGCCTCCCTATCTTGCGGGATCAGGCCCCGCTCGCGAAGCTTGCGGAGATCGCTCTCCCGCGTCTCTGATCGCCGCCAGCCACCATCGGTGACGCGAGTAGCGGCGGTGCCCTTCTTTCCTCCGGCGGCGCTGGTCCCAACCGCAGATGAAGATTTCTTTGGTTTCCCCATTGCGCTACGGCGGCGCCGGCGGTGAAAACGCAGAAAGAACGACGGAAATGTGGAAGGAAATCCCAGCGCGAAGCAAGAATCGCTCGAGCACAAGGAGGCAGTGAACACAAGAACTGGTGCGGTGAAAACAAACCGCGGTTTCCCCCAATGATTATAACAGCGAAGACGACGCATGGCAGCCGTCCATCCAGAAGACCTAACGCCAACGGCAGATCTGACCGTACACGTGTCAACATCACAACGAACCGTCGTTACCACGCCGTCCACTACGCGCGGAAATCAAGGAGACGCCGTAATTATCTCCACGCCGCGCGTGACCGGTCAATTCAAAGTCAGCAAGTGGGACCCACGTTCGTCCAGTCAAGTCATCTCTGGCGTAGCAGACGCTTGAGGTCATTGATCGTCAGCACTGATGTCATCAAAAGCTATAATAGCACCAACTACAATTCTTCGGCTCCACAGCTAAGAGTACTCACTAGAATCTTCGATTCGACTAAATACTCGGGGGCTACTCCTATCAGGAGCGCTGGCCGCGCACCCGGAAGATGAATAACGACAAAGTATTTCTTCGAGTCCTACGTCGAGTCTACGACTCCACTACGGACTCGGTGGATACTCCCATAGGGAGGATGGATTTAAGCATCCAAATTTTTTTGAGTCCTACGGACTTAACAACTGAACAATGCTTGAACTAAAAGTCTCTGCTCGAGTCTACGACTCGAACAGACACTCGGGGGCTACTCCCATAGGGAGCGCTGGTCGCGCACCCTATGAATTCTTCGACTGTGATCTTTCGGATCAGCACGCAAAGGCTTCTTGGCAACTCTGCCTCAACAAAACGCTGAGTGACCTATAAATCTTCTTGGCCACCCGAAGCACCTCCGTGGTGACAAATGTTCGGATGCTGCATTTGCGGCGCAAGATAAGACCTGTAGATATCATCTGATGGCCTGGCAACGTACATGACTACGCTCTGCTAGTATAAATCCATGCCAATAGGCGTGATTAAAAATCCCGACGGACGCGTTGGGTACATTAATTGAAATCACTGGAATTCCACTCCTGTAAGACCTCCGCGGCCTGAGTCGAATTACGCCAGCATATATTCCAGGTCCGAGTTGAGGGACTCGAACCTGAAGAAGATCGTGTTGTTTTGTCCTAAGACAATTAACTGAGCCTGATCCGTCGGGTGAGTCAGGCACACGCGTCAACAATCCCTACATACATATACTATTAATATATAGTTGCATCCGAAGGATGGAAGAGTCCTCAGCCGAATCTACGATTCGACTGATCACTCGGGGGCTACTGACATGGTTATACCTTACGGATACGTGACTTCAGCATACCTGGTCCAGCCCAAGGAAGGCCCACAGCAGACATACGCTGGCACATGAAGATTTTCGGGTGGCCAAGGCCCATGACGCCTTCGGATCCTTGGAGAACAAGACTAGCATAGATAGGAAATTCAAAGGGGTAAAACCCTAGAACTTGTAACCGACTAGGACTATGCCCGGTACCTGCCTAAGTCTATATAAAGGCTAGGAGGGCACGTCCTAGATCTCTCGACTCATACTCTCGCATACGCACCTCACGCCAGATCGAATCTGCGCACCCTGTAACCTTCGTCTACCAAATCAAGAGCGGCATAAGCGGAGTAGGGTTTTCCCTCCGGGGGCCTGAACCTGGGTAAATCTCGTGTCCCCTGGTTGCTTGTCTGTTAACCGTTCCACGATCTCCAGCATCCCCATCTTCTCCAAAACCCAAGTCCATAACAATGGGCATTGACGAGATTAAACCTCATCACATGTTATGGTTGTATTCTTTGATTGTTAAACAATATGGTTCTTTGGTATTGGATACCGAATTGGTTGCTGTGAAATGACATATAGGACAACACAATTCATGAAATGCAATGGCCTAAGTAACCAGCAAGAGAATATATGATGATGTTCATCGAAAACAAACAAAGTGTTGTTGTGTTTCTTGTTAACATCAAAGCTTACCTACAAGATTTGTTTCAATAATTGTTATTTCGATCAGGTATTATGAGAACAAAAGGTTGTTTGAATAATTACCGTATTCCATATAAGATGGATGGTTTACAAGTCTGGTTGGAGAAATCATGTCCATAAAACTAATGCTAAAAATGTTGAAAGACAAATGATTGAAAGATGACTTAAGAAGTGACATCACCGTTTAAATTATATTGGAAAGAAAACATGTAGAAACTCCATGTTGATGAAATTTTGGAGTCTTTTGATTTTTGATCAAATGACGCTTGTGATACTTTCCAGGAGATAATTGAAACTTCATTCAAAGGCGAAAGAAGAATGAACGACTAACTTATTGGCATTTTTACATATTGATGTGTGTAGTCCATTATGTGTAGTCGTGAGCGATGGATTTCAACTTCATATGCTTTCTCTGGAAATTTGAGTGAATATATGTGTATATGTACTTAATGAGGAAGATGTGTGAAATATTTGAAAATGTTCAAATACTTTCAAGATGAAGTGGAAAATCATTGTAACAAGAAAATAAAGAGATTATGATTGGAGCATAAAGGAAGATATTTGAGTTACAAGTTTAGCATAACACCTAAGATTTAAGGAATCGTTCCATGTATTTGCATTTCCCGAAAGACCATAGGAGTATGGAATGGTCGATATATGTAATGAAACCTTGTTTGACATGGTGAGATCAAAGGTGTCAGTTATAAAACTGCATTATATTTTAAAGATTAAAGCTTTAGTGACTACCTCTTTTACACTGAAAGCGCACCATCGTGATCCGTTGAAATGACACCATATAATTTATGGTTTGGGATAAAACCCAAGTTGTCCTTTCTTAAATTTTGGTATGCTAGGCATAAGTAAAATGTTTACAACAAAAGTCGGATGAGCATATCTTTGTATGTTATTTCGAATAACCGTTGGGAGTTCCTCCATAACACCGAAGACAAAAGTGTTTATCGCTTAGAACGTCAAGTTTATTTAGAAGGAATTTTCCGTGAAAAGTTAAATGGGAGGACAATAGAACTTTGATAAGGTTATTGAACCTTAGATATATGTGCTAAGTTGCGCAGCGCTGAAAAGTGTCCCGGAGGCGGCAACAATGCTCATGGCTCACGTGTCTCAAAGGTTATGGTCATGGAGGTCTAAGTTCTTGTTGAACCAAGTAGGTCGGGTAAACAATCAAATGCAAAGATTTGAGAGTAAATCATTGTTGTTTGAGAATGATGAACCGACTATATGCAAAGAAGCAATGATGGTCCCTAACTCCGTAAAATGGCTTGAAGCCATAATATCCGTAATAGTTCCATACACGAGAAATCAAGTTTTCGAACTTGGAATACCCTTTGGAAAGGTGTAAAACCTTACAGTCGTATTTGGATCTATAAAGAAATAGACATGGATGTTTCACATCTATGAAATAGTCGACATGTTGGGAAAGAGTTTACGACAAGTTGATTATGACAAGATTTGATCTTTCATAGCGATATTTAGTCTGGACGGATTAATGAAGCAACCACTACATATAATTTTGGTATATGGTAGTTGAACAAACAAAACAAAGTTCTTCTAATAGAATGGTTACCTAGGACATGTACATGACACGATCCAAAGGGTTTTGTTAATTGAAAGGATGCTAAGAGCGCATGCAAACTCCAATGGTTGAAGTAAGCATCTTGGAGTTGGAATCTTCACCATGATGAAACTATTAAAAGAGTTTAGTTTCATCGGAGACGATGAAGATTCTTCCATTTGCAAGAAATTAAGTAGGAGTGCTAATAAATATTTCTAATACATTATGTGAAAGACATATTGTTGACTGGAAATGATGTATCTTTTATTGACACATGTTAAGAATTTCATTTCGATGAAAGACTCAGGCAAAATCCGAATACTAGGTATCAATGTTTATATGGATAGATTGATACACTAATATGGTTGTGCCAAAAATACATAAATGAGATATTGAAAGAGTTCAATATAGAAATAACAAGAAAGGTTCTTGTCGCACAGGAATGATTGAATCAAGATTCAAGTGTATTGACACTTGGTAAGTGAAACGAGATTCAAGTGTTTTGATACTTGGTGAGTGAAATCACAAGAATATTTTTGATTAATCATACTATGATATGTACACATCCAGATATGTCCTATGCTCTAAATGTTATGAGAATATAGTAGAATGACTCATAAGATCATGATTGGACAATAGTAAGGATATTATTATGATCTTTGGAAGAACTAAGAATATGTTATTTATGTAGAGGTGAAAAATAGTTAAATATTTCATTGTAAGGTGTTACATTGATATTAGTTTTGTCACAAGATACAAATTAAGTTTATCTCAATTTAAACTATGGGTGGCACAATGTAATGGAAAGAAAGCTACATAACAGGTTTGGATGAGTTCCAAAGTTAAGACATTGTGATGGATACTATAACAAAAGGCTAAGTATATGACTTCTATTGTAGCAGCAAAATAGGGCATTTGTCTCAAGTAGTTTTTTATCAAACTAGATGTGGTTCACAGCGGGATAGCACTATGAAGATATATTGTACGACAATTGTACCAACATGATTTAACCCCAAGGAACTAAAGGTATCATCAAAGGACCAAAGTTACATAATTCCATCTCATTGGAGAATGAGTGATGCGTAGAGACGCAAAGGCATGCAAATACACACGGACCTAGAAGTGTCAGATCCGAAGATTAATTTTACCACTAGAAATCGTGTATATAGAACACCAGAAATCCATAGGTGTTGAATGCACAAAGTTTTTCAAACTAGATTATTTACTCTAGTGCAAGTGGAAGACTGTTGGAGATATGCCCAAGAGGCAATATTAAAGTGGGTATTATTATATCTTTGTGTTTAGGGTTTAGGGTATAATTGTATTAATAGGAAACATTAATACTTGTGTGTTTTGTAAACATAAAAGAGTCCCTAGTAAGCCTCTTGTTAAACTAGCTTGTTGATTAATAGATGATCCTGGTTTCATGATCATGGACATTGGATGTTATTAATAACAAGATCATATCATTGGGAGAATGATGTGATGGACACACACCCATAGTAAGCATAGAATAAGATCAAGTCATTAAGTTTGTTTTGCTACAAGCTTTCAAATACATAGTAACCTAATCCTTCGACCATGAGATCATGTTAATGATCATCACCGGATGAGTGCTTTTATAACATCAAACGCCACTTCCGTAACTGGGTGGTTATAAAGGTGGCATTGGGTATTCTGAAAGTATGTGTTGAAGCGCATGGATCAAGAGTGGGATTTGTCCATCCAAATGATAGATAGATATATTATGGGCCCTCTCGGTGGAATGTCATCCAATTGGCTTGCAAGCATGTCACTGGGTCACAAGGAATTTCATATCACGGAACGAGTAAATAGTACTTACCGGTAACGAGGTTGAACTAGGTATGGAGATACCGACGATCGAACCTCGGATAAGTAAAGTATCGTGCAACAAAGGGAATCAGTATCATATGTGAATGGTTCATTCGATCACGAAGTCATCGTTGAATATGTAGGAGCCATTATGGATCTCTAGATCCTGCTATTGGTTATTGACCGGAGAGGTGTATCCATCATGTCTGCATAGTTCGCGAACCGTAGGGTGTCACACTTAAGGTTCGATGTTGTTTAAGTAGATATGGAATATGAGTTGGAGACCGAATGTTGTTCGGAGTCTCGGATTTGATCCATGACATCACGAGGAGATTTCCAATGGTCCGGAGAATAAGATTCATATAAGGAAAGTCATTTTCCGGGGTTCGGAAATATTTTTGGTGTTTTGACCAGAAGTTTTTAGAAGGTTCTAGAAGGGGACCACCAGTGGGCCCACCACCCCGGGAGGGACCATATGGGTTGAGAGTATGCTGCGGGGGCCTTGGGCCAGCCGCACCATGACCCAAAGGGTCAAACCAGCCAGCCAAAGGAATTGGGGCCAAACCCTAGTTTGGTAAGAAGGGAAACTTGAGGGGGGGGGTCCCCTCTTTCCCCTTGTGGCCGAGTTGGGGGGCTCGGCAAGGGCTGGGAACCCCTTGGCCGCAGCCCCCCACCTATATAAAGAGGGGCGGGGGCGCACCCCCTTGCCCTCTTGTCCCAGGCACCACCAACCCTAGCCGCCACCTCCTCCCTCCTCCATCTTCCTGCCATGGCTTAGGCGAAGCTTTGAAGGGATTTCTCCTCCACCACCACCACCACGGCGTCGTGCTGCTAGGATTCCGAGGGGATCTACTACCTCTGCTGCCCGCTGGAACAGGGAGAGGAAGGTCTTCATCGACTCCGTACGTGTGACCGAGTGCGAAAGCGCTGCCGGAACGCAGCGTCGAAAGGATCGTCATCGCGATCTTGAGATCGGCAAGTGATCGACTACATCAACCATGAGAATCCGATATCATTAAATGCTTTGGATCTACGAGGGTTAGTTCTCTTCTATCTCATTGCACCGATCTCGTAGATCAGATCTTGGCTTTGCCATAGATTGGATCTTGGTTTTATGTGTTCTTGTGATAGAAATTTTTGTTTTCCATGCAACGAACCCTACACAAACTCGTGCTTATATTTAGGGAAGAATCCCCCTTTAAATAGGTACTCCGAAATTCAAACTGTTATGTGTAAAAACCCTTGGGAGAAGTAATTCTGCTCATTTGGAGTTGTACTACTAGGAAAAGTACTCATAAAAAATGAGTAAATAACATAAGTTTTAAGCTCTGGTCCGATAGTAGGGGAGGTAATACTGGCCTAGAGGACCTAGAACTCCTGATCCTCGAAACATGCTCTGAGAAAACTGCAAGAATTTTGGCATCTAGATTGATTTTGTATCTAGAAAACTGCAAGAATTTTTGCATCCTGAACTTGGGCTCATTTAAAAGAGAACAAGAAGTTACAAAAATTCATTCGGAGAAACATAATAGTTAAAGAAATATCTACCATTAAATCCTCCAAAATAAAAAAACACAACAAGTTTTTCAGCTGAAATCCATTTTTGATAAACTTATTTTGTTAGAACATCTCTAGCATTGTATCCGGCAGTACCGCGAAACACGTTTACAGTGAACCGCAAGTGGTGTTTGCGGTGAGAAAAAAGTCTGGGGCAAAGCTAAAATGTACCGCAAAACTAAATATTTCTTTTTTACGGGTCAGGTATGCCGTATCTGTTCCGCTCCTTCGCGTGTACCGCAAAACAATTTTCACCGCAAAGCACATAAATTGGTGGTTTAACGAGAATTAGAACAGAATTCATAGTCCATACATATTGTAATTCAACATAATTCATAGTACTACCAAACGATTAAGTAACCCTAATCAATGATCTCACTTCCGCTTTCATGTTCTGCGCCGCCACCCTCTTCTGCGCCGCTACCCTCTTCCGTGCCTCTGTCCTCTTGCGCGCCACCGACCTCTTCCGTGCCTCTGTCCTCTTCCGTGACGCCATCGCTCCCGCTGTCAGAAATCTTGATGATTCCCGTGCGGTCCGCCTTCCTCCAGAACTCTTCCTGGAGCGCGTCCTCGATTGCAGTGTAGATCATGCATCCACGAACTGCCTGCCCAGAATCGCGCCCTCCCTTTGGGGTTGCGGAGTTCAGGGTGAAGCTGGTGCCTGCAATCAAGGCAATCAAGGCAGAGGGCAAGCATCATCGCCCTTTCTTGAATCTCTTCCGCCAGTAAGAGCTCGTCGACGCGTAATGAGCCATTGCCCTCTTCTATTCCATAAGTTGGCGGCACCTCTCCTCGAACTAGCGATCCAACTCGGCGCAGCGCGGTACCGGCGCCACCGGCACCCCGTAGTAGTTGACGTCGAAGCCGACTGGAAGCCTCGCGCGAGGCGGCGCGAGGATGTCGTGGTGCATGAACATCAAGACCTCGTAGTAATTCAGATTAGGCCTCGGCATGGCTGCGGGGAGAGAGAGTGATAGTATGGAGGAGAGCGGGAACGAGCGGAGTGGAAGCAGTCGGCGACGGCAGATTAGCGATGATGGCGGCTGAGCGGGAACAGGCGGAGGGGAAATTTCCTTCGCGCCAAAAGAAGAGTGAGGATGCGGGGAACCACATCTGCATCCCTCAGAACAGTATATATGCGGGAAGGAAGCAACGATATGCGGGGAACCACACAAAAAATTCGGATGCGGTACGTGTTAGGGTATCTGGAATGGCCATTTTCCCGCCTCGTACCACAAACGAGCGGTTATTTTGCGGTACCGCACCAGATGCGGTATTTTCTAGAAATGCTCTTATGAGGATAACCACAAGCTATAAACCTAAAATGGATAAGACCCAGATAACAACAAGAGATATTATGCATGGGATGTAAATGTTTGAGCTCTCTATGAATAATTTGATTAAGCTACTCACTTTGAGAGCTCATCTTGATAGTACGACTATAGGTCCTATATTATCAATCATATAACCCATTCTTTGAACTAACAGCATGAGACCGGTGAAAGAGAAAACAAACAAATGGTATACTAGCATTGCCCATGGACATAACCTTCAAGTATAACTCAATGTGAACATTAGTCCATAGTTATTGTCACTAATTACCAAAATCACACATATAGAGATGCACATGCTCTTTCAACAGGAACTAACCAATTTTGATCCATGACGAAGAGTTTAGTTAGGCCATACTAAAAATCTATATGCTTACTAGTTTATTGTACAAGAAATTGTACTCCTAACTAGAGCACATGTATACCCAAGATGGTAATAAGTTAGCGCAATGTAGGCAAGCATATCAAATAATTAAACTGTACTGATCCGTAATAGAATCCATATCTTTACAGGAGTTGGTGATTACATATATATAAACATTGATATTGTATATCAACTTATCAAGCAAAGAATGCAAATATAGTCAACTTGTTATAACTTGTAAAATCATTAAAGAATCATGTCTTTAGTACAGTTCAACTTATGGTCTAGAAGTTTTAATGAATATGATTACCTAATTAAGATATTTGTTAAGTCATAGCGTTTAGAAATCTTTACCATAATGATATATACACTATATCTAGAGAACCAAATCTTGATCAAACCTATATTGCCTAAAGGGTACAAATCTTCTCATGGAAGGACGAGTACGCGTTTGAGTACATGCAACTACTAAAAAATATTTTAGTAAGGAACTTTGCCATTGAATACGCTTCAAACTTAGACAAAGCAAGTTTGATTGAAGGCATACATCACAATTATAAATAAAGAAAGTACAACTAACATTTAAAAAACAATATGTTGTGCGGTATACTATGCCAAATAAATAATGATAGAAATTATACTCGTTAGAATTCTAGCATTTAATGTTTTATAAAAGGTATAAAATTCTAGTACAAATCATAATTATTTTAGTATAATAGAGAATTAGTTAAATTATCAAAAGTGATTTTTAGCTCTAATTTAAGTTGAAATGCGAGAGATGGGGAAGTGTGAAGACCAAGAGATGAATTTGAAAAGAGTTACGACTCTAATTTAAGTTGCATCTTTAATTTTTTCAAGACTGAAATCACTATTCATGAAGTAACACATTACTCTCGTGGTGAATGAATGGACCTAAAACAATAAACATATAAATTATCACTTACCGCGGTGGCGGAGCCAGGATTACAAGAAGCCCTGGGCCAAAAAAACTAAGTCTAAAAAACAACTTGAAAATCTTATGTAATCAACATTTTTGGTACAAGCAAAAAGGAACATATAATTTCAACTCAATTATTAAGGATCCAATACAATATATCGTATAAGACACGACAATTTTTTTAGAAAGAGCCGTACAAGCACTAGTGCAGATGGGGGCCTTTAACACCGGCTCATAAGGCCCTCTAACAGTGGTTCTGAAACCGCTGTTGGGGGTTCAGTGTTAGAGCCCCTCCCCCTTTAACAGCGGTTCTTATACGAACCGGTGTTAAAGGGTGGCGCACGTGGGGCTGCCGCAGCGCTCAGCCCCCCTCCCCTTTAACACCGGTTCGTAACATGAACCGGTGTTAAAGGTTCTGTGCCGCGGCAGGAAAAAGAGATAAATCTCTGCCGTAGTTCTCGCCGCAGAAAACGCCTAAATCTTCGCCAGCAGAGTTCTCCGTCAGATAACGGCCTAAATCTCGCCACAAGAGTTCTGCCCTGCTCGTTAGGCGTATTTCATGGGGCGGGGGACGGGAGGGGAATCGATCGGGAGCGGTATACACATACATCATCGTCGGTACATATGAGTACATGAATAATTAAGCAATTATTATTATACACAAACATCGTTATTGTGTGGTATTCTCCGTAAACGTTGAAGCATCAAGTACAAGACAAACACGTTCAAGCATATATATACAACGTTCATTTTGGTGGATACCTAAAGAGTTCTCCGCCAGGCGTGACGACCCCATCAAATATGAACCCCGCCAATTCCTCTTGAATGGCTCGTATGCGGTTAAATGGTAGGAGTTGGTCCTGCATCCGTTCGATCTGAATATATATGAAGAATGGGGTCAATATATATATATATATATAAGAATAAAACTCAACACAATTGATGGTAATAAAATAATGTTGTGTACTTTGTTTACTTACTCTAAGTTGTTCTAGTGCGGCTTGACCCGTCGCACATATCGTGTTGCGAATGAACTCACAAACATAGTACCTATATAAGTTATGTCGGGTCCCTGATGCGCGCACTTTACGAGAATAGAGAGTTCAATCAAAATAATAATCAGTAAAGCATGATATAAAGGAATTGGAAGCAGAATCAAAGAGATACGCAGACCTAGCTAGCTAGTATTACTTATATTTTGGTCTACAAATTTTAGTTATTCTGACCATTCACCCACGGCTCTGCACGTGAACCTTTTCCAAACCATGTCCGGCAAAGAAAATGGATAAAGGAGTAATTAATTACTTGTTGTCACGAAAGTTGTCGATCTAGTGCGATAATATGATTGAAATTACCTCTGAAGCATCTCTTTAAAGTCTGCCCATAGCTCTTGGTCTTTTCGTAACGAGTCCATGACAAGGACTTTTCCTGAGTCAGATTGAATGACTAGAAGTGGAACCTACGCACGCATAACTCATCATCAGTTAAACTTAACATCGAGTAAGCCGAAACAGAATGTGTACAAGAGAGGGTAACAGTACTCACGAGAAGTTGTAAGTCAATAGTATTTCCCTTTTGGTTTGTTGTCTCAGTAAAGACCTTAGCAAGAAATCTTCTGTTTGCCCGGGTTTGTCTCTTACCACTTGTTCATGAACTCTATTTGGGTCAACGAAACCAATGTCAAAAGGGTCTCCTTTCATGCATTCCATAACCTTTTTCCTGCATAATAGTATATATATACATATATGGTGAGCATATATATATACATGCAATTAATTAATTGAATGAGATGAGATAAAAATTAAAGAAATAGTACTTACACACAATAAAGGCTGATGGCAGCTTTGTCGAGTTCCTTCTGATTGAATAGAAAATGCAAGTCTTGAATGTTGAAGCTGATCTCGTCGTCTCCGCACAAGAAAATCTGATCTCTTATATGCGCCGTGATCCATTCTTCCTTTCTCGTCTTGCAGAAATCAAGGTACCACTTGTGCAATCTTCGCATCTTTGTTGGTAGATTCTTGAGCTCCTCTTTCTTGACGAGATTCTTCCCATACTTCCATGGCTGTATGGGGTTGGCATCGTCTTTGGGCAAGTTGTCTCCCATGATGTTCAAGTATGCAATGTAAGTCATCCCCATCTCATTAGCCTTTCTTTGTAGCTCTTCCTCGTAATCATTTACGGGAGGAGCGTCCCATGTGTCGAACACTTGGAGCGGGGCACATGATTGGTTTTCCTGCTCTCCGAGCATGGGAACTGTTTCGGGTGCCGTGACGACTACTTTCAGTCTCCCTTTGCATCCCCTTCAAAATCTGGCGCTCGTAGTCCGGCACAAGTGGGGTTTCAGGTTTCAAAAGATTATTGTAAAACTTCTCCACCACCGCCGGATCTAGTTTCTCCTTTGGCTCGGCCCGTCTAGGTGCAAAGAATTTCTTGACCTCTTCTGCCGAGATCCTATTGGTCTCCTCGTCGCTGCGATTCCACGGTAAAACCGGCAATGGCTTGGCGGAAAGCTGCGAGACGTAGTTTCTTGAACTCTTTGGCGTACGGTTTCCTGCGGATTTCTTCGTGGCAGTGCTAGTGATGCTCTTCGTGGCAGTGCTCTTTCGCTTACGCTGAGGAGAAGGCTAAAGCGCCGGAGATGGCTGACGCGCAGGAGATGGCTGACGCGCCGGAGATGGCTGCCGCGCAGAAGATGGCTGAAGCGCCGGAGACGACATGGGAGTATTCTGATGACTTGGATACTGGTGGCTCAGATCGGCCGACGCGAGGCAGAGAAGTGCCAGTGGCCTCCAATTTGGAAGCATGATGTGTTCCTTCTTCCAAAGAATGGTTGTTTTCACTGCAAATTTGAGTTGAGTTTCCCCTTCACCTGTAGCATGGTCAAGCTGTGCTTCCTCATATTCCTTCACAACCTCATCCACCCCGACAATAGCATAGCCATCTGAAATCGGTCGGCAGTGGTAAGTTCCACCAGCTACAGGACGTAAGGCATAGCCGACCACCACCTTAATGGATAAGCCCATTAATCTCACATGCAGCTCGGCGTGTTCGCTCTCCATGATCTCATCCACGGGGTATCGAGGACCCGCCATTTCAAGCGTGGGTTGCATGTTCTCCGTGGAAGCCACGCTGCTTTTCCGCGCAGAGTCTGGGCCGCCGGCAGCTTCCAATGCAGGCTCTTCGTGCCGCTGAGATGGGCCGGTAGCTTGCTGGCTCTTTTGTGCATTTACTTGCGCATGCAGTGCCACAAGTGCATGTTCTATCTTTGTCATCCACTCTGTACACTCTTTTTCTTTTCTGCCGCGCCATCTATAAGAGTCACCCCACTCGGCAAACCCATCCTTCCACGTTATACCCCCTGTCCCTCGTGCAAGTCCAGGGTGTTCTTTTTTACCGATTGTGCGTGTGAGCTGGTCATTCTCTCTGTCGGGATGGAAGGTCCTGGTGGCTGTTTTCTCGTATGCCGTGATGAGTTCACTGACGGGTTTGGCAAGGAGGATTGGGAAGATACACAATCTCGTTTCTGGGTCCAACCTTGCTCCGATTCCGTAGAACCAAGTCTTTGCACGTAGGTCCCACCCATGTGTCTGGGGTATGATCCCTCTTTCGTGCAGGGCCTTCTCATCTTCCTCCTACTTAGGCCTCTGAGATATGTAGCCACCTGACCCCGTTCTCTGGTGATATTCCTTCTTCTGGGCATTTAGCGTATTGGTTTTTGACCTCTTTGTAGCTATAGCACCTTCCTTGTATGCCACAAATTCGGGCCAGTGAGGTCTTATCTTCGCATAATATACGTCTTCAAAATCTGGAGTCTCGCGAGCTTTGACAAATTTGTTCAATTTTTTCTTCCAGTTGCAGAAAGTGACAGTCATCTTCTTTAGAGTCCACTCTTTGACCTTTTCCTTTATAACCGATTTGTTTTCATCCTCCGCTGGCGGAAGGGTGAAATTTACCAACAGTGAATTCCAAAGCGTTTTTTGGATCTTTCATCGACAAAGGTATCGTCGCCCTTCTTTGGTTTATTCCAATATTCAGTTATGATTGGGATTTGGTCCCTAACAAGAACTCCAGCCTAACGTACAAATTTTCAAAATGATTAAAACACTTACATATAAATTTTGATTATTCAATTCAAACAAAAATAAAATAGTCAAACCCTAAAACTTTGAACATAAGAAATATTAAGTATCTAAAAAGAATTCTAACCCTATTTTATTAGAGCAAATCATATTTTATTTTGTATTAACATTTTTTAATTGTTTGAATATTTAAATGTCGTATCTTTTGTATACTTTGGAATCTGACAAAACCTCGCTCAACTTGCATTAGATTTTTGATAAAATAGCATATTGTGAACCTAAAATTATTTTTGTAAAAAATCATGAGCATCGTATCATGTACCTGTAGTTCATATCTGACCCACTTCCTACCGATTCGGCAGGAATTTGTCTTTTTTGCCAGAAGTGGACATAAAAGTTTCAGATCCCCCTGTTAGTACATTGTCCATATAAGGTGGTCTAGTATTTTTGTAAAATGTGGTGGTGGTTTTTAGAATTAGCCATTTGGTGGTTGCTTCACAAAACCGTCCGTTTTTATGCTTGAAAAATAGAAAATGCATTTTTGGTGCGACAAAATGGAAAACTTCCTCTTGCAACATTGTTTTCTATCCCATGATGAACATGTATGCACAATATGGCCATATTATCACAAACTATGCCTTGATTTTAGCCATAACATTGGTCATTTGACCCGAAAGCCAAGAAACCTCGAATGAGATAGGTCATTTTGTGAAGGTTTTTTTGAGACATAATCAATATACCAAGTTTGATAATTTTCCTTCTAACTATGTCACATAATATAACACCACGCGAAGGTTTCACACTGTTTCGATCGTTTTTTAATGTTTTATCCCCGTTTTAAACTATCGTAAAACTTTGTCGAACAACGGGCATGAAGATTCTTAGCTCGGGGCCAAGCCTCGCTCAACTTGCATTGGATTTTTTATAAAATAGCATATTGTGAACCTAAAAATGAGTTCTGTAAAAAATCATGAGCATCGTATCATGTACATGTAGTTCATATCTGACCCACTTCCTACCGATTCGGCGGGAATTTGTCTTTTTTACCAGAGGTGGATGGAAAAGTTTCAGATCCCCCTGTTGGTACATTGTCCATATAAGGTGGTCTAGTATTTTTGTAAAATGTGGTGGTGGTTTTTTAAATTATCCATTTGGTGGTTGCTTCACAAAACCGTCCGTTTTTTATACTCGGAAAATAGAAAATGCCTTTTTAGTGCGACAAAAAGGAAAACTTCCTCTTGCAACATTGTTTGCCATCCCATGATGCACATGTATGCACAATATGGCCATATTATCACAAAATATGCCTTGATTCTAGCAATAACATTGGTCATTTGACCCGAAAGCCAAGAAACCTTGAATGAGATAGGTCATTTTGTAAAGGTTTTTTGAGACATAATCAATATACCAAGTTTGATATTTTTACTTCTAACTATGTCACATAATATAACATCACGCGAAGGTTTCGTACTGTTTCGATCGTTTTTTAATTTTTTATCCCCGTTTTAAACTATCGTCAAACTTTGTCGAACAACGGGCATGAATATTCTTGGCTCGGGGTCAAGCCTCGCTCAACTTGCATTGGATTTTTGATAAAATAGCGTATTGTGAACCTAAAAATGATTTTTTTAAAATATCATGGGCATCGTATCATGTGCCTGTAGTTCATATTTAACCCACTTCCTACCGATTCGGCAGGAATTTGTCTTTTTCACCAGAGGTGGACGGAAAAGTTTCAGATCCCCCTGTTGGTACATTATCCATATAAGGTGGTCTAGTATTTTTGTAAAATGTGGTGGTGGTTTTTTGAATTATCTATTTGGTGGTTGCTTCACAAAACCATCTGTTTTTTATGGTCGGAAAATGGAAAATGACTTTTTGGTGCGACAAAAAGTAAAACTTCCTCTTGCAACATTTTTTGCCATCCCATGATGCACATGCATGCACAATATGGACACATTATCACAAATTATGCCTTGATTCTAGCCATAACATTGGTCATTTGACCCGAAAGCCAAGAAACCTCGAATGAGATAGGTCATTTTGTGAAGGTTTTTTTGAGACATAATCAATATATCAAGTTTGATATTTTTCCTTCTAACTATGTCACATAATATAACACCACGCGAAGGTTTCGCACTGTTTTGATCGTTTTTTAATTTTTTATCTCCGTTTTAAACTATCGTCAAACTTTGTCGAACAACGGGCATGAAGATTCTTAGCTCGGGGCCAAGCCTCACTCAACTTGCATTGGATTTTTGATAAAATAGCATATTTTGAACCTAAAAATGATTTTTAAAAAAAATCATGAGCATCGTATCATATACCTGTAGTTCATATCTGACCCACTTCCTACCGATTCGGCAGGAATTTGTCTTTTTCACCAGAGGTCGACGGAAAAGTTTTAGATCCCCCTGTTGGTACATTGTCCATATAAGGTGGTCTAGTATTTTTGTAAAATGTGGTGGTGGTTTTTCGAATTAGCCATTTGGTGGTTGATTCACAAAACCGTCCGTTTTTTATGATCGGAATATGGAAAATGCCTTTTTGGTACGACAAAAAGGAAAACTTCCTCTTGCAATATTGTTTGCCATCCCATGATGCACATGTATGCACAATATGGCCACATTATCACTAACTATGCCTTTATTCTAGCCATAACATTGGTCATTTGACCCGAAAGCCAAGAAACCTTGAATGAGATAGGTCATTTTGTGAAGGTTTTTTGAGACATAATCAATATACCAAGTTTGATATTTTTCCTTCTAACTATGTCACATAATATAACACTGTTTCGATTGTTTTTTAATTTTTTAGCCCCGTTTTAAACTATCGTCAAACTTTGTCGAACAACGGGCATGAATATTCTTAGCTCGGGGCCAAGTCTCGCTCAACTTGCATTGGATTTTGATAAAATAGCATATTGTAAACCAAAAAATGATTTTTGTAAAAAATCATGAGCATCGTATCATGTACCTGTAGTTCATATCTGACCCACTTCCTCCCGATTCGGCAGGAATTTTTCTTTTTCACCAGAGGTGGACGGAAAAGTTTTAGATCCCCCTGTTGGTACATTATCTATATAAGTTGGTCTAGTATTTTTGTAAAATATGGTGGTGGTTTTTTAAATTAGCTATTTGGTGGTTGCTTCACAAAACCGTCCGTTTTTATGCTCGGAAAATGAAAAATGCCTTTTTGGTACGACAAAAAGGAAAACTCCCTCTTGCAACATTGTTTGCCATCCCATGATGCACATGTATGCACAATATGGCCACATTATCACAAACTATGCCTTGATTCTAGCTATAACATTGGTCATTTGACCCGAAAGCCAAGAAACCTCGAATGAGATAGGTCATTTTGTGAAGGTTTTTTTGAGACATAATCAATATTCCAAGTTTGATATTTTTCCTTCTAACTATGTCACATAATATAACACCACGCGAAGGTTTCGCACTGTTTCGATCGTTTTTTAATTTTTTATCCCTGTTTTAAACTATCGTCAAACTTTGTCGAACAACGGGCATGCAGATTCTTAGCTCGGGGCCAAGCCTCTCTCAAATTGCATTGGATTTTTGATAAAATAGCATATTGTGGACCTAAAAATGATTTTTGTAAAAAAATCATGAGCATCGTATCATGTACATGTAGTTCATATATGACCCACTTCCTGCTGATTCGGCAGGAATTTGTCTTTTTCACCAGAGGTGGACGGAAAAGTTTCAGATCCCCCTATTGGTACATTGTCCATATAAGGTGGTAGTATTTTTTGTAAAATGTGGTGGTAGTTTTTCGAATTAGCCATTTGGTGGTTGATTCACAAAACCGTCCGTTTTTTATGCTCGGAAAATGGAAAATGCCTTTTTGTGCGACAAAAAGGAAAACTTCCTGTTGCAATATTGTTTGCCATCCCATGTTGCACATGTATTCACAATATGGCCATATTATCACAAAGTATGCCTTGATTCTAGCCATAACATTGGTTATTTGACCCGAAAGCCAAGAAACCTCGAATGAGATAGGTCATTTTGCGAAGGTTTTTTTGAGACATAATCAATATATCAAGTTTGATATTTTTCCTTCTAACTATGTCACATAATATAACACCACGCGAAGGTTTCGCACTGTTTCGATCGTTTTTTAAATTTTTATCCCCGTTTTAAACTATCGTCAAACTTTGTCGAACAACGGGCATGCAGATTCTTAGCTCGGGGCCAAGCCTCTCTCAAATTGCATTTGATTTTTGATAAAATAGCATATTGTGGACCTAAAAATAATTTTTGTAAAAAAATCATGAGCATCGTATCATGTACATGTAGTTCATATATGACCCACTTCCTGCCGATTCAGCAGGAATTTGTCTTTTTCACCAGAGGTGGACGGAAAAGTTTCAGATCCCCCTGTTGGTACATTGTCCATATAAGATGGTCTAGTATTTTTGTAAAATGTGGTGGTGGTTTTTTGAATTAGCCATTTGGTGGTTGCTTCATAAAACCGTCCGTTTTTTATGCTCGGAAAATGGAAAATTCCTTTTTGGTGCGACAAAAAGGAAAACTTCCTCTTGCAACATTGTTTGTCATTCCATGATGCACATATATGCACAATATGGTCACATTATCACAAACTATGCCTTGATTCTAACCATAACATTGGTCATTTGTCTCCGAAAGCCAAGAAACCTCGAATGAGATAGGTCATTTTGTGAAGGTTTTTTGAGACATAATCAATATACCAAGTTTGATATTTTTCCTTCTAACTATGTCACATAATATAACAGCACGCGAAGGTTTCGCACTGTTTCGATCGTTTTTTTAATTTTTTATCCCCGTTTTAAACTATCGTCAAACTTTGTCGAACAACAGGCATGAAGATTCTTAGCTCGGGGCCAAGCCTTGCTTAACTTGCATTGGATTTTTGATAAAATAGCATATTTTCAACCTTAAAATGATTTTTGTAAAAAATCATGAGCATCGTATCATGTACCTGTAGTTCATATCTGACCCACTTCCTACCGATTCGGCAGGAATTTGTCTTTTTCATCAGAGGTGGACGGAAAAGTTTCAGATCCCCCTGTTGGTACATTGTCCATATAAGGTGGTCTAGTATTTTTGTAAAATGTGGTGGTGGTTTTTTGAATTAGCCATTTGGTGGTTGCTTCACAAAACCGTCTGTTTTTAATGCTCAGAAAATGGAAAATGCCTTTTTGGTGCGACAAAAAGGAAAACTTCCTCTTGCAACATTGTTTGCCATCCCAAGTTTGATATTTTTATTATGATATAACTGGAATTAAAGTACATAATGCAACTAACAATAAGTTACATAAAGCACGACTGAAAATTAAGATACATAAAAGATCTAAAAATTAAGATACATGGCCAGATTAAGTCACAATCGGCCGAACTTGTTTCGTAATGTTGGAGTGATTCAGTCATGCTCCTGCCTACACCTGTAATACTCGCCACTGTAGTCGTTGTACTCGCTGCCGCCGTCGTCGCTGTCGTCGCCGGGGTCGCCGTAATTGAACCTTGAAGGCTGAATACGCGTGAGCTGGACTTGAGGGTAGCACAGACGGGGGTTAGAATCAGCAGCAATGTCGTAAGCCATGACGCTCTGGAGAGTCCGACTGCGCCACCATAGACGGCGGCCGGCCTCGTTGAAGTTCGGAGGAGGTGGGCCGTCCTCCTCGTGCCTGGCGAGCGCCCTCTCACGCCGATCCCCGAAGAAGGCCCCAAGTAGGGAAACAGTCGGGATGCCATCTAGGATTCCTCCGCTGCTCCGGCGTGAGCTCGAAGTAGTAGTGGTTCGTGATGGCCATCCGGCGCGCCACACCTAGAGGGACAGGAGGAACCGGCACGCCTCAAGCGCCAAAGATCCAAGCCGACGGGGACAAGAGTTCGGGCGGAGTAGTTCGAGGCGCAAGCGCCTCGCCTCCCCGGGGTTAGTGCTACGGTGGAAGCCATTGGAAAGAGTGATGAGGTTGCAGATATGAGTCTAGAGATGTGCAATGACAATGGAGGCCAACCCTACATATATATAGTGAGAAATGGATGGAGGGAAGAACTGGCAGGAAGAAAAATGGCGGGAAGAAATGGCAGGAAGAAAAATGGCTCATTTAATACATATACTGTTAATAGAAGAAATATGATATTGATTTCCATGTTGAGATACATATGTGTGCCAAAAATGGCTCAATTAATACATATAGTCAATCTTATGTATTTCCTCTTGCTAGGCTCCAAAATGAGAGAGTGAAAAAATGGAAGTGAGGGGTGTGGGTTGCGGTGTGTTATATAACCCCCGTTTAATACCGGTTCAAGCCACGAACCGGTGTTAAAGGGGGGGCTGCGCGGGCCACTGGTGCAGGGCCTTTAACACCGGTTCGTGCCACGAACCGGTGTTAAAGGGGGACTCCTTTTTGCTGCACATGCCACCCTGGTACGTGCACCTCCTTTAACACCGGTTCATAGAAGAACCGGTATTAAAGCACATTCCCAGGCTCAACTAAAGGCCTCATTTCCACTAGTAAAGGGTACAAAGGATATTACCAAATTAATGGTTGGGATGTCCTTGCTCATCTTCTATTTCTATAACATGAAATCACTAACAATGCTCATTAACCAAATGTCTGACTCAATAATTGTTAAGGAATAAGCAGAATTTAGAACCTAATTGTCTGTTTATGGCTACATCCTAATGGATGACGGCCACGATTGGGCAGACGAGCAGCACGGGCGTACTGCCACACCGTAGACCTACAACACCGTAGTAGCTTGGGGAGGCCAAAAAAAATTAGATAGGCAGAGAACGACGGAGTAGTGCAACAGACTAGCAGAGCCACAGGGAGAGCGAGCGATGGATGGAGCGGCGAGCAACAATCAGGGGGTGGCGCTGTATAGCTCGAGGGGAAAGGATTGAAACCTATTTGGGACTTTTGCGCACGTCTCTAGTTCCTTCCTCGGTCGCGAAACAGAGAAAAATAGATCTCTTATGGGCTTTTGTTTTAGACTGGACCTGAGCTGAAGCACGGGCCACTTCTAAAACCTATATAGATATGGGCCAAAAAATTGCCACACCCCGGGCCATGGCCCTGGTTGCCCGGCGTCTGCATCTGCCCCTGACTTACCCTGAACAATACTAGTCATATGGATATGTATCACAATATTTTATCAGGGTCACACACGTTATAAGCACTAATAACCACCATGGTTTTTCAATCTCCTAAATCTCAAATATGTATTTGATGCAATGTCTTTTTCTTGAGAACACAATACAAACGCAGATACTCATAATGCGTACATACAATTACCCCTATGAACACACGCACGAGCACCTTCAAGAGACTGATCCAGCGGGTCTTAAGATTGACGAAGTCACCATAAACGTCTCGCTATCGACGGAAACATCGCCTTTCACTAAAAAAGTATTCCAATGTCTTATTAATTTCACTACACAGTGTCAAGATACCGAACTAGCAATAGAAAGGCATTTTAACTCTACCATCCTGGGCATAAGTGGTTCAGTTGCTACACTCCTTGATGTCTGCAATCGTTGGCCTAATATCGAGCTGCTCGCCCTCATCGGCTAGGAAAAGCGGCCGATCTATCTACATGAGTATTTATTCATTTAAAAAATAGGGCATTTCTCACAACAGGTATGTTTATTTCCCGTCATCAATCAGGCCTGGGCCGAATTCAAATAAGAATTAACAGGCCATGGCCCACAAAGCTTCATTTACCGCGGAAACGGCCCAGAGCAAGTCAGGCCACCCCCAGGCCCCAACTAGAGTTTTCTGTTGAGGCCGAAGCGCCTGGCGAAGAAGGCGTCGCGCGCCCACACCGGCGACGCGGCGAGCACGGCGAAGAGCGCCGTCAAGCTCCCGTACACGATCTCCCGCGGCGGCCGCGGTCGCATCACTCGCTCCGCCACGTGCCTCGCCAGCGCCGACGCCTCCGTCGCGCCAGCCCCCTGCGACGCCCGCGCGCGTTCCTCGATCGCCGCCGTGAACTCCCGGTACATGCCCCACTCCCGCGGCTTCCCTCCGTGTCGTCCGGCGATCTGTGCGGTGTTGGCGCGGCCTATCCCGGACTTCACGCGCCCGGGGACCACCTTCACGACGTGCACCCCGAAGGGCGCGAGCTCCAGCCTTAGCGCGTCGGTGGCGGCGTGGATCGCCGCCTTGGACGCGCAGTACACTCCCGCCCACGGCGTGGCGGCGGTTCCCACCACGCTCCCCACGTTCACCACGCGGCCCGATCGGCGCGCTGCCATGCTTGGCGTCACGGCGCGCACGAGACGGAGCATGCCGAGGAAGTTCACGTCCATGGCGCGGCGCACCGTCTCGCTGCCCCCGAGTTCCGCCAGCGGACCGGTGCACCCCATCCCGGCGTTATTGACCAGAACGTCCACGCGTCCGTAATCGGTCAGCACGCGGGACACCGCCTCGTCGACGCTGGCGTCCGAGGTGACGTCCAGCGGGAGGCGGTCCGCGGCGTCGAGGAGGCTGGCCAGGCCCGCGACGCGGTCCGGCACGTCAGTGGCCACGACGCGGCAGCCCAGGGCGGTGAACGCGCGGCAGTACTCGTGGCCGATGCCGCCCTCGGCGCACCCCGTGATCAGCACCACCGGCGACGCCGCCTCGTCCTTGCCGTCATCGTCAACTTTGACGTCGCCGACGTTAGCCATGGATCAGCAGGTCGTTTTGTGCATGCAATGCAAGTGTCGGAGTTGCTCAATGCTCATATAGTAGGATCATATATGGCATCGAGTACAGCTTGTGTACATATTTGGGATGTCCGTCGAGGAAGGAATATGCAGTAGGGATATGCCGTACTGCTGTTGTCGCCTTCTTGATTTATTCGTGAACTCCGGCCGGCCGGCCGGCGAGAGGCTTGTTCGTGAACTGCTAGCATACTCGACACTTCGCCTGGTATGTATGGCCTTGTCACTATATCATGATTGATGTGTGTCGTCCTAACTGATTTCTAAAGTATTTACTTTAATTTTTCGATTCTCTCCAAATGTTTTCCACCACTTGTTTTAAAATAAAAAATGTAGTATGACATCTTCATTTTCATTTGGATGTTAAGATGGGTTTATATGTTTGTAATTGAACATATTATTTATGAAATTCTCTAGAATTGTTTTGAATTGAACTGAGTGGATTTGAGTGATTAAAATAAAACCTTACAAACTATTCTTTTAGAAATATTGCTTAGAAGCCACATAAGGCCTATCACTTAAAAATCTATTTTCATATTTTTGTTTGGACTCAAAAGGGGTTACTTAGGTCCAATATGCGAGGAAATAAAACTTTGACTTAAGCCGTCTAATGGATGGTTGCTTGTCTAAGTATGTGAAGAGACACCCACCTATTGGAAATAAAATTCAGTACCACCAGACACTTAAGGTCTTGTGTAAAGTTCATAAACTCAATCCTTACGAGAAATTGTCACTTGCTATAACTGTTGTCCGTAAGAGTGTATCAATTGTTTTCTCCTAGGAACCCATGCAATTCTAACCTAAAACCTCTAAACCTTGTTAACCTGCCAGATGGACCATTCCAGCAAGGAAGACAAGGAGCTCATCTATCCTAGACGAAGGAGCCAGGATGACACAATCAAATTGATCCAAAAAATAGAAGTGATGAAGGATACCAACGTTTAGAGAATATGAAATGGCTCATTGTGCCACAAAGTACCTAAGTGGAGATGTTGTATCTTGGTGGACGATGTAGGAAGCCACTGACAATAGGGGGTGTCATGGGGAGAAATGAAGGATGTTCTTCTACGATCTTGTTTTATCGTTCGAGCTAGACACTCAAGAAGATGTTATGAAGGAATTTGAAGCTTAAAAAATACATGCAGACATGAACACACATATAAGAAACATCATGACTAGTGCCCCCACTGGGATTTAAACCATCCAACTAAGGAATGCCCCAGATATCATGCCACACTTTGTTTCCTATGTTGAGGAACTAATCATACCCTTGATCAGGGTTATCTCTAATATGTAGTGCAACAAGTGAATCAAAAAGTCAAGGATGGAGTGCATCAAGTCCTGAGGGATACCCATGAAGACATGATGAAGGTCGAAGCGAGGGACAAGCCTCAGAAAGTCGCACCCAAGTTTGGGATAACCATGAAGACATGATGAAGGTCGAAGCCAGAGACAAGCCTCATAAAGCCGCACCCAAGTTTCTGCTCATGTGGAGAATAGAGTCATTTTTCTTGGAATTTCTCCAAGAAATGAGAAAGGTTTTCCAAAGTTGAAGTGGAATATGAAGAACGGGAACTAAGGGATATCCTGGCCCGAGAGAGACTCAAAATGAAGAAGAACTACCAGAACTCCAACAATAAGGACATCATTCAGTTGTAATGCTACAATTGCCAAGAGCTAGGACACATAATGGCAGTGCCAGAAAAGCCTCTGAACTATCAGCCTTGTTTGATGTGGAGATTCAGGGGCATGATTCTAAAACCTGGCCAATATGCATTCATGTATGCTTACTAGCACTACGGCAGGCTCAGAATGATCGTTTCTTCAATCGGAAGCAGATAAACAAAACAACCCTTCTCAATAACATTCCTCAATACCTGTCTCTTTGGGCACACAGATCGGACTAGCAGAAACCAAAGCTAATGGTCTGGGCAAGTTTATTCGTGAATACCTAAGGGCGCTCTCGATTTCTCCTTTTTTTCCTCCTACCATCCCCGGATCAAGCCTGGTTGTAAATTCTGCCCGTCTATATAAACTCTTTTGTAACCATAAGGTTGGGGTTTTCCCCTACCTTCATATATAGAAATATATACATTCAAAAAAATAATGGGAGTGCCTAGAAAAGAGAGACTGTGACTGGAACCACAATAGATGCAAAGGAATGGCCACCAATGTTCATAACAACTACACCTGCGCCACGAACGACATCTGCTTTCTAGAGAGCTTCAAATGCCATAAGATAGGACACTATGTAGATAAATGCTTGGAGAAACTACGTGTGGATGCCCACTGAGCCCTCAAGACGCAATCTAGTGAGTTTTCTTTTAAGGGTAATAGCACCCTAGTGTATCCCGAACCTTGGATTATTTCTATCCTTCTAGAATCTCAACAAGATTCCTTTTAAGGTTGGTAGCATGTAACATCCCAAATTTTTCTAAATTTTAGAATATTAAATAAATAAATAATTAATTGAATTGTTTGGCTTTGTCAAAAAGACTGAATGAAAAGAAATTTTTGAGGATTTTTTTGATTTTTTTGAACTTAATTTAAAATGTTATGTGTGGATTAACATAACTATCCAACTTGTTTGTAAAATTTTACTTGAACCTTTTGTATTGGGGACATTTAAATCGTTGTCTAATCATGCTTGACATAAAAAATAGAGGAAATGAAACGACTTTCTCAATCATGGAAGAGAAATATTTTAGTATGCCAAACTATTACACTACACTGGCAGGCCAAGTTGGCAAACTACTTGTACATTGATTATTCACCATGTTAAAATCAGGTAATTAGATGGCTGGATCCATCGACTAAAAGAGGTTTAGCTACTCGATTTGATTGTGAGATGTATGCATATGTTTAGCTCATAGTTGGATTACTTGTTTACAGTGTCTTAGAACGTTCAACAATAGTGACCCATTGGACGTAAATCACCTGTAGATCCCACTCCCCGTACTTACATTTTTTTTTGGAAAGGATCCCCGTACTTACATAGCGAGTGGAGGCCGAGGGACAGTTGTTGTATAAGCCCTCCTAAAGAGCATTTATTTAACGATCATGGAACTTCTATTGGTTTTTTTTTTTTTTTTTTGCAAAGAAGAAGGCGATTTCATTGATACTGCGATCTTATAGAAAAGCCTAGAAAACTAAAGAAAATACAAGGAGCCCCGACCTCGCCGGCACCCACGACGAGAGAGAGACGTGCTGCCGCCGCTGTTCGTCCACACGCCACAATCATGAAACTTATATTGGTTGACAGATTATCTAGAAGTTCGTCGTCAGAAAGAATTCTGGAAGCGGCCATGAAACTTCAGTGCCATTTTTTCTTGCCAAAGTATAATACATCTGGCAGGCTAGGTTGGTAAACTCCTAGAAGTACATGTACAACGATAATTTACCATGTTAAGAATAGAATCCATGGGTATCTAGAAAGAGGTTTAGCTACCCAATTTGATCGTGAGTTCTGCATAAGTTGCATTTCTTTACCATGTTATACACATCCAACAACAGCGACACGATGGACCAAAAGATTGATTTTCGGCCCATTTTATGGACCAACCAATTATTTTTCTACTTAACTTACTAAAGGCGGAACTGCTGCTGGTTGCTCGAAGAATAATGGACCAAAAGAATTATTAGTGATCTTTCTTGTCTATGGACCCAAGTGCTAATAGTCCGAGGAATGGCGTATAGATCTCCTGATCTTCACCAAATCAAATAAGACGGTATTATAAGATAAGGTACCTGGAAATTTTAGTTGTGCATGCTTCTGTCACATATTTGGAGTATCTGGTTTGTTGGACAAGAAAAGTCAACATTCTTCAAACATCGTAATCTCAGCTCAGAGATGGGAATTGGGTGAGTCCATTACATGTATTAATACCGTTGTCCATCTTAATCACATCACTGGAATTCCTCATTTACAATCTAGCCAGAAGGTGACTTGTTAATTTACAATGAATACTATACCTGCATCAAATACATGTGCACAATGGTTGTCTGTCGTTCAATACGTGAGGAGGAGCTTTTGCAATCATGGCGACGCCTGCCTAAAAACCTATCTAGGGTTTTCTGTTCCTCTCGCCGATGATGCCGTCGGTCCGCTCCGTCTTCATGGCTATGGGGTCTCGGAGGTGTGGCAGACTGCGGCCTCTCGCCGGCAAGAGAGTTTTTCGTTTACTTAGACCGCTTTTCGAGTCTTCTTCGGGATATTGAGGCGACAGTTACATCCGAGAGTCAGAGTAAAGTCCTGTACGCCCTATCCTCGCTCCAGTGGTGCATCTAGCACTAACAAATGGCGCGTGAAGTCGTTTGTCCGACGGATCTACAGGGAACCGGTCGGTTTTCGAGTTTATTGGTGTGCTTTCAGATCGGTCTCTTTCGATCTATGATTATCATCATTGGCGATGGTTGCTGCTCTAGTGCTTGGTCATTTGGGGTCTTAGCACGATAATTTTCTGACTGTCTACTACAATAAGCTCTACTACGATAAGTTTTACCCAGCTCCGGCGATGGAGGGGCGAAGATGGCGGCACGCCTTCGACTCACGTTAGTGTCTATAGTTATCCTAGGTGGTCCATAGACCTATTTGTATTTTTATTATTTTTGGCCTTTTTTACTGCTATTAATGATTATTAATAGATTGGTGGAATTCCGCAAACAAAAAACATGTGCACAATGATACAAGTGAATTTTCTAGCGTTCATGTAATTACCAACGCGAAGCTGCTCGTTCGCCAATTTAATACGGAGCACATACATTTTTTTCTCTCAAATATATATAGTAGCATGCAGTTTTTTCAAGTTCTAAATATTTTCAGCAACTTCTTCAAAATGATTAAAAGCGTCGAGTTCCCCATCATTTGCTAGTTGTGTTTTGTAGCTTTGTTATCCATTTGGTGGATGTTCTATGGTCCATTTGTATGCCTTTAGCAGTTCAATTTTGGCGTTTTCTCATGTCCTTCTCTGATACATGACAAGGATTTGCCAACCACCTCGTAGCTACAAACAGTATGAGTACTTTTTCAAATCCTGTTCTTCTTTCTCGCGGAATATCTAACTATGTATTTTCTACGTTCCTTCCAAGAAATTGATTGAACAACTGAAGAATGTAGAAAGAACAGACGTCTTAATTCAGTGACAAAAATAATGTCGCAAACCACATGAATTTTGTTGAAGACCAGACGAAAGTCTTGAATACGCCGTGAAAAAATAATTGTTCGACTGCTTGTTTGAAGAACAGTTCATAAAATGTATGCAAGGATTTTTTTTTGTCCTAAATTCAGACGCATCATATTAACCAATATCAAAGAAAATTGACACGTATGAAAGAAATATGGTTTAATTATCTCTCGAATCATCGTACTACATGAAAGAAATATGCATGCTGGTCTAGTTCAACTTTGTCTCCGACCAAATTATGACTCAGTACGTTCTACTACAAGCTAGTAGTATACCAGAACTTGGACACGCACATGGTTAAGTCATCGACTCTGTGCTTTGACTCTTGCGTTGTAACTTAGCACGGTTATTCCTTTTTAATTACTATAGGCGTTCCGATTGCAATGAAGTCTACATTGTCTTGATTGAATAATATTGGAATGGTTAAGCAGCCAAACTTACATCCGTCTCTACATATTCTTTTCTAACTGCAGCCAATCCAAGTAGCCCATCTTTTAGTTCTAGACACAATTGTTATCGCCAATTCTTTTCTAAGTGCAGCCAATCCAGTACTATTTTCAAATGTTTTCGGATGGCTGAAAAATATTAGAAGGTGGTAGATGAACATGCATGCATTTTTTTTCAACCATCACTATTCAAAGTCCATCTGCATTTTTTTTAAAGGTCCATCTGCCCTAGCTAGCTAACAAACATGCAACTCCAACCATTTTCTCGCCAACCGAATTACCACTAGTTTTTTACTTGTAGTATGTAAGAAACTTGGACATTTGGACGTGGGAAATGTTCTTT
The DNA here is from genome assembly GCA_030063025.1 of Avena longiglumis. Classification (NCBI taxonomy): domain Eukaryota; kingdom Viridiplantae; phylum Streptophyta; class Magnoliopsida; order Poales; family Poaceae; genus Avena; species Avena longiglumis. Next base: position 241,370,975 of record CP125979.1, on the reverse strand, counting down.
GACTCTTGCATTGTAAGTTAGCACGGTTAATTAATAAATTAAGAGAGTGGTTCTAATCGCAATCAATCCAACATGGTGTAGAGGTGAAGTTTTGGATTAAGTAGGCAAATACTCCATCTGCCCCAAATTAGATGTCACTTTTTTTAGATTCGTCGCATATATCTATTTGCAGATACATGCGAATATAGACAAATCTATGATATCTAATTTGATATATAGTGTGTATATGTTTGTCTCTAGATATCCTTTTGCCAATTCCAACTAGCTCATTTGTCCTAGATTTTTTTGAACGCTGTCTAGTTCTAGATAAAAACGTCCGTAGAAAAATGTAAGTCTTTTTGGTCAAAATAATGTTAGCAAGCGTGTCTGAGAGGAGAAATGTGATTCTTGAGTGCATTGTTTCAATCAGATATATTACGTATAAATTGGACACAAATATCTGAAGCATAAAGAAATTTGATAAAACTTGGCAGCACGAATCATGAAGCGGTGAATTGACGGCACAAACGTGTCGTGTTTTGTCTCAGAGTATGAGCACATGTCTTTGCTCCAAAAATAGGATCCCTAAAAACAAGCATAAGTAAAGACATGGGCAAATGTAGACCCAATGCATATGCATGGTCAAGACATCACTATTGAAATTGAAGTCCACCTCTAACTTATCTCACCAAACATTTCATTCCCTGCAGCTAACTCAGCCATTGATTAATCCACTCTTTTGCCCCTCTTGCATTACTATTATTTTCCTAAATTTCTTCATATAGCTTGACTTCTACTACCTAAAAAAAAGAGAGAGGATTACACAGGCCTCTTCTGGTACCCCAATTAACAATATATTAGTTTCTTGTACATGCGTACAAGTATAGAATACGGTTACAAAGTAGTACTAATACAAGACCATTCGTTCGCCTCCCTCCCTCCATATATACAATCTCATCCATTTGGCCGTCCCTTCGTCCTTGATCAAAACCATAACTGTCGCATAAATCTCCACTACCACCGGTAATTTATTCGATCACGCACACGTTTGGCATGCCCGGATGCATGATGCCTTCATGATCCACCCATTTGCCTTCTCCCCTCCCTCCATCTCTATTTCTTCAACACCAACGACCTTCTTCTTCCTCCTCGTCGTCTCGTCTTTTCACGCCAAGAAGCACACCGAGAAATAAGCAAGAAACCGTTCACAAGCCGGCGTCGATTACTTGGCTCTAGCTAGCTAGCTAGACGTCCATGGGGCAAGAAGAAGCCGTGCCTTTGTCGGAGCCGGCCGCCGTGGCTTTCTCGTGGGAGCGCGAGCGGGGCTTGCTGAAGCCGGTCACGGCGCCCGCCATGGATGCCCATGGTGAGATGCTGAAGAGCGCGAGGAAGGCGGCGGCCACTGTGGTCTCGTCGTGGGAGCACGAGCAGGGCATGACGAAGCCGGCCGTGAAACCCCGCGGCGTGCCGGCGAGCGTGAGGAAGGCGCAGGCCCCGACGCGTCGCCTGTCCGTGCCGCCGCCGCCGGGCCGGCCGGCGGCGACGGCGAGGGGATTTTCGCGTGCCGTGCGGCCGGAGGACGACCCGTTCCTGGCGGCGTACCTGGCCTGCACCAAGAGCACCGGCGGCCGCGGCGACGACGGGAAGAAGAGGACGAGCGGCTCGCGGGAGCCCAAGAAGGGCCAGATGATCAGACGGTTCGCATGGACCGGTCTCGGACTCAGCGGGCTGTCCTGCAAGAGGGACGAAGGTGCCGTGGCGCAGAGCATGGTGAGGCTGGCCAAGCTGCCCGAGCTGGATCCCAAGGATGCTTGATTAGTAAATTATCTCCAGATTATGAAGTTTTTCTTTTCTTTTCACTTATCTATGTCATGGTTTGTACTTCTGGATCGATTAGTAGCAGCGAGTTTTGCTCGCTAATCTCGATTAATCGTGTGACAAAATTCGTGAGTAGAAAGTTTAATCGGGAGAAAAGAAAGAAGACCACGCTGTGCATCTTCTGAATTGGAAACAGTTCTGCTAGAGTTTTTGCAGCAGCAATATTCATCTTTCTGTCTTATTGATTCAGATTATGTTGTGGGTTTCATGCATGCTTCTCTCTGTGATTGTTGGATAGACAGATTGATTGCCAAGACAGTGACCCTGTCTTGCACCTGTGACTTTCGGTCAGTGTCAGCTCGATAGAGACATAGGTTGACCTGGACTTGGAACATTCCATTTCTTTTGTGTTTGTGTTGGGTATTAGAATATAGGTCGGTATGGCTAGGGTACTGGCCGCCTCTCTCCTTCTTATTTGGATTGTAACTCTATTTCTATTAGTCTTGGAGTCTAAGTTAGTTGTAATCTATATAAACAGCCGACCGTGGCTAAAATCAATACAAATTATATTCTCTCAAACTATCATGGTATCAGACGCCTAAGTTTTCTGCACCTCGGATGGTGCCTCCACCTGGGCCGCCAAAGCCGCCGCCGCTCCTAGCTCGGCTCCTCTTCTCCATGGCCGAGTTCCGTGCTGCCGGTGTCCCTCCCTCCCCCTTTTCCTCCTCTACAACTACAACCACACATCCACCACCTCCCCAGATTCCGATGATCTCTCTAGCCGACACCATCGCTGATGTCTCCCCCTTCATACCGGTCTCGCTCGACCTCGGCGCCCACAACTATTACCACTGGCGCCACCTCTTCACCATCTACCTCGGCCGTTGCGGCCTCCGTCACCATATAGATCCCTCCCACCCTCCGCAGCCCGCCGATCACCGCTGGGACAAAGATGATCTCGCCATCATCCAGTGGATCTACACCCGCATCTCCACGGAGATCTTCAATCTAGTCTCCTCCGACGATGCCACCGCCGTCGATCTATGGGCCTCTCTCCAGCAGCTGTTCCAGGACAACTCCGACGCGCGCATCAACGCGCTCAACACGGAGCTTCGCACGACCACCCAGGGGGACGCCCAAGTCACCGTCTTCTGCCATCGGATCAAGGCAATCGGCAACGAACTACGTGATCTTGGTGATCACATCGACGACCGTACCCTCATCAACGCCCTCCTCGTCGGCCTCGGAGATCAGTTCGAGAAGCAGCAACCCTTCATCCCCATGCTGAAGCCCTACCCCACCTTCAAGGAGGTGCGTTCCCTCCTCCAGCAAGAAGAGAAGAATCAAGCTCGCAAGGTACAACGAGCGCCGTACGTCTTCCATGCCGTCGTCCCTGCCGCGACAGGGAATCCGCCCTCTGGGCTGCCACGGCAGCCGCCCACGCAACCACCTCCTGCCGCACCAGCCGTGGCCCCGACCTCGCCTCCTGGATGGTGCCCGAGCCCTAATTACAGGGGCAAGAACCCGACCTACAGACCTCCCTCGACGCGCTCCTCCGGCCCTGTACCCGCTTCGTCATCGCCTGCTTCTTCGCCGCACGCGCCACCGTCCTGGCCTCCTCGGCACGACCCTTGGACTGGCCTTGTGCAGGCTTGGTCGATGCCATGGTGGGCCCTGTCTCCGTATGGCACCCCTCCTGCATACATAGGCGCATGGAGTCCCGGTCTTCGTCCAGCCACGGGCTCTCCCGGCCTCCTCGGCCCTCGGCCGCCGGCTCATGTCTACACCGCGACTGCTACATCACCATCCGACGTGCCTAACTACCACATGTCGGCCTCCTACGGAACCATGCAAGCTCCGTACGTGTACAACCAGGTACCATCCCCCCACTACGTCAACATGCCAGCTCCCGGCTCCTCTGCTTCTTCCCAGTAGCCGACCTGGGACCAAGCCGCCTTCATCAACGCCATGAACAACTTTACACTAAATAACGAAGGTACGGATTGGATTTTCGATTTTGGTGCATCCTCGCATATGTCTTCAAATATGAATTTGCTGTCAACTTGTTTCCCCTCAGCTTTTTCCACAATCAATATTGGCGATGGCTCCACAATTCATGTCTCTTGCGCCGGAAATTCTCACATCTCTTCATCTTATGCTAATTTTATTCTCCGTAATATTCTTGTTGTTCCCTCCTTAATCAAAAATCTTATTTCTGTTCGACAATTCTGTATTGACAACAAAGTTATTCTGGCTTTTGATACTTTTGGTTTGTCTGTGAAGGATCTGAAAACGGGGGAGGTTCTCGCTCGGTACAATAGCACGGCGATCTTTATCCACTTCATGGCGCGCCCACATCCATCCCCGTGCCATGCTTGCATCCGTTGATTTATGGCATCGTCGTCTAGGCCACCCCAATAAAACCACTCTATCGTCTTTGCTTCAAGAATTTTGTATACCTAGTTCTAGTTCCTCTCATAATCCCTCTCTCTGCAATGCATGTCAATGCGGCAAACATGTTAGATTACCTTTTGGTACCTCAACTACTGTTAGTAATTTTCCGTTTGAGCTTCTTCATTGTGATTTATGGACCTCTCCAGTTCCTAGTGTTTCTGGTTATAAATATTATCTTGTGATACTGGATAACTACTCTCACTATATTTGGATTTTTCCTCTTCGTGCAAAATCTGATGTGCATACAATTTTCATAAATTTTCGGCAGTATGTCCTCACTCACTTTGTCTTGCCTATTCGCTTTATTCAATGTGATAATGGACGAGAATTTGACAACACTCAAAACCGCAGTTTCTTTCTTTCTCAAGGAATTCTTCTCTGTTTTTCATGCCCTTACACTTCTCAAAACGGTAAAGCTGAACGTTCTCTTTGTTCTATAAATGACATTCTTTGCACTTTACTTTTGCAAGCCTCTCTTCCTTCTCGTTTCGGGGCTGAAGCTCTTCGCACTGCCACATTACTCATCAATGTTCACCCCACCAAAACATGTCCTCTTTATTCGCCCTTTCAATTTTTGTTTTTATCTCACCCAGACTATTCTTTCTTGCGTGTTTTTGGTTGCCTTTGTTTTCCAAACATTGCCTCTACAACCTCCAATAAACTCAAACCACGTTCCCTACCTTGCATTCATCTTGGCCTTTCTGATGATCACAAACGATATCGTTGTTTTGATCCGTCTTCTGGTCGTGTTATTATTTCTCGCCATGTTACTTTTGATGAAAATACCTTTCCTTATGCTGCCACGAAACTCACTCCCCAAACAAAACCATCAGTCCCTACCACTACCAAAACACCCTTCGTTCAACCCACTGTCGCCCCTACCGCGGCAGAATTTTCGCCGGTTTCTCTGCCGCGACAGACTTTTTGCCTGTTTCTCTGCCACGGCAGCCTGCCACGGTAGAAATTTCACCCGATTCTCTGCCACAACAGGAACCTATCACCACCCCCAACACTGTCGTGTCCACCCCTCGTAGCACCACTTCCCCTACCCCTACCACCTAACCATCTACCCAATCACCCGGATCACCAACACCTACTATCGAGTCTTCCTCCACACCCCCATTACCACCTAATGATGTTCCTATTCAACCACCTACAAATGACCACGTCATGTGCACTCGTGGCAAACGTGGCTTTCTTCTCCCTTCTAAACATATTAATCTCATAGCCACAACCACAATTTCCCCTGTACCCACATCCTACAAATGTGCTCTTCTTGATCCTCTTTGGTTCTCAGCTATGAGTGATGAATTTGATGCTCTTCAATAAAACAATATATGGATTCTCGTTCCCAAACCTTCTGGCATTAATGTTGTTTCTGGCAAATGGGTTTTTCAACACAAATTTCATTCTGATGGCACTCTTGCTCGTTACAAAGCTTGTTGGGTTTGTCACGGTTTTTCACAACAACATGGCATTGATTTCGATGAGACTATCTCCCCTGTTGTCAAACCAAGCACTATTCGTGTTGTTCTTAGTCTTGTTGTTTCTTCTTCATGGCCGATTCATCAACTTGATGTTAAAAATGATTTTCTCCATGGTACTCTTAATGAAACTGTCTATTGTCAGCAACCCTCTGGTTTTGAGCATCCCTCTTCTGCAAATCTTGTTTGTTTACTCAAAAAATCTCTTTATGGTCTCAAACAGGATCCTCGTGCCTGGTTTCAACGTTTTGCTACTTTCATTCAAACCATTGGCTTTATATCTTCTAAATATTATTCTTCTCTATTCATTTTTCGTTCCTCCGAACATACTGCATATCTTCTCCTTTATGTTGATGACATCGTTCTTACTTCTAGCTCTGACTCTTTTCTCCAACATATTATTTCTTCTCTTCATCGTGAATTTTCCATGACTGATTTAGGGCCTCTTCATCGTTTTCTTGGCATTAATGTTTCTCGCACAAAATCCTCTCTTTTTCTTTCTCAACGACAATATCTTTTGGATTTTCTTTTACGGGCTGGTATGTCCGATTGTCAACCTTCTCACACTCCGGCCGACATAGGTGCCAAACTATCGGCCGATGGTGATCCTGTTTCCGATCCTACTTTTTACCGTAGCATCACTGGTGCTATTCAGTACGCCACTCTCACTCGTCCCGACATCTCTTATTCAGTTCAACAAGCCTGCCTTTTCATGCATGATCCTCGTGCTCCTCACCTTACTCATGTAAAACGAATTCTTCGCTATTTAAAAGGAACTCTTGATCACGGTATTCTTCTAAACTCTTCTTCCCCTACAAGCTTGATAGTTTATTCTGATGCAGACTGGGCAGGTTGTCCAGATACTCGACGGTCCACATCCGAATTTTGCGTTTATTTAGGAGATAATCTTGTTTCTTGGTGTTTTAAAAGGAAGGTAACAGTTTCCAGGTCTTCTGCTGAGGCTGAGTATAGGTCGGTTTCCCATGCCGTGGCGGAGGCGGTGTGGCTGCGTCAGCTACTCGTCGAGCTTCATCGACCCCTGGAGCGAGCCACCATTGTTTATTATGATAATATTTCTGCAGTCTACATGGCCTCCAATCCCGTTCAGCATCGGCGCACGATGCATATTGAGATTGATATTCACTTTGTTCGAGAGAAGTTAGCTCTTGGCGAAGTTCGAGTTTTTCATGTTCCTACAAGTGCTCAATTTGCTGATATTTTTACTAAAGGACTCCCCACTTCATCGTTTACAGACATTCGCTCTAGTCTCATCATCGTTACTCCTGACATTGAGACCGCGGGGGGATATTAGAGTATAGGTCGGTGCGGATAGGGCACCAGCCGCCTCTCCCCTCCCTATTCAGATTGTAACCCTCTCTCTCTATTAGTCTTGGAGTCCAAGTCAGTTGTAATCTATATCAACAGCCGACCGTGGCTAAAATTAATACAAGTTATTATTCTCTAAAACTATCATTGGGCACGAGTATATGTATGAATATTGATTGGTAATTAATAGAAAAGTCAGCTACAGAAAAGTTGGTTAGTTTACCAGTTCCATAGCATGAGAAAATGCAATGCAAATATGTTATTGAGAACAAGTTTTTGGATTATAGCCCAGATCAACTGGCCTAGAAGAGAAAGTACACGTCAGGGGAGAAGAGAGCATGAGACGTCTCGCTGAGAGGCACAACCTAGGGGTTTAGGGTTTACTGGAAAGGAAGTGTATTATTGTCCGTCCCGCCCCAAGAACTAGAACTCCACCTACAGAAACACGATCGGGAGGGATGTCGCTGGCAATTTCGAATTTTCCGGGCGTGGCCCTGCCTGCCTCGCTGCCCCTGGCCACCGGCGGCCGGTAACCGCTCCCTCCTCCCCGCCCCCTCGCGCCCCCTCTCACGCCGCCCCGTGGGCACCATGCCTTGCCGCTGAGGGACCGGGCTCCGCCGCTTCGCTGGCAGGCATCGGCAACCTCGGTCTTCCCCGGCTGCCGGCAGGAGGCAGAGCAGGCCCTCCTCCTTCTCCGGGTTGCAGACTGTCGCCTGGTGCTCCTCAATAGCGCTGGGGTGGTCATCGACGCCAGGCCGTTAGCGTGGGGGGAGTTTGTCGGCCCCGGCTCCATCGTCCTCCTGCCGGTGCATCGCGTCTCCATCGCGGCCCAGGTGCGCCCCCATGCCCTCCCTCTCGTTTGCCTTCTCATAGGTCTCCTTCCCTTCGCGCTTCGGCGGACAAGACAACAGCTTCAGCGGTGCTCCCGCCGCTGTCGCCGGCGGAAATCAGCGCGGTCGGAGACCTCAAGGGCTGCCGTTGGGAGGATGTGGTCGACGATCCTGAGTCGGAGGTACCGGGCCTGGTGGAGCTATTGTCTCCCCCTCCGAGGGAGTAGACCCGCGACGCGCCGGAGCGAGGTGTGGTGACCCCCCGCTGCCTCTCCGCCCTCCGCCCGCCTCAGCTAGGGGATTTTCTATCCTCGGCGCGGCCGGCGCGGGATGGTAGGCGGCAGGGGCGTCCCCACCTCCTTGGCGTGCGGCGGTCCTCATCGGCGATGCCCAGGTGGGAGGCGGCGCGGCGCAAGCCAGTGGAGGAGCGTCGCCCTGCTCGTGGCTGGCGGGCTGGCGATCATGCGAGGCCTGCTAGGGGCCCGTGGGCGGATGATGGGCCTCGGCCCGTCAACGGTCGCTGCGGGCCTCTAGAGGGATTAGGGTTGGACTCTAGGGCCCGGCTGGCCCAGTCCTCCCACTTCCTCTCCTTGTTGGCTCAGTCTCGTCCTCCCCCACGCCAGTCGCCGCCAGCTTCTGCCCATGCGCCGCCTTCCTCGCCACCGAGCTCACGCCAGGGCCCCTCGCCGCTACCGCCGGCCTCCTACAAGGAGGCCCTGATGGCATCCAAGCGGCCCCGCAGCCCACCGGCACATCAGGAGATGTCCCCCCTTAGCCAGACGACACCTCCCTGTCGTCTGGCCTCCCCGCCGCCTCACCGGCCTTCCCCTGCGCGTGCTCATCGGGGCTACCAACACCCTTCCCCGCGGCGTCAGGGCCTCCCCAGGGGCCAGCGGGAGGCGCCCCCGCCTCTGCCCACCCGCTCGCCGCCCAGGGCCAGGGGATTCTCAGCTCGTCGGAGCTCCCGGTCACCGCCTCGGCAACACCGGCGGACCCAGGCCCCTGCTCTAGCGCCTGTCCAACAACGCCCTGCCCAAGCCCCCTCGCCGGAGGCCGCACGGCAGGAGGGGAAACTGCGGCAACAGGCTCTATCCTCATGGGGTGCCGTTCACGGGTCGAGGGGTGAGCCGGGTCGCGCTGATGCCGCCAACTAGCGCGATCCGCCTGCGCCTCGCCCAGGCCGTCCCTCCCCGCCTCGCGCCGGGGGTGCCGACGCTAGCCCGGCTGGGGCCCCGATGATGAAGAATAAGTCCAAGAAGAAGAAGCTGTCCTCGTCCTCGGTTCCGGCGGCTGGTGTGCCCGCGGGTGTGAGTAAGGCCCTCACACCCTGTCCTGGTTGTCAGTGCCTCGAGTACTACGGCCACGGGGTCAATGGGGGCTTCTACTACATCGATCTGGGGGCCATTCAGATGGCTGTCCCTGAGACCCTCGCGACGGTGACACTCCTGGAGCAGGACCCCCAGTGCAGGTCGAGGTGACGGAGGAGCTGATCCACCCAGAGTTCTACGAGGTCCTCCCTGGCCATGATTGGCCAGTGAGGAAGATATCTGACACAGAGTTTGTAGTGTCGTTCCTCTCCGTGGCGACCTTACGGATGTGTGCCATTGGCGCGTCCTTCACTCTGCCGGTGCACCAGCTGCAGGTTCTGATCAGGCCATCGTCGGCCGACCAGGGGGTTACAGCCTCGCTGTCCGAGGTCTGTCTTCGGCTGTTTGGCATCCCCCCGGAGGCTAGACGGGCCGAGGTGGTCTGCCTCGTTGCCCAGACTGTGGGCAAGTGCTTGGAGGTGGATCTGAGCTCCCTCTCTGGCTTCGGGGCAATCCGTCTACGAGTCTTGTGTCCCGACCCAGCCGTGTTCCCGATGACTATTGAGCGCTTCTTCTTCGACCGCGCTGGTCGGGACCTGCTGATGGAGCTGGACGGCCCCCCTCCCTAGCAGGGGAGGGATCCTCCTCTCCGTCCCCACCCTAGGATGACGACCTTGGGGCGGGACAGGGGGTGGAGGATCTGATGAGGACTCGCTGGGAGAGGACTCCCCGGAGGCGGCCAGGTCCCCGGCCCTAGAGGCCTAGGCCCCAACCCTACCCCCACAGCGCCCTCCTACGGGTGGGGACACGAGCGTCCGCACGGCCGCTGGCGTGGTCCCCTTCTTCCCGGACCGTCAGCCGCTCTCCAGGAGTGCCTCGGCCAAGCTTGGGCCGGTGGACCTTCCTCGCTGCGCTCGTCCTATCCTGCAGGAGCCACTCGCCTTCGACATTGCCCAGTACGGTTCCAACATTGACAGCCCCCAGCTATTCTCGAGGGGGGTGGGATCTCGGGGCGGGCAAGGGGAGCTCCCCTCCATCTCCTGGGCCCGCCTCGCCGACAGAGGATTCCTTGGGGAGTGTGGGACTGGAGGTGTTTCCCTAGTCGTCCCCATGCTCCCCGGGTATGGTGTGCTACTCCCTCGCCCCGGACACCCCGGACCTTGACGATGGTGGCTCGTCCTCAGCTGCTCTCTCCTCCCCCGCGCCGGCGTCCAGGGCGCGCCGTGGCCGGGGCCCCCGCCATCCGCCCCTCCCCCGTCACGCCACAACGAGCGTATTGCGGGGGCTAGGAGCTGGGGTCCAGGCCCGGAGCCAACGATCGCGGAGCGGGCGACCATGGAGGTGACAGCTCGTGATGAGCTCCCAGGTACATCTCGCCTTCCTCCTTCCCCCCTCGTCTAGTCCCTTCCCTCGCTCGGGGTCTAGATTTTCTTTGCTGGAAGAGGTTCCCGTGGAACATTTGGGTGCGGTGGCCGATGACTGTGGCATTGTGTTTTGTGGTGAGAAGGGCCCCCGTCTTAAGAAGATCGAGGCCATCAAGGCTCGAGAGGTGTATGAGGGCCAGATCGCCGCTGCCCGGGCACGAGATGCTCGGGAGCGGGAACGGGCCCTCATGCTGACTGGTCCTGGCCCCTTGGAGGCCAGGTCCGGCTCGGCTCCACCCCTTGAGCCAAATGGCGGCCAGCCCCCTACGAGGACCCCCTGCCTTGGGAGACCTCGGGGGCGGCCGCCTAAGGCCCCGTCCTGTCCTTCGTCTTCTAGATGCCCCCACTTTGACCCTAGTAAGGGGCCTCCCCTGGAGTGATTGTTCAGATGAACATCCTCAGGGCCTTCCGGGTGTTCATTTAGAACATCCGGGGGTTCGGGCAGGACGAGCGGCGTCATCAGATCAAGGAGTACTTGCGCCAAGAAGATGTGGACATTGTAGGTTTCCAGGAGACGATCCGTCAGGACTTCTCGATTATGGAGCTGGAGGCCCTAACCAGACATAAGTTTGTCTGGACGTGGCTCCCGGCTTTCGGTCACTTGGGGGGCATCCTCCTTGGGGTCAAGGATGATATCTTTGAGGTAGAGGATATGGACCACGGGGACTTCTTTGTGAGCATGGCCCTCATCCATAGACAATCACACCTTAGATGGGAGGTCGTGATTGTCTATGGCCCCGCGGATCATAGGAGGTCCCAGGAGTTCTTGCTCGAGCTCAAGGCCAAGGTGGAGAGGACGGAGACCCCGGTCATGGTGGCAGGGGACTTCTACCTTATATATATCCGCTCCTCCGCGGACAAGAGCTCAGCAAATGTGGACCGCAATAGGATTTAGTTGTTCAATGACTGCATTGCTGACCTCGCTCTCAGGAAGATTGCTAGGGTGGGTGCAAGGTTTACCTAGACCAATAATCGCCTAGATCCGGTCCGTAGCGTCCTGGATCGAGTCTTTGTTTCGGTCGACTGGGAACTGGCCTTCCCCCTTTGCTCTCTCCGGGAGGTCACTAGGGTGGGATCGAAACATATCCCCCTCCTTCTTTCGTCTGGAGGGGGCCGCGGCCTAGGCTAAACCGCTTCCACTTTGAGAACTTCTGGCTCCACCAGCGGGGCTTCGTGGAGGCGGTTCGAGCTAGGTGGTCTGAGGTATCCGCCTCGCCGCCCCGCATGTTCTGCGCGGTTGATATCTGGCACCATTGTGCCTTACAATCACGTCAACTCATGCGGGGCTGGGGTGCAAACCTGGGCGCCGCGATTTGCGGTGACCCAGCATACCACTGCATGATGTAGTACACTATATTCGTTGACATAACACCAATGAAACACCGTTCACTAGTATTACACCCCTCAGAGTAGTACAACAGAAACACAGCAGGTCCAAGACATGACTATAGGTTACAACTCAACTCTTTACACACGATCCAGAGAACACTCTAGGTTAAAGAGAGAGAAAGAAACTTCTTGAAAAGAAGAATCAGAAATAAATAACTCCAAAACTATCATACTATTAAGACTAGTATCTTAACTAATGGTCTGGCATTGCTGCTATTGCAATACACTTTAGAAATAGGTTCTATGGCTAGAGATTATATTCCTATCTACTCAGTAACTTCATCTTCACTTGAGTTGATGTATATGTTGACTTTCTTGACTTTATTGAAGAGCTTTAGCCTTTGATGATGATTCCTGGAGCATGACTTGATGTAGACGTCGTCTGTACTGGCTTTAGAACCTAGCAAGGGTTAAGAAGATACTTTGAGTACGAGCGTACTCAGCAAGTTCACTAGAAAAGGAGTGTTTGATGCACTATATCTATAACCATAGACCGTAGGTCGTAGGCAATGCATGTTTTCGTAAACATTTCTTCAAAGATTGCTTTTATTCTAAAAAACTATGTCCATCAGCCTTCACGGGTTTACCAGAACTTTCATGGATGTCATGGGAATGGTCACGGCAGATGCTGCAATCGGTAGCGAGTAGTAGAACGAGGGGCAAGGGCGGCCAGCCATCTGCGGTGCGAGATGAGGCGAGACACGGTTTTACCTGTGTTCGGCCCCGGAGGGTAAAGACCTACCCTGCTAGATTGTATTATGATGGTGGTACAATGGGGCGAGCTCGGCTAGGCGGCTAGTCGCTTGGGTGTATGATGGAACGTGCCTCTACACGCCCACAGGGAGGTTTATATAGACTCACCTCCCCTAGGGTTTACATATCTCAACCGAATCGATTAAGGCTTCATTTTCGTTTAACCTAGTCCGACCGGGCCTATCTACCGCTGGTCTTTAGCTTCCAGCTTGGATCCACACCGGCCTCGATCCGCCGTCTTGCAGTGCCCACTCGCCAAGTCGTGGGCGATCGGAACATCCTGCCGGTATACCCGGCAGCATATCCCATCAAGAGTCCCCGAGGCCGCCGATTGACGCGGTGGTTGCCGGCGATCGAGCATAAGGCTTCAATGCGGACATCCGGTCGAATCGGCGGCGGGCTCCTGAATAAAGGAGGAAACTAGTCATTCTGGTCGCAGCTTTGGCGAACGGGTCGGTGAAATATTCAATCACTGTTGTAGTGATTGGGTCGGCGAGCCGAGTGGCCGAAGTTGGACCGTCAAACGCAGTCAAACTAGCCGTTGGGGTAATCCAACGTTAACTTTTGGCGTAATCACCGTGTAGTAACGGCTCCCTGATTTGGCGGGTAACAACCGCTATATAAAGGGAATGGTAGGCGATCGGAGAACCACCTCCTCGTCATTTCCTCCGATTGCGCGCACCTTAATTTTCCTCCGTATCGCGATCCAGCCGAACCGAAATCCTCCGACCCCCACGAATTCTTCCGCCAATGGCCCCCTCCACCGAACCATGGGCAGGTCCAAGTGCACGAGAGTGCAACTGGCGTCCTTCGAGGAGGCCGGGATCCTGCGCGCCGGCAAGTGGCGCATCCCTGCGGCCGGAGAGGTGACTCCGGACCCGCGCGAGGGAGAGTTCGTCTGCTTCACCAGCCACCTAGAGCGGGGGCTGGGATTCCCAACATCTCTTTTCTTCCGGCGCTTTTGCGCCTTCTACGGGATCCAACCGTCGGACCTGGGCCCGCACAACATCGAGCAGCTCGCCATTTTCGTGGCATTCTGCGAGTGCTACCTGGGATGCAGGCCCTATTTTCCCCTGTGGCAAGATCTGTTCCACGGGCGGATCAGTCGCGAAGAAGCAGGCGGCCCGATGCTTGCCGCGGGGGGCCTGACGTTTCAATTGAAGTCGAAGGCCTCCTTTTTCGATCTGATGCTACCTGCCAAGGCGGAGAGTGAATGGAAGAAGTCTTGGTTCTACGTCACCGAGGCGACTCCAGACGGCGAGGTGGCGATCCCAAGATACTCCACCGACCGGCCCGAACCACGCCGACTCCAAGTCGGCAAGCTTCCAACAGACTAGCGGATGGTGGTGGATGAAATGCTTCAGACCATCCGCGGCCTGAAGAAGAAAGGTCTCCATCCCATCAACTTGTACAACTGCTGGCTCGGGCGGCGACTCGTCCCCCTGGCCCGCCGTGACCACTACATGTATGAGTACACGGGCTGGGAGGACTCGACGAAATCCTGCCTCGCCGAGTGGCAGCTCAAGGATTACCTCCTGGCATTGAAGAAGATCACCCAGGCGGCGTACCTCGACGTGAAGGCTAGGGTCGCTCCTACACCGCGAAGCATCCAGCCCCGACGGTAAGTCATCTTTCTATCATTCGCAGTAGCAGTTAATGCTGTCGCGGTTATACTGACATTGTCTTATGCCTATTGCAGTTATTTCAAGTGGTGGAAGGGTGGCTTCCGCCCGCGGACGACGAGAATTCAAGCTCGTCCGTCCAGGAGGGGGGCGAATCGCCTCCAGCAAGGGGCGGCGTCGAGAGTGATAGGAGCGGCGACGACGACGAATCCGAGGAAGAGGTCGCCCCGCTAGTCCGGAAAACTCGCGGATAGTGGCAGCTTGAGCTTGAAGCAAGAAAAAGCCTCGAACGTCATGACGATGACGACGACGAGCTCCCCGAGCACACCTCGCGTCGCGAGGCCACTCCATCAAAGAAGAAGAAGGAGGTAAAGGCCCCTCCGAAGAGGAAGACGAAGCCAGCGAGACAGGCGTCTCCGACTCACTCGCCAAGCAACTCCGACGCCACCAGTCTGGCCAGGGGCGAAGCGCCACAGACGATGGAGGCGCCAGATATCACCGCCGTCCTAAGCGAGGTGCCTCTGGCCTCGATGCATCCGCCATTCGCCCCAGTCTCTGGGTCAGGGGCTGCTCCGGTCGTAGCAGCTTCGCCGCCCAGGGAAGCTCCCGCCGAAAATGTTTCGGAAGCTCCTGTCGCGGCCTCGACGACGAAGAAGCCGTCCGTCTCTTGGGCGCACGATGTCCTGGAGATGGGCCTCAGTCGATGACTGGGCCCCGAACTGGAGAAGCCGGCCGGCATTCGCATGGGGCTACGGTTCATTCCAGTCTCCAAGTGAGTTTTATTCACCTGCTTTATTTTCCCTTGTAGTCGAACGACTTTGCTCATATTCTCGATTTGCAGGACTGGGGTTAAAAAGATAGGCCATCCGTCCGTGGCCAAGGTGCCACCAGTCGTCGCCGAGGAGGACCCCTCTCGGAAGAGGAAGGCTAACGAGGTCGCTACCCCCACAGACAGTGCCAAGAAGGCCAAGAGCGACGAGGTCGTCACGGTGTCTGACGACACGACGGTGGCCCCGAGTGATCCTGCGGTGGTGGCGGCCTCAGGAATCAAGGAGGGTGCTCCCTCGCCAGGGGTGACCGAGCCGGCCTCTTTTAGTGCTGGCGCGTCCATCGCGACCTTCCCGCGCTTCATGGCCAGAGCGGCCACGACGAGTGGTACCACGCCATCGAGCCGCGCACCTGGGGTCGCCGAGACAGAGGTCGAGCAACGCCGCGGGAATACTCCGGCTCTTCTCACCTCCGTGGACGCACGACAACTTCATGGCATGCTGGGCGCGGCCATCTAGGTATGTCCAGTCCCTGAGGATTCGGCCACTGACTTGCAGTGGTCAGATTCTTTTAGTGTTGTACTTTTATTTCTTGTGCCCAGTCCCCGAGTGCTCATTCGCTGAGTTTCAGCGGGTGGGCGCTCAGTATTTTTGATCGCCAGTCCCCGAGTGTCTAGTCACTGAATTTCAGCGGGTAGGCACTTAAGTTTTTTGATCGCCAGTCCCCGAGTGTCTAGTCGCTGAATTTCAGCGGGTAGGCACTTAAGTTTTTGATCGTCAGTCCCAGAGTGTCTAGTCGCTGAATTTCAGAGGGTGGGCACTTTTAGGATCTTGTTTTTGCTAACTGTTTCGCTTTTGCACAGGGTTTGCAGCGTGAATCAGCCGACCGGCTGGCTGCGAAGTGTCGCGCGGAGAAGGAACTTGTTGCCGTTCAAGAGGCGAACAAGGGACTCCAAGCGATTGCTGCGAAGGCGGAAGAGGTTCGCCAGGACCTTGTCCCGGCGAGTGAGCTGACGGCGGCGCAATCGGCGTTGAGTTTGGTGGAAAAGCGGATCGCCGACCTTGAGTGCGAGCTAATGGAAGCGTAGGAGGAAGCGACCTTGGCGGATGGGCGAGCCAAGGCTGCTGTTACGGCCGCCGCTGAGGAGCGTAAGGTTTCTGATGCCCTTGTTGCTGGGCTTCAAGATGATTACTCCGCTCTTCAAAACTTCATCACGGAGCTCTCCTGCCCTTTGATTGGTGAGTGTGCCTGCCTCTGCCTATAACATATGCATTGTGTAATTTTTGGTGTATTCACTGTCACCTTCTGTCCGCAGGTCAGATCATTGATAGCACGGAAGAGGCGGATTCGTTCGACGCGCGGGAATGTGTAGCCACGCTGGTCGACTCGGCCACGTTGTCGGCGACATGTATACGGGCGTATCTTCAGGAGATGTCGCCCACGGAAGTGATTCCCAGCGACCTCGTCGAGGTGTGGCGATACTTGGAGAAGGCGCCGTCGGTCGTCGAGTTCATGACGCGATCGGCGTTCCGACGCGGAGCGGCGACGGCGCTTAGCCTTGGGCTCGCTCACTTCCCGGAGGACTTCGACCTGCACGATGTGACGAGTGGCTACCCGTCGTCGACTGGCTCGGTGGATACCTCCGAGGTGCTGAAGTTGACGGACCGCGCCGCGGTATACTCCGAGCGCGTCTGGGCGATGGGTGACCTCCTTCCTTATCAGGAGACGGTCGTCGTACCCAACGACCCCGAGCCGCAGCACCGGGACTTCAAGATCGAGCAACCCTTCCGTGCGGAGATGGCGGGTGAGCTGACGACGTACCCGTCAAACCCGTACACTCCCTTCATTCGCAATTGCAAGGGTGGTGGCGAGTCGACGTCGAAGCCTGCGGAGTAAAATATTGTGCCCTAGGGCATTAGTAGCAGTTCTGCCGTTGGGCACACTTTGTATTTTGTGACAATTGCGACATGCTATAATGAGATATCGTGTTGTTTTGTGAATTGTCGTGTGTTTCTGATTGACGGTTGAACGAGTCCCCGAGCGCGCCCGCCCTTTTTTATGGGGTGTACCTCGTTTATTATGTGTTTGTGTTTGGAATTTTTTTTGTTTACTGATGTCGACTCGCCCGAGCTTGGAGAGCCAGTCGTAAGGCGACTCCCATGAGTGATCTATACTTCACTGTTTTCCCTTGCGCGAACGAGGTCGGGTAGCTGAGTCCCCGAGCGTGGTACTTGGTTGTTCTAGGCGCAACTCTAGGGTGGGTGAGGACTGGGCGCGTTAGAATAAGCGCGTCACTCCTGCCTGGCCCGTTGGGTCAGTCGCATGGCGCAGTCCCGGCATGCTCATACTTGGCGTTTCCCTAGCCTCTCACGCTGAACTCGTCGGTCCCGAGCGTGGTACTTGGCCGTTCGAGTCGCTATGTCGAGGATGCGGAGGATCATGGTCGCTGTGAGAAGCGAAGGTAGTTGTCTTGGCTCGTTGAGCCAGTCGAGCTAGGCGACTCCAATGGGGCTCCGGGTAGGCGTTTTTCATGGACGTTACAAGACTTGGGGTAACCCAGTGCCCTTGTAGCGCACTACTTGGCCGTGCCGATCGCTGTACCAGAGGTTGACTTCTGCAGTTAGCTTGACGCTGTTATTACGAGTGCGAGTGGCACAAGACATGGAGAGTAGGCGCAATTTGCGGTAACCAATATTTTTTATTTCATAGCGTCTGGAGGATACATATGTGGAGTTCTAGGAGTAGAACTTCTGTAGGAGGTTTACATTCCATGGTCGCTTGACGTCGAGTTTGCCATCCCCGCGGACGTCGATGAGGTAGTAGGCGTCGTTGCCGAGTACTCGTCCGATGGCGAATGGTCCCTCCCATGGGGGGAGAGCTTGTGCGTGCCCTTCTTGTCCTGGATGAGTCGTAGCACCAGGTCGCCTTCCTGGAAGGTGCGAGTTTTCACCCGCCGGCTATGGTAGCGGCGGAGTCCTTGCTGGTAGATGGCAGTGCGAGAGCGAGCTAGGTCGCGTGCCTCGTCGAGTTGATCGATTCCGTCCTGCCGTGCGAAGTTCGCCGCCTCCGTGTAGTGGACGACCTTGGCGAGTCGTGCTCGAGGTCGGTGGGCATGACCGCCGCCGCCAGACACCATGAAGAAGGGGTGAACTCGCCGACCATTGACTGAGGTGCGGATGCCCCAGATGACGGATGGTAGCTCCTCGACCCAGCACCCGACGGTGCGCTCGAGTGGTACTTGGAGCCGCGGCTTCAGGCCATGGAGGATGCTCCGGTTCGCCCGTTCCGCCTGGCCGTTGGACTCCGGGTGGGCGACCGACGCGAGGTCGAGCCGGATGTGGTGTTACTCACAGAACTCAGCCATGGCTCCTTTGGCGAAGTTGGTTCCATTGTCCGTGATGATGCTGTTTGGGAACCCGTAGCGATATATGAGCTCGCGTAGGAATTTGGTGGTGGTCTTCCCGTCGCATTTCCGGACTGGCTTGGCCTCCACCCACTTTGTGAATTTTTCGACCGCGATCAGGAGGTGGGTGAAACCGGAGGGGGCCTTTTTGAAGGGGCCTACCATGTCCATACCCCACACGGCGAATGGCCAGGTGATGGGGATTGTCTTGAGCGCTGAGCTCGGCACGTGTGTCTGGTTGGCGTACTTCTGGCACCCGGCGCACCGCTGGACAATGTCGACGGCGTCGGCGTGTGCGGTGGGCCAGTAGAAGCCGTGCCGCATAGCCTTGGCGACCAGGGAGCGGGCGCCGGCGTGGTGGCCGCAGTCGCCGGAGTGGATGTCGTGGAGGATCTTGCGTCCTTCGGCGGGTTGGACGCAGCGTTGGAACACGCCGGTCACGCTGCGTTTGTGGAGCTCGCCGTCGATGATGGTGAAGGATTTGCATCGACGTACAATCATCCGGGCGTCTGTCTCGTCTGCCGGTAAGGTGCCGGCCTCCAGGTAGGCGATGTACGGCTTGGTCCAGTCGTCTGCCTCGGTGATGAGTGCGACCAGGGCGGCTTCTGGCGGTAGCGGGACTCCGATGTCGATCTCCCTTGGGGGAGAGACTGATGGCTTGGTGATCGTGTCGAGGAAGACGCCGGCGGGTGGTGCGAGTCGAGCCGACCCGATGCGAGAGAGTGCGTCAGCCTCCTCGTTCTTCCGCCTGTCGATCCACTCGACGGAGTAACCTGCAAAGTGTCCCCCCAGATTGTCTACTGCTTGGCGGTATGATGCCATGGTGGGAGAGACGACGTCGCAAGTGCCAGCGACTTGCCCAACGACGAGGTCGGAGTCTCTGTAGCAGCGTAGGCGGTTGACGTTCATCTCCTTGGCAGCTCGCATGCC
This sequence comes from Avena longiglumis, assembly GCA_030063025.1. Taxonomy (NCBI): domain Eukaryota; kingdom Viridiplantae; phylum Streptophyta; class Magnoliopsida; order Poales; family Poaceae; genus Avena; species Avena longiglumis. The sequence continues at coordinate 241,351,488 of CP125979.1, read as the reverse complement.
GTGGAGTAGTGCCTCGTACTCGGCCATGTTGTTGGTGCAGGGGGTGAAGTCGAGGCAGAGGACGTAGCGGAGCTTGTCGCCCTTCGATGAAGTCAGCACGATCCCTTCTCCTGCGTCGTCCGCGTTCTTGAAGTCGTCGAAGTGCAGGCTCCAGTAGTGGAGGTATGGCAGCTTTTCTGGCTGCTGGGCCTCTTCCCAGTCGGTGATGAAGTCCGCTAGAGCATGCGACTTGATCGCTTTTCGTGGCTCATACTTGATGTTGTGGACGCCGATTTCGACGGCCCACTTGGCGACTCGCCCGGTCGCCTCACGGTTGCGGATGATGTCCTGCAACGGTGCTGAGGAGACGATCGTGATCGGGTGCTCCTGGAAGTAGTGTGGCAGGCGCCGCTGTGCTCTGAAGACCGCGTATACCAGTTTCTGGTACTGCGGGTATCGCCGACGCGACTCGGTGAGGACCTCGCTGATGTAGTACACCAGTCGCTGTACCGGGTGCTCCTTTCCTTCCTCCGGCCGCTCGAGGACCATGAAGGCGCTGACGATGCGCTCGGAAGCCGCGACGTAGACCAGCATGGGTTCTTTGTCGACGGGGGCGGCGAGTAGTGGTGCTGCGAGTAGCACCTTCTTGAGGTCGCGGAGTGCGTCGTCCGTCTCCTTGTCCCACTGGAAGGTGGGGTTCTTGCGCATCAGGCAGTATAGGGTCATCATCTTTTCGCCCAGGCGAGGGATGAAGCGACTGAGAGCCGCTACTCGCCCGGCCAGCTTCTGGACGTCGCGCAGGCACTCGGGTTTGCCGAGTCGAGCGATCGTGTCGATCTTTGTGGGGTTCGCCTCGATCCCACGCTTGGAGACGACGTACCCCAGTAGTTGTCCTGCTGGTACGCCGAAGGTGCACTTGCCTGGGTTGAGCTTTATCTTGTATTTCCGCAGGTTGGCGAATGTTTCCGCCAGGTCGGCAAGTAGATCTCCCTGGCGAGTGGACTTCACTACCACGTCGTCGATGTAGATGTGGATATTGCGGCCAATTTGGATCGCAAGGCACTCCTGCATGCACCGCTGGTAGGTTGCCCCGGCGTTCTTGAGGCCGAAGGTCATGGCGGTGTAGCAGAAAGCTCCGAATAGCGTGATGAATGCCGTCTTTTCCTCGTCCTCAACATCCATTTTGATCTGGTTGTACCCAGAGTAGGCGCCAAGGAAACACAGCTACTCTGAGCCCACGGTGGAGTCGATTATTTGGTCGATCCGCGGGAGGACGAACTGCTCCTTCGGGCAGGCGCTGTTTAAGTTTGTGTAGTCGATACACATCCTCCAGGTCCCGTTCTTCTTCTCTACCAAGAATGGGTTTGCCATCCACTTGGAGTATTTGATTGGCCGGATGAAGCCTGCAGCGAGTAGACGCTGCACCTCCTCGGCAATAGCTCGGCGGCGCTCTTCATTGAAGGGCCGCAGCGACTGCTTGACGGGTCGCACTTTGGGGTCGGCGTTTAGTTTGTGCTCAGCGAGTGTCCTATGGACACCAGGCATGTCAGAGGGATTCCATGTGAAGATGTCTCTGTTCCTAGGCTGGGCTCATGCCCGTCCCGATCATCACCGTCTGGCTGGAGTCGCCTGGGACCAGCTCGACGGTGCGGGTGTGCGTCGTTGCCTTGAAGGCTGAGGTGTTTGCGCCCTCCGAGTTGGGCTTCTTGAGTATGGTGGGGTCGTCTTTGTTGACCCCGCTCGCGTACTTGGCGAGCTCGTCGGCGTGGTTGGTCTCTTCCGCGATGACGGCGTCGGCTCCTTTGGCTTCGCACTCGGCGGCCATGTTGGGGTCGCCGTTGATGGTGATGACGCCGCACGGCCCAGGGAGCTTCATCGCGTTGTACGCATAGTGGGGCGCTGCCATGAACTTGGAGAACGCCTGGCGCCCCAGGAAGCAGTGGTAGGGGTTGTCGAAGGGTACCAGCTCGAAGACGATCCGCTCGGTGCGGAAGTTTGCTGGTGTGCCGAAGGTGACTGGAAGCGTGACCTTGCCGATCGGGTACGCCTTCCAACCGGGGACGATTCCGTGGAACGTGGTGTAGGTCGTCTCGACCATCGACTGCGGGAGCCGCAGTCGCCTGAAGGTGTCCAGGTACAAGATGTTGATGGAGCTGCCGCCGTCCATCAATGTCTTGGGGAGCCGAGTCGCCACCTTAGGCTTGACCACCGTGGCGACTCGCCCGGTACTGGCGCGTGGCGAGTGGTCCTGGCGGCTCCAGGTGATGGGCTGCTCCGACCAGTTGAGGAACTGGGGAACGTCCACCTGGGCCACCGCATTGACGGCGACGACGCGGGCGATGACCTTCTTCTCGCGCTTTGTGTTGAAGCCTGTGAAGGTATGGAGCGAGCCGACCACATAGCCGAATTTTCCGCCGTTTGGCGGGTTGTTGTCGGGGTCCTCCCGCGCTCGCCGTGCCTTCTCAATCTCCCTGAGAGTGTGGCAGTCGGCGGTCGTGTGCGTGGCGGGTTTCCCTTCCCTGCTGTGAAACGCACAAGGTTGGTTAAGGAGGGCCGCGGGGTCGAACCTTGGTTTCGCCTTGTAGTTGCCGACGTCGCGGCGTTGCCCTCCGTCCCGGCAGAAGCTCTTGGGCTCGTGCTGCGCGTGCCCGGCGTTGGCGACGAAGTCGACTCGCCCGTCACTGCGGAGCTTGCCAGTGAGGCGAGTGTTGCTATAGCGTAGGTCGGACCGTAGTCCGTTGTCGTTGCCGCTCGTGCGGCGTTGGCCTCCCGACTCGTCGTCGGTTTCCTGGTTTGGATCTTCGTCCGCGTACCGTTTGGCGATCTCGAGGAGGTCCGGTATGTTGTCGAGCGTGCGATAATGTCGCTTGAGCTTGGCGACCAAGGGCTCGTAGAGGCACGAGGTCTTGAAGCAATGGATCGCGGTGTCCGGGTGGATGCCGACCGCGTTGTACCATAGTTCTTGCCACCGCTGGACCCGATTATGGTCGACTCGGGGTCCCTGGACGCATCGGTCCAGGTCCTCGATGGTGGTGGCGCGGGTGTAGGAGCACTCGAAGTGCCTGACGAAGGCGTCGCGCATCTCCTCCCAGGAGTCGATGCTGTCCTGGGGGAGGGTGTTGATACACTGCCTGCACGTCACCTCCATCATCAAGGGGAGGTAACGGGCGGCTAGCAGGTCGGTGTGGCCAGCGATCCCCATCGCCATGAGGTATGTATCCAGCCACACGGAAGGGTCGTACGAAGGGTCGTACTTCTCTATTTCCTTCGGCGCCTTGAAGTTCGCCGGGTACTTTTCTCCTCGGATCATCGGTCCGAAGCACCTGGGCCCGAGTCGGCTTAGCGACCCCATCGGCTTGCCGTCGCGGCGATTGGTTAGGGCGTGTCGCAGGTCGTCGGGCTGGCGTGCGCGCCAGCTTTGGTTATTGATGATGTGGGTGTGGGCATCGATGGGCTGACCGTTGGCGACGACGAAGTTGGTCGCTGGCCTGGGGTCGTTGGTGGAGAGTGCCGCTTTCGCGGGTCGATGTTGGAGCTGTAGTGGCTCTGGTGGCGGGCAGTTGAGGGTGTTTTCCGCCAATGGGCGGCCGCTTGAGGCCGCTCTGCTGCCTGAAGAACGCGAGTACACACGACCCTGCGAGTCGGCGCCTGCGTTTTGCTGCTCGACCGCCTTTGCGAGCAGGGCCCTGACGTACTGGATCTGTAGGGCGCCGTCACCAGTGGTCGTGATGTTGTCGGCCACTGCTCGGCCCGCCACGAGGTTGTCCATCGGGGTGGAGAATAGTGGTAGGTCATTCGCGTCTCGCTCCCGTGAGGAGACCACTATCCGCGGCTGATCCCTGGGGGGTGTGCGGTTGGGTGGAGGTGGGGCGCCCATCGCCATCGACCCTGGTAGGGGCCGGGCGCTTCCTCCTGGTGGCGCGTTCTCGCAGATCGCGTGCTCGGCCACGCGGGCCGTTCTCGCTGCCAAAGTTCAGCGCGCCTGGACCGGTGGGTTCAGCGCGACCTGATTCGGCTGGTGGTAGCGTGACAGCCTCGTGTTGCCACCGCCGAGGCGAAATTTTTCGCACTCGGCTTGCTCTTTGCGGACTGCCTCCGCCAGCTTTAGGCGGAGTTCCTCGACCTCTGTTGTCGTGGCGTTGGGAGGGATCGGGGTGGAGAAGGGATCCTCCGGCGGATCGGGGCCAGTCGCCATGTAGGTCGCGGCGTGGCGACCGGTCCTGTCGCGGAGATCGGCGGAGTTTTCCGACCCGGATTCGAAGTCGAAGATCCCAAGGATGGAGGGATCCTCGAAGTCTCCCATGTTGGAGACCTGGGTGATGGAGCCCGCGGGTGAAGCCGCGGTGATGGATCCGGCGAGTGACGCTGGTCGCCGTCAAGTCGTCATTGAGGGCCACGTCTTCTGCGGCCGCGGAGTTTTCGGCCACGTTGCTGTGGGCCGAGTTGTACTCGGAGGCGAGGCGATGGATCGTGCGGACCTGGCTCTCGGAGAGCCGGTCGCGTGGCGGTGACTCGCGGATGCGAGCCGAGTCCTCTGAGACGATGACGTCGGTGAGGCCGACGAAGAGGCTGATCGTGCCTACTAGCAACATCATGTTGTGCGTGATGGGGCGCGCCGCCGGGACGTAGCTGCTTGGCAAGATCTGGAGCATCTCGCCGATCGCTATCATGCGGCCGGTGGCGACCGACTCGTTGATGGGCAGATTGGATCTCGCCGCAGAACACCGCCGACCGGCCAAGCCCCTGTGGGCGCCACGCCATGGGAATGGTCACGCAGATGCTGCAATCGGCGAGTAGTAGAATGAGGGAAGGGCGGCCAGCCATCTGCGAGATGAGGGCGGAGACAGGTTTTACCTGTGTTCGCCCTGAGGGTAAAGACCTACTCCTGCTAGATTGTATTATGATGGTGGTACAATGGGGCGAGCTCGGCGGCTAGGCGGCGAGTCGCTTGGGTGTATGATGGAACGTGCCTCTACACGCCCTGTAGGGAGGTTTATATAGACTCACCTCCCCCTAGGGTTTACATATATCAACCGAATCAGTTAAGGCTTCGGTACTCGTTTAACCTAATCCGACTGGGCCTATCTAATCGCCTGGGTCTTTAGCTTCCAGTCGTTTGGATCCACACCGGGCCTCGATCCAGTCGCCGTCTTGCAGGCCCACTCGCCAGGTCATGGGCCAGTCGGAAACGTCCTGCTGGGTATACCCCGGCAGGCATATCCCCATCAATGGAGTTCCTTTCCCGCCGCGTTTGCAGCTCCTTCCCGGAACAGGGAGTAACAAGTTGCGGTTCTTACACTATGCAGAGGTGTGTCACTTTACCCATGAGAGACCTTAGGCTTTGTTGCACGGCCGGGATTATGTTCCGATTCAAACTTCCTTGGTTTGAGGACCAACCTAAGATCGAAGCCAATCACTGCCTTCTCCACGACCCCGCATGTCTCCTTGGTGTATGCCATGCCCACCTATTGAATTACGGCAATAGGCAATACAGACCGTTCATATGCTGGAACTATCGTGGGACGTTGAGGGCTCCCACCCATCTGCTGCATATCCTCTATGAATTACCAATTAATATGCACGCTACGAGTGATAACAGCCACGACCTGCACATCCGGCTCCATGCGAGAGGGAAAAGATACAGCTGACTTCTCCGTCCCATTCCAAAGCTCATGGTCAACGCATAATATACGGCGCAAGAATCACTGGCGACATTGGGTATTCCAACTACCAGATTTAATAGATTAGCTGATCACCCTGGATCAGTAACCAATAGTTCACAGTATTATCAAAAATAGTGTTTTCTAACCTTTTTTGGAATGCAGGTGATGACAACACTGGATTTACAAAATACTTTACAGAAAATAATCAAAAGGACATGAGCAAGTGTGAACTTGCCTTTTGTGATTGCAAGATTATGCACTCACGGTCTTCAAGACAATATAAAAGATCCAATATCTGAAATCAGCATCATTGGTCCGGTAAGGACTAATGTTTAAAGAAGCAAGATGCTATTATGCATAAGTAATGTAATGCAATTTCGTAAACTCAAATCCCGGGGATAGCGTTGATCTAGGGTTTGGATACTGGAAATGGTTACTTTAGAATGTGTTGTCCTTTTAGATAAGTTTATACTTGTGCTTCTTATTAAGGCTTGTGAGTAGGTGTGAAACGTCACATAATTATAATAAAGCACACACAATAATGGAATACTCAAGTGGTAAATGTATCTGTAGACTATGTATATAAGGTTTGTTCATCATTTAGAGCTTTCATAAAAATGCTGATGTCTTGCTTTATAATGTTCCTTAAAAGAATAACTTTTGAAGGAAATCTTGCTTTAGCTAAGGGAAAGTATTTAAAATTTTAATTTAACCTTATTAGGTGTTCTTTCAAGTTATAGTCTTTAAGTAAGAAAGAATTTCTCTATTTGAATAATGATATTAGTAGTATTTGAGATGCTTTATAACTTAATTATAACAGACCAAAGTTAACTATAAAATATATAATAAAGTTTTTATCTTATACTTAAAGTTTTGTAGATTAAAGTTAACTTTAAAGACATAGATGAATTTAAGGTATAGTGCTTAAGTTATTTGTACCTTGTGTACTTCATAATGTTTCCTTAAAGTTACTTAAGAATGGTTATACTTTTATTTGGTGTAGTGGTTTCTTGATTTTATAATGGAATAGAATCATTGGCCTTTTTATAAATGAGTGGTTATGGTTTGTAATCAAGATAATAATATTACTTAACTACTTATGGATTCAATATAGTGTTTTGGTTTGTTTATAACTTGTAGTTGAAGTAAAGGAATAAGTTTTATTTCCCTACAAATTATTCTTGGAGATTTTATATTAAATAAGAACCCCTTTTATAAAATAATCTACACTTATGGTTGAAAGGTAATTCAATCAAATTGCATTTAAAATGTGTTGAACCATTTTGACTTCATATTATCAATCTTTTAAGACTACTACTATTTATTAGGCTCAATTGGCTAATTTTAGAAGTATTAGTAATTTTTATTTACCCTTATCTTAATTATCAATTAAGGTAATGGGTTTAAATTCAAGTTGTTAAAGTGTTTGAATTTTTATTTAACTCAAAACTAGTATATTATATTTTTAATATGTAGGTATTATTTTTGTGATTATTTTGGTATATTACATTTATTTTTATGATTTATAAATAATAAGATATGATTTTTACAATGTTTAATAATTTATAAACACTTAATAAATATTAAATTTTAATTAAGTGAAATAATAATGCATGATTATAGTTTTAAATTATAATTCTTATTTTTATAATATTTTTGGTATTTTATTTATATTTTTAACATTTAATAATATTAAAATATGATTTATCAAAGTATTAAAACTTATAAAATCTTTATTAAATAATAATTATTTTAATTGTTAACATAACAATGTTTGAAAAAAGTTTTAAGTTATAGATTTGATTTTTCTACAAATTTTCATATATTATACACATATTTCTGAATTATAAATCAAAAGTTATTTATTAAACAAGTTTTTATTCCTTTATTACATTTCAGGAAATATTTATATTTGAATTAATATTGTTTTACCAATTTACTAAACAAACACAGAACTTTTTACACCTAGACTAAACTTACCCCAGGTTGACCAGTGGGCCAGTTGCCACATGGCATACCCCGTTTGGTTAGATATGTTTGTTACTGGGTTGTTCCTACTCACAGAGAATGACACATGGGCCCAAGGCCACGTCAGATGCCACATGGGCGAAGACTGAGTCAAAACTTTGGACCAGGTCAACCTCGACGTCACAATGACGTGAGGTCGCCGGTGAGCACCAGAACCAGAAGTGGAGGGCTTCCTTGGCTTCTGTGATTACACGCGTTTGAAGAACGGAAGCTGGGCAACCATCTAGAGGCGGCGCCGCCCAAGAATAGTCACCGAAACATGGCAACAATGAGGTCGCAGCGGCGAGGCACGTCGGCGCTCAGTGGAAATAGGTTTACAGTGAACGCTAGAATGAAATAGCAGGTGGTTGAGATCCGCTAGCTTACCCTGAGGCTTATGCGGTGGTCGACGAGGACCAACGTGGTCGATGGTGAGCGCTCGACCAAGAATTCCGGCGAACTCCAAGGAAAGGGAACGATGAAATTCACCCTCCTCAGTGCTCCCCTTGATGTTTTACTCCACCCAGACGATCTACGGAGCACGGCGCTTCTCCCCATCCACACCGTAGGCTTCGAGGACATTGCCTCGACGGCCAGCCGAAGCTCGCCGGCGATGGCATCGGGTTGGAGAGAGAGACAGAGAGTATTTGAGGCGGAACTGAGGAGAGAAGCATGAAGTTGAGGCTCGGTCGATCCTTATCTAGCCTTCTATACGACAAGGTGAGTTCGGACACGGCGGCACGGTGGCGACGACGACCGAGATGCGGCGGCACCACTGAAGCTCAAGGTGGGCGCGAATCACGGCGCGAATCCATTTGGCGGACACCAAACAAGTTGGGGTGAGGTTCTGAGACGGTCAATCATGTCCGGACGGTCCCGAATTGCGGTGGCGACGTGGTTCGCCGGCGGCGTGTCGATCAGCCAGAGGAAGACAAAGACGATGGTTCTCTCGCGCGTGATACCCGCCTGCCAGTGAGAGAACAAAACGGTATGTGGGCTCGGGCTGAGGTGGGCTGGTTCTGGGCTGCGAGAAAAGGAGCAAGTCTGCTACTTCTGGTTGCTCTGAGTGGTGAATAGAAGATGGGCCTTGGCCTGGTTTCGTTTCTGTTATTTTTTCTTTTTCTTATATTTTCTGTTTTCTTTTATAGCTTTTTATTTAAGCAATTGTTTTGACTTTTCTTAATGGAATTTCTTTGCTAAATACTTGCAGCAATCATAAAGTTATTTAGATTCAATTTAGGGACTTTTATTATATAATGTTATATTTCTTTATATAGATCCTTTTAATATTTTGTGAGGGCCTTTGTTATTAATTTTATTTCCATAATAAGCCATGGATTTATTTTAGAATATTTTCTTATTTGCTCATAAAACTTAATTTTAGTTAGCCCTTGGTTGGAGGGAAAATTTTATATAATGATCCTATATTTTTATTTGCAGCATGATATCCTAAGGATTTAATGTGGTTAATATCATTCTCATGAATCTAGTAAATACCAAGGTTTATATTTCCTTTTTGATAACTATCATAAGAGTTAGGGTGTGAATTATAATTACTTACCCTAGGGTTTAGGGTTCTTATTATACTTATATCTTTTATTAATATGAATAAATATCAATGGGTAAAACATATTGTCTTTATGTTTGTAATCATTATTCATATCACTCTTTTAAAATAATAAGGTTATTTTCTAGAATGACTTATGAGGAAGAATTAATTAAGATAGTTCCTAAGCACATGTGATCATGATAGTTGGAAATGAGAAAGATGTGCTTAAATGATTTGCTATAGGAAAATATTCCTATGAAGCTTTGTGTAAATAAGATGATAGATCAATCAGATGAAATGGATACTCTGTTTGGTTAAAGATTTAGGGTTTAGGTTTGATCCAGAATTTCTATCTCTCATATTTCAATAATCCTGGACTTCTAATTAAGGAATACCTTTCCTAGATATACTACTTCTTTAATCCAATGTTGCTCTAACATCATCTTAATCATACTATCTTGTCTCTACTTAAGTCCAGTAACTAATACTCCAACCTCTCATTATATTAATGTGACCTATCATGGCTAACCTAGAATAACATATCTATAGTAGGGTTCAATCATGTTTTATCCACTAATACCACTTATACATGATATAAGCATTCAATCTTGGTGAATAGGGCATGATCATTATAATCCTTTGACCTTTATGGTTTAGGTTTCCAGTTGGCTAATCAAGGCTTCTATCCATACAACATTATAGTTGTATTCTAATTATCTTCTGTTTATCTCTATTGGATTAAGAGATATAATTCATTGATTATACCTACTTGATCCAATAGGACTACTCCTGGTAACTATCTTCAATGTTCATCTTTATAAGCTTCTAGATGACTCTTCTATTCATTCATGATTGAGTTAACTCTATCAATTATCATATTGATTTAATTCTCCTCCAACCTCCCATCATATACATGATATTTAAAACTAACATTACCACCTATATCTTCTTACTTCTTTCTCTATAGGATTGAGTGAATGCTATGTTATGGTCAAGAGTTGATAGATCAAGAATTGATAGATTAAGGATTGGTGAATCAATGGTTGATTACTCAACATTGATGAACAACAGATACTAAAATAAAGTTCAATAGAGATGATAAGGATTGATATGGGAAGAAAGATATATGGTGAATGATCTTGACTTTGGTTTCTTTCCTACTCAATCTCACTAGAGAGTTAAAGTCAGGTATTTCCATGACACTCATGGTATAAGTAGATGAGATTAAGATTTAGTTGTTACATTCCTATTTCTTAAGTTATGTTTATACCTTGGTATTCATGAGTTGTGTAATGAATACTAGGAGATGATTACTTAAGGATCAAATATAAATCATTAAGTAATGTATTAGGGTTTTAGCTTTTATTACATTTGATCTACCCTTAGGTCAAATCATGTTTACCCAAAATAAAGTTTTAGCAAAGGTCATATTGAAACTTATCACAGTCAATTTGATGATCTACTTCAATTACATCAAATTAAGAGAAGCTTCAATCACTTTGACAAGTTTTTATTTAAAAGCGCGAAAATTATTCGGATTTTCTATGCATGAATGCAATGCACACATCTGTGTTCAGCTTATTTCTAAGATCTAATTTTGGGACGTTACATGATTCGAGGCTAGAAAGCGAGTATTCTGCTGGAGATTCAGGCCCTCGACCGCGAGGCAGACCGGGTGGGCCTCTCGGCGGATGCTTGGTCCCATAGGTACTCCCTTGAGACCTCCATTATGGAGATCTATAAGGGTGAGGAGGATTTCTGGTGGCAGCGGAGCCGACAGAACTGGACTATCTAGGGGGAATCGAATACGGCCTACTTTCACGCCATTGCAAATGGCAGGCGTAGGAAGTGCTCGATACCTTGCCTCTGGGCTGATGACTCTCTTCTGGAAGACCATAGAGAGATCTTGGCCCATATTTATGCCTTCTACCAGGAGCTATTTTCGGCATCCCCGAGATCGGGCCTGGCATTGGAGGTGGACTTCTGGCCCGAGGCTGCCAGGGTGACCATGGAGGAGAATAGGGAGCTGACCCTCCCGTTTATCCAGTCCGAGGTCGCCGAGGCAATCAAAGCGATGAAGTCCAACTCGGCGTCAGGACCGGACGAGCTCCCGGTGGTGTTCTTCCAGACATTCTGGGATCAGCTGTGCCCTGTGATCATGCGCATGTTTCAGGAGTTCTACATCAGTACCCTTGTCATGTCACGGCTGAATTTTGGCGTGATTACCCTGATCCCCAAGGTAGTGGGGGCCACGGATATCCGCCAATTTCGGCCTATCACGGTGATCAACGTCATCCATAGGATTTTCGCTAAGGTCTGCGCCGTCTGCTTGGCCCCTATTATGGAAAACTTGACCCACCCGCTTCAGTTTCCCTTTTCGAAGGGTCGCCTGATTCATGATGGCATACTAGCGCTTCATGAAATCATTCATGAGGTGAAGGTAAGCCATCAGAAAGGGGTGTTCCTCAAGCTAGACTTCCAGAAGGCATACGATAAGTTGGATTGGGCCTTCCTGAGGCAAGTTCTCGAGCGTCGCGGATTTGAGGATCGGGTGATTGCGTGGATCATGCAATTCATTATGAGTGGTAGCACAATGATCAATGTTAATGGGGAGGTGGGTCCTTATTTTAGACCCTCATGTGGAGTTAGGCAAGGGGATCCGATCTCACCCCTGCTTTTTAACTCCGCGGTGGATGCCCTAGCAGAGATCTTGGATAAATCCAAGATAGCTGGCCACCTTTCGGGGGTGGTAGGGCATCTTATCCCCGGGGGTGGCATCACCCACCTCCAATATGCGGATGATACGATGATCATGGTCCAGGGGTTGGAGCTAGACATTATTAACCTCAAGTTCCTATTGTTTTGTTTTGAATCCATGTCTAGACTCAAGATTAACTTTGAAAAGAGTGAGGTCATGGTCCTGGGCTTCCCCGAGGACGAGAGGCAGCTGATCGCCGATAGGCTCAACTGCCGGCTAGCGGAGTTCCCCATTACCTACTTGGGGATGCCCATGCGGGACTCGCGGGTGTTGATCAGGGATCTGACCCCCATGGTCACGAAGGTTAGGTAGAGAGCCGAGCCATGGCAGGCTCGCCTTACGACCAAGGGGTCCAAAATGGTACTGATCAACTCCTGCCTGTCTAGCCTCACCATGTACCAGATGGGTCTGTACCTGCTGCCTGAAGGAGTCCATGCAGATTTTGCGAAAGAGCTGTCTAGATTCTTTTGGGAGGCTGGTGATGGACACCAGAAATATCACATGGTGAAATGGGCAGATATCTGTACCCCCAAAATCCTTGGGGGTCTAGGGGTTCTCGATTCTCGCCGCTTCAATGTGGCGTTGCTGCTAAAGTGGGTGTGGCGGATCCTGCGTGACGAGGGAGGTCTGTGGCTCCAGGTCATCAAGGCTAAATACCTCCGGGGCCGCCCCTGCTGGCTTGCGAGCGCCGGGAGGGGTCCCAGTTCTGGCGAGCCATCCAGGACATTAAGCACCTCATCCGCCGCGGGTCTAGTTTTGTGGTAGGGGACGGGCAGGGAGTTTTGTTTTGGATGGACCCCTGGTTACAGGGGGTATCTCTCAGACTAGAATTCCCGGCGTTGTTTGCTATCTGCGTAGTCCCCACGATGTTAGTTGTCGAGGCTATGCAGGAGGACCATTGGAACATCCCGTTCCAGAGGACCTTCAACGATGTCGAGGCGTCGGACTTTGTGAGATTACGAGGTTCCTTGCCTCTATCCCTCTCAGATGAGAGAGATGAGATTTCTTGGAACCAGTCTCCTTCGGGAGCCTTCTCGGTGGGCTCGGCCTATCGGACCCTCTTCCAGGGTCCTGAGCTCCCGTGGGCGTCGCATGTTTGGAAGCCCCCCTTCCTTTGAGCGTCCGTATCTTTCTGTGGCAGCTGCTCCGGGATCGCCTCCCTTTTGGGGTTGAGGTCTCGAAGAGGAATGGTCCAGGCGATGGGCTGTGTCCATTATGTGGGATCCCAGAGTTGCACCCACATAATGTTTACCTGTCCTTCCGCTCAGTTTCTGTGAAACTTTATTCGGGAGGCCCTGGGTCCTGCTTGGCAGGCCCAGAATCTCGGTGAGTTCCTGGAAACTGAGGCAAACCGTATTGGGAGAGGGCGCCACCTCTTCTGGCTGGTGTTTACGGCCATCTCGTGGACTCTTTGGAAGATTAGGAATAAGATGGTGATTGAGCGGATCTTCCCCGCCGGGCTTCTGACTCTGTTTTTCTTTGCTTGCTCATCTTCAGCAGTGGTACCCTCTCTCCAAGCAGCGTGACCGAGAGCGCGTGGACGGCATCTTGCATGCTATCAGGGCGTCAGCGTAATGCTCGCGGTGCCTGCTAGTTTGCCCCAATAGGGGAGCTCTCTTCTGCACTTGGTCGCCTAGTCTCTTTTGTTTTTTTCGGCTTGTTGTGCTGTTGCCCCAGCGGAATATTTTTATTTTCTTGAGACGCTTGGGCGTCGTTGACTCTGTGGTACTTGTTGGTCGTTGCTTTATTTATAAAGCTGGGCGTAAAGCCTGTTTCGAGCAGACAAGTAGTCGCCGAGGATCAACAATCACCCGACTATTAAGGCTTAGATAAAAAACATGCAAAATGTAGACATGGAAGTGGAGATTTAGAGTACTCCCTCCATTTCGAGAAAATAATTGACCGTAAATTTGGTCAACAATATATAATCATATATCATAAAAATTATACCATCGGAACCGTATTTTAAATATAAATCTAATGGTATACTTTTTGTTAAAAATAGTTTGCATTTTGTTGACCAAATTTATAGACAAACTATTTTTGTGAAGTATGTATTTGCCTTATAAACCGGAATGAAGGTAGTATATAACTATCTCTTTACTATTCAGATCTCCGGAGAAAATGGATATGTACAATTATGTTGTCTCCACCTGTAATACATATGTGGCCACATAACCAGTCTTAGTAGGAGTCTAAGGACATACACAGAACTCCAGGATTAATTTCTCCGCGCTTTACCTCCATAGCTATAGAACTCAAACAGGCTTATGTCGATGCCTCAAGAGTCTTAGGGTGCTTCGGCTGGTTTCTGTGTTTTCTTTTTGTTCAGAATGGCTGGTTCTATGTTATTTGTAGGCGGGGAGCACCTATGGACGTGTTTGGTTGCCTCAAATTTCTTGTTTTTGCTACTTGACCGGCTGGATGCTGCGTATGAAGAGATTGGTCTCAGGCTTTGGTTTCCTGTATATTTTGTTTCCCGAGAAGTTGAGCAATTTTAGCCACTTTGTTTGTTTGCCTGCTTTTAGTCTCACTGAAAGAATTTAGGTTTGGTTGCGGTATGCAAGAATATACCTCCAATCTTATATTAATACTCCCTCCGTTTCAAAATATAAGATGTTTTAGTTTTATGAAGCAAATGTATCTACACTACTTTTAGTATATAGGTTCACTCAGATTTGATATAAATTTACACACTAAAATAAATTTAGATACATTTTCTTCAGAAACCTAAAACATTTTATATTTTAAAAAGAGGGAGTAACATCTAACTGATTAACTATCACGAAGAGCAATAACATGCCAACGAAGATTAGAACACCACCGCCGTGAGAGCCAACGACAACGATGACGTCGGCATCACCTCGGAGATGGAGGCACCGGTCGGCATGCGCAACGGAAGAGGCGGGCACAACGACGCCGCCGCTGGCTTTTGGCCTCGGGGCCAAGGCGAGCTTGCGAGCTAGCTAGAAGATTGCCCTGAGCAGCTTGAGCAGTGCCAAGGCGTTGGCCTCGGACCTAGGATTGGCGTGCCGGCTCTGCAGCAACAGCAGTAGCTGCGTGAGCAGGCCGGCGTTGATGGCATCCACCCGCACCGCTGACGACTCGCGGCACGCCACCAGCAGCGACCCTATGGCGTGGTCGCAACTCGCAGGTCGCAACCGTTTTTCTTATTAAGTATTTATAGCTCCTACGTGACGTCTTTACGTAGAATTAGAAGAAAAACGATATCGTTGCAAAGAATAGCTCGCATGCGACACTTTTAAAGCGGCAAATAGCTCCCGTGCGACACTTCTACTTAACCCCACGAGACCGTCAACGAATTCGAATCAGCTGAGAACAGTAGGACCCACAGCCTCTTCACGACACGGCGGAACTCACAGTTAGAAGAAAGATTTGATTGCCGTGGTTAACCCCTCCGGCTGGTGTTCATTATATTGACAGACAAATATGAGTACAACGTGTTGGACAAGAACACGGATGCCAGCCGAACCGACCTGGGGCGCCGACCTGGGCGCGAGCCTGTACCAGACACGGTACATGACTCCTAGTCCTAAACGACTACATCTAATACTCCCCCTCAATCTAAACCGTCGTGAACAAGGTTGAGATTGCACTGAAACCTACGGAGTACTAGTTGAGTACATGGTTTGGTGAAGATGTCGGCAATCTGATCGCCTGACGAGATGAACCGAACATGAAGAGCGCCTTGAGCAACTTTCTCACGCACAAAATGAAAATCGATCTCGATATGCTTCGTCCGAGCATGAAACACCGGATTGGCCGAGAGATAAGTTGCACCAAGGTTATCGCACCATAACACAGGAGGTGAAGACTGATACACACCGAGTTCCTGGAGAACAGATTGGACCCAAGTTGCTTCAGCAGTGCCATTTGCCAAAGCTTTATACTCAGCCTCGGTGCTGGAACGGGAGACAGTGGGCTGCTTGCGAGAGCTCCAGGAAATCAGATTGGGACCAAGGTAGATCGCATAGCCCCCAGTAGAACGACGATCATCAGAACAGCCGGCCAGTCAGCATCAGTAAATATGTTGAGAACTGAATTCTCAAACCAGTGGATGCAGTTCCTCTGACATACCGCAAAATCCGATTCACTGCTTCATAATGAACAGTGGTAGGTTGAGAGAGAAACTAGCATACCTTGTTAACAGCAAATGAAAGATCTGGCCTTGTCAAAGTAAGATACTGAAGGCCGCCAACTATGCTTCGGTACTTGAACGCATCATCCAAACTAAGCAATTCCCCATCAATGCGAGACAATTTATCCATAGTAGACATGGGCGTAGTAACAACACGACACGACTCCATGTTAGCCCGATGAAGCAAATCAAGAGCATACTTATGCTGAGTCAAAATCATGCCATCAGGAGTGTAGGCCGCCTCAATGCCAAGGAAATACTCCAACCGGCCCATATCCTTAATAGGATAGGTGGCCGAGAGCGTCCGAACTAGTCGATCGACGACAGCAGAAGAAGAGCCAGCAAGGACGATGTCATCCACATAGACAAGCATATAACACTGATACCCTGATGATCAAAGATGAATAAGGAGGTATCGGCTTTACTGGAGGTGAAACCAAGTTGATGCAACCGTTCACTCAATCGAGCATACCAGGCACGCGGAGACTGCTTAAGACCATAGAGAGCACGCTGCAGTTTACAGACATGCTGAGGGTGACGAGAATCCTCAAACCTTGGAGGTTGCTGCATATAAACTTCCTCCTGAAGGAAACCGTGAAGAAAGGCGTTGCTAACATCAATCTGACGGAGACACCAGCCACGTGAGACAACCAAAGAGAGCACCAGACGAACTGTGATAGGCTTAACAACGGGACTGAAAGTATCATGATAGTTAATACCATACTGCTGAGTGAATCCTCATGCCACAAGACGGGCCTTATGCTTGTCAACTGTACCATCAAGACGATATTTGGTTTTAAAGATCCACTTGCTGCCAACAATATTAGTGCCAGGAGGACGAGGCACCAAAACCCACGTCTGGTTGCGCTGTAGGGCATCAAATTCATCTTCCATTGCAGAGCGCCAGGCTGGTTCAGACAAAGCTGTGCGGTGGGACGCAGGAGTAGTGAGAAAATCACATCGACGATAGGGATCATAGCGCACAGTACCATCCTTGAACTGCCTTGGACGAAGAATATTATTACGCTGTCGAGTCTGAATGACTCGAGGTGGAGGCGCCGGAGGTGAGTCAGGTGATAGGCCAGTAGCAGAAGAGGGCCCGTCGGTCGAGTCGGGAGATGGCGGCGATCCCGGCGGGGGCAGAAGCAGTAGCGGCCCAGCCCGTGGAGTAGCGGGGCCAGGCGAAGGCGTCGAAGGAGGCCCATCTGCGGGCGCGGGAGGCGGGGAGTCCCGCTCAACCGGAGGAACGCGGGGCAAGTGTTGGATATATGCCCAAGAGGCAATAATAAAGTGGGTTATTATCATATCTTCATACTTATGATAAATGTTTATATACCATGCTATAATTGTATTAACAGGAAACATTAATACTTGTGTGATTTGTAAACATAAAAGAGTCCCTAGTAAAGCCTCTTGTTAAACTAGCTTGTTGGTTAATATATGATCATGGTTTCCTGATCATGAACATAGAGATGTTATTAACAACAGGGTCATATCATTAGGAGAATGATGTGATGGACATACTCCTATAGTTAAGCATAGCATAAAGATCAAGTCATTTAATATAGTTCATTTGCTATAAGCTTTCTGATACATAGTAACCTAATTCCTTCGACCATGAGATCATGTTAATCACCATCACCAGAAGGATGCTTTGATGACATCAAACACCACACCGTAACTGGGTGGCTATAAAGGTGGCATTGAGTGTTCGGAAAGTATGGGTTGAGACACATGGATCAAGAGTGGGATTTGTCCATCCATATGACGGATAGATATACTCTGGGCCCTCTCGGTGGAATTTCATCCAATTAGCTTGCAAGCATGTGACTGGCTCACAAGGGATCACATACCACGGGAACGAGAAAAGAGTACTTATCGGTAACGAGGTTGAACTAGGTATGCAGAGATACCGACGATCAAAACCTCGGATAAGTAAACTATCGTGAGACAAAGGGAAATTGGTATCGTATGTAAGTGGTTCATTCGATCGTAAAGTAATCGTAGAAATATGTGGGAGCCATATGAATTTCCAGATTCCTCTATTGGTTATTGTTCGGAGAAGTGTCTCGATCATGTCCGCATAATTCACGAACCGTAGGGAGACACACTTAAGGACTCGACGTTGTTTGAGTAGTTATGGAATGATGAGAAAGAGACCGAATGTTGTTCGGAGTCTCGAATGGGATTCGTGATATCACGAGGAGATCTGGAATGGTCCGGAGAATAAGATTCATATAAGGAAAGTCCTGTTTTGGAGTTGGGGAATGGTTCCGGTGTTTTCATCGGGAATGTTCTAGAAGGTTCCGTAATGTCCGACACTCCGGAGGGGAAGGGTACATGAATGTGTTATACCAAGTTGGAATGATTGCATCATGTACTAAGTGTCATCGCTGAACAAAATAGAGGATTTAATCAAATCCTTGTTTGAAAAGTCAAACGCCAATTTGAAAGTCAAACGGCTATTTTTGGGAAGTGGAGAGGGAGGTGGAAACCGAGTTGGGGAGGAGTCCCTCCACCGCGCCCACTTGGGATCCGAGTTGGGAGGTATTCCTCCCTTGGCGCCTCCCTCCTATAAGAGGAGGGGCAGGGCTCCCCTCCTAGCACACAAGATTGCCCCCTCTAAACCTAACCCTAGCCGCCGCCGCCCACCATAGCCGCCGCCGCCTAGGGTTTCTCCCCTAGCCGCCGACTTGGGCACCTCCAAGCCCTATCCGCCGGCCCTTGCACCCCCTCCTTGGTGTGTCTAAACCCTATAACACCAAGGGCTCTCTCATAGTCCACCATACTCGCTCCGGCTTAAGGCGAAGCCCTGCGAGATCTCCCCTCTACTTCCGGTACCACGCCGTCGTGCTGCCGGAATCACGAGGAGAGTGCTACAACCTTCGCTGCCTGCTAGAACAAGGGAGAGGAAGGTCTTCGTCGAGTACCGAACGTGTGACCGACTGCGGAAGCGCTGCCGGAACGCAGCGCCGGAAGGATCGTCTACGCGATCTTGAGATCGGAAGTGTACGACTACATCACCCACGAGAATCTGCTCTCGTTAACCGCTTTGGATCTTCAAGGGTTAGTATTCTGTTGACTCGTTGCTACAATCTAGTAGATAGATCTTGGCTTGATCATAGATTAGATCTTGATTGTGTGTTCATGCGGTAGAAATTTTTTGTTTTCCATGCTACGAACCCCTACAGCAAGCAGGCCGGCTCGTCACACCGGGAGCCCGGAGCCGCGGTGGAGGCCGCCTCGGGCGGCATGACATGCACATGCACGTCGATCGCAGGTGAAATCGGGACATCGAGCGGCGCCGTAGGCACGCGAGACACCTGCATAGGGACAAAAGAAACAATAACAGGAGCATCAACATGCAACATGGAAGTGTCATAATTGCGCGTATTAGTATTCTGAATAGATGGTTCATCCGAAGGGAAAGAAACTAGATGAAGAGGCGTGACATCTACCACAACACCCGAGGTGGAAAAAGGGAAAACTTTCTCATCGAAAACAACATCGCGAGAGATATAGATGCGACCCGTACTACGATCTAGACATTTATAACCTTTGTGAAGGGGACTGTATCCAAGAAAGACACACATCTTAGAGCGAAACTCGAGTTTACGAGAGTTATATTTACGAAGACTCGGCCAACACGCACATCCAAAAACATGCAAAAAAGAATAATCTGGCGAGATAGCGAGAAGGCGAGAGATAGGAGCCTGGTTTTCTAGCATAGGAGAAGGCATTCGATTGATCAAGTAGCAGGCAGCGAGAAATGCTTCATCCCAAAAGCGAAGGGAAGGGAGGAGTGGGCGAGAAGAGCAAGCCCAGTCTCAACAAGATGACGGTGTTTACGCTCGGAAATGCCGTTCTGTTGTGAAGTGTGGGGACATGAAACCCTATGAGAAATACCAGTGCGTTGGAAATAAGCATGAATACGATGATATTCACCACCCCAATCCGACTAGACAGCATGGATTTTGGTGTTTAACACCCGCTCAACATGAGCTTGGAAGACATAAAAGATATTTTCAACGTTAGACTTATGTTTGATAAGATAAATCCAGCAATAGCGACTAAAATCATCAATAAAACTCACATAATATTTAAAACCTCTAGAGGAGGGAAGAGCAGGCGCCCACACATCGGTATGAACAAGCTCAAACCCGAGAGGAAGCACTATAAGGAAGTTGATGACTTTTAGCCATCTGACACGCATCACACACAGAACTATCATGACACGAGGAACACTGAAGATTATTATACTTGATAATATCTTTAAATACTTTATTAGATGGATGACCTAAACATTGATGCCACTGATCGGATGAAGATGCTCGACCAAACGGCAGGGGATAGAGGCCTCCGCCACTCCTACCGTGAAGGATGATTTTCCTTGTGGCTTTGTCCTTCACCAAGAAGAAATATTTATGAAATTCAATAAAGATGTTGTTGTCAGAAACCAAGCGATAAATAGAGAGAAGGCTTTTGCTAAGACCAGGAACACAAAGAATATTACGAAGATCGAGTGAATGAGAAGGACCAGCTAAACGAGAATGACCAATATGCGTAATTGACAAACCTGCACTGTTGGCGACCTAAACTTGATCCTTGCCCTAATAGCGCTCGTGAACACCAAGCCGAGCCATGTCGTTGGTGAGATGATCTGTTTCCCCCGTGTCGAAGAACCAGGGGTAATTTTCCTGCGGCTGTGAAGCAGCGGCGTTTCCAGATCGACGTTATTCAGCCTGGAACCCTTGGTTGAAGCGGTTCCGGCATGCTAGGGCCTCATGACCCCAAATCTTGTAGATCTGGCAGTGAGGTCGCGGACGACGGCCATTGCCGCCCTGGCCATTGCCCCCACCGCCATCATTGCGGGAGCGATTGCCTTGTCCACCACCGTAGGAGCTCTGGCCACCCCCGTAGGGCTGTCCGCCTCCTTGTTGGCCACTCTGCTGTCCGCCGGTGAGACAGCCGCTGAAGCGACCGCCGGAGGTGTTGTCAAACGGTGGTTGTCCACCGCCTCGCCCGAAGTTGCCTTGACGAGCGGCCGCATTTGCCGAGGACGAAAAATCGGCAGCATGTGAGGTGGCTTACTTCATAGCTTCGGCGGAGAGTAGCAAAGAGTAGAAGTCCGATAAGGACAGAACGGAGCCAGCAGCTTGCAGGATGTTCATCGAGGATTGCAAACCCTCGTATTATGGACCAAGACCGACCAAGATGTGGTCGACCAGTTCATCATCAGAGACCGGAGCGCCGACCATCACCATGGCATCAGCGAACCCCTTCATCTTCTGGTAGTACTCGGCAGCGGACAGGTCGAGTTTCTTTAGCGTCGTCAGTTGACGACGGATCTGGCGGATGCCGACGCGGTTCTGAGCGGAGAACATCTGGGTGGTGCACTCCCAGACCGACGCGGCGGTATTGCGGCTGACCATCTGGCTGACCATGTATTTTGTCATTGTGCCAACGAGGATACTGAGAACCCTCTGATCGGTATACCACCAGAGGGCAAACTCAGGATTGGGCTCGGTCTTGGCATCGGCTCCGGTGCCCGTGGTGATCTAGGCCGGCGGCGCCTTGCAGCTGCCGTCGAGGAAGCAGTAGAGCCCTTGACCGGCGATGTGGGGGATCACTTGCGTGCGCCATAGGAGATAGTTGGAGCGGTCAAGGCGCACGGTGATCGTGTTGGAGTAGCCGGAGGGTATGGCGGTGGGCAACGGGGTGGGGACGCCAGCGGGGATGGAGGTGGAAGCAGAGGACAGCGCGCCGGCGATCATGGAGACCTGTATCGTGGAAGACATCGTCGCGACTAGATCGATTCCGAGGAGCGAGGAACACACTCTGATACCAAGTTAGAAGAAAGATTTGATTGCCGTGGTTAACCCCTCCGGCTGGTGTTCATTATATTGACAGACAAATATGAGTACAACGTGTTGGACAAGAACACGGATGCCGGCCGAACCGACTGGGCGCCGACACATGGGCGAGCCTGTACGGAACTGATGCAGGACTCCTAGTCCTAAATGACTACATCTAATACTCACCTGATGTCCACCTCATATCGTGGGACCCTCCCTGTGGTTGAAGAGAGCCGTTGGCCCCGATCCGTCCCCGCACCCGAGCACTCCCGCCACCGTTCCAGCATCTCATATCCTTCCGTTTTCTTCTCCAGCGAGCAAGTGCGGCAACGCTAGCGAGGGATGTCGAGCTCTGCTTCCTCCCATCGCTCATGGCCTCGTTATGGTGCGGTGCCGATGAGGAGGTGCCCTGATTGCCCCCGTACCGTGCCCCTGAAGCGGCTTGTCACATCCACCGACAAGAACGGCAACATTGGCCGGGAATTTGTGAAGTGTGAGAGCAATCCCGATCCGGGAAAGGCGAGATCTGAGTGTTCCGAGCGCCAATTTCTCGCTTTTCTTTCGAAATTTTATGCATTTCATCGAATTTGGGATTTAGGGTTCATCTCTGCGATTTCAGAACTGCCAAAATGTGGGCATTTTGAGTGGCTTGATGAGTACATCGAGCGAATTGGGGTGGAGGTAGCATCGCGGGAGCTCGAAAAACCGTCCGTGGTGGAGAAATTGGGATGTGGCAACCCCATTTCCGCTGGTACTACGGTGGATGCGGAAGTGAAGGCCGAGCTGAAGAAGATGAACAAGCAGCTAAGGCAAATCATCGAATTGAAGAAGCAGGACAATCTGATGGCCGGTGTTTTTATTTTTGTGTAATTTCTCTCGGATTAGTTTATCTCCTGATCGTTAGTCATTAGACAGCGCAGTCAGTGGTCGAGTGATGCTTTGTAATGGATGTAATGGTCTATGCCTTTGGATTGAATAAAATGTAACACAAATTCGGGCTAATTTTGAGCTGCTCTGTTTTCGAAATCAGTGTTCCTTCAGTTTCGTCAGTTTAAATCGGTGTTCCTTTTATCACAGGTGCGCCTGTGCGAGGGGGAGGGGTTGAAAAGTAAAAAAACAATTGACGAGGATTGAAAAAGGCCAGTCCCAAATAGAACTTAGCCAGGCCAAAATGGACGTATCCAGGCCCAATAGTAACTATATGTTGATTGGGCAAAAAAAATAGTACTCACGTTACAATCTAAATAGGGACGTGTGGATCTGCAGATACTCGTGCTCAGGTCGCAATCTTTTTTTTGCGAAAGTAAATATATAAATGAAGTCCAAGGGCATCCATTTAACTAACATAACTTGGGCGCTCCTTTAACTTATGTAAATATGTAAATGTCTTGTTTGAAAATAAACCATGTGTTGTTTGAAAATAATCAACCATCATTACGTTAACTTATTCTTCCTTTTGAGCTTTTCTAATTTCACTCATTTTATAAATATTGCACGAGTATTATATGAGAACTTGTTTTTGTGTCTTTTGTTTTATACACTTGTTGTTTTGGGTGTTTTGACAAATGACAATACAATAAAACACAGATTACAATAAAACAAGGGAATAGATAATATTGGGATAACATTTCTTATATTAGATAGCCGGATCGATAATATTGGGATAATATTACAATAAAAAGAAAAAAGTACAATAATATAGAAGGGAATAGGCGCCCCGCCTAAACCCTGGGCTAGCCCCTAAACCCTAACCCTAGCTACCCTACTCCATCGGCGGTGGAGGCGGTGCCGGTGCCGCCGCCCTCTGAGCCACCGCGGCATTCCAGTCCGCCAGCCTCTCCCGCAGCCGCTGCTCCTCCTGGAAGGCCCAGCGATTGGCGTCCCGTCGTTCCTCATGCTCCTGTCTGCGCCTTTTCTTAAAGGCGCGCTTGGCCTGCTTCTCGTCCCACCTGGTGTAGGCAGCCTCCTCCTTTGCCTCCTTCTTCTCCGCCGCCTTCCAGTACTCTTCGGAGGGGCCGTCGTCGGGGAGGTTGCCGCCGCCGGGGACGGGGTTGTGGACGAAGGGGCCCTCCGCCCAGGGGCAGGGCGGGGCTTTGCGTCCCTTCTTCTTGCCACGCTTGGGGCGCGTGGGCGCCTCCTGCTCCCAGAACTGCTTGTGGTCCGGGTGGTTGTCCTCGTCGCTTACTTTGGTGTCGGAAGGGAAGCGGAGGGGGGAGGTCGCCATGGTCGCCGGAGTGTTTGGGGGCTGGGAGGAGGCAAAGGGACGGGCTCGAGGTTGAAGATGAGGGGCAAGATGAGATGAGGAGGCAAAAGCGTTTTGCCTATTTATTGAGGGCGGGGCGTGAAGGGCGGCGTGGGAATCCAGCGTTGGCGCAGCCGCGTGCGCTGCGTTGCGTGTGGGCAGCGGGCGTAGCCGCGTGCGTGATCAATGTGAAAGAGAGAAAAAAATTGCTAGGATGCGATGTGACCCCTGCACCGTCGCCCCCGCCCCTGCATGCATGCATGCATTAATGCGAAAGAGAGAAAAAAAGGTCCAAGGTAGTTGTTCATTGACAGTAAAAAATAAAATAGAAAATAGAATTTGGCCTTGATTTACTCGGTAATAAATGCAGGAATCTACTACCAAGGTACTCATTCGTTTTTACACACCGCATGCAACAAACTCGTTCGTTTTTACACACGCAAGAAAAATCGGTGGGAGTAATCAGAGTGATGTCAATTGGAGGGAATAGAGGGAGTATGAAACTAAGTTTATAATATTTTAGATTTTGATTTTTTTCTTATATACGTATTCAAAGTTGATATTTTAGATTTATAAATATTGACTTTTTGTATAGTGCATGAACCGGATGAGAGTAATTTTGACTAAAAAAAGTTATTCGACGTACACTTATTTAATGCGACGGAGGGAGTAAATACGCTGCAGCGCTGTTGCACGCAAAATAGCTAGACTGCGACGCGAGAGGCAGCTGCATAACATGCATGCATGGTGCATCCCGCCCCGCCCAGCTCCCTCGCATGCCACGCTCGGTCCAACGGTCAATGGAGTGTGCCACACTGTACGTTATATTTATTACATATTTTAGATTTTGATATTTTTTCTTAGGCTGGTCATAATGACATGCATACTCCCTCTGTCCACAAATAAGTGTACGTTTGGCTTATGTGTCCAAAAAAGGTGTACTTCTGCCTTTTCAATGCACTTTAAAATAGAAAAAATTGCTTCACGGAAATCAAGTCTAATAACATTTAGCAAATGGTCACTTCAATTTATTTGCGGACGGAGGGAGTATGTGGGAGTAACTTAGATGTGGTATCATGCATATATTAATAGTCTAAGTTACTACTCCATAGTGCAAAATAACACAGATGTGGTATCATGCAAAGTCTCATTTATTACAATGAACCTGAGGGGAGTAAGTTTGACTGAAGAAAGTTGTTAGACATACACTTATTTAATGCGACGGAGGGAGTAAATACGCTACAACGCTGTTGCACGCAAAATAGCTAGACTGCGACGCTAGGGGCAACTGCATGCATGGTGCAGCCCGCCCCGCCCAGCGCCCTCGCATGCCACGCTCGGTCCAACGGTCAATGGAGTGTGCCACGCTGTACCTTATCTGTTCATGGAAAAACGATGAAGCCAATCAGATTCCAGAATCATACATCCCACGGATCGCCAAGAGCTAGCCGCGAAATCCTTCTAAGAGACGCCAACCAATCAGGTTGCAGAACAAGCCCTTCCACGGATCGCCCAGAGCCACCCGCGGAATCCTTCTAGAAGATGCGGTCGGACGGCCATAGTGTGTCGCGCTAGGGTTAGATCTACGTTCCTCATTCGACCTTAGGGTTAGCTGGGTTTAGGATGCAGTCAACGGGGTTTCACAAGTTTGACCAGACATTCAAATGTGCATAACTAATTCAAAAGAATCAAAAAAATACAAAACCTTCGCATGGTGTCATGTTATGTGACATAGTTGTGAGGAAAAATATCAAACTTGGTCTATTGATCATATTTGAAAAAACCCTTCACAAAATGACCTATCTCCTCCGAGGTTTTCTGGCTTTCGGGTCAAATGACCAATGATATGGCTAGAATCAAGGCATAGTTTGTGATAATGTGCGCATATTGGGCATGCATGTCTATAATGGGATGACTAACAATGTTGTAGCACAAAGTTTTCCTTTTCGACGCAGAGAAAATCCATTTTCTATTTTCTGAGTGCCGAAAGAGGGGGGATTTGTGAAGCAACCACCAAATTGAAGTTTCAAAATGGTAACATCCTATTTTTCAAAAATACTAGACCACCTAGCATGTACAATTTCCCAACTTGAGTATCTCGAACCTTTTATTCCATCCCTGGTGAAAAAGACAAATCCTGCCGAATCGGTTGGAAGTGGGTAAGATATGAACTACAGGTACATGATTTCATGATGATGATTTTTTGTAAAAATCATTTTTAGGTTCACAACATGCTATTTCATCAGAGATCCAATGCTAGTTTTGTGAGCCTCAGCCCCTAGCTAAGAATATTTATGAAAACCATTCAAGTTTGACCAGACATTCAAATGTGCATAACTAATTCAAAAAAAATCAAAAAATACAAAACCTTTGCATGGTGTCATGTTATGTGACATAGTTCTGAGGAAAATATCAAACTTGGTTTTAGAAATGGTCGAAAAAAAACTTGCTTAGAAATGGGGTGGTTTACCCTAGCTTTGGAGCCCATTTCTACCCCATTTTGGGTGAGGGTGAGTTGTACTTCACAAAAGGGACCAGGGTGAGGATGAGTTGTGTTGTACATATGAGAAAAACGTTGGAAGCTCATACAAACATAGAAAAGTGATATACCTACATTTGTTGAAATTCAAATTTACCATCATATGTGAATTTTGTTCAAATTATCAACAAGTGACAAATTATTATAATAACAAATGTTTACAACAACAACAACTGCCAAATTATTACAATAACAAATGTTTACAACAACAAGTCCAAATTCAAAGTCTATTTCTTTTGGCTCTTCTTACCCCTCGTTTTCTTCTCCTTCACAAGTTTCACACCACACAACAGGTTTATGCTCTTATTTTTCTTACCATTACCATCTGGCCTCCCCACAACACGTCCAAGAGTCTCCTTCACCTCCTGCACCTCCTCAACAACCTCATGATCATGATACAGAGCCTCATCAACATGGTCACTTTGCACCAGAGCCTCAACAACATGGTCAGTTTGCACCAGAGCCTCAACAACAGGCTCATTTTGCACCAGAGCCTCAACAACAGGCTCATTTTGCACCAGAGCCTCAACAACAGGCTCATTTTGCACTAGAGCCTCAACAACAGGCTCATTTTGCCCCTCATTTTGCACCAGAGCTTCCAAAATAGAAACGATGTGCCCTAAAGCCTCAACAGTTTGCACATCATCCTCCAAAACAAGTTCAAATTGCACCTCAGCAGCACCGAACATGATTTGGTTAGTTCTCTTCTTTCTTTGGCCATTGATTCTTTCTTTTTTCACTGGCCAGCATTCGTCAACAACAAGAGGTGGGCCTTTTTCTCCACGCTTCCTCCTAAAAACAAGCAAGTTAGCTGGGGGAGAAAAATCATCAACAAGAAATGGGATAGATTTTGGACGAACATACTTTGGCTTTTCAGCAGTGTATCTGCACTTGGTAGAGCCAGCTCGATGTCCAAGTTCTTCACAGAGTTTGCATCTATTCTTGTTACTTTTTTGGGCCCTTTTTGGCTTGGCATCTTTCTTTTCATCTTTCTTTCCCTTCTTGCTTCTCCCACCTTTCTCAAACCAAGCCTTGAATCTACTCTGCTTGGGCCAGCCAGGCTTTCTTTTCATCAAAGGAGGACACAAGGAGAACTGAATGTCCACTTCAGGCCACTGAGACTGATCTGTAAGTGCTGGAATTGGTGTTCCATATGCAGCCTTGAATTTTTCTACAGAATAATACTCATGCAAATATGGGTGCATATTTAGATTGTGTTTGGAGGCCAAGAAAAGTATGGCATGCTCACAAGTCTTCGCAGTGTGTTGCCACTCAAGGCATGTGCATTCATGCAATTAAGTTTCAACAACATGCCTCCTGCTAGTCTTTGTATCTCTGACTTCAGCACCCCACAATGAGGATTTCTCAACATGCAAATGTGCAAGATTTCTGCTCCTGTTGACCACCTGCTGCACAACATCAGGAAGCTTATCTCCTTGAAGAACATCACCAAGCCTTCTTCTCAATTCCCACAACCTCATGATCATGATCCTGATCTGGTCAACCATGTCATGGACATGCAAGTCTTTTAACTCCTTCACTTTGTTGTTGAAACTTTCTGCCAAATTATTGTTGATATGATCACATTTGATGGCAGTGTTAAAAACAG
This sequence comes from Avena longiglumis, assembly GCA_030063025.1. Lineage (NCBI taxonomy): Eukaryota > Viridiplantae > Streptophyta > Magnoliopsida > Poales > Poaceae > Avena > Avena longiglumis. The sequence continues at coordinate 241,323,128 of CP125979.1, read as the reverse complement.
ACTTGTACCATAAAAGAGAATGGTAGGTTTCCAACCATGTACAAAACTTGACCCTATCCTCCTCAGAGCATGTCGCCTTAATATTCTCAAGGTGATATGAATGTGTCTGCCTGGTGTAAGATCTTGCTGCTGGCCACATGCGTCCAAAATCATCTCCTCTGAATTTTTTGATCAAATTCATCCACATATGGCCGAAGCACTCCTCCGCTTTCGATGAGGAAAACAATCTTCACGCATTTTCTAAACCTTTACATGCATCCGTGTGCACTACGAATGGAGAGATCGCCCTATGCATCTTTTCAAGCTGCATCATGAACCATGTCCATGATGCCTCATCTCAGGCCGAAACATGCCAATAGCTACAAGGAACATCCAATTGTGTCCATCTAAATCATTGCATGTCGCTAGTTGACCATTCCACTTTCCACCAAGAAAGATGAGTCTATACTCAAATATGGATGGCACCCGCTTTGAAGCCATCGATGCAAGGCTTTAAAGCCATGAAGAATTTAGAGAAGAAGACTTTCCCATCAGCTGTTACCTCAGTATCTATCTCCACAACACTGCCAGGTGACCTCTTCTCTACTTCTGCTTTGAAGTTATAAAGCATTCGAAAGGTATTTGCCCAATCACCATATAGCTCTTTCATTGCCCTTTGCTTTGCCTTTCACACTGTAGTATAATTCAGCTTAATGGGGTACTGTTTTTCCAAGTCTATTTTCAGTCTCTTTGCAGTGTTGTTTGGTGTTGTGGCTAAAATGGGCTTGATCTTTTCTGCAACCCATAATTGTGATGTCATCTTTGTAACTGTTTGAGAACTTGTAATGCAAGTATGAGGTTTTGTAATTTGATTCACTCTTATTGTCCTTCCATCAGGTTGGAGTCTAGAAGATATATACCACTTGCAAGGCTTGGCACCACCATCATAACCTATGCATTTTGCATAGAACTTCTTTTTATCAGTCCACATAGTCTTGGTAGCAAACTCACGTTTGACTGCATATGTCCTGAAACACATCCTGAATTCATCCATGCTTGGAAACAATCTCCCAACTTCAATAACTGGGTCCTCTTTGTCATAAACTGTTACTAGCTCATCATCATGTGCATCATCTACATGAACTGCAGCATTTTCCAACAACTCTAGATCTATATCTGCCTCTTCATCTCTTAAATGGTTGTCACCATCATTTGCATATTCATCCCTCTTCTTCTCCTTGTCTCTGTCATCTATAGGAATGCCAAAAAGCTTTGCCATTTCAATATCATCTATTGGTGCAATGACCAAATCAGTCCGGTCATGTATCTCAACTGAATTCCAATCAACAGTTACAATCCTTTGTGCATTACCATCTGCAGCCTCCCCTTGTGCATTAGCATCATCATCCTCCACTGTTAACACTTCCAACTCAGTATGTATAGGCATTACTTGCCTTTGTGCAGCCTAATCATCCTCGACCATCTAAGCAGCCAGCTTCGAGGCCACATATCCAACCCTCGAATCAGGTTCCAGATCAATGAGTTGTCCTAAAAACAGAACAATTTTGCTTGTCCAACCGTTCGCTCATCGATTTCATCAACTATATGTTCACCTATCTCAACCCTAACATAGTCACATTTGTAATCATCAAATCGTAACAAAGAAACTTCTTGCTCTGGCCCCCAAACCACACTATCCCCAATTTTTTCCACCATTTTCCTCACCGCCTCCTCTCCCATGTTTATTAGCTCTTGGGGATCAACATGTTCTAATTCCACCTCCCATTTAACAACCGTGTCTCTCTCAATGATCTGCATGCTGCCATCAACTAAAACAGCCCTAGAGGGAAAGAAATTGATGCGAAGTTCGAAGATTTGGCGCGCAACATCGTCTCCCCTGTTTTTGGCGGGCACTGTGAGCTAGCGGAAGCAAACAAAGAGCTCAACCTTAGAGAAATTAAGTGCAGATATATGGGATATACCGATTAGAAGTCCCCTCTCCATGCTCCATATCGTTCCCTCGCCTGCTCAAAGACTCTCGCCTCCACAATCTAGCATCAATGGGCACGCTCAGATCTCGAATTGAGAAGAATGGGAGAGGAATTAGCTTTCAAATGGCACTCACCACCTTCGCCGTCGAACGAAAGCGCCGCCGCGTAAATTAATTGCCGTGCCACCGCCGCCGCCAAGAACGATGGGTGAGGTCCACCACCGCCGTCAGGGAAGCTACAGTCAGTGTGACGCGCGCTCTCGGTCGGAAGCGGTTGGTTTGACTGGCTTGACTGGCTGTCCCAACCAACCGGTTTGGCTTAACCCTAATCTTGGAACAAAGTTAAATGTGTCCTTACGACCGTTTTAAGGCCCGTGTGGCCCTGGGATATTAGCTGCCTCACAACCGTCGCATGTGAGCTATTCTTTTCAACGATGTCGCTTTCCTTCCAATTCCACGTAAAGACGTCGCATAGGAGCTATAAGCCCCCTGATCAAAGGGCACCCGGAACACCATCTTCACATGGCCTGCATGCCGGCGTCCATGCTGACAAGCACTATCTCCAGCGTCTAGCCCGGTTCAAGAGCGTGGCACATGGCGGTATCTTCCTGCAATTCCCGGAGCCGGGGCTGACGCCGGTTGCGTGGGAAACGTAGGAGAGGAGGGCGCCCGTGCCCACTGCCGTCTCCCGGATGGCTTGGCCCAACGAGCAGAGGCTCGACATCACCCCCAGAGCGGCGTTGGACGCCGCGCCACCGTCGTGAACGAGAGCTGCCAGTGATCCCATGACTTGCTCTGAACGGCCCAGGATAACCGTGCTGCAGCATCGTCGCTGCTCCTGCTGTTGTTCTGCCTTGGCGTCGGCAGCGTTGTGGATGAGGCGGCACATGCCTGTCTTGACCCTGAGGCTCCCCTGCTAGAGGAGGACGGCGAAGGAGGCGACATCACTAGTCTGCAGATCAGTCGCAAGCTCGTGCACGGACGGCGCTGTGAGGAGGCAGTCGAGTGCCAGCTCGACGAGCAGTTCATGTGCAGGATCAGCAGGGTCATCGTCATCACCACGGCTGTTGCGCCGAAGGAGGAGGCACACGACGTGAGCTTGTTCTGGGATGCACTGTCGCGGAGGCGCACACATGCGGCTGGCGACGAAGGAAGCAGGCGGTATGGTCACCATAGCACCCTTCAACGAACCAAGATCTTGGCGGATGGCACGCGGGGCCCATGGTGGACGGCGGAGTAGAGGATATAGACGAGGAAGAGAAGGGGATTAGTCTGATATTCGAGGCAAATGTTGTGAAATATTTGCACGCGGAGGGCCATGAACTTGCATCCAGGGAGAAGCCACATTCCTCCTTTTTTCACGGATACGAGTCTGGCTCTCTGTGAAAACGTCCAAAATCGGCGTTCCTTCAGGGCCAACTTTTTCTTTCTTTAAGACTCGTGTTTTGATGGAATATTTTTTCTATAAGTAACCAAACGCTCTTATTTCTACCCGTCATGTGCGAGAAACGGATATATTGGTAACCGTATACGCCCTATAGATCGCAGCTAGCGATGGAGAGAGAGCGGCCTGACAAGCACTAAGTCCAATTTCATTTTTTTGCTAAGTGCCCAATAGATCAGTTCTGCATTGGACATGCCCTAAAAGCATATCCATCGGTGCCCCCGAAAATCCCCCTCCCCTCCAGCATCAGTCATATTTAGATTTAGAGAAAAAATCAAGCTCCACCTGGCCTTCCTATGTGTAAAAATAGGCCGGTTTTGTTTGGAAATACCTTCAACCCCTTGTCTAACCTTTAGGGTTGACAAGGGATATCCGGACATGTCCAGGCACACCCTCTACATAGGACACATGACCAATTTGGCACACCTAGAAGTGATATAAGTCAAACCCTACCTAATTCGCTCCTCCCTCCCACACAACATGACGTTGCTCTTGTTCTAATCGTAGAGGCACATACAATTCGTTGCTATCGTGGCCGACACCCCCGCCACACTATATCGTCTTTCGCCGTCATCCACTCATTATTCTCTTCCACTCATGGAGAAGCAGGCAAAGCTCTCGGAGACCAAGGCCCTAAGGGGAGGCGCGCACGTGCGGTGGCATAGAACACAACTTAGGCCAAGGGCAGTGCCTAATGCCTCATGCAGTCCACCATTGGCTACGATATCCGAGCAAGCACTGGCGGGAGCTAGTGGAGCACGACAAGCAATTCATGGCACATATCATCGAGCCTCTTGGTGTATTCCTCATGTTTCCTCGACGAAGGAAGCGCGGGGTGCCACTTTTTTCTCTAGATATCAATGAGTCGTTGCCCGTCAGCCCCAACATACAACCACCTCATCACTTGCAGGCTTTGTCCATGCCTCCACAGCCACCCTTATTGCCCCCAACGAAGACCAGCATGGTGGCATGTACATGTCCATCGAATTCGCTTGATTGAAATGACCAATGGAAATGATGAGGTGAGTTTTAGTTTTTGTTTTCATAATTAGGAGGCCATAATTATAGGAATTACTAGTAAAATTTATTTTTGTGCATGGGACTTTGCGGCCCAGGCCATGATGGACATTTTCGAAGGTGGTAAGGATGCATATGATGAACAAATGAAACATGGTGTGATTGATTTTGAGACCGGGAAACAATTTGGACGACCACCACCAACAAGACATGCCCAAAATAAATGCAAAAGGGGGGCCTATTGTTGTGTAATTGTTGGAAGGAAATAGCGAGACAGTATTTGTGATGCAAAGCAAAATCACAAGACATTTGAAGGAGAATGGGGGATCAATTCCATGAATGGAGAAAATAATCTCGCTACAACAATACAATCGACTCCAACAAGACCTCACTTTAACATAGGTGGTTTATCATCCAATTTGATATATGCAATAAATTCTTTAAATGCCTTGAACAAATTTTCAATAAGACAAAAACCATTTTCTCTCCCTTGGTCTTCTCACTTTTATCTAGGAACAACTTCCATATCTCTCTGATCGAGGACACCACGACAATAAACATCCGGCCACAACTAAACAAGTGTCGTTTGACCGTCTTGCAAACAAAAAACCATTGTTCGTGTATCCTATTTATACTAAACATTTTTATCTCATCATAACTCGGCTAACTGTTAATATATGTAAATACCATCGAGGTATCATATCAACAACATTAGCAACCACAAATGTTTAGCTAAATTGTACTTGTATTTTTTGCAATTGTTTTCTATTTTTTTAGTTTCGGGTGTTTAATAAGATATTCCACTATAGTGGGTTTCAACAAATCTAAGCAAACCTATATTTTCACGTGATTCCTCCAATGTATTTATGCCTATTTATTAATTATAATGTGTTTGTGTATGCATCATTATAAATTTTATCACATAATATCTATAGAACCTAGCATAGTGTTTTTTTTGTGTATGGATCTACCATGTAACTTGGCTTTATTTCTAAATTTCAATACTATGAAATTTGAGGTGTAACAAAGTAGATATTTCTAGAGTGTGTGAAGTGTAAATTGGTAGGAGTGTTGCCATGCACACTTAGAATATGCACGATTTTTGTATGATAATGCCTATGAGCCCCATGTAACATGCCAACTCATAGGAGTCCGTTGGGTATTACATCGTATGGGAATCGTACATGCAATTGTTGTGTGCAAAATCTTTCGAATCGGTAGTATGCCCTCAAATCTCCATCGTGCGATCAAAATGTACACAAGTAGTGTGTACTTAAATCCCCTAATTCTGTCCCGCTTTCAGTGATGCTCATTTATTTAAGATTGCCCTTCTTGTTCTTGGGACAAGTTATTATTCATCAACACATCAGTGACATGTACTTTGTTTCAAAATCGTACCACTGATAATATGCATGGGTACTCAGAATTCAAAGCTTTATAAGTTTTTTCTTTCAAAATGGGGATGCCCCCAACCAATGGCGGATCTAAGATGAAATTGGTGGGGGTGCCAAGCTTAAAAAGTACCTTATTAAGCTTTACAATTAGCAATGATTAATACAAATATTATAGTAACTAAAAGAAGATTTGTACTTTTGAAGGAGGGGTGCCATGGCACCCCCACTGGATATGCCACTGCCCCCGACCTCTGCATTTAGTCATTCACAAACCCTTCAATTTCACAATTTTTAACATCTAGTAGATACAGTTTAAAGTTCATTCAAGTTTGATACAAATATCAACCATCAAACCATTAAAAAAATCAGTTGTAATCTGCTAGTGACCCGCCAAGCAGCCCGAGCCATAAGCTCCTTCTGATACATCGGGAGTAAGAAAGGCTATAATTGGATCCGGTGCGACGTGATAAAAATAACCAGTAAAAACTTGGCAACTCCAGATTTATTAAATTTAATATTATTCCTACACTTCCATATCGACCAACATAAAGTTGAAACACCAATGCATATTGTTGTTTTAGTTTTCTTATCGATCCAATTAAGCCAATTTTCAAACATATCTGCCATATTGATAGGCGGAGAAATGTTGTATGTAACAAAGAAAAAACACCAAACGGTTCTAGCAAAAGAACATGACAAAATAAATGCTCTACGATTTCCTCGAAGTCACAAAACCAACATCTTTAACAACCATTCCAATTTGTTTCAACAACATACCACTGATAATATGCATGAGTACTCTGAAATTCTGAGTTTCCTGAGTTACAATGTTTTCCATTGAATTCTCAAAACCTCGTGTGGTTTGCTTTACCACGCCACTCTGGTCACCATCTTTGGATCCTTGTATTATGATCCTATAAATATTTTGTTGTAACCATTCACCATATATATTCTTATATATTCTTCTAGATAGTATGATACACACAGGGCTGGCCCACAAGGTGGGGCAGAGAGGCGCTCGCCCTAGGCCCTAGTGGTAGGGGCCGCCCCAAGTTTATTTTGTGTATCCATATTAATCTTGCGATATACTGTACTCAAGATTGGGAGAAACATAGGAGCTCACCGAGTGTTGGGTTGACAAGAATGGCTATATAGATTCATGACGAGGTAACATATGCATCTCGAACATGCGTCTGATACCCGTTACCTCGATGCATAAGATAGCAATTCATGTCGAGACGAGAAACTATATAAAGAAGATGGATTATTATTTAATTTGGTGTTACATCACAACAATATTTTCTTTCCCAAGAACACTAATCATGCTTAACTTTAAGTAATATTTGAAATTTTAGTACAAATATTAGAGATACATTTAAGAAATCTCCTAAAGTAGGGGTCAGCCGCTATGAACAATGGGAATTTGGTATTGTGTCGGCTGAAGGTCCCTAAAATCTATGGATCAACCCTGGATGCACGACTTAATTGAAGGACACCTGACCGAAAGTTTAGGTGAGAGATTAAAAGTGTTAGAACCCTATCCACGACCAGCCTAAGTGATGCGAACGGACCTCTCAATACGCGGAAGGGCGTTCCTCTAGAAACATGTGAATACCGTATATACATTGTGCGTCAAACACTCGGATGTGTTGGAATTTAGTGAATATTGGATTGTTGGCTCATTAGACAAATTCTGAAATTCTCTTTGGCCCACTTGTGCATGGCAGCATATGGCTATGCTAGTGGTGCTAAAGTTTAGTCCCACATTGCTAGTGGAAGAGAAGTTGGACCACCTTATATAGTAGAGTGTTGCACCACTCACTAAGGTGTGACAAGGAGAGAAGCCCTCGCGCACTCCTCCTTCGACGTCGCCCGCCTCGCCTCGTCACGACGCACGCGCGCTCCGGGTTGCGGGAATCTCGCTGAGCTAAGCTTTATTTTGCTGTTTTATGGATCGTAGGCCTCCGGAACCCCGCCTCTCGTGAACATGTACGGGTGAGGGGCGATCAGGTTTTTGGGGATCGTGACTAATGACAACCACGGCGTCGTCCGACAATGAGTTCCCGAATGACGACTTCTTCCCGAACGTCAGCGACCTCTTCGGCAACCTCAACATGAGCGACAACTCCGCTGCTGCACTCTCTGCTGCGTCTTCTGCCGCAACTGTATTGTATGTGATCTCAATCTCTCTCTTTCGGATTTTTCTAGAGGTTCTAGTTCTAGCGTTTGGCGTAGATGTGATAGATTTATCATGTTTATATGTAATCTGTTTATCTATTTTTTTGATATGCATGATTGACTTTAGTATTGTTTGTATGATCACACTTTATCAGTTTATTATTCGGATTAAATCATATGGATTATTGCTTATATTTTCAACAATCCAAAATCCGATTATAGGTAATTGAATTCCACTGGTGAAGCCATGGCTACTAGGACGCCTCCTTTTGATGGCATGCACTATAAGAGATGGTGCAAGAGAGCAGTCCTCTGGTTTGAAAACCTAAAATGCTATAGCGCCACTCTTGGAAAGCCTGAAGGAGAACTTTCTGTGAGCAGGAAGCGACCTTTAAGAAAGCCGATACCATGTGTTATGGCGGCTCTGTTCTGTGTTGTTGGGGACAATATCGTTGACCCATATATGTCATTTGATAATGGTAAGGACGCGTGAGAACCGCTCGAGCACAAGTTTGGGGTCTCAGACGCTGACACTGAGTTGTATGTCATGGAGCAATTCAATGACTACAAGATGGTTGATGAGCGCTCCATCATTGAGCAAGCTCATGAGATACAATCACTTGCCAAAGAACTTGAGCAGTTCAAGTGTACCTTACCGGACAAGTTTGTGGCATGTGACATTATTGCCAAGCTTCCTCCCTCATAGAGGAACTTTGCTACTTCTCTGAAATATAAGAGATAAGAGTTTTCCGTTACAGATATCATTGGGTCTCTTCATGTGGAAGAAAAGGCGAGAGCAAAGGAAAAAACTTCTCAAGGATTTGAGGGAGGTTCTACTGCCAATTTGGTGCAGAAGAAAAACTTTCAATCCCACAAGTTCAAGAATAAGATCAAATCTGAAGACAAAGGGAAGTTTGATGGCAAGAACAAGGTCATGCACTCAACCAACTTCAAGAAGTAAAATGATAAGAGGAAAGGCTCTTGCAACGTCTATGGTGATCCTGATCATTGGACTCCTAGCTGTCCTAATCGTTTTGACAAGCGTCAACATGGGAACAGTGGCAAGACCACTAATGTTGTTATTAGCGATACTGAGATGAAGGATGCTGGGTACGGTATTTTACCTACTATCCTTTCAGTATGTCATTCTCCTGATTGATGGATAGACATGGGTGTGATACGTCGTAAACGTATCTATAATTTTTTATGCTCCATGCTTGTTTTATATCAACTTTCTTATGTTTTGTTTACACTTTGAGGTAAATGCCAGTTGCCTGTTTTCTGCTGTTTTTGATTTCAGAAAAGCTAGTAAAGAAATATTCTAGGAATTGGACGGGACAAAAGCCAAAGTCAATATTTTACCAGAAGGAACACGGAGTCCGAAGGGCAACCGAAGTGGGGCCACAATGCGTCCATACGATGTGGAGGTGCGACCAAGGGGGAGGGTGCCAGCCCTAGGTGTGGGCCCCTAGGGCGCTCACCATCTTGCCTCTTCGCCTATATAAGCACCCCAATGTAGAAACCCTAAGCACCCGATCAAATCTCCACGAAACAGTCTGTAGCCGCTGTTGTCTCCATCCCTAGATCGGGGGGATCCGAAGCTCTTCCCGGCACGCTATCGAAGGGGAGAGATCATCCCGGAGGCCTTCTTCATCACCATGCCAGCCTCCAGAGTGATGCGTGAGTAGTTCACCCTTGGACTATGGGTCCATACAGTAGCTAGATGGTTATTTCTCCTCATTTGTGCTATCATGTTTAGATCTTGTGATATCCGTTCATGATCAAGATCATCTATTTGTAATCCTACATGTTGTGTTTGCGGGGATCCGATGGATATTGAGATACTATGTGAGATTGATTATTTATTCTATCATGTCTATGTTATTTGTGATCTTGCATGCTATCCGTTGCTAGTAGCTATCTTGGCCAAGTAGATGCTTGTAACTCCAAGAGGGAGTATTTATGCTCGATAGTAGGTTCATGCCTCTAGTAATCTGGGAGAGTGACAGGAACTTCTAAGGTTGTAGATGTGTTGTTTCTACTAGGGAGAAAACAACAATCCTTTGTCCATGGGGCAATTGTATTGTTTACTTTACATACTTTGCTTAATGCAATTATCTGTTGCTTGCAACTTAATACTAGAAGGGGTTCAGATGATAACCTGAAGGTGGATTATTAGTCATAGATGCAGTTGGATTACGGTCTATTCATTATGTTGTAATGCTCAAACAAATCTCGTAGGAATCAAGATGTCTATTATATGCATAGTTATGCATTTTCAATCTGTCAATTGCCCCACTGTAATTTGTTCACCCAACATGCTATTTATATATGGAGAACACCTCTAGTGAATTGTGGAACCCGGTCCATTCTTTATCATTGATATACCATATACTATTTACCGTATACTATTTAATTTCTACAAGCAAATTACTATCTTCCACACTATACATTTAATCCTTTGTTTTCAGCAAACCGGTGAGATTGACAACCTCACTATAAGTTGGGGCAAAGTATTGAGTTTGTGTTGTGCAGGTTCCAAGTTGCTAGCAACACCTTGGGGTTGTTTCCTTACTCCTACCAGTTCGATAATCTTGATTTCATAACTGAGGGAAACTTGCTCTTGTGCTCATCATACCTTCCTCTTGGGGTTCCCAACGAGCTCTACATATCTGAGCCATCAAGCACTTTTCTGACGTTGTTGCCGGGGAGTTAAGGATAGCTTCAATATCTTCCTCCTCGTCAGTCACTTTTCAGGGAGAAAGAAGATTCTTGCAAGGGGAGTCTCTCACAACCGATCTCTTTACTTTGTTTTTTTTTTGCTTAGTTTATTTTGCTTTTTTTTCTTGTTTCTTTTTATCGAAAATAAAAAAATATATTTTTTGGTTTTCTTTTTCTTATCAAAAACACAAAAAAATTAGTTCCTACTTTAGTTTCTATTTCTGTTGGCTTGCTTTACTCTTGCAAAAATGAATACTCCTGAAAACACCAAGTTGTGTGACTTCACTAGCACAAACAATAATGATTTCATGTGCACACCTATTGCTCCACCTGTTCCTGAAGCTACCTTCTTTGAAATTAAACCTGCTTTGTTGAATCTTGTTATGAAAGAACAATTTTCTGATGCTAGTTCTGATGATGCTGTTGCTCACCTTAATAATTTTATTGAACTTTGTGAGATGCAAAAATATAAGGATGTTGATGGAGATATTATTTAGCTTAAATTGTTTCCTTTCTCTTTGAGAGGAAGAGCTAAAGAACGGTTGTTATATTTTCCTAGAAATAGTATTGATTCTTGGATTAAATGCAAAGATGCTTTTATTGTAAAATATTACCCTCCTGTTAAGATTATATCTATGAGAAGTGAAATAATGAAATTTAAGCAATTTGATAATGAACATGTTGCTCAAGCTTGGGAAATAATGAAATCTTTGGTAAATAATTGCCCCACTCATGGACTGACTGCTTGGATGATTATCCAAACCTTTTATGCAGGACTAAATTTTTCTTCAAGAAATCTGCTGGATTCTGCTACTGGAGGTACCTTTATGACCATTACTTTGGGTGCTGCAACAAATCTCCTTGACAATATAATGGTTAACAATTCTGAATGGCACACTGAGATAGCTCCACAAGGTAAGAAGGTAAATTCTGTTGAAGAAACCTCCTCCTTGAGTGATAAAATTGATCCAAATAATGTTCCTTTAGTATCTTTGGTTGCTCAAGAGAAATTTGATGTGAACTTAATTAGAAATAATAACTTTAGCAACAATGCCTATAGGAATAATTTTGGTAATAATAACTATAGGCCATATCCTCCTAATAATGGCAATGCTTATGGAATTTCCTACAACAACAATAGAAGTGCACCCTCTAAACTTGAAGTCATGCTTAAAGATTTTATTAGTAAACAAACTACTTTCAACAAAACTATGGAGGAAAATCTTTTGAATGTCGAAAAAAATTTCATCTTTGTATTAAGCACAATCCTCTTTGATTACTAAAATGGCTGCTAAACCTAAAACCATGGAAAATCCCATTGCTGCTGCTAATGCCATACATGTTATAATTGATGAAAATGTTAGACTGTTAGCTGAATTACATGCTAAGTGGGAAAGAGAAGATGAAATTGTTAGAAATAGTAGTATTTGTACTATTACCACCACCAATGTTGATGTTAGCAAGCCACCTAAAATCCCCACTCCTTTCTCCAATAAGAATGCTAAAATTCTTCGAAATATGGGAACAATAATTCTACTACCTTGGATGCTAAGTTTGATTTTGATCTTGATGGTTGCAATATTATTATGTTCCTACAAAATATTGCTAGAAGTCCTAATGCTAGAGCTATGAATATGGCTTTTACAAAACTCATTACAGATGCACTCATTAAAACTAAAGAAGAAAAATTGAAACATAAAGCTTCTATTCCTAGGAAATTAGAAGATGGTTTGGAACCCATCATTAATATGAAAGTCAATTATTTTGATCTCAAAGCTTTATGTGACTTTGGTTCTAGTGTCTCTATTATGCCTAGAAAAAATTATGAAATGCTTGATTTGCCACCGTTGGAAGATTGTTATTTGGATGTCCAACTTGATGATAATGCTAAAAAGAAACTTATGGGGAGCATTAATGATGTTCTTATTATGGTTAACAATACCTTTGTCCCCATTTTGATTTATATGTTTTGGATGTTGAATGCAATGCTTCTTATCCCATCATTTTGGGAAGACCTTTTCTGAGAACTGTTGGTGCCATTATTGATATGAAGGAAGGCACCATTAAATATCAATTCCCACTCAAGAAAGGTATAGAACACTTACCTAAAAAGAGAGAGAAGATATCCTTTGCCTCTCATATTAAAACAAAAGTTGATGCTAATGCTTGTTCATTAGAAAATACTTCATTCTTGCTTTCCATGACTAACTTAAAGGCGTTAAAGAAAAGTACTATTGGAAGATAACCCAAATTATTTTTATTTCAGCAAGTTTTTATTTTTTTTGAGTCTTGGAAGTTATTACTTCTGTAATAACCTCTCTTTATCCTTTTTGTGTGATTTTTGTGCCAAGAATAACCTCTAATGAGAGAGAAGTAAGATTTGGGGAAGTTGCTGTCCCGAAATAGATTTTTGTGATTCACTGTAAAAAATCGTGAAAAATCCCAGCACGTCAGATTGAGATGTAATTTTATTAACATATTCCCTAGTTTATTATCTAACTTTCGTTAGTTTAGCACTTTTCGATTTGAGCAATAGAAGGTCTTCGAAGAAATCGGTTTTTACCTGCTGGTCTGTTTTGACAGATTTGTTGTTGGAGATATTGCGGTGACCCAGCATACCACTGCATGATGTAGTACATTATAGTCGTTGACATAACACCAATGAAACACCATTCACTAGTATTACATCCCTCATAGTGGTACAATAGAAACACAGCAGGTCCAAGACATGACTATAGATTACATATGACACATTACAAAAGATCCAGAGAGCTTCCTCGAGGTAGTGAGGAAGATATTATACAGAAGACAACCAAAGATAACAACTTAAAGACTATGGAAGAACACTGATACTATATATCTATGGATTGGCGTTGCTACTAAAGCAATGCCCTCCAGAAGTAGGTTCTACTAATTAGGGATTTATTTATATAGAACGGTCCATCTTGACTTCAGAAACTCCTGATGTAGTCATTAACTCCGGTTGATCTCCACTGGATACCTTTAATTCTTCAGATGAATTTCTCATATAGGTTCATTGTTGGTTGCTCCAAAATCTAGTAAGGGTTAAGAAGATACGTTGAGTATGAGCGTACTCAGCAAGTTCACTAAACAGGAGTGTTTGATGCACTATCTATAGCCACAGACCAAAGGTCATAGGCTATGCAGGTTTTCGTAAAAATTTCTTCAAAGGTTGATTTTATTCTAAAAATCTATGTCCGTCAGCCTTCATAGGTTTGACAAAACTTTCGTGGAGTTCCTTTCCTGCAGCGTTCGCAGCTCCTTCCCGGAATAGTGAGTAACAAATTACAGTTCTTACACCCTGCAGAGGTGCGTTGCTTTACCCATGAGAGACCTTAGCCTTGTTGCACAACCAAGTCATGACCTTGTCCATACTTCCTTGGTATGGGGCCCAGTCTAAGATCCAAACCAGTCACTGTCCTTCTCCGTGACCCCGCATACAGCGCAATTGTTGTATGTCCACACTCAAGGTAGACTTTTCCCCGTATAAAACGGCTATACCTTAGTTGGATACACACAACAACCATTAATACTAGAAACCTGTCTTTTGTAAGCCCATATCCACGGTAGACCCCCATATAAATTGGCTATACCCACGATCTGCAAATTATAAATGCCCAGAACAGTGTCCGATGCATGCGAGAGGGAGCCGATCCAGCTGACTTCCCTAGAGCCATATAGATCTCATGGTTAACGCGTAATATAGGGCGCAAGAATCACTGGCGACATTGGTTGTTAAGTCCTAGATAATATGTTGCTTTACCACCGGAACTTTCATATTAGGACATTACCTCAGGGTAAATGACCCATAATCATATTATTATGAAAATAGTGTTTTCTGACCTTTTTAAAATGCAGGTGATGACAACACTTGATTTGCAAAGTAATTATAGAAAATAATCAAAGGACATGAGAAAGTGTGAACTTGCCTTTGTGATCACAAGATTATGTAATCACGATCTACGAGACGATATAAGATCCAATATCTGAAAACAACATCATTGGTCCCGTAAGGACTAATGTTTAAAGAAGCAATATGTAGTTATGCAATAGTAATGCTATGTATTTTGTAAAACTCCCAGAGTGAATCCCCAATACTTTGAGTGAGTAGAATTTAGGGGATTTTTTAAGAGTTGATTTATCTTCAAATTTTACTTTATAAGCAATGACCTTTATAAGGAACTTAAGTGTTAACAACCAAAAATATACAAGTAAAGTATAAAATAATGTGATTATAGTTAATTGTCATTTGGTGACTATGATAAAATTCTTTGGGTTGAGTTGTTAAGAGTTGGAGAACTTATTATGAGATTGTTGTTTGAAGTGGCAAGGAGAATAACATTTGAAGAAAACATTTTCTTTCTAAGGTTTAAACAATCTTTTTTGTTAATAGGATGTGATTAATGTCTTTGGTGTGTGATTAATTAGTTTGGACTTGAGATGCTTTATGTCTTAATCTAACTAGATCAAAGTTAACTTATAAAAACATAAGTAGTTTATTAGACATGATGATTATAAATTTTGTGAATAAAGTTAACTTTAAAAGGGTAAAGAAACTTAAGGTGTAATCTGTTTTAATTATTCCCAAATTTTAGATTTATGATAAGTGTGATTAATGTGTGAGATAATTTATTTGGTATTTAAGTGAATGATTGATTTAAATTTGATCAAAGGTTTCAAAAGGGTATTATAGAGTTAATAGTTTACATTTATGTTTTATTATGAATCATAATTATGGGTTTGGACTTAGTAATTAATCTTAAATAATTTAGTGTCTTATAAGGAAATGTGGTTATTTCTTACTTAGGAAATAATTTTTAATGAATTAACAAAATAATTATCTTATTATGACAAAATAATTATCTTATTATGATAAAATAAGATCTTAAAAGTGATTTTTATTTATTTCTTAAATATTGGTCTTATGTCTATAAAATTATTTAAAGATTTAAATGTCTTTGAATACTTTCTTCAAATTTTATTTAAAAAAAATTAAGTTAGTATTTTTATAAAATAGTTGATTTATTTTTACACACAAATATGATTTTTATTCATTTTTAGGATTTTTCCTTATTTTATGAAATTTCACTTAGGATTTAATGGTGTTAATATTTATTTGCCTTATATAAATCTTAAACAAATAAGTTATATTTTTATTAGGTAGATCTTATTCTTGTGATGATTTAAAATATATATACATTTTTTAAAGATTTTCTATATTTTACTAGAGCTAAAATAATCTTAGGGTATTTTTGTAACTTTTTTATATATTTTTTCTTGACTTATTCTTTTTATTCTATTTTTGGGCCTGACCCACGAGTCACTCTGGCGTATAGGCCGAGTTGGTCCAATTCGGCCCAACAGATCCTGGGTCGAATCTTTAGTTTGGCCCAAACCTTATCTTCTCCCTCGTTCTCACATCGTACCCACGTGTTCCCCTCCTGGACGCTGGCGCGCCGTCACCTGCCCGATCCCGGCAGTGAATCCGCCGCCGTGGCCATGCCACGGTGCAATACTGCTGAGTCGATTCCGCCGCACGGTCCTGTCCAAGCCGATTCCTTTATGGGGTCTTCTCCCAGCTGCGCTGACCCTCGCCTGAGGCTAGGGTTAGGGTTCGGCTGCCTTGGTGCTTCATCGACATCGTGCTGGGTTGCTCATGAAGCTTATCTCTTCTCCTCCGGCTGCTCCTATCGAGCTACATGCGCGGGTTGCATCTAGGCTTACATTTTACATTGCTGGACCAATCAACTTCCTGTACTAGTTTCCATGATGCAATCTCAGTTTAGTGCTTCTGGTTGATGCAGGTGCACAACAATGTTGTTGAGTATGCATTCTCCTCTTTGACAGTTGTTGACTGGATTTGGCAAGGCCAATTATGTAATTTCATTGTTTTTTTGTGAAAGCAGCTCATGAGAATACCGTGGTCTCATATTTTGTGATTTCCATGCCATTTAATATCATCTCATTTCTTTCCAGCATTAAACATTGCAAGTAGAAGGTTAAAATGCACAATTGTGATGTGTTGGGGCTGACATGGTAGTCCTTTTTGCTTCAGTTTATGTATTTATGTTCGTATCATTAAGTTAAAATAAACTAGTGCAAATCAGACCATGCCATGCATTTTTTTTGATGCTATATGCTTCTAGTGCAAATCATACTATGCCATGCATTTTGTTTGATGCTATATGCTTCTGATACGTGCTTTTTCCAATGCTAGGTGCTTTATTTTTTCGAAACTGGAACAGGAAGACGATGAAATTGGTGGCCTATCAAATATTTATTTAGTTTTTTTAGTTTCTTTGATGTATGTCTGAATTGGCAGCTTGATTTCACCTTTTGTAAATATATGATATATATATTCTGGAATGAAATTCTGCCTGTGATGTACAAATATTAGTGCTGATATGAGAATATTTGATTTGCTTGCCTGCTGTACTGGTAAAAACGGATCGAGTTTCTGCTCTAAATAGCCACGACCCCAAAACAATTGATTCAGACTTTTGTATTCCATCAAAATAAAAAGGTTTAAAAGAAATGTTCTATTAAAATGCCAATCTCCGACATGGTAATGGATTGTAAAATGGCTTTGGCCGTAAATGAAACAGATGCCAAGCCTAAGGCCCAAAATAAATCGAACTATAAAAAGGCCAAAGCCTAAAAAGAAAAAGGCCGTAATTCGGGCTTGGCCTATATGGATCATTAAAATGGACTGGGCTGTATCTATACCACGTAGGATCAGCCACGTGGGATCTGACCTGGCCATGCCAGTTTTCCCATGACGATATCAGATCGTCATAGACGTTATGACGATCCAATATCGTCATAGACGTTTATGATGATTTTGCAAAAATCGTCGTTATAGTTCATTTGCGACGCCCAGCTTTCGACGATCTCAAAATCGTCATAGAATCGTCATAAACGGACTACTATGACGATTTTGTGACGAAAATGGAGGGTCATATATAGACATATTCCTTGTAGTGGCAAAAAGAAGGAAGCAAGCAAACATGCAACAGATCTAGATACAAACAGTGTTTTAATGCTTAGAAACAAGGCATAGGGATCATACTTTCACTAGTGAACACTCTCTCATAATAAATATATTATCTTTATGATTCTACTCTTAACTACTCTCCAGTTGGACACTCTAATCCATGGTAGGGCTATAACAACACTCCTCAAAGTCCGCCTTTCCCAATCTAGATAACCCCACACTGTCACCTTGAGCGCTAGATGGTTCCAACAAACACCACAATTTCATAGAGATAACCAACTCAAAATATAACTCATAAAAAATATATATGTAGTCTATCTTAAGTGCCACACATGACGCGCACGCTGTCACTGTCACACACGTGGGGAAAAGCATAGATCTATTAAAGCACGATGAGTATTTATGTAACCTCTAGCCTAAGTGCCACCATAGTATGCATGCTGTCACTTACACACACATGGGGAGAGCAGAGATCTATTGAATCACTTGAGTAGCAAGGTAGATCTACTAGATTACAAAGCTCATGACCACAACAAGATCATGCATAGAGAGAGAGATGAACACATAGCTACCGGTAGAGCCCTTATCCTCGAGGAAGAACTACTCCCCTCTCATCATGGGAATCAACAACGGCGATGGAGATGGTGGTGGAGATCGATGGAGATGGCTCCTGGGGCACTTCGCTATCCCGACAGGGTGCCGGAACAGAGACTTTTTGTCCCCTGAATCTCCCCTTCGGTGGGGCGGCGCTACCGAACTTTTCATGGCTTTCTGGTCGATTCTTTAGGGTTTCTGAGTCAGGGGCTTCTTATAGGCGAAGGAGGCAAGGTCGGTGGAGGGCCAGGGGCCCACACCCCCTGTGGGCACGACCAAGGTGGGACCTGCGCCCACCTAGTGTTGTAGCCACCCTGGTGTCCTCCTCCATCTTGTCTTCGATTTTCCGTATCTCTCAGGGGAAAATATGAACTTTGACTTTTGTCCCGTCCAATTCCGAGAATATTCATTTTTTATCTTTCTGAAACCAAAAACAGCAGAAAACAGGCAACTGGCACTGTGGCATCTTGTCAATAGGTTAGTTCCAGAAAGTGTATAAAAATACCTCAAAGTTTAGACAAAACATAGCAAATATGATATAAAACAATGGAGCATAAAAAATTATAGATACAATATCAACGTATCATTTTCCATGCTACGAACCCCTACATTGGTATCAGAGCCATGTGTATATGTAGATATGTTGCACGAGTAGAACACAATGGATATTGTGGGCGGTGGTTCTTTTATTATCAATTGCTTTTTGTGTACTTTGCATCTTGCGGTATGATGGGATGAAGCGGCCCAGGCTAACCTTACATGACATCGCTCATGAGACTTGCTCCATTCTCAACATGCAACTTGTATTGCATAAGTGGCTTTGCGGGTCTCTGTCTCTCCCATCATAGTATAGATTCAATTTACAACGGGCACTTGATAGTTCAAGCATCAACATTGTGGTTCTTGTTCGTAAGTTAGAACGACACTTATTGAAAGCCCCAAACCACGTAAAATATGCAAAGAAAATTAGAGGTGTCTAACTTTTTTTGCAGGGGTGTGCTGTGATGTGATATGGCCATGATTGTGATTATATATGATATATGCAATGTTCCTTTTGTAAGTCGGCAACCGGCAGGAGCATTATGGTTGTCTTTTAATTTCGTTAAGACCTGCGTGTCTATTATTCAAAGTAGTTGTAATAGTTGATTCTGGTGGACGACAACCATGAAGAGGTGCCATTGACCTTGACGCCACACCGGTGATGATGGAGATCATGTTCGTGCTTGAAGATGGATATCGGAAGCACAAGAAGAAAGGCCATATCATATCACATATTTTGAATTGCATGTGATGTTAATCCTTTTATGCTTCTTGTATTGCTTAGTTCGTGACGGTAGCATTATATGATGATCCCTCTCACAAAATATCAAGTTATAAAGTGTTCATCCTTAGTAGGCACCGTTGCCAAAGCTCGTTGTTTCGAAGCACCACGTGATGATCGGGTGTGTTAGATTCTATGAGTGTATAAAACGGGAGAAAGCCAGATTTTCTCACGCGGAAGCTAAGGTTTGATCTTGACGAGCCTAGCATGTACAAACATGGTCTCATAACACAGATCACCGAAAGGTAAAGCATGGGTCATATAGTAGATATGATGAACATGTTGATTGTTCGCCATTGAAGCTACATCATCTCTCGTGATGATCGGTTTTGATGTGGTGGATTTGGTTCGTGTGATCACTAAAACAATGTGAGGGATATTTTTTGAGTGGGAGTTCACCTAGATTAATTTAATTATTAATTAAAACTCAATTTGTCATAATCTTAGTCTAAACTATTGCAAATATGTTGTAGATCAATGGCGGCCCCTACCATCAATTTTAATGCGTTCCTAGAGAAAGAAAAGTTGAAAAACAATGGAAGCAACTTCACGGATTGGTTACGCAACTTGAGGATTGTCCTCAATGCTGGTAATTTGACCTATGTGATGGATGCACCGCTGGGTGACCCACCTGCAGCTGATGCTACCGATGAGGTAAAGAATGTTGTCCTCACTCGGAAGAATCAGTACTCCATAGTTCAGTGTGCTATATTGTATGGTTTGAAATCGGAGATTCAGAAAAGGTTTGAGAACTTTGACCCACATGATATTGTCCGTGAACTCAAAATGATATTTGAGGCTCATGCGGCAGTTGAGAGTTATGAGGCTTCTGAAAAATTCTTTAACTGCAAGATGGAAGAGGGCAGCTCCGTCAGTGAGCACGTGCTTAAGATGTCTGGGAACGCAAGAAAGCTTCAAAGCATGGGTATAGTGATTCCTAATGCTTTGGGGATTCACCGCGTCCTCCAATCACTACCACCAAGTTACTAGAACTTTGTGATGAACTACAATATGCAAAACATGAACAAGTTGTTGCTCGAACTCTTCTCCATGTTAAAGTATGTGAAAGTGGAGATAAATAAAGAGCACCAAGTGTTGATGGTCAATAATACCACGAAATTCAAGAAGCAAGGCAAGTCTAAGAAAAAGGGAAACTTCAAGAAGGGATGTAAGAAATTTACCGTGCCGGCGAAGATGACCAAGGCTAGGCCTAAGCCTGATACTGAGTGCTTTTACTACAAGGGAGAAGGTCACTGGAAGCGGAATTGCCTAAGTACTTGGTGTATTTGAAGAACGACAACACTAATAAGAAAGGTATATCTGATATACATGTTATTGATGTCTATCTCACTAGTAGTCGTAGTAGTGCCTGGGTATTTCATACTAATTTGGTTGCTCATATTTTTAACTCAAAATAGGTGTTGCAGAATAGACAGAAACTAGCAAAGAACGAGGTCGCGATGCGCGTTGCAAATGGACCAAAGGTTGATGTGATCGCGATCGGCACGCTACCTCTTCATCTACCATCGGGATTAGTTTTATACTTAAATAATTGTTATTTCGTGCCTGCTTTGAGCATGAACATTATATCCGGATCATGTTTATTGCGATACGGTTACTTGTTTAAGTCCGAGAATAATGGTTGTTCGATTTATATGAGTAATATGTTTTATGCAGATGCACCTTTGATAGATGTTCTATTCTTGTTGAATATCGATTGTTATAATACACATATTAATAACATTGAAGCTAAAAGTTTGAAATTGAGCGATAACTCGACCTATATGTGGCACTGTCGTCTTGTTCACATTGGAGTGAAGCGAATGAAGAAACTCCATTCCGATGGACTTCTTGAATCACTTGATTTCGAATCACTTGAAAGATGCGAAGCATGTCTGATGGGTAAAATGACTAAGAGTCCATTTTCTGGTATGATGGAGCGAGCTACGGACTTATTAGAAATCATACATACCGATGTGTGTGGTCCATAGAGTGTAGCATCGCGCGGTGGTTATCATTATGTTCTTACTTTCACGGATGACTTGAGTAGATATGGGTATATCTATTTCATGAAACATAAGTCTGAAACTTTCGAGAAGTTTCTACGATCTGATCGTGGAGGTGAATATCTTAGTTACGAGTTGGCGCGCATTTGAAGAAATGCGGAATACTTTCACAATTGACACCACAGGGAACACCACAACGTAATGGTGTGTCCGAACGTCGTAATCGAACTCTCTTAGATATGGTTCGTTCTATGATGTCACTTACAGATTTACCGCTATCATTTTGGGGTTATGTGTTAGAAACAGCCGCATTCACTTTAAATAGGGCACCATCTAAATCCGTTGAAATGACATCGTATGAATTATGGTTTGGGAAGAAACCTAAATTGTCGTTCCTTAAAGTTTGGGGTTGTGAAGCTTATGTAAAGAAGTTACAGCTCGACAAGCTTGAACCCAAAGCAGAAAAATGCGTCTTCATAGGATACCCGAAGGAAACTATTGGGTATACCTTCTATCATAGATCCGATGGCAAAATCTTAGTTGCTAAGAATGGATACTTTCTAGAGAAGGAGTTTCTCTCGAAAGAAGTGACTGGAAGGAAAGTAGAACTCGACGAGGTTGTCGAACCTTCTCTCGGATTTGAGAGTAGCGCACCACCGGAAGTAGTTCATGTGGCGCCTACACCAATAAGATAGGAAGCTAATGATGTTGATCATGAAACTTCGGTTGAAGTTACTACGAAACCTCGCAGGTCAACGAGAACTCGTACCACTCCCGATTGGTATGATCCCGTTATGAGTGTCATGTTGGTGGACAACACCGACGACTCTGCGACATATGAGGAATCGATGATGAGCCCAGGTTCCAATAAATGGTAAGAAGCATTGAAATCCAAGATTGGATCCATGTACGAAAACCAAGTATGGACTTTGGTGGACTTACCGGATGGCCTGAAGGCTGTCGAGAACAAATTGATTTTCAAGAAGAAAACAGATGCTGATGGTAATGTTACTGTCTATAAAGCCCGACTTGTCACAAAAGGGTTTTGACAAATTCAAGGGGTTGACTACAATGAGACTTTCTCACTGGTAGCAAAGCTATAGTCTATGAGGATTTTGTTAGTAATCGCTGCATATTATGAATATGAGATATGGAAGATGGATGTCAAAATGGCGTTCCTCAATGGAGAAATTGATGAAGAGTATTATATGGTACAACCCAAAGGTTTTTTTGATCCTAAAGATGCTAACAAGGTATGCAAACTTCAACGGTCCATTTATGGATTGAAGCAAGCATCCCTAAGTTGGAATCAACGTTTTGATAAGGTAATCAAAAGTTTTGGTTTTATACAAACTTATGGAGAAGCTTGTATTTACAAGAAAGTGAGTGGGAGCTCTATAGCATTCCTAGTACTATATGTGGATGACATATTGTTGATTGGGAATGATGTAGACCTTCTTAATAGTGTCAAGGATTATTTGAATAATAGATTTTCAATGAAATATCTTGGCAAAGCAGCTTACATATTAGGCATAAAGATTTATAGAGATAGATCAAGACGCCTAATATCATTGTCACAGAGTACATATTTGGACAAAGTTCTAAAGAGGTTTGGAATGGAAGATAGCAAGAAAGGGTTCTTGCCCATGTTGCCCAATACGACCTTGAGTAAAACTCAAAGTCCTGCTATGGTAGAATATAGAGAAAGGATGAGTAAGACTCCCTATGTCTTAGCCATAGGATCTATCATGTATGCCATGCTATGTACTAGACCCGACATTGCATATGTTGTTAGTTTGACTACCAGATATCAAAGTGATCCAGGAGTGGATCATTGGACAGCGGTCAAAAACATCCTTAAGTACATGAGAAGAACTAAGCATATGGTTCTTTCTTATGGAGGTGATGAACAACTCGTTGTTAATGGTTACACCGACGCTAGTTGGAACACTGATCCGGATGATTCTAAATCTCAATCTGGATACGTATTTACTTTGAATGGTGCAGAAGTTAGCTGGAGGAGTGCAAAGCAAAGCGTTGTGGCGAGATCTTCAACTGAATTGGAATACATAGCTGCTTCGGAGGCTTCACAAGAGGCGATATGGATGAAGGAGTTTATTACAGAGCTTGATGTGGGCGCCATAGCCAATACGCAAGAACCAAGGTCACACAAGAAGCTGAAGAATATCAAGCTGCATTTTCAAGCTATTCGAGAGCATGTCCAAGATGGTGACATAAAGATTTACAAAGTACACACAGATCTGAATGTGGCGGATCCGTTGACTAAACCTCTCCCGAGCGCAAAACATGACCAGCACCAAACCGCCATGGGTGTTCGGTATTGTTAGGGATATGCTATATGGGTATCACCATAGCATGTCTCTAATCCGGATAACCCGGGTGGACCACAGTTGGTAGCAAGGCCTATGGCCTGCTGGGTGGCCCAGTTAGATGGATCCAGAAGGGAGGCCCATGCCGGATAAAGGAAGGCTACGGAGGAGTCAGGGACGTACCCGGAGCCTTGGAGTGCAAGACACGTTAGACTAGTTGTATATTATGTAGGACTCTTTAACCTGTCCGGCTAGGACTTTCCCTGTAACCCTAGGACCTGGCGACTATATAAGTTGGACCTATGGGATCCTTTAGGGCACACACAACTCATATCGCGCACAGCGAACCAATCCCTGTAACTCGGAGTATTGCCATTATACTGATTTATAGCAGGAGTAGGATTCTGCCACCATTGTGGGATCTGAACCTGGTTAAGATGTGTTACCTCATACCC
This sequence comes from Avena longiglumis, assembly GCA_030063025.1. Lineage (NCBI taxonomy): Eukaryota > Viridiplantae > Streptophyta > Magnoliopsida > Poales > Poaceae > Avena > Avena longiglumis. Next base: position 241,298,684 of record CP125979.1, on the reverse strand, counting down.
TCCAACCTTCTACCTTACCCCACGTCTCTAAACACGCTCTGTAAGGACCCCTCCATGGCGTACTCTTCGTCAATACCACGATAGTTGGCGCCCACCGTGGGGCAAGAGGCGCTTCAGGCTCTACAATGGGCGAGGACCAAGCTCTTCACGGCAATCAGCAAAACCGTAGCCATTGTCCGTGTTCTCTTCTCCGGCAACGTTCTGATCGTCCCTCCCGATGAGTTCTGGATCCCGGCAAAGACGAACCCCACCCGCTGCTTGATCGTCCCAATCGGGGATATCCACCTCTTCATCGATGAAACCGACTCGGGCACTAGTTCCCTGGAAGTAGGAGGAGTCTAAAGACCCGCACGGACCGCCTACGGGCAGGATACGTTCGCAGAAGGATCGAAGTCGTATCTCTCTTCGGAGTTTGCCAACAAAGATCGGAAAAATTGAAGGCCCACCCAAACCGCCCCTGTGCAGGATATAATGGTGGAAGACCATTGCAAGTCCGCCGGCTTCGCCCATGCGTCTGGACAGTAGAGATCCAAGTTCGTCGGTGTGGTGACTATATTCGATCTAGCGCGTTGCCTTCAGAGAGAGGGTGAAAACCCCCACGATTACCTAGCCAGGTGGCTCCGTATACGTGCCGACCTGGAGAATTACCCCAATGATGATGACATGTATCACTTTGTGGAAGGACTAGACCGCGTACACTTCTCCGACATACTTTAAGGCAGATGCAGGCTTCAGGACGCCTCACTTTTGAAGGCATGGTGAACACCGTCAACAACTTCGCGGCCACGGATGCAGAAGCTCAGGTAGCGCTCGTGGTCCTACCCGGCGCCCCTCCGCCTCAGCCACTGCCACCACCGCCTCCAGTCGTCATCACTGCAGCTGCACCACTGCCTCTAGTCATCATCGCCGCTGTTGCACCGCCACCGCCTATCATCGAGGAAGCCCCGACACCCTCCGACTCCATTCTTGACGCGCTCTACGCCGACATCAGCGGCTGTCTCGGAGGAGATATACTTCAGCCCGGAGGAGCTAGACTCTGCTATGCAGGAGATGGAAGAGGATTTCAAACGCGACGAGTAGGCCGACAACACCGTCACGTCCCGAGAGGTGTTCGTCGCCATTGGGACCGTGATGGAGGATGATCAACCCAGACAAGATCCGCCTAAAGCGCTGGACAAGGGGAAGGGACCACCTGTTGCTGCCGACAATGATCGTGCAAAGGCCATGCCCCCTCCGCCTTACCCAGTGTAGCATCCGCAGGAACTCAACATCGATCCGAGTAACAACAACACCGCAAACCCGACGCCTCCAGCATCAACGTCTGCTGCTGCCCAAATCACTCTAGCTGATAGAGTGATGTACGGCAATCTGCTCGTCGAGCCCATGACCGTGGCTCATATACGAAACATAGTCCAGCTTGACGAGAAGTGCTAGCAGCTGCTGGAGGAACCACATGCCATCGCGGAGCAAGGCGCAAAGCTGGATCAAGATCTGACCAACGCGCAGAAGTCAACAGAAAAAGCTAGAGCCATGGAGGCCGAGTACAAGACTCTGCTCAAGCAGCAGAAGGCTAAGAAAGCTCCGGCTTGCATCATCAACGATTCTGGTGTATGGCGGAACCTAGGGTGGGCTCCCTCCAAGCCGCCACAAGCAAATCCATACATTGACAGCGAAGGCAGGCAGGTCATGCCCACTCCTATTCTCAACCTAGCCGTCGCCAAGACCCTTCTGGAGCAGGATAGATCAACCGCAGCTGTGGAATAGGTCTATGAACTTGTGGCAAAGGCAGTAAAACAGCAGGAAAAGCCACCTCTCAGAGGCTTGAGTCTGACCCAGCATTTTGCCAGTCTAGCATTCCTAAGCCGCCAAGGGACCGATCTCCTCATGATGTCGGGTCCTAGATGGGTTCATTAGAACGAAGATGGAGGGATGCAAGCAACAGGAAGGACACTATCCCCATATCCTCCGACCACAGAGGCAAGGCTCATCCTCGTTGCCCATCTCCACCGCCCCGGTCTCCCCGGCATCGCGAAGACCCCAAGGCTCACCATCGCACGAACATGCCTCCACCAAGGCAAAGCGACATCGTCATCCGCAACAATGCGGAGCAGCCCCGTCATGATGGAGAGCGAAACCAAGGACACAAGAGCAGGTTGCGTCATGACCCTTCGTGTCTGACAAGCAACCGTGACAAGCGTGAGGCGTCGCAGGAGGGTAACAGCAAGAAGGCTAACCCCCTACCACCACCTCCGCCTCCATCGCCCCTAGCAGCCACCATGGCGGAGGAGGCCCGTGTCGTTCACGCAGCCCATCCCCTGGCGGCAAGAAGAAAAGAGTAAGCTCGGAGCCATATGACACACGTTCACGCCTGGACAAGATTCACGAGGGCCAGGAAGGACACTACCTGGGACCACGTTGCTTTGGACCTGTAATACGGACCGCAACTTACCCCAAGGGTTTCCGGATTGACAAAACCATCAATCCCTATGATGGCATGGCCAAACCAGCTATGTGGTTGTAGGATTACGACAACGCGGTAGAGGTCGCCGAGGGAAACCCCAACGTCGCTGTCAATTACCTCCACTGATGCTGGTGGGCACAGCCCGACAATGGATTGATGACTTGCCGGAGAAGTCCATCTGCAACTGGTTGGACATGCAAGAAGCATTCACCAAGAACTTCGAGGGTACATATAAGCATCCTCGCATCGTCAATCTCTGATGCGTGCAGGAGAAAGACGAGTCATCTCGCGCCTACCTCTCTCGCTGGCTGGATATGAAGAATTCATGCGCAGGAGTGCATGCTCAGACCACCATGGCCGCCTTCATCGATGGATTGGAGAAAGGCACGTTGCTCAAACATAAGTTGAAGCGCCTGCAGGACAATCACCTGCTAGATCACAACTAGATGATCTAGCTGGCTAGTGAGTTCGCGGCTGCCAACAACGATGCTCATGGCTCCCTGCCAGCAACGGCCGTTCCAACTCAAGATAGGAGGAACAGCAACACCAAGAAGAAGAGCCCACCAGAAGAAAAGCAAACCTCCGACATGGTCGCCATGACATTTGAAGGACGAGGTGATGGCAGACAGCGTGGCCGAGGACGGGGGCTGGTCATGGGCAGCAGCGAGGTAGCGAAACTACCCCGGCAGTGCTCCGTGTTCCCAAACGTATGAAGAGTACCGTGATATGTCGTTCCTTGTACACCTCGACACCAACGACAAATCCACTCACACCAATCTCCATTGCAAATTTGTCAACGATCTCAAGGACGACCCGGAGGCCAATTACAACTGAAGCCAAAAGAACAGGTGTCAACACCCGGATTTTTAATCCCAGATGCCTGTTATGCCATACATCGCAATCCCAGGATTACCATTTTTGCGAGACATAACAGAATTGGATACCACAGTACATCATCCATTACAAACCATACATAAGGTCTTACACAAATAAGGATCTCATGATCCAATTTTTAATACAACTCAAGCAGCGGAAATACGTAATAAAAAAAGGTAGCGTAGGCAAAGCTCCATCTTCGGGGTCACAGGCAATGCTGACGATGGGAGATGATCCTAGTTGTCGTAACCTTCCTGGGGTCCATCTTCCTGGTACTCCTCTTCATAGTCTGGCCACGGGAATAGCCAGGGACAAAGCCATGAGCACTCTCTAAGTACTCGCAAACTAATACTAACAAGTGAAGAGGGTTTTTATAGTAGGACACTAAGCTCTAGGGTTGTTTTGCAAAAATCCAGATTTACATCTACTAAGTTCAGAAGCAAAGAATGCTAGTTGAAGTTTTATAACACCTAATTGGGAATTTGTATTTCATATCACAACTCTGTTGTGGTCAAGTCGTCTCAATTCATTTCATAAGTCATTTTGAAAACATCTGACGGGGGAACAGTATGGCCACTCCAACTGTCCATAACCGCGGACGCGGCTATTCGAATAGTTTGACACTCTGCAGAGATTGTACACTTTCACCACAACATTCGTTACATCCGTGAGGAACAAATCCTGAATTTACCATACTCAGTATGCGGATAATCAATCCTAACCTTTCAATTACACGCCCTAGTATAAGCAACTCTCCTGTGAGTTTGGCCTCCCAACCATGACCAACTGTCATCTTGGGTACTGCACATGTGGACAATCTTCACAAGGTTGCCTCATCTCAAACCTTGGCCGTGAGGGAACCAATACTAAGGTATATAAGTTTCCAGTAAAGCCCTACCCAATCTTCGGGTATTGTGGTTGTGCGGTAAAATTGGAATGGTATCGCATCCAGACAACCATCAGTTTTATAAAGGGCTAAGGCTCATGCCTCAACATTTTCATCACCAAAATCATCTGGTGTTCGGAAACCAATGTCAAAACATCTCAGTAGAATGATCCATCATTCTAAGGTTTTCATAACCATTTTCACCAAGTAATCCCATCTAAAATTGATCAAGTTTTATGCTTAGCACTAGCATCTACAAATGGGGGTGAGTACTAATGAGGGGTGATAAACAAGTGGAGTTTCAACTAATTACCACCTCATATCTTAGGATGACATCAGGGTTTTCTAACTTAGTCCAAATTTTATGCTCTTTATGCAACCTTCAGTTATCTTTCTAGAACCTACAAGTCACTTGAGTACATTCTAAGGAAGTAGCTTTGATAAAGAAATAAAGTAGAAACTTGCAAGTAAAACTAGGATTGGTTTATCATCAAATGTGTCCAACCAAGCATGCTTAGTGCATTGCATAGGTTATCTAACTTTCATAATTGCAAGTGTTAGCTTGCATCAGTATCAGTATAAGCTTGCCTTGTGCAGAGCAGTGGTTGAAGTTCTCCTCGGCTTCTTCTTCGTAGTATCCTCATTCCTCCTCGTATCCTTGGTCGGTACTAGCATCTATGAATAAATACGAGGTACACAATCACCAAACAATACTTAACTACTTTCAATCATCACACAAAGGGGTTCTATAGATGATCTAGCATCATCACTAACATTACAAGATTAAAGCATTTGTCTTATTGATTTTATTTTTAGAAAAGTAATTTCTACTCATTGAAAAACTACTTAAGATTTAATATTCTCCAAACTAAACATGGGATCATGTTGACACATGTCATCACCACATATTTTAGTACATGGGAATGTGATTTAAAGTGGTGTCACAATTTAATAAGATTTAACCTTTTATTTCATTTAAATAAAGTGACTAGAAATGACTATGTGGCATCCTTTTATTACTTGAACATTGTTTCTGTAAGATAACCCATATTTTTTATATATTCTGAAAGGTATGGTTGAATGTGATTTTTGAGAGTTGGAATCAACTCAAAAGCTATTATGGTTTAAATTTGAAAAATGTTTGAAGGCAGAAAATCTTCTGCCTTGTTATTTTTACCAAGGATGATCTACAGATCCAAATGATTTGAATCCAACGGGCTTGGATTTAGCATTTCCAGACCTTTCTAACAAAATTGGTTTCATTCAATTTAGTTCACTGAATCGAGCTGGGTTGATTTTTGAAACTAGGTGCAGAAGTGTGTTTGAATGAAAATGGAAAAATACAAATTCAAACAAATGGGCTACGCGGGAAACGATACTCGGCCGGCCTGCTAAGCACAGCGTCTACGCGGGATGGTTAAGTTGCTATCCCCACGCGTCAGTGAGACGAGGGGGTGCGAAGCGGTACGGGGCAATGTGGACCGTGGGATCTTGTTCTAATCTAACGTCCCTGGTTCATCGTCCACGTCGGGTAGCGCCGGCGAGACAGAACCCTAACTCGGTAGGTGGGGGTCATCGAGGGATCACCGGGGCTCAGGCGAGGGTCGGAGATGCGGACGAATGATGAAGTCGACGATGTCGAACCTCCTGGTACCGGAAGCTTCTCCTAGGGCGGCTCCAATCGCTGGCGCCCTTCTTCTCCAGCAGCGGAGGGCTCCGGTGAAATTCCGGCGAAGCGCTGCTCGCCTTGCTCCAGGAACGGGGTGGAACAATCAGTGAGGAGAGGGGAGTAGAATGGTGTGAAGAGTTTGAGCGGGGGAGGCCTCTATTTATAGTATCGACGACAAGACCGAACGGGATGGGCAGGCGACGGTGGCGATATGGCTACGGGCTGCTAGAGGCATGGCCGGCAGTGGCGATCGATCGGTGGTCTCCTTGCAATGCTCTACAGCTTTAATGCGCGTGTAGGGGCGGTGGCAAATGGTCTGGAACACGCGATACTCTGCGCGGTAGAGGCGGCGTCTTCGACGGTGAGCGGTGGCTGTGAGGCATGGGGCGGCGAACGGGGATGTTTGGCGGTCTCCTAGGACGGTGGTGATCGTGTATGCACGCGCGAGGGCGGCGCGCGGTCTATGTGCGTGTGTCGAGGGTGGCGCTCTGGCGCACGCTCGACATGGTTGACAGAGGCACAGGCGCGGAGTTCTTGGGTGCTCTGGTTGATGTATTCGAGGCAGGGCTGGTCGAGAGGGGGCGGTGAGGCATGGGTGATATCCTAGACAAGGTTGTCACGGCTAGTTCCTCTCCTAGCTTGCTTTCTACACTAGGGTGGCATGGTGAGCTTCGGTTGTTCACCATTGATGACATTGCCAAGCTTACAGTGGTGCTAGATGTTTACAAATGAGCTAGATGATCTACTAAAGCCTAGTTGCAACCAGAGAGGGAACAAGTTAGGCTCAAATCACTGCTCCAAATAGTGTTTGGATTTTATTTGATTTGCATCTGCAAGGTGTTTGATGAAACGGCCGCAAGAATTCATGTTTTGAATTTTGAAAAGATTTTTGGTGGGTGTGCTAGGCATGTGCTGGTGAGTCTGTGGATGCTTGGGTTTTGAAAGTTGAGCTTGCTAGAGTGGTTTTGGAAAAGTGGGATCTTCCCATATGATAAAGATTCAATTTTGAACTGTCATTTAAACTATGCATTCAAATGTTTTTGGATGATCACAAGGTGGGCCTTGGTACTTTGTTATGAGTACTATCAAGGGGTGCAAAGATCCAAACCAGTTTCTGTTAAGTTATGAAAGTTAGAGACAACCAAAGTAGGCATGGGAGTTAAATTGGCCAAAATGACCATTCCCTTATTTTGTTTGTTTTGATTTATTTGTCTTTGGGAATAGTGTGGGGATTGTTTAGATGATGTTTATTTCACCTAAGAATCCTTCAAAAGAATCAAATTTAGAATGCATACACATGCATGCTTTCATATTTTTATTTAGGAAAGTTTTTGTTAACCCTAATTTTGAAGATTAGAGTTTAATGATTCTAGTTTAATATTTTTGGGATGTTACAAACCTTAACCCCTTAAACAAAATCTCGTCCCGAGATTTTAAAAAGGACGAAAAAGATTACATAGGATTTGAAGAGATCTGGAAACTTCGTCCTGATGTGATCTTCGCGCTCCCAGGTAGCTTCCTCTTCTGTGTGGTTGCTCCACTGAATCTTGAGAAACTTGATGCTTCGGGTTCTGGTAGTTCTGAAAGCTTCTTCCAAAATACGGATGGGTACTTCGGGATAGGTCAGGTCATCGTTGATTTCTATAGTCCGGTGATCAATATTCTTGAACACTTCCGTCTTCTTTGGAACTTCGAGGCACTTGCGAAGTAATGAGATATGGAACACATGTGCACGGCTGACATCTCTTCGGGCAGTTCCAATTGATACGACACTTCTCCTCGACGTTTCAAAATCTTAAATGGTCCGATGTATATGGGGGCTAACTTTCCTTTGAGTTGGAAACGCTGCATTCCCTTCAATGGCGACACTTTCAGATACACAAAATCTCCTATGTTGAAGGCGAGGTCTCGATGTCTCTTGTTGGCGTAACTCTTCTGTCTTGACTGAGCGGTCTTGAGGTGCTCACGAATCTTGTGAAATTTCTCTTCTGCTTCTCGTAGGATGTCGGGTCCGAAAATATGACTCTCTCCTACTTCCGACCAGTTCAAAGGGGTACGACACTTCCTTCCATACATGAATTCAAATGGGGCCATTTGCAAACTAGCTTGATAACTGTTGTTGTATGAAAATTTTGCAAACAGCAGACAGTCTTCCCACTTAGATCCATATTCCAACACACATGCTCTCAACATATCTTCGAGTATTTGATTTACTCGCTTCGTTTGTCCATCGGTCTGAGGGTGATAAGCGGTGGTGAAATCTAGGCGGGTTCCTAAACCTTCTTGGACTTTCTTCCAGAATCTCGAGGTAAACTGAGTTCTTCGATCCGATACGATGTTCTTGGGGACTCCATGCAAACTAACTATTATAGCGATGTATAACTCCGCTAGCTTCGAACTCTGATATGTGGTCTTGATGGGTAAGAAATGGGCGACTTTGGACAATCTGTCCACTATGACCCAGATAGAGTCATTTCCCCTACTAGAAGTAGGCAATCCGATGATAAAGTCCATTCCAACGGAATCCCATTTCCATTCCGGAATCTTCAATGGTTGCAACAATCTAGCGGGTCTTTGATGTCCTGCCTTGACTCGCTGGCATATATCACACTTGGCGATATAGCTTCCGATTTCTCTCTTCATCTTATGCCACCAAAATTGCTCCTTGAAATCTTGATACATCTTAGTTCCTCCGGGGTGGATAGAATAAAGAGTATCATGATCTTCCTTCAGAATCACTTCTTTCAACTCAGAATCTGCTGGTACACAAAGGCGTCCTTTGTACCACAGAAATCCTTCTTCGTCTTCAGTGAATCCGGGTACTTTTGCCTGTACCGATACGACACTTGATTCCGTCGATACTAGCATTTCCTTTCTGTGACTCTTTGATTTGGCTGATCAAAGTGGGCTAAAGTTCTATGCTAGCCAAAAATCCTTCACTCACTAATTCTATTCGAAAATCTTCCATCTCTTTGTGCAAACTTGGTTGCTCCTTCAAAATCATGGAGTTCAAGCGCCACGGCAATCTGCTAAGGGCATCTGCTACCACGTTGGCTTTACCAGGGTGATAGTGAATGTCCAGGTCGTAATCCTTGATTAGCTCAATCCATCTTCTGTCTCATATTCAGATCCTTCTGAGTGAATATATACTTCAGGCTCTTATGATCCGAATAAATCTCACAACGGTTTCCCATCAGGTAATGCCTTCATGTCTTCAGGGCTAGAACTACGGCTGCGAGTTCGAGGTCATGGGTTGGGTAATTTTGCTCATGTTGTTTCAGTTGTCGAGATAGATAAGATATAACTTTGCCTTCTTGCATTAGCACACATCCGAGACCGATCTTGGATGCATCACAATACACGTCGAAGGGCTTCGTGATATCCGACATGATTAAGATTGGAGCTGAAATCAATCTTCTCTTGAGTTCTTGAAAACTCGCTTCACATTTGTCGGTCCATTCAAACTTCTTGTCCTTCTTCAGCAATTGGGTCATGGGTCTGGCGATACTCGAGAATCCTTCTACGAACTTGCGATAGTATCCCGCTAATCCGATAAATGCACGAACTTGGGTTTGAGTGGTTGGGGCTTGCCAATCTTCTACATCTTTCACTTTTGCAGGGTCAACGGCAATTCCTCCGGCTGATACAATGTGACCGAGGAATCCTACCTCCTGTAACCAGAATTCACATTTGCTAAACTTGGCATACAACTGATGCTCTCTAAGGGTTCCAAGAATGGTCCTTAGGTGTAGCTCATGTTCTTCTTACGATTTGGAATAAATCAGAATGTCATCCATGAAAACAACGACAAACTTATCCAGGAAGTCCATAAAAATCTTATTCATGAGATTCATGAAATAAGCGGGGGCATTGGTTAATCCAAAAGACATGACAGTATACTCGTATAATACATATCTGGTGGTAAAGGCAGTCTTTGGAATATCCTCTGCACGAATCTTGAGTTGATGATAGCCAGTTCTAAGATCAATCTTAGAAAACACTTTGGCACCGGTCAACTGATCAAAAAAATCTTCTATCTTGGTCAAGGGGTATTTGTTCTTGATGGTGACATCATTCAACTTCCGGTAATCCGTACACAAACGGTTACCTCCATCCTTATTGTCCACGAACAAAACAGGAGATCTCCATGGTGACACACTTGGTTGAATCAATCCAATTTCCAGCATGGCATCCAGTTGCTTCTTCAGTTCTTCTAGTTCAGACGGGTTCATACTATACGGTCTCTGGGCTATGGATCCTGTTCCAGGAATTAGTTCAATGATAAACTCGATATCCCGATCTGGGGGCATACCGGCAAAACATCTGGAAATACATCGGGGTATTCGCAGACTATCCGGACTTGGTCAATGGTAGGTTGGGCTATACTCTTGTTGCACTTGAATTGACGAGGTAAGGTTTCAGATATATGCTCGACTGATATTCCGGCTGTACTGGTCATGGTTATGGCTTTCTTGGCACAGTCAATCAATCCTTTATGTTTGGACATCCAATCCATTCCTAGTACTACTTCCAAACCTTTAGTTCCGAGTACTATTATATTAGCAAAAAAATCTATGCCATGGATTTGGATAGGGACGGCTTTGCAAATTTGCCTAGATTTGGTGGTTGAACCGGGAATTTGAATGATCATAACATGCTTCAGTTTGGTTGGTTGAATTTTACTAGTGTATGCAAATTCTTCGGTGACAAATGAGTGCGATGCACCAAAATCAAACAACACTCGAGCAAGTACTGAATTAACAGAAAACATACCCAGCACGACGTCTGGCGCTTCCTGAGCTTCTTCAGCATGCATGAGAAAAAGACGGCCGTTGCGGTTGAGCGAATTCCCTAGGGCAAACCTTCTTCCGGGCTGAACACGACGCTGCTGCTGAGCTGGGGCATTGGCATTGTGGACTGCGGTATTCTTCTTTTTGGGGCACTCGTTGGAGTAGTGACCCTTATTTCCACAGTCATGACAAGTTACTTGCGACTTGTCCTTTGCTGCAACAGGCACATCATTGCTTCCAGTCCTCGGGGCAGTGTTGGTGTTGGCGACAACATTGTTGTTGTTGAACTTGGGTGGTGCACGGTTCAAATTGTTAGAGTTTCCGGGGTTGTTGTGATTTCCTCCGGGCCTAGGGTTTCCACGGTTGGGATAAGTCGGACGGTTCGTCGGGGGTCTGTTGGTTCTCGGGGCAAATCCTGGAGATGGGTTAGGGCGGTACTTTGGGGTCTGATGGGTTCCTAGTTGATGCATCATGCGACGCTTGCGATTCTCATTGGCTTGGTTGATCTTTCCTTCCATCTGGATGGCCGAGTCGACAAGGGCTTCAATATCAGCAAAGGGGATATTGACTAACACTGTCTGCATCTCATCGTGCAGACCATTCAAGAATCTCTCTTTCTTCTTGGCTTCGGTGTCGATCTCATCCGGGGCATACCTAGCTAATGACAAGAATTTGTCACGGTATTCCACTACAGTCATCCGTCCTTGCTTCAGTTCTCTGAACTCATCTCTCATTCTCTTGATCAAACCTGGTGGCACATGGGTTCTGCTGAACTTGACCTTGAATTCCTCCCAGGTCATCATCTGTCCTCTGGTCATTGCACGAACACTGTTCCACCATGCTCTGGCATCTCCGGCTAGATAGTGGGTGGCGAACAGAACTTTCTCGTTAGCTTCCACTACGGCGACTTCTAGGTTATTTTCCATGGTTTGCAGCCAATCGTCGGCATCTAGGGGCTCTTTCGACTTAGTGAAAACAGGTGGATTGGTGTTCTGGAAATTCTTGAGCTTAGATCCATGGTTGTCCTGGTTATCGTGGCCTTGATTGTGGTGGGCTAGCTGGGCTATCTGTTGAATGGTGGCTTGGATTGACGTTCGGCTCTCTCAGCTTCGCCGTCAGAAACCAACATTTGTAGGATCTGCAACATCGGGTCCGAGGATGAACCACTTCCTCCGCGTGGCATCTGAAGATTGAGATAGATCATGAGAAAAGAGGGAAATTCTAAGGTTCTGGGCTTTGAAAAGTTTTTAAAGTTAGACTCGGATTTTCTAGCAACTTGCTTTTCCTTCATTCATTCATAGAACACGATACAAATACACACCACAAAACAAGAAAAACAGATGGTTTTAAGAACCATTCTGGAAACTACGATATAGTGGGACCGAATACAACTCACTACGCTAGTGCTCAAGTGCTACTACTCCTCGGAGTCGGTGTAGTCGTCATCCTCATCGTCCTCGTCGTCATTGATGAAGGCGAAATCCTCCTCATCGGTGAAAAAGTCCATAGCCTGATCCTCCAGAAAATCATCATCATCGCTGAGATAGGAGTAGGGGTCTCCACGAAGATCCTCTCCGGCATTCTCCCTTTCCTCCAACTGCATGTCTCTCTCGTGGATGGTCTCTTCCAAAGACGAGATACGGTGGCGATGACGGGCAATGATGCGCTCCTTCTTGTCGAGCTAACGCCGGCGAGACTTGCGATCCTTTGCTAGCATGGCGATGGTCTGATCCCTCGTCTTGATGATGGCGGACTTGTGGTTGGAGTAGTCATGGAAATTGTCCAATTCTTGCTGACGGTCGTACATCATGAAGCTAAGGTGATCCAATTGGGTCTTCAGCTCGTGGTGGTGTGGGGCTTCCAGTGGTTGTCCATTAGCATCACGCCTTGGGCAAAACTCAAAGCGAGTACCTTTGACCTGGTTGATACTCTGCCCACACAGACGGGCAAGAGCTTCCTGCATGGCCCTGGCAAGTCCATCGAGCCAGTTGTTCTCTCTTAAGGTAAACTGAATTCCCTCAGCAGTGGGAGGTTCGATCTTTCCTTGGAGACTTGCACCAATTAGCCACTGCAGATCTTCTCCTCCTTGATCATTGATCTAAGCTCCGAAGAACTCGGGGTGCGGACGCTCCAGAAGTTTCGAAAGCTGGTCCAAATCCCTCTCAAATATAAGGTCTCCTCCATTCCCTAACTGATAAAACTTGCTATACTTCACGTCCATCTATTAAGAATATAGGATGAGTAAGTTAGTAGAGTGATCAAGTGTGTCAAATTTTAGGTATTTTTCAAGAGTTTTTAGGCACATGAATTTTTATGAAAGAATCAAAGTGATAAGAATGGGAATAAGTTTTTGTAAATATTTGCTTCTTTTGTTTTTGAAACTAAGTTTCTGATTCAAACATCCAGTAGAACTAGGGTCTCCTATGGTCAGGATGGCTCTGATACCAACTTGTCAACACCCGGATTTTTAATCCCAGATGCCTGTTATGCCATACATCGCAATCCCAGGATTACCATTTTTGCGAGACATAACAGAATTGGATACCACAGTACATCATCCATTACAAACCATACATAAGGTCTTACACAAATAAGGATCTCATGATCCAGTTCTTAGTACAACTCAAGCAGTGGAAATACGTAATAATAAAGGTAGCGTAGGCGAAGCTCCATCTTCGGGGTCACAGGCAATGTTGACGATGGGAGATGATCCTAGTTGTCGTAACCTTCCTGGGGTCCATCTTCCTGGTACTCCTCTTCATAGTCTGGCCATGGGAATAGCCAGGGACAAAGCCATGAGTACTCTTTAAGTACTCGCAAACTAATACTAACAAGTGAAGAGGGTTTTTGTAGTAGGACACTAAGCTCTAGGGTTATTTTGCAAAAAGCCAGATTTACATCTACTAAGTTCAGAAGCAAAGAATGCAAGTTGAAGTTTTATAACACCTAATTGGGAATTTGTATTTCATATCACAACTCTGTTGTGGTCAAGTCAAAGTCTCAATTCATTTCATAAGTCATTTTGAAAACATCTGACGGGGGAACAGTATGGCCAATCCAACTGTCCATAACCGCGGATGCGGCTATTCGAATAGTTTGACACTCTGCAGAGATTGTACACTTTCACCACAACATTCAATACATCCATGAGGAACAAATCCTGAATTCACCATACTCAGTATGCGGATAATCAATCCTAACCTTTCAATTACACGCCCTAGTATAATCACCTCTCCTGTGAGGTTGGCCTCCCAACCATGACCAACTGTCATCTTGGGTACTACACAAGTGGACAATCTTCACAAGGTAGCCTCAGCTCAGACCTTGGCCGTGAGGGAACCAATACTAAGGTATATAAGTTTCCAGTCAAGCCCTACCCAATCTTCGGGTATTGTGGTTGTACGGTAAAATTGGAATGGTATCGCATCAAGACAACCATCAGTTTTATAAAGGGCTAAGGATCATGCCTCAACATTTTCATCACCAAAATCATCTGGTGTTCGGAAACCAATGTCAAAACATCTCAGTAGAATGATCCATCATTCTAAGGTTTTCATAACCATTTTCACCAAGTAATCCCATCTAAAGTTGATCAAGTTTTACGCTTAGCACTAGCATCTACAAGTGGGGGTGAGTACTAATGAGGGGTGATAAACAAGTGGAGTTTCAACTAAGTACCACCTCATATCTTAGGATGACATCAGGGTTTTGTAACTTAGGCCAAATTTTATGCTCTTTATGCAACTTTCAGTTATCTTTCTAGAACCTACAAGTTACTTGAGTACATTCTAAGGAAGTAGCTTTGATAAAGAAATAAAGTAGAAACTTGCAAGTAAAACTAGGATTGGTTTATCATCAAATGTGTCCAACCAAGCATGCTTAGTGCATTGCATAGGTTATCTAACTTACATAATTGCAAGTGTTAGCTTGCATCAGTATCAATATAAGCTTGCCTTGTGCAGAGAAGTGGTTGAAGTTCTCCTCGGCTTCTTCTTCGTAGTATCCTCCTTCCTCCTCGTATCCTTGGTCGGTACTAGCGTCTATGAATAAATACGAGGTACACAATCACCAAACAATACTTAACTAATTTCAATCATCACATAAAAGGGGTTCTATAGATGATCTAGCATCATCACTAACATTACAAGATTAAAGCATTTGGCTTATTGATTTTATTTTTAGAAAAGTAATTTCTACTCATTGAAAAACTACTTAAGATTTAATATTCTCCAAACTAAACATGGGATCATGTTGACACATGTCATCACCACATATTTTAGTACATGGGAATGTGATTTAAAGTGGTGTCACAATTTAATAAGATTTAACCTTTTATTTCATTTAAATAAAGTGACTAGAAATGCCTATGTGGCATCCTTTTATTACTTGAACATTATTTCTGTAAGGTAACCCATATTTTTTATATATTCTGAAAGGTATGGTTGAATGTGATTTTTGAGAGTTGGAATCAACTCAAAAGCTATTATGGTTTAAATTTGAAAAATGTTTGAAGGCAGAAAAGCTTCTGCCTTGTTATTTTTACCAAGGATGATCTACAGATCCAAATGATTTGAATCCAACGGGCTTGGATTTAGCATTTCCAGACCTTTCTAAAAAAATTGGTTTCATTCAATTTAGTTCACTGAATCAATCTGGGTTGATTTTTGAAACTAGGTGCAGAAGTGTGTTTGAATGAAAATGGAAAAATCCAAATTCAAACAAATGGGCTACGCGGGAAATGATACTGGGCCGGCCTGCTAAGCACAGCGTCTACGCGGGCTGGTTAAGTTGCTGTCCCCATGCGTCACTGAGACGAGGGGGTGCGAAACGGTACAGGGCAATGTGGACCGTGGGATCTTGTTCTAATCTAACAGCCTAGTTCATCGTCCACGTCAGACAGCGTCGGCGAGACAGAACCCTAACGCGACAGGTGGGGGTCGTCGGGGGCTCACTGGGGCTCAGGCGAGGGTCGGCGATGCAGGTGAACGATGAAGTCGACGACGACGAACCTCCTGGTACCGGCAGCTTCTCCTGGGGCGGCTCTAATCGCTAGCGCCCTTCTTCTCCAGCAGCGGCGGGCTCCGGTGAAATTCCAGCGAAGCGCTGCTATCCTTGATCCGGGAACGGGGTGGAACGATCAGTGAGGAGAGGGGAGTAGAATGGTGTGAAGAGTTTGAGCGGGGGAGGCCTCTATTTATAGTCTCGACGACGAGACCGAACGGGATGGGCAGGCGACGGTGGCGACATGGCTACGGGCTGCTAGAGGCATGGCCGGCGGTGGCGATCGATCGGTGGTCTCCTGGCAATGCTCTACGTCTTTAATGCGCGTGTAGGGGCGGTGGAAAATGGTCTGGAACACGCGATGCTCTACGCGGCAGAGGCGGTGTCTTCGACGGCGAGCGGTGGCTGTGAGGCATGGGGCGGCGAACGGGGATGTTTGGCGGTCTCCTAGGACGGTGGTGATAGTGTATGCATGCGGCGAGGGCGGCGCGCGGTCTGTGGGCGTGTGTCGAGGGTGGCGCTCTGGTGCACGCTCGGCATGGTTGACAGAGGCACGGGCGCGGCGTTCCTGGGTGCTTCGGTCGATGTCTTCGAGGCAGGGCTGGTCAAGAGGGGGCGGTGAGGCATGGGTGATCTCCTAGACAAGGTTGTCACGGCTAGTTCCTCTCCTAGCTTGTTGTCTACACTAGGGTGGCATGGTGAGCTTCGGTTGTTCACCATTGATGACATTGCCAAGCTTACAGTGGTGCTAGATGTTTACAAATGAGCTAGATGATCTACTAAAGCCTAGTTGCAACCAGAGAAGGAACAAGTTAGGCTCAAATCACTACTCGAAATAGTGTTTGGATTTTATTTGATTTGCATCTGCAAGGTGTTTTATGAAATGGCCGCAAGAATTCAAGTTTTGAATTTTGAAAAGATTTTTGGTGGGTGTGCTAGGCATGTGCTGGTGAGTCTGTGGATGCTTGGGTTTTGAAAGTTGAGCTTGTTTGACTGGTTTTTGAAAAAGTGGGATCTTCCCATATGATAAAGATTCAATTTTGAACTGTCATTTAACTATGCATTCAAATGTTTTTGGATGATCACAAGGTGGGCCTTGGTACTTTGTTATGAGTACTATCAAGGGGTGCAAAGATCCAAACCAGTTTCTGTTAAGTTTTGAAAGTTAGATACATCCAAAGTAGGCATGGGAGTTAAATTGGCCAAAATGACCATTCCCTTATTTTGTTTGTTTTGATTTATTTGTCTTTGGGAAAAGTGTGGGGATTTTTTAGATGATGTTTATTTCACATAAGAATCCATTTACAAGCAAAGAAACACACAAGCAAGGTCATTCAAAAGAATCAAATTTAGAATGCATACACACATGCATGCTTTCATATTTTTATTTGGGAAAGTTTTTGTTAACCCTAATTTTGAAGATTAGAGTTTGATGATTCTAGTTTAATATTTTTGGGATGTTACAATAGGCCGCGCGGCAAGGGCAAAGGGAAGAAGAAGGAAGAGGAGTCCAAGGATCCAAGTGACATGGACGAGGACGTTGACCCTAAGCACACCGACAAGGGTGATGGCAAAGGCAAGAACCCCTTCGAAAAGAAGGCCCCCGTCTACCACACTTTCCTTGGCACCCCAACTATCCGGGCACAGAAAACCTCGCTGAGGATACTGATGGCCACCCTACCCCCAGTCCCCCAGTACCTGCGCTGGTCGGAGATTCCAATCACTTGGGACAGGAAGGATCACCCAGACCTCATTCCTAGGGAGAACCAGTACGCCGTGGTCATTAACCCCCTGATTGACGGCAATGAGTTCACCAAGTGTATGGTGGACAGTGGAAGCAACATCAACATTATGTACTTGGATACGCTGCACAAGATGAACTTGACGGAGTCCAACCTAAGGCGGACCAGCACCATGTTCCATGGTGTAGTTCCTGGCCGGGAGTCTCGGTCCCTTGGGTGCATCACGCTTCAGGTCGCTTTTGGCGATGTTAATAATTACCGCCAAGAACGCCTGGCCTTCGAGATGGTCCCCTTCAAGAGAGTGTACCACGTCATCTTCGGACGCGACATCTTCCATGCCTTCATGGCCAAGCCATGCTTCGTCTACAACAAACTCAAGATACCCGAACCAAACGGCATCATCACCATATCCGGAAGCTTTACCAAGGCAAGGGACTGCGAGATTGGAGAAGCAGTCTTTGCAGAAGCTGTCCTCTACAGCGAAGAATTCAAGGAGATCCAGAGCAGTCGATGCGACGGAGATGCCAGCATCGAAGAAGCAGATTTCTGACTCCTCCCCAGCTTTCAAGGCGGCCATCGAAACCAAGCCAGTGGAACTTGTGGTAGGCAATGCCTCCAAGACCACCGCCATTGGGACGAACCTGGACCCTAAATAGGAAAGCGCGCTCGTCGAGTTCCTCCATGAGAATAGGGACATCTTTGCCTGGCAACCTGCCGACATGACAGGTGTACCTAGGGAACTTGCCGAGCGCAGCTTGAATATTGATCCAAAATGCAAACCGGTGAAACAACCTCTACGAATCTTTGGAGACGAGAAGAGACGCGCCATAGGCAAAGATATAGCTAGGTTACTTAAGGCTAGTTTTATCCGAGAAGTCCTTCACACCCGATGGGTGGCCAATCCTGTACTTGTCCCCAAAAAGGGAACCAAAGAATTAAGAATGTGCGTTGATTACACCGGCTTGAACAAAGCGTGTCCCAAAGATCCGTTTTCTTTGCCTTGCATTGACCAAGTCATTGACTCGACGGCTGGCTCGGACTTTTGTATTTTCTCGATGCATACTCAGGATACCACCAGATTTAGATGAGGTAGTCGAACCAATTGGCCACGTTTTTCACCACACCTTACGACACGTTTTCCTACGTCATGATGCCCTGTGGGCTGAAAAACGCAGGTGCTACGTACCAGCGGACTATGCAGCATTGCCTACACGATCAAATTGGTCGGAACGTTCATGCTTATGTGGACGATATAGCGATGATGTCTAAAAATTAAAACGACTTAATATCCGACTTAAAAGAAACCTTTGATAATCTCTGGAAATACAACATGATGCTTAACCCTAAGAAGTGTGTCTTCGAGGTTCCAGCCGGCAAATTATTGGGCTTCATCGTTTCCCAACGTGGAATCGAGGTCAACCCGGAGAAAATCAAGGCCATCCTAAACATAAACCGTCTGACATGCCTGAAGGACATACAATGGTTAACAGGTTGTGTTGCAACAGTTAGCCGGTTCGTCAGCCGACTTGGAGAGAAGGCTCTGCCGCTGTACAAGTTGCTGAAGAAGGCGGACAAGTTCACATGGACGGACGAAGCAGATGCAGCACTGAAGCAGCTAAAGGAGATACTCTCCTCGGCACCTATACTTGCAGCACCCGAGCCTATGGAGCCTATGTTGATCTACATGGCGGCCACCAACCGGGTAATCAGCATCGTTGTCGTGGTAGGCGGAAAGAACCAGGGCATGAGTACGGAGTTCAACGACCAGTTTACTATGTAAGCGAAGTCTTGACGGAGTCCAAGCAGTGTTACCCGCACTACTAGAAGCTAGCTTATGGAGTGTTCATTGCTTCTCGGAAGCTAAGGCACTACTTCCAGGAGCAACCTATCACAGTTGTGAGCAAAGCTCCATTGTCCAAGATCATCAACAACAATGATGCTACAGGAAGGGTCACAAAGTGGGGCATTGAACTTGCCGCCTTCGAGATTACCTATAAGAGACGTGACGCTATCAAATCACATGCCTTGGCGGATTTCATCGCGGATTGGACGGAGATGCCAGATGCTACCCCTATACTAGAGCCAGAATATTGGGTGATGCACTTTGACGGATCAAAGCTACTCAATGGCTCGGGGGATGGTGTATTGCTACAGTCACCAACTGGGGAGAAGCTACACTACGTTCTGTAGATCCACTTCGAGGCTACGAACAACATGGGGGAGTATGAAGCACTCATTCACGAACTACGCGTAGCCAAGGATATTGGCATCAATCGCATAGTTTGCTGTGGAGATTCAACCTTGGTTTCCCAGTAGGTAGCTGGCACCTGGATCGCGCAGAAACCTATGATGGCGGCATATCAAGAAGAAGTGGACGAGATAGACAAGAGCTTCTTAGGCTACGAAGTAAAGTATGTCCCAAGGGAGGAAAATGAGGCGGCTGATCTACTGTCAAAACTTGGATCAGGGCGCAAACAAATTCCACATGGCATTTTTCTGGAGCATCTACGGAAACCATCTGTGAAGGGAGCGGACCCCAAGAACCCGGATAGATTTGACTCTTTCGTTCACACAATGACAAAGGTCTCTCCGACTTGGACAAAACCGTTCATGGAATATCTCGTACACGGAACTTTGCCCATCGACAAGGTCGAAAGTCGGCAAATAGTACGTCGAGCAATGGGCTATACCATAATCAATGGACAGCTCTACAAAAGAGGCACCAGTGGTGTATACCTCAAGTGTGTTTCCCATCAAGAAGGTATTGAAATCCTTCGTGAGATCCATCTCGGAGATTGCGGGCATCACGCCGCTCCTCGATCGTCGGTCTCCAAAGCCTTCCGGCAAGGATTCTACTGCTTGACCGTGAAGGCGGACGCCGACAAGCTAGTTGAGACATGCATGGGATGCCAGTATTATGCCCGATAACCACATGTTCCAGCTGAAGAATTGCGAACAATACCAATAACTTGGCCGTTTGCAGTCTGGGGGCTAGACATGGTTGGTCCATTACAGATGGCACCATGTGGGTTTACGCATCTGCTAGTAGTAGTTTATAAATTCACTAAATGGATAGAAGTTAAACCCATTAGAAAGCTTGATGGGGCAACTGTCCTTAGGTTTGTCCGGGATCTAGTGGTGAGATTTGGTCTCCCACATAGCATTATCACCAACAACGGCAACAACTTGTCACTCGGAGAAGTGGAAGCTTATTGTTGGGAGAAGGGCATCCGACTTGACCTAGCATCTGTGGCTCATCCAGAGTCCAATGGCCAAGTTGAGCGATCCAATGTATTAATTCTGCAGGGAATCAAGCCACTTATTGAGGCACCGCTACATAGAGCAGCTGGAGCTTGGGCAGAGGAATTACCATCTGTGATGTGAAGTTTACAAACTACACCCAACAGATCTACCGGCTACACCCCTTATTTCATGGTATATGGAGCAGAAGCCATCCTGCCTTTCGACATCCTTCACGATTCACCAAGAGTTGCCGCCTATGACAAAGATGACGCTGAAGAATCCAGACGCCTAGATGTGGACCTTCTCGAGGAAGAGCGCGTATTGGCATGCCAAAGATCCGCCATCTACCAGCAATAAGCTACGCAGCTACCATAGTCACCGTTTTCGGCATCGCTTGTTTAAAGAGGGGGATCTGGTGCTCCGACTTAAGCAGAAGAATTCACACAAATTATCCCCGCCATGGGAAGGACCATTCATCATAAGCAAGGCGCTACTCAATGGTTCTTACTACATGTTGACAATCGTGAGCTTGAGGATAGACCCAACGATGATCATAAGCGTAAGTGGCGTGACCCGGATGATGAATACCCAGAGCTTGATCGGCCATGGAACATAGCACAGCTACATCCTTTTTAAACTTAGCATATTTTTATCTATTGTGTACCTATTATATGATCAATGAAATAATGCTCTCTGGTTCTCTCATATTATTGAGTCTTTTACCTCCTTTAGTGTTCATTTTTGGATCGTATAAAACCTTTATGCACAAGCTTTGCATTTGCACTTGTGAAAATTCCTCCTACGGGCGTTAGCTTAAGTTTTCTGGTCTACACGTTCTTTGTTGTTTTTATGTGGATTCTGGAGTAGTGACTTTTGGCACTTGAAGTCGGCGATTTTGTGCTTAGGTTTTGACGGTGCCATTGGGCATCATGACCTGAGCCCATGGTTCTGACTATGAGTCTTCCGATTCACGAAAGGTCAAGCATAAAAACCAAAGTAATGGACAAACCAGCACTTGCTTAAAAAATATTTACATGCTGGAACTAGTACTTGAGTAGCAGGAATTTACAGCTATTGTTTTTACGCCTTAAGTTAACACAGTAGTTTTTCCGCATACACAAATCCAAAGAAACAAATATTACAAAGTGTTTTTTATTCCTCTGGCGCAGGAGACTTTGAGGCAGCATCGTCGGCGGCAGGAGAGCCATCATGTTCATCTTCAAAGTCGGTAGTCTTGAGGGACTCGTGTAGGGTTCGCAACATAGAAAACAAAAAAATTCCTACGATGGGAACAACTATGTACCAAGATCTATTTACTAGATACAAGCAACGGGTGGATATACATCCATAGAATACGTACCCTCGAAGACCGAGTAGCATTAACGAGGTTGTACTCATGGATGATGTAGTCGAACGCTTGCCGATCTCAAGATCGAGAAGAAGTTCATCTGGTCTAGCAGGTCCAGCACCATCCAGTCCAGCACCGCAAATCATTGGTGCATCCGTGATCGCACACACGTCCAGGTACCCCGACAACCTCCGTTCCCTCGCTCCAGCGAAGCAGCGGAAGCAACAAATCCTTCCAGAAAAAGCCACTGGAAACATGTATCTCGCTGATCCGAGACCATGGGGAAATTCTAAAGAGGGAGAGAGACCCTTCGTGAGGAGGTGTGAGTGAGAAGTGAGAGGAGGGGCTCCTTATATAGGGGAGGGGGAAGCCCAAGGGGGCATGGCTGCCGACCATGGAGGGTGCCCCCACCTCTCCCTCATTCATGTGGGTGGAAGCTCCACTCACAAAATGCCCCTTCAATTTTCTCCACTCAAAATCCCACTCAAATTCACATTAAATTTCCACCAAATTTAATGCAAACTCTCTCTTAAATAAAACTCCTTTTATTTATTCAGAATTTTGTCAATTACTTTAATGACAAATATTCACATATAACCCCTTGCTAGTATTTCATTTCACATGTAGAAACACTTTCTGCAATTTCACCCGAAATCAGTTTTGGTATCTAGGAAAATAAATTCATGCACTTTCTTTTTCTTTCTCTGGCATATCATTTGCTCTGAATGGTGTCAGTATCCCTTAAGTGTGTCACTCTACGGTTCGTGAATAATGCAGACATGATCGAGACCCCTCTCTGATCAATAATCAGCAGCGGGACCTGGAGATCCATACTGACTCCCACATATTCAAAGATGACTTCTGTGATCATGTGAACCTTATACGCATGTAACTCAATCCGTTTGTCTCGCGATATATTACATGTCCGAGATTCGATCATCGATATTCTCCATACCTAGTTTGATCTCGTTACCGACATGCACTCTTTTCTCGTTCCCGTGATATAACATTCTAGTGATCAAATCACTAGCTTGCAAGCTAACTAATGTGATATCACCAAGAGGGCCCAGAGTATATATCTCCGTCATTTGGATGGAAAAATTCCACTCTTGATCCATGATCCTCAACATAATACCTTTGTAGCACTGAACCCATCTTTATAATCACCCTGTTATAGTGTGACATTTGATGTTATCAAGATACTCTTCTGGTGTTAGTGATTGACATGATCTCATGGTCTAAGGACTAAGATTACTTCATATGATGTTAATAGAAATATAAACACAATGACCTTGATCGTAATGCTATACTTCGGATGAATGTTCATCACATCATTCCAATAATGTTGTGACCTCGTTATTAACAACATCCAATGTCCATGATCAGGAAACCTTTGATCATCTTGTTAATCAACGAGCTAGTTTATAAGCAAGGCATAACTAGGAACTTCCTTTTTGTTTATTAAACACACATGTATTAATGTTTACGTATTAATACAATTATAGCATGTAAAATAAACATTTATCATAAATAAGGAATATGATAATAACCACTTTATTATTGCCTCTTTGGCATATTCCCTTCAATCTCCCACTTGCACTAGAGAAAATAATCTAGTGTGAAAACTTTGCGTATTGAATACCTATGGCTTTCTGGTGTTCCATATACACGATTGCAAGCGGTTAACATAATCTAAGGATCTGACGCTTTCGGGTCCGTGTGTATTTGCATGTCTTTGCATCTTCACGCATCACTCATTCTCCAGTGAGATGGCATTGTATAAATTTGGTCTTTGGTGAGACCTTTAGTTCCTTGGGGTTAAATCATGTCGATACTATTATCGTACAATATATCTTTAGTATTACCCCGTTGCGAACCACACCTTAGTTTGATAACAAACTACTTGACACAAATGCCCTCCTTTGTTGCTACTGTAGCAGTCATATACTTAGCCTTTTTGTTGTAGTATCCGTCACAATGTCTTAACTTTGGAATTTATCCAAATCCATCATGGAAACTCTTTTCCATTACATTCTGCCACCCATAGTTTAAAATTGAGATAAACTTAATTTGTATCTTGTGACAAAACTAGTACCAATCTAACACTTTACAATAAACTATTTGTAATTATTTGTCATCTCTACACAAATATATTCTTAGTTCTTCCAAAAGATCATAAGGATATCCTTACTATCGTCCAATGATCATTTTATGATTCATTCTGGTATATGATCATAACGTTTAGAGCATAGGACATATATAGATGTGTACATATCATGGTATGGTTGATCAAAACATTCTTGTGATTGTACTCATCAAGTGTCAAAGCACTTGAATCTTGTTTCACTTATCAAGTGTCGATACACTTGAATCTTGATTCAATTCTTTTCCATGCGACAAGAACTTTTTCTCGTTGTTTCTATATTGAACTCCTTCAATATCTCATATATGTACGTTTGGCACAACCATATTAGCGTCACAGTCTATACATGTAGACATTCATGATAAATATTCGGGTTTTGGCTAAGTCTTTCATCGAAATGAAATTCTTAACCTTTGTCAATAAAAGATACATCATTTCCAATCAACAAGATGTCCTCTACATAATGTATTAGAAATATGTCTTAGTGCTCCCACTTAATTTCTTGCAAATGCAAGCATCTTCATCATCTCCTGATGAAATTAAACTTCTTTAACAGTTTCATCACGGTGAAGATTCGAACTCCGTGATGCTTACTTCAACCATTAAAGTTTGCATGCCCTTTTTAGCATCCTATGAATTAAACAAAACCCTTTGGATTGTGTCATGCACACGTCCTAGGTAACCATTCTATTAGAAGAAATTTGTTTTTATTCATCTACCATATACCAAATTATATGTAGTGGTTTCTACTTTAATCCGTCCAGACTAAATATCGCTATGAAAGATCAAATCTTATCATAGTCAACTCCTTGAACATTGTCATAAAATAATTTATGACATGTTGACTATTTCATAGATGTGAAACATCCATGTCTGTTTCTTTATAGATCCAAATACGACCTATAGGTTTTTACACCTTTCCTGAGGGTCTTCCAAGTTCAAAACTTGATTTCTCGTGTATGGAACTATCACAGATTTTATGGCTTCAAGCCATTTGACGGCGTCAGGGCCCATCATCGCTTCTTTGCATGTAGTCGGTTCATCATTGTCAAACAACAATGATTTACTCTCAAATCTTAGCATTTGATTGCTTATCCGACCTACTTGGTTCAATAGGAACTTAGACCTCCGTGACCACAACCTTTGAGGCACGTGAGCCATGAGAATTTTGGATGCCTCCGGAACGTTTTCTGGTGCTACGCAACTCAGCACATATAGCTAAGGTTCATTAACCTTATCAAAGATCTATTGTCCTCCCACTTAACTTTTGCGAAAAAATCCTTTTTCAAGAAACTTCATGTTTCAAGTGACAAACACTTTTGTCCTTGGTGTTATGGAGGAATACCCAATGGTTGTTCTTAATAACCTACAAATACATGCTCATCCGACTTTGGTTGTAAACATCTTACTTATCCTTAGCATACCAAAATTTAAGAAATGACAACTTGGGTTTTACCCAAAACCATAACTTACATGGTGTCATTTCAACGGATCAAGATGGAGCTCTTTTCAGTGTAAAAGCGGTAGTCTCTAAAACTTTAATCCTTTTAAAACATAATGTCAGTTTTATAAATAACACCTTTGATCCAACCATGTCAAACAAGGTTTCATTACAAATCTCAAACACTCCATTTTCCTATTGTGTTTCGGGAGATGTAAATCTAGGTGTTTTGATAAACTTGCAACTCAAATAAATCCCTTTATGATAAAATCATAATTCATTTATTTTCTTGTTACACTTGCAACTCAAATAAATCCCTTTATGATAAAATCATAAATCATTTATTTTCTTATTACAATGATTTTTCACTTCATCTTGAAAGTCTTTGAACATTTTCAAATATTTCATACTTTTTTCTCATTAAGTGAATATTCACTCAAATTTCTGGAGAAAGCATATGAAGTTGAAATCCATTGCTTATGACTACACATAATGGACTACATACATCGATATGTATAAATTCCAATATTTTAGTCGATCGTTCTTCTTTGGCCTTTGAACGAAGTTTTAATTATATCGAGGAAAGTCTCACAAGCGTCACTTGATAAAATCAAAGACTCCAAAAATCCATGAATATGGAGATTCTTCATGTTTTCATTCCAACATAATTTAAACAGCGATGTCACTTCATAAGTGATCTTTTAACCATTTGTCTTGTGACATTTTAGCATTATTTTTTATGGATGTGATTTCTCCAACTAGATTTGTAAACCATCCATCTTATATGGAATACGGTAATTATTTGAACAATCTTTGTTGTCATAATACCTAATTTAAATAACTATTATTAAAACAAATCTTGAAGGAAAGCTTTGATATCAACGAGAAATACAAACAACGGTTTGTTTGTTTTCGATGAACATCATCACATATTCTCTTGCTAGTTACTTAGGACATTGTGGTTCATGAATTGCATTGTTCTGTATGAAATTTCATACCAACCAATTCGGTATCCAATACCCAAGAACCATATTGTTTAACAAGCAAAGAATACAACCATAACATGTATATCATCTATATACCTAGACTGGATATTTCCAGTCTTTTCTTTTCTGCCAAATATATTTTATTGATTCTCTTTCAACATTTCCTTTTCCTTTTTAAAAGAATCTATCAACATCAAAAGTGGCTCCATATACATGACACATAGTCCAAAGCATGTATATTCAAATACTAACACCTTTGGACTTGCACTTTGAAGTAGATCACCATCATCAAATGATCGGAATTCTTTCAAAATCTATTCTTTAGTAATATTTTAGTGTAGTAAACACTTTATATATATCATCTATTCATCCTTATCATGACGACTTTCATGATC
Source organism: Avena longiglumis (assembly GCA_030063025.1). NCBI lineage: Eukaryota > Viridiplantae > Streptophyta > Magnoliopsida > Poales > Poaceae > Avena > Avena longiglumis. The sequence goes on along the minus strand of CP125979.1, from coordinate 241,271,703 downwards.
AAGCTAATGCAGCTTATAAAGGCGAATCGTGAGTATAATGTTACTTTCTAAAACCCTTTTGGATGATTAGGATGCCTAGCATCTCCAACCTTTGCAAATTCTCATCCAATATGAGAACATATATTATACTCTATCATATTGCAACCAAAACATTGTTTCAGATATCGTTATATGTGCCACACATAATGGTTTCTGAAACAATTCTTTTGGCTCCTAGATAATCTCAATATTTAAATCAAGAATCATGGAGGAAAACATGATACTTAAGATACTAACACTGGAAATGTCACTCTCGATTTAATACTAATTATTAAACTTCATGGAGTAAACATAGTTTGCTGAAAGTTTGCAAAAGGGCTTTAAACTTTAGATTGACACTCAACACAATATGATACCAGTTCGTAAAGTAAATATCCAGAATTCTGTAGTTCTATTATCTCAACTACAACTAAGCATAAGGTGGTGAACGAATGCCAATGACCACAACAAATTATGCAAATTCACTTTGATTTAATTTATGATAAATTGAGTTCTACTAATCTAAATTAGAAATGAACTCCCACTCAAAAACGACATCCCTCGTGTCTTTTTGGTGATTACATGAACCAAATCCACTACACCAAGTCCGATCATCACGTGAGTCGGTGTAGCTTCAAAGGCAAGCATCAAATGGGCATCATATCATCCATATGGCTCATGCTTAACCTTTCAGTCTGTTTTCCGAGGCCATGTCTGTACATGCTAGGCTCGCCAAGTAAGAACCTTAGTATTCGTGTGTGTAACTGTCTTACACCCGAAATAAGATCGTGGATCCAAGAACACCTGATCATCACGTGATGCCTTGGAGCGACGAAACATAATCGGTGCATACTTAAGGGAGAACACATTTTTATCTTGATATCTAAATGAGGGATCATCTTATTATGCTAATAAAATGCCAAACAAGCAATATAAGATGCAACAAACATCACATGTTAAAAAAGTGGAATGATATGGTTCTTGCACTTGATCTCCATCATGTGCATCGTGGTATGATCCTCATCATACCTTTATGTGTAAGGACAAGTTCTATGGAACTTACACGTTATGTGTGTTGTAAGAGTATCGACTTATAATTCTACTTACAACATCACCATATCATGACACTAGCCGAGCAAAAATCTAAACTAGATGCCTCTAATTTATCCATTGCAAGTTTTACGTGGCTTAGGGCTTTCGAAGATAGAACCGTTCTTACCTACGAACATGAACCACAAGGAGGATAATCAAATTGTTGACAACTTGTTGCAAATTAGATATTGACTATAGTAGGAAAGACAGACACCCGCTAGCCACTTATGCAAACATAGTTGCATGTCAAGCGTGGAACAGGTCTCATGTGCGAGGACATGTAAAGTTTGTTCGGGCCGCTTCATACCACTATGCCACCAATATCCAAAGTACAACTAATAAGAAATAATATGATCATCATCGCCCACATACTCATATGTGTACTACCCGTGCAAAGCATCTACGCATAAACCTAGCTCTGAAACCACTGTAGGGTTCGTAGCATAGCAAGCAAAAAATTTCCTACGATGGGAACAACTATGTACCAAGATCTATCTACTAGATACAAGCAACGGGTGCATATACATCCATATAATACGTACCCTCGAAGACCGAATAGAATTAACGAGGTTGTACTCGTGGATGATGTAGTCGAACGCTTGCCGATCTCAAGATCGAGAAGAAGTCCATCCTGTCCAGCAGGTCCGGCACCATCCAGTTCAGCACCGCAAAGCAATGGTGCATCTGTTATCGCACACACTGACATGGTTATACCCCACGGGTACGTAACTTCAGCATACCTAGTCCAGCCTAAGGAAGGCCCACGGCAGACATACGCTGGCCCATGAAGATTTTCGGGTGGCCAAGGCCCATGACGTCTTCGGATCCTTGGAGAGCAAGACTAGAGGAGATAGGAAATTCAAAGGGGTAAAACCCTAGAACTTGTAACCGACTAGGACTACGCCCGGGACCTGCCTAAGTCTATATAAAGGCCAGGAGGGCATGTCCTAGGGCAACTCGACTCATACTTTCGCACACGCATCCACGCCAGATCGAATCTGCACCTGTAACCTTGGTTCCGCCGTAATCAAAGAAGACAAGCGAGTAGGGTTTTCCCTCGGGGCCTGAACCAGGTAAATCTCGTGTCCCCAGTTGCTTGTGCATTAACCGTGCCACGATCTCCAGCATCCCCATCTTCTCCAAAACCCAAGTCCATAACAATGGGCATTGACGAGATTAAACCTCGTCAATTGGCGCCGTCTGTGGGAAGTGGGGCTGCTGATTGTGCGGTCGTGACGGTTCCGGCCCGATCGATCTACAACTCTGCGGCGACGGAGAATCACCTCCTCTTCGCCGGATACCATGACGGATTTCGAGCCCGTAGGCGACGGAATCGAAATTTTGTTCGGGAGCTTCTGCTTCCAGGTGGGACAAGCGGCACCTCGCCTCCTCGGCGGGTGCCGTGCGTCAATCAGGCCCGCCGTGGGCTCCACACCCGTGCTCGCGTCACCATCAACAGATGAGTTCTACAGCGGCAGCTGCAACTCCGATCTGTGATCCACCTTCGGATGAAGGGACCTACGGTTCGGATCCAGCTGCGGCGACAACCAACCAACGCAGCGCTATCTATGCGCGCAATCATCCAAACCGACGAGGAACGCCTAACCCCGCCCAACCCCAACCCGCAGGATGTAAACGGCAAACGGTGGAAACGGGCGAAACGGAAAACAAAGGCCACCTCATCCAACTTAGCAAAGAAGGATGGGTCGAAGCACGCCGCGCCGTCGCAGGCGAAATAGTCCTACCTCTGGACTCCCCATGTGATCTGCTGAGGGCATACCACTACCTCCTCATCGAGGAGCACAAGAAGCAAGTCAAGATGCAGGAGATGCTCGACAAACGCAAGCAAGCAGCCTCTGAGTCCAGTGCGCGACGAGCTGCGCTCTCCGCCATGGGACCCGGCTCTAGCTCAAACGGAAATCAGGGAAACAAGCACCGCTCTCGGGTGGAAAACATGGACCCCAAGGAGCGGCGTGACGTGACCCGAACTCTCCATACATCGTTCATGGATATGGACGCTGACGGCAACATCATCCCGAAGACGCCACAAGCTGCGATCATGGAAGCCACTGCGTATCTCGCGGCTCACCCACCTCCGGAGGGGGACCCGAAAAGGGCCATGCATAGGTCTGCACTCACCGGACTAGGACTAATTGGAACTGCGCTCCACGAAGACGCTCCTGCGGAGCCGAAAAATAAAGCTCCGTCCAGGCGCGACCGGAGCCCCACCCCCTCATCCGAAGAGGAAGAGGAGCACGATCTCCCTCGAAGAAAGAAGAGCTCGCACCACCATAAACGCGAATACGACGCCAGAGAAAAGCTTACACAGCGCAAGATCGACAAGGCACGCGCTAAACGCACATGCTCGTCTGAATCTGAGATGGATGAAGACGAAGGAGAACTCTGCGGGGCTCGATGCTTCAGCAGATCCGTCCGGCGAACACAGATGCCACGCAAATTCAAGCTTCCTTCGGATACTCCGAAGTTCAACGGCATGCAAGATCCAAAGTCCTGGCTCAGTGACCATCTGTCATCCTTCAAGCTTCACAGAGGAAACAAAGAAACCGCCATGCAATGCCTTCAGCTGCAGCTAACAGGCGCAACGCGGGTCTAGCTTAGCATCCTATCATCAGGATCCATCCGAAGCTGGGAGGAGCTCGCTTACAGCTTCATCCGAAACTTCAAAGGCACCAGCAAGAGGCCCGCCTCAATCGAAGAGTTGCGAGCCTGCACCCAGAGAACGGGTGAATCTATTCGCTCATACATACTACGCTGGTCTACAACCAAGAACTCCAAAGACACATCTCGAAGCGGGCCATCAGCTTGAGCCGTGGCGTCAACGCCCAGACTTCAAGGAGGAACTTGGGCGTGTAAAGCCCAAGACACTCGACCACCTCATGGAAATCGCCAACAGTTGGGCGGGATTGCATCCAGGGCGCAATCGATGAAGAGGACGACTACGGCGAAGACGCCAACGCAGCAAGAGGAGATCACGCGTCTGAGGACCGCGACGGACCCGAATGTTCGCGGCCGCTCGTCGACCGTAATGACAACAGCCGCAACGCGGAGGATACGCGCGGAAACTTCGCGACAACGGACGACCAACGCATCGTGGCAACGCGACATCGAGAACGGACCCTCAGCATTCGACAAACTTTGGTCCATGCACCATCCAATTCTACATCGACAAACAAGACGGCAAAAGAAAGCTAGCCACATGCTCAAGGACTGCGAGTTCCGTAAACTCAGCGAAGGCATGATGCGATGAGGCAACAAGCTCCAATCCTGCGTTGGAAACACACTGCGCGGTGAAATAGCACACGGAGCTCCTCCGCCGCCTATTGAGGCCCAAATCAACCAGTCGCATCAAAACAACGCCGGTCGCATACCCCCACCAAAAGGAGCACTCAATATGATCTGAAGGGCGCCCCACAAATAGGGTGCGAAGAAAATCACCCGACAAATCAACTTGGCGTGGCAACTCCGCTGCAATCCACAGTACCTCGGCGGATCGAGTCTGCATCACATTCACTCGCGGATCACCCTTGCGGATCACTCGCCCGGTCATGCTGCCACAGTGCTGGAGGCGCATCGGAGGCTTCGAGATGAGTCGCGTCTTCATGGGCGGCGGCATCAACCTAATGTTCGCAAGCACTCTAGCAGCTATGCGGATCCGCAATGCAGCTGGAACAATCGGACACAACGTTCCACGGCATTGTCGAGGAAGGGCATCTTCCCAGGCAAAATAGGGCTCGACGTTATCTTCGGAAGCCGGACAACTTTGGCGGAGCGCCTAGAATTGAAGTGGTGGGTGGCGTCGCAATACCACGCCATCACGGGGCGTGTAGCATTCGCAAGGTTCTGGCCGTCCCACACTACGCATACCTACTACTCAAGATGCCAGGACCAAGGTCATCACGATCCACGGAGCTTCACCCGATCGGACCAATGCGGCGATTTCAACAAAATCTCGATCCTTCGGCATGCAAGACGAGCTCGTAAGGCTCCGCGAGGTGACGGACAATGGGCTACCCCCAGTCACAAGGCAGAACGCACCCGACATGTCCTTCGACTCCACCGTCAACACCAAGAAAGTGCAGGTCCATCCGACAGACGCCTCCAAGACGGCGATGATCGCCAACGACCTCAGCATCGCATAGGAAGGCGCGCTCGTCGAATTCCTCCGTGAGCGCTGGGAAATATTCGCCTAGTGTCCTGCGGACATGCCAGGAGTTCCCAGGGAATTCGCCGAGCACGCACTCAATGTCTTCCCAGACACCAAGCCAGTCAAGCAATCTATCCGAAGACTGTCGGAGCCACGAGCCGAAGCTATCGGCAAGGATATCAACAGATTACTCGCAGCAGACTTCATCCGGGAAATCAAGGAAAGCGAATGGCTGGCAAATACGGTGATGGTCCCGAAGAAGGACACGGACATCCTGCGGATGTGCGTGGACTTCACGTCACTAAATAAACACTGCCCAAAGGACCACTTCCCTCTACCTCGGATCGACCAGATCATCGATTCGACTGCAGGTTGTGAGAAGCTCTCCTTCCTCGACGCCTACTCAGGCTATAACCAGATTCGACTCCAGGTCAAAGATCAAGATAAAATGGTGTTCATCACACCGTTCGGAGTATTCTGCTACAACACAATGCCCTTCGGGCTAAAGAACGCGGGTGCCACGTACCAGCGATGCATGCAGGCCTCAAGGACGGATCGGTCCATAGCGTCCAAGTTATGTCGACGACATAGTCATAAAAACCAAGGAGGCAAGAACACTTATCGACGATCTCGCGAGACGTTCGACAACCTTGATCGCTCTGGGATCAAGCTCAATCCGAAAAGTGCGCCTTGGCGTCCCTCGGGTCACCGCTCGGTACTTCATCTCTCAACGAGGGATCGGCGAACCGAAGAAAATCAAAGCTATCATGACAATGGAGAAGCCGAAAAACCTCAAGGCGTTCAGACTCGCAGGCGATAGCGGCACTAAGCGTGTTCATCAACCGCATGGGCGAAGGCCCTACCATTTTACCAATGCGCCAAGGCGGAACAAGTTCGAGTGGACACGAAGCCAACGACGCATTCGAAAACCTCAGCGGCTCCTCTCCACCTCGCCCGTTTGGTCACGCCAAAAGCTCGAGCCCCTGCTTGTACATAGCAGCCACACACCGTGGTGGTCAAGACTGCATTGGTCGAACGACCCTAAGAAGGCAAGACCCACGGGTACAACGCCCAATTTACTACCTCGGTGAGGTTCTCACTCCAACAAAACAGCGGTACCGCTACTGAAGCTGGCCTACAGGCGTGTTCATGACGGCTCGACGGCGAGCCACTAGTTCCGAGTATCAAGTGATGGTCGTCAACGAGGCACCCTAAACAGCATCTTGAATAACCCGAGGCCACGGACGCGTGGGTCTGTGGGGCATTGAACTATCACCCTGGACATCATCTACGGAAGCGACATAATCAAATCTCAAGTCCTTCGGACTTCCGGTGCATGGATGGAGCTGCTGACACCCCGGACATGTCGCAGTCTGGACAATGCATTTAGCGGCTCCAAGCGAAGCCGGAGGCGAGGAGTCATCGACCTCCGCAAGGTGACAAGATGAAATCGTCCCCGGATGAAATTGAGCCTCCAACAACGAGGCGAATCGAAGCCCTCATCCATCGCATGAAGATGGCAAAATATGGCGCGCAGCGCTGGTCATCTGTGACTCCAACCTTGTCGAAATGCGATGAATGAGTGTGACGCACACGCTGAAATCATGATCGCGTCGCACGCTATACAACGCTCGAAGGAGAATTGACGGCTGCGAACTCCGCACATTGGAAGAGAGCAGGAGGCCGATAGACTCGCCAACATCGGCTCCACTTGTGCAAAGGTACCACCAGGTGTGTTCCTCGAACAGATCTGCGTGCCATCCATCAAGCGGAAATTCCCCAAGGGATCACCCGAAGAAGCAGAACACTCGGGGTCTACGCTACCCGAAGGTCATGAAGGACCCGAAAAGTTGGATACCGAAGTTGCCATGGTCAACCTGATGCAGGTCATGGCAGTCGAAGAAACTTGGACACGTCCATACCTCCAGTTCCTGATAAACGGAGAATTGCCAGACAGCCCGACAGATGCCCGGCGCGTATCTCGTCGGTCAAAAGCCTTCACCATCATCAACGGCGAGCTGTAGAAACGCAGCATTACGGGCATACTACAACGGTGCGTCACCATCAATGACGGCAAGGCCATACTCCAAGATATCCACGAGGGCATCTGCGGCCACGCAGTAGCCGCTCCTTCGCCAAAGCTCTGCGAAAGGATTCTCTTACCGCCAACGCCATGAGCGAAGGACATCGTCCGAAGATGCAACGGGTTCCAACGGTTCGCCGACAAACCGCACGCACCTGGGTCCGAACTTCGACCCATACCCATAGCCTGGCCTTTTGCCCAATGGGGCCTCGACATGATCGGCAAACTGCCAAAATCCTCGAAGGGAGGACACGTCTTCCTCCTAGTCGCAGTCGACAAATTCACCAAGTGGATCGAAGCCATGCCGGTCACCAACGGAAGGGCAAAACGCCGTCAAGTTCTTGAATCCATTGTCTACAGGTTTGGCGTCTGCATACGGCATCATCACCGACAACGGATCGAACTTCATCTCCGAAGAATTCCGGGACCTGCGAAGGCCTCGGGATCAATATCACGTATGCCTTAGTGGCACACACCCGCAAACAAACGGGCAAGTGGAAAGGCCAGGCCTAATCGGCGCCGAGATCAAGAAGTGCCTCATGAGCTCACTCGAGCACAAAGTCGAAGCTGGACGAAAGAGCTACCGTCATCTGTGGAGCTTACGGACTTCCAAACAGCTCCACCGGCTACACATCGTTCTTCATGGTGCACGGAGTCGAGGCCGTACTACCGGAAATACGCCACCGGGCTCCACGAGTCGTTAGTCATGAGCCGAGTCCACTCGAAGACGCCGTCGACACACTCGATGAAGCGCGGTATATAGCAGCCGCTCGATCAACGGTGTACCAGCAGAGTCTCCGTGTCACATCCCAAGATTTTCCAAATCTTGTAATGTGAAAATAAATGAATAAAATAAAACTTTGTTTGATTTTCAGGGCCAGAAGAAACTTTATGAATTTAATTAGAACTTCAAACCCATTTGAATTAAATAAAAATCCTAAAAGGATTTAAAAAGATAAACATTTTAAATAAAGGAAAACAAGATATTTTGGAAATACTATTTTAGATAAGAGGATTTGGCTTTCAAAAGAAAAAGGGGATTTATAAATAAAGATTATTCTATATAGCCAAATTAAACCTTGACCAATATTTTGAAATAAATGTTTTGTTTTGAATAAAAATAGTAAAGGTTTTATTTAAATAAAATAATAAGGAATTAATATTCAAATTTTATTTAAATAAAAGGTTTTACCATTTTAATTGAAACATCAAAACTTATTAAATTATTTAAAATAAGTTTTCCAAATGTTTGATATTCACAAATAAAACCTACTAAAGTGTTTTGGCTTTATTTTAGATTTCAAAATAAATATTTTAATAAAACAAATCCTATTTGATTTAATAATGGAAGTCTATTAAATTTAATTAATAATGAACTCTAAAATAAAGTGTTATTTTGTTTTAAAACAAGATTTCCAAATGAATTTTATTTTCAAATAAAACCTACTGATTTGATTTTGAAAATATTTGGATTTCAAATGGGGATTTTATTATATATCAAACCCTATTTGATTAATAAACCATGGTCCATTTTATTTAATTATAAATGGAACCTTTAACAAAATTGTTATTTATTTTAAACAAGCTTTCTAAATATACCTTATTTCAAATACAACCCACTATTTTGGTTTTGGAAAATATATGGATTTAAATAGAGTTTGAAATAAATCAAATCCTAATTTGATTAATTAGCAATGGACAATTATTTAATTAATAATGGACTTTATTATTTAAAAATTATGGATTTTAGATTTAGGTTAGAACAATCTTGAGCAGAACCAAGTCAAACTTACAAAGTTTGGGTGTTGTTTGAATTGATGTGAACATTGTTTGTTTGTTTGAAATTCAAAAGCAGAAAATAGAATTAGAAAAGGAAAAAGATTTGAGAAGGAAAAAATATGGAGCAGACTATTCTACCCCAAACAGCCCAACTTCATGACCCACCTCCTCTTTTTCCTGAAGCGTTTTCCTTCACCGCATAAAAAACCCGCATAGCCTATGACTGGTGGACCTCCCCCTTTCTCTCCTTTTCTCACTGACACCAGACCCCACCACCGGCCCTCTTCTTCCTCACCCACCGCGGACCTGTTCTTTCCCTCCCACGTCGCCGTTGCTGCCTCTAAATTACTCGCATCAATTCGAGTAAATGACTGAGTGAATTCTCCCAGTAACCTCACACATTTAATCGCCAGTGTCTCCGCCTCCTTTCCCCTTTGTTTCCTCCCCCAAACACGCCTCCAGGAAGCCACAATTTCTCCTCGACTGCCCCTGTCTCCGACGAGGTCCATTGTCGATTCCGTCCAAACCTGACCACCCCATGCCACCTTTGGCGAACTAGCAAGTTCCCCACTCCCGAGCGCTTCTCCCGTGTCCTCCATTCGACCGGGCGCCCAGGCTTTGGCTTGACTAGCTCGGCAGCCGCTTTTCTTCTCAGGGCGATCCCGGTAATCGACCGCCCGCATCTTCTCGATCACGCAAGCATCTTTGCCATGGCCTTGTGCAGCTAACCCAGTCCTCCGTTTGTCTTCCCGTGGACCACAGCGTCGTCCTCGACCTCGGCCATGCGTCCGTCGCCGTAACCAACTCGGCGAAATCCTGCGTCCCGTCGCCCCTTGCCACGACGACCACACGAACAGCATCACCTCATCCTCGCGACCTCGGTGAGCTTGCTCCCTCCCTGTTTCGCTTCCTGCCTCGCCAGTGCCGTCGCCAACTGGCCGCTCCGCCGCTCTCCGTTGTCATCGCGCCGCCAGTCCTTGGCCAGGCAGCAGCAGCCGTCCGATCTTGATCCAGTGGATAGGATAGAAAGTAGAGCGAAGGGGTATCGAGCAACCAGTGCCGTGCGATTCCACTTAGATCCAATGATCCAGAGAGATCAATCCGACCGAACGGTGCAATCCGATGAGGATCTTGCGCGTGTCACCAGGAATTTGAAAAACAGAATTTGAACCTGATTAGAATGCAAATTTGTAATTGCTATAACTTTCAAACCACACGTCCAAATTTTGCAAACTTTATATCATTGAAATCAGGAGAACAAGCCCTAGCCAACCATGGCCTTTGTTTAGAAAAAATCTTCTGGAAAAATGGTTGTTTTTGCAGAAACATTTGTATGCTTGTTAAGCTTATAAAAATTGTTTAAAAATGAATATGGGGATAAAATCTTGGGCAAATGGTGTGATTTGAACCTACTAACATTGTGAAACACTTTGTGGTCTCAAAAATGTTTTTGGTGAAACAAAAGAATGATTCTTTGATTTAAAATCATTTCTAGTCAAACAGAAATGTGGTTTATTTATTAAAAATGGTTTTGGAAGAAAACCTTTGGAAAATGTTTTGTTTTGAACTCACTGACCCCAAACCCCAAGTTTTGTGATTTGAAAACATATTGGGTGAACCCTATAGGTTAATGCCTTATTAAAAATATTTCTACACCACATAAAATGATACTTTATTTTGAAAATGGTTTTGAGGTGAAACCTCTTTGCAAATGACTTGGCCACTTTACAAAATGATCAAATAGGTGCTTGCAAATGTTTATGACCCATTAGGAACCACTACTTCAAACAAAACAAAGCTTGGCATGCTTGCATGCATTACTTTGACTTTGTCATTTTATGTGTTGTTTTGCTTGTTTGGTAGATTGAGTTGTGCCTTGCTTGATTGATTTGTAGTGACTTGAAGAGTGTGATTGTTGCAAGGACAAGGAGTGAACCTATACCCTCTACCAAAATGGCAAGTGATGCTTCATACTTTTTGTCCCAGTACTTTTTCTATGCATTAGTGATTTTGCTAAGTAAACTTGCATGGATTTTGCTAAGTATAGATCTTGCTATAGGAAAACCTAGTAGATGAATCCTTAGTAGGATTTTCCTAAGTTAAGATTCCTATTACTATCAAGCTTAGCCTAGCTAATAGAAAACATGGGTGGAAAATATATTCACACTATGGAAAAATATTCTAAGTCTGAGGACTTATGTTTTGTTTAATAAAACAACTAAGTTAATGAACCTCCTGGGTGGAATGGAAGGATTGGGATATGTTGAGTGGTTACACAAGGCCAGGGGACTGGTGAACCTTGTGTATCACACTTGTGGATGGCCACCCAGGAAACAAAGGGATTTGAGATGTCAAATGTTGAGAAGCTTCAAGTGCAACCACTTGGCAATATGGGCTCTGCCATGATCATATAGGTTGCAAGAACTTAGCCATATGGACAGTGGGTGGTAGTGTTTGATAGGTTGGAGCAACGTCCATTTTGGTCTAAGGAAAGCTTCTGAAAGATCTTGTCTTGGGAAACCAAGTCTTGTGGGGAAAGTGCACCACCTCTGCAGTGTAAAACCTAAGTACTTAGCCATGTCCTGTAAAGGACAATTTGAGCATCAAGACATGGAAGCAATCAAGAATCTCATCATTCAAATTTCTAAGTTAAAACTTGTGGATTGAACAAGGGTTGTTTGTATTCTTAAATCTTTGATTGGTAGATGCCTTGGAAAGGATCTTCCATCTTTGAATGAGAAAAATGATTTTGTCAAGCAAAAACTTAGTATTTTCATAATGATAAGAAAAATCTATTTTGAGCAATGCAAGCCTCAACTCCACTTAGCCAAATGCATATAGATGATAGATTTCACTATACTACCATAGTATCACTTGCCAATACAATTCAAGTGTATTGACCCTTGTGGCTGTAACTTGTAATGTTGCAGGTTTGATTGTATTTAGTGAAGATTGATTGATTAGGATTACAAAGTCTACAACCAACATCTGCCTGTGGCACTTTGAAGATGAAGGACCCATGCTTATAGTTATTCCGCTGCAATGTAATGTAATAGCCATATGAGCTATGTGTGATGTAATAAAATTATGTTATTCCTGGTTATAAAGTTATAATATGACCTTTGTTCTTGATATTACATCTTAACTATGGATGCTAGCTATTGATCCAGGGACTAGCATTGTAAACACAGGAGGAATCTACCTTATTAGGTTGAGACCCCTACACTCCGCAACTATCACAGCCGCCGGCTGCGCCCAAGGTCCTTCGTCGAAGGAGACCTCGTCTTGCGACTCAAGCAAAAGCGACCGAACAAACTCGATTCACCATGGGAAGGACCCTACGCCATCACCGAGGTCATCCCAGGTGGCGCCTATCGCCTCAAGCACGTGGAATCTGGAGTCGCATACTCCAACCCGTGGGCGTCTCGCACTGCGACGATTCTACCGTAGCAACCTACCCCTTTTACTTTCAATAAGGCTTTCAGCCAAGGCTACTCAGTAACCATGTACCTCCTCCATTACGATATAAATAAAGCTAAGTACCTGCCCCAACCTTCGGTTGACTATTTTTCTGCAACTTTACTACATGCTACAAAGCACTCAGGGCTCCCCACCTCACGATTTCATCGACCGAGGACAAACGTACACACAGTGGTGACCACGTCGGGGCAAGCGAAAAGGCACGTGCTAAATCAAAGCAACTGCGTTCGCAAACAAGCTAACCTTTACAACAAAGGGCACATACGCCCAGCAATATACAAATTTTACATCTATCTGTTTATTTTCAGGTCCTACCTATTACGAAGAATAGCTGAGCACGCTCAAACAAATCTACAATTTGTTCGGACATCTTGCCTTCTGACGGCGTAATGCGGACGCATATTCCACTCGCCACCATCTGGTTGAGGAGGTGGCCCAGTCGCCACAGCAGCCAAATCTACGTCATGGCGGTGCACCCTCACAAGAGACAAGACAGCCTTCACCCCTGTGACGAGTTGCTGCTGACCAGCCTTGACATTGTCGGCACTCGAAACCTCGACAGAAGACCTGCGAGGGTCGTCGGCACGGCATCCAAAGGAAACATGACGTGCAGCACCGAGGAAAGTGATGTCTGCACCTGGCGAAGCACCCGCGAGACCTGATAGACACGATCCTGCACCGTCGCCAGAACCATGGCGCGATCGCGGTCCATCCAGAAGAAGCCGCCGGCCCCCATGTCCTGTTGAGTCAAGCAATTAACTCGAACAGCGATACGCTCCTTTTCTTCCCTCGGAGCAAGATTGGCACCTGCGACAACCGCACAAAACAAGAGTAAGGCCAGCAGGCTCACCCGAAGAACTGAGCTACAGCCCGAAAGAAGGATCAACTTACATTGCAGCTGCTTGGACAGCCGACCCAGCTCCGCCATCAAATACTCCTCTCTGGCTGCACCACGGTCTGCTTTGGATTTCCAAACGTCGGTAGCGTAACCCAAGAAAATCTCTCTCCAAGCTGCGCACGCGATCTCGAAGAAAAGCGAGTTGCGAGGAATCATCCAATGATGCTCGCAAGGGCCTTTCGGATGAAGTGTCAACTGGGTCAGCACCCGAAGGAACCTGTAGCAGCAGAAAAAAGAAGGCACACCGACATTCAGCCAAGGATAGAGCACAACTCGGAAGAATTCATTAAAATATATAAGGCCACTACGTGGCACAAGGATGGTACTACAAAAGATATTTACAACAAAAGAAGACTACAAACTACCCTACGTCTACTATGCCTAAGGTGCAGGACACTGAGTCGCCTCCGAACCAGACTGCCTAGCTTTGGCCTCTTGCAGCGATGCGTACTCGACAAACAAGTCAATGAGCTTGGGCCCATATCATCTGCAGCGAGCGGAGTAGGCGGCGAAGGCTACCTCGGATCCATCCGCAGCCGGCGGCATCCGAGAAGTGATTTGGGGCAGGTCCAGCTCCGCCCCAGCCGCCATGGCCATCGCCAGACGCGACGATGCCCTTACGCTGCGCTTATACGCTGCGGTGAGCCTCGGCCAGGGCATCCACATCTTCAAGGGGTGCGCCCTTCGGGAAAAGCTCCTGGTAGAAGCGACCAAGGACCTCTTTCGCCTTGGCAAGGGAGTTGACGACGGTGCTGCAGCGGTCTTCGACCGCTACAGTGGCATCATCTAGAGCACTCCCGTGCTCCAGAGCACCGCGGTCGAACTCGATGCCTGCGGCATCTGAGACAAAAAAGAAGAAAACATGAAGAAAGGCAACATAGATGAAGATCCGTAGAAAAAGAAACAAGTCCAAAAGCTTGTACTTACCCGAAATAGCCTTGGCAGCAGCCATGAGCTTATCCGCCACCCTTTTCTTTTCGGCACATAGCGGTGGCTGCTCCTCACGATCTGCGGCCTCCTGCTGCAGACGCTCTTTTGCTTCGGCTACCTTCGTCAGCTCCAGCTCAAAGCTCTCGCTTTGACGACTTCCGATTGGCCAAGCCTCTTCTTCAGAGCATCGACCTCACGGAGAGAGTCGTTATGCTCCTCTGCATTTACAACAAGAAAGTGTCAAAGAACAGGACCAGGATAAGCAAGAGAAGTACAACAAGGCAGACGAATACCTTGAAGCTGCCAGGTTTTACTCCAGCGTCAGGCGTTCCTCCACCAGCCGCTTGGCCTCTTGGACAAAAGGCTGCAGCAATAGGCAATAGTAGTAAGAGCAGGACTTGGGGGCTACGCCCAACACAAAGAAGCATAAACAACATCAGCATACGAAGACACTCGGGGGCTCCCCCCGTAACATCAAGCAGAAAAACTTACGTGCTCCGAAGGCGAACCCGCAGGCCCGCCTGTGAAATTCTGGGGCGCAACCACCAGCCTCTCCTGCACAGGAGGAACTGGCGCAGCGTCACTGTAAGTCGCCACCGTCTGGGAGGAGGCGGCGCAATGTTCGACTCCCCATCATCTCGCGCACCATCACTAGAGCCGTGAGGATTGCCTGCATATGAACCAATCAACACAGTGCAAAATAACAAGGGAACACAGGACAACAGTGGCAACAAGAAAACTTACGAGCCCAACGCGCTCAGGTCGAAGATAGGAGAAGCCCTTCGGGCCCTCTTCTCTTCCTTCTTTTCTTCCTTCTTCTCCTCCTTCTTTTCTTCCTTCTTCCGCTTTGCTGGCGGGTGCGTAGCAACAGCCCGCACAGGAATGGGAGGAAGGGGAGAGGAAGAACCCCCATGAACATCATCATGACGCTCAAGGCCCATAGGATTTCTGGGAGTCGGAGGAGTCGAGGCATCCGACGACTCGCTAGAGCTCCGTGATCGCTTGCGCGAATGGTCCTCACTCGATTCGTCGACATCCTCTGCTGGGGATCGCGCTGACAGTAGCTCGGACACGAAATCCACCACTTCAGTATCCGGGGCATTCGGATACCTTTCGGGCAACGGTGGTGCCATGCCCAGCACTTTGAAGCTCTGCAAAAGGAAAAGGAACTTTGTTAGCAAACAAAGGAAAAAGTACACAGCTGACAAAAACAAAAGGGGAGCACGTGCAAATCTACACCTTGATGCGACCAGCGTCGAAGAAAAGGGAGGAGTCTGCGACTTCCCCGGGATTTCTTCGTCGGCCTTGAACTTCAACAGCGCGCGAAGAGCCTTGTCAAGTTCCACCTCGGAGATTTTCTCACTCGAAACCCTCGTCGGATCACGGCGCCCAGAGTAAAGAAACATCGCGCCCTCGCTTGGAGAGGCTGCACCGCTCAAAGAAACGTCCGGATGATGTCGACACGTTCACCTCCTTCTCGAGAATCAATTGGAGATCCTCCACCGACGCAGTACAGGCCTCTATCTCCGCCACCTCACCGTCTAAGATTTGGTTTTCAGGATCTTTTCTTCTCAATCAATTGGGAGGGTCAAAGGAATGAGACCATAATCTTGCCCAGGCATCTGAGTCACGGATGTAAAACCATTTCCTCGCTTGATCTTGGACAGATTCGGACATGGAAAAAGAAAAGAATTGCACATTGGGACCGAGGAGATGATGAAACCCCCAATGGGATACACACCATCCGAACCGCCTCTTCACGGAATAAAGCTTAGGAAGAGGCCAAAGTGCTGACTCAATGCCAAGCCAACACTTCATAAGCGTGATAAAACACGCAATGTGGAGAAGGGAGTTGGGAGACAGATGATGGAGTTGAACCCCATAGAAAAAGAGCAGTCCACGAAGGAAGTCATGGACCGGAAAAGAAAACCCGCGAATCATGAAGGCAACAAACATAACCCGATACCCAGATGGGGGACGGGGGGAGTACCTCATTGCCGGGGAGTCTCACGGCCGTCGTGTCTTGCGGGATCGAGCTCATTTCGCGATTTGCGAGATCGCTCTCCCGCGTTTCTGATTGCCGCTAGCCACCGTCGGTGACGCGAGCAGTGGCGGTGCCCTTCTTGCCTCCGGCGGCGCTGGTCCCAACCGCAGATGAGGACTTCTTTGTTTTCCCCATGGCGTTGCAGCGGTGGTGGCGATGACAACGCAGAAAGAACGAAGGAAATGTGGAAGAAAAGCTCAGCGCGCAGCAAGAATCGCTCAAGAACAAGGAGGCAGCGAACAGATGAACTGGTGCGGTGAAAAACAAACCACGATTTCACCCAGGATTATAACAGCGAAGACGACGCACGCTGGCCGTCCATCGAGAAGACCTAATGCCAACGGTAGATCTGGTAGTACACGTGTCAACACCACAACGAACCGTCGTTACCACGCCGTCCACTACGCGCGGAAATCAAGGAGACGCCGTAATTATCTCCACGCCCCGCGTGACCGGTCAATTCAAAGTCAGTAAGTGGGACCCATGTTCGTCCAGTCAAGTCATCTCTGGCGTAGCAGACGCTTGAGGTCATCAATCGTAAGCACTGACGTCATCAAAAGCTATACTAGCACCACTTCGGCTCCATAGCTAAGAGTACTCACTCGAATCTTTGATTCGACTAAATACTCGGGGGCTACTCCTATCAGGAGCGCTGGCCGCGCACCCGACAGACAAATGAAGACAAAATTACTTCTCTGAGTCCTACGTCGAGTCTACGACTCCACTACGGACTCGGGGGCTACTCCCATAGGGAGGATGGATTTAAGCATCCGAAAATTTTCGAGTCCTGCGGACTTAATGATTAAAACAATGCTTGAACTGAAAGTCTCCGTTCGAGTCTACGACTCGAACAGACACTTGGGGGCTACTCCCATAGGGAGCGCTGGTCGCGCACCCTATGAATTCTTCGACTGTGATCTTCCGGATCAGAATGCAAAAACTTTTTTGGCAACTCTGCCCCAACAAAACGCTAAGTGCGCAACAATCTCCTTGGCCACCCGAAACACCTCCGAGGTGATAAATGTTCGGATGTTGCGTCTGCGACGCAAAGATAAGACCTACAGATATCATCTGATGGCAACGCATTGACTCGCGCTTCTGCTAGTATGAATCCGTACCAGCAGGTACGATGAAAAATCCCGACGGACGCGTTGGGTACACCAATTAAAATCACTGGAATTCCACTCCTGTAAGTCCTCCGCGGCCTGAGTCGAATTACGCCAGCATATGTTCCGGGTTCGAGTCAAGGACTCGCATCTGAAGAAGATCGTGTTGTTTTGTCCTAAGACGCTTAATCGACCACGATCCGTCGGGAGAGTCGACACACGCATTAACAATCCCTACATTCTCTTGAAATACGAGCTGCGAAGATTGAAGAGTCCTCGGTAATCTACGATTCGACGATCACTCGAGACTCTTGACATGGTTATACCCAGTGCAGTAACTTGAGATACCTAGTCCAGCCCAAGGAAGGCCCACAGCGGACATCGCTGGCCCATGAAGATTTTCGGGTGGCCAAGGCCCATGACGTCTTCGGATCCTTGGAGAGCAAGACTAGAGGAGATAGGAAATTCAAAGGGGTAAAACCCTAGAACTTGTAACCGACTAGGACTACGCCCAGGACCTGCCTAAGTCTATATAAAGGCCAGGAGGGCACGTCCTAGGGAAACTCGACTCATACTTTCGCACACGCATCCAAGCCAGATCGAATCTGCGTACCCCTGTAACCTTCGGTTCCGCCGTAATCAAAGAGCAGACAAGCAGGAGTAGGGTTTTCCCTCCGGGGGCCTGAACCTGGGAAATCTCGTGTCCCCTGGTTGCTTGTCTGTTAACCGTGCCACGATCTCCAGCATCCCCATCTTCTCCAAAACCCAAGTCCATAACAATGGGCATTGACGAGATTAAACCTCGTCACACACGTCCGGGTGCCCCGACAACCTCCGCACCCTCGCTCCAGCGAAGCAGTGGAAGCAACAAATCCTTCCAGAAAAATCCACCGGGAACATGTATCTTGCTGATCCGAGACCATGGGGAAATTCTAAAGGGGGGAGAGAGATCCTTCGCGAGGAGGTGTGAGTGAGAAGTGAGAGGAGGAGATCCTTATATAGGGAAGGGGGAAGCCCAAGGGGGCATGGCCGCCGGCCATGGAGGGTGCCCCCACCTCTCCCTCATTCATGTGGGTGGAAGCTCCACTCACAAAATGCCCCTTCAATTTTCTCCACTCAAAATCCCACTCAAATTCCAATTAAATTTCCACCAAATTTAATACAAACTATCTCTTAAATAAAACTCCTTTTATTTATTCAGAATTTTGTCAATTACTTTAATTACAAACATTCACATATAACCCATTGCTAGTATTTCATTTCACATGCAGAAACACTTTCTGCAATTTCACCCGAAACCAGTTTCGGTATCTAGTGAAATAAATTCCTGCGCTTTCTTTTTCTTTCTCTCGCGTATCATTTGCTCTGAATGGTGTTGTTATCCCTTAAGTGTGTCACCCTACGGTTCGCGAATAATGCAGACATGATCGAGACCCCTCTCCGATCAATAATCAGCAGCAGAACCTAGAGATCCGTACTGACTCTCACATATTCAACGATGACTTCTGTGATCGCGTGAACCTTATACGCATGTAACACAATCCGTTTGTCTCGCGATATATTACATGTCCGAGATTTGATCATCTGTATCTCCATACCTAGTTTGATCTCGTTACCGACATGCACTCTTTTCTTGTTCCCGTGATATAACATTCTAGTGATCAAATCACTTGCTTGCAAGCTAACTAATGTGATATCACCGAGAGGGCCCAGAGTATATCTCTCCGTCATCGGGATGGAAAAATTCCACTCTTGATCCATGAGCCTCAACATAATACCTTCGTAGCACTGAACCCATCTTTGTAATCACCCTGTTACGGTGTGACGTTTGATGTTATCAAGATACTCTTCCGGTGTTAGTGATTGACATGATCTCATGGTCTAAGGACTAAGATTACTTTGTATGATGTTATAGCAATATAAACACAATGACCTTGATCGCAATGCTATACTTCGGATGAATTTTCATCACATCATTCCAACAATGGTGTGACCTCGTTATTAACAGCATCCAATGTCCATGATCAGGAAACCTTTGATCATCTTGTTAATCAACGAGCTAGTTTTAAGAGAGGCATAACTAGGAACTTCCTTTTTGTTTATTAAACACACATGTATTAATGTTTCCGTATTAATACAATTATAGCATGTAAAATAAAAATTTATCATAAATAAGGAATACGATAATAACCACTTTATTATTGCCTCTCGGTCATATTCCCATCAACTTGGAGGAGATTTGGTGGTCGCCATCAATGATCTCAAGAAGCACAAAGACGTTGTGGTCGACCAACTCAGCAACCCTGGTGTCAAAACCCACGAGTGATGCCTAGATAGCTTTGTGATCAATCTTCTGGCCTTCATCGTCTACGGTGGGCAGGCCTGAGGTTACCGTGTCTATGTCAGCATTCTCGTAATGGGCCTTGACCATTGCCAGCGACATTTTTGCGCCAGCCCGGGTACATGAAGCTTTCTAGCTTATGATACGCTCGGGGGCTTGGCGCAGAATCTCCGAGTACTTCATCACGGAGTCCACCGTCTTAATGTTGATGTTCAGGGGCTTGGAAATCTCTTTGGCTTGCTTAACGGCGGTGCTGATGAAGTTACCGGCGAGAACCATGCATTCCTTTGGCAGAGGAGGCGAATTGGTCAAACCAATAGGAGCTGCATTTCCGAAAAACAAAGGAACACATGAGTTCAATAACACAAAAGTTCAGAGTACCTGGCTTACATAGGCACGAGACGGAGATTGCTTACCAAAGATGCTCGCCTCCGCTTGCTAGAGTGTCTCTGCCATGGAGTCCCGCTCTTGTCAGAGAACCTTTTAAGCCTCAAGGTTGCACTGATTCTACTCATCGGCAGCTTTCTTATGCTCCTTGAGGATTGCAATTTCCTCCTTTAGATGGTTCATCTCCGTGTTGGCAGACTCCTGCAAGGCCTTCATGGATTCCTCGTGCATCTTCATAGTGTCATCCCTCTCCTGCTTAAGGATCTTGTTTTCGCTATCCAGCAACTCAATGTGCTTGGATTTCTCGACAATGTCCTTGGCCTTGGCGATAGCTTCTGCAAGTCGGAGAAAAGACAG
The DNA here is from genome assembly GCA_030063025.1 of Avena longiglumis. Taxonomy (NCBI): domain Eukaryota; kingdom Viridiplantae; phylum Streptophyta; class Magnoliopsida; order Poales; family Poaceae; genus Avena; species Avena longiglumis. The sequence goes on along the minus strand of CP125979.1, from coordinate 241,251,023 downwards.
CACACAATGAGTAGTTGGAGAGTGATGGCACAAGACCAAGTTTGAGTACGAAATCGAAAGGAAAAACATACTCTCGCTCTTGGTGATTTGTTCCTTCAAGAAGGCAGCTTTACCCTTTTTGGCTTCCAGCTCAGCGCGCATCTTGTGGAACTTCTCGTTGACGACGCCTCTTCGAGCATTCTTGTTCTGTGGAAAGAATATCAAAATTACTTAGTTTCTTGGTGAAGTGTTTCGCGGCATAGTAAATCAAAATTTTCTACGGATGCGAACAGAGGGAAGCCAAGATCTAATCTAGGAGATGCAAACAACAAGAGAGATTGGATTAGATCTTCATACCCTTGAAGATTCGCACAGCGGAACATTCATCGGAACGTGGGTGATGTAGTCGTACTCGCTTCTCCTCCTCGCGATCCGATCCGATCTAGCACCACAAGTGGCGATGCCTCCGTGAGATGCACACGTGCGGCACCTCGACGTCTCCTCCTTTCTTGGTCCAGCAAGTATGGTGGAGAGATGGGTTGGATCTACAACGCGACGGCGCGTTGCAATTGGTGGAGAATTTCTGCAGCAGGGCTTCGCCTGGCGATCGGGAGAGGAGGGCAGCAGGGCGACTAGGGTTGGAGGGGAAAGTGTAGGGGGTTGGTGCACCCCCAGCCCTCTATATATAGAGGGGTGGGCGCAGCCCTAGCCCCTCCCCCAAACCAAGGCCGGCGGCCCCAAGGAGGAAGAGTGGGGGGGCAAGGAAACCCCCCCCCCTTCTAGAAGCTCTATCTAGAGTTTAAACCTCTCTTGGCCGGCTGGGCCCTATGGGGCCTTGTGCCCCTGTCCCAATGCGGCCAGGGCACTACCTCATAGGCCCATGCCCCCTCCCGGAAGGTGTGGCCACGTTGGTCCCCTTATGAAAGGTTCTAGAAGCTTCCGGTACAATACCGATTAACCCGGAACAATTCCGAACTCCAAAAACTGCACTGCCTTATATGAATCTTATTCTCCGGACCATTCCGGAACCTCTCGTGATGTCCCGGATCCCATCCGAGACTCCGAACAAAAACTCTTAAACCAATTATCCAATCTATCCTAGCGTCGAGACACGTTAAGTGTGTGACCCTGCGGGTTCGAGAATATGCAGACATGATCTTCTATCAATAATCAGCGGGTGCGAAACCCATATTGACTCCACACATTCATCGATGATCATATCGGATGAACCACGATGCCGATTCAATCAATCCCATATATATATGCCCTTCGTCTCGCGATATTTTACTTGCGAGATTCGATCGTCGGTCGTCATACCTAGTTCAATCTCGTTCATAGCAAGTACTTTACTCGTTCCGTAATCCGATATCACTTTATGATTAACTCCTTAACCACATGCTTGCAAGCGGTGTTGATATCGATTACCGAGTGGGCCGAAGTATATCTCTCCGACTTGGGAGGACAAATCCCATCTCGATACATACAACTCAGATACTTTCCGATCACCTGAGAGACACCTTTATGATCACCCTCTCATAGGATGACGTTTGATGACCTCAAAGCTTTCTTCCGATACCAGGGAGTTGTATTATCTCATGGTCTAAGGAATACAATATTTGACATAAGAAAAGCTTCGCAAAGACGAACACGATGACACGATCTAATTGCTTCGCTTAGTTTGGGTCTGTCCATCATATCATTCTCCCAATGATATGATCTCATTATCAATTGACAACTCATGTCTATGGTTAGGAAACCTTAACCATCATTGATAAATGAGCTAGTCCATAGAGGCGTACTAGGGACACGGTGTTGTTCACAAACCACACAAGTATTAAAGTTTCCACTTAATACAATTCTAGCATGGAATATAAACATTATCATGAACAAGAATTATAATAATAACATCTTTATTATTGCCTCTAGGGCATAATTCCAACAGTCTCCCACTTGCACTAGAGTCAATAATCTAGTTTACATTTGGCAACAATCTCACACCCATGGCACTGAGGTGCTGATCATGTTTTTACACGTGGAAGAGGTTTAGTCAATGGATCTGCGACATTCAGATCTGTATGTACTTTGCTAATCTTCAGATCTCCATCTGATATATAATCTCGGATTATAGGAAACTTGCGGTTGATATGCTTGGTCTTTGGATGATATCTTGGTTCCTTAGCGAGTGCTATGGCACCAGTGTTGTCACACAATATCTCTAGTGGGTCCAATGCACTTGGAACCACTCCAAGCTCAGTGATGAAGTTTCTGATCCAAACTCCTTCACTTGACGCTTCTGCAGCAGCCATGTATTCGGCTTCTACTGTAGATCTCGTGATCACGCTTTGCTTGCAGCTTCTCCAGCTCACAGCTCCTCCATTCAAAATATACACATATCCTTTCTGAGATTTAGAATCATCCTTGTCGGTGTCGAAACTAGCGTCGACATAACCTTTTATGACGAGCTGTTCATCACCCCCATAGACTAAGAACATTTCTTTAGTCTTATTTAGGTACTTTAGGATGTTCTTCACGGCTGTCCAGTGTTCCACTCCTGGATCACTTTCATATCTGCTCATCAAACTAAGAGCATTGGACACATCCGGTCTAGTACACAGCATGGCATACATGATAGAACCTATGGCCGAGGCATAAGGCACTTTGCTCATAGCTTCCCTATCATTTACCAGAATGGACCTGAGCCTTGCTCAATATCTTACCTGACAACATAGGCACTGAACCTTTCTTTTCCTTATCCTTTCTGAACCTTTTCAGAACTTTGTCTAGGTATGTACTCTGGCTTAAAGCTATCAGGCGTCTTTGTCTATCTCTATAGATCTTGATGCCCAATATATAAGAAGCTTCACCTAGGTCTTTCATTGAAAAACACTTGTTCAAATAACTCTTCACATCGTTAAGCATGTTGATGTCATTTCCGATAATCAATATGTCATCCACATATAGTACCAGAAACGTCACCGAGCTCCCACTTACTTTCTTGTAGATACAAGCTTCGTAGCAATTTGGAACAAATCCAAAGCTCTTGATCACTTGATCAAAATGAAGGTTCCAACTCTGAGATGCTCGCTTCAGTCCATAAATGGAACGCTGAAGTTTGCATACTTTATCAGCATCCTTAGGATCGACAAAACCTTCGGGTTGCATCATATACAACTCTTCATCAATGTTGCCATTGAGGAAAGCAGTCTTGACATTCATCTGCCATATTTCATAATCATGAAACGCAGCAATTGCTAATAAAATCCGAATGGACTTAAACATCGCTACGGGAGAGAAAGTCTCATCGTAGTCAACACCTTGAACTTGTCGAAAACCTTTCGCAACAAGCCGTGCTTTATAGACGGTAACATTACCATCCACGTCCATTTTCTTCTTGAAGACCCCTTTGCACTCAACGGCCTTTCGGTCGCTAGGAGGGTCCACCAAAGTCCATACTTGGTTTTCGCTCATGGATCCCAATTCGGATTTCATGGCTTCTAGCCATTTCTCAGAGTCTGGGCTCATCATCGCTTCCTCATATTTCGTAGGTTCACTGTCTTCTACTAGCAAGACAGTCAAGACAGTTCTTGCGTACCACTCGGGAGGGGCCGCGACCTTGTCGACTTGACGACAATGTGGCGACATCGTCCAAGCTTCATGATCCTTGTCATTAGCTTCCTCTATTGTTGCGGTGACCTTTGGAACAATTTCAGGTCTTTGCGCTACTCTCCAATTCAAGAGAAGGTTCAATAACCTCGTCTAGCTCTACTTTCCTCCCACTCACTTCTTTCGAGAGAAACTCCTTCTCAAGAAAGGAACCGTTCTTTGCGACAAACACTTTGCCTTCGGTTCTGTGATAGAAGGTATACCCAATAGTTTCCTTAGGGTATCCTATGAAGACACATTTCTCCGCTTTGGGTTCGAGCTTGTCTGGCATCAACTTATTGACGTAAGCTTCGCATCCCCAAACTTTAAGAAACGACAACTTAGGTTTAGCACCAAACCACAGTTCATACGGTGTCGTCTCAACGGATTTATATGGAGCCCTATTTAAAGTGAATGCAGCGGTTTCTAATGCATAACCCCAAAATGATAACGGCAAATCAGTAAGAGACATCATTGATCGGACCATATCTAATAGGGTTCAATTCGGCGTTCAGACACACCATTGCGTTGTGGTGTTCCGTGGCGTGAGTTGTGAAAGCGATTCCACTTGCTTTAAGATGCGTGAAAATCATAACTCAAATATTCACCTCCACGATCGGATCGTAGAAACTTAATCTTTCGATTCGATGGTTCTCCACTTCATTCTGAAATTCTTTGAACTTTTCAACGCGTTTGATTTATGTTTCATTAAATAGATATACCCATATCTACTTAAGTCATCGGTAAAAGTGAGAAAATAGCGATATCCACCGTGCGTCGAAACACTCATCGGTCCGCATACATCGGTATGTATGATTTCCAACAAGTCCGTTGCTTGCTCCATCATACCGTATAACGGTGTTTTGATAATCTTGCCCATGAGGCATGGTTTGCATGTGTCAAATGATTCAAAATCAAGAGACTCCAAAAGTCCATCAGAATGGAGTTTCTTCATGCGCTTTACACCAATATGACCTAGACGACAGTGCCACAAATAAGTAGTATTATCACTATATACTTTGCATCTCTTAGCCTCAATGGTATGGATGTGTGTTTCATCCCTTTCGAGATTTAGAAGAAATAAACCATTCACAATAGGTGCATGACCATAAAAGATGTTACTCATATAAATAGAACAACCATTATTCTCCGATTTAAATGAATAACCATCTTGCAATAAACAAGATCCGAATAATGTTCATGCTCAACGCAGCACATAATAACACTTATTAAGGTTTAAAACTAATCCCAAGGTAAAACTAAGGAGAGCATCTTGACGCCATCACATCAATTCTTGATCCGCAACGCGCGCATCGTCACCTCATCCTCGCAAGTCACGCCGCTCAGAGCTCTGCTTTGAGTTACAAATATTAGCAACTGAACCGATATCAAATACCCAGGCACTACAACGAGGGCTTGTAAGGAAAACATCAATAACATGTATATCAAATATACCTTTGATGGTGCCAGCCTTCTTGTCCGCTAAGTACTTGACAGCTATGCCCAAAGGACCCTTGTCCTTGCAATAGAAGCACTCAGTGTCCGGTTTAGGACCAGACTTGAGCTTCTTCTCAGCAGGGGCAACGCGCTTGCCGCCGCCTTTCTTGAAGGGATTCCTTGCACCCTTACCTTTCTTGAAGGTGGGGGGCTTGTTGACCATCAAAACATGATTATTCTTTTTGATGTTCACCTCCGCAGCTTTCATCTTAGCAAAGAGCTCAGTGATCATATCAGTGGAACCAATCTGATTGTGATCAACTACAAAACTTTTGTAGCTAGGAGTGTCAATCTTGAGCTCCTTTGGAATCTTGCAGTCTAGTTGCTCAAGGCGTTGAGTGTAGCCCGTCATCTCAATGGCGTGCTCACTAACGGAACTCCCTTCCTTCATCTTGTAGTTAAAGAATTTCTTAGAGATCTCATATCTCTCAGAACGGGCTTGAGTCTGAAACATGTTTTTCATCTCCTCGAGAATCTCAAAGGGCCCGGCGAACTCCTCAAAACAATTTTGAAGATCCGATTCCATAGCATATAACATGGCGATCTTAATCAAATCATAATCATCCTTGCGCGACTGATAAACAGCTTTTTCATCAGCCGGCGCATCTATAGCAGGGACGTCACCTAGCGCTTTCTCAAGGACATAGTCCTTTTGTCCGCCAGCGAGAATGATTCTCAGAATGCGGAACCATTTGGTGAAGTTAGACCCATTGTTTCTAAGCTTTTCTATCTCAGCAAAAACGTTGAAGTTGAAGTTGGACTTGGCCATGTGATCTATGATTTGCAAGTACAATTTAGACTATGTTCATGATAAATAGTTCAACTTAATCAAATTACTAGATGAACTCCCACTAAATTTAACATCCCTCAAGTTGTTTAGTGAACACGATCCAAATTCACCACACCTAATCCGATCATCACGAGAAGAGATGTGGTTTCAATGGTGGACAACGAAGTGTCGATCATATCATTCATATGACTCATGCTTAACCTTTCGGTTCTTGTGTTCCGAGGCCAGGTCTGTACATGCTAGGCTCGTCAAGTTAGACCCAAGTATTTCCGCGTGTGCAAAACTGGCTTGCACCCGTTGTATGTGAGCGTAGAGTCTATAGCACCCGATCATCACGTGATTCTTGGACACGACGAACTTTCGCAACGGTGCATACTTGGGGAGAACACAGTTTTATCTTGATCTTTAAGTGAGGAATCATCTTATAATGCTACCGTCGCGATCTAAGCATAATAAGATACATAAAAGGATAAACATCACATGCATATAACTTTATGTGACATGGTATATCCAATCTTCGCGCAATGATCTCCATCTTGTGCGTTCCGGCATGATCTCCATGACTCCACCATGATTGCCTCCACCACGAATAGCAACTACAACTATTGCTAACTACTTAGCGATAAAGTAAAGCTATTACATGGCGTATAAGAAGTTGACTCATGGTCATACACAATTATAAAGACAACCATATGGCTCCTGGTTGTGTACTCATCGACATGCAAGTCGTGAAACATTACAAAACATGATCATCGCATACAATATACACATCACATCTTGGGCCATACCATATCACGAAAACACTCCCCGCAAAAACAAGTTAGACGCCTACTTTGTTGTTGCATGTTTTACGTGGCTTATGGGAGTAGATGCTAAGAACGATTCTTACCTACGGAAAGCCACAACGGTGATATTATGGTTGCCAAACTCCGGTGTTAATCCCATGACAACTATAGTGAGAGAAACTGACATCCACCAGCCGCATGTGTGGAACAAGCCACACGTCAAGTGCGGAGCCGGTCTCGCGAACGACGTCCCGTAAGGTTGGCCTGGACCGCTTCAATCTCACTATCCCGCGTCATAAGAAGAACACAAACAAGAGGCTTGCAACAGAAAACATCAACGCCCGCAACAACCATGTTGCGTTCTACTCGTGAAACACATCTACGCATAGATCTAGCTCTGATACCACTGAAGGGTTTCGCGGCATAGTAAATCAAAATTTTCTACGGATGCGAACAAAGGGAAGCCAAGATCTAATCTAGGAGATGCAAACGAGAGAGATTGGATTAGATCTTCATACCCTTGAAGATTTGCACAGCGAAACGTTCGTCGGAACGTGGGTGATGTAGTCGTACTCGCTTCTCCTCCTCGCGATCCGATCCGATCTAGCACCACAAGTGGCGATGCCTCTGTGAGATGCACACGTGCGGCACCTCGACGTCTCCTCCTTCCTTGGTCCAGCAATTATGGTGGAGAGATGGGTTGGATCTACAACGCGACGGAGCGGTGCAATTGGTGGAGAATTTCTGCAGCAGGGCTTCGCCTACAAGCAGTCGGGAGGGAGAGAGGAGGGCAGCAGGGCGGCTAGGGTTGGAGGAAGGTGGGGGGGGTGCACCCCAGCCCTCTATATATAGAGGGGTGGGCACAGCCCCAGCCTCCCCAAGCCAAGGCGGCCCCAAGGAAGAAGAGTGGGGGCAGGAACCCCCTTCTAGAAGCTCTATCTAGAGTTTAAACCCTCTTGGCCGGCTGGGCCCTATGGGGCCTTGTGACCCTGTCCCAATGCGGCCAGGGCACTCCCTCATAGGCCCATGCCCCCTCCCGGAAGGTGTGGCCACGTTGGTCCCCTTCCGGAAGGTTCTAGAAGCTTAGGTACAATACCGATTAACTTGGAACAATTCGAACTCCAAAACTGCCGCCTTATATGAATCTTATTCTCCGGACCATTCCGGAACCTCTCGTGATGTCCCGGATCCCATCCGAGACTCAACAAAAACTCATAAACAAATTATCCAATCTATCCTAGCCGAGACACGTTAAGTGTGTGACCTGGGTTCGAGAATATGCGACATGATCTTCTATCAATAATCAACAATGGGTTTGGAAACCCATATTGACTCACACATTCATAGATGATCATATCGGATGAACCATGATGCCAGGATTCAATCAATCCCATATATATATTCCCTTCGTCTCGCGATATTTTACTTGCCCGAGATTCGATCGTCGGTACTGTCATACCTATTTCAATCTCGTTCACAGCAAGTACTTTACTGCTCAATCCGATATCACTTTGTGATTAACTCCTTAACCACATGCTTGCAAGCGGTGTTGATATCGACACGAGTGGTCCCAAGTATATCTCTCCGACTTGGGAGGGACAAATCCCATCTCGATACATACAACCCAACAGATACTTTCCGATCACCTGAGAGACACCTTTATGATCACCCTCTCATAGGATGACGTTTGATGACCTCAAAGCTTTCTTCCGATACCAGGGAGTTGTATTATCTCATGGTCTAAGGAATACAATATTTGACATAAGAAAAGCTTCGCAAAGACGAACACGATGACACGATCTAATTGCTTCGCTTAGTTTGGGTCTATCCATCATATCATTCTCCCAATGATATGATCTCATTATCAATTGACAACTCATGTCTATGGTTAGGAAACCTTAACCATCATTGATCAATGAGCTAGTCCATAGAGGCGTACTAGGGACACGGTGTTGTTCACAAACCACACAAGTATTAAAGTTTCCGCTTAATACAATTCTAGCATGGAATATAAACATTATCATGAACAAGAATTATAATAATAACATCTTTATTATTGCCTCTAGGGCATAATTCCAACACTTGGAGCATCTAGCCGGATAAATATCCACCTAGAGGCTTGGGGGCTATAATGAGAAGTTTTTAACTTGGCAATATGCTTAGTCTTTCTTTAAGCATCTAGTCGGAAATAATTCAGTTTCAACTAGAGGCTTGGGGGCTATAGTATTGAAATATACAAACACTGCGTATGCTACTCTAAAAGTATATAGTCGGAATAATTCATTCAAACTAAATACTTGGGGGCTACAGTGAGAAGTTTTCTAGCTTAGTCACTCTTAGAGCATTCAGATGCAAAGACCTATGGTTTTCCGTCTAAATCCTCAGGGGCTACAGTGGGATACTACTTATGAAAAGAAAAAGGCAAGCAAAACTTACAAGTGTGATGATCTTGAGGTTGGTGGCGCTCTCGACAAATATCTTGCCGAAGGAAATGTTATTTACTCGCAGGATATCCGCTTGCTTGAGAAGCTCCTCAAGGCCTCAAGTCGGAGAAGTTGGCGCTGCACCAGGAGCCAGAGTTGAGCTACTCGGCGTGAGTGCCGGGTAGACAATCTTTGGGGGCTCCGTTGACGACCTGGGTGCAGTGGCGCCGCCTCCGGCAGACGTTCCGCCTTCCACTATCGCCTTACCGCTACCAATGACATCCTTAGCCGGAGCTTTAGCCATTTTGGTCGCGGTGCTTTCTTGTGTCACCTGCTCGCCGGCAACGATAAGATCCGCGGTAACATCTGGATCCACTTCCATGGCGGAAGGGCCAGACGCTACCTTAGCCGGAGAGCTTGTTGGCGCGGCAGCAGGCTGGATGCTGGGAGTAGTAGGGGGATGGCGGGAGACGCTTGGTGCAACATATCCTTGATGTTTTTAGAAGCCCCCGATGTTTTGGAGGTCTTCTTCAAACTTAAACTGGCATTCTTCCTGAAATGTGCAAAAGTATAAGTACAGGAATAAGACGAGCAATGGACGAGGTCGGAAGATAAGAAGCTTACACAATGGTGGGTGCCTTGGTGAAAGGGATGCTGGTAATTCTTATTTTCTCTGCCTCCAGGGCGGTAGTGGACTTCTTGGAGGCTCCACCCTACATCTTCTTATGCTTGCCTCTATCGGCAGCGTCAGAGGTGGAGCTCTTTCACTTACGCGCGAATGGAACATCGTCGTCGGACAAGACGGTGACTTCCTTCATCTTGGGGTCATAGATTTGGATAGCCATGCTATCCTCCTCTAGACTTTGGAGCTGTTAAGTGAAATCCCAAAGTGTTAGATGAGATGGTAATGGCTAGACGGAAGAACTGGAGTACATGTCATAGACGGAAAATAAATACATACCTCTGGGCACTTGCCGTCAACGAACATGTCGTAGGTGATGGTGAAGCCAAGCTTCCTATCCTTCATCTTGACGATGTCCTTGAGGCGGAGCTTGATGGAGTCACTCAAAAAGTTATCCATGGAGATGCCAAGGCCATCCTTCCTATCCTGGGTGTATTGATGCATCAGCTTCATGTGGTGTTGCAGAGGCTGGATCCGCCTGACGAACCAGCACATGGCTAGGTCTAATCCGGTCAAACCCGTCTCTACGAACCACTCGATCCGCCTTATGGCGCGGGAAGCGTCGTTGTCATAGGGAAGAGTGTCCTGGGATCTCCATGTCGGGGCTTCAGCGGTGGCCCCGTCGACGAAGTCCGGGTACATTGCTTCTCGGCCATCCAGAGGGATATCTGGGCCGTAGAAGTACGTCCGTTGCCAATTCTTGCAGGAATCGTGGCCTACGATGTTGGAGAACCGCCGGCCAGGACGGATCTTGAAGCTAATTGTTCCACAATTCCTGAGCTTGTCCTTGCTCACTCCGGCTTCCCTCTTGATGGTGAAGTAATAGATGAACAGATCTAACCTAGGCCTAATTCCTAGGTAGCCCTCGCAAAGCGCTACATAGTTCCTAAGCGCTAGGATGCTATTTGGAGAAAGGTTCTGAGGTTGAACCCGGTAATGGTTGAGGACAGCAAGGAAGAAGTCGGAGATCGGGGGGAGACACCGCGTACCATTTGTGCTTTGAGGTACACCTTCTCTCCGGCTTGGGGAGAAGGGATGACCTCGCTGGCCGGCGTCGCCCGCCAGACTAGCCCCTCCGTCGAAGGGAGGTATCCTTCGGCGAGCAGCTCTTGACATTGTTGTTAGCGATATCGGAGCCACGGCATTCTCCCTTATGGGAGTCACCCTCCTCCTCCAGCGGTTCCATCCCCGCTGGAATATGGTCATCGCTGGTGGCTTCCACAACCACGGACCGTGGCAGAACCACGCCCTCTGGAGCCACATGGACGGAGCCTGTCGGCTTGTCCGCGGTCTCGTTCGTCGCCACCATGGATGGGGTGGAGCTGCTGCTCACCATTGATGTGGGAGAGAGGTGACTGGGAGATTGGGGAAGAAACTAGGGATTTTTGCTTGCGCGCGGAGAGCTCAAGGAGGTGTTCGCGGGAGGAAGACGATGACACAGGGGAGAATGAGGTGAAAAGATAAAATCTACCACGGTTATAATTTATAACCCCCAGCATCAAGATTCATGCAAGTCAATCGAATGGTTGCTGCATGGACAGCGCGTGTGTGTACGTGCGCGGAAATTTCGCCATGTTCCCAACCGCCGCCGCCGACAATGTTTCGTATCCTTCGCGCGGGAAAAACGGACATGATTGTGTTCTCTGCATGTGTTAATTACGAGGCGTCGCTGACCTATGGTGTATGTTGCTCTAGCTAACATGAGCAGGTGAACCATCCCGTTAGAAGATTCCGGCATGGATGGATCCAGTCCGGATACGAGAGGAGTATGATGGAAGATTTAGCAGCTCTCCGACTTACAAGTTGAAGACGGAGAGCATGGCAGGGTTCTTGGGAGGACTACAAGATATTGCTTGAGGATTTGACGACATTCATTTAGACGGAGCATTCAACCTGAAGAGGCAAGACGGTGCAAGATCTCGGAGTTCTCCGGGGGCTACTGTTGGGGATATGCTACATGCGTATCACCATAGCATGTATCTAATCCGGATAACCCGGGTGGCCCACAGTTGGTAGCAAGGCCTATGGCCTGCTGGGAGGCCTAGTTAGATGGATCCAGAAGGGAGGCCCATGCCGGATAAAGGAAGGCTACGGAGGAGTCACCGACATACCCAGAGCCTTGGAGTGCAAGGCATGTTAGACTAGTTGTATACTGTGTAGGACTCTGTAACCTGTCCGGCTAGGACTTTCCCTGTAACCCTAGGACATGGCGAATATATAAGTCGAACCTATGGGAGCCTTTAGGGCACACGCAACTCATATCGCGTACAGCGAACCAATCCCTGTAACTTGGCGTATTGCCATTATAGTGATTTATAGCAGGAGTAGGATTCCGCCACCATTGTGGGATCTAAACCTGGGTAAGTTGTGTTACTACCCCACGTCTCTAAACACGCTCTGTGAGGACCCCTCCATGGCGTACTCGTCGGCAATACCACGACAGGTATATTACCATGTAATCTAGATTAGTTGACTCTAGCGCAAGTGGGAGACTGTTGGAGATATTCCCTAGAGGCAATAATAAAAGTAGTTATTATTATATCTTTGTGTTTATGATAAATGTTTACATTCATGCTATAATAGTATTAACCAGAAACATTAATACTTGTGTGATTTGTAAATTAAATTATAGTCCCCGGTAAAGCCTCTTTGTAATACTAGCTTGTTGGTTGATAGATGATCGTGGTTTCCCAATCATGAACATAGAGATGTTATTAACAACAAGATCATATCATTAGGAGAATGATGTGATGTACATACTCCTATAGATAAGCGTAGCATAAAGATCAAGTCATTTCAATAATTCGTTTGCTATAAGCTTTCTGATACATAGTAACCTAATTCCTTCAACCATGAGATCATGCTAATCGCCATTACTGGAAGGATGCTTTGATGACATCAAACACCACAACGTAACTGGGTGGCTATAAAATTGGCATTAAGTGTTCGGAAAGTGTGTGTTGAGGCACATGGATCAAGAGTGGGATTTGTCCATCCATATGATGGATAGATATACTCTGGGCCCTCTCGGTGGAATGTCATCCAATTAGCTTGCAAGCATGTGACTGGCTCACAAGGGATCACATATCACGGGAACGAGAAAAGAGTACTTATCAGTAACGAGGTTGAACTAGGTATGCAGAGATACCGACGATCAGACCTCGGATAAGTAAACTATCGTGAGACAAAGGAAAATTGGCATCGTGTGTAAGTGGTTCATTCGATCGCAAAGTAATCGTAGAAATATGTGGGAGCCATATGAATTTCCAGATTCCTCTATTGGTTATTGATCGGAGAAGTGTCTCGGTCATGTCCACATAATTCACGAACCGTAGGGAGACACACTTAAGGATTCGATGTTGTTTAGTAGATATGGAATGTAAGTAGGGAAACCGAATGTGGTTCGAAGTCTCGGATGGGATCCGGGATATCACGAGGATATCCGGAATGGTCCTGAGAATAGGATTCATATAAGGAAAGTCCAATTCCGGAGTTCGGGAATGATTTCGATGATTTCATCGGAGAGGTTCTAGAAGGGTCTAGAAGGTTCACCGGATTGGAATGGGAAGGGTACATGAATGTGTCATGGATAAGTGGAATGATTGAATCATGTCCTAGGTCACTTGGTTGGGCATTTGCAAGAAAGAAATTAAGCTCCAAATTGAAATTCAAACGGCTAGTTTGAAAATAGACAATGTATCCTGGTGGAGGAAGGAAAGAATCCTTCTTTCCCTCCACCACAAGCCAACTAGGAGAGGGAGTTGGGGAAGGATTCAAACTCCCCTCTCCCAAGCTGCCATCCTTCTCATAAATAGAGGGGAGGGGTGACCCAAGGACACACAACACAGCCCCTCCCCACCTAGTCGCGCCGCCGCCGGCGGCCCTGCCTTCTCCTCTCCGGCCCTCTAAACCCTAGATTGTCGGAAACCCTAGATCCACCATAACCTGCTCTGGCTTAAGAAAAGCCCTAGAATATCTTCCCTCTACTTCCGACACCACGCCGTCGTGCTGTCGGAATCGCAAGGGGAGAACTACAACCTCCGCTTCCTACTTTAACAAGGGAGAAGAAGGTCTTCATCGAAAGTCTGGAGTGTGTGACTACTGAGCGGCTTAACACAATTGTAGGAAGGATCGCTCTGTGATCTTGAGATCGGCAAGTGTACGACTACATCACCCATGAGAATCTGCTCTCGTTAACCTCTTTGGAATCTTCGAGGGTGAGTACTCTAATCGACTTGTTGCTACAATCTAGTAGATAGATCTTGGTTTGTTTGTGTGCATGCGGTAGAATTTTTTGTTTTCCATGCTATGAACACCTACATTTCTGCCATTATTTGCATTTGCCTCTTAATCGGTTTCTTTTGAGTTCTCTTTGATCACTTGAGCTTTCAAAATAAATTGCTACAGTAGCTTGTGTTTTAATGAAAGTTTTACATCTGTTGAAACTTAACCCAAAGACTTATTATCTTGAATACACTAATGTTGCTGATGAAGATTGTGTGAAGTTTTGTATGAAGGAAATTTTCAAGTGTAGGGGAAGAATGATGTTATGAGATGAAGAATGGAAAAAAGCTCAAGCTTGGAGATGCCACCCGTTTCACCCCAAGAAATATTCAAGAGGTACAAGTGTCAAAGCTTGGGGATGCCCAAGGCATCCCCTTCTTCATCAATAAAAATTTCAGGTCTCTTTCTAGACACTTCATTTTTATTGCTTCATGCACTTTTGTGTTGTTCTTGGAGCATCTTTGTTTTTGTTTTTAGTTTTATTTTGTTTGGTTTGCTGAATAAATTAGTTGGACCCTCGCATTCTTATTTTGTTTCAAATAAGTTGATTGGTGTTGGAAAAGAGTAGAAAGTTTCGTTCTTATAGTGGTACAAAAGGAAGCTTGTTTTGATTGTGGCCTAGACTTTATCATGTCATGTTAGATGTTGCTTTGACCTTATGCTTAGTTATTATTGTTGTAGCATGACTTGTTCCAAACAACTTAGATTGCTTAATGTGCCTTGAAAGAATCATGTGTTGTTTTAGCATACAAAAGCATAATATTGTGGTATTCTCATTTGATGCTTTATTTGGGTTGACTAGGCACATACTTACACCATGTTATGACTATGAACCAGTCACCCTAGCCTCTATGATCATTTAGTTTTTGACTTGTAATATCACTATATGCTTTAATTAATAATGTTTTGTCGCTCTGCATGATTATCACTACAAGAAATCTAGCAATATATGACCCTCTATTTTCGTCACAGAATCGTCATAATAGTGTGTTTATGACGATTTTATGACGATTTTGAGATCGTCGAAAGTTGGGAGTCGCAAACGAACTATAACGACGTTTTTTATAAAATCGTCATAACCTTCTATGACGATATTGGATCGTCATAACGTCTATGACGATCCAATATCGTCACGGGCCATCTAGCATGCCAAGTCAGATCCTACGTGGCTGATCCTACGTGGCAAAATTGTGACGAAATTAAATCGTCTTAAATCAAAATCATCCCAGTCCATTTCTGGATTCCACATGGGCTTAGCCCAACTATTCTAGATTGATTTTCTCATCAAATCTGGTTAGCTACATGGGCCAAGCCTATCATTCAAGCATTTTTTTTCGTTGCATTGGCCTTTTCTTTGGACAAACTTTTACTTTGGGCCTTCTTATTTTGGGCCGGTCACACCTGGTGTTCCATAATTCATACGGTCCCAGTTGCCAGTATATATTTTCTCAGTAATTAAAATCTAACAATTTAATCAAGATCAACAGAATATACAAAATCATTTTGCTTCAAACAGAGCACATTATGATCGGCACATTACAATCATACACAGTTCTACATAGTTCACATCAGTGGAGCTACCAAAATACAATAAAAAAAATTACAGAAAGAATAAAATCCAAACTTCTTAACGCTTTCTCTTCCTGGAACTTCTTCATGCTTCCTCTTCCTGGAACTCTCTGAACAGTACACTCTGAACAAAGCTTCGGAGTGGATATACACTCTCAAAGTCGTAATCTGTACTTCCCAAAACAACCGAAAGCAGTAAAAATACTAACACGGGGATGAAATCTTATAATTTGTGTATGAAATCATAGCATATAAGCTATTCTTATCCATTACTTAGCCAATGTAGTTCTGTACACAGATTTTTTAAGAAACAATAAACTATTACCAAAGGCCTGCAAGAGATTTTTTAAGTTCTGTACACAGATCAATGCTACACAAACTTGAAGAGTTTATATTTCTTGAGTGGAGGCTAGGTTTGGCTAGGGTTAAAAATCGGTGTTGTCAACCAACATTGCAGTATACAGCGACTTACCGTATACAAAGAATCGGCACCAAGATCAGTAAACTTGGAAGCACCAGAAACTTGACATCATCAAGAAGCGCAAGCTGGCTCTTCACAATATCACAAACCTTGTCTACTGTCTCCTTCTTGGCCTGTTCAATTACAACACCAGTAGGAGGCAGTTAGAATCATAGCAACAAAACCCTATGATGGATAGTAAGCGTTTAGAAATATTGAATGGTCATAACTGTGGCTGCTTATCAAATCAAATATACCAGATAAAGTAATGGTTGAATCAATGTGACAAAGTAACAGTTCCTACTTAAAGTCAAATTCTAGTCCACTCATGCAAAATTCACAGCCAGAAAGTACCTACATTTACTGGAGTTATCTCGAAATTACTTTAACAATAGACATGATGAAATGCAAATGTGTTTGGTTTGTTGACTTCACATAAAATAATTGGACTGAAATAGATTGAAAGAAGTTGAGACGCATAGCTACAGGTAACATGCATGATTAATTAAGTGATTGCAATTCTAGAGAAAGGATGTTGACTTCTGATCAAAATAACACATTTGAAATAGAATGAAAAACAGATCATTTGACTAATTGTGTGATTATAGCAATGTGAGAGAAGGATGACACTTACAGCACAGGAAACAGCAGACCTTAGGGGAGCTTTCTGCAGACGGAAGGCTACATTATCCTTCCTTAGAGGAGAGAAGGAGACTGAGTTGACATTGGTTGCCTGTGAATAACCAAACATGATTTCTCAAGAAGGTCAACATATTAAGAGAACCAAGGAACAACAAACAAATTGAGAGCAGAAACGATGACACTTGCATAAAACAAAAAACTAGCTTAATTAACTACAAGAAGCTTTTGCAAAACATAATTCAACTACATTGTTTTATACACAACAGAGTTTAGTCAAGGCGTAATCAAGGAACCCACATAGATGGTCAATGTGAAGCAAATTATAAGATTCCATACCAATCATCGAGCCATTCTTAGCCAGTAAAAATAATATATCATGGAACCATGCTATGAAGTCATAGCATATAGATTTATAGAACACCCAGCTAAACAGACATCTGGTGGCATAAACTGCTGTAAAAAGTCACACATTCTACCATCCCAGAACCATCTCACATTGACGCAAACAGTGCAGTGGTATGGAGACAAGACAACAGGGCGTGTCCTCACCTCACGCAGACGCAAAAGGATAACTCAGTGCAGGATATGGAGACAGGAGAATGGGACATGTCCATATTTCCTAATGGATTTCACAATCTCAAGTTTTCTTACCTTGGTGATGAAGGCAATCTTAGGGCAAGGAAGTAGGTGGCAAGGCGATGACGACGCCGATGGCAGATGTATGCTGCTAGTCCAATTACCTGAAAACCAAATAAAAACCAACAACAACGAAACAAGTGTGATTAAAAGTATACTCAGCTAAGTACCATAAGATACTAAAGCTGCAGAACTAATAACAGAAAATTAACACTAAACAAAAGTATGCTGAATGATCTCACAATTGGGGCTCTCACCAAACTACAGATAGATCAATATGTACTAAGATTGAAGCCAAATTGCCACTAAAGCTAACCATGTCCAAACCTGATATACTCAAATGCTCGCTATAAAGAAATGAGACTATAGGGTATAGTAGAGCTAATCTTGTCACATCTCTTCCATGCCAAGCATACACACACATGTATCACTTGTGCTTGTATCAAAAATCTTACAATGGTTAAGAACTTGTGCTTGTATCAAATCAAGAAAAAACATTATAACAATAGTAATTATCATATAAGAGATTTATAGGAACGGGAACATGTAGTAATGCTACCAGAATGTTCACTTGGACATTAAAAATCCATTTCCATTTAAGACCAGCAAAGTGAATTACAAGCATGCACAAACACAAGATAGACACCGTTCAAACACACACAGCACCAGGGGGCTCCTCGTTGGCTTGTACATCTAGTTTAATCTGTGATGCATTAGCCAGTGTTGCAGAGCATTATTGCGTTCTTACTACTTTGATTTATTGTAGTTTTGTACTACTTAATCACTAATCAGCAACACTTAAATTATCCAAAGTTACAGAAAATTTGCTGTAGAGCCCCTGGATTATGTTCAGAGTAAATAGCTTAGATTTTACTTCAATTCATTGTGTTTCGTTTTGCTCCACTTTCTTATACGTTGTTAACAACATAGAAAAGGAAGCTCAGTAATGCAAGAATCGATCACTTTGACAAGTTGTTCATGCAGCAGAAAGAAATCTAGTAGTACCAGTATGCATACACGACGTGCTAACCTTGTTGAACTCAAGCGCGTCCGACTTGAACCAGAAGCGGTCGCCCTTGCCGCACTTGACATCGTCTGGCATGTGGCGGACAACGCCGACCCCTGGCACGGAGACCGGTGCTGTCTCACCGGACCTCCTGGCGACAACGCAGCCGCCGGAGTCCTTGCAGAACTTGAGCCTGAGGTTGCACATCATGTCGAACCCGAGACCGAGGCACCGCACCGTCATGAGGAGGTAGTTCTTGACGTACTCGACCTTGATCAAGCGAAGGAGGCACTTGGAGAGCAGCCGCCACCGCCAGAGCTCCCATTGTCAGGGCCGTCGTCGCTGGATCCTCCTGCACAGGGCCGCCATCGACGGCGTAGACGAGCAGCGGGACCCGGCCCACCTTGATGCCGCCAGATTCCTCGTAGCCGCCTCATCTGCTCTGGCCACTTCCTTTCGATCGCGTTCGCAACTGGGAGAGGTCACCGAGGCTGTGCCGGGGGGGCGGAGATGAGCTCAGTGGGGGAGAGGGGAGGTAGACGGTGGATCGGCTAGAGAGGAGAGGATGGTGGACGTGTTGTGAATCGAGGAGTGGAGAGAATCGGCGGCGCAGAGATAGGGCAAGGAAAGGGGCGGCGCGAGGGGGGCGATCTAGGTTTTCTTGACAGATGGTGAGGTTAGGGTTGGTGAGGCCGTGGGCATGGTGGGGTGGTGTGCTTCTTCGGGTGAGCTACCAACCATTGGATTGACTTTGAACGGTCCATATAACGCACATAAGGCTGATCCATGGGAGGCAATTTCCCGTGTTTTGATTGGTTGGTTCAGAAAACACCTCAATTTTTGGATGGGTCTGCCATATTATGACGATTTCAACCAACAAAATTATGACGATTCTGAGCCTATCGTCATAATTTTGAAGGAGTTTGGACCTCCTGGAGTGGCTAGCGACGATCTGGTGCAAATCGTCATAAAATTTATGACGATTTTTCCCATCGTCAAAATGGGAACGTCACAAGTTGACACATTTCTTGTAGTGTATGTCCATTATTGCTCTCTTAGTTGGTCTCTCCCAGTCTTTTGCTAGCCTCCACTTGTACTGAGTAAGCTCTACTCATGCATCCAACTCCCAAGAAACCAAGTTATTCCAAAGAGTCCACTATAAACTCCTATGCATGGTGTGTTACACCATTCCAAGTATATTCATGTGTTTATCTATCTTCCAAATTAAACTTATTATGTGAAAATTAGTGATTAAAGCTCTCACAAACTTGATGGCACACTTTATTTCTTCCACTTAATAAACTTGAACCATTGTGACAATCTTATGATGCTTGTGTGCTTGCAAATTATAAGTTGGGAGTTAGCAAAACCATGTTTTCATGGGGTCCGCTTTCGACATTGCACTTATTTATTCAGTTGATATCATGTTCTTTTGTTTATGGATGCCGACGGTGTGAAATAAGATGGGAACTTGTAAGTCCATGGAGTATGTATATGTGTTAGAGAAACGCCTGGGCGGCTAGCCTAAGCCATGCCTAATCATGGTGGAAACTTTTAGCATAACCATAATGAGCATTCTGTAAAGCATCCTCAATAAAAACCTATGCAAATAACAAATAAAAAGATCGCTGAGGTGCCCATTGTGTGTTGCCTTGTCATTTTGATATGGGATAGCTCATGTGTCATGGGGAAAGGGGTACCCCGTTGGCGTTTCTCTATGATACACATACACTTACAATGACAAGAACTTACTTGTGACCAAAGTTGAGTAGCATGAGGTCTGGTACTCATACTCAAGGGGCATGATACTTTCCACTTATGATCTATCGAGCATATAACTCATATTTGCCTCACATTAACCTTAATCACTTCAAGATGCTTATGATAGGGGCAATGAGAGCTGAAAGCTAATTTTTGGAAGCTCTTTATGAAACTTGAAATCCCTGCTTCCCTCTGTGAAGGGCCTTTCTTTTTACCTTTATGTTGAGTCTCCATCTTCTATCTTTATGCGCATTAAGAGAACATAGTTGTCATTCTTAGTTTAATGTGCATTATCCCAAAACTTATTGATTGATTCATAACTTTGATATTGCTTGTTCTTAAATTATTTGTATCTAGTCACCCTTATGAACTTTGAAGGTGTCCTATGCATTTAGGTTTTGCTATACCATGAAGGACAAGCTGAATACCACTCTTGCTATGTTTTCTATATGTGAAACAAACAAACGTCTTTCAATGCATTGTTATTCATGATCTTTTGTTTGTACCTCTTAATGTTACAACATAGTTGCTATGTCTTATTATTAGAACTATATCTTTCATGCTCATGTTTAAAGTAATATGATCCCATCTATCAATGCTTTACAATACCTTGATCAATTATGATAGCATGTAACCTCAAAAATTATTCTTTTTATCACTTACCTACTCGAGGACGAGCAGGAGTTAAGCTTGGGGATGCTTGATACATCGTAAACGTATCTATAATTTTTGATGCTCCATGCTTGTTTTATATCAAATTTCTTATGTTTTGTTTACACTTTCAGGTATTTTTATACATTTTCTGGAACTAACCTATTAATAAGATGATGTAGTGCCAGTTGCATGTTTTCAGTTGTTTTTGGTTTTATAAAAGCTAGTAAAGAAATATCCTCGGAATTGGATGGGACAAAAGCCAAAGTCAATATTTTACCAGAAGGAACACGGAGTCCGAAGGGCAGCCGAAGTGGGGCCACGAGGCGGCCACACCATGTGGCGGCGCGGCCAAGGGGGGCGCCAGCCCTAGGTGTGTGCCCCTCGGGCGTCCATCGACCTTGCATAGATCGGGGGGATCCGAAGCTCTTCCTGGAACCCTGTCAGAGGGGAGAGATCATCCCGGAGGCCTTCTTCATCACCATGCCAGCCTCTGGAGTGATGCGTGAGTAGTTCACCCTTGGACTATGGGTCCATACAGTAGCTAGATGGTTGTTTCTCCTCCTTTGTGCTATCATGTTTAGATCTTGTGAGCTCCGTTCATGATCAAGATCATCTATTTGTAATCCTACATGTTGTGTTTGTGGGGATCCGATGGATATTGAGATACTATGTCAGATTGATTATTGATTCTATCATGTCTATGTTATTTGTGATCTTGCATGCTCTCCGTTGCTAGTAGCTATCTTGGCCAAGTAGATGCTTGTAACTCCAAGAGGGAGTATTTATGCTCGATAGTAGGTTCATGACTCTAGTAATCTGGGAGAGTGACAAAAACTTCTAAGGTTGTAGATGTGTTGTTGCTACTAGGGAGAAAACAACAATCCTTTGTCCATGGGGAAATTGTATTGTTTACTTTACACACTTTGCTTAATGCAATTATCTGTTGCTTGCAACTTAATACTAGAAGGGGTTCGGATGATAACCTGAAGGTGGATTATTAATCATAGGTGCAGTTGGATTACGGTCTATGTATTATGTTGTAATGCCCAAACACATCTCATAGGAATCAATATGTCTAGTATATGCATTGTTATGCATTTTCAATCTGTCAATTGCCCCACTGTAATTTGTTCACCCAACATGTTATTTATCTTATGGAGAACACCTCTAGTGAATTGTGAACCCCGGTCCATTCTTTATCATTGATATACCATCTGTTGTTTACCGTTTACTGTTTACTTTCTATAAGCAAATCACTAGCTTCCACACTATACGTTTAATCCTTTGTTTTCAGCAAACCGGTGAGATTGATAACCTCACTGTAAGTTATGGCAAAGTATTGAGTTTGTGTTGTGAAGGTTCCAAGTTGCTAGAAACACCTTGGGGTTGTTTCCTTACTCCTACTGGTTTGATAACCTCGGTTTCATAACTGAGGAAAACTTGTTGTTGTGCTCATCATACCTTCCTCTTGGGGTTCCCAACGAGCTCTACATATATGAGCCATCAGGGTGCTAATACACATGTATGTTTTGATATTTCCATGTTTTCCTCTTGTCAGGTCTCAAGGACTTCTTCCATGTTGATGGGAAACGGGTCACGTTCTTCTGTTCATGGTGTTGGTACGGAAATCTGAAGTTTGCTTTGGGGAAGACCGTACAGCTGAAGAATGTGCAACACGTTCCCTCCATCAATAAGAATCTCGTCAGCAGATCGCTTTTATGTCAAGATGGTTTTAATTTGGTTTTTGAGTCCAATAAAGTTGTAATTTCTAAGTATGTTCAATTTTTTGGAAAGGGTTCTGAGTGCGGAGGTCTGTTCCGCTTGTCTTTGTCAGACTCATGTACTAAAGTTATTAATCATGTTTGCAATCATAATGAGTCCAATGTTTGGCATTCACGACTCTGTCATATTAACTTTGGTTGCATGACGCGGATAGCCAATATGAGTTTAATTCCAAAATTTACCACTGTCAAAGGTTCTAAGTGCCAAGTTTGTGTGCAAGCAAAGCAACCCGGCAAGTCTCATACGGCTGCGGAATTGAGAAACATAGCACCACTAGAACTTATACATTCAGATCTTTGTGAGATGAATGGTGTGTTGACAAAGGGTGGAAAAAGATACTTTATGACGTTGATCGATGACTCCACTAGATACTGCTATGTTTATTTCTGAAATCTAAAGATGAAGCTTTGAACTACTTCACAATCTATAAAGCTGAGGCAGAAAACCAACTTGATCTTAAAATCAAGTGGCTAAGGTCGGATCATGGTGGAGAGTACTTGTCAAACGAATTTGATTTATTCTGTAGAGAACATGGTATTATACATGAGAGGACACCTCCCTACTCACCTCAGTCAAATGGGGTGTCCGAAAGAAAGAACCGCACTCTATCTGATTTGGTTAACGCCATGTTAGATACATGGGGTCTCTCCAAGGAATGGTGGGGGGAGGCGCTAATGACCGCGTGTCATGTCCTAAATCGTGTTCCCCTAAAGGATAAAACCATGAATCCATTTGAGGAATGGGAAAAGAAAAGTCTTAAACTCTCTTACTTACGAACTTGGGGTTGTTTGGCAAAAGTCAATATTCCAATACCCAAGAAGCGAAAGCTTGGACGAAAAACTGTGGATTGTGTTTTTTTGGGATATGCTTTTCATAGAATTGGCTATAGATTTTTGATAGTAAAATCTGAGGTATCCGACATGCATGTTGGTACAATTATGGAGTCGAATGATGTGCCTTTATTTGAGGACATATTTCCAATGTAAGGTATGTCTAGCTCATCAAATCAGGAGATGACTAGTTCGTCTAGTCAGGAATTTTCTATAATTCCTAAACCCACTATGCTGATAGAAAACTTTGATAATCCTGTGGAGGACGACAATGAAGCTCCCAAAAGGAGCAAGAGACAAAGGACCGCAAAGTCATTTGGTGATGATTTCATTGTGTACCTTATGGATGATACTCCCACTTCTATTTCAGAAGCTTATGCATCTCAAGATGCTGACTACTAGAAGGAAGCTGTCCGAAGCGAGATGGACTCCATCTTAGATAATGGTACTTGGGAAGTCACTGATCGTCCTTATGGGTGCAAACCTGTAGGATGTAAGTGGGTGTTCAAGAAAAAGCTTAGACCTGATGGTACTATTGAAAAGTACAAGGCACGTCTTGTGGCCAAGGGTTATACCCAAAAAGAAGGTGAAGACTTCTTCGATACCTACTCACCCGAAGCCAGACTGGCCACTACTCGAGTACTACTATCCTTGGCTGCCTCACATGGTCTTCTCGTTCATCAAATGGACGTTAAGACAACTTTTATAAATGGAGAGCTAGATGAGGAAATTTATATGGAGTAGCCTGACGGATTTGTAGTAGATGGTCAAGAAGGAAAGGTGTGTAAGTTAGTGAAGTCTTTGTATGGTCTTAAGCAAGCTCCTAAGCAGTGGCATGAGAAGTTTGAAAGAACTTTAACTGCTGAAGGCTTTGTTGTAAATGAAGCTGACAAATGTGTGTACTATCGCCATGGTGGGGGCGAGGGAGTTATTATGTGTCTCTACGTCGATGACATATTGATATTCGAGACCAACCTCACTATTATCGAGGTGGTCAAAGAATTCTTATCTTGCTGCTTTGAGATGAATGACTTGGGAGTGGCTGATGTAATATTAAACATCAAGCTACTAAAGGATGACAATGGTGGGATTACACTGCTTCAGTATCACTATGTGGAAAAGATGTTGAGTCGCTTCGGGTATAGCGAATGAAAGTCTTCTCCAACGCCTTATGATCCGAGTGTGCTACTTTGAAAGAATCGAAGGATTGCTAAAGATCAATTGAGATATTCTCAAATTATTGGCTCGCTCATGTTTAGCCAACGCTACTAGACCTGACATATCCTTTGCTATAAGCAAACTGAGTCGATTTGTGTCAAATCCTGGAGATGATCATTGGCATGCTCATGAAAGAGTTTTGCGCTATTTGAAAGGCGCTACGACTTATGGTATTCACTATACTAGGTATCCACGGGTACTTGAGGGTTATAGTGATTCAAACTAGATATCTGATGCTGATGAGATTAAGGCCACGAGTGGTTATTTGTTTACACTAGGTGGTGGCGCTGTTTCCTGAAAGTCTTGCAAGCAGATCATCTTAACAAGGTCAGCAATGGAAGCAGAACTCACAACATTAGACACAACCACTGTTGAAGCATAGTGGCTTCGTGAGCTCTTGATGGAATTACCTGTGATGAAAAACCAATACCCGCCATCCCGATGAACTATGGTAATCAAACTGTGATCGTCAAAGTAAACAGTTCTAAGGATAATATGAAGTTATCAAGGCATGTGAAGAGGAGATTGAAATCTCTCATAAAACTAAGAAACTCTAGAGTTATTGCATTGGATTATATCCAAACATCTAAAAACCTGGTAGATCCCTTCACAAAGGATTTATCATGCAATGGATAATGCATCGAGGGAGATGGGTTTGAGACCCACGCTATGAGTTGATCCCAGTGGCAACCCACTCTATGTGATCGGAGATCCCGTGAATTAGAGCTGGGAGACAAGCTGTTGGTCAGCTGAGAGGAGAGTATCCTCATGTTATATTTACATCTCCATAAAGATGCAATACTCCCTTAATCTGGATGGCAGGTTGATATTTATCTTAATGTGTTCCAAGTGGCATTTATAAGCGGAGATGTTGTCCTGCAGAACATCTCTTGGGGAACACACCTATATGAGTCTAACTGTCAAATGTCGCAGTCCATGAGAGTTGGGTGCTCTCTAATAAACTCATGAAAGGCCCTAGAGTATGACGCATAAGCTCCAAACAGCGGGGAAGCCGACGGCAGCCCTGTACCGGTCTAGATTTTGTGTGAAACTAACGCGTAGAAAACTTGTAGTTCAAGGCATAGTCCACTATTCAAGTTGCTAGCTAGTGTAACATAAAGTTTAACATGGAAGTTCAACTTAACAGTCTCCACTACACACTGGTATATAAAACAATGTTCTGGAAGAAAAGTGATGTGATATGCCAATGAGACTTTGTGGGAGATTGTTGGAATTTGGTGAATATTGGGTTGTTGGCCCATTATACAAATTCTAAAATTCTCTTTGGCCCACTTGTGCATGGAAGCATATGGCTGTGCTAGTGGTGCTAAAGTTTAGTTCCACATTGCTAGTGGAAGGGGAGTTGGACCACCTTATATAGTAGAGTGTTGCACCACTCACTAATGTGTGACAAGGAGAGAAGCCCTCACTCACTCCTCCTCCGACGCCGCCCGCCTCGCCTTGCCACGCCTTGCCTCGTCACAACGCGCGCACGCCGTGGGTTGCGGGAATCTCGCTGAGCCGAGCTTTATTTTGCTATTTGGGGAAATTAATTATGAGTCATTAATGGACGTGTTAATTGCAATCGTTTCTAGTTTTTATGGATCGTGGGATGTTACCGACTCGGATGTGGGCTGAGCCCCACGATCTCCTTTTATAAGTGTCTACACTAAACCTAACCGGGATCAATCAACACAACACACGCACCTACCTCCAGAACCTTGCGCCGTTGCTTTTGTCTTGTCCATCCCGGCTTGCGACGTGCACCGCAGATCGGGACAGTAGGCCTCTAGAACCCCGCCTCTCGTGAACCTGTACGGGTGAGGGGCGATCAGGTTTTTGCGGAGCTCTCAAGCGCGACTACTGGCAACCACGACGTCGTGCGACGACGAGTTCCTGAACGACGACTTCTTCCCGGACGTCAGCGACCTCTTAGGCAACCTCAACATGAGCGACAACTTCGTTGTGGCTATTGCCCCTGCTGCACTCTCTACTGCATCTTCTGCCGTAACTGCATCATATGTGATCTCAATCTCTCTCTTTCGGATTTTTCTAGAGGTTCTAGTTCTAGCATTTGGCGTAGATATGATAGGTTTATCTTTTTTAGATGTAATATGTTCATCGACTTTGTTGATATGCATAATTGGTTTTAGTACTGTTAGTATGATCATGCTTTATCAGTTTATTATTCGAATTAAATTATATAGATTATTGCTTATATTTTTAACAAGATGAAGTGTTCGTGATCCACGAGTAGTCGTTTGATGCACATTCCCGACATGATTCATCGATTTGCACCTACGGGTCTACTAGCAAACTCGTGACCCAAACCATTAGGATTGTTTGTGGTGTTGTGCAGTAGAATTTTTAATTTTTTGCAAGTGTTGCCGATCGTGACCCAATAGTAGTATGATGGCCTTTATTTCCTTTTCGAAATAGGCATACGCCCAGCTATATTAATATAGCAACCACGATTAAGATCGTTGTTGGGCCAGACAGCACAACGTTAAAAGAAAACAACAGATAAAAAAATAAAAAGAAGAACAAGAAGAAAAAATAAAGCCATCAACTGTGGCTCGACAAAAACGAGGATGGCCCGCAACCGCTGCGTCTCCGAAGAATTCCCACCACGCTCCTAGCGCTCTGAAGCATCGTGTACCAAGCAGCACCTCCAAGAAGGAAAGCGACGACAACGACGCTGCTGCCCGGACTAGTCCTAGAGTTTCCCCTGATACACAACAAGAGGTGGGGAAGAGATAGTCCCGACGCCCTTCAGGAAGGTCGGCGACATCCGCAGGCGTCACCACGTCGGTGCCGGAACGTCAATGATTTCTCCCGATCCCTCAAAAAACCACGCTCTCGGACGCTTCAGATGGCTCCATCCCGCTTGCCGCCCACCTATACATGCCATCACGGTCTTGCAGTCATCATCACTGTCTCATTGTGACCCATGTTGCGAGACTGGTACGACCAAAAATAAGGAAACCTCGACGGGGGTCGACAGTATAGTAACTCGCGGGAGGGAACTATCTCCACCACCGAGGGCGATAGCCGACTGGATACAGCAACATGGGCAAACCAGACCGTACCTGGCCCCGCCGAGCCTAAAAGGACTCGTGAAGCCCCGCCGCCACACTACAACAAGGGTGACACCGTCGCTGCCAACCCTAGCGTGAGTCTCTACTCCTCCATCCCCTAGTGGATCTGCCACCCTCGCAGATCCTCGCCGCCAAGCAGCAGCAGCAGCATCGCCTCCGTGTTCACCCGAGCCAATAGGTTTGTCGCCGGTCTGAGGAGAACCCCTGGTCATAGCCCTAGCGTCCCTTCCACCGCGGACGAGGGAGGTCATCACAAGACCCTATCCCGCGGACGAGGGAGGTCATCACAATATACACCTGAAATATGTATGGGCCTGAATTGACTAGCCCATTATTTCTAACAGAAACAAGAAAAATAATTGCAACTACACAATCTGCAGACCTAGCAAATATTACATTGCTGACAAACATGGATGAACAGCTGACAAGTGCTAGTCCTTGATTACATGTAGAATTTCTCGAAACTTGTACTGTATTAAGACAGAGGTTGGTCCTGTCACAACTAACTGTGCCTGAAACCTCTCTGTCAGACAAGGAAAAACATAAGGTCCCTGTCAGTGAGACGTCCGTAGCGTCTGATGCTATCCTCTGTGACAGGTAAACTTGTTGGTGTGGCTTGCAAAACTAAAAGTTGACATTTTAAATAGCCTTAGATTTTTCATTCCATGCAACTGGTCAGAGAAGAGGAATGTGGTATCACTGAGTGAATGGTATTTTGTTCTGCAACTAATCGTACCTACTGAACAGTGGGCCTCTGTCAGTTGCACTGCACTTGCGATTCAGGTAGCGCTTGAACTTGTGTGCTGAACAACTGCAGCAGTCGTACTACATGTGACTAGATCAATCGATCGCATGATCTGGAACATACTTTTCTCTTCATTACCAACCAATGAATGCTTGAAATATACTGTAGTATATTCCTACTTACACAAGCACAAGAAACAATGAAATGTTCCAAGTCTGGGTCAACCTCTGTCCCTGTCGAGTTGACGCTGACAGGAAGTAGACAGAGTCAGTGTCAAGGCAATCAATTTGTCCATCACAGAAGAAGAAAGAAGGAAGATGCACAGCAGGTGAGGAAATTAATGCATATGCAACCCACAAAATATTCTGAATCCAGAAGACAGAATGATGATGGTTGCAGAACCTGACACGTTCTGAATCCACAAAACACATAGTGTTCTTCCTTCTCCGTGGATCAAACTTTCTACTTACCCTAATCACAAAGTTTGCCACACCACTAATCGACTCTAACCAGCAACACTGCTACTGCAAACCATACCAAATTAAGAAGAAGAAGTTGGTGATTAATCAGGCGATGATCAAACGAATCAAGCGTCCCTGGGGTCTTGCTCGGGCAGCTTGGCCAGCCTCGCCATGCTCTGCACCACGGCGCCGTCGTCCCTCTTGCAGGACAGCGCGCCCAGCGCCATCCCGGCCCACGCAAACCGTCTGGTCTGGCCCTCCCGCGCGCCGGTCGTCCTCGTCTTCCTCTCGCCGTCGCCGCTGCCGCGACCGCCGGTGCTCTTGGTGCATGCCAGGTACGCCGCCAGGAACGGGTCGTCCTCCGGGCGGACCGCACGCGACACTCCTCTCGACGCCGGTCGGCCAGGCGGCGGCCGCACGGACAGCCGACGGGTCGGGGCCTGCGTCTTCTTCCCGTTATCCGGCGCGCCGCGGGGTTTCAGGGCCGGCTTCGACATGCCCTGCTCGTGCTCCCACGAGAAGACCACGGTGGCCGGCGCCTTCCTCGTGCTCCGCGGCATGCCACCACCGACATCCATGGCCGGCGCCGAGACCGGTTTCAGCACCTCATGCTCCCACGAGAAAGCCAAGGCTGCCGGCGCCAGAAGCAAGGCATCTTCTTGCCCCATGTCTTGCAAGAACAAGCATACCACTCCTAGCTAGAGAGAATACGGATTCTTGCTAGCTTCTTTCTCGGTTTTAATCTAGACGAGAGAGAATACGAAGAAGGTGGTTGGTGTTGAAGTGGAGGGGAGGGGAGGGGGCGAATGGGGTGGATCATGAAGGCATCATGCGTCCATGCATACCAAGCGTGTGCTCCATGGGAGTAGTGGACATTTGTGCTCCATGGGCGGTTATGGTTTTGATTAATGCAGGGACGGCCGGCCAAATGGATTAGATGGACCTATGGAGGCGAATGGTTTGTAGTACTTCCTCCGTCTTAAAATAGATGTCTTAGATTTCTCAAAATTTGATGAATCTAGACACTATTTAGTATATAGATTCATTCAAAATTTAAAAAACCTAAGACATCTATTTATGGACGGAGGGAGTACGTCGTAGCCGTATTCTATTCTTGTATGCATGCACAACACATTAGCAATTGGTATAGTTGGGGTAGTACTAGAAGTCCATGAAGAAAACTTTTGGAACTTGGTCCCATTGTGGCGTCTGGAACTTTTGTTTTGGAAGTAGTAGTAGCAGTACTGGAGATTGGAGAGAGGCAAAGAATGGATTAACTAATGGTTGGTGTATGAAAATTAGGAAGGTATAATGCAAAAGGGGCAAGGGATCGATTAATTAATGGTTGGGATTAGTAACTGCAGGGAATGAAATGTTTGGTAGGGTAGGTCGACCTCAATTCCAACAGTGG
Organism: Avena longiglumis; assembly: GCA_030063025.1. NCBI lineage: Eukaryota > Viridiplantae > Streptophyta > Magnoliopsida > Poales > Poaceae > Avena > Avena longiglumis. The sequence continues at coordinate 241,220,668 of CP125979.1, read as the reverse complement.
TGGCATGACCATGCCTAAGTGGATTTACCCCTGTATTTCCTTATGTTTATTTTGTAGGCTCGTATTTTGCCAAAAAAGCATACATAAATACTTTAGATTGGATATTTTTTGGGACGTACTTACGCCAAATCTAACGCCACAATGGAACCAAGTTCCAGAAGTTTCATACAGCCCTTACTTTCAAATTTGTCTCATTTTAAAAATTATAGCAAACCGGTTATTTTTTTCACAAAAAACTTAATATTGTGTTTGGATGCATAGAATTGGGCTCGGAATCACCGAATCTGGAATTCGTGAACAATTTCCACCGTTTGGATAGGCCTTAGAATCAGAGCATGAAAACTGAGCCCAAATTCCACGGGCTGAATCTGTATGTGTTAACATCCCGAGAAACATTCCGAGGTCAGACCCTCGGAAACGCTCGGAAACTGCCTGCCTCTTCCTCGTGAGCGACCAGAGAGCAAGCAGCGATGCGCCCGTCGCCGTCGCCGCCTCCATCCCGATGAGAGCGATCGGAGCCCGATGGCAGCACGCAGGTTCGACCCGCCAACTTATCCCTGCCAGTTGCGCTCGACGACGAGCACATGGTGAATGGCGGCGACCCTTTGCCGCGAGCTCTGGACAATGGAGGCTCTCTGCGTCGGCTCCTGGCCGCGAGCGGAGGCGCTCGGCGTTGGATCTTCGACAGCGGATGCAACGCTCGGCCCCTAGCAGTCGGAGGCGCTCGGCGTCGGCTCCTGGCCACGAGCGGAGGGCTGGGCGTTGGCTCTGGGACAGCGTACGCATCGCTCGGCCCCTAGCAGGCGGAGGCGCTCTGCGGCGGCACTTGGCTCAGGAAGGGCGGATCCAGGGGAGTACCGCGTCGGGGAGGACGGATCCAGGCGAGTCCCGCGTCGGAGACGGCGGCCCACTCGCTGGCAAGTGCCTGACGGAGCTGGGAACGATGGGGATGAGGCCCCCATCGTTTAATTATTTATTCGATTTTTTAATATGGGCACGATGGATAGCTATGGTCAATTTATTTTGTATTGTGTGTGTTGAATAATATATATATACATTCCAATGTTTTTTTTACATATATACAAATTTATATTGTTCTAATTCAACAAAACACCAAATTTCAGGGTTTGTACATCCAAACAAGATTTGGAATTGGGTTCACCCTTCGATTTCAACATGAAATTCCGAGCACATCCAAACAGCTGAATTTTATTTCAAAGCTAATTCATTTCCATCTCAGATTTGGAAACTGAAAGTCCAATTCAATTCCATATAGGATTCCATGCATCCAAACACAGCGTAAGTATAAACTCAATATCAATATGCGTGGTACTTTAAATATTTTACAAAACTTTAAAATGTGTTTGTTCTAATATTAAAAGAGTGAATGTACCAAAACACTATTTTTATTATTTGCCACAGATACTCTAATGGAACGTGATTGTTGGTTTAGAATCTCCCAGGTATCAAATACATATTTTTGGAAAATACTTCCTCGTCTAGAAAAATAAGATGCACATATTTCCCATAATTATCTTTGACCAAAAGATCTCCAAATAATGCGTGGATTATTCTATATAGAATCGGTACTCGTTGGATTCGTATTGAAAACCACTTGATTATATCAGTTTTGCACAAGAAAGTTCAACATAATTTAGACTAACCCTTAGTTAAAGTTAAATCTTTGAAAGCACACATCTCCCAGCAGATTTTTGATTCAGCATGAAACAAGAGAGGAAATTGTTGAAGTTTATTACTAGAGGAGGAGCTAATTGGATACTTTTTAGTAGAAAAGTATATGTAGATACAAATACATATTTGTCTACTTAATTCCAAAGCTCTCCCTATATACCATGTTGATTTCATTTAAATTAGAACCCAGTAGAAATTTAGTAACCACATGTGATAGTAAGTTATGTTATATGTTGATCCAAATTCTACAAAGTATAGGCCAACTGCTGACGAGTGGAGCGAGATCTGTCGCCGGAGGCTTAGTACGGTACGGATCGTTGAAGACCTAGGTTTCCACCAATATATAAACCCCTTGTAAGCCGCCGGTTGGAATTAGTTGCATCTGTGAAATCCCCGGCGTTTGTAAACACTCCTCGATATAGTGAAGTTTTGCTGGTTGGCGCCCGTGGTTTTTTCCTCTCTTTGTTGGAGAGGTTTTTCCACGTTAAATCGGTGTCCCCTTGTTGTCTTTTCGTTTTCGTTCTTTGTTATCTTCTTGTCGCAATTGTAACAAGTTACAATGAAGGAGTTAAAAACACACAGCCTTAGTTCCATCTGTCCAAAATTTTGACATGCTACAATTAAAACTAGTAATAATTCCTTCAGGGGAAAATTGTTGGAGTTTCATATTTGTTACTTGTTAGCTAGCAAGGGTAGATGACCTTTTCAAGATTGATGGCTTCACGATGATGCATGCATTCATATTAGTTCACCCCCTTCTTATGTTTGTTTCTCAACCATCCAAAACATATGAAAATAATTATGTACTGTATAATATATGTTCTAGCGACAAGATTTTATTAACATAAGAAAAATGGGCAAGCCATTGTATCTAGAACTAAAAGATGTGTTGCTTGGATTGGTATTGTAATAACAAAAGGGTATGTAGAGAGAGATGTACATTAGGCTACTTAATTCTGATATTCAATATAGATCATGTAGACTTCAGTTGCAATGGTACCAGCTCCTATAGTAGTAATTAAGTAGTAATAGGAGTGCTATTTTACAACGCAAGAGTAAAAGCACATATAGAACGTGCTACTGAACCAATAATTTTTTTCCATATATGAAGCTTCCTAGGAAAATTAATGAAAAACTTAGTTTAGAATGTTGTCTTGCTTCATCCGTGGTTTGGCCGCATGTTGGTCAATGAATTAAGCTCTCTATTACGTACATTCTTTTTTTTTAGCTCTTCAGTTCATCAATCAATTAATTGGAAGCAACAAAGAAGACAAATAGATAAATATTCATGATAACCAGAAAAAAGACTTAGAAAAGTATTCATACGGTTTTTAGCTATCAGGTGGTTGCTAAATCCTTGTCATCTAGTATTCTAAAGGATAAAAGCGCCAAAATGGCAATTGCTAAAGGAATCCAAATGGACAGAAAAGTTACAAATTAGTATAAAATGGTTAGGAGCTTTATACCTTTAATAATTTTTTAGAAAAATATTTGCATTATTTAGAATATTAACCATGCGAAAAGCAATACATATATGCTGCTATATATCTGGTAGGGTCATGTCTTGGGAGTTTAAAGGCTGGAAGGTTACTTATTTTATGATTGTGCACATGTTTTTGATAAAGACATATTAGTCGTAGTAAATTAATTAGTCACCGACAGGCTAATTCTCAACAAGCAATTCCAACTATGTGATTAAGATGCCAGCGTTATATTACATAAAGGACTTCATGATTCGAGTCTTCGAGCTGAGATTACTATGTTTGAAGATGGCCGGTCTAGAATGCTGACATTTCTTGTCCAACAAACCAGATACTCCAAATTTCTGATTGAAGTGTACACGACTAAATATTTCCAGGTACCTTGTCTTATTATAATATCTACATCTATGATTTGGTCATGACCTACTTATTCTCCACGATAAGAAAAGGTACCAATGATTCCTAGTGTGTTATATTTTGAGCAAATAGCAACAGCTACACCTCTTTGTTAAGTAGAAAAATAGATGGTCGGTCAATAGGAAAACTGACCGAAAACCATTCTTTGGGTCCATCGTGTCGCTATTGTTGGACATGTACAAAATGGTAAACAAGTGCGACTTATGCATAACCCACAACCAACTAGAGTAGCTAAATCTCTTTCTAGATGAATCCAACTATCCAAGTATTCGACTTTTAACCTGATGAGTCATTTATGTACATATACTTGCAGTAGTTTGCCAACCTGTGTTGCTGGATGTATACTGTACTAATTAACAAAGTGTTTAAGAAGGTTATCCTCTCAACTCGACATGCTGCCTCTCTTTCCACACGCCATGCGTCGTAGCTACATGAAGAGGGAGCAAAAAAAGATTTTGGCCCATCATGTCGCTATTATTAGATTTTTAAGACATGGTAAACATGTAATAGAACTTGTGCATACCTAACAGTCAAAACCTCTTTTAGCCGTCTTGTCCAACTATCCAAGTATATATGTGATTTAATTGTAGGGGTTCGTGCATGGAAAATAAAAAAATTCTACCGCATGCACACAAACAAGCCAAGATCTATCTACTAGATAGTAGCAATGAGTTGATTAGAGTACTCACCCTCGAAGATTCCAAAACGGTTAACGAGAGCAGATTCTCGTGGGTGATGTAGTCGTACACTTGCCGATCTCAAGATAACACACTGAACTATGGAGTACTGATTCTTCCGAGCAAGGAAAACATTCTTTACCTCATCGATAGCATCAGCTCCAGGTGGGTCATCCAGCGGTGCATCCAATACATAGGTTAAATTATCAGCATTGAGGACAATCCTCAAATTGCGGAACCAATCTGCGAAGTTGCTTTCATTGTTTTTCAACTTTTCTTTCTCTAAAAACGCATTAAAATTGATGGTAGGGGCCGTCATTGATCTACAACATATTTGCAATAGTTTAGACTAAGTTTATGACAAATTGAGTTCTAATTAATAGTTAAATTAATATAGGTGAACTCCTACTCAAAACAATATCCCTCACATTGTTTTAGTGATCACATGAACCAAATCCACCACATCAAAACCGATCATCACGAGAGTTGATGTAGCTTCAATGGTGAACAATCAACATGTTCATCATATCTACTATATGACTCATGCTTTACCTTTCGGTGATTTGTGTTCCGAGACCATGTCTGTACATGCTAGGCTCGTCAAGACCAAACCTTAGCTTCCGCATGAGCAAATCTGGCTTGCTAACGTTGTATACACTCGCAGAATCTAACACGCCGATCATCACGTGATGCTTCGAAACAACGAGCTTTAGCAACGGTGCTTACTAAGGATGAACACTTTATAACTTGATATTTTTGTGCTTGAGGGATCATCTTATAATGCTACCGTCGCGAACTAAGCTATACAAGATGCATAAAAGGATTAACATCACATGCAATTCATAATATGTGATATGATATGGCCTTTCTTCTTGTGCTTCCGATCTCCATCTTCAAGCATGAACATGATCTCCATTATCACCGGCATGGCGTCAAGGTCAATGGCACCGCTTCATGGTTGTCGTCCACCAGCATCAACTATTACAACTAATTTAAATAATAGACACGCAGGTCTTAACGGAATTAAAAGACAACCATGTTGGAAATATAAGCAATAATCCATATGATTTAATCCGAATAATGAACTGATAAATCATGATCATACAAACGGTACTAAAACCAATTATGCAGATCAACAAAGTAGATGAACAGATTACATCTATAGGAGATAAACCTATCACATCTACAACAAACACTAGAACAGAGAACTCTAGCATAATCCGAAAAAGACAGTTGATTATCACGTACAGAGTAGGCTGAATAGCAGCCGCAGCGGTTGCAACAGCGTCGCCCATGTTGAGGTTGTCGAAGAGGTCGCTGACGTCCGGGAAGAAGTCGTCGTTCGGGAACTCTTCGCCGGACGACGTTGTGGTTACCAGTAGTCGCGCTGAGCGCTCCACAAAAACCTGACCGCTCCTCACCCGTACAGGTTCACGAGAGGCGGCGTTCTGGAGGCCTACTGTCCCGATCTGCGGTGCATGCCGCAAGCCGGGATGGGGAATACGAAAGTGGCGGCGCAAGGTTCTGGAGGAAGGCGCGTGTGTGGATTGATTCCGTGTCGATTAGGTTTAGCCCCGGACGCTTATATAGTGCAGGTTAGGAGGATCGTGGGCTCAGCCCACGTCCGAGTCGGTAACAGTCCATGTCCATAAAAACTAGAAACGGCTGTAATTAACACGTCCGTGAATGACTCATAATTAGTTTTCCCAACCAGCAAAATAAAGCTCGGCTCGGCGAGATTCCCGTAATCTGCGGCGCGCGCGCATCGTGACGAGGCGAGGCGGGCGGCGTCGGAGGAGGAGTGCGTGAGGGTTACTCTTCTTGTCACACCTTAGTGAGTGGTGCAACACTCTACTATATAAGGTGGTCCAACTCCCCTTCAACTAGCAATGTGGGACTAAACTTTAGCACCACTAGCACAGCCATATGCTGCCATATACAAGTGGGCCAAAGAGAATTTCAGAATTTGTCTAATGGGCCAACAGCTCAATATACACCAAATTCCAACAATCCCCCACAAAGTCTCATTGGCACATCACAACACTTTTCTTCCAGAACATTGTTTTATATACCGGTGTGTAGTGGAGACTGTTAAGTTGAACTTCCACGTTAAACTTCATGTTACGCTAGCTAGCAACTTGAATAGTGGACTATGCCTTGAACTACAAGTTTTCTGCGCGCTAGTTTCACACAAAATCTAGACCAGTACAGGGCTACCGTCGGCTTCCCCGCGGTTTAGAGCTTATGCGTCATACTCCAGGGCCTTTCATGAGTTTATTAGAGAGCACCCAACTCTCACGGACTGTGACATTTAACAGTCAGACTCATATAGGTGTGTTCCTCAAGAGATGTTCTGTAGGACAACATCTCCGCTTATAAAAAGCCACTTGGAACACATTAATATAAATATCAATCTGCCATGCAGATTAAGAGAGTATTGCATCTTTATGGAGATGTAAATATAATATGGGGATACACTCCTCTCAGCTGACGAACAGCTTGTCTCCCTTCTATAATTCACGGGATCTCCGATCACATAGAGTGGGTTGCCACTGGGATAAACTCATAGCGTGGGTCTTAAACCCATCTTCCTCGATGCATTATCTATCACATTGCGTGATAAACCCTTTGTGAAGGGATCTGCCAGATTCTTAGATGTTTGGATATAATCCAACGCAATAACTATGGAGTTTCTCAGTTTCCTGACAGATTTCAATCTCCTCTTCACATGCCTTGATGACTTCATATTATCCTTAGAACTGTTTACTTTGGCGATCACAGTTTGATTATCACAGTTCATCGGGATGGAGGGTATTGGTTTTTCAGCCACAGGTAAGTCCATCAAGAGATCATGAAGCCACTCTGCTTCAACAGTGGCTGTGTCTAATGTTGTGAGTTCTGCTTCCATTGTTGACCTCGTTAAGATGGTCTGCTTGCAAGACTTCCAGGAAACAGCGCCCCCACCAAGTGTAAACAAATAACCACTTGTGGTCTTAATCTCATCAGCATCAGATATCCAGTTTGAATCACTATAACCCTCAAGTACTCGAGGATACCCAGTATAGTGAATACCATAACTTGCAGTGCCTTTCAAATAGCGCAAAAATCTTTCAAGAGCATGTCAATGATCATCTCCAGGATTTGACACAAATCGACTCAGTTTGCTTACTGCAAAGGAGATGTTAGGTCTAGTAGCGCTGGCTAAATACATGAGCGAGCCAATAATTTGAGAATATCTCAATTGATCTTTAGTAGTCCTTCGATTCTTTCGAAGTAGCACACTCGGATCATAAGGCGTTGGAGAAGAGTTGCAGTCGCTATACCCGAAGCGACTCAATATCGTTTCCACATAGTGAGACTGAAGCAGTGTAATCCCACCATTGTCATCCTTTAGTAGCTTGATGTTTAAAATTACATCAGCCACTCCCAAGTCCTTCATATCAAAGCAACGAGATAGGAACTCTTTGACCTCCTCGATAACAGCGAGGTTGGTCTCGAATATCAATATGTCGTCAACGGAGAGACACATAATAACTTCCTCGCCCCCACCATGGCGATAGTACACACATTTGTCATCTTCGTTTACAACAAAGCCTTCAGCAGTCAAAGTTCTTTCAAATTTCTCGTGCCACTGTTTAGGAGCTTGCTTAAGACCATATAAAGACTTCACTAACTTACACACCTTTCCTTCATGACCATCTACTACAAATCCATCAGGCTGCTCCATATAAATTTCCTCATCTAGCTCTCCATTTAGAAAAGCTGTCTTAACGTCCATTTGATGAACGAGAAGACCATGTGAGGTAGCCAAGGAAAGTAGTACCCGAATAGTGGTAAATCTGGCTATAGGTGAATAGGTATCGAAGAAGTCTTCACCTTCCTTTTGGGTATAACCCTTAGCCACAAGACGTGCCTTGTGCTTTTCAATAGTACCATCAGGTCTAAGCTTTTTCTTGAACACCCATTTACATCCTACAGGTTTACACCCATAAGGACGATCAGTGATTTCCCAAGTACCATTAGCTAAGATGGAGTCCATCTCTCTTCGGACAGCTTCCTTCCAGTAGTCAGCATCTTGAGATGCATAGGCTTCTGAAATAGAAGTGGGAGTATCATCCACAAGGTACACAATGAAATCATTACCAAATGACTTTGCAGTCCTTTGTATCTTGCTCCTTTTGGGAGCTTCATTGTCATCCTCCACAGGATCATCAGAGTGTTCTATCGGCATAGTGGGTTCAGGAATTATAGAAAATTCCTGACTAGATGAACTAGTCATCTCCTGATTTGATGAGCTAGATATACCTTTCATAGGAAAGATGTCCTCAAAGAAAGTCGCATCATTCGACTCCATAATTGTACCAACATGCATGTCAGATACCTTAGATTTTACTATCAAAAATCTATAGCCAATGCTATGAAAAGCATATCCCAGAAAAACACAATCAACGGTTTTTGGTCCAAGCTTTCGCTTCTTGGGTATTGGAATATTGACTTTCACCAAACAACCCCAAGTTCGTAAGTAAGAGATTTTAAGCTTTTTCTTTTCCCATTCCTCAAATGGAGTCATGGTTTTATCCTTTACAGGAACACGGTTTAGGACATGACACGCGGTCATTAGCGCCTCCCCCCACCATTTCTTGGAAAGACCCGATGTATCTAACATGGCGTTAACCAAATCAGTTAGAGTGCGGTTCTTCATTTCGGCCACCCCATTTGACTGAGGTGAGTAGGGAGGCGTCCTCTCATGTATAACGCCGTGTTCCATACAGAATAAATCAAATTTGTTTGAAAAGTACTCTCCACCACGATTTGACCTTAGCCGCTTGATTTTAAGATCAACTTGGTTTTCTGCCTCAGCTTTATAGATTTTGAAGTAGTTCAAAGCTTCATCTTTAGATTTCAGAAGATAAACATAGCAGTATCTAGTGGAGTCATCAATCAATGTCATAAAATATCTTTTTCCACCTTTTGTCAACACACCATTCATCTCACAAAGATCTGAATGTATAAGTTCTAGCGGTGCTAAGTTTCTCGGTTCCGCAGCCGTATGAGACTTGCGTGGTTGCTTTGCTTGCACACAAACTTGGCACTTAGAACCTTTGACAGTGGTAAATTTCGGAATTAAACTCATATTGGCTAGCTGCGTCATGCAACCAAAGTTAATATGACAGAGTCGTGAATGCCAAACATTGGACTCATTATCATTGCACACATGATTAATAACTTTAGTACATGAGTCTGACAAAGACAAGCGGAACAGACCTCCACACTCATAACCCTTTCCAACAAATTGTACATACTTAGAAATTACAACTTTATTGTACTCAAAAACCAACTTAAAGCCATCTCGACATAAAAGCGATCCGCTAATGAGATTCTTATTGATGGAGGGAACGTGCTGCACATTCTTCAACTGTACGGTCTTCCCCGAAGTAAACTTCAGATTTACCGTACCAACACCATAAACAAAAGCACGTGAGTCGTTTTCCATCAGCACGGAAGAGGTCCTTGAGACCTGATAAGAGGAAAACATGGAAATATCAGAACATACATGTGTATTAGCACCCGTGTCTATCCACCAATCAGGAGAATGACATACTGAAAGGATAGTAGGTAAAATACCGTACCCAGCATCCTTCATCTCGGTATCACTAATAACAACATTCGCGGTCTTGCCGCTATTCCCATGTTGACGCTTGTCAAAGCGATTGGGGCAGCTAGGAGCCCAATGACCAGGATCACCACAGACGTGGCATGAGCCTTTCCTCTTATCATTTTTCTTCTTGAAGTTGATTGAGTGTGTGGCCTTGTTCTTGCCATCAAACTTTCCCTTTCCTTCAGTTTTGTTCTTATTCTTAAACTTGTGGGATTGGAAGTTTTTCCTCTGCACTAAATTGGCAGTAGAACCTCCCTCAAGTCCTCGAGCAGTTTTGTCCTTTGCTCTCGCCTTCTCTTCCACATGAAGAGACCCAATGAGATCCGTAACGGAAAACTCTTGTCTCTTATGTTTCAGAGAAGTAGCAAAGTTCCTCCACGAAGGAGGAAGCTTGGCAATAATGCCACCAGCCACAAATTTGTCCGGTAAGGAACACTTGAACTGCTCAAGTTCTTTGGCAAGTGATTGTATCTCATGAGCTTGCTCAACGACGGAGCGCTCATCAACCATCCTGTAGTCATAGAATTGCTCCATGACATACAGCTCAGTGCCAGCATCCGAGACCCCATACTTGGCCTCGAGCGCTTCCCACACGTCCTTGCCATTATCAAATGACATATAAGGGTCAACAAGGTTGTCCCCAAGAACACTGAACAAAGCCGCCATAAACATGGTATCGGCTTTCTTAAAGTTCGCTTCTGCCGTGAAAGATCTCTCTGAGCTTGCCAAGAGTGGCGCTATAGCAGTTTAGGTTTTCAAACCAGAGAACTTCTCTCTTCGCCATCTCTTATAGTGCATGCCATCAAAAGGAGGCGGCCTAGTAGCCGCGGCCACACCAGTGGAATTCAGTTGCCTATAATCAGGTTTTTGCATTGTTGGAAATATAAGCAATAATCCATATGATTTAATCCGAATAATAAACTGATAAATCATGATCATACAAACGGTACTAAAACCAATTATGCAGATCAACAAAGTAGATGAACAGATTACATCTATAGGAGATAAACCTATCACATCTACAACAAACACTAGAACAGAGAACTCTAGCATAATCCGAAAAAGACAGTTGGTATCACGTACAGAGTAGGCTGAATAGCAGCCGCAGCGTCGCCCATGTTGAGGTTGTCGAAGAGGTCGCTGACGTCCGGGAAGAAGTCGTCGTTCAGGAACTCGTCGCCGGACGACGTCGTGGTTGCCAGTAGTCGCCCTGAGCGCTCCCCAAAAACCTGATCGCCCCTCACCCGTACAGGTTCACGAGAGGCGTGGTTCCAGAGGCCTACTGTCCCGATCTGCGGTGCACGCCGCAAGCCGGGATGGGGAAGATAAAAGCGGCGGTGCACGAGGATTGATTCCGTGTTGATTAGGTTTAGCCCCAGACGCTTATATAGTGCAGGTTAGGAGGATCGTGGGCTCAGCCCACGTCCGAGTCGGTAACAGTCCTCGTCCATAAAAACTGGAAACGGCTGTAATTAACACGTCCGTTAATGACTCATAATTAGTTTTTTCAACCAGCAAAATAAAACTCGGCTCGGCGAGATTCCCGCAACCCGCAGCGCGCGCGTCGTGACGAGGCGTGGCGTGGCGAGGCGAGGCGGGCGGTGTCGGAGGAGGAGTGCGCGAGGGCTACTCTTCTTGTCACACCTTAGTGAGTGGTGCAACACTCTACTATATAAGGTGGTCCAACTCCCCTTCAACTAGCAATGTGGGACTAAACTTTAGCACCACTATCACAACCATATGCTACCATATATAAGTGGGCCAAAGAGAATTTCGGAATTTGTCTAATGGGCAAACAGCCCAATATACACCAAATTCCAACGAACCATATGGCTTCTGCCGGTTGCCGACTTACAATAAGTAACATTGCATACATCATATATAATCACAATCATGGTCATATCACATCACAGCACACCCCTGCAAAACAAAGTTAGACGCCTCTAATTTTCTTTGTATGTTTTACGTGGTTTGAGGATTTCAATAAGTGTTGTTCTAACTTACGAATAAGAACCACAACATTGATACTAGTATTGTCAATCACCCGTTGTAAATTAAATCTTAACTATGTTGGGAGAAATAGGTACCTGCAAAGCCACTTATGCAATACAAGTTGCATGTCAAGCGTGGATCAAGTCTCATGAACGATGTTATGTAAGATTAGCCCGGGCCACTTCATCCCACCATCCCGCAAGATGCAAAGTACACAAGAAGCAATCGACAACAAAAGCATCAACTCCCATAATGACCATTGTGTTCTACTCGTGCAACAGATCTACATATAGTCACGGCTCTGATACCACTGTAGGGGTTCGTAGCATGGAAAACAAAAAAATTCTACCGCATACACACAAACAAGCCAAGATCTATCTACTAGATAGTAGCAATGAGTTGATTAGAGTACTCACCTCCGAAGATTCCAAAGCGGTTAACGAGAGCAGATTCTCATGGATGATGTAGTCGTACACTTGCCGATCTCAAGATCGCGTAGACGATCCTTCTGGCGCTGCATTCTGGCAGCACTTCTGCAGTCGGTCACACGTTCGGTACTTTATGAAGACCTTCATCTCCCTTGTTCCAGAAGGCAACGTAGGTTGTAGTTCTCCCCTCGTGATTTCGGCAGCACGACGACGTGGTGTCGGAAGATATCGCAGGGCTTCGCCTAAGCCGATGCGAGTTACAGTGGATTTATGGTTTTTTGACGATCTAGGTTTAGAAGGCCGGGAGGAGGAGGTGTCGGCTAGGCGGCGGCGTCTTGGCGGCGGCGGTGACTGGCAGTGGGGAGGGCTGGCTCTTGTGGTGTTTGGGTCAGCCCTCCCCCTCTATTTATGAGAGGGGGGCAGCCTTGGGAGGGGAGAGTTTCAATCCAAACCCAAACCCAATTTGGATTGAAGGAAGGACTCTTTCCATCTTCCACTAGGAAACCATTGTTCTAGTTTGACTTTTCAAACCTTCCGTTTGACTTTCAATTTAGAACTTTAATTCTCTCTTGCAAATGCCCAAACCAAGTGACCTAGGATATGATCCAATGATTCCATTTACCCATGAATACCATTCCCCTTCCTGTTCGGTGAACCTTCTAGAACCTTCTATGACCTCTTTGATGAAAACATCGAAATCATTCCCGAACTCCGGAATCGGACTTTCCTTATATGAATCTTATTCTCCGGACCATTCCGGATCTCCTCGTGATATCCCGGATCCCATACGAGACTCCGAACAACATTCGGTATCCCTACTTACATTCCATATCTACTAAACAACATCGAATCCTTAAGTGTGTCTCCCTACGGTTCGTGAATTATGCGGACATGACCGAGACACTTCTCCGATCAATAACCAATAGAGGAATCTGGAAATTCATATGGATCCCACATATTTCAACTATTACTTTGTGATCGAATGAACCACTTACATACGATACCAATTTCCCTTTGTCTTGCGATAGTTTACTTATCCGAGGTTTGATAGTCGGTATCTCTGCATACCTAGTTCAACCTCGTTACCGATAAGTACTCTTTTCTCGTTCCCGTGATATGTGATCTCTTGTGAGCCAGTCACATGCTTTCAAGCCAATTGGATGACATTCCATCGAGAGGGCCTAGAGTATATCTATCCATCATATGGATGAACAAATCCCACTCTTGATCCATGTGCCTTAACACATACTTTCCGAACACTCAATGCCACCTTTATAGCCACCCAGTTACGGTGTGGTGTTTGATGTCATCAAAGCATCCTTCCGGTGATGGTGATTAGCATGATCTCACGGTCGAAGGAATTAGGTTACTATGTATCAGAAAACTTATAGCAAATGAACTATTGAAATGACTTGATCTTAATGCTACGCTTATATATAGGAGTATGTCCATCATACCATTCTCCTAATGATATGATCTTGTTGTTAACAACATCTCTATGTTCATGATCGATAAACCACGATCATCTATTAACCAAAAAGCTAGTATTATAAAGAGGCTTTACCAGGGACACTAATTTAGTTTACAAATCACACAAGTATTAATGTTTCCGGTTAATAATATTATAGCATGAATGTAAACATTTATCATAAACACAAAGATATAATAATAACCACTTTTATTATTGCCTCTAGGGCATATCTCCAACATTAATCTTGGTGAATAATTAATTTACTTATGTTTGTATGAGTAGTTTGCCAACCTAGAATATAAGATGTTTATTGTACTAATTGAAGATGCACTTAATATTTCATCGGACCAACTGAAAATGCCTACTCACAAATGAAGTGGCTTCGTCAACTATTAATGGATTTGTATGTGGTTGAAGATACAATACCCTTTGTCCTAATGAACTGTGATAATCAAAATGTAAATATTAATATGAAAAGTTCTGAGAATAATATGAAGTCATTAAGAGACATGAAGACAAGACTAAAATCACTCAGAAAAATAAGAAACTCTAGAATTATAACCTTGGATCATATCCATACATCTAGAAACCCGACAGATTCTTTCAGGATGGTCTATCACGTATGTGGTAGAAAATGCGTCAAAAGATATGGTATGAGACCCATAGTGGTAAATCACTCTTTGAGATCAGAGATACCGTAAATTAGAATTGTGAGACAAGTTATTGGTCAACTGTTTGGCAAAGGTTCACCTGCCAACTCAAAAAAAGCGCAAGCTTGGACTAAAAATCATGAATTGTGTTCATCTCGGCTTTCCTTTTCTCAATATTGGTTATAGATATTTGATAGTAAAGTCTAAGGTACCTGGCATACATCTTGGTACAATCATGGAGTCCATTTATGCATGGCTCATTTAATCAATAGATATATAGTTCTTCTAGTCGAGAATTAACTACATTTTCTGAACCCACCATTTTAATGGAACAGTTTAAAAATTCTAAAAAAGATGATAATGAAATTCCTAAAAGGAGAAAGAGAACTTATGGACAAACCTATAGGATGTAAGTGGGTGTTTAAGAAAACTTAAGTCAGATAGTACTATTGAGAAGTACAAGGCATGACTTGTGTGTCCAAGGGTTATACTAAAAAAGAACGACACGACTTATTTGATACTCACTCATCCGTAGCTAGATTGACCACCATTTGAGTACTAATTTCATTGGCTGTCTCACACGATCTTTTAGTTTATCAAATGGACGTTAAGACTGTTTTCCTAAATGTAGAGTTGGACGAGGAAATTTACATGCATCAGCCAGATGGTTTTGCAGTAATTGGTCAAGAAGGAAAGGTGTGTAAGTTATTTAAGTCTTTATATGGTCTTAGAAAAGCCACTAAGCAGTTGCGCAAGTAATTTGAAAGAATATTAACTATTATAGGCTTTTGTTGTGAACGAAGACAAGTGGCTACTACCGCCATGGTGGGGTCAAGAGAGGCATTCTTTGTTGGATACGACTACACATCGGTGCTACATATTTTGCTTCCCCGTGCAGCGCATGCTGACAAATCCATTATCAAAGTTAAATCTTGGAAACATAAATCTCCTAGCAGAATTTGATTTAGCAAGAAAAAAAGATACGAAATCATTGCAGTTTATAACTAGAGGATGAGCTAATTGAATACTTTTTAATAGAAAAGTATATATATGTAAATACAAATATGTATGTGTCTACTTAATTCCAAACCTTGCCCTGTACCATGTTGATTTCATATGAACTAGAATCCTAGTAGAAATTTAGTAACCATACATGATAGTAAATTACTCAATGGAGTAGAATGTAGGAGTCAAGAAGCACATCCCCTTAGTTCTATCTTTACAAGTTTTTCACAAACTAGTAGTAATTCCCCTGGCAACAAAATGGCTGGAGTTTCATATTTGTTATTTATTACAACTAGCAAGGTGGCCCTCGCAATTACGAGGGTATCATCTTTGATATGTTGAAAGTAATTGAAAATTTTATACATTTATAGATACATATATACATTATGTAAAAGAAAATATTTTTTTCTATAGCCATTCGGCATGCTATGCTAAGTAGAACACCACATGTGTGAGAGAAAGGATTAAAATCTGTAATTATACATATTAGAAATGGAATTCCATATAGAAAAAGCACCATGCAAATCTATATTTTTTATGAATTAAAAACCCCACAAATTGCAATTATGATAGTCTATCTCTTTGTGCAAACTATCCGCGTCGTAGGATTCTTTAGACATTTGATTTCACTTATCTACAACTTCAATTAATTCTCACATAAAATCAATTAGGTGTACTTCTAAACATTGTGACCTTCATTTGGTAAAATACAAAACATTCCACATTGGTTAAATTTCGACTACAGTGACGGTTGAATCATGCTTCCTTCATTTAATTTTAAAAACAAAATTCCTAACAAAATAAACATATATAAAATTCCTAACAAAATTTTGCTAAACAGCGCGGGATATCCTTCAGGTTTAATGACCATACATGTCATTCATACGAGATATACATATGTAAAAAACTCTAAACATATTCTATACTTTTTACACGGTGTTAGAGTAGTATGTGGGGTTATCATTCATGTTGTCGGTCAATTTGTAGTGGATATATGCATAGCAACAAAATCAATAACCTATGATTAATAATTATGGCTCACCCAAGTAATGGTAAAATGACTTGAGGCTAATTTTTCATTTGAATGGAAAAACAAAAAATACAAAGTGAAAAAGAACATATTTTATCATCATTAAAAGGTTGGACAACTACAAAAAGAAATCTCATTTTACTCTATGCACATCTTCTTCCTCTTCTTCATTCTCTTTAGTCTAAGATATACAAGATTCTTTATCGGTTTTTAGACACGAATTGTTCCACGGCCACAATTTCACCATAGTTTCTTACATGTATCTTCCTTAAAAAATTAAGCAAATATTATAAAATATTTGTAACCAAAATATAATGACATTCGTGTATTTTGGATTATTTGATTATAAATTTTATATCGTCAATGAAGTTGGGAAAAGCCGGCTGCAAGCTTTCTAGATCTCCATTTATTTTCTACTTCCTGCCAAGTTTGTTATATGCTTCTGCTCACATATTTGTTTCTGTATAATTTAGCGTATATAAAAATCTATAAGACATTAGTGTGGTATTGATATTGATACTGTTTGGTACAATTATTTTGTACAGTTATTTTGAACCGCTTTTATATAAAATATACACCGTAGGGGCTTCCCATAAGGTAAAGTTGTAAAAAATTTGATACTGTTTGGTATTGATGTTTCTAAGATCGATCATCACCCTCTCTTATGTAAGCAATACCTAGTACTCCACCTCCATGAACAATCTGCATTGGATCTCTCTCTTTCATTTGACAATAATTGTTTAAAAACATTATGGGTGACCACGCCACTAAGCATTCGACGAACTAAAACTCCAACCAATTTCACATACCGGCATTAACTTGTAATGTCACAATGAGTATCTTTTAGATAAAGTACCATATAAAATGTATATTCTTATTTATCAATGTTCGTAATGATTAGTTAAGGCGAGGCATCGTTCAAATAAAGACAATATAATAATGGACACTGAAG
The DNA here is from genome assembly GCA_030063025.1 of Avena longiglumis. Classification (NCBI taxonomy): domain Eukaryota; kingdom Viridiplantae; phylum Streptophyta; class Magnoliopsida; order Poales; family Poaceae; genus Avena; species Avena longiglumis. The sequence goes on along the minus strand of CP125979.1, from coordinate 241,203,214 downwards.
TTCATATCCAACATAGCAAAAAACCCTCAATTCAAATGTAAATAAACTCAAACTGGATTTCTTAGCTCTTTGAGGAAGCGTTGTGCGAAGGCTAAATTATGCTAGATAAATCTTTTCATGACTCAAATCAAATGAGCTCATTTTCGTCCAAAGTATATCCTTTCGTTCTCTACACAACTTCTAATGTATCCTACCTAAGGACAATAGGCTATATTTTAATGACTCATTCTTTTCTCTCAACAATTAAATTTAGAAAAACTTATTAGGCAAAACATCATATGAAATATGGAGACCCAACAGACTCTATAAACATTAAGAATCAAAGTGTCGCTATAGACTATTGGTAGTGCTCTTGTAGTGATGCGCCCCTATCCTTTACGTTGAAACCAAACATTCTACATAATCATTGCAGACCGAACCACCAATGTTTCAAGCTCCACAAATAAAACAAAGTTTCTTGCAGACACCATCGCATTTCTGCCATTGAAAATATAATCATTTGGTTTCAAAATAGCATACAAATATATAGGGTTTTTCTTTACTAATTTTTCATCTCCACGGACATTATCAAACGACTAATAAGCACACAAGACCCCATAATCAATTGATGAACATATGATTTAGGGCTTGGTCCTATAGATGAGCTTTTGCGCTGACCACCAGCCTAACACCGGATGAGCACCCTACAGACATGCCTATTAGGTATCAGGTTCAATAGGACATTGTTGCTTATATTTTGTATGTTGGCAATATTGTGACTTTGTCATATCTCATGCTTAGCTCGTGCAATGATTGCTTCTAGCCTGCTAGGATAAAATAAAAAGAAAATCCATCGGTACCATAAAGAGTTAGGTTGAGCTAAAGGTTGTAACGAAGCTGACTTAGGCTCGGGAATCACGATGCAAGGACTATGGACTACGTATTTATACATTACTGACAAAGAAGGAGATGCCAACTTTATCATCTGGTGGTCTAGTTGAGGCAAGCAGTGGGGTTCAACTAAATGTCATGAAGAGAGTAGAGCGTAATGGAGGGAGATCGAGGAAAAAGTTATGGTTTGCTTCATACCATCAGGAGCGGATGGGTCTAGCTGAATGAAATCAAACAATTACGACTACCAAGTGTTGTACTAAGTGAATCGGTTTTGTCTAGATTTTCATGTATTACATACTAAATGCGTCGAGATACAAACAAATCTAGATAATCCGAATCACTTCTTTTCAGACAGAGAGAGCAATATTTGACATGAACTCTATCTATATACCCCCTCGTCTCAAAATAGATGTCAAGGATTTTGTCAAGATTTGGATGAATCTATATACTAAATAGTGTTAGATTCATCCAAATTTTGACAAATCTGAGACATCTATTTTAAAACGGAGAGAGTATATGAAATCATGCAAATATAGTACGTACGATCTCTGGTAAAATGGTATTCCAGATCTTGTAAGCCATAAGATATACCCACGTGTCCAGATTAATTGTTAAAATCAAATAATTTTGAACTGTGTCTATTCTGGATAACTCGGTAAAGGAGATGCGCACCTGGAGGTTGGCTACGCTTAATTTTTTTTCCATATGTAGGAATATAAATAAAGAAAAATATAGAATAGATTATTAAAGGGATGTGTGATAAACCGTAAAAACAAAGACCGTAGCTTCTCTCTCGACAGGCTAATGTGTTCGAGTTTCTTAGAGCTGGTTAAATTGTGGACATGTGAGGAAGGATCCTAGTAGTTTTTTTTTCTTCAACCATTTACAGATATCGCGTTGGGACAAAGTTTTTTCTTTTCTTAAACCGTCTACGCAAGAGATAAAATACGTGACACGGGTTAAACGTGTGTATATGTAAACATAATTATGTTATCATTTATTTGATTAAATCTTAACCGTATATTTTAGATCTAACTGTTGTAAATAATTTTAATGATGTGGATCAACCTAATGCCTCGAAAAACAACCTTATATTGCTTTTAGTATATAATAGATAGATTTACAGAGATGGACCAGAGATCGTGTTGGGACAGAGTTTTTTCTTTTCTTAAACCGTGTACGCGAGAGATCAAATACATGACACGGGCTGAACGTGTGTATATGTAAACATAATTATGTTACGTTTATATGATTAAATCTTAACCGTATATTTTAGATCTAACTGTTGTAAATAATTTTGATGGTGTGGATCAACCTAACATCTCGAAAAACAATCTTATATTGCTTTTAGTATATAATAGACTAGCAAGGGTAGATGGAGTTTTCAAGATTAGCGGCTTCATGATGATGCATGCATTCATATTAGTTCACAATTTCTTATGTTTGGCTTTTGGTTTTGTTTCTCAAAACCATCCAAAAACAGATGTAAATAATTATGTACTAGTATAATATGTTCCCGCGACAATATTTTATTAACATAAGATAAATAGGCAAGCCATTGTAAACTAAACGATGTGCTGCTTGGATTGGTTGTAATAACAAAAGGGCATGTAGAGAGAGATGTATACTATTTGGCTACTTAAATTCCAATATTCAATCTAGATCATGTAGACTTCCGTTGTAATGGTAACTCCTATTGTAGTATCTAAGTAGTAATAGTAGTGATATGTTACAACACAAGAGTCAAAGCACATGGTAGAATCGTGCTACTAAGAGTTTCGTTGCAGGGGGAGTGGAACAAAACCAACATTTATTCCATATATGAAGCTTCCTAGGAAAATTACTGAAATTCTTATTTTTCAATTTTGTCATGCTTCATCCTTGGTTTTGCTACATGTTGGTCAATGAATTAAGCTCTTTATTACATTCTTTCAATTTTTGAGCCTTATATGACCGAGTTGATTTTGGAAGCAACGAAGAAGACACATAGATAGATACCCGTGATACACAGAAAACAAAAAAGACTTGGAACAGTGTATTCATACGGTTTGTGGCTATCAGGTGGTTGCTAAATCTTTGTCATCTATTCTAAAGGACATGAGAAATAGGCAAATGGCAACTGGTAAAGGCATCCAAATGGACAGGAAAGCTACAAAATAGTAGAAAATGGTTAAGGGCTTTATACCTTCAATAATTTGTGGAGAAGTACTCGGATTATTTAGAGTATTAAGCATGTGAAAAGCAGTGCATATATGCTTCTATATACTGTGTGGTAGGGTTATGCCTTGGCAATTAGTATGCTGAAAAGTTACTTATTTTATCATTGGCGCACATGTTTTTGATAAAGACGTATTAGTCATCGTAAATGTGGTTAACATGCCAGTGTTATACTACTACTCCATCCGTTTCAAAATATAAAATGTTTTAGGTTTGTGAAGAAAATGTATCTAGACTTGTTTTAGTGTATAGATTCACTCCAAACACGAGTGAACCTACATACTAAAACTAGTCTAGATACATTTGTTTCACAAAGCTAAAATGTCTTATATTTTGAAACGGAGGGAGTATTACATAAAGGACTTATAAAGGACTTGCTTGTTCGAGTCTCTGAGCTTAGATTACGATGTTTGAAGATGGTCGATCTAGAATGCTGGCTTTTCTTGTCCAACAAACCAGATACACCGGCACAAATGTATAGGTTCATGTCTGAACCAGTGTCATCTTAAATAATCAAGCTATCGCAGAGAGAAGAAACAAGAGAAATGATTGCAACTACACAATCTGCAGACGGAGCAAAGATCAGATCAGACGGAGAAAATAATTACTTCTAGAATTTCTCTGTGACAACTTGAATTGAAACAGAGGTTGGTCCTGTGACAACTAACTGTATCTGAAACCTCTCTGTCAGACAAGGAAAACCATAAGGTCCTTGTCAGTGAGACGTCTGTAGCGTCTGATGCTGTGCTCTTTGACAGGTAAACCAGTTGGTGACTTGGTGTGGCTTGCAAGACAAAAAAATTGTCTCTAAAAATATAGCCATAGCTTCCTCATGCCATGCAACTAGTCAGACAAAAGTAATGTATTTCACTGACTGAATGGTATTTTGTTCTTTCTGTAACTAATACTAACTAAATAGGGGGCCTCTGCCAGTAGAACTTGAACGTGTGTGCTGAACAACTGCAGCAGTTGTACATGTGACTAGATCGATGACCGATCCATCACATGATCTGCAACTGCGACCAATCAGTGCTTCAAATATACTACACAACCAAAACAAGCACAAGAAACAGTGGAATGTTCCAAGTCAGAGTCAGTGTCAAGGCGATCAATTTGTCCATCACAGAAGAAGAAAGAGAGATAGGGAGAAAATTCAAAAATTCATGCATATGCACCCCACAAAATATTCTGAATCCAGAAGAAAGAATGATGAAGGTCGCTGCTGCAAACAATGGTTGCAGAACCTGACATGTTCTGAATCCAGAAGACACATAGTGTTCTTCCTTCTCTATGGATTAACCTCCTATACTTCTCCTAATCACAAACTTTGCCAGACCATTAATTAAGCCTAACCAGCAACACTACTACTGAAAATTAAGAAGAAGATGATGAAGAAGAAGTTGATGATTAATCGGGAGCTGATCAAACGAATCAAGCGTCCCTGGGGTCTTGCTCGGGCAGCTTGGCCAGCCTCACCATGCTCTGCACCACGGCACCCTCGTCCCTCTTGCAGGACAGCCCCAGCCCGGCCCACGCGAACCGCCTCTGGCCCTCCCGCGCGCCGGTCGTCTTCCTCTTCCCGCCGTCAACGCTACCGCGGCCGCCGGTGCTCTTGGTGCAGGCCAGGTACGCCGCCAGGAACGGGTCTTCCTCCGGGCGGACGGCACGCGAGAGGCCTCTCGACGCCGGCCGGCCCGGCGGCGGCGGCACGGACAGCCGACGCGTCCTTGCGTTTTCCGGCACGGTGCGGGGTTTTATGACCGGCTTCGTCATGCCCTTTTCCTGCTCCCACGAGAAGACCACGGTGGCCGGCTTCTTCCTCGGGCCCTGCGGCTTAACACCACCGGCATCCATGGCGGGCGCCGAGACCGGTTTCAGGGGCGCCGGAAGCAGGGCCTCTTCTTGCCCCATGCCTTGCAAGAACAAGTACTAGTATAGTACTCCTAGGCTGTCAACGAATTCTTGATTAGCTTCTTTCTCGGTTTTAATCTAGGCAACGGTGGAGGGGAGGGGACTCAGGGGAGGGGGTCGAATGGGGTGGATCATGAATGCATCATGCGGCCATGCATGCCAAGCGTGTGCTCCATGGGAGTAGTAGTGGACATTTGTGCTCCATGGGCGGTTATGGTTTTGATTAATGCAGGGACGGCCATATGGATGAGATTGTATATATGGACTGATGGAGGTGAATGGTTTGTACCTCGTAACCATATTCTAATTCTTGTACACATGTTAATTTTTTTTGGGAACCTACACATGTCATAATTGGGGGTAGTAGAAGTCCATGAAGAAAATTAGGAAAATACCAGTAGCAGTACAAGAGGGGCAAAGAATGGATTAACTAATGGTTGGGGTATTGAAATTAGGAAGACCATGCAAACGGGGCAAGGGATCGCTTGATTAATGGTTGGAACCATAACCGCAGGGAATGATATGTTTGGTAGGGTACGTAGGCCGACTTAAATTCCAAAAGTGATGGCTTGAGAGAAAGTGATGGCTTGAGTACGATATAGCCGTGATGGATTAATAAAGTAGTCCTTGGCTATTAGTTAGCTTTAGATGACATGGCGGTGGCTTATAGTCGGCAACGAGCTTTACTACTCCGTATTGAATTTGCTCTGAGCATGTATGTATGTATATATATATATATATATATATATATATATATATATATATATATTATTTTTCTTTGCAAAATCGCACCGATTCTATTTATAATTACCAGCAGCACTACAAAGAATAATAAAGTTATAAATAGGTCTCGAGCACCTAGCGACGACTACATATGGCGCGTCATCCTCGTCCCTCCATCACCGGAGCCAAACAAAACTTGTCATAGTAGAGCTTATTCCCCCAAAGAACCAACTTACTAAAGCACCAACAATCATCTAAGATAACAATCGTATATCGAAAGAGCCTGGCCTTAAACCATATTAAGGAATACAAAAACGACCGGATTTCAAGAGATCCACCGGCTACACTACTCCACGTCAGGGCCGGCCCTGGGCTGTGCAGCCAGTGCGGCTGCACAGGGCCCCCAAATCACAGGGGCCCATCCCATGTTGGTATATACGGTAGTAGCAGTACGCAGGTAATTTTCTTAGAATAAAAACAAAGTTGGGATTAAAAGGCCGGCTGAGGCTTTGGCCCGTGTATTCTCCTCTTGTCTTCTAGTTTCCCAATCTCCAGACTCCATTTTTTTCCAACTAAAACACTAACGTGGCCGGCCGGCAGATCTTGCGACCCCGGCTCGATATAATTTACGGTTGTTGATTTTTTCTTCCAAATTTCCATTTCCATCGGTTTGAGATAACCACGGACGTTGAAGAGAAGGCCAATACTACTTGCTCACCCACTTGAACAAGAAAGAGATTGCCGCATGCCATTATTGCTGGATTTGTTTCGTGCTCGTGGCTGAAATCAACCATCAGCTAGCACAAAATTCAGGTGTTTTTTTTTTCAGTTTCATACAATAATTGCTTTCTAGTTTATTTTCTGCTATCTAGAGAACATCAATATATGTTTGGGAGTAAAGAAAAAGCAAGCTAGGACCAATAGAAGGTCTACTTTTCTGAAATTACTTCGGTAGTCGTTGAAAATGTTACTCCCTCCGATCCATATTAGATGACTTGGATTTGTCAAAATTTAGATAAACTTATATAATAAATAGTGTCCAGATTTATCTAAATCTAGACAAATTTGAGCAACTAATAGGGTCTGAGGGAGTACTGATTTGTCTTTTGTTTTTCATTGCCCTCATCCACACTAAAGTGGATTAGAAGAAATTGCATTAAATTAGAAACCTTTAGAGTACACTACACGACGGACCTAACCATCCCTAAGCCCGGGGCACGTACCCATGCTTCCAGCAAGCCTAATTTAATGACAATTTGGTCAAAAAGTAGTGCCATTAGCTTTGAAATACTATACCGTTTGCAGAGGATTTGAATAATTTTGGGTCCACTATTGGCTACACTTGTTATTCTTACATACAAGGGGCCCAATTTTATTTTATTGCACAGGGTCCCTAGCATGTCAGGACCGGCCCTGCTCCACGTGCCCTTTGTCGGCGCTAGACGCACCACCGGTGCGAGGATAAGACAGGAAGGTCGTCATTCTGACTTCAGGACGTAGCGGCTATTTCAACATCCCAAAGAAGACATTGAAAACATTTTAAATAAAAAACATGAACCTTCCACCTACTAGAGAGACAGTGGTCCGTCACACCTCCAAGTCACTAAGACCAGAGCAGACCGATAGCATCGCCGACAAGAGTGAAAGGGCATTTCCCTAATTATGTGTTTTGGTGTTTGATTAACAACACATTATTGGACTAATGTGTGCTAACTAGTTTTAGGTATGATCATGTCATTACAATTGTTAGTATTTTTGCAGTAGTAAAAGGAGAGTTTCGGCGAAGATTTTCGCATCAAGTGTTGCCAGCCCCTGGAGTCAGGTCGGAGTTTCCGACCCCAGTGCCGTAGTTTCCGTCACCGCCAGAATTTCCGCCTCCACAATGTCGGAAAATTCGGCGTGCTCCAACGGCCAGTCTGCTGCAAGCCCTTGGAATCAGCTCAGAGTTTCCTCGTCTGGCTTCGGAGATTCTGGCCTCTCCGGAGTTTCCAGCAGGTATACTTCCGGAGTCTCCGCCCAACTCGCAAGGTCAAGCCCCTGTCACCACCTCGGAGTCTCCGCCTGCCCGGGCGGAGTTTCTGGCCCGGCCGAAGATTCCGGATGGTTGGAGCCGGAGTCTCCGGGTTAAGTCATCTGCAACGGCTATTTTTTTTTGGGGGGGGGCTATTTATACCCCCTTCTTCTCCATGCTTAGGTTGCGGCTTCCACCCTCTATCTTCCATTGTTGCTGAGCTCCAACCTCCTAGTTCTTCCTCCATAGCCACTAGAACTTGATGCCCTTTGGGAAATCAAGGGAGGAGACCTAGACCTAGATTTCCAGCAAAAGGTTTTTTTTTACCCACCATTTGTGTAAGTTGTTTTTGCTTTAGGGTTTGAGGAAACCCTAACTTGAATAAGTCGCCCTCCATAGCTCATCCTCGTGTGTCAAGGTTCCAATTCAGTTGTGGAGAAGTGCCCCAAGGTTTTATACAAGGTTTCGGTCGCCACCTTGAAGGCTACCATATAGTGGATTGTGTGCTTTCCGTGAGGCGGGTGCATGGGAGAATAGGGTCAGGCCTTTCGTGACGTTGTTGATCTTAGTACCATCCACCCCTCCAACGAAATCGTACTTCCCCTCAAAAGGAAGGAATTTCGGGATAACATCTCCGTGTCAACTCCCGGTGACTTCTATCATATTTCTCTTTATTGTTATTGTTGCTTGCTTGCTTGTCATTTAGGTTCTCTCACTTAGTTGCATATCTAGAGAACTTACTTTGTGTCAAACCTTAAATTGAAATAAAAAATAAAAATTGAGTAGCGCCTAAATGGGTTTTACTATCATCGTCGCCTCTCTCCCGCCGCACACGCGTGTACCAATCTGGTATGTTCCTTTGTTGACATGCATATGCCTACTCTTGTATTTTCTTATGTTTATTTTGTAGGCTCCTATTTGCAAAAAAATCATACGGAATACTCTAAAGTGGATTTATTTTTGCGACGTATTTCAAACTTACGCCAAAACTTATGTCACAACTCACAATGGGACCAAGTTCTAGAAGTTTCATACTGACCTTACATTCAAATTTGTCTCATTTTTAAAAATCATAGCAAACGGGTTATTATTTGACAAAAACTTAAGTATAAACTCAATATCTATATGTGTGTTTTTTCAAAACATATTACAAAAGTTTAAAAAAATCTAATATCAAGAAAGTGCATGTTGCAGCAAAAGGCTATCCTTATTATTTATTTATTTACTTATTTACCACAGATACTCAAATGTAACTTGTGTTGTTGGTCCAGATCTTGATTGCAGGCGTCCCTAAGATTGAATACGTATTTTCGCTAGATACTCTCTCGTCTAGAAAAAGAAGACATGCATGTTTTTTTTCTTTCACCAAATTAAAAGATCTCCCAATAATGTGTGGATTATGTTACATAGAATTGGTATCACTGGATCCGTATTGAAAGTCACTTGATAATATCGGTTTTGCAAAAGAAACTTTGACATAAATTTAGAATCATCTTTAGTTCAAGTTAAATCTTGGAAACCATAAATATCCTAGAAAAATTTGATTTAGCAAGAAAACAGAGTGGAAATCATTGCAGTTTATAACTAAAGCGTGAGCTAATTGGATACTTTTTTAATAGAGAAGTATATCCGGATACAAATACATATATGTCTACTTAATCCAAATCTCGCCCTATACCATGTTGATTTCATTTGAATTGGAACCCAGGTAGAAATTTAGTAACCGTATATGATAGTAAGTTACGATGCAGGATTCAAAAAGCACATCTCTTAGTTCCATCTGTCCAAGTTTTTCACGTACTACTATAGGCATATTTAAGTATAGTATAATAGCATTGCTATGTTAGTGTATGTTACAACACGTACGAGAGTCAAAGCACATAGTAGAACGTGCTACTAAGAATTTCGTTGGAGGGAGAGTGGAACTAAACCAATATTTGTTCCATATACGAAGCTTCCTAGGAAAACTAAGAAAAAATTATTTCCGAATTTTTTCTTGATTCATCCGTGGTTTTGCTAGATTTTGGTCAATGAATTAAGCCGGCTATTGCTTTCTTTTTGTTTTCTAAGCCCTTCAGTTGTTCAATCAATTACTTGGAAGCAACGCAGAACACACATAGAGATGCAGATAAACAGAAAATAAGACTTTGGAAAAGTAATCATATGGTTTGTAGCTATCAGATGGTTGCTAAATCCTTGTCATCTATTCTAAAGGACATGAGGAAACACCGAAACTGCTAAAGGCATCCAAATGGACAGGAACCTACAGATTAGTAGAAAATGGTTAAGAGCTTAATGCCTTTAATATTTTTCTAGAAAAATATTCGGATAATTTAGAGTATTAACCATGCGAAAAGCAGTACATATATGCTGCTATATATCTGGCGGGATCATGGCTTCGGGTTTTGAACGCTGAAAAGTTACTCATAGTGCACATATTTTTGATATAGTCATAGTAAATTAACAAGTCACCGGCTGGCTAATTCTCAACTATGTGATTAGGATGGCCAGCGTTATATTACATAATTAATGGACTTGCTGATTCGAGTCTCTGAGCTGAGATTACTATGTTTGAAGATGGTCGATCTAGAATGATGACTTTTCTTGTCCAACAAACCAGATACTCCAAATTTCTGATTGAAGTGTACACGACTAAACATTTCCAGGTACCTTATTTTATTATAATATCTGCATCTCTGATTTGGTCAGGACCTACTTATTCTCCACGATAAGAAAGAGTACCAATGATTCCTAGTGTGTTATTTTTCGAGCAACCAGCAGCAGCTACGCCTCTTTGGCCCAGTTCTTTTGGCGGCTTCTCCCAGAAGCTGCTCTATCCCCAGCTTTCTGGGGAAGCCGGTTCAAAAAAATTGCGAGGCTTCCAAATTTGTTTAGACTTGACTATTTTGGAAGCCTCGCAATTTTTTTTGACCGGCTTCTCCAGAAAGCTGGGGGACGGCGGCTTCTCGAAGAAGCCCCCAAAAGAACTGGGCCTTTGTTAAGTAGAAAAATAGATGGTCGGTCAATATGAAAATTGAGTGAAAACCATTCTTCGGGTCGACCATCACGTCGTTGTGGTTCGGACTTGTACAAAATGGTTAACAAGTGCGACTTATGTATAACTCACAATGAAATCGAGTAGCCAAACCACTTTCTAGATGAATCCAACTATCCAAGTATTTGATTTTTAACCCAGTGGGTTATGTATGTACATATACTTGGAGTAGTTTGCCAACCTGTGCCGCTGGATGTACCGTACTAGTAATTAACAAAGTGTTTAAAAAGGTTATCCTCCCCGCTCGACATGCTGCCTCTCTCCCCGCTCGCCATGCGTCGTAGCTACATGAAGAGGGAGCAAAAAAAAGAGATATTTTAGTCTATCTTATCGCTGTTATTGGATGTTTAAGACATGGTAAACATGTAATACAACTTATGCATACCTCACAATCAAATCAAGTAGCTAAACCTGTCGAACTATCCAAGTATATATGTGATTTAAAACCAGGTGAATAATTAATGTACTACTTACGTTTGCATAAGTAGTTTGGCAACCTAGCATGCCGGATGTATATTGTACCAATTGAAAATGAAACTAAAATTTCGTCAAGACCATCTTTCAACGGATAGAAATGCATTATGGTTTTGATCCTGACTAGAAGCTATATTATGAATTTGGAGAAACAAGGTCATTGGGCCCAATTAATAATGGGCCTACAAGAGAATAAATAAGAGTTATAGTTTAGACAGCAATTGTTTTCCGTCTTCTAAAAAAAGCAATTGTTTTTGGGGACAGTTCATTTTTTTTTTGGAAAAGAGCATATATTAATATCACAAGGACACCAATTACACCCAGCCTCTGCAACAACGTATGCCGTAGCGGCTCTACGGATGCACACAGCTCAGAAAAAAGAAAGAGAAATTACAAAAAATAAAAGTCCCGCTACAGAGAACTAATCCTCAAAGAAACGACAGTGACACCATCAGAACAACACCAGTAGTCCTCCACTCCAATAACAACGCCTTCAAGAAGGAAACAGTGCTCAAGCGCCGTCGTTGCCCGACCAAAGGCCATAGGTTTTCACCCTAAAGAAAGTCCTTACTCACAAAATAATGCCTTCAACAAGATCATTGCGAGGCACAACCAGCTAAGGTCAGACCTTGGATTTTCACCCTGCAAGATAAGACAGGAAAACTCCCCTGTGTTGTCTTCCCGCACCAACAGTCGCTGCAACGAGTCTCAGATCTCGCAGCCAGATCTCCGTCACCACAAGAACAAAAATCACCATCGCTACCCTCAAATTTCCGCTTTCCTGACATTCTCCGTATCTGACATCACCCTGGCTCAAAGCATGGCACTTGGTGGGAACAAAAAAAGAGCTTCGCACCGCTCCCGCTGAAACCAATCGGCCAGAAAAACAAGGTGCGCGCGACCGAATACCTTCCGATCCAGCAATCTCCAGGCATGATACGCCCATGGGAGTTCGTCGGCGGAGCCTTCCGGAACCCGCCTCTCCAGACCAGATCAAGGAGGACAGACATCAAGTAGATCTTCATCTTCGTGCGAAAGAAATCAGAGGACCACCACCTTTATTAAATCCGACACAGCGATCCCCACATCGCCGACCGGTACCCGGAGGACGGAACGAGCAGGCAAAAGGAAGCAAACCGGGAACCACCGCAGCAGCGCCGGAGCCACCGCCCAGCAAGATCCCAGCGCCACGGCTTGACCGCTGCCTACCACGGCGCCCCCGCCGAGGGCTGACCTGGCCTAGATGGCCCAAGATCTAGCCCACGCGGTGCACCCGCAGACGGTCGTCGTCGCAGTACCGCCTCCGCCGAGCCAAAGCGCCGCCCGCGACCTCCAGAGCAGGCTGCCCAGCGCCGCCGACCTGCCAGCCCAGTACAGGCCCAGATCGAGCCCGCAGAGCCGCCGGCGGCGCCTCCCACGCCTGCGCTCCAGGTTGCGTGCCCGCGAATCGCCGACGTCCGCCTCGCCCTTCCTCCTCCGCCCCACCACGACGCAGCGTCGCCGCCCGCGACCCCCAAGACCACCACCTCCCCGCGCGAAGAAGCTTGTCGTCGGGGTCCGCCTCCACTCCCTCCGTCTTTGACGGCCGGGTGCCGCCACCGCCGGCGGCGACGGCCAGGAGAGCACAGGTGGCGGCTTCTTTAGCTAGGGTTTGGGAGCCCACGGGGTCGCCCGCGCGAGCGACCCGGGAGGGACGGTTGGGGGTGGTGGGGGGGGGGGCATACTTGAGAGAGCAAGTGAGAGACCGATAGCTCGACTACATTTTAACGATGAAGCTTGTGTATTCTGAATTTCCGACATGTACAATTTCGTACTTCCCTGCGCGAATTTATCCAAAGGCAAGTGACAATTTTGATGATGATGATGATGGTGAGATTAACCTCCGCTAATCTGAACAATTCAGAAGCTTCGATTCTTTCTCCTGCGTGAGTGTGATTGTGCAGTGTGCTAGCACACAAATTAATCATGGTGAAGTGTCTGAGTATGCTAGCAATGGAATCAAGTTCACACAGACCTAGCCTGCCGGAGTTCACGAACAAATTAGAAGAAGGCGCCATGAGCCGTCGCATATCCCTACTGCATGCAGCCGTAGGTACGATCCGATGGCTAGCATCGACGACGGCAAAGTTGGCGATGGCAAGGAGTCGCCAGTAGTTCTGATCATGGGCTGCGCCTTCGCCGTGTTGTGGCCACCGAGCACCGACGTCCCCCACCGCGTACCGGGCATTGGCCCTTGTTAGCAATCACTGCAGGTTTTAGGTGTCATTTCTTCAGCTTCGTCAGAGTTGGGTCTGCCATGTTTTTAGGCTAAGTTCGTTAAGGTTTACTCGTTGTTTGTAACGATCTAGGACATATACTGTTGGCTCCACGTTCTGCTCGTTGGATGGTGCGGCGAGAGTATTATCAGATCCTGGGGATCGACCACGTTTTGCTTGTATAACAGAATTAAAGGGAGAAAGAAAGTGAAAAGCCGTGACAGTTCACGACCAGGGCAAAACCTTGTCTCTCTCGTTTTCTGAATTTTGCATTGATCATCTTCTGTTCGTGAGCGAGTTGTGAGAGATCAAAGGCTTCATTTGGTATCAGAGCCACGTCCAAGGTAGCGGAGAAGAAGGGGACGCAGGTGGAGAGCGGCACATCAGGCGGGTCCAAGCCGCCGACGCCACGATCGCATCTCCGTGTCTCCGCCTCCGCGCCATGGGCGCAACACAACATGGAGATGACCAAGGCTGTCGTGGTGGCGGTTGTTGAAGTATGATCCAAATTCATTAAGGAGTCAAACTTCTGACGAGCGGAATGAGGCTCGTCGCTGGAGGATTGGCCAGTCGATCCCTGCATATGTGCTTGTCGAGAATGGTCATTGAGGGTATATATAGACGTTTTTAGGTCAAAACTCGTCTATGGACAAAAGATTGAGACAAATCGGGCGGCCAATATGGGAAAGAGCATGGGTGGCGCGACAAGGATACTGGGCCACGCCACAAGCCCTATGTGCCATCCTGTTGGGATCATAGTGCTCTACTTTGGCCCGTTGGATGCGTCTCAAAAATTCTGAAGCGTGCTCTTTGACCTTGTTTTTTTTGGAATCCCAAATCTCCTAAAAATTAATAAATAGTATTCCCTCCGACCCATATTAATTGACTTAGATTTGTTAAATTTTGGATGAATCTATATACTAAATGGTGTCTAGATTCATACAAATTTTGATAAATCAAATCAATTAATATGGGTCGGAGGGAGTAACAGAAAGTTTACTGCCAAAACAGAGTAAGAACCAAAAGAGTGAGGATTGTTTAGAAAATTATCAAAAACATTAAGAACATTGGTAATAACTACTAATATGATAAATATGTTGGAATATGTGACAATAAAGTAGAAAGTTCATCTTTACAAGCATCAATATCCCCAAAGCTTAACCTATACTCGTCCTCGAGCATAAATGTGATAAAACTAGACATGTACTTTAAAGTTTGTTGTTTATGTTAAACACTATAAGTCATGATTATTGCTACACAAAGTTAAATAATTCATCATTTAATTAATGGTACCAAACACTTACCTTATAAAGTGATATTTTTCATACCTCGTCTATGCTTACCAATACGTCAATCTTGTAAAAAAACAAATGCACAAAGTACTATGGATCATTAAGCATACAAAGTGAAAGTGCATTGTGTATTGTCCTACGTTGGTCTTTAGAATCATGAATATTTCTCATATATGTGGACACTTGAAGAAGTAGAAAGTACTCAGAAATTAAACAAGTACACGTGATATTTAGCTTCCAAACACCACCCCTTACATTTATGCTTGGACCACGGTACATCACAGGTGTTTGGTTCCATTGCCCCTCGTCTCTCGGATTCTTTTGACATTCATAGCGGTAGCAACCCTACTCGAAGGGTTTTTGCTCCCATCATTTTATTCTACTTCAAGGATGTTTATGCCTTGTGAGTTCGTGGTCACTCCACAATCAACTTCTATATGACAACCATAACCTCTTTTCGATATGCAAACGCCAACATTTTGATCTGCAACTATTACAGAATGCAAAGGCCAGCATCTACCATCTCCTCTTTTTCCTGGTCTACGCTGATGGTTGGAGCTAGCTATGCATCTGATGGTTGCGGCCTGCGTGTGTCTCTGTCCACAAAAGTTTCAGGCAGCTGTTGACTGCACAAGATAAAAGCACCCAATGGACTGACACGCAAGGACTCGCACTTGATCTTTACTGCTGTTGCAGAGTGTGCTGCTACTTGATGCATGCATGGTTATTTACATGGCCCTGACGGTGATTTCCTGAAGAATGATTCATGGCTGGACCTCTGACCTCTGATCTTAGCAGGGGAAAAGGGTCATGGGTCTGCGGTTGTGCCATGGATCCCAGGGGCAGCATTGTCCTTTGTCTGCAGACCGCGGTGCGTCCAGATGAACGAATCATATGAATCAGGGAGTTGGGCTACTCCCCGATTTTCGATCGCCTGCTACGAGAGCTGCAACAAGCCTACCCTACACTGCTTCTATGTAAGTACGTCCTAGCAATCTGGGAGGCTCTTAAATACACTTGGATTTTCTGAACCCTGGAGTCTTTTGCCTGAGCTTTCACATGAATAATTTATAGGTTTCTGTGCAGTTCATCTCCTGACCTGAAGGTTGACTGTCCCAAATTAAAGCAAGCAATTAAGTAAATGAAATGCCTGAATCCATTGTGGGCATTGCTTGCCAATCTGCACGCATGAATCATTTAAAAAGTGCCACCTTGCCACCTCATTAGCAGACAACCATCAGCATCAGATCAAAATCCTATTTTTTTTTCTAGTATCTTACCTCCCCACTATTCAGCAAGTTTCACCAGCATGACTCCTCCACCTCTCCAGCACTATTCAGCAACTACCTTTCCTTCCTCTGAGGCTATGCTTGGTCGGATCTCCAAAGCAGGGTATGTCTTCTCTCACAAGATGGAGATCATGGAATCTGCATCCTGGTCAATTCAGCATGATGCCCAAATCTTGGATTGTTTAAATTGGAATCAACGCAGAAGTGTGAATTTGTGGAGTCAAGATAGTATTATTATTCACACACATGAATATTCAGTTAGAGGCAGACCTACAAACCCAATTGTTAGTGGCATATTGGAGGTCCGAACTGCTGAATTGGAGCCAAACAAACATAACTTTCAAATGACCTTGATGCAAGTCGCTCCTGCTACTATGCTGCATACAATTGAGCAAGATGTTCCTTCAATGTTTACAAGCACAGGTTTCTATTGGCATGATGATAAGCATGGTGACGATGCTGTCCCCATTGTTCGGGTTGATCCCGCGGTAGTGGATGACAACACTCCCGCTGTGGTTCCTCAGATTCAACGGCGGGGACCTCTGAGATTGAGCTCGGTAAAGGTCATTCAGTATCTACAGCTCAGTACTCCCCTTCCTCAGGTGCAAACGCTAGATAGACCGTCGGGAGAGCCACCCGCGGGACATCAACTGGTATGGAGCATAGAGGCCCTTGAAGACTGCATTTGCGGCACTTTCGGATCCGAGTTGTCGACGGATGGGCGATCGCCGTGTGGTTCCTTTTGTAGTCTTCTGTGTCTGCACGATGTGTTATCATCTTCTCTATTTGTGTTGTGCTTTTCAGTTTGCTTGTTTCTTGCTCTGTTCTCGGGAGAAGTGATGTACTTTGATCGTTAATGTTAATATATCTTTTATGTTCAAAAAAAAAAAGACTCCTCCACCTCTCCAGCACTATTCAGCAACTACCTTTCCTTCCTAAAGAGAGGGGACCTTGTTCAGTACTACTACTACTTTAGTGTCCACAGGAGGAGGACCCTTTTCATCCCTCTAGACCACACTTTTGTCAGTCCAAGCCAAAACAATTGAGTAATTGTTTGTTGTGCCCTACCATTTCGCTTTACATGCTGTCTAGAAGGTGAAGGTGAGACATCCTGAGCTTTACATGAGGATCAATCGCCATCCTGAGCAAGACATTTTGATCAATTGTCCTCTAGGAGGGCTTCAACTAGAGATCGCTAGCTCAGCCACTAGAAGTTCAGAAGGCCTGAGTTCACCTGACACCTACTTGCAAGAGGCAGTACACTCTCTGCTTCAGTCAATGGCCGGCATCTGCTATGGCAGCAGGAAGCTCTGTGAGCTGCTCCAGGAGCAGCAAGAGCCGTTCCTCCTCCACCATGGTGCAGCCACGGAGCAGCGCTGCTCCGTCGCTGGGAGGAAGTCTACGTGGTGCAGGGGCGTGAGGAGGGCGCTGCGGCGGTGGGACGATCTCGCCGGCTGCTTCCCCTGCGCCGCCCGCCAGAGCTTATTCCGGCGGATACCGCGTCCCGGCGACACTGTCGGCAGCCACTGCGGAAGCGTCGAAGAGGAATTCGACGAGGATGGCGGGAGGCGGCTCAGCCCGGTGTCCGTCCTGGACGTGCTGCGGTGCTACTCCGACGAGGAATCATATTCCTCCACCGCGCTCAGCCACCGTAAGCAAGCACTACCGCTCTGCTTCTATTTTCTTGATGAAAGGAGCCTTCCAGTGCTCTGTTTCTTCATCGCCGTTCGGCGAATTCTCTCTACGTACCATCTCACGCTCTGTTTCTCGGTACAGGGGACGAGGAGGAGAAGGACGACCTGCGACCGTCGACGTCAGGGACGATCTCGCCGCCACCCAACCTGCAGAACGAACTGCTCACCGGCGCCGCCACCTACCGATGCTACTCCACCGACGACACGACAGCCACGCGTGCAGCGGAGGAGACGACGACGGGGATCGGCAAGCAAAAGAAGTCCACGGAGGAGGAGGAGTCGCAGAAGATCATCTCTTCGTGGGAGCGGATCGCGAGCGACATCGCGAGGGTTCCCGTGCTTGCGGAGCTCGACCTGTCCTCCTCCGGGACAGCTCCGGAATGGCACCGGTTCGGGGTCAGGGAGGCGGCGCGGGTCGGGGCGAGCATCGAGGCCATGATCTTTGAGGAAGTCCGAGCGGAGGCTGTGCGCGACTTGCTCAGTTTGCGTGCCTGAATTTCGCATTTGAGAAGTTTCTTTTCTTTTTCTTTTTTTTTTTGCTAGAAACGATCTGTAGAAGTATAGCCACATTTTTTCTGTTAAGCAGAAAACGATGTGGTACTATATTTGGTTCTTCCATATAGCTAATTCTTTAAAGTAATACTCTTTTTAATACATATTTGAAAAATAATATACGTGACGTGGAATTTCAGAATGTCGTTTGCGGAAAAAATTGTACCAACATAACAGATCATGTATATCTTTACTATTAAAAGCGAGTTGGTGGCTCACTTTAGGGTCAAACATTAAATGCATCCGGGCCATCCAATCAAATCGTACTTTATACACATCTGGACCGCACACTTCCTTCGTCTGACTCCCGTTTTCTCCTCCACTCGTGTTTTTAGTCTCCGCTAATCACGTCTCCCTTAGTTACGTATGGCCTCGCTGAAAAAGACTATTGTAGCAGCCTGAGAGAAACAAGCCTCGACACAGCCGCCATACAATATCCCTACAACCTTCTCAGTCGGCATCGCCCCAATCCAGCGCCTCTGCTCCTTGATCTACCCTCTCCATCACGTGCCCTCGCCGACATATAGGCTTCAAGACGTGAGTACGTACGCTGAATCTCTGATGGATTCTTAATTTTGGATCCGTACAAATTCCCCATCGCCGCTCTCTTTCCTCTCTACACTCTAGGTCTCTCTCCCCTTGTAAGTCAAGGACGTCATTGGGGGAAAGAAGAAATGGCTAAATCCTTTTTTCCCTATTTGAATGATCATCGAATCGGTGTATTTGTATGTGTTCCTTTTCTCCTTTTCAGGTTTGGAGGAATAATCCATGCCCAAATCCGAATTCGATTTTCACTTCTCTTTGAATGTTCATCCACATGCCTAAATCTGATTATTTCTTTTGTTCATCTCTATTTGAATGCTCATCCGTCAGAGTGGTTGTACTTTCTTTTCATTTTTGTCGGCTGAAACACCTTAATCAATATGCCTTTTTTCCTTTCTTTCAGGTAATGTATGAAAACTCTTATCGAGAACAGCAGTAGTCATCACATCCAATTATCCACATCAATTGTACTGCCTTCTCGAGACAACAACTCAAATAATATGGAGGGATCATCTCTACAGGTATTATATCTTTTCTTTTGTGTATTTTCCCCTTTCTTTCTATCATTGGTATCGTGATTTTTCAGTCTCATACTTCTTCGGTATAACATAAAAGTAAGTTCGTTTTATGACTCACTTACAAACTCTCTTAATCAATTTACTGGTGGATTTTAATCAGTAGAAACGACAATTCCAAATTTCTGCGGAAATAAAGTAAAAAGAAATAACGTGCTATACCCCTAATGTTTAGAGAAGCTTCTTGAAAGACAACACTTTAGTCCTTAAATCTATATTTAATGCAGCAACGAACTCTGATATTGAAATTATATTTTGAGTTGCTTACTCAAATTCATAAGATCTCCAAACTTGCATTATACGGTGTTATACAAGAAGATGCTTGACTATATCTAAGCCGATCACTTTTATGTTCGAGATTAAATTGATTAATTTTTAGGCCTTGCTTGGATTTTTGTAAACTCTACACTAATTTAGATTTCACTACAGACTATATTTTGCAGGATTTATGTAGTTTGGTCATATAGACTAGCTAGAGCACCTTTAAAATTTTGCATCTAAATTCTAAACTAAATTCTCTATCGAAGTTCAATAGAAAAAATCATATACTCAATTGGGTTCAACTATTTATCTAGACATGTGCCCCATCGAATGCTATGTCACATCTGATTTTCATTCAAATGAAAGTATATGCTAACGCCGGGACACCGGAGAATCCGGGATGCTGTCAGGGGGAGAGCTCTAGCGGGAGTGACACCTCCTACGATTTTGTTCATCACATCTACCGCACACTCCCCCTGTGAATCTTCCACGCACCCCACGGCCCAGAATCCCTAGATAGCCGCCGCCGACGATGGAGGCCCGCCGAGGAAGAAGAACTTCAAGATCGATGCGTTCAAGCACAAATTGGATCTCGACCCCAAGTACGTCGAGCAGGCCGTCCATGAGACATACAACCACAACAACAGTGGCCTCTCCTTTGAGGAGCTATATAGGTCGGTCCTTCAAATCATCCCCATCCCATCAGCCTTAAGCTACATACTATGCATGATCTTGCTATTGTCGTCGCCGCTCGCTACCCGTCCTGCTTAGATCGTGTGAATTTAGGGAAAATGTGGTTCCAGGGTCGAGCCCCCTATGCAATTCAAAAATAACATTGTGCCAAAATTAGTTTGCTATTCCAATCCTGTAGAGTTCACTAATGGAAGAAATTGATCAACTGTTTGTTTTGTGTCCGACAGACAACGAAGAAAACCAAAGGTGCAACCTAGGGGACGCGTTTGCCACTATAATTTATTATCACGTTTTGGTTTCATGGCATCAACCGGGAGGGATGTTGTGCTGCAAGGGTCAGCCAGGGAGGATGCCCTGCATGCGGATCAGTGATGGCATAAGTTTCATGCTCTCTGTAGGATGGAGCAGCAGCATCCATAACCAAAGGAGCGGAATGGTCTCATGCCAATAAGATAATCATGTGTTGAATTTTTGAAGGAAACAACTTCATTTTTTGCGTAATCTTATTATTTCAGAGGTTTGCAAATTGAGATGAACTTCTTGGACTCCGGATGAATTTTATTTACTATATATATGTTGCCTAATTGATTTATGAGCTCTAATTATTAGATTTTTTCAGTTAGGGCTTATGGATCAACAATGTAGCTACATCATAAAATAATCCTTGATAACTATTTTTTTAATTTTTTCAGAATCTAATGGTGGCCGTATCGCAACTTCGCAAGAGGCATAATAATCTGCTTTTCAGAAACTCGCAAGGTGCATTCTATATTCTCTTCTTTTTCATGACTTGATGCCTAATATCCTACAACTTCATGTTTGATATCTTATAAATTCTTCGCATGTTTAATCAGGAGGCATCTGGGAAATTATTTTGGATAACCTGAATAGTACATCTATCTGAATTATTAGTTTGTTGTTCCAGTACAACATGTTGCAGCAAAACATTGTTAGTTGGCAAACTTGTAGCTATTACCTCGTTCCATAACAAAAATCTAAATTCAAATGGTCTAGGTGCAGCAAGAAAGTTTATTTGATCAGAGTGAAATGGTACATGATAACTACCGGTACAAGTACATGACATTGCTTGTTAGTTCTGATGCCTTGCTAAAGACCTTGAACACTTACGAATTCTTAGTCACTAAACTGCAAACCTATGCAACCTGAAGGTTTGATGGAACTAAGTCCCATTGTCGATAACTGAATATATGCTACAATACTGGTGATACAACTATGAAATATTCCATTGCTGGATAACTGAATATACGCTACAACTCTGAAATAAAGGTCAAGCCAGTTAAGAGCTTTGATACTAGAGAACAGTTCTCTTGATCCAAATATAATGGGCAAGTGTAGGGTAATTGTGGTACGGATGGACAGTTGTTTACGTGAAAATAACATTCAGGTGTAGCTCAAGTTTCAGTCCTAATGTGCAGCACTGTTGGAAAAAAAACGTTGGTGATACATGAGGTGTCCATATAATCTCTTTCAGATGCTTATGGCGACAAAAGGTAAGTGAAAAGAATATTGTCCATAATTTCACGGTGGCAGTTTTGAGCACAGTTCTCACATTATTCGCTTAAGAAAAGCGTGAATTCTTCAACATTGCAGTTGTAAGTATTTGTCAATAGTCCATTTCCCTAGAATGTTGCAGCTAATTTGGCCCAATGTTGTCTCAAGTAATTCTATCAGTCTGGCTGCTAGATGACCACTGGAGGAGGGACAGGAGCAACATCAGAAGTTGCACGACATGCCTGGTGACCAAGAAAGTACAAGAAAAGTGAGCTTTTTTGTACTCTATAGCTTTAAACTAGAAATGATCGTGATGTGTTCCTCACTACAGTAAACAAGTTGGAATTATCAGATCCTCATGATGTGTGCACTTAATAAAATTACTTCATTGACGTGTGCTATATTCTCTTAAAAGTTATAGAACCGAATAAGATGCTATGAGTTCCTTTAATATGCTATTAGCATGCTTTTAAGAACAATCATATTCTTTCATTCTTCTTACCACTTATTTGATCTATCCATATTAGCATGCAAAATGTGTGACAGTGTAAGGTGCACTAATTTTACTTTTGTGAATATGTAAGATGTTAATATGCGCAGGGTAGCTGATAGGAATGCAATGTCCACCCTAATCTATTTTGGTATTGCCATGCAAAGTGCATCTTATTCTGAAGCTAATATAACTTTTGCATTCATAGATATCAAGTAATATACTCTGCTCCATCACAACGGTCTCAACTACAGTGCCAATGGAATATCGGTGTTCGTTACTGAAACCTAGGAGCATGACTTTGACTATTTCTCAACTTCTGTTTGGTAAGGGCTTTTGGTAGAATTTTATTATTTCCATCTAGGGGTACCGTCAGATATAAGTTCATCATGCCCTGCTTGGTCAAACAAGATCCTGCATTTTTCATAACTTCACATGAAACAAATGTATTTATTTTTTAAACTGTATGCTTAATTTAAAACCAGGCATTGAAGTGTCATGAACAACAACAAAAGGTCTTTACCATAAATTAAACCTTACAAATCAATGTGCTATGTCCAATATAATTATCATGATTTCCCTAAAATGTTACCTAATGTTATACTGTGTCGCATCACTAATAAATATATGTGCTATGTCCAATGTAACTATTAACTTGCAAAAGAGTATAAACCGCTAGGAAATTCTGAGAGATTTTGATCTGGTTTTGTATCTCCATATGGTTTAGTACTTAAAACTAAATGAAATATTTTGATATACATATGGTTCAGTACTTAAAACTAAATGAAATATTTTGATCTACTGTTTTTTCACGCTTATGTTTACCTTCCCCCAAAAAAGATGTTTGCATCAGATTTCTCCTTAGTTGTAACCTCAAAGAAGAAAAATCCAATCAGGCTGCACTTAAAACTAAATACATGCTTAGAGATGGAAACGCCAGCCAGACAGGCATGTTTTCTGTTGTTTGCTAAAACGAGTTTTCTTCATCTTTTTTCCTTTAGGAGGATGCACACCAGGGCGCTCACCTTTCAAGTGTGTTTGGATTCTTAGAGTCTAACAAATTGTCCTTCTGTATCCTAGTGAGGAGTACGAGTCCAGCATGAACTAAGAAATCACAAGATGGGATGCTGGTGCTTCGGCCCAGTGCTCAGCCAAGAATTGCCACTGAATGGTGCTTAATATTATAGAAATAATCGGATTAGTTAGCTTCCCCAAGTAGAGTAACAAGGCCAGCCTGGGGCGTGATTCAATCCTTGTTAAGATACATACATTGTGTATTTTGGTCAAGATACATATCCTTGTCAACTATTTTTTCTATATAATTAGGACTTTGGTTCTTATATCAATTACTGAGATCTAAGTGTTTTGTTCTTATATCATTGTTCCGCTTCTTTTTGGTGAGACATGATCAATGCTCAGGTGATCACATTTTGGTTTAGAATCAGAAGTCAGAACACATAAGGTGCTTTCATGTTTTGGCTAAACCTTGGTTCAGATTTGGAAGATACGTAAATTAGTTTTACTTTGGTCCCAGTTTAGAATATATCAACTAACTTCGTTATATGTTGTTGGAGAGATAACTATAGAAGTTTTATGTGATACCATTTGTCCTAGGTTCTAACTATGGCACCATTACATGTTCAAGATGAAGAGATGTTATATGCTAATTTAATCTTGTGAGGTTCTCAAGTATGTCAGGAAATATAATATATTTGCATACATGAGTTGCTTATTTGATGAATATAATGAGTAAAACTATAAGACGAGTTCATGATGCTATTTTGATGACACTAAAATTACTTCGTGTTGCTTCTGTTTTTAGAACACAAGAAATTAGGCTTAATTTGGTAAAGTAAAAAAATTAACCAACAGACTAGCTAATGCAATTTGTGTGATACACTTGATAAAAGTACCACCATTTATCTTAGAATAATGGAAACCGTTGTAACTGGAACTATGCAGACCTAACATGAGACAACATATCAACGTTGAGTGAACAATGTGGGGAAAGTGAAAGCAACAACCAATATATTAGTGAAAGCAACAACCGAAAGATTATATGGTAGAAATGAAGGTCAAAAGCATATTGATCATTGACGAGGTACAAGGCGAGAAATGCGGCACACACATTTATAAAATATAGTCATCATTGCCCCGTTAAGGCCACATCCAACAGATTATGTGTGCTGAAAATGAGGATTCATAGCACACTGATCATCGAAGAGGTACGACATGAGAAATACCATAGACATGAAATATCACAATGATATCACACTCTGCACAGACATTTATAAATATAGTCATTGTTGATTCGTCGTCCCGTAGCAACGCACGGGCACCTAACTAGTCTATACTATAAAACCGAATATTTTGTGAATATTTTATCGTCTTTTTCGCAAGATCGTCTTCCTCGCGCATGCGTGTAGGTTCCTCGTACATAGCCGGCCGGCGAGCCGCCGCATGCAGCTGCTCTGCTTACGATCGTTAGGGTGTTAAGTGGGAACCCACTAAAATTCCATCCGTAGTCCATTTGCTAAAATCTAGTTTAAATTTTAAACAAAAATTTACACTAAATTTTAGCAATTAAACTGGAAGCGAGATTTTACTGAACGCACTTGATACACTAGCTGATGCAGCATGCGGCTGCTCTGCTCGATACCTGCGGCTTCGGTTACGGCCAACCAGCGAGCTGCTGCTTCTCTGGGCAACAACCTTCGCGGTCACAAACTGATAATAGATATGAGAATCGAACCTACTAGCCGGAAATAGAAGATTGGTATCGGAATGGAGATTCCTCGCCATGGAATCGACCTTTAGAAGTGGTGGCGTCGTCGATGGTGGGAGCGGTTGGTGCTGAAATTTGTGCTCGGTCGAGCATTGATCGATTTGCGGTTTACCTAAAAACAGACTTAGAAACTGAATATATTTGGTACATAGAGTAGTTATGCGGGAAACTGCAAAAATTTGTGCGGTTTTGAACTTTTGCGGTATCTGTTATGTTCATTTTTTCAATGAAAACTGCAAAAGTTACGAGATTGACCATATTTACGGTACCTGCTAGAGATGCTCTAACAAATCTATGTAACAATAAACCCCGTGAGACTTATCCACTAATTCAAGTTTGCTCACTCCTTCACAACTCGATACACTGACGAGGAAAGCGTGAAGAAGCCACGGTGACGTACACAGCCGGGTTCAGCCCCGCCTGTCGGTGTTTGGGAGGACACGGATGCCACCTCAGGCCGCATGGGTCACTCCGTCATCCTACCCACCAGCCATCGCCGGTAACTGTCATTCTTTTTTCACAGAAAAATAGTGGCTTTTTATTGATCTGTTGCAGCTAGATCGCTAGCAACTAAGTCTAGTAGTACATGATCATGCCACAACATAACACTATCCGGGGCTAGACTAGCACCATTAGTGGCTAATACATGAGCCACAGTATTACAAACACGCTTATAGTAAAGCACTCGTAATCTAAGAAGTTTGTAAGCAGAAGGAATTTTGCCTCCCAGAAGAGAACTCCGTGACGAGCCAAATCAAACTCATTAGATAGGAGAGCTGACCTTCAGCAAGTTGCATCAGTTTCAATGATTATTTGTCCCATGCCTAGCTCAGATGCAAACTCAATGGCCTTCAGGCATGCAATTGTTTTAGCATGAAGAGGGTCAGCGACATGGTCTATTTGCCTCATACCTACGCCACAGACATCACCATCGCGGTCTTTAATACAAAAGCCCCAACCGCCAGTTTGAGTTTTCCTAAAAAAGAGCCATCAATATTGATCTTCAAATAATCTATAGGAGGTTGGGTCCATCGATCGGTGGTAGGGACATGTATAGCATGAGGTTTAAACAAATATGAAGTAAACTCTGAAGTGTATTAAATTGCAGACGAAGCTACCATAGCTAGGACAGGATAACGGTCTCCGGCATTCACTGAATTTGCACGGATTTTCCAAAGAAGTGTGATGGAGAGCATACAGGGATTTTCATGCAAATTAAGTAAAGCTTCCAGCGTTTGCATTGCATTTGCACTTTCCAACAACACTCCACGGACGACCTCCATATTTGCTTCACGCCATACTGATTTGGCAAACTTGCATTTGAGAAAGATGTGGCCGCAATCCTCGTCAAGCCGGTGACACATAGGGTAGAGGATGACAAGATCCAAGCCTCTGCGCTGCAGGTTCATCTTTACAGGCAGACTATTGTGTCCTAAGCGCCAAAGGAACATGCTGATTTTCCTGGAGATATTTAGGCTCCAGATCTTTTGCCATTTGGTTGGCGAGTCAGTCGCTGGATTTGCTACAGTAGATGAGGTAGTTTCGCCTGCAGCAACGTCCAACAACTTGAGCTTGAACTTGTACGCTGACCTGACAAAAAAGACCCCCTTCGGGTCGGGTCAGGATGCCAGGCTGGAAAATCATCAAATCCTTCTTGATTGGGATAGTGAGGATATGTTTAGCATCGCCAGCATTGAAGGTTTGCCTCACAAGATCACAGTCCCATTGTCCAATGACGGGACAAATAAGTTCACATGCCCGCTCTAAGAACTGATGACGGTCGCGGTATGTACTTGGTATTCTAGTAATGTCTCTGGGAATCCAAGGGTCCTTCCAAATGTTGATGCTACGACCATCGAACACTCGTCAAATTAAGCCTTTTTTTATCAGGTCACGACCTTTCAGAATACTACGCCATGTGTAAGATATTTCTTTTGCCGGAGAGACATTCAGAAAATCACACGTGGGCTTGTAGCAGTTTTGCACACATCGAGTCTGGATTAATAAGAATTTTCCAAACTTGTTTTGCTAGCATTGCAATATTGAATGAGAAAGATCTCTGAAGCCTAGGCCGCAGGGCCGGCTTTGACCCATGGCCAACATGGGCGGCGTCCTAGGGCCCGCGTCCTAGGAGGGCCCAAAATTCTACCCTCGCTAGTCCTTTGTACATATGCATGTACTTACGTTGAGCTTAAAAAAGAACCGACAGTAAACGAGTAGACCAAGCAGAAAATGCACGGTAGAAACGTCAGCGATTTGCCCTGAAAATTTTTTCTAGCTCTAAGCTTGGTGACATATACATTAGCCTTAGGGGTCCTATCATAAACTTCGCCCTAGGGTCCCGTAAAATATAGAGCCAGCCCTGCTAGGCCGCCTCCTTTTTTTGGTTTTGATAAAATTTCCCAAGGAGCAGTGCTTCACGTACGACAGAAAATGTCCGATCCACGTACGATGCACAATCAGGCCCGTTGATTGCACACCACTGAGGCATCCTTGCAGCCCATCTTCTCATCGTAGGAAAGTCGTACAAGTTCAGTCGTACATGAAGCAATTCCGTTTCCCAAGAGAGCCAATGTATTGCAATGCCACCTTCTTCGCCTCGTCACTGATTGTCATCCTCATCGTCCTCTTCCTGATCCTTCTGAACGAGCGCAGGGGTGAGCCACACTGTGGGCATCCACCAGCTGCAGGCGGTCATGGAGGTGGACCTGCTGAGCAGGGCCGGCCCTGAAAAATAATAGAGCCCGGTGCACGACATAAAAAAAATAGGGCCCCTGTAGAGAAGTTGTTTGATATTTCAGTAGCAACTTAAACATTTAACATAGTTCTCTGTAAATTCTCATTCGATATATTATACGACAGGAACTACTCGTGATCTTATTAGTGACATTGTTCAGTTCACAAAGCAGCTATATTTGGTAATAAGGAAATAGCACAACAGCTCGAGCTCCACATCTTGCATTTCAGGTGAAACATCAGCCCGCCCTCCTCCTCGCTCTCCGCATCTTGCACTTCAGCTCAATGCGTCCGGGTTCCTGTGCGTCCTGCGCTGGTTTTAATTGGATCAATTGTTTTTTTCCAAGTGAAAATTGCCTACTAACTGAACCCTGAACCGCTAAACCTACCTGGGTGGGGGCCCCTAGCGATCGGGGGCCGTGCGGGCGCAATGGTGAGGGGCGGGCCTGCTGCTGAGCGTCATGGGGCCATAGTAATGGCAGGTAACTACAGCAGCTAGCACATACCTTCTTTCTGGTCTTCCCATTTGCAATTGACCTGTGTTCCTCTGCAATTAATAGGAGAAAAGTGTGGTGTACAAGGCTAGCTCTCTTGTTCTGTTGCTCGCCACTCTTGCGGCGACCATACCAAGCTGGGCTGATCCCGCCAGGTGGCCTTTTGGCACAAGAATGGGGACATCGACATGGCTGGCGACCTGATCCTGCTGACGAGGAACACTAGGCGGTTCAAGGCTTTCTTCTGCTGCAACTTCATCATCTTTGTGGCGTCCTTGGTCACCATCATCTTGGTCCAGAACAAGCTTCTGCTCGAGACCCACATGCTGGAGGCAGCCATGATACCGGCCTTCTTCTACTGCAACACGCTGAGCTTCATGCTGTCCATCGCCCTCATAATATTCCTTGTGAACCCACATCTATATAGGCCGGTCATATGAAGCTATGCGCTCACTATTTGCACATCGACGGGCATGTTTGGTCTGATGGCGGCCTATGCCGCTGGGAACACACAGCATTTGAGAACATTAATCTACATCTTTGTGTTGCGGCCGTGGTCCTCATCCATATAGCTGCACTGCTCCTATTCCTGGGTAAGAACAGAAATGGTTACACGTCCAGTCAGCCAAAGCCAGAAAAGGACGATGAGGGAAAGAAAGAG
Organism: Avena longiglumis; assembly: GCA_030063025.1. NCBI lineage: Eukaryota > Viridiplantae > Streptophyta > Magnoliopsida > Poales > Poaceae > Avena > Avena longiglumis. Next base: position 241,174,118 of record CP125979.1, on the reverse strand, counting down.
CACGCCAACCGCAAATACCTGATGTTTCTAGGAATCCTTGTTGCAATCCATATAACGCTGGCTTTGTCATGTCCATATAATGCTGCCACTTCTCAGCATGGTAATCTGAGCGGCCAAGAAAACTCGATCACAGGAGCGTCCGAATGGTAGGAATCTGGCAAATTCCGCTGCAATGCCACCACCTTAATTATCAGTGTGCTCAGCAGCTCTGTTCATGCAGCTTGTTCAGTTATGGCTCAAGTGCTATGCTCTATTTCTCCTCTATCAAGATTTCTAGTTTACTTGATGTAAGTGGATTATTCTGAGTCCCAATGCTAGTATGATGGAGTATTGAAAATAAATGGTTTTCCTAGTGTATATTTTGACTCAGGTGTAAAACTGAATCCAGTGGATGCAGTATGTTCACAAGGCAAGACATCGTTCTACAGCTACATGACTGATGATTATAGAAGATAAGGAGCATTCTTTGTCATTTTAATACAATAAAGCATCACTTGCAAAAATATACCAATAAAACTTGCCAAACAAGGATATAAGCATCTGACGCAGCTTTCATAGTGCTTTCCAAGATTCCTAGTTTGTCATCTACAACATTTATTCTCGTAGTTTCTACCTTGAGGAAATAAAATAGGATGACCTGACGAACTCTTTGTCATTGTTAGAGCATCTCTAGTCGTGCCTGTAAATTTGAAAACTATAAAACGCGAGTAAAGGGCACGGTAAATCAAATTCGCAGTTCCAATTGGCACGGCGCAGAATGGAGCCCGTAGATTCAAACTGTAAACACGAATTTGAAATTAACGCGGACAAGTTCGTCGACGAACAAGCGTTGGAGATCGAGGTTCACGGCATAATTACAAAGTTTTTTACATAGCGGCTAGATCAAAAGCCGCAAATACTCTGAGGGCGCGCCGTCCTAGACCAAAATCGAGCTCCGGGGAGCTACAGGGCGCGGCGGCGAGCTCGAGCTCACTCTTCGGTGAGGTCGATGAGGTCGGCGAGCTCCCTCTTGATGACGCCGGTGGAGGTGGAAGTGCCAGCGGAGGTCGACGCGCCGGCGGTGGTGGAAGCGGCGGCCTTCTCCCTCTCCCTCGCCTCGCGGCGCTCGACCAGCGCGATGGCGCGGCGCACCTCGGCGGCCTCCATCTCGCCGGCTGTCTTAGCCGCGAGCTCGGACTCGCGCATCACGAGCTCGAACGCCATCCGCTCCTCGTCGGAGTCGTTGGCGAAGTCCGCGTCGACGACGACGCGTGAAGGCGGCGGCGACGGCGCGTCGGAGGAGTCAGAGGAGGGAGAAGAGGGAGGAGCGGGGACGGAGGAGGATCCCTCCCCGCGAACGTCGTACCTCCGGAGCGAGTCGCGGCAGCGCTCCTCCCGCTGCGCGTGCCACCACGCCGGCGCGTAGGCGTGCAGCGACGGCGGCGGCGACCGCCTCTTGTTCACGTAGGCGAGGGCGGCGCGTTTCTTCACCCCCTCCGACCTGCTGAAGGTGAGCTCCTCCGGCGTGAGGCGCCGTCGACGGCTGCCGCTACGCGAGTACATCGGCGTCGATCTAGGAGCGAGGTGGCGGCGATTGCTCGTCGGAGTTCGCGAGGGCGGCAGCGGCGCTAGGGTTGGGACGGCGGAGAAGTAAGGGTTTGAGCCCTCACTCGGCCACCGCGATGGTATATATACCGAGCGACACGGGCCGCCTACGGGCCACGGTAAAAGAGTTCACGGGCCGAGATGCTATACGGGCTCGACTAGCTCGTCCGTTTTCATTTCGGCCCGTAAACTCGCCGGAATAATACAGTTCCTGGCCTTTTACAGGCACGACTAGAGATGCTCTTAACACATAAACAGATAGCTTGCAGAAATATACCAAAAGATTTGACAAAGAAGGATATAACCATCCGACCTATCCGCAATTAATTGGTCTTGGCTGCTGCATTAGAAATTCAGAATGCAGCTTTCATAGTGCTTTCCAAGATTCCTACTGTGTCCTCTACAACATTTATTTTCAGACTTTCTGCCTTGCAGTCATAAACTATAACGCCTTGACGAAGTTCTTATCTTTGCAGTTGCAAAGTTGTCTTTAAGGACTGAGACACTTGAATTTTTTTATGAAGACTTGAACTTTCTCTAGTACTTCAACTTTCAATCTAATAACTGACATGTAAAACCAGACCATGAGTTAATAGGTCTGCTTGTTATTAGTTCACCTAGGTTAGTCATGATCTATCTTTATGTTCAGACTTATCTTTATGAAATAAATGATCATCCCAAATTGTCATGGTGCCATCATGTGCAACATGGTACGCATCGAGAATCATTTGCTACTAGTACTTGAAACCGTATTTGCTTACATACAAACAAGTTTCATGAACTTGACAAGTAAGGATAAAAGCCAGAATGGCTCTATGACTCTACGGAAGTGGTTCTCAACCCGTCCAGTATTTGTTTCTCTACATAAGCTGGGTCAGCATGCCAATAATTGTTCTATGGCTACAGGATTGATGATTAGGGGATTAGGAGAACTCTTTTTCATTGTTAACACATAAACAGATAGCTTGCAGAGATATACCAAAAGATTTGACGAAGAAGGATATAACCATCCGACCTATCCACGCATAATTTTTTTTGGAGAAACCAGCAGGAGCTCTGCCTTTTCATAAAGAAGAAAAGAGTTGGCCGGTTTAGAAGGGAAACCCGATACAGACGTATATACACACAGGTCTGGTTAAAAGGGGAACTGGACCAAAAAAAAAACCAAGCGGCACGGTTTTTAGGAAAACCGGCAAAAACCACACGAGGCCACACTACCTATCTCGACTAGGTCTGGAGCACTGCCGAACGACACCAGTACAATGGCTACAGCGGGCGCTACGAAAAGCCTGGTCCACTTCCCTGGAGAGGAAGTCAGAGCCGAAGGAAACGGCTAGGTCTCTCAGGCTTCATGGCGAGAGGCAGGCCACAGGGAACTCGCACGCCGACAGGGCCCAAAGACGTCGACTCAACCGGCATCACTAGCATCCCAAGAATGGCTCCGCACACTCCAAAAAATGACGCCTTAACGACTTGACTGCTGCATTCCACACTTAATTGATCTTGGCTGCTGCATTAGAAATTCAGAATGCAGCTTTCATACTGCTTTCCAAGGTTCCTACTTTGTGCTCTACAACATTTATTTTCATACATTCTACCTTGCAGTCATAAACTATAACAACTTGACGAAGTTCTTAACTTTGCAGTTGCAAAGTTTCCTTTAAGGACTGAGACACTTGAACTTTATCTTTCTTTTTAATGAAAACTTGAACTTTCTCTAGTACTTCAATTTTCAAGCTTATACTGACATGTAAAACCAGACCATGAGTTAATAGGTATGCTTGTTATTAGTTCACCCAGGTTTGTCATGGTCTATCTTTATGTTCAGACTTATATTAAAGAAATGATCATCCCAAATTGTCATGGTGCCATCATATGCAACCTGGTACATATCGAGAATCATTTGTTACTAGTACTTGAAACCGTATTTTCTTACATGCAAACAAGTTTTCATGAACTTGACAATTAAGGATAAAAGCCATAATGGCCCTATGACTCTACGGAAGTTGTTCTCAACTCGTCCAGTATTTGTTTCTCTATATAAGCTGGGTTAGCACACTAGTAATTCTCACAAATGCTTTTATTTTCTCACAGAAAATGTATCTTTCTAACCCAGTTGTTTTAGAAGTAATATTGAACGGGTTCCATATCTTGCTTAAGTAGCACAAATATGGGAACCAAGAGCTCACTTCTATATCGTGATGAACCCAAGTTGCATTATTGCACAACAGAATTGGAGGTACTAATGGGGCAAGGACCGGCTCATCCTTCAATATGTGGTCCAGTTTTGTCCCTTGCCATGACAAATGATGATTATCTTCAACTACTTTAGTTGGCTGGAAATTTTTGCCAAGTATTTAAGAACAACTGTCAATATCACAACATAAAAGGAAGATGCTCAAGCAGCATCATGAACCATCATGCACAGAATGATATGAGATAGTTGTAAAACCAGACGAGTGTCGTAGGATGTACCTGAGGTAGGTGTTCTACTGAAACACAGATGTGCACGGTCCAGCAAGCCCATGCAAATTATGATCTGCACTCTCATAATGACTGATCTTGCACAAGACTCCATAAAGCATAGCCTCCAAGAGGAATTCACTGAAAAACACCTGTCCAGCCATCCAGGGCAGTTCAGGAACAATTTACTCCCCTAGATATGTTCCATCTGAAATGCCAGGTTCTGAAAAGCCTTATGCCAATTGCCTCTTATACAATATATTTCATCCGTCGAAATCATTAAATATTTTTTCAGTTGCATCGCCTTCTCTCTAATAACTTCAAGTTCTCAACTGACAAAAGTTTGCTCAGTTGCAGTACAAGTTTGGGTAAGACAGAGGGTTACAAAATTAATAACCGTGGAGCCATGCCATGATTAGCAGACACCAGACAGGCAGATACAAGGGAAACATCATGCCAAGCAACCTGACAGGTGTGGCGATGCTATGTGCTCCTGCTATAAAATCAAGAGATCAACTGAAGGCACCTTATTCATGTTTCATTCCACCACCGGTTATGCAAATACCACCAAGAAACCAAGTATCATCCCACAATCAAATGGAGCCAGACCACAGAAAGCCTTCAGGTTCAACAGAGTACCAGCTGAAGAAGTATCTTCTTCTACTAGCCACTCTGGTAGCGACAGTGACATATGCGGCAGGGCTCAACCTGCCAGGGGGAGTCTGGCAGGATACACAGGATGGACACCTAGCCGGCGACCTGATCCTGCGTGATACCCACTACCACCGTTACGTTGCATTCTACTACTGCAATGCGACTGCATTCGCTGCGTCACTTGTGGTATGTCTTCTCCTCCTCGTCCTGGGCAGCAAGACCAAAGCCTGGGCAGCTGCGCTACGGGTGGTCATGGTTCTCGATTTACTTGGCCTCATGGGGGCCTATGCTGCTGGTAGCTGCCGTGATGTATTCACAATCATCTACTCCTCAGTGATAATGTCAGCCGTCTTGGCCTACATAGCAATTGGTTTCTTCATCTATGTCTACTCCGAGAAGCAAGATGAGGATACTGACAAACACAAGTGTGAAGATCAGCACGAGGTCTTGATGCTACTCGCAACCTTTGTCGTTACCATCACATATGTGGCTGGGTTGAACCCACCAGGTGGCTTCTGGAGCAAGTCCGAGGATGGCCACCGTGTCAGTGACCCAATTCTGCAGGACCACAATTCCAGCCGCTATCAGGCGTTCTTTGTCTGCAACACCACTGCATTTGTTTCATCCCTTCTTATTATCATGCTGCTCCTTGACAAGAAGCTGATAATCTCCTTACATGCAAAGAAACTAATGTCTGTACGGTTTGTTGCATTGTATGGGTTCATCGTCATTGCACTATTTGGCCTTGTTGGTGCCTATGCTGCTGGGAGCTGCAGGGAGCTTGACACCACCGCCTATGTTGTTTGTCTGATTGGCGCAGTTCTTGCATACATCTTACTACAAGTGGCTATTACAATAGCCATTACTGAAAATGCTCCGGCATGGCTGCAAAATATAAGGAAAATATTCATTGAGCCAAAAAGGTATGTAAGAACTAGTTCTCCCCCTTTATATCCCCTCCAACTTAACTACGTTTAACTCTGTACCGTGAAATTAGCAGGGACAACGAAACACAGGGAAAACCAAGGGCCGAATCACAAAAGAAAACCAAGGCCAACGAAGCACTGGAAAAAGCACGCAATCTTGTCATATTGCTTGCTACTCTCGTGGCAAGCATCACTTACCAAGCTGGGCTAGATCCACCGGGCGGCCTCTGGCCAGATGACCAGCATGGGCATAAGGCTGGCGACCCAGTACTACTCACAACGCACCCGACACGGTACAAGGTGTTTTTCTATAGCAATTCAGCAGCTTTTGTGGCATCATTAATTGTCATCACAATGGTCAGGAGTAGTTCCCTACTTAAGCGGCATACACTGGAGGCAGCCATGTTACTAGATCTATTTGGTCTCATAGGTGCATATGCAGCTGGGAGTTGCAGGGATGTAAGTACCTCCATATACGTCATCGCCTTGGCTGGAGCTGTCCTTGTCTACGTGGTTATTCATATAGTTTTCTTCACATTAGACTACAATGAAAAACAGGAAGATGCTAATCTGTTGGATATTAGGCGTGAGGTGTTGCTGCTCTTGGCAATCTTGGTTGCAGCACTCACTTATCAAGCTGGGCCGACTCCACCTGGCGGCTTCTGGTCAGCAGACGACAACTTAGGACACCGGGCAGGATTCCCGGTCCTCCTAGATAACTACCCTCAACGTTACAGGGCATTCTTTTACTGCAATGCAATGAGCTTCATGGGATCCGTAGCTCTAATTGTCCTCCTTGTGAACCCAAATCTGTACGGGCCAGCCATACGGTGCTATGCACTCTATGTATGCATGGTGGCAGGCATGTTTGGGCTCATGGGTGCCTATGCTGCTGGAAGTTCCCGGCACCTGCGAACTTCCATCTATGTATTAACATTGTTTGCGGCAGTGTTTGCCTTTGTAATCTTGCAAGTGGTCATCTTCTGGATTCGCAACTGGAAAAATAAGACCCCTGGACAAGTTGGCAGCAGCAGCAATGTGTCCCCTGATCCAGCAAATGGGCCGTCTAGGCAAGGAGTCGGCAGTGTGGAGTCTTCTGAAGTAAGATCCCACGACACAGATATTGAATCTGCTGAACACCTCAAAGAGAAAATGGAGAAGGAACTCCAAGAAGAAGAGGACAACCGCGAAGTAAAAAGAAAAAAGGACCTGCGGGAGTACTTGATGCTGCTAGGAGTCTTGGCCGCAAGTGTGACATATCAAACTGGTCTAAAACCACCAGGCGGTCTCTGGCAAGACAACAGCAACGGAAACTCTGCTGGAAACTCAATCCTGCACGACATCAACAAGCGTCGGTACCATGCTTTCTTCTATAGCAACTCCACTTCGTTTATGGCTTCTATCGTCATCGTCGTCTTGCTTCTTCCAAGGACCCTGCACAACCACAAGTTGCTACTCTGGCCAATGCACACGGCCATTTTGCTAACCATGATCGGTCTCCTGGGTGCCTATGCAGCAGGCAGCACAAGGGACATGGCGACGTCCAGGAATGTCATATGCCTAGTCATCCCTGTGCTGGTGTGTATTGCAGCCTATGAAGCATGGTCATTCTATCAAAGAAACACCAAGGTCACAAAGGAGACTCTGCATCAACCAATTAGTGATGCGCAAAGTTAAGGCATCATGCCATGTTTTGTGTGCTTTTGATTTGATTAAACTGCATGGTCTGTATGTGTATTTAGTATATTATTAAGTTCCTAGTTCACATGTATTTTCCATATGGTACTCTATAAATCTGTATAGTTACTTTGTGTTTTTGTATAATCGGGGGAAAAGTACCTTCTAGCTTCATTATTGTTGTTACGTAAGACTAAGAGCATGTAAATTTTACTGATGTGAAGCGTGAGTTGGAGAGTCTTCATTGGTTGCCCTCTATGAAAGGTACTTTATGGCTTTCTGTAGCAATTGGATGCATTCTGCTCCCTAGCAGCATTTCGAGTTCCAAGGTTTGTTGTATACTAGGCTGTGTGTATAACTGTGTAGGTGTTAGATCTAGGCCCATGTTTGTTGAATTGTATATTTGTATGTACATCAAATAAGGAAGGGGAATTTATAGTTTTCAGACCGGACATGATTAATAAGACCGCAGACATTATCACCCAAACTGGCAAGCCAACACCCGCAGGTACTCACCACTAAAGTAGACCACGAGGGCGGCCCTTGGTCAGAGAGCAAGATAGGCGAGTGCCACAACAGGCCTTATCGAGCCAGCAGGAGCAGCACGATTATTGGAATAACTATGGGACGATTTTAGTTTCTTTGTGTTTCTGTACCGACCAATAGATATTTGAAGTTTATGTTCAGCCCAAAATGCACATGTTCAAGTAACACAAGCCAAGAAGCAAATGGAGCCGATAAACTAGGGAGCATACCTGGGGACAGAATCGGACTCTGGTAGCCGTAGGTATGTCAGTGTCACTTGCCACTTGCCAGGCATCACAGCGGAGCACAGTCCTTGTATGACCTCGCCGATGCCAAGCCAGTCCCAAGAATTCCACAGCAAGCTCTTCAACGTCCGTGACGCGGCCCGTCAGAGGAAATTCCGGCGCACACCGGACATGCAGTCCCGGTCGGGCATTTCGCCGACCACCTGCCGCTCAATTCCGCCGGGCAGAGGAGCAGTGCACTCTGCACTGGCCTCATTGTGGTGTCGAAGATTCGAGCGCGGGCGGCCTCGTGGAAGCAGTTACGAGATCGGTCGAGCCCGGTGGACAATGGGAATGTGGTGGGCGCAGAGATTCAGCGCAGAAGGCGCAGGCAGAGGCATACATCGGCTGATTCAGGGAGGAATGTGCTAATTTGAGAGAATCCAGCCGGTCTCCAGGCAGAGAGAGGGCGGAGGGCGGCGACTGCCAGGCCACCGGAGGCAGGGGCGGAGCTGGATGGAGCTCAAGGCTGGTGCTAAATAGGCTTAATGGTGCTAATTATCTATAATTTTTACATTTTTAATCTTAAAAATTAGCATTGTTCTTTGTTGTACAGTCGTCCGGCCGGTGCTACGGCACCGGTAGCACCAGGCCCGGATCCGCCCCTGACCGGAGGTGAGGGGTACAGACCGGCGGACATGGTCGGAGAAACGAAGGTTCTCTGTTCCGACGTTTCCTTTTCTGAGGGTACGGGGATCGCGTCGCACCCCCTACATGTAAGGATGGGGTACGGGTACTCGCGGGTACCGTACCCGTACGGGTAGCCTATGGGCACACTTTTATACCCATGGGTAATACCCATACCCTACCCATTAAGTCACGGGTATGGGCACGGGTATAGACTTGTACCCATGGGTATACCCATATCCTGCCCGTTTAAACTGACATGTCAAACTTACTATACAGTTTGAACCTATGCGACCAAGAAGCCTAGGGACAAGTATGCGATTTCCACTTCTAAACTTTAATTTCATACTTTCATGTACTCATCTACTATTAGTAAGTAGAGATTATTGTCTTTTTCAAATATTCTATTGATGAAAGTAAAATTTTGAATAACTTATATACTATTGGATATACCCATTGGGTACGGGTACCCGCCGGGTATGGGTATGGGTAAAGTTTTATACCCGCGGGTACGGATATGGGTAAGCTTTTGTACCCATTGGCTACACGGGTATGGGTATGATATTGCTCTACCCTGCCCATACCCTGCCCATTGCCATTCTTACCTACATGGGCTGGCCCGCTCCTCCTCCTGCCACACCTACACACCTCATTAGTACTGTATTACTTTTAACCATTTTCTCAATATTTATACTCTCGTCGTCTCAAATCAAAATAGATATAAAAAATTTATCTAAATTTAAATAAGTCTAGTGCCATTTAGAAAAGTCTGCAACATCTATTTTAAGACAGAGTGAGTAGCAAAAACTGACAGCAAAATTCACCACGTGCCATTTTCCCTCCTCCCCATTTCGTTCCCCAAAGACCTTCTCTTACACCATACCGTACGTGCATGTTTCAAGTTCACCGAAAACTAAAAACCAAATGAATTTTTGGACTCTTGAAAAAAAATCAGAAAAATACTCAAGTACAAACAACATTGTTCGATATTGTTTTGTAGAAAAAAAAACATCACCTTCTTTGTCCTCCTGGTTTCCTTCATCTAGAACATCTAAAATAGGAACTTAAAAAATTACAAATTGAGCCGAAATTAAAATTCAAAGGGGTTTGAATGCCAAAAAGAAAATTCATACCAAGTTTATTGTACCAAAAGATAAATAAAGTTTATAGTTTAACTAAAATACTAATAAAAACCTTTGCTCCCAATATTATCTCGCAAAGTGGCTAGCCTTGTTGTGGCCAGACCAATGAAAATCGCTATTTTTTTTTCAATGATACAATTTTTTATTAAATTTCATGAATAATATACAATTTTGACAAATCTCAAATCTAGCGCGGCCTCGGGGTTTGAACTCCCGACAACGACCTTTTGGGAGTTTAACTTTCGACAAAGACCTTTCAGGAGTTTAACTCCTAACCAGTTGGTTAGAGGAAGGTGTAGGGTGGTGCATGGCGAGTGCTTGTCAGTGGTTCAAACACCGACCAATGCTTGTTGGTGGTTTAACTACCGACTGGTGCTGGTCGGTGTTTGAGACCCCAATGCCACGCTACTTTTCAAAATTCCTTGTGTATTATTCATGGAATTTAATAAAAAAATCTTATTATTTAAAAAAATAGCATGAAAATCACTTTAGAGAATATTAATTAAAATAAGTACTTGGAGAAGTAAGCGGCGCTGTTTTGATCACACTTCGAGGAAGTTAACGCCAATGGTCTCACTGGTGCCCCTCTGTAAGCCATAATAAATATGCATAATTTCTTTTATTTCTATAATTTGTTTTTTTCTTCGTCACACAGACCATTAGTTTGAACACGTAGATAACCTTTTTTTGGCAAACCCCCCCTAAAATCCTATTTCATCTCATTGCTGCCACCAAGCACCGCATCTCCTACTCAACATCAAATATTTAACTCCGAAAAGAGGGAGTCCACGGTGCACCGGAGCAAACGTTGCACGAGGGCAGAGGAGGAACTATAGGATTTAGGACGATTCCAGCGTGTCGCACATCTAGCGCCGAAGGGTCGAGGTAGGAGAAAAATGGCACGCAATAATGTACCCATCTTTCTATTTATAATGAAAAAATTTACCTTGTGATAAATAATCTTAGCATCAAGTATGTTGTTTTTACTAATATATTATGTGATATAATATACACTTATTTGGTATAACTAGCATTAACGGTCACAAAACAATACTTATTACATTATAAAAGATTCATAAGATTCACTTATTTATCACTATATGTACATTACTATTGCTATACTGAAATTGTATTTTGTTGTAAAGAAGTTATTATCTAGTCTAGAACGTGTTCTGAGATCGTTTTTTGTTACAGTGGGTTTCAACATAAATCCAAGCGAACCAATATTTTCATACTAGTCTACAAATTTATTTATTCATCTTGATGTGTTATGATGCATTTTTTAATGTAGTATTACAATGTCATTTTTACTGCATTATTATGCTGCACTTTTTTTACTACAGTATTACAATTCATCTGCACATAACTCGTTTTCTTTGGCATCATTAAATATCCATATAATTTGGCAGAGTTCTTTCAGAGTATATATGGATGTAGCAAATAATTTGGAGGACATAACATGAGTTCACGAATACAAAGTTTAAGAATAAGAAAATAGATATTTTATGAGCATATGAAGTGTCAATTAGTAATTGGTCCTCAAATCTCAGCGTACGAAATGTCAACTAGTAGTCTGGGCTCGAATGCTCTCGTTCACTATCGCTTGTTAGTGGTTCTCGCTTCTGCGAGATTGTTCTTCTCATTCTTGGGAATAAGTCGTTAGCCATATGTCACATTTGCAATTTTACTTTATATAAAAATTATACAATTGGTGTCCCAATTTGATTTTTACTAGAGTTTGTCCCTGACACTAGTGCATATTACAGTTGTTTTTAGCTTTTCTAGTGGACGACTCACGTGGCTTTTCAAAACCTTTTAGATTAGTCTACTCTGTACATGTTTAGCTTATATTTCTTCACCAAAGTGTTCTGCTTATATTTCGTCACCAAAGTATTGGAGAACGTTGCAACATAAAATAAATGTATACAACTTGCATTTTGCTTGTTCTTCTTAAGTTTTACTTTGTCTATCTATCATACAATTTTTACAATTTCAGCAAACGAAAATATATTATATATGCGCTCCTATGCTTTCCAGAAGTTGTTTTGCACGACTTTAAAGCAAATCAAGGCTGTGATTAGAAGAACTAATCAACCTGCTTTCATTCACGAAAGGGCAATTTGGTCACTGCGCATCCACTCGAGGGCCGAACAAAACCCGTAGTTTGCCAAATTAAGATCCTAGCTCTGTCTTGCGCGGAGCTCGATAGCTTGTAGAATTGAAAAGAATATGGATTTTTCTTCGGTGTCCTCCTCTCCTCCAAATTTGTCGATACCCCTTCGGGTTCAGAATCATGAAGGGCTATCGACCTGGTCATCCTTGGGCATGTTTGGTTGGTCAGGCCCAAATTTCTCGTTTTTTCTACTTGGCCCGGACGGTGGGTGCTGCATGGGGGGAGATCGGACTTGGGCCAAGTTTGGCGGTTCGTTTGGTTGCCCATATCTAATTTTCCTGTAAATTTGGCAAGTTGTTTGGTTGCCCATAGAACTGATTTTTCCTCGTTTGATGCAAAAACCTGCATGTTTGGTTGCTCATGCTATAGTGATGTGCTCAACACTTCTCAGAGCTGGTGATGTTACCACGTAATATCAAATAGGCAGCAAACTGAACTAGAAGTTTCAAATATGCAACAAATTAAACTAACAATACCAAATTACCACCCTGACTACTAGCAAATATGAGTTCACGACAATGTTACCTAGCTACTAGCAAATGATAGTTCACCACAATATTACCTATATACTAAGAATAAATGTTTTACACCTACATCAGGGGTTGTTCATGGAACATAAGGGCAGCACTTCATCAACAAACCATCTTCTTCAGATCCTTGATACGTCCAATTTGCATCATCATTCTATATCATAATTTACCTCTATTCATTGATATGTCTTATTATGAGGTGATACTTATGTTTTTTCATCTGTTTATGCATGTTGGATGATTCTTGGAGGATGAACTGCTGGAGTCTGGATTCTGATGAAAAAGGAGGTGTTTTGATGCAATTTCGCGAAGATCAGAAAAATGCCAGAAAAATATGGAAAAATCATATTTTCCCAGAAGACGAAGGGAGCCAGAAGGGGAGGCAAAGAAGGGCCACAGGGGGCCCACACCCCCTGGGTCGCGCCTAGGGCAGGTGTGGCCCACCTGCTCGGCCCCCAAATCCGCCCTCTCGCCTATATCATCCTCTCGTAAACCTAATACTAGGAGAGCGACCACAGATAGATTTTCGCCGCCTCTGCGGGACAGAAAACACCGAGAGAGAAAGATCTCTCCGACAGATAGATTTCTGCCGGGAAAATTCCTTCTTGATGAGGGTAGATCGTCGCCATCAACACCATCGTCAAGCTAGGCTTCATCAGGATCATCATCATAATCCACACCATCATCTCCACCAGCACCATCATTATTACTCCATCCCATTGTAACAATCGTGTGGAATACTTGCATAGTTCTTAGGGGAAACTTACCTGGTGTTGATTACTATTGTACTTGATGCTTGTGAGTGGAACCATTGGATTATTGTTTATGTTCAGATTGTTATCCATCACCATATCATCTTTGATCTTGATCCATATGATGTCTCGTGAGTAGTTCGTTTAGTTCTTGAGGACATGAGAGAAGTCATGTTGTTAGTAGTGGATTTGTGTTGAGTTATTATTCAATAGTTTAGTATTTAAGTTGTGGTGCTATTCTTCTAGTGGTGTCATGTGAACGTCGACTACATGATACTTCACCATTTATGGGCCTAGGGGAATGCATTGTGTATTTAGCTACTAATTATGGGGTTGCCGGAGTGATAGAAACCTGAACCCCCGTTAGGACACCTTTGCACAAGGGAGCGTAGGATCTCAGAGTTTAAGGCTGTGGTTAGATTTATATCTTAATTACTTTCATGTAGTTGCGAATGCTTATAGGGGGGTTTAATCACAAGTATGTATTAGACCAAGTAAGGTCGGTATGTTAGCACAGGTTCACCCACACAATACTTGCAACACCAAAGAAGAGTACTCATCTATTTGAAGCAAAAGCACTTGACAGAATTCCCATGTGTTCTCGAGAACGTTTGGTCCTTATAAGTATTTCCACCGGCTTGTACTTTGCTAAGAAGGATTGGGCCACTTGCTCGTTGTCTTTATTACTTGAATTTTGTTTTGTTGCTTTATCAGAAAACCACTAAAAATCCATTTGCTAAGTATTTATAGAGATTTCCTGCTCCATACCACTAGTCAACACCTTCTGTTCCTTGTTGGGATCGACACTCCTATTTATCGAAAGTACTGCGATACACCCCCTATACTTGTGGGTCATCAAGACTATTTTCTGGCGTCGTTGCTGGGGAGTGAAGCGTTATTGAAGAGTGGAACTGGTAAGGGAAACTTTTATTGTGAGTATTGCCTTTTGTTTCTGTTTGTTGCTTTGTTTCCATTATGGATAACCCACTTGGTTTTCTGTTTGGGAAAACTACTACCACTGTTAGGGTAGTAGATGAACCACCACCTGTTAAGATAGATCCTTTTAAGATACCTACAAGTATTGTTGATCGTGTTATGGATAATTATTATTTAGGGGATGGAACTATCCACCCTGGTGATCATTTGATTTTTATCCATGAATTATGCGGGTTGTTTAAGTGTGCAGGTATCACAACTGAACAGGTGAAGAAGAAGTTACTCTCCATATCCTTGAAAGGGAGAGCTGAAGAATGGTATAAGCTGCTGAAGAATTGACAGTCCACGGAATGGGAGGAAATGGCATCTCTCTTTTATTCTAAATTTTATCCCCCCAGTGAGATTCATAAGGATAGAAATCTGATATATAACTTTTGGCCTCGTGATGGAGAGAGTACAGCTCAAGCTTGGGGGAGATTGAAGTTACTAATGCTTAAATGTCCTATTCATGAACTCCCTAACAATATTATTATCAATAACTTTTATGCTAGGCTTTCTCATCATGATAAAGATTTACTAGATGCTTCTTGTGCGGGATCATTCACACGTATGAAGGAAGAAGCTAAATGGGATCTCCTAGACCGTATTCAAGAGAACACTAAAGCTTTGGAGAATGACAAAGGAAGAAAGTCAGGTATAAACTATGATTATGAATGCATTAAATATTTTATGGGAACTGATAACTTCCGTGATATTAGCAATGAGTTTGGTCTTGATTCCCAAAGTATTGCCAACTGTTTAAGGCCTTTGCCTCTTATATTGAAATTCCCAAGAAGAAGTGGAATAAGTACCATGCTCCTTATAAAGATGTTGTTAGTCATGTTCCCGTTAGAAGTACTGAAGTTTGTACTACTAATCATATTGTGCCTGAACCTCATGTTGAGAAAATACCTTTCCCAGCTATGGTAAAGGAGTATTCTATGATTATTAGTGCAAATAACAAAGGTACAAAGAAAAGTGTGGAATCTGATGAGCAAATGAGTACTAAACCTGCGGTAGCTATTATGAAAGACCCTATCAGTAGAAATATAGAGGATGAGCACATTGTCTTCTGTGAAGACACTTCTAATATTATATCTCATCCTAGTAAAGCTAGAAAAGCTAGTGTTCCTGTGCTTTCTGTTAAAATTGGTGATCATTGCTATTATGGTTTATGTGATATTGGTGCTAGTTCTAGTGCTATTTCGTATGAGCTTTACAGGGAAATTATGCACAAGATTGGTCCTTGTGAGCTTGAGGACATTGATGTGGTTATTCACCTTGCTAATAGGGAAACCATTTGCCACATTGGTATTGTAAGAGATGTGGAGGTTCTCTGCGGTAAGATTAAGTATCCTGCTGATTTTTTAGTGCTTATAATTCAGCAGCTAGCAAAACTTGTCCTATCATTTTTGGTAGACCGTTCTTGAACACTTGTGGAGCTATTATAGATTGTAAGATGGAAAATGTTTTAACTAAGTTTGATGGAGATTCTTATGAGTTTAATTTTTCCAAATTTGCTAAAGTTCCTTGTGAAAACAGCTTGCCTAATAAAGATTTCAGGATGGAACAACTTGCTTCTATTGATCAAGTTTATGACCTTGGACCTCTTTTTGGTGACTGTAAGTATGCTTATTCTGATGATAAAGTTGTTGCCAGTGACAGTTATATTGTCAACTTTATTCAAAGTGCTATTGTAAGTTATTATGAGAGAGGGAAACATGGTTTTATGCATCTCAATAATGTTAAGTTTCCCCGTTTTATGTTGAAAGCTTTGAAGTTGCATTTGTTTTGTCTTCCTATCCTAGTGCCTTTTTGTTTCAACAATTCGTTTTCTCATGATACTCCCATGCATAGAAAGTGGGTTAGACTCAAATGTGTTGGTTATTTGCTTCTTGATGCTCTCTTTCACTTCAAATATTTATCTCCTATGTGAGCATCTTTAAAAATTTCAAGCCTAACTTAAAGGCATTAAAGAAAAGTACTTGTTGGGAGATAACCCAAGAGTTTTGTCGAGTCTTGGAAATTATTACCTCAGTAATAACCGCTCCTTATCCTTTTTGTTTTGGTTTTTGTGTCAAGTTCAACTACTTTTGTGGAGTGGATGAGTTGTGAAAAGTGACTGTCCTGGGACAGATTTTTGTGATGCATTGTAAAAATTCGTGAGAAATCTCAGTGTTTCGGATGGAGCTGTATTTTTCTGAGTTTGTTCTCCAAGTTGTTACCCAACTTTCATTAGTTTTGAACTTTTTTATTTGAGCAACATAAGGTTTTTTAAAATTTTAATCTTTACCTGCTGGTCTGTTTTGACAGATTTCTGCCATCATTTGCATTTGCCTCTTATAGAGTGTAGCATCCCAGTTGTCTAACCCCTGTAATGCTACATGTTATAATAATAAAATGGGCCACTTCCAACATATAATTGTTGCATCATCATCATATCATGCTCATGTCATCATGTCCCCTTGCATTTGAGCATCATATAAAACCTTTTCTTGTTTGGTTCTTATCTCATGTGCATGATTAAATGTAGTTGCCTCTTGATATTGTATTTGGTTCTTAATAAATTGTTAAATGCCCAAGTTGAGTTGAGGGCATCTCTCTTATTGACTCCACCACCTTTTTCTTTCACCACCTTGTAATTCCACCATCCAACTAATATGAGCTTGGCATTTTAGTTTTGAGTATCTCTAGCTCATGTTGTTGGTTGGATCCACCCTTCATCTTTTGCTTGGCCTTTGCCCACTTTTTGGGAATGCAAGGATAATGCCACATGAAATAATGTTGTTTTCACAATATAACCATTTGGCATTAATTATGTTGCATGGGCCATGCAAGTGCCACCTTTTCTAGTATTTGGTTTTTGTTTGTTTTCTAAGTGGATCACCTCTCCCTTGGTTTAAATCTTGTGTTGGCTAGTAGCTTATCTTCACCCAAATCATCTAAACCCCCCCTCTTTTGTATCTTGCTTGTTCTTTGTTTGGATCATGCATGGGCCAAAGGAAAACCCTATCATCTAACCATGGTCAACTCTCTCTTCCTCTTCCCCTTTTCTTGCTTGATCTTGTGAAGGCTAGTTGGAGCATGCATGATCAATCTAAGTACCACCTTCCTCCATCCTTACCCTCTCTAAACAAAACCCTAATCTCTACCTCCCCTAAACCAAACCCTAAGCCACCCCAAACCCCATACTAGCTAAACCCTAAATCTTCACCCATGCCATAACCATCCTAAACAAAATCTAATCTACACCCTTGCTATCTCCACCCTAAGCACCCCTTTTTCCCTATCCAACCCTAGACCTATCTTGCATACCACATGGGCACCATGCCTAGCTACCCCACCCCTCATCTAACCTAGGCCGAAGCCACCCCCCTCTCCCTCTCTAATCTTTCCTCTCTCACCTCTCTCTGCCTACCGGCCCCCCCCTCTAGTCTACCTGCCCTCGAGCCTCCCTGGCCCCACCTGGCAGCAGGCCAGCCCGAGCACGCCTGCCCCTGCCCTGCCGTGGCCGCACATGCTCGCGAGGGAGGGTGCAAAGCACCGATGCCACCCTGGCCATCTACCCCTCCCCCACGCCACCTCCTGCCCCCTCTCTCGTTCTTATCCGTCCCTCTTCACCCCAGCCTTCCCCAGATCCCCAGGTACCCCCAGGAGCCTTCCTCCCTCCGTCCTTCCCCCAGCTCGGCCATGCCCTCCCCGCACCTCTAACCCTAGCCCAGCCAGATCTGCAGGAGACCGGAGGAGCCGTGCGAGAGGGTGCCCACGGTGACCAGAAGCTTCACCTGCCTCCCCTGTACCGTCTAGGACCGCCGGAGGCCACGGGACCTCGCCGGAGGAGTTGTGCCGCCGCCGTGTCCGTGGGTGCCGAAGATCCCGTTCGCCAGCCTCGCCAGCGATCACCGTCCTCGCCGGCCGAATCAACCTCGCCGGCAAGCCCCTGGTGAGACCATCGCCTCCCTAGACATGCCCCTCTGCCCCCTAGCGCATCGTAGCTCCGGCGCCGCCGTCGAACACTCTGCTTGGCGCTGTCATGTGGCGGCAGCTGGCAGCAGAAAACTGGCGTGTTGAGCCTTGCCCCGCGCGCTACGGCCTTCCTTCGCGCAGACCACCCAAACCATTGTTGCAGGCCGTGGCTTCCTCTGCACTTTTTGTTTTGGGTCCGTGTTGTTTGGAGCAGCAGCGGCGTCGCCATCGTCGGCCAAAGGTCCGGCCAGACGCAGCCGCCAGCAGCGCGCTGCGCCGCTGCCGTCCGACAACGCGCGGCGACTTTGCAGTTCAGCCCTTCCCCTTTTTCCCGCCTCAATCCGCAGTCCCTTAGCCCCACCCGCCAGCGACCGATGTAATCTTGCAAAAAGGCTCCCCGCTTGCTAGATTTTTCCACCCGCGGTCCATCCTGCTGCCACCTGTCGCCGCCTCGTTCGCTAGCGCGTCCGTGGCCCACGTTTCCCGACCCCACCTGTCAGCGTCGGTGGTTAGGACCAGCCGCGGTGCCACTGTTCTCCTGCGCGCGTGGGCCTGGGTCAGCTCAGGTCCACCTGTAAGTGGCTGGGTATCTGTGTCTGTGTGTGAAAAGTTTGGCTGTGACTGTTTGTGTTATTCAAATCTTTTTCAGGATATTCAAATTCAAATTCAAAACCAGAATTCAAATAACTTTTCAATGGTAACTCCAAATTTGACAAATAATATATGTTTGGATATCAGAAAAATGAGAGAATTCCAAATATGCCATCCATATTGTCTTTTGCACAATTAAAATTCCAAGTTTATTTATATTACACCAATTGCCACTAGAATTTAATAATTTAATAACTTTTGTTCTATAATTCCAAATTAAGAAAATGATATGTCTAAATTGATCAGCTCGACGAGACCTTTCTGTTTATGCTATCCTTGACTTCCATTGCAGCATGCATCATATAAAAATATAGGGTACAGCAAGTGTTATGACAACAAATGTGACCCAAATCCCCATTAAAATGTTATTTCTTGTCATCCACACCTCACCCATGCCATGCTACCTTAATGCCATGCAACTTGTGCATCATTCATCATGGCATGATTGTTTGCTTGACGCATCTTATTCATATGCTTGTTCTCTATATTCATATTGGCCTTGTTTGTTTGGTTTTTCTCGGATAGACACTGAGCAGGGGTTGTATCAAGAGAACCAGGAGCACTACCCAGATCCGTCCCTTGCTTCAACAGAGATACCAGGCAAGCACTTCCACATGCTTGCATACATACAGTACCTATTGCCTCTATCTTATTCTTGCATCATTGAGTCGCGATTGCATTAAATTGAATCCCAAGTATGCATAGCCTTTACTTTTAAACCCCACCAAGCTTGTTTTCCTCCATCCCATGAGCCACTACTATAGGAGTTGTTTGAGCCATGCGAGTCGTAGAACAGCATGTGTAGGGTATGTGAGTGTCTGATGGATAATGAGGTACCTAAACAACTTAACCTGAGTAGTTCTGGGATAACTAAAGAAAGTGACACCGGTGAGCAACAACTGCTATTTGGTTTTTCCTGCTCACTTGTGTCCCGTAAGACCCCGAGTACTTGATTCCTGTTCCTTGATTTATCGCGCTATCCACATCCGGGAGGTATATGGGACCCCCCCTGAGCCAGAGCTTGATTTCGTCTTATTTCTTGGGGCCACAAACTAGTTTGAGGTTTTATTTACGATCCTATACTTATGCCATGCTACTTTTCTGTATTTAAATTGTGCGAGGTACTACACACTGTACTGTTTAGGATCGGGACACGATTCCGCGGTGTCGACAAGCCCAGTTTTGGGTTCCCAGTCGTTCACAGCCGTCCACCCAAACCTTGAGTCCGTCTCGGAGCTTGCTTACTCCGTTGCGGGATCTACTCCAAGGGGTGGCCCCCTGAAATATTTCTGAATCTTGTGATTGTTCAGTCGTGAAAGCCTCGTTGGGTTTTGATTTGGTTTTTCCGAGGTTGATCGAGCGTGTGTTGCTATTGGTGCACCCGGCGGTAAAACTTCAAAGCCGTGTCCGCGGATATGGACGACTTGGAGCAGTTTCTCGATCATAGACAAGCATAACTAAAGTACCGCTTTAATTTGACTAAGTAATTTGACTAGTAAATAGTGCAATACTCATGGAATGGTTAATAAAATTGCCAACGGATGGGGGTTGTTAAATACGCTTCCTTGTTGGTATGCAAGGAGGAGGATGGATCGGATGAGATTACCATTATAAGCTGTTGTTCTTAATTCACGGACATCCGCCTATCATTGGTTAGGCGGATGGTTAGCGTTATCTGTAGAATTGCTAGGGTTTATCTTTCATGCAATTCGTCACCCTGTGTTGTGTCCCTTTAGAGGCATTAAGACTTGCTGAGTACCCTTAGGGTCTCACACGATAAATTCTTGATTCGATGAGCAGTACCTTCTCAGGACGGATACTGGGTGGAAGAAGCCGAAGATGTGGGCAACGATCGTTCGGTGTAGAGATTCCGGGAACGGGGATCCGTGCGACCTGTAGTTGGGATGTGCTTATTTCTATGGCATCTTATGCCGATTTTCTTCTTATCCGTACTCGGATCTTGTTTGCCGCTTCCGCATGATACTCTGATGTGTGTTGTATGAGGAGTTATCCTAAAATATAGATTTATCTAGGTCATTTGAATCTTGCCGTATGGCGTTGGTATATTTCCTTTCTTTCTAGATGGTGTGGCTCTGATGTACTCTTGTATGGTGGCTTGCGTACATACCCACTTGTGTACGTAGTTGATCCTTCGCCGACCACGCCCGTACAGGTCCCGTTGAGAGGGTAGTGGTTGGGACGTCTGAAAGGACTACTAGTGAGTGGCTTTTGGGGCCCCACCGTACTATTTCAACCACTATCACTCATCCAGGCTTGTATCTAGGAGCGTAGTTCACCGAGGTAGTTACAATTGGTATCAGAGCCATCCCGACCTTCAGGGTTTCAGCCAAACGGTCGTTGTCAGTCTAGCAAATATTTTGGTAGTTAAGTATATTAGGGAAAAACAAACGCGAGAGTAGGACTGCTTCCACTTTTCTTCTTACCCTCCCACCCACCCTTTTCTGGTAAGGAAGTGCAACGTTTTCAATCCTTTTCTCAAAGTTCAAACTAGGATTCACGTGTTCGGGGTTTCCGTAGTACCATAGGGTGTGTGTGTGTGTGTGTGTGTGTGTGTGTGTGTGTGTAATCCCTTGTCTATCTGTTGCATCCAAGTTGTTATCTTATCTGCCTTTGGTTATTGTAACACCCTCAGAATCGGACCTATGCAAGTTTGGGCAAAATTCACCAAACCCGCATAGAAACGATTCAAAGGTGCCCACCGAGCACTTTCGTGCGGGTGGAAAACGAAGTAATAACATCACACAACAGTCCTCGATGGGACCCATGAGAGATATATATAATGGTGACTCAAAGAGTCAAGAATACGATATAATATACAAAGATCCAAATCACCTTGAAAATGATATAGCGTCCGACTACGGACAAGATGCAAATGGGGCTAAGAGCCCGAAGAATAACCAATGGCGTCCATAACTGCCCAGGCCAAGCCGGAAGGGTAACCTCTAACGGCGTCGATCTCAAAACCTGCTTAACAAAAGGGTGCCGACAAAGGCAAAGCAGAAAACAAAGAAGGAGCGTCGATCGAGGCCAAGACTGCAGCGAGGCTAGAATTCGGCGGTCCTCGCCTACATAGGTATGGTGGATCAAGCGGCAGCGAGATGCACTAAACAACCTATAGAGACTCGATACAAGCTGGCGGATATCGAGAGAGATGAGAATGACCTATCCGGATCCAACTGAAGCTAACACCAAACAAACCCATCTGGTGTTTCCTCGAGACCAAACGAGGAAGTCAACCGAGGAACTCACGCAGTTGGCGGTTTACTTATTCGATTATAGTTGCACTTTACTAGTCGGTTTAAATAATCGTCACGATAAGGTAAGCGATGGGCACTTTTAGTTAACCATTCCGTTATAGTTGTAACTCTTACTAATCAGGTGCAGATAGCATGAGATAAACCCAAAACCCAGCAGTTGTTGGTACTTTTAATCAGCCATTTCGTTATAGTTGCCATACTTACTAGTCAGGTACAATTGTCGCGAGCGACCATCAAACAAGCAATTGTGGGCAGTATTAATTAGCCATTCCATTATAGTGAAGCTGATTACTAGTCATTATAAGTCGAATTTATAACAAATAAACTTTAGTTATGCTTGTCTATGATCGAGATACTGTGCTCCAAGTCGTCCATATCCGCGGACACGGCTTTCAGAAAGTTTTTACCCGGCCGGGGTGCACCAATAGCAACACACGCTCGATCAACCTCGGAAAAACCAAATCAAAACCCAACGAGGCTTTCACGACTGAACAATCACAGGATTCAGAAATATTTCAGGGGGCCACCCCTTAGAGTAGAATCCATGCAAAGTAAGCAAGCTCGAGACGGCCTCAAGGTTATGGGGACGGGTGTGAACGATCGGGAACCCGAAAGTGTGGCTGGGCTTGTCGACACCGCGAATCGTGCCATTGATCCTAACAGACAAAGTGTACCTCGCACAAATGTAAATAAAGCGAGCATGGCATAAGTACAGATCGTAAATAAAACCTCAAACTAGTTTGTGGCCCCAAGAAATAAGATGAATCAAGCTCGCTCGGGGGTCCCATATACCTCCGGATGTGGATAGCGCATAAAATCAAGGAACAGTATCAAGTACTCGGGTCTTCACGGGACACAAGTGGGCGTTCGGAAACCAAATATTTTCTATCACCCACCGATGCCTCTGCTTATTTCAATTTTAGTTGTTAAAGAAAGTAAAGTGAACAATAAGTAAAACTAGGATCATCTCCAACATCAACATGCGGCAATACATCAAGAATCGGGCATATGACGACACATCAAGACTTGAGCAAGCGACTACGCGCAAGTCCAACTATCTACCAAACAACGGTAATAGGGTGTCCAAGGCAATATAAGGCTGCAAGGGATATCACAGTACGGAAACTAAAGCATCGCAACACGATAGCAATAGATCATCGAGGAATAAAGACTATAAAAGTAAGATAGGTAGAAAGGGAGATGCTACTTTGAAAACATTGTCGAAGGTTTCCCAAGATCGGTAAGCTCACATCAACTCAACGGCCTTATCCGCGAAGAAGCAAAACACTAGAAGAAACACCGGATGCAATATTTAACACACGGCAAAAGATCGGCATGATGCATGCATGATGTATGGCATGGCAAGGTGCGATGCAATTAGGTCATATTAAGCGGAACCGGGGTTCCGACATTTACTTAGGTGGTGCATGTTATTTAGAAAGCCCGCAATTTAAATGTTGTTTATCAAGGCAAGAAGTAATACGGGTTCGCTACACAAGTTTAAATGAGGCCAATATAAGGCTAGTTTTGCCCGCATATGGGCCCCATATTTAATTATAAGGTGAATCGGCAAAAGGCCCCCAAACCACATGAATGAATGCATGCAAGACAATTAAATGTGCAACAGGTTGATATCATGTTATAAAATAGGGTTCGAGGAAAAAGGGTTCACACATTGAGGGGTCTCGACGGACTTGGGGTTCCGGGGTTCGGGGTCAGGGTCCAGGGTTCGACGAGGATCGGATCTCGGGGTTCAGGGTTCGACGGATCTGGGGTTCGGGGTCCAGGGTTCAGGGGTCTCGGCGTCCGTGAAGGAGTACTTGGCCTAGCGTCGGGGCATCGGTACCGTCCTAGTTGTTGTCGTTCTTGTCGTTGCGTAGCTCTTGTCGGTTCTGCGCCATCGAGTCGATCTTGGCGGAATCGTTCTCTCGGACTCTGGGGGTTAGGGTCTCGGCGCATGCGGGGTCTTCGGGCCAGCTGTCGGTCTTGGCGTCCGAGGCAGATCTTGTAGTCCGTGGGGGAGAACTCGAAGATCCAGCGTCTCGATGTCCGGGGAGAGGATGCTCGTCGCACCGGGGTCTTGGTCGGGGAACTTGGCGCGCCCGGGTAGATCTTGTCGATTCCACACCGACGGTCTTGTTGTTCCGCAGCGGGGACCTTGGGAAGTTTTCGGGGTTCGACGAGGTTCGGTCTTCCGCGATGAAGAACTTGTCATTCGTCTTGATGATCCTTGGCGGACTCGGTTTTTGGCGTCGCTATGGTCTCGTCGATCTTGGAGAGGTGCTCGCCTAACTCGAAGGAAGGAGGATTGCTGGGAGCGAAGCATCGCCACCAAACACATGGCGTGCGGAAGGACGTCGACGCGCTGCACTCGCGGGGCACCCTTCGCTGGCTGCAGAGGCGGGGCTCGCGGGGCGACGGGAGGCGGCGGACGGCCAGAGGAGCACGGCCGGGGCGGCGAGGTGAGGCCCAGGCCGGAGCGCGCGGGACGCGGCCGGTCCTGCGAGGCTCGAGGAGGGGCGGCGCGGGCTCGCGGGGTCGTCGTCGGCGGACGGGGGTGAGGGCGAAGATGCGGAGAAGGAGGGCCGGCTGTGGTGTGTGTGCTGGCAGGGTGGGGTGGGTTTAGATTAGGAGAGAGAGAAGGAGAGAGGAGGGTGAGGGTGACGTGGCAGCGCGTGAGAGGCTGAGGGAGAGGGAGGAGGTGAGGTGGCAAGCAGGGATTGGAGGGAGTGATGTGGAGGTTGGGTTGGGGTAGGAAAAAGGGTAGGTTAGGTGAGGTGGCAGGATGTTATTGGGTAGGGTGAGGTGGCTTGGGTGTGTGGGTAGAGAGTTGGGTAGACATAGGATTAGATGGGGTAGGCAGGTGGACCGTTTTATATTTCCAGGGGGTGGTCGTTCGGGTCGGAACGGCCCGTTCGACTGCCCCCGCAAAAATAATTAAATATTTTATTTAATTGAATTGGGCCGTTTGAAACCCGATAGCAACAAAACAAAATAGTCCGGAGATCCGGGGTTGGCGTTTGAAATAAATATGGGGCGTTTGGAAAACAAAACGGGGTTTGCAAAATAGTTTTGGCAAACAATGCATGATGACGACGATGCAATGCACAAATTCAACGCGATTTTCTAGTAGTGGTTTTGCGGGATGCCACAATTCGACACCACTAACAAAGGATCTCGCCCTCGAGATCCGCCTCATGGTACCGGAAAGAAGGTCGGCGATCTGCGTCTTCTCGCTTCGTGTAGATCCTCGCGACACCACCAACGATGGTTCCTTCTTCATCTGGGTATCGGCGACACCACCAACAAAGGGTCGTTGCTCCTGATCGTCGAGAGAACACTCCGGGAACAAAAGGACGAAGATAGAGGCATCAAACGCTAAAGCCACCGGTAACTTCCATGGACGGAGTAAAGCTGCTGGATCCACTGATTCGACGTACAAGAGCGAACGATAAGAGCAGTGGTAGGGTAGCTACTCCATCCCACACTCAAACCATTACTCTGCACACGGATAGGCGGATTAAGCAACCAACTCTCGGAATTAGACTGAAGATCTCGACAAGCGAGGTTCGGAAACAAGGGAGTATTGCCAGCAGAAATCGTATGAAAGACACACTGATTAGGTTTCGCGGTGGTTCCATTGGCATGAACAACACATGCTCAAGGTCGACTCCAACTTCACCAAAGCTCGTCCTTCTCATAAGTTTTTCAACGACACTGATATCCAGCAAGGAACACAGATGGATAAAGATCTCAAGATCAAAAGATCGGATGTAGGGCACAACAGACGAGTTGCAGATTGATGATCGCAGCACCTCCGTTACAAAAGGGAGAAGCGAAACCCTAAAGGTACGACGGATACCCAACCACGAGAAAATCCTGGACTCGAAGAGAGAGAAGAGAGCGGATTCAAAACACGTAGAGGTAAGAGAGGAATAGCAAAGGGGTAAGGAGTAAAATCAGACCTAATCAGATCTATCCAACCGATTTTGCAAAATAGTTTTGACCCTCTACTTCGGCCGTTAGCTAGGTTATCCTACAGGCTGGACTTGTGGGGTATCGCAACTGCTGAGCTCTGATACCACTGTAACACCCTCGATCGGACCTATGCAAGTTTGGGCAAAATTCACCAAACCCGCATAGAAACGATTCAAAGGTGCCACCGAGCACTTTAAATGCGGGTGGAAAAGCAATAATAACATCACACAACATCCTCGATGGGACCCACAGGCAGATATATATACTTGTGACTCAAAGAGTCAAGAATACGAATATAATATACAAAGATCCAAATCACCTTGAAAATGATATAGCGCGTCACTACGGACAATATGCAAATGGGGCTAAGAGCCCTCAAGAATAACCAATGGCGTCCATAACCCTGCCAAGCCAAGGAAGGGTAACCTCGCTAACGCGTCGATCTCAAAACCCTTAACAAAGGGTGCCGACAAAGGGCAAAGCAGAAAACAAAGAAGGAGCGTCGATCGAGGCCGATTACGGCGAGGCTAGAATTCGCGGTCCTCGCCTACATAGGTATGGTGGATCAGCGGCGGCAGATGCACTAAACAACCTATAGAGACTCGATACAATGGCGGATATCGTAGAGAGATGAGAATGACCTATCCGGATCCAACTGAAGCTAACACCAAACAAACCCATCTGGTGTTTCCCCTCGAGACCAAACGAGGAAGTCAACCGAGGAACTCACGCAGTTGGCGTTTACTTATTCGATTATAGTTGCGCTTTACTAGTCAGGTTTAAATAATCGTCCTGATAAGGTAAGCAGTGGGCACTTTTAGTTAACCATTCCGTTATAGTTGTAACTCTTACTAATCAGGTGCAGATAGCATGAGATAAACCCAAAACCCAGCAGTTGTTGGTACTTTTAATCAGCCATTTCGTTATAGTTGCCATACTTACTAGTCAGGTACAATTGTCGCGAGCGACCATCAAACAAGCAATTGTGGGCAGTATTAATTAGCCATTCCATTATAGTGAAGCTGATTACTAGTCATTATAAGTCAAATTTATAACAAATAAACTTTAGTTATGCTTGTCTATGATCGAGATACTGTGCTCCAAGTCGTCCATATCCGCGGACACGGCTTTCGAAAGTTTTACCGGGGGTGCACCAATAGCAACACACGCCGATCAACCTCGGAAAAACCAAATCAAAACCCAACGAGGCTTTCACATTGAACAATCACAGGATTCGAAATATTTCAGGGGCCACCACCCTTAGAGTAGAATCCAAGCGGAGTAAGCAAGCTCGAGACGGCCTCAAGGTTATGGGGACGGTGTGAGCATTGGGAACCGAAAGTGTGGCTGGGCTTGTCGACACCGCGGAATCGTGCCATTGATCCTAAAGACGATGCGATTACCTCGCACAAATATAAATAAAGCATAGCATGGCATAAAATGCAGGATCGTAAATAAAACCTCAAACTAGTTTGTGGCCCCAAGAAATAAGACTGAATCAAGCTCAGGGGGGTCCCATATACCTCCCGGATGTGGATAGCGCGCAAAATCAAGGAACAGTATCAAGTACTCGGGGTCTTACGGGACACAAGTGGGCGTTCGGAAACCAAATATTTTCTATCACCCACCGATGCCTCTGCTTATTTCAATTTTAGTTGTTAAAGCAGTAAAGTGAACAATAAGTAAAACTAGGATCATCTCCAACATCAACATGCGGCAATACATCAAGCATCGGCATATGACACACATCGATTCTTGAGCAAGCGACTACGGTAGCATAAGTCCAACTATCTACCAAACAACAGGTAATAGGGTGTGTCCAAGGCAATATAAGGCTGCAAGGGATATCACAGTACGGAAACTAAAGCATCGCAACACGTATAGCAATAGATCATCGGAGGAATAAAGACTATAAAAGTAAGATAGGTAGAAAGGGAGATGCTCGCTGAAAACATTGTCGAAGGTTTTCCCAAGATCGGAAAGCTCACATCAACTCAACGGCCTTATCCGAAGAAGCAAAACACTAGAAGAAACACGGATGCAATATTTAACACATGGCAAAAGATCGGCATGATGCATGCATGATGTATGGCATGGCAAGGTGCGATGCAATTAGGTCATATTAAGCGGAACCGGGGTTCCGACATTTACTTAGGTGGTGCATGTTATTTAGAAAGCCCGCAATTTAAATGTTGTTTATCAAGGCAAGAAGTAATACGGGTTCGCTACACAAGTTTAAATGAGGCCAATATAAGGCTAGTTTTGCCCGCATATGGGCCCCATATTTAATTATAAGGTGAATCGGCAAAAGGCCCCCAAACCACATGAATGAATGCATGCAAGACAATTAAATGTGCAACAGGTTGATATCATGTTATAAAATAGGGTTCGAGGAAAAAGGGTTCACACATTGAGGGGTCTCGACGGTCTTGGGGGTTCCGGGGTTCGGGGTCAGGGTCCAGGGTTCGACGAGGATCGGATCTCGGGGTTCAGGGTTCGACGGATCTGGGGTTCGGGGTCCAGGGTTCAGGGGTCTCGGCGTCCGTGAAGGAGTACTTGGCCTAGCGTCGGGGCACCGGTACCGTCCCAGTTGTTGTCGTTCTTGTCGTTGCGAAGCTCTTGTCGGTTCTGCGCCATCGAGTCGATCTTGGCGGAAACGTTCTCTCGGACTCTGGGGGTTAGGGTCTCGGCGCATGCGGGGTCTTGAACCAGCCGGTCTTGGCGTCGAGGCGATCTTGTAGTCCGTGGGGAGAACTCAAGATCCAGCGTCTCGGTGTCCGGGAGAGGATGCTCGTCGCCGGGGTCTTGGTCGGGAACTTGGCGCCGGGTAGATCTTGTCGATTCCACACCGACGGTCTTGTTGTTCCATGGGACCTTGGGAAGTTTTCGGGGTTCGACGAGGTTCGGTCTTCCGCGATGAAGAACTTGTCGTTCGTCTTGATGATCCTTGGCGGACTCGGTTTTTGGCGTCGCTATGGTCTCGTCGATCTTGGAGAGGTGCTCGCCTAACTCGAAGGCAGGAGGTTTGCTGGGAGCGTAGCATCGCCACCAAACACATGGCGTCGGAAGGGCGTCGGCACTCATGAGGCACCCTTCGGCTGGCTGCGGGCTCGCGGGGCGGCGGAGGCGGCGGACGGGAGGAGCACGGCCGGGGCGAGGTGAGGCCCAGGGGCCAGCGCGGGGACGGCCGTCTGCGAGGCTCGAGGAGGCGGCGCGGCTCATGGTCGTCGTCGTGACGGGGTGAGGCGAATGCGGAGAAGGAGGGCCGGCTGTGGTGTGTGTGCTGGCAGGGTGGGGGGGGTGTAGATTAGGAGGGAGAGAAGGAGAGAGGAGGGTGAGGTGGCGTGGCAGCGTGAGGTGAGGAGAGGAGGAGGTGAGGTGGCAAGCAGGGATTGGAGGGAGTGATGTGGAGGTTGGGTTGGGGTAGGAAAAAGGGTAGGTTAGGTGAGGTGGCAGGATGTTATTGGGTAGGGTGAGGTGGCTTGGGTGTGTGGGTAGAGAGTTGGGTAGACATAGGATTAGATGGGGTAGGCAGGTGGACCGTTTTATATTTCCAGGGGGTGGTCGTTCGGGTCGGAACGGCCCGTTCGACTGCCCCCGCAAAAATAATTAAATATTTTATTTAATTGAATTGGGCCGTTTGAAACCCGATAGCAACAAAACAAAATAGTCCGGAGATCCGGGGTTGGCGTTTGAAATAAATATGGGGCGTTTGGAAAACAAAACGGGGTTTGCAAAATAGTTTTGGCAAACAATGCATGATGGCGACGATGCAATGCACAAATTCAACGCGATTTTCTAGTAGTGGTTTTGCGGGATGCCACAGTTATCAACTGTTGGTACATTCCATACCGACAGGCTTTTGCAAACCGACGCAATCTATCTTCCTCGTTGTATCCGACGCTATCTTGTTTGGGGTGTTCGTTTCCGTAGTTACCAATCTTAGGTTTCGTCGTGAGAAGAAGGGGTTAGGATATGTGTTCCACTTGTTCATGTGCGGAGTAATGATTTGAGTGCGGGATGGAGTCGCGACCATACCACTACTTTTATCATTCGCTTTTGTATATTGAATCGGTAGAGTCACTAATCTTGATTCGTTAAGTAATTTTGCGCATCTATTGGTATTTTAATGCCGAAATTTGTGGAAAATTTTCTTTGATATATTGTGTACCACACTCCTTTTCGATTAGTGCGATATGCTTAATATCTTTTAGGTGCTATGAACTTTGTTGATATTTTAATATCATCTCAGTAAATTGTATCC
Source organism: Avena longiglumis (assembly GCA_030063025.1). Lineage (NCBI taxonomy): Eukaryota > Viridiplantae > Streptophyta > Magnoliopsida > Poales > Poaceae > Avena > Avena longiglumis. The sequence continues at coordinate 241,143,669 of CP125979.1, read as the reverse complement.
TTTAATCTTGGTTAATTCCATCTTGGTACTATTTTGGATTATTATCATTTCCATTATAGTACTGACTTGAGTTTTATATCAATGACAGGATGGCTCCCCCACGCCGGACTGAAGAGGACATCCCTCCGGAACTGGGCTCAGCGCTGTCAAGCATAGCTAATGCTTTGGCGGCAATGCAAGAGAACCAACAGCGCTTTGAGGAGAGCGTCAGAAGGAATGAGTTTGCTCCACTTCCTCCACCTCCCAAGCGTGGTGACATCAAGAGCTTCCTCAAGTTCAACCCTCGTCAGTTTGATGTGTCTGACCGACCTCTTGACGCGGATGATTGGCTGCGAGATCTCAAGGTTGCTCGAGACTGCGATGTTCCGTAGCAGAGTGGGTAAAGTGTGATACTCACCTTCTCAAGGGAGATGCAGCTCTTTGGTGGGAGAACTACTTGAAGGCAAGGCCTTTGGGTTCCAGCCTACTTGGGAGAGGTTCACTGCAGCTTTCAAAGAACAGTTTCTCTCGAGATTGTGATGGAAAGGAAAGGATGAAGGAGGCTTTCCTCAACCTGAAGCAGGGAAATGATAACGTCAACACCTACATCAGGAACTTCATGAACCTGTCTCGCTATGGTGGTGATGAGGTATCTGATGACAAGAAAAAGCAGAAAAGATTCAGGGAAGGGCTCAATGCGTCGATCAAGTATGCAATCACGCATGCAAGACCGGCAACCTTCCTGGAACTACAGCACACAACACTGCAAGAGGAGGCAAGCAGGCAAATGTTCGAGGAGTCCAAGAAACACAACAGGGATGCATCAAGCTCTGCACTTATGGCAGCTCCTTCTAAGCGGCGTGTCTGGGTTCCTAACACCCCACCGTCGCTCCTGGCTCCACCAAGACCTGCGAGTTTCACGTCAAGGCCACCAAACTTCACCACTGCGGCTCCCAGGGGCTACAACAACCCTTACCTCGAGCGCTGGCGGAGTCCCCAGCTACTCGCTCCACGTCCGGTGGTGCACACGTGTGGAGATCCTGGACATCCCCACTGGAACTGCCCAATGAAGAACAAAGCTCTCCCTCAACCCCCGCCAAGATCTGCAACAAGCTCTCCTTCGGTTCGTGCACCACCGCCTCGGGCTCTCAACATCAACACTAAGCCCGGGTCTGCGGTTTTTCGGGCCAACTGCGTCAACGCCTCTCAAGCTGAGCTCGCACCTGGAGTTGTCATGGGTATGCTTTCAGTTAACTCAGTTCTTGCACGAGTTCTCTTTGATTCTGGTGCATCGCATTCTTTTGTGTCTCACAAGTTTGCAAATGAGAATGAGTTAGTCATGGTTCCTCTCCAAAAGCGGTTAATGGTTCTCTCTCCTGGGGCAAACATGAGGGCTGTTCATATCAGCCATGGCAATAAAGTTGAGATTGGTGGCTCTTCATTCTTGGCTTCTTTGATTGTTCTGGGCAACTCTGACATTGATGTCATCTTGGGCATGGATTGGTTGACAGCAAATGCAGCTGTGATTGATTGTCTTTGAGCCTCGGTGTCTCTGAAGATTCACGAAGGCCATGTAGTCTTTTCTCCAAGTCGACTCCTGCTGTCAGCTCTATTCCTTGGCAACTCGAATGATGATGCTATGGAAGCTATTCAGAGGGTACCGATTGGTCTGCGAGTTCGGATGTCTTTCTGAAGAGTTGCTGTATGCCTCCGGATCGCGAGGTTGAATTCGTGATTGAGCTTGAACTGGAACGGCTCCTATCTCCAAGAGGCCATATAAAATGGGTCCTTCGAGTTGGTGAACTCAAGCGACAACTTGATGAACAAGAAGTTGGGTTTCATTCAACATAGCACTTCTTCTTGGGGTAGCCCAACAATCTTTGTGAAGAAGCGTGACAGAACCGATAGGCTATGTGTTGACTACCGGGCTCTAAATGCTAAAACCATCAAGAACAAATATCCTCTTCCTCGGATAAATGATCTTTTGATCAATTTGGCGAGCTGTGGTGTTCTCTAAGCTGGACTTGAGAAGTGGTTATCACCAAATCAAAATTCGCAAAGGATGTGCCCAAAACAGCTTTCACCACCCGCTATGGCTGTATGAGTACACGGTCATGTCTTTCGGCCTCACCAACGCTTTGCTACCTTCTCGAGGGCTGATGAATTCCGTTTTCATGGAGTACTGGACAAGTTTGTTGTGGTATATTTGGATGACATTCGGTCTATTCCAAGTCCAAGGAGGAGCATGAAGAGCACCTGCGATGTGTCCTGAACAAGCTTCGTGAGAACCGCTTGTATGCAAAGTTCTCTAAGTGTGAGTTTTGGTTGCCTGAAGTAACATACTTGGGTCATGTTATCTCTGCCAAGGGCATTGCGATTAACGGAAACCGTGAAGACAATAGTTGAATGGCTTCCCTCTGTTAATGTCAAGGAAGTGCGGAGTTTTCTCCTTGGCTAGCTATTGCCGTCGCTTTGTGCAGAACTTCTCGAAGATAGCAAAGCCTCTTACCGACCTCCTCAAGAAAGGCAAGAAGTACCATGGACACACCTTGCCAAGAAAGTTTCGAGACACTCAAAGAGAAGCTCACTTCCACACCAGTCTTGGTTCCTCCGGATACATCTAAGCCTTTCCAGATATTCTGTGACGCCCCTTTGCAAGGATTGGGTGCGGTCCTTATGCAAGAGAGACAGGTGGTTGCTTATGCCTCTCGTCAGTTGAAGACGCATGAGATCAACTATCCCACACATGACCTCGAGCTAGCAGCAGTTGTCTTTGCTTTGAAGCTATGGAGGCACTACTTGCTTGGTAACCGTTGTGAGATCTTCTCGGACCACAAGAGTTTGAAGTATATCTTCACTCAACCGGATCTCAACCTTCGGCAAAGGAGATGGATTGAAGCAATCAATGACTTTGATGTGACCATCAACTACACTCCAGGCAAAGCAAATGTCATGGAAGATGCGCTTAGCAGAAAAGCTTATGTCAACAACCTCATGGTAGAAGAGCAGCAGCCTCTCTTGTGCGAGGAATTCCGTCAGCTGAACCTGGAAATTGTGGAACAAGGGCATCTCCTGAACCTTCTGGCTACTCCTCTCTTGGAAGAACAGATTCGCTCTCGTCAGCTTGGTGATCCGCACACAAAGAAGCTCATCTCTAAGCTTGACCTTCCGAAGTATGAGGCCTTCCACGTTGATGATCAAGGCACGCTCTTCTTTGAACACCGGATGTTTGTTCCAAACTACCCGGGTCTGAGAGACCAAGTTCTCAAGGAGGCACATGAGTCGGTTCTTTCTATCCATCCTGGCAGCACAAAGATGTACATGGACTTGAAAACACAATACTGGTGGCCTGGGTTGAAATGGTATTGTGCCAAGTATGTCTCGGAATGTGATGTCTGTCGCAGAGTCAAGGCTGTCCATCAGAAACCATTTGGTCTTCTACAGCCATTGAAACCTCCGGAATGGAAATGGGAGAAAGTTGAGATGGACTTCATCACTGGCTTTCCAAGGTCGCAGAAGGGCAACAATGCAATTTTTGTTGTCATCGACAGGCTTTCTAAAGTGGCTCATTTCTTCCCAGTCAAAGAAACAATTTCTGGACTTGATTGGTGAGCTCTATATCAACAGGATTGTCTCTTTGTATGGGGTTCCACTTGAAATCAGTTCAGACCGTGGGAGCATCTTCACCTCAAAGTTCTGGGAGAGTTTCCAAAAAGCTTTGGGAACAAAGTTGAACTTCAGCACTGCTTACCACCCTCAGTCGCAAGGACAAGTGGAGAGGATCAATCAGATTCTCGAGGACATGCTTAGAGCTTGCGTCATCTCGTTTGGCATGAAGTGGGAGGAATGCCTTCCATATGCTGAATTCTCCTACAACACCTTCCAGAAGAGTCTGAAGATGGCACCATTCGAGGCTCTCTATGGTCGCAAGTGCAGAACTCCAATTGGTTGGTCAGGTGCAGGAGAAAGGATCTGGTTTGGCCCTGACATTGTGACTCAAGCAGAGGAGAAGGTGCATATCATTCTAGAGAACCTGAAGATTGCTCAAAGTCGTCAGAAGAGCAACTATGACAGGAAGCACACGGATATGGTATATGCCCCTGGTGATCTCGTCTACCTTCGTGTCACTCCCATGAGAGGAACACACCGCTTCGGTATCAAAGGAAAGTTGGCTCCTAGATACATCGGTCCTTTCAAGATACGTGGTAGAAGAGGAGAAGTTGCTTATGCACTGGAGCTTAGGAAAACTCAAAGTCCATGATGTTTTCCACATCTCTCAGCTCAAGAAGTGCTTCAAAGATCCGGCAAGACCGTGGATCATGAGCTAATCGACCTCCAAGAAGATCTCTTATCAAGAACACCCCACCAAAATCCTTGAGACCATGAGCGAAGGACTGCAACAAGTCCATCAAGTTTTGCAAGGTGCAATGGTCACACCATTACATTGATGAAGCCACATGGGAGCGTGAAGATGAACTCCGTGCCAACCATCCTTCTCTCTTTGTATCTTCTTCTTCTTCCTAGAATCTCGGGGCGAGATTCCTGTTTAGTGGGGGAGAGTTGTAGCATCCCAGTTGTCTAACCCCTGTAATGCTACATGTTATAATAATAATAAATGGGCCACTTCAACATATAATTGTTGCATCATCATCATATCATGCTCATGTCATCATGTCCCCTTGCATTTGAGCATCATATAAAACCTTTTCTTGTTTGGTTCTTATCTCATGTGCATGATTAAATGTAGTTGCCTCTTGATATTGTATTTGGTTCTTAATAAATTGTTAAATGCCCAAGTTGAGTTGAGGGCATCTCTCTTATTGACTCCACCACCTTTTTCTTTCACCACCTTGTAATTCCACCATCCAACTAATATGAGCTTGGCATTTTAGTTTTGAGTATCTCTAGCTCATGTTGTTGGTTGGATCCACCCTTCATCTTTTGCTTGGCCTTTGCCCACTTTTTGGGAATGCAAGGATAATGCCACATGAAATAATGTTGTTTTCACAATATAACCATTTGGCATTAATTATGTTGCATGGGCCATGCAAGTGCCACCTTTTCTAGTATTTGGTTTTTGTTTGTTTTCTAAGTGGATCACCTCTCCCTTGGTTTAAATCTTGTGTTGGCTAGTAGCTTATCTTCACCCAAATCATCTAAACCCCCCCTCTTTTGGATCTTGCTTGTTCTTTGTTTGGATCATGCATGGGCCAAAGGAAAACCCTATCATCTAACCATGGTCAACTCTCTCTTCCTCTTCCCCTTTTCTTGCTTGATCTTGTGAAGGCTAGTTGGAGCATGCATGATCAATCTAAGTACCACCTTCCTCCATCCTTACCCTCTCTAAACAAAACCCTAATCTCTACCTCCCCTAAACCAAACCCTAAGCCACCCCAAACCCCATACTAGCTAAACCCTAAATCTTCACCCATGCCATAACCATCCTAAACAAAATCTAATCTACACCCTTGCTATCTCCACCCTAAGCACCCCTTTTTCCCTATCCAACCCTAGACCTATCTTGCATACCACATGGGAACCATGCCTAGCTACCCCACCCCTCATCTAACCTAGGCCGAAGCCACCCCCCTCTCCCTCTCTAATCTTTCCTCTCTCACCTCTCTCTGCCTACCGGCCCCCCCTCTAGTCTACCTGCCCTCGAGCCTCCCTGGCCCCACAGCCAGCCGAGCACGCCTGCCCACCTGCCTGGTGGCCGACATGCTCATGAGGGTGCAAAGCACCGATGCCACCCTGGCCATCTACCCCTCCCCCACGCCACCTCCTGCCCCCTCTCTCGTTCTTATCCGTCCCTCTTCACCCCAGCCTTCCCCAGATCCCCAGGTACCCCCAGGAGCCTTCCTCCCTCCGTCCTTCCCCCAGCTCGGCCATGCCCTCCCCGCACCTCTAACCCTAGCCCAGCCAGATCTGCAGGCGAGCGGGAGGAGCCGTGCGAGACGGTGCCCACGGCGACCAGAAGCTTCACCTGCCTCCCCTGTACCGTCTAGGACCGCCGGAGGCCACGGGACCTCGCCGGAGGAGCTGTGCCGCCGCCGTGTCCGTGGGTGCCGAAGATCCCGTTCGTCAGCCTCGCCAGCGATCACCGTCCTCGCCGGCCGAATCGACCTCGCCGGCAAGCCCCTGGTGAGACCATCGCCTCCCTAGACATGCCCCTCTGCCCCTAGCGCATCGTAGCTCCGGCGCCGCCGCCGAACGCTCTGGCCACACGCTGCTCGCTGGCGGCAGCGGCGTTGCGGCGAAATCTGGCGGTTCGAGCCTTGCCCAGCTGGCCTTCCTTCGCGCAGACCACCCAAACCATTGTTGCAGGCCGTGGCTTCCTCTGCACTTTTTGTTTTGGGTCCGTGTTGTTTGGAGCAGCAGCGGCGTCGCCATCGTCGGCCAAAGGTCCGGCCAGACGCAAGCGGCCATTGCAAGCCATTGCCGTCCGACAATAGCGGCGACTTTGCAGTTCAGCCCTTCCCCTTTTTCCCGCCTCAATCTGCAGCCCCTTAGCCCCACCCGCCAGCGACCGATGGAATCTTGCAAAAAGGCTCCCCGCTTGCTAGATTTTTCCACCATGTCCATCCTGCCACATCGCCGCCTCGTTAAGCTGGCGTCTGCGGCCCACGCTTCCACCCGCTCACGGCGTCGGTGGTTAGGACCACCATGTGCCACTGTTCTCTCAAGGCGTGGGCCTGGTCGCTCAGTCCACCTGTAAGTGGCTGGGTATCTGTGTGTGAAAAGTTTGGCTGTGACTGTTTGTGTTATTCAAATCTTTTTCAGGATATTCAAATTCAAATTCAAAACCAGAATTCAAATAACTTTTCAATGGTAACTCCAAATTTGACAAATAATATATGTTTGGATATCAGAAAAATGAGAGAATTCCAAATATGCCATCCATATTGTCTTTTGCACAATTAAAATTCCAAGTTTATTTATATTACACCAATTGCCACTAGAATTTAATAATTTAATAACTTTTGTTCTATAATTCCAAATTAAGCAAATGATATGTCTAAATTGATCAGCTCGACGAGACCTTTCTGTTTATGCTATCCTTGACTTCCATTGCAGCATGCATCATATAAAAATATAGGGTACAGCAAGTGTTATGACAACAAATGTGACCCAAATCCCCATTAAAATGTTATTTCTTGTCATCCACACCTCACCCATGCCATGCTACCTTAATGCCATGCAACTTGTGCATCATTCATCATGGCATGATTGTTTGCTTGACGCATCTTATTCATATGCTTGTGCTCTATATTCATATTGGCCTTGTTTGTTTGGTTTTTCTCGGATAGACACCGAGCAGGGGTTGTATCAAGAGAACCAGGAGCACTACCCAGATCCGTCCCTTGCTTCAACAGAGATACCAGGCAAGCACTTCCACATGCTTGCATACATACAGTACCTATTGCCTCTATCTTATTCTTGCATCATTGAGTCGCGATTGCATTAAATTGAATCCCAAGTATGCATAGCCTTTACTTTTAAACCCCACCAAGCTTGTTTTCCTCCATCCCATGAGCCACTACTATAGGAGTTGTTTGAGCCATGCGAGTCGTAGAACAGCATGTGTAGGGTATGTGAGTGTCTGATGGATAACGAGGTACCTAAACAACTTAACCTGAGTAGTTCTGTGATAACTAAAAAAACTGACACCGGTGAGCAACAATGCTATTTGGTTTTCCCTCACTTGTGTCCGTGAAGACCCCGAGTACTTGATTCCTGTTCCTTGATTTATCGCTATCCACATCCGGGAGGTATATGGGACCCCCGAGCGAGCTTGATTCCGTCTTATTTCTTGGGGCCACAAACTAGTTTGAGGTTTTATTTACGATCCTGCTTATGCCATGCTACTTTTCAGTATTTAAATTGTGCGAGGTACCGCACCTTTGTCTTTGTTAGGATCGGGACACGATTCCGCGGTGTCGACAAGCCCTTTTGGGTTCCCGATCGTTCATGACCGTCCACCCAAACCTTGAGTCCGTCTCGAGCTTGCTTACTCCGTTCTGGGATCTACTCAAGGGTGGCCCCTGAAATATTTCTGAATCTTGTGATTGTTCACCGTGAAAGCCTCGTTGGGTTTTGATTTGGTTTTTCCGAGGTTGATCGAGCGTGTGTTGCTATTGGTGCACCGGCGGGTAAAACTTTCTGAAAGCCGTGTCCGCGGATATGGACGACTTGGAGCACAGTTTCTCGATCATAGACAAGCATAACTAAAGTACCGCTTTAATTTGACTAAGTAATTTGACTAGTAAATAGTGCAATACTCATGGAATGGTTAATAAAATTGCCAACGGATGGGGGGTTGTTCGTCCGCTTCCTTGTTGGTAAGCAGGGAGGAGGATGGATCGGATAAGATTACCATTATAACTGTTGTTCTTAATTCACGGACATCCGTCTATCATTGGTTAGGCGGATGGTTAGCGTTTATCTGTAGAATTGCTAGGGTTTATCTTTCGCTGCAATTGCGTCACCCCAGGTTTTGTCCCCTTTAGAGGCATTAAGACTTGCTGAGTACCCTTAGGGTCTCACACGATAAATTCTTGATTCAGATGAACAGGTACCTTCTCAGGACGGATACTGGGTGGAAGAAGCCGAAGATGTGGGCAACGATCGTTCGTGTAGAGATTCCGGAACGGGATCCGTGAGACCTGTAGTTGGGATGTGCTTATTTCTATGGCATCTTATGCCGATTTGCTTCTTATCCGTACTGGATCTTGTTTGCCGCTTCATGATACTCGATGTGTGTTGTATGAGGAGTTATCCTAAAATATAGATTTATCTAGGTCATTTGAATCTTGCGTATGGCGTTGGTATATTCCTTTCTTTCTAGATGGTGTGGCTCGATGTACTCTTGTATGGTGGCTTGCGTACATACCCACTTGTGTCGTAGTTGATCCCTTCGCTGCCACCACGCCGTCTGCAGTCCCGTTGAGAGGGTAGTGGTTGGGACGTCTGAAAGGACTACCAGTGAGTGGCTTTTGGGGCCCCACCGTACTATTTCAACCACTATCACTCATCCAGGCTTGTATCTAGGAGCGTAGTTCACCGAGGTAGTTACATAGAGCCTTTGTTTTGATGAGTTTTCAGTTAAACCGTGTACCTAAAGGTTTATTTTTTTGCTTACACTAATGTTGCCATTGAAGTTTTTGTATTGACTTGTGAATAAAGGAATCTTTAGGAGAAGGAGAAAAGGAGTCTGCAGAGTCCGTATTTGAATAGGTAAAAGTGGTGAGAATAGAAGGTTCGTGAAAACCTATTTTTTTATATTTTTTATGTTTTTAATACATATGGAAGATTACGAGACGGAACAGACGAGGAAATGGAGGCCGGGGTGACCGAACTCACCCCAGGCGTGGGCCCCAGCTAGCCGCGCCTGAGGGGGGTGTGAGCCCCCCGAGCTCCGTCTCCGCCTCGTTTTCGTATCAACACATTCCTTATGCATTGAAACTTCGTAATATATAACCCTTGGATCCCCTGAGGTTCGTGCATCATGTTCTCGTTGTGTTTTCGTTTCGATCTATTTCTGTCAGAAAATCTTCTCAAGTTTAGAGCGTCGTGGTCTCCGCCAACGACAAAGGCAAGAAGCCCGAGGAAGATGATCCTCAAAATCCCAAGAGGAGGAGATTTTGGTAGGGGATGAAGGAGACATGGAGGAGGACAAGCAACGGTACACCCGCACTACCGTCGCAAGCATTGGAGTAGTTGCAAAACCTACCAAGCTTAGGAGGATAGCACGGATGTCTACAGGAGGGAAACCTCCGCATCTTATCTATAATCCACGGTCATCACCTCCACGTACCAAGAGACCCTTCCATACTCTTATACATGAGCGTCAATATCAACATGTGCCCAAAGGGAACTTGCCCTCGGTTTGGGATATGCCTCGTTCTAACAATGCAGGGAAGGAACACTCTAAGGAGTAAGAGTGGGGAAAGAATAACAAGGACTGGAATTCTAGTCCCGACATGATCATGAACCACATTGAGCAGAATTCAGAGTTGATTCATACCCTGACCTTTGAGATTGAGGATTCTAAGAAACTTATTGAAGAGCTTATCAAGAGAACACCACCATCATCGAAGGAGTAATTCATTATCAGGTTTGTCATCCCCTTGGCTTGTTCCAAGCTTGGGGGGAGTACCGCGGTATCACCACCATTACCTTTTATCTTTTACCTTTTTAGTGGATTCATATTTTTGGTAGAGAGGTTATCTTATAGTTTGGTTTGCATGTGTAAGTATCTCTCCTTTAGTTGATTATCTATGTATCCCTTGGTGTGAGTGCCTTTATGGAATATTAATGAGAAGTCTCATCTTTTATTTTTTGCACTTCTTATTTTAGTTTGCAATCTCTATTATATGATGGATCTTGTTGTTCAGTATTGACATCACTTTGGGAACATCAAGTAAATCTAAATTGGTTTTGGCAAACCGGCTCTGGTTAGTAGCAACACTTTTTGAGGTTTGAAAGGAAAAGAGAAAAAGCTTACAGGTATTTTGTATCATCTATTTTCTTTCTTGATTGACTCATAAGCTTAGTATTCTTTATTTAAGATCTTTTGTGTCTTCAAGGAAGATTGCATGTTTGTCTTTATCACTTGTAGGTTTGCTTGTTTCTTTCAACTCTTTTGCTTGCTACCCAGCCTTGCTAGCCAAAAACCTGTTTGAGAAGGCATACTTCTCATACTCCAAATCCCTTTGAACCAAAACCCGTGCCATTTGTGTCCACCATATCTGCCTATTAGCATTATTGTTATTCCAAGCAAATTCTCAAGCTTCATCTATCTTTCGAATTAAAAAGTATTTTGTTATGTGAAAACTAGTTAGTAAAGCTCTCACGAACTTGATGGCATACCTTATTTTCTTGCCCCTAATAGACTTGAACCATTGTGTCATCGAAGTTGTATATGCTTGTACCTATACGTTGGAATTAGCAGAACCGTGTTGTCATGGGGAACGCTTTCAACATTGCACTTGTACTTTGTACACAGTTGATATCATGATCTTTTGTCTGTGGATGTCACCGGTGTGAAATAAAAAGGGAGCTTGTAAGTCCATGGAGTTTGTATTTTGTATTAGAGAAATGCCTGGGCTGCTAGCCTAAGCCATGCCTAATCATGGTGGAAACTTGCAGCATCACCATAGTGAGCTATCTGTGAAGCATCCTCAATAAAAAGCTATGCACATAGTAAATAAAAAGATCGCTGAGATGCTCACTGTCTGCTTGCCTTGTCATTTTGGTTATGGGATAGCTCCTGTACCATGTGCAAGGGGTACCCCGTTGGCGGTTCTCTATGATAAGCATGTACTTATAATGATAAGAACTTACCTGTAACTGAAGTTGAGTAGCATGAGGAGTGGCCCTCATATTCAAGGGACATGAGATTGCCAACTTATATTTCGTCAAGCATATACTCCATCCTTGTTCACTTTAACCTTAATCATCTCAAGATGCTAATGATAGGGGCAATGAGGGCTCAAAGATAGTAAGTACCTAATGACCCACAAGTATAGGGGGTGTATCGTAGTACTTTCGATAAATAGGAGTGTCGATCCGAACGAGGAGCAGAAGGTGCTGAACAGTGGTATGGAGCAGGAACTCTCTGCAAATACTTAGCAAACGGATTTTTAGGGGTTTTCTGATAAGGCAACAAAACAAAGAGCAAGTAACAAAGAACAAACACATCAAGTGGCCCAATCCTTTCTTAGCAAAGGGCAAGCCGGTGGAAATACTTATAAGGACCAAACGTTCTCGAGGACACATGGGAATTCTGTCAAGTGCTTTCGCTTCATATAGTTGAGTACTCTTCTTTGGTGTTGTAAGTGTTGTGTGGGTGAACCTGTGCTAATGTACCGTCTGTACTTAGAATAATACATACTTGTGATTAAACCCCCTGCAAACGTCCATAACTACAGGAAAGTAATTAAGATATAAATCTAACCACAGCCTTAAACTCTGAGATCCTACGCTCCCTTGTGCAAAGGTGTCCTAACGGGAGTTCAGGTTTCTGTCACTCCAGCAACCCCACAATTAGTAGCCAAATACACAATGCATTCCCCTAGTCCCATAAATGGTGAAGTATCATGTAGTCGATGTTCACATGACACCACTAGAAGAATAGCACCACAGCTTAAATACTAACCATTGAATAATAACTCAACACAAATCCACTAATAACAACATGACTTCTCCCATGTCCTCAAGAACTAAACGAAATACTCACAAGACATCATATGGATCAAGATCAAAGATGATATGATAATGGATAACAATCTGAATCATAAACAATAATCCAATGGTTCCACTCACAAGCATCAACTACAATAGTAATCAACACCGGGAAAGTTTCCCCTAAGAACTAAAGCAATATCCAACACAATTGTTACAGCGGGACGGAGTGGTGATAATGTTGCTGGTGGAGATGATGGTGTGGATGATGATGATGATCCCGATGAAGCCTAGCTTGATGACGGTGTTGATGGCGATGATCTCCCCTCTCTGGGAAGGAATTTCCCCGGCAGAAATTTGTCTGCTGGAGAGATCTTTCTCTCTTGGTGTTTTCCGCCCCAGAGGCGGCAGAAATCTATCTACGGTCGCTCCCCCAGGCTTAGGGTTCCGTAGGGAAGATATAGGCGAAGGGGCGGAGTCGGGAGCCGGGCAGGTGGGCCACACCTGCCCTAGGCGAGGCCTAGGGTGGGACCGCGCCTAGGGGGGTGTGGGCTCCCTGCGGCCCTTCTTCGTCCCTCCTTCTGGCTTCCTCAATCTTCTGGAAAAACAATATTTTCCCATATTTTTTTGGTATTTTTCTGATCTTTGCGAAATTGCATCAAAACACCCTCTTTTCCATCAGTATCCAGACTCTGACAGTCCATCCTCCAAGAATCATCCAACATGCATAAACAAATGAAAATCCATAAGTAATACCTCATAATAAGACAAATATCAATGAATAAAGGTAAATTATGATATAGAAAGGTGATGCAAATTGGGCGTATCAGTACCATAATCTTTTGGAAGCTCTTTATGACTTATAATCCCTGCTTCCCTCTATGAAGGGACCTTTCTCCTATTTCTAAGCTGAGTCAGTAAACCTACTTCCTCTCTATCTCCAGCAAGCATTTGAGTTGTTGTGTTTCAAGCATTCATATGGTGATTTATTCAATCATGTTCTTTATCTTCCTTGTTTGCACAATACTCTTATCTATTGAGTATTACTTTGAAAGCCTTCATTATGAAAAACCTTTTTGAGCAAAGAGTGCTCCTATTTTGAAAACTTCTACAAAAGCTTTTTGTGAAACTGTTTGCCAGGTGTTCTCTGACCAAGAACAAAGTTTGCCAATTCCAATTATGATTTATCTTTATGCATCTCTATTATGACTCATGTACTTGTTGCAAGCTAAGTTATATAATGGTGAGTTGCTTTCTTCTATGAGTTGTGCAATGGTAAGTGTGATGCTTCTTGTCCGTATTATTTTATTGACACTTCACTCCATAAACATGTGGACATGTTTACTAAACTCAGTTTTCGCTTGGGGACAAGCGAAGGTCTAAGCTTGGGGGGAGTTGATACGTCCAATTTGCATCACCATTCTATATCATAATTTGCGTCTATTCATTGATATATGTCTTATTATGAGGTAATACTTATGTATTTTCATTTGTTTATGCATGTTGGATGATTCTTGGAGGATGAACTGCCGGAGTCTGGATTCTTATGGAAAAGGAGGTGTTTTGATGCAATTTCGTGAAGATCAGAAAAATACCAGAAAAATACGGGAAAATCATATTTTCCCAGAAGACGAAGGAAGCCAGAAGGGGAGGCAAAGAAGGGCCACATGGGGCCCATACCCCCTAGGCGTGGGTCCCCCCTTGGCCGCGCCTAGGGCAGGTGTGGCCCACCTGCTCGGCCCCCGACTCCGTCCTCTTGCCTATATCATCCTCTCGGAACCCTAATACTAGGGGAGCGACCACAAATAGATTTCCGCCTCCTCTGCGGGACGGAAAACACCGAGAGAGAAATATCTCTCCGGCAGACAGATTTCTGTCGGGGGAATTCCTTCCCGGAGAGGGGAGATCGTCGCCATCAACACCATCGTCAAGCTAGGCTTCATCGGGATCATCATCATCCACATCATCATCTCCACCAGCACCATCATCATTACTCCATCCCGCTGTAACAATCGTGTTGAATACTTGCATAGTTCTTAGGGGAAACTTTCCCGGTGTTGATTACTATTGTAGTTGATGCTTGTGAGTAGAACCATTGGATTATTGTTTATGTTCAGATTGTTATCCATCACCATATCATCTTTGATCTTGATCCATATGATGTCTCGTGAGTAGTTTGTTTAGTTCTTGAGGACATGGGAGAAGTCATGTTGTTAGTACTGGATTTGTGTTGAGTTATTATTCAATGGTTTAGTATTTAAGATGTGGTGCTATTATTCTAGTGGTGTCATGTGAACGTCGACTACATGATACTTCAACATTTATGGGCCTAGGGGAATGCATTGTGTATTTGGCTACTAATTGTGGGGTTGCCGGAGTAACAGAAATCTGAACCCCCGTTAGGACACCTTTGCACAAGGGAGCGTAGGATCTCAGAGTTTAAGGCTGTGGTTAGATTTATAACTTAATTACTTTTCTGTAGTTGCAGATGCTTGTAGGGGGTTTAATCACAAGTATGTATTAGTCCAAGTAAGGTTGGTATGTTAGCACATGTTCACCCACACAACACTTGCAACACCAAAGAAGAGTACTCAGCTATTTGAAGCAAAAGCACTTGACAGAGTTCCCATGTGTCCTCGAGAACGTTTGGTCCTTATAAGTATTTCCACTGGCTTGTCCTTTACTAAGAAAGGATTGGGCCATTTGCTCGTTACTTGCATTTTGTTTTGTTGCTTTATCAGAAAACCACTAAAATCTGTTTGCTAAGTATTTACAGAGATTTCCTGCTCCATACCACTAGTCAACACCTTCTGCTCCTCGTTGGTATCGACACTCCTATTTATCGAAAGTACTGTGATACACCCCCTATACTTGTGGGTCATCAATCCTGTAGTTGCCTCTCGTTGCCCACATTTCGAGCGCCCACTGTTGTCTCTTGCTCTTCCAAGCAGCACAATCATTTAGGGAAACACCATGGTCGCCGTTAGTGTCATTTTCGTCAGGAACTATATCTTCCTCCTCCGGTAAGTACTCATCGACGCAAAATTTCAAGATCCAGTTATGCAAAATGCAACAGGAAAGAACAAGCTTAACTTGGGTGGGGAAAGAGTGGAAAGTTTTCTGATCAAGGATCTTAAACCTGTTCTTCAGAGTGGCGAAGACCCTCTCAACCGTGACTATAAGGCTAGAGTGCCTAAGATTGAAAAGTTCTTTCGGAGTCCTAGGGTAGTTCCTAGCAGAGAACTCATTGAGATAGCACCTTGACCTAAAGGGTGACAGAATTCCAGGCCGACAGGCATACCCGCCATCTGTAAGGTAGAATTTGCCGCTAGAGAGCTTGAGGCCATCACGTCTAGTAAGGTTGTCATCCAGAATCATCGCATCATGGGAAGATCCTTCCCACCCGACTAGCACATATGTGAACTTTATGTCGAAATTGACGACGGCAAGCACATTCTGACTGGGTAGTGCTTCCTCCCCCTATATGCAGCCTACTCAGCTTTCAGCACTCTAGCCATCACATGAGTACCATAAATTGCTCCAATACAATCCTGGCATTACAAGAATGTTAGCCCGCTGTCTAATACAATCATCCAAAGAAGAACATGCTAGAGTTGCTCACCTTGAAAAAGGGGAACCATCGAGCGTTGCCATGTATCTTCGTGGGGATTTGACCAGATGGTGGCTTGAGCATCTCTTCTCTGAGCTCTCCGACAGCATACAACACTTGATGGAAATACCGGGAAATAGTCTCGGTAGATCTCCTCCATGTGTTGTGGATCACTCGGAATCTCTGGTTATGACCTAGAACATGAAGAAACAGAGCCATCTATTCTTTGATACATCAGTTGATGTTGTTCTTGAGCAGCCCTTTAGACCTGAATGTCTGAACAAGATGGTTAAACATGGCTCTTCTCATCCTAAGCATGGCGATAGCTTCCACATCGTTGTTGTTGTTGTTGTTGTTGTTGTTGTTGTTGTTGTTGTTGTTGTTGTTGTTGTTGTTGTTGTTGTTGTTGTTGTTGTTGTTGTTGTTGTTGTTGTTGTTGTTGTTGTTGTTGTTGTTGTTGTTGTTGTTGTTGTTGTTGTTGTTGTTGTTGTTGTTGTTGTTGTTGTTGTTGTTGTTGTTGTTGTTGTTGTTGTTGTTGTTGTTGTTGTTGTTGTTGTTGTTGTTGTTGTTGTTGTTGTTGTTGTTGTTGTTGTTGTTGTTGTTGTTGTTTATTTGTTGTTGTTGTTGTTGTTGTTGTTGTTGTTGTTGTTGTTGTTGTTGTTGTTGTTGTTGTTGTTGTTGTTGTTATTTGTTGTTGTTGTTGTTGTTGTTGTTGTTGTTGTTGTTGTTGTTGTTGTTGTTGTTGTTGTTGTTGTTGTTGTTGTTGTTGTTGTTGTTGTTGTTGTTGTTGTTGTTGTTGTTGTTGTTGTTGTTGTTGTTGTTGTTGTTGTTGTTGTTGTTGTTGTTGTTGTTGTTGTAGTTCAGATTTGCCATCTTCTCTCTGTCATGCTGCATCACAGGACCATATTTCACGGTCGGCCTGTTATTCCTACCATCCGCTCTTCTGTAGACCAAGAACATCCATGCCTGAATCACAGCGACTAGAGCAGCTGCTTGGATAATAACCTTCAGTTGTTGTCTCTAAAGGGATTGGAATTGCATAAGCACTGTGTACGTACTACCCTAATGTCGAGCTAACTACCTTGGTACAAAAGTTGGAGAGGGGTCAATGTTGCGGTTGTTACCTTCATGGTGGCAGCCTTCAAGGACCTGCCGCAGGCGGAAAAGAAGACGGGGGAGAAGTCGGCGCCACAGATCCGCGAGCAAGCAGATGCCGGAGTCGGGAAGAAGCCGCCAACCGCTACCGGTGTGTGCTTAACAGGTGCTGCTGGAGATCTAAATTGCCGCCGCCGCCTCCAAAGCTGCCACACAAGAGGAAAATGTCGAGGGATTTGTCTCCCGGTGGGTGGTGGTAGCATAAGAGGGAGGTTAGCCTACTTTCCGTGCCATACGGTGCAGCGATACTTTCGGCTCCCCCATCTCCCCGCTGCCTCCGCGCACGCCATTCCTCCCCTTGCCCTCGCTATGGATTGTACCGGTGGAAATGCTCGATTTTGGATTTCCTCCGGAGCCAGGATGAGAGGTGCTTTAAGAACCATGTGGGTCAAATCCGCGTCACGCCGCGAGACACCAAACGGGCTTATTTCTTCCGGCCCGGTGCAAGAAATGAAGATCGGGCCAACCAAACACCCGCTTGTGTTTTTAGTTTCATAAGTTTGGGATAGAGGGGGATAGCGAAGCACACCTCAAAGAACACAGGACGGTGCAAACTAGCTATCCTGCCTCATGAAGATCCGATTAAGAACGATGTATACATGCAGTTGTAGAGTGGATTTCCCCAGCGTAAGTTGGGCCCCAGGCACCATCTGTGCTGTCCGTGTGTTAAAGATTCGTGCGGAAGTCAATTAGTCTTTGTCTAAAATATTTTTACATTTTGGCCCTCGTATTATTTCTATATCACGATCCTGTCTAGGGAGAGGATAACCACCAGCACCCCCCGCGTACATACAATTTTGGGGAGAACAACCATGGAGGTCTCGACCACACAACCATGGAGCCTGTAGATCCCAACGTGGTGCCTCCTCCCCAGATCCCGACGTGGTGCCTCCTCCCTAGGTCCCGACGCGCCTCCTCTTTCTTCCATCTCCGGCCAGCACCTCCTCTGGCCGTCGAAAGTGGAGAACACGGCCTCGACAGGCCTCCCTCGTCCCGTGGAGCCTTCTTGTCTAGTTCAGATTCTCCTCTTTCTCTCCAAATATTCTTGAAGGGCTTCTTATTTGTTTGTAAAGATTCGATGTTGGTTCTTGGATGAAAAATATGTCCATGCATATTGGATCGAAAAAAACATGTTGATGTTCATATAATTTTCTATCTTCTCCAAAAAATTCCCGTCCATGTTGGTGTTCATACTTCTACTTGTATTTTCTTTAGGTTGATTTTTTGTGAAGTCTGATTTGGGTAGATTTTTCCTCTGATTATGCTACGAATTCAGTATGTATCTTCTATCAATCTTGTATCTCGTGTTGATTACAAGTCCAACAACGATTTATTATGTATATGGATTTTCCCCTATTTGGTTGGTATCATACTGAATCGTTAATGAATCTTACATGAATTTATCGAATTTATATGTCATGTATATGAATTTTTCCCCTATGTTGGAAGAATCGTTAATGATTCTTACATGAATGTATGGAACTTGTATGAATCTTCAGGTATATGGAACCTATGAGATCTTCTGTTATTTGTTTGAATCATAGACCAATCTTCCATAAAATAATTGTTCAATTTTTAGTGCAGATCTATGAAATATGTAGTTTCTTATTTTCTAGATGTGATTGTGTATGAAACCTCTTTAAATCATGGACTATTCTTTTTATTTTTCAAACATCATGTAGGAAACTGTTGTTTGAGATTATGTCTTGACAGGTGACACATGTAGGAAACTGTTGTTTGATCTTGCTTGTATCTCGACTAAATCATGTGTGTAATAATCTACTAAAAGTTGTATGAATCTTTGAAGTTTTATTAGATCTTGTATGTATGATTAGTTATCTTAATATTTGTGTATGATTATTTGATGAATCCTATATGAAACCATGTTGAATATATGGATTATATCTGATCTGATGTATTAGCTTGATTCAAATAGAAACATATGTAGATTGGAATTTTTACAAAAAATAATAATCAAGTTTGATTGTTGTTAGTAGTTTCAAAAATTTCTATTGAAGATTCATTTGAGTTTCGGTGTTGCCCATGTATCTTAAAAACATTATGTTGAAAAAAGTATGAAACTTGTACGGATATTTCTAGAAAAATTCTTAAAAAAAATTCTATGAAATATTATTGAAAAAACAATTATGTAAGAAATTGTTGATTAAATTATATGAATATCTATTGGTAGAAACAAGTTTGTAAAACATGTGAATCTTGTATGAAACTTCTGAATCTAGGATAAAACAAATTAAGAGTGTCTAAAAATTGTTAAATAAAAAGTACAAAAATAAATACTATCAAATGAAATTGTTGGAAAAACAAATTATGGATATTTCATTTTCAGAATAAAAAATGTACATAAAAAGTTGAATATTCCTGAAATTTTACAAGAAAAAATGAGGTGAAAAAGAAACACACATTATGCAGATTGTTTGAAGAAACATGTTTTCGGTATAACATGTGTAGGGTTTCATATAGCAAGGAAATATGTATTCTGTAAAAAAATAAGGTGAAAAAGAAACAGACATTATGCATGTATTCTGTGAAAAAATTATATGAATATCTCTTGGCAGAAACAATTTTGTAAAACGTGTGAATCTTGTATGAAACTTCTGAATCTAGGATGAAACAAAGTAAGAGTGTCTATTAAATAAAAAGTAGAAAAATAAAAATTATCAAAAGAGATTGTTGAAAAAAATAAATTATGCATGTTTCATTTTCAAAATTAAAAATGTACATAAAAAATTGTTGAATATTTCTGAAATTGTACGAGAAAAAATAAGGTGAAAAAGAAACAGGAACGTGTAGAAGACTATCGATTGTGAGGAGACAAACAGGCGAATTTTTTTTAGAATATCCAAAAATGTTAGGAGTTAGATAGAAAAACTGCAGCAGACCTAAGAGATAAAGTGAGAGGGTTATTTTGTAAAACACATAGCACGAATCTTCAACAAATGAAGAGCAGAGATGGTGCCGGAGGCCCCTACTACGGGGGAATTGCATTGTCCTGCAGTTGTAGTGCTATGTTTAATCGACCTCTCCATCAGGACCATGTGGCTGACAATCCCTTACTCAGTATTCATGCAAAGGGAAAGTCTCCGCGAGAACGTTGGTCTGAGGCAGTGGTCGCCCTTCTCGTCGTTAGAACTTGGGCGGAACCACCGTGAGGGGTTGAATGGGTCAAAATTCACGAAATGGGCTGGATCTGCAAACCCTCTAACAAAGTTATTAATCTACCTCTGTCAGAGGCTGTGTGCATCACTTGATTTAGAGGTCGGGCTTGTTCCTCATTTTCTAAACATAATGATGTAAGGTGCTTTAGAATTTGTGAAAAAAGTGCCTATAAGCATAGGAGCACTCCTCATTATATATTTCCTCGATAAAAAATATTCCGTGACACACCTTCCCCTCAGACCACCAGTGTTGGCGGCACACGGCAGCAAGCGAAGGCTACAGTGCCATGGATGAAGGCTACCGCGTGCAGCATAGAGGAAGCAGTCGGCGAGCTCATGCCACTGCGGCACCACTGCCCTCACGTCCATCCGCATGCCTCTTGGCGACGTCACCGTTGTTCAAGAGCCGACGGTGAGCCTCCTCGGCGACAGAGCAGCACGGCGCCTCGCCGCAACGGTGTTGGAGGAACGAATCTTGCAGCTCCGAGAGCCTCCTTCCGGTCAGTCATTACTATCTTGTCAAAAATGCCCCTTGATCTGAGTCTAATTCTTCTCTGAACTCTTGGTGGTTTTTAGCAAACAGGAGGCTGCAGGGGAGTGACCGGAAGAGATTCCAGTCCATCTTTGTGTTAATCGTGAGGGAAATCTGGTGTGAGCGAAATAGAAGGGTGTTTGGTTTTGGTAATGATTACAAGCCGATCCAACACGTTATCAATCAAGTTAAAGCTGATGCAGTTCAATGAGGTGCAACTAGCAGAGGGATACTTAGCCTCGTGGTGGCATGTTTAGTTAGTTTATGTTTAGGCTTCTGTTGGTCGTTGGTCGGCTAGTGATCCTTGTCTTAGCTTTGCCTCTTATTTAGGCTTCTGTTGGTCGATTTGTCTTGAACCGGTGGTCGTTTGTCTCTTAAGAATTGTTTGCACTTTGATCATCATTTGTCTTCTTATTATCGTATTATATCACATGCAGCTCTCCTGCATGGTTAAAAAAAAATATCTTGTCAACTATCTCAACCTCCAAGCAAGTAGAAACAGAAGAAGAGAGGGGTGTGATGTGTGCTAGCTATACTTTTGCATGTGTCAGGCTCAGGATGGCGATTGATCCTTATGTATAGCTCATGATGTATCTTCTTTGTCCCCGGCCTCACCTTCTAGACAACATGTAAAGCAAAATGGTAGGACCCAACTATTTACACTGGGCCTCACCAAGTAGTAACTCAATTGCTTTGGCTTGGACTGACAAAAGTGTGTTCTAGAGAGAGGGTCCTCCGGTGGACACTGAAGTACTCCCTCCGTTTCAAAATATAAGACGTTTTAGGTTTGTGAAGAAAATGAATCTAGACTTCTTTTAGTGTTTAGATTCACCCCAAAATTGAGTGAACCTACATACTAAAATGAGTCTAGATTCATTTTATTCACAAACCTAAAACATCTTATATTTTGAAACGGAGGAAGTACTAAACAAGGTCCCCTCTTAGGTAAATCGCGGAATAGTGGTGGCAATGTGGAGGAGTCATGTGGAGCAATTTGCCAAATAGCGGGAAGAATAATAGTAGAGACGAGACGGAGGAGGAATTTTTCTGAACATTGGGAAGAAAGAATACCTGAATGTTGATGTTGTTTCCTGATGGGTAGCAAGGTGGCACTGTTAAAATGATTCGCGTGTGCATATGGGTGAGCAAGTCCACGATGGATTCAGGCAGTCAACATGCTTTGTCTGGGACACGGTGTGAGCCTTCAAGTCATGAGATGAAGTGCATAGAAACCTACAAAGGGTTCATGTGGAAGTTAAGAGCCCTGGCAGGCTGAGGAAATGTCCATCCCTGGTTGGCAATGTAACCACAAGCATTTTGATACTCTGCTCCACGGAATAAAGATTCAAAACCATATACTCCCTCCGTTTAGAAATATAAGATGTTTTAGATTTATGAAAGAGATGTATCTAGACAGCTTTTAATATATAGGTATCATGTAACGAAGAAAAAAAAGGTGGATGCCAGCATATGGGCTCCATGGCACCTCACTAGCTTGCTTCCATTGCACTACCCATGCAACTTTTCTCTGGCTAAGTGTAGCGATCAGAGGTCCATGAATCATCCAGAAAATCAAGCTGCCAGACCTCTGTTAGACTTAGCACTAGCAGTCGTAAGAGACCAAGCGTGAGTCCTTGCATGTCCCTCCAATGGATGCCTTTTCTGCTGTGTAGCGGGCTACTTGCTGGAACTTTCAAGGACCGACACACGGAGCAGAAGCACAGATAGGTATCTCCATCTCCAAGCATTAGAGAAAACTAGGAAAAGGAGGTGAAGTTAGAGCATCTCCGGTGTCGCCCTCTAAATATTGTCAAGACGATCCCAAATATTGTCACCAATGGGGACTAGATAGCACCAGATATGCACAACACAGCGCTGGTTTTGTGTAAACCTTTCCATAGTGAGGATTGTAACAAACGCTGAATAGTAACTGGGCTATACAGATACACACCTATATAGAAATATAACTTCACCCACTGCAGGAAAAATCTGCACTGCCGTGCCGCCCTTGCCGTGCGGCATAACACGGCAAAGAAACCTTTGCCTTGAGCAGACAAGTATGACACACGGTAAAGAAAGACATCACGGCACACCGAGAATACAACGCACGCCAATGGCGGACTACACGGCAAAGACCAAACACAACGCACGGCAAAGAAAAACATCACGCCAAAGACAAAACCCAGCTCACGGCAATGACAAGCCTCACGGCAGCGCCGCATATTCGGCCCCACCACCCGATGTTGACGGAGCGGGGGACGGAGGGGGCTAACAGAGCGACCTTGCCGGATGGAACACACGGCAAAGATCTCCCTTTGCCGTGGGCTGTAGCTTTGCCGTGTGTGATTTTTTTTCATTTTCTTCTCCATTCTCTTCTATCAATTGTATTTCTTTGGTTAACTTACTTATATTTATTCATCAAGTTAATTTGATTTAATTAGAATGGCTCTTATTAAATAAATGTTTCTCTAAATCAACTTCTATATATATATACCCGTTCGATGCCCTGGAGCGCGTTTTGCTTCGAAACCTTGATATGTGGGCCTCCCATTAACATTGGGGAGGATAATTTTTGGAACAAACGTACAAGGAGTGATTGATTGCGACAATATAGTTGTTAGATCAATTCTATGTTTATTTTCCAACCAAATTTTTTGCGCCATCCCGATCGTAGTATCAGTCCACGTAGATTTCTTTCCTTTTAGAACATTTGAGGTGAGTCTAAATTATGTCCGCCGGGTTTCTAACGCTCGCCGACAAGGACCGACGATGACTATTGCATTTGGGGTCCTACCGCGGCTGGGCAGTAGAGGCGGGAGCACCCGCCAAGAAAGAAGGAGCATGTTGCCGCACGCGCTCAGTCGATTGTCTGGCAATGGAGATTCCGGCCCACCTTCGAAGCGTTTCATCTGAGTTAGACCGGGAGATGGAGCTCCCGGTCAACGCGTTGTCCCAACATGAGCCTAGAACTGATGACGGATCTCACCTTGGAGGCCTGTCGTGCCCGCCACAAACTTTGTGCAAGAAACCAAGACCGACTCCATGAGTTCCATTGGACCATAATGGAAATCTTAGTCTTCTTTTTATTGACCGAAAGGATAAGGAGTGTTTCACAGGAAGTGTAGTTGCACTAGTTAAGACATAGCTAGCCTCGCCGGTCAGCATATCATTCGATGAACAACAACAACTAGAAACACTTGACTACGATTATTGTTTTGGACCCACATGTCACCTAACAGCTGACTAGCATATCCAATCTACTTCGAGCAGTCACGTCTGCTGATGTGGTGTCAATGTTTGATACTTTGGTTGTTCAATGAGTGGACTACACTTAGACGATTTGTTGTTTATACTAAACATTTTTATCTCGTCATAACTCCGCTAACTCTTATTTATACCACACTTGAATGCTGGTTATTTTATCTATCTATCATATCTAAATTAACAACTAAAACATTGTTGTGGTACATTGAAATCATAATTTATTGCAAATTTGTTTGCATTTTTTAGATCCCCGCGTTTGACAACATCTTTTATTCCGTGGGTCCACAATCCCAGCAAACCAATATTTCCACATTGTTCCACCATTTTATTTATTGTCATTTATCAATTTTCAATTGTATCTCTATTATAGGACTTAGATAGTGCTTTATGTAGTATATGGATCTGGGAGATAAATTGGCTTATATCTTTTCATTTAAATGGGAGTTGGTGTCAGTAGGTCGCCACTCGATACTTTGACATCAAACATTGGAAGCATCAAGAACATCTGATTCACATATGACGTCTAGTGGTTCCACGACCAAATAAAGAAAGATGTAAAAAAGTCACCACACAAACAAAAAAATGCGCATTTCATACATAATTAAAGGGGACAATTAATTATTGTTTTCTAAATGATCACACAGTTTGCAATCGGATATTGCGAATTTAGTGTGAAAATTCGAAATATACATGTTCCATGGATTAAGGCCTGATTTGCAATTAGTGCTCTTATGACACCTTCGATCCGGATACACGAATGTAGTATAATAGCCTTTTCCCTATAAGACCTAGGTTTAATCGAACCTTGGAAAGTAATGCTAAAAGGAAACAAAAAGGACATATCTACAAGACTTTGTTTCTTTGTTTTACCTTAGTTTACCGGATCGATCTAGTTTACTTTATAATGGGTTGAATCAATGGATGGGGATATGCCAGGATTGAAGATCCACCTGTAACTGACATCATATGAGATAAAAGATAATAGTAAGTGATGACCCACAAGTATACGGGATCGCAACAGTCTTCGCGGGTAGTATTACCCAATTTATTGATTCGGCACAAGGGGAGCCAAAGAATACTTGCAAGCCTTAACAACTGAGTTGTCAATTCAGCTGCACCTGAAAATAGTTCTTGCTCACAGAAGTTTATCAGTAGCAACAACAAAGTACCAGCAGCAGTGAAACCGGAGCAATAGTAACAGTAGCAGTAAACAGTGGGATTCGAGTGTGGTAGGCATAGGGATGGTTGGACGGGCCTTGCATGAATGAGTCTAAACATGTAACTTCAAGATCTAGGGCATTGCAGATAAATAAGAACAAGCATCCAAGTACTAAACAATCCTAGACATGTGATCCATATATAGTCATACATGCTTGCAATGAGAACTTGCACAACATCTTCTGTCCAGCCAACCCGTTGCAGCAGGGCCTCTAGGGAACTGCTGTCAATTAAGGTGCTCCTTTTAATAGAGCACCGGAGCAAAGCATTAACACTCCATGAACACATGTGATCCTCACATCACAGCCATCCCCTCCGGTTGTCCCAATTTCCGTCACTTCGGGGCCTTTGGATCTGGACAATGATATATGTACACAACTTGCAGATAAGATCACAAACAACACTATCATAATGATTCAATGATAAGTTTAGATCTGAGATCATGGCACTTGGGCCCTAGTGACAAGCATTAAGCACAACAAGTTGCAACAAAGTCAAATAGCACTAATAGAGATACTAGGCACTATGCCCTAACCATCTTATTCGATTACATGATAGAACTCATCCAATCCCTACCATCCCCATAGCCTACAGCAGGGGATTACTCACTCATGAATGAGGGAAATATTGATGGTTAATGGAGAGGCGTTGGTGATGACGATGATCCTTCCCAAATTCCCTGTCCCGGCAGGGTGCCAAAACGGAGTTTCTGGTTCCAAATCTTGGTCTCTGGTGGTGGCGGCGCAGCAGAAATCTTCCTGGAAAAACGTCAAACCCCCCTCGATTTTTAGGTCAAGAGGCAACTTATAGGCGCAGAGGGAGGCCGAGGGGGTGCCTGGGGTGGCTGCACCCCCCTAGGCGTAGCTAGGGCTGGCCCACGCCTGGCAGGGGTTTGCCCCCCAGGCATCCACTCCGTCTCGTACTCTGGCTCTGTGGATCTTCTGGTGAAATAGGATTTTTGGCATATTTTCCGGAATTTTTCCTGATAGTTGATTTTTTGCACAAAAACTAGACACCAAGGTAATTCTGCTGAAAACAGCGCCAGTCCGTGTTAGTCGTATCCAAATCACACAAGTTTAGAGGAGAAACAATAGCAAAAGTGTTCGGAAAAGTAGATACGTTTTGGACGTATTAGTAAGCATAGCCGTGTGTAATGTTTGAATAGAGATAATCTCTTATGGACAACACATCCTAATATACTAAAGCCCCCGTGATGCAGCGGGAATAGCAATAGTCTTTTAATCCAACCGAGTGCACACCGAAGCAATGGGATACAAACAATTATTAAGTGTAAAACACATATCAAAGCATTACGTGGTGATGTTGTTGTGATCCCGAATGGATCGCTAAGCAAAGACCGCACTAGCCTTTCTGTCACTGAGGTTCCTATGAGATCGCCGCTAGCCAAGTATCTTACCCCAAGAATTTATCAATCTATGGTATCTTGGGTACCTACAAGTCCACATATCGAGACAAGAGACAAAGAAACAAAAGATACAGATCTCAATTGCAAACAAAATATAATACTCCCATGATTAGATGCACATAATTGCTGCTAGGTTTCTTCCCAACCCACAGCCCGTGAGGACTATTCACTCAAAAAGAATAGATCTAGGATAGAAAACATTGTGAAAAATACTTAGATTAATCGAATATTCTTACAATGGTCGCCAAATCACAAGGAGATCTAAAGTACAAAGTAGTGGCTATCACTAATGGAGGGGATGGATGAAGGAATGGAAGAACAATGGATGAACGATGGCGTGGATCTCCTTTGGTGGTGTTTTCATGTAATCTGAGAATGTCGGCTCCCTGGCTGGCGGTTGGATCCTCAAAATATATAGACACCTTCATGAAAGTCATAGGGTTTGACGAGACGAATCCGCCACCACCTAGTACGGACGGACGGTACGGGCGGACCCCGACCGTACAGGTGATCGTTACGCGTACTGACATCTAGAAATTGCTTCCCAATTACTTGGTCATGTGGACTTCCTCAAAATCCTTCATTATGA
The DNA here is from genome assembly GCA_030063025.1 of Avena longiglumis. Taxonomy (NCBI): domain Eukaryota; kingdom Viridiplantae; phylum Streptophyta; class Magnoliopsida; order Poales; family Poaceae; genus Avena; species Avena longiglumis. The sequence continues at coordinate 241,116,537 of CP125979.1, read as the reverse complement.
TTCCTGATTTCGCATGAAAAGCCGTGATTTCCTGCAAAACACAATTCAAAGAAAGGCTTTGCATATCTTTGCATTTATTAGTCATTAGTAGCAAGGATTGAGAGTTTCTTGTCAATTGCTTGACTAAAAACAATGTTTAAACACAGTGCAAGATGGCAAATTTTGGAGCCATCAACTTCCCCAAAGCTCAAACCTTGATCGCCCTCAAGCAAGAAGAAACAAAAGAACTATAAGGAATTTAACGTTTAAACTTGAAACAACGAGAATGAGAATTCACTTACGGTTGGTAGTCATATATGTGCTTAGCACTTTATTCATTTGCGATACTTATCAAAGTTAGAGAGATGACAGCGGTACTATACAAGCTTCGGTAATTCAAGGCAATCAAAGTAAAATTTAATATTAGTACAAATAACTAGAAGTGTAGCAATCAATCCCATTCTTCTAGTTAACTCCCAGCTTTCCAAGGAACACTAGGATGTTTAAATAGCATAATTAAGTAAGAGAGTTTCATGTCCTAAGTAGTATAACAATGAAGTATCTTATTTACACCCACATCAATAAATCATGTCTATCAAAAACAATTCTAATCCAATCATTTTCTTTCAATAAAAATTCGTAGAGTAGTAATGAGACCATGCCAAGAACTTGTTATGTGGATCTTCATAGATATCCTTTTCTTTTTATTCTTTCAAGGATCGCTGGCTGTTTCTTTTGCAAGTGCTTGCACGACCTTTGAGAGTATCAATACTTTTGCCCATATATTGACACGTATGCCAATCATGTCATCAACTCATAGCCAAAATCTGGGGTTATATAATAGATCATTCAAAAGCTAGCGGAGTTGTTGGCGTCCCAAATGTGTGCACTAGAAACATAAAACAATTGTTTCATGAGCTAGTAACACTGTTTGATCTACAAGGTTAGCGTTGGCATGCATCACAATTACCACTAGACTTTATTTCGATCAAACAACTCCTTTCATGAGTTCCGTCAAGACTACCAAAATATCTATGGGGTTAAGTATCTTCAAGGGTATACTCTCAAGAGAATCATTCATCAAACAAGTCATAAATTTCAGAATTTTTCTTATTGTACTTGTTTGGAAATATTATTTCCAAGGCAAGACTCGGTTAGCTAAAGGAACAAGAGAAAGATCTTAAACAACTAATCATCATACTAATTAAAAGTTTTACTCTAACCGTATTAAATTACTCCCACAAGCATGGCATCTTAGCAAATCAACCAACTAAAATAAAAAAATCAAACTTCAAAAGTGGGATACATAGGATATATCTCATAAGTGACTTCATGATTCTATTCCTTATAGGACGTGTTCCTTCAAAAACTCAAACATGATTACTCTCATAATAATATTAAAGCAAAGAGGCAAAGTGCGAATCCACGTTTGCGAAAAAAAGAACGGAAAAATCTTTTTATATTTTTGAGGATAGGGATTAAAGAATATAAAAGATCTTGCGACCAAGCAAGGGTTTTAAGAAAATAAAAACAAACAAAAAACAAAAGAAAACTAAAAAGCAAAGGAAAAAAGTGAAGTGTTGGAACCAACACAAATGTTTCAATTCTCCCAAGGAGCTGGAGCACAACCTCACTATTACACAAATAAAATTGCCAAGGAAACACATCCCCAAGCTCAGGTTTTTGCAAGCCCTTTTGTTGGTCATTGTGGAGGAGGTGGATGGTTTCCCATGTTCCATTGGCTGCTCCAATCATGTAATTGGGTGGCAAGACTTGCAGTAGTATCTCGAAGGTTGATGAAGAGGTTGTTCATGTTTTGAATATTTCCTTCGAGTGCATAGATGTATTCATAGGTGATGTAGTAGTTTAGTGGATGCTCATCTTGTTTGGGTCCTCCTTGTTCTACTTCTTCATCTTCTCCTCCTACTCTTAAGGGTATTTTTCTTGTTGGGGGTAGATTAGCCTCAACCTGCGCGTCAAAATGCAAACATCCATCCTCAGTAGAGAATAGACCATTAGGCAAAGGAGCCATACCACATGGTCCTTTGCAAGAACGGTCCAGTTATATTAGCTCCAGTTATACCAAGAAAGTATCTTTCATGAGTTTTAGAAACCATACCATATGCTCTTAAAGTGGAGAGACCGAGACAGTGATTTCCTGTGAACGTTTGGATGTTACCTAGGTTGATGTGAAGTGCACGTGCAATGACGGTCAAAACTCCCCCTCCGCATATGGGTCCTCGATATTGAAGAGCTTGATGCTCAAGGTAAAATACAAGAAGAACGTCCAAATTTGGCATTAATTTATAATTAATAATAGAGCTTTTGCAAGGATTAACATGTCCTCCTCATTAACTCTAATAAACTCACCACGTGCCTACGTGTATATGTACCATTTTCTATGGTGCCGATCAATATGTATAAATCTTGATAGCATGGTTTTAGAGTATATATGCATTTATCAGATAGCCCGGCTAAGATACTCGGAGTTCAATGTTATGTCTAACAAAATACTAGTCTATCATCAATTCCCACCATAAGGAAGCGTTAACTACTACACTATAAGCAAATCCCCTCAAACCATGGTGGTCCATGTATCTTCAAAACTATCATCTTTGAGAGAAGTGGTTAGGCTACATGTGGGTTTGATATCTACTTTATATCATCACGCGGATTTGGCTTCTTATTATTAAAAAAAACTCACTGTAGGGACTTTCCTTACTGTATTCCTAAAAAAAATCATGCAAGACATAACATACAGAACTATGTCTAAGCAAAATAGTGAGCTACCTAGTAGTGGCAAGCTACGCACCCTTATCCAACCATCGAATCAGCCCTATAGAAAATTTGAACCGCACAACGGCTAAAAATGAGTATTGGTCTCACATACCGAGCCTCGAAAATGACCTAGAATTGGGCTCCAAAACTTGTTATTGATTTAGCTCTACTCGTGTTTTACACGAGTGGGTATGACTGGTTTTCTATCAACACTAGCCATCAGGTATATGCTGTCCTCCCTGCAAAAAAAAAGGTATATGCTGTCTTACTCATTGCTTGTTGCACACACTAGTAGAAAAAGAGTCATACGTCCATCTTAGTTTGGAGCATTAATCCCGGTTATGGTTGGACCCGGGACTAATGTGAGTATTAGTCCTGGTTCCAACGGCTAGAACGCCAGCAATCTTTAGTCCCGGGTCAAACGGGACCTTTAGTCCCGGTTCGTATCACCAACCGGGACTAAAAGGGGTGCCCCGGTGACGGGACCTTTAGTCCCGGTTCGTATCACCAACCGGGACTAAAGGTGTGACCTTTAGTCCCGGTTCGTATTACCAACCCGGACTAAAGGGATTGGCACCGAGGCACCCCTTTTAGTCCCGGTTGGTGATACGAACCGGGACTAAAGGTTATAAAAAATTCTAAAAATAAAATCCTTCGAACCCTGCCCGCCCGTTTCTGTCGAACTTGTTTGATGCTATTCATCAAGCCGTATCAAGTTGATTATCTTTTCTTTCTTATACTTCTGCCTCCCGCTTCTATTCTTTTTAAATGTGTAAACTAGTCCCCGCAAATCAAAGTTTAGTATTCAGACTTAATCATACAGCAAGTCTGCACGTGCAACTTGTTAGACGACCAACAACTTAAATTTATTGATAGCCCAATTAGCAAATATATAGTACATCTGACTTGAGGTAAAAAAAGATAAATCTAGACAAATACAAAGTCCTAGACCAATACTAATACCCCTTAACCCCCGCCCCTCTCACTTATATGCAAAGTATATGAAACATCGTTGCATTTTAAGAAGTGAAAACTAGAAATAAAAATGAGAATCCAAAATATGAGTCTTGAAAGTGTTGCCATAGCATGAAGAGTCTTCAAAACCTGCTAAATCAAGACACAGTCGATAGAAGAAGAGATCGATATAAACCAAGTTATGTTGTTCTCTCATAGAAAATTATTTCAGAAATTAAATTATTTTAGTATTTTTATGTCATATTTGAATTCCTCGCATTTTTCTGATAATAATGGATATATTATTTGTTAAATTTCGATTTACAGATTTGAAGATATTGTTTATGTCATATTAAATGAATAAATGGCAAAAATGAATAAAATATTAATTTAATTAGTTTTTACTTTCATTAGAATAAAATGTTATTATTAATTATTTATTATTGTTTACTAAAAATAGTTGTTCTTAATTTCAAAAAAAAACGTGTCACATATCGATATGAGTTAATAAGATTGATATACTAGTCTTGACAACAAGATATAATGGTCCTTCGCGCAGGTGGGAGAGATGGAATGAAGAAGTTATGCGTGCTGAGGGTGGAGTAGTGCTAGGATGGGTGACCTGATGGGAAGTTTGACTGTAAGTACGATTTAAACTAAGATTAAGTATAATTAGTGTTAAAAATGAGAGATGTGGAAGATTAACAAGTCAAATAATTCAAAGGTTTAAAAAAATTATTTTTTTTTTAAAAATTATTTAAAAAAAAAATTTAAAAAAACTTTTAGTCCCGGTTCGTATACGAACCGGGACTAAAACTCCTCCCCCCTCGCACGCAGCAGCGGCCACGTGTATGCTCTTTTGTCCCGGTTGGTGGGGCAACCGGGACTAAAGGTTCGGGCTTTAGTCCCGATTGCCCCGTCCCGGTTGGGCAACCGGGACTAATGCCCCTTACCAACCGGGACGTATGACACGTTCTCCACTAGTGACATGAAACGTGCCTTAAATAATTGCTTTGCCTCTGTCAGATCTAAGCACAAAGCCGATTTACAAAATAAGCTTTGCTAAATCACAATGCAAAATAAGATACTCAATTATATTTACCTTGTTACGTACAAAAACTCTGTATAATAAGTTTTAGATAAAAGTCCAACATTTAAATTTGAGTTTTTCCATGTAATAATGACATAAACCAGGCGCTAACGACTAATTTGATTGACCGGCCTTGCCTAATTGCCTCAATTACCACTAGTATAAAAAGGTCTTCGGTTCGGTCTAGAGTCTAACACTAGTCTCGATTTATTACGGGTCGAGACTAGTATGAGAACTAGTCCCGGTTCGTACCGTTTTTGGTGGCTAGAAGCCCGAGAAAACTCTAGTCCCGGGTCGTTTTAGACCTTTAGTCCCGGGTCGTGATACGGCCGGGACTAAAGGGGTCCGGGCACGGGCAATACCCTTTAGTCCCGGGTCGTGATACGACCCAGGACTAAAGGGCGGCAGAAAAACTTAAAATGACTATAATTTTTGCTTACGATATCGGAAAAAAAATATACAACCTATCAAAATGTGCGGAAACAAATTGTGAGTTTGATTTCAACGGCCATTTTGGATTATTTTAGATTTTTAAAATTCGAAAAGGAAAAAAATTTATTTAAAAAATGATTTTTTTGCAATTTTATTTATTCTATATTTGGATTCCTCACATTTTTATGATTATGGATATATTATTTGTCGAATTTCGAATTACAGATTTAAAGATATTATTTATGCCATATTAAAATAATAAATGGCAAAAAAATGAATAAAATATTATTTTATTTAGTTTTTTACTTTCATTGGATTAAAATATTATTATTACTTATTTATTGTTGTTTACTAAAATAGTTGTTTGTAATTTCAAAAATAAAGATGTATGACATATTGATATGGGCTAATAGAATTGATATGATAGTGTTGACAACAAGGTATAAATGAGCTTCGTGCAAGAACATCCTAATGGAACAGTGGTCGTATTACGACCCGGAACTAAAGATCATTCTTCCCACCGCTGCAAAAAAAAGGGCCATGCGGTGGCCTCTAGTCCCGAGTTGTAACAAACCGGGACTAGAGATAGGAGCCTTTAGTCCGGATTTCGTAGTCCCGCGTGCAAAATCGGGACTAAAGGTCCTTACAAATCGGGACTATATGCCCTTTTCCCACTAGTGTACAAGCCTGTTTTCTATATAATCTACAGTTGGATCTATGTATTTTCTATCTGCATTCCACGATGCACACAACCAAGACCGATTGGAAGTGTCAATAAGTGATGGTCTCTTATTTATGTAAACTCCATCCAGCTGGCGATACTATTTTGTAAAAATTACATGATGGAGCAAGAAGCACCGGAAGGTCCTATAGTCCCAGTTTGTAAGGACCATTAGTCTCGGTTTTGCATTCGGGACTAAAGTCCCCTATCTCTAGTTCGGGTTTGCTACGAATCGGGACTAGAGGTCACCACGTGGCTACTTTCCGGAGGGGGAGGGGGGCGGAGGACCTTTAGTCAAATTGTTTTTTTTTCAATTTTTTTTTTGAAAAAAATCAATTTTTTTTGAATATTTTCTTGAACTTTTGATTTGTTTGACTTATTAATCCTCTTACTTGGAATATTTTTAACACTAATTATACTTAATCTTAGGTCAAATTGTATTCATGGTCAAACTTTCTGGTCAGTCACCCGTCCTAGCACTACTTCATCCCAACATGTCTAACCTCTCCGTTCCATCACGATGTCCTTGCGCGAAGCCCATTTGTATCTTGTTGTTAAGACTATCATATCAATCCTATTAACTCATATCAATATTTCACATGTCTTTATTTTTCAAAATTACAAACAACTATTTAAGTAAACAACAATAAATAAGTAATAATAATATTTTAACCCAATGAAAGTAAAAAACTAATTAAAATAATAGTTTATTCATTTTATGTCATTTAATTATTTAATATGACATAAATAATATCTTTAAATTTGTAAATCAAAATTTGATAAATAATATATACATTATTATCAGAAAAATGTGAGGAATCCAAATATGGCATAATAGTTTTTTCGTAAAAAATTATTTTTTTGAATAACTTCTTTACCTTTTTGAATTTTAAAAATTTAAAAGAATCTAAAACGACCTAGGGCCATTGAAATCGAATTCGATTTTTTTTCCGCATACTTTGTTAGGTTGTATGTTTTTTCTAACATCGTACGCAAAATTTATAGCTATTTGAAGTTTTCATGACATTTTTTGCCAAAATATACGGAAATTCATGTTTGTTAATTTCGTAACAACTAAATCACTTAATATAACTACAGTTTGAAGGATTTTATTTTTAGAATTTTTTATAATTTTGTGGCATGCTTTTGAAACTAGAAAATACGATCTTGAGGAAGGCATGGGTGTGGTGGACAGAAATCTCCTGACACGACAGGATTCTTGCCTGTTTTTCTGCCATGGCAGAACCCATAAAAAAATTGTTAGTTTTTTTAGTCCTGATTTATGTCTCGAACCAGAATTAGAGAGTGTTGATTTAGTCCCGGTTAGAGACACCAACCAGGACTAAAGGGTGTTGCCCACGTCCGCACCCTTTAGTCCTAGGCCGTATCATGACCCGAGACTAAAGGTCCGGAATAACCCGGAACTAGAGAGCTTTTCCAGACTTCTAGTCATTGAAAATGGTACGAACTAATACTAATGCTCACGCTAGTCTTGGACCGTTACAAACCAAGACTAGTGGGCCGATCCGTTACAAACCGGGACTAGCGAACTCCGGACCGAACCGAAGCCCTGTTTTCTACTAGCGTGTGTCACCGACGGGCAATGGTAGCAACCTGGGTAACACTCTGGCAGCGGCTGCGGCTTATTCTCCCCAGATGGCTTTTTCTCCGGTGTGTTCTTCTTCTCCGGTTGGTTGTCATCCACTTCCTGCACCTGCAGGATCACAGCCCAGCCAACATTCTTGCACAGGCGGCGGACGAGGCAGACCATGTATGTCGACACCGTCGCCGACCACCTCCAGCCAATCCTCATAATCGCCTGTTATCCTTACCGAGATCACCCCTGCATGCATCGACATTAATTGGCATACAATGCAATAGATTTTCAAATATTAGTTGCACTCCGAGCAAGGTAGTTCACTAAAAACCTCGAGAGAATGACAAGAACTAAATTAAATGGAGTGCTCAGAACTCAGAACCTAATTAAACCGTGGGGAATGAAACATTACCGTATATATAGAGTGCTTTTGATAATCCACAACAAAAGATATAGCCGCGTATAGTACTATTTAGACAGTCCAATCTTAACAAGAACTGAATGCATAAATTATACTCCCTCCGTCCAGATTCTATGCATTTGAATCTAGGCAAACCCAATTCAGTTATTAATATATACCGATTGCTCTCGTGGCCAGCGCCATGGCTTTGGCCCCGCACTTGTGGCATGTCAGGGTCACCATGGTGACAATCTTTTGCTGCAACGATAACAAGGACAGGAAAGCTGCTAACCGGTTAAGCGTGCACATACATACAAATTATGCAAAAAGTGTTTGAATTGATGAACGCGCGCGCCTTGCTTTCATCTCCAAGGCCTGCTCAAGCTGTCCTCTGAAGGAGTTTCCTATACCATCTCCGGCTCAATCGGTCTTATATATAGGCGCGCTGGGATTTAGTCGGAGAAATAAACCAGCCACTACGCAACTGCGGCGTATGGGATATTGGGACCCGGCCACAAGCATGCCATGGTCGTCGGAGTACTGATAATGCACTTAGCTAAGAGCCAACGCCATGGCCAGTAGACATCTACATACGGTACGATGCGGCATGAAACTTATCGAATCGGTCGTGGAGTGAGTGATGTTAATCGACGAAAACTTCCTTGCTTCTTGTTTAGAAACAATCACTCAACAGCTTAATTTGCTTTGCAAATAAAGGATTTGCGAACCAACATGGTGTTACATCATCCTATGACTTAAACAAACACAAAACAAGAGAGAGCTATGTCGGGCTATCCCTATTAGAAAAATGTTTAGGGGGTAGACGATCCGAGGCCCGCAGATCAGGGTTTCGCCGGAGGAAGACCACAAGAACGTCGGAATCAGATGAAAACTTTGCATGTGTCCCTAGCATATGTGTGTGAGTGTGGTGCAAGGTTGGTAGGTGCTTGCATGTGTCCCTCCTCGCATGCATGCGCTCTAACCTAGAAGCGAAGATTCTAGACTTGTATAAGGGGAAAACTCTCCGTTTCGGTGAAACCGGGTAGGATAGTGCCCAACCTTGTGAATCAACATGGTTTTACATCATCCTATGACCTAAACAAATACAAAACAAGAGAGATCTACGCCGGGCTACCCTCATCAGAAGAATGTCTAGGGGGTAGACGATCCGAGACCCGCAGATCAGGGTTTTGCTGAAGGAAGACCACGAGAACGTCAGAATCAGATGAAAACTTGCATGTGTCCCTAGCATATGTGTGTGAGTGTGGTTCAAGGTTGGTAGGTGCTTGCATGTGTCCCTCCTCGCATGCCGCTCTAACCTAGAAGCGAATGTTCTGGACTTGTATAAGGGGGAAACTCCCTATTTCGGTGAAACCGGATCGTATAAGGGGGGGGGGGTGCATGTAGTGATCAAGATCACAACAACCTATTCATATGTGTGTGCTCATGATCCTATGAAATAACATCACCTAACATATATGTAATAAAATCCTTGGTAACTAAATAAAAGAAAAGGTGAAAAAATATTTGCCGTGTATACAGGAGAATACGCACGGCACCTAACGGCGGGGCACACGACAAAGATTCTGCCGTCCGCCCCTGCCAGCGGGTGAACCTGCGAGGCCGCGAGATCCACTTCTTTGCCGTGAACAAATCTTTGCCATGAACAAATCTTTGCCGTGTACCCCCAGTGAATTTTCCGTGTCTTTTTTTTGCCGTGTGCCATAGTTTTCCTATTGCCGTGTTCAGTTCGTTGCCGTGTTCTTTTTGTGTAATGTGTCGTGTATGTTTTCTTTGCCGTGTGCTTCCAGATATGCACACGGCAGAGATCAGCTTTTCCGTGTTTCGGGCCTTTTGGCACACGACAAAGGAGGGGGGCGACGACAGCGATAATTTTTCCCGCAGTGAATGACTTCGAGCTGACACAATTATGACAAGAAGCATGTTTATTATTATTGCTCCCGGAAAATTTAGACAACTGGATTGCTTATTGGTATGAAGAAAAGATTCCTTGGATGATAATTATTGAGATGATTGACAACATGCTCCCTGTGTCCTTTGAACAAAATTAAATCCATAAGAAAGAACATAACAAGTCAATGGGTCAATGGAAGAATAGTTTTTTTTGAATGGCAATGGAAGAATAGTGTTCAATGTTGTCATCATGACAATAGAGAAGCAGAACCTTGTACTCTCTTGCCACCTGTGTTGTGTGCTTTATGAGATTATGTTTTTTTGGAGTTCCACTTATGTGGAGAAAAATATGTTAATCTTCAGTGGTACCTAAGACGTCCTTAATTAAGAAGGTTTTGCCATATCAATTCCTCTGTAAGAAGTTTTTTCAGATAAAAGGCTCGAGATGAGCCTAGCTTTAAATTACTAAAGCCCCAATGGCAGCATCCAACAACAAGGTCTTTAGGGTGCATCGCAACACACAGAATACTCGCTAGAGAGTTCCCAAACAGAAAATAGATACGGAGTACATGTGAACACATCAATGGAATGAAGATCGCGTCATGTGACACTCCTGTTAGCGCCATATATGTAGAGCCCGAAGCTTGTTGATTATGGACTCCAACACATCCCTGTCCTCCCCTCTAGCCAGAGGCTGCCACACCTGAAGGTAGATAAACATTTTATATATGCAATCATCTGGGTGCTTTGGGAAATCCTTCTCAATAGTGTATATCTTACAAACATTCCATAATGTCCATCGAAGAGCTGCAACGCAGATCCATAACACTCGTGTAGGTTGGCCAGTGTATCCTTGCATGAGGTGGAAAACATCCGCCATGCAAGAGGGGTTCCAGCCTTCCAGGTGCATGGAAGAAGTTCCCTAACAATAGTCCAAAAAAGCGAGCAAGTGCAGAAGCGAAGATGTGGTTAGTATCCTCTAGATCGTCACATAAGGCACAAGAGCCATTGCTCGGGCGTCTCCATATATGAATGTTTTCGCTTGATGGGAGTCTCTTCAGCACAAGCTGCCATAGGAACACTCTGATTTTGAGTGGAACCTTAGTCTTCCACAAAAACCGAAGTATTTGTTAGGGGTTCCTAGCAAAGCTTAAGATATAAGGAGCGTGTCGGAACCCTCCCCGGAGGATCGAGCACCATGTAAACTAACAAGAGGAGATTGATTTGGAGGCACAATCCGTACCGAGCCCGCGGGACCCGGTCCTTTTATATTGATCAAACAAAGGTTACAATCGTAATTACAAATAGTTAGAGTTAGAATACAACACGTATTCTGTCAGCCTCCCTCAATCTCAACTATGGGAAACATGCGGAGATTGCGCTTATACTCTCGAAACAAAGGAAGTGGCAGTGGTTTAGTAAAGATATCTGCTAGTTGATCCTCTTGGAAGAAACAAACCAAACTTGCAGTAGCTTCTGAGCAACTCTCTCTCGAACAAAGTGAAAATCAACTTCTATATGCTTTGTCCTTGCATGAAACACTAGATTAGAAGACAAATAAGTTGCACCAATATTGTCACACCATAAGACAGGGGGGGGGGGAATCCTGTCGAACACCAAGTTCTTTGAGCAAGGATTCAACCCATATAAGTTCAGTAGTAGCATTAGCAACAGCTTTGTACTCAGACTTTGTGCTGGAGCGAGACACAATCGCCTGTTTACGAGCACTCCATGCAATCAAATTATCACCATGAAAGAGGGAATATCTGTAACACCCTCAGAATCGGAACTATGCAAGTTTTAGCGATTCCCGCCAAACCCGCATAGAAACGATTCAAAGGTGCCACCGAGCACTTTTAAATGCGGGTGGAAAAGCAGTAATAACATTACACAACAGTCCTCGATGGGACCCACGAGCAGATATATATACAACAATGACTCCATGAGTCAAGAATACGGATATAATATACAAAGATCCAAATCACCTTGAAAAGCGATAGAGCGTCCAACTACGGACAAGATGCAAATGGGGCTAAGAGCCACGAAGAATAACCAATGGCGTCCATAACCCTGCCAGCCAAGCGGAAGGGTAACCCGCTAACGACGTCGATCTCAAACCTGCTTAAACAAAAGGGGTGCCGACAAAGGGCAAAGGAAAAGAGAGCGGTCAAGATCTTGAGGCCAGACAGCGAGGCTAGAATTGCGGTCCTCGCCTACATAGGTATGGTGGATGAGCGGCGTGGCATGCACTAAACAACCTATAGAGACTCGGTACAACTGGCGGCTATCAGAGAGGGGTAAGAAAGACCTATTCGGAACCAACCTGGTGCTACCATCAAACAAACCCATCCTGGTATTCCCCCCTCGAGACCAAACGAGGAAGTCAACCGAGGAACTCACACAGTTGGCAGTTTTACTTATTCCGTTATCGTTGCAGCAATTACTAGTCAAGTATAGATAGTCATCCTGATAAAATAAGCAGTGGACCGTTTTAGTTAACAATTCCGTTATAGTTGCGACACTTACTAGTCAAATATAATTAGCATGAGATATCCCAAAACCCAGTAGTTGTGGGTACTTTTACTTAGCCATTCCGTTGTAGTTGCAATACTTACTAGTCAGGTACAATGGTCGCAAGCGACAACTCAAACAAGCAATTGTTGGCAGTTTTATTTAGCCATTCCATTATAGTGAAGATGATTACTAGTCATTATAAAGTCAAATTTATAGCACTACTTTAGTTATAGTTGTCTATGATCGAGATACTGTGCTCCAAGTCGTCCCTAACCGCGGACACGGCTTTCAGAAAGTTTTACCCGGCCGGGGTGCACAAATAGCAACACACACTCGATCAACCTCGGAAAAACCAAATCAAAACCCAACGAGGCCTTCACGACAAAGCAATCACAGGATTCAGAGATATTTCAGGGGGCCACCCCTTGGAGTACACCCGCAACGAAGTTAGCTGACTTCGAGACGGACCCGAGGTTTGTGGGGCGGTAGTGGCATCGGGAACCCAAACTGGGCTTGTCGATGCACAGAACGGGTCACAATTCCTAAACAGTACAGTGTGCTCCTCGCACAATCGTAAATAAAGCAGTAGCATGGCATAAGTACAGGATAGTAAATAAAACCTCAAACTAGTTTGTGGCCCCAAGAAATAAGAATTAATCAAGCTCTGGCTCAGGGGGGTCCCATAATCCTCCCGGATGTGGATAGCGCGATAAATCAAGGAACATGTATCAAGCACTCGGGGTCCTACGGGACACAAGTGGACGGTTAACAACCAAATAACATCTATTACCCACCTGTGCCTCTGCTTACCTACTTCAATTTTAGTTGTTAAACAGTAAATAAAGTTATGATCAACTCCAACAATAAACACATGGCGCTACTCCAACAACTGTGGTACTTGACGACACGCAACAGCACTTGAGCAAGCGACTACGACGCGCAGGTCCAGATATCTACCAAACAACAGGTAATAGGATGTGTCCAAGGCAATATAAGGCTGCAAGGGAATCAAGGGTACGAAAACTAGAGCAACGCAACACAGATAGCAATAGATCAACAGGAGGGAATAAATACTATAAAAGTAAGATAGGTAGAAAGGGGGAGATGCTCGCCTGAAAACATTGCCGAAGGTTCAACTGAAGATCGGGTCGACACTCGCATCAACTCAACGGCCTTATCCGCGAAGAAGCAAAACACTAGAATAAACACCGGATGCAATATTTAATACTACGGCAAAAGATCGGGCATGATGCATGTATGATGCATGACCTGGCAAAGATGCGATGCAATTAGGCAATATTAAGCGGAACCGGGGTCCCGACAATTAATTAGATGGTTCATGTTGTTTATCTACCCCGCAAATTAAATGTTGTTTAACAAGGCAAAATTATATCACCGGTTCGCTACACAAATTTAAATGGGGCCAATATAAGACTAGATTCGCCCGCATATGGGCCCCAATTTTAATTATATGGTGAATCGGCATAAGGCCCCCAAACCACATGACAATATGCATGCGAGATGAATGAGTTAATGCAACAAGTTATATTATTTATAAAATATAGGTCACGGAAAGGAGGTCACACTTTGGGGTTCGGCGATCTTGGTTCCGGGGTTCGGGGTTCGGTCTCAGGGTTCAGGGTTCGACGGGATCGGTCTCGGCAGAAACATTCTCGATCAATGGGTAGATCTTGTCGCATCCGGGTTCTCGGCAAGCTCGGCGTCCGGGAAGGAGAACTTGTCGTCCAGGGCCTCGGTGTCCGGGGTGAAGTACTCGGCGTCCTCGAGGGAGTACTTGTCGTATCTGTGAAGGGAATCGTGTCGGTCCACGGGGTTCGTGCTTCGGGATCGGTCTTCAGTTCCAGATCTTGGCGCGCCAGGGGTTCTGCATCACCGGATCTGTGGACCAGGGTCTTCGGATACGTGCTCTCGGTTTCATGACGATGATCTTGTCGATCCGTGACGAGGATGTTCGGGTACTGGCTTGGGTAGACGATGACGGACTTGGATGTGGTACCGGCAACCTCCTAGAGTCCCTGTCTCGGTACAAACTTCACGCATCGGTCCTCGACAACGGAGTGCTTGGTAAAGAGCATGGCGTTCTAGGGTCTTCGGAAGATCTTGTGGGGATGGCAGCAGGGCGAGATCGGAGGCGGTCCGTGAAGCGTGGAGGCGCGGGGTCGCTCCTGCAGGGAGGTGGCCGGCGCTGGTGGCACGCTACAAGGCCGAGGAGGGCGCGGACGGCTCTGGGACAGACGGTGGCGCAGCCCGACGGAGGCAGGGTCGCCGGGGCAGAGGAACATGGCGAGGTGGCGCTTTCGGAGAGGGGCAGAGGGAGGAGCCAAGGTGATGGGGTCCGGCAGAGGCGAGGGCGAGGCCGGCGGACGCTGAGGAGGGCGAGGCGGGCCGGCGGTGGAGGAGAAGGCATGGATGGCGGCGCTGGAGGAGGAGGTCATGGCGGGCGCTGAGGCTGGGCCGGGCGAGGCCCGAGGAGGGGTGGAGGCGGAGAGCGCCGCACGGGGAGCCGGAGGAGGAGGCGGGGCCGGGCGAGCGTGGGTCCGGCGACAGCGGGGAACGGAAGAGGGCGACGGGCGCGGAGGCCGGGAGAGCGAGCTGAGCGGGGCGGCACGCTCGAGGATGGGGCGGCCACGGAGGAGGAGGGGCGTGGCGGCTCGGGGACGCGGGGGAGAAGGGTGAGCGGGCGCCGAGGAGGTTGGGCGGGCAGGCGGGCAGGAGGGAGAGGAGGAAGAAGACGCGGTAGGGGGAGAGGAGCGCGTGGGGGAGGAGAGAGGGGGTGGCGGGGCCGGAGGTGCGGGTCCACGCGGGGTGGGGCCCGGTGGCAGTGGGGGAGTGGGGGTGGCAGTGTGTGTGTGCTGCTGCGGGTGGGGCCAGGGAGAGGGGGAGCGGGGCTGGCGCGGGGTGGGGCCCAGGGGGAAGAGAGAGGGGGTGCGGGTCGGCTGGGTGAGAGAGGGAGTGGGGTGAGTTGAGTGGGTGGATTGATGAGGTGGCAAGGTGGGTAGGGATTGGGGGAGAGGGTGAGATGGCGAGCTGGGATAGGTGGGTAGACTAGAATTGGGTGGGAAAAGATTTGGGGTAGGGTTTAAGGTGGACCGATTGTACTGGGGGTGGCCGACTGGGTCGGATCGGCCCGGTTTGGCTGCCCCCACTAAAATAATTAAATATTTGATTCAATTAAACCGGGCTTTTGCAAACCGTTGGCAGACAAAACGAAATAATATGGAGACCCGGGTTTTGTGTTTGAACAAAGACGGGGCGTGTAGAAAACAAAATAGGTTTTTCCGCAATAATTTTATGCAAGCAAATGCAAGATGATGACGATGCTCAAAATGCAAGGTGGCATGATGACATGAGCATGCGGTCATGATGATGCAATGCACAAAAACAACGCGATTTTCTAGTAGTGGTTTTGCGGGATGCCACAATTCGACACCACTAACAATGGATCTCGCCCTCGAGATCTGCCTCATGGTACCGGAAAGGAAGGTCGGCGATCTGCGTCTTCTCGCTTCGTGTAGATCCTCGCGACACCACTAACAAGAGGTCGTTGTCCGTGATCATCGAGAGAACACTCCGGGAAACAAAGGCGAAGGTAGAGGTATCAACGAATAAAGCCACCTCTAGCTTCGAAGGAAAGAGTGAAATCACATTTATTCACCAATTCAATGTACAAGAGCGAATGATAAGATTAGTGGTATGGTAGCTACTCCATCCCGCACTCAAACCATTATTCTGCACACGAATAGGCGGATTATGCAACCAACTCTCGGAATCAGACTGAAGATCTCGACAAGCGAGGTTCGGAAACAAAGGAGTGATGCAGACTCTGCATCGGATCTGGCGTAGATTATGTCGTCGCGTCAGATAGCACCGGAAGGCACAAACAAGGAACAAAGAAAAGGCCACCAGACGAAGGATTCCTCGGATAGCATGAAGACCAGATGTAGCAACACCGTTATCAAAGGGGAAGCGAAACCCTGAAGGTACGACGGAACCCAACCACGAGAAATCCTGGACTCGAAGAGAGAGAAGAGAGCGGATTCAAAACACGCAGAGGTGAGAGGAGAGCAGCAGAGGGGTAAGGAGTAAAAACAGACATAACCAGAACTATCCAACCGATTTTGCAAAAATAGTTTTGACACTCTACTTCGGCCGTTAGCTAGGTTATCCTACAGGCTGGACTTGTGGGGTATCGCAACTGCTGAGCTCTGATACCACTCTGTAACACCCTCAGAATCGGCCCTATGCAAGTTTTAGCGATTCCCGCCAAACCCGCATAGAAACGATTCAAAGGTGCCCACCAGGCACTTTCGTGCGGGTGGAAAACGAAGTAATAACATTACACAACAGTCCTCGATGGGACCCACAGAACAGATATATATACAACAGCGACTCCATGAGTCAAGAATACGGATATAATATACAAAGATCCAAATCACCTTGAAAACGATAGAGCGTCCAACTACGGACAAGATGCAAATGGGGCTAAGAGCCCTGAAGAATAACCAATGGCGTCCATAACCCTGCCCAGGCCAAGCCGGAAGGGTAACCCTGCTAACGACGTCGATCTCAGAACCTGCTTAAACAAAAGGGGTGCCGACAAAGGGCAAAGAAAAAGAGAGATCGGTCAGTACTGAGGCCAGTACACGGCGAGGCTAGAATTCGGCGGTCCTCGCCTACATAGGTATGGTGGACTGAAGCGGCAGCGGCAGCATGCACTAAACAACCTATAGAGACTCGGTACAACTGGAGGCTATCAGAGAGGGGTAAGAAAGACCTATTCGGAACCAACCTGGTGCTACCATCAAACAAACCCATCCTAGTATTCCCCCCTCGATACCAAACGAGGAAGTCAACCGAGGAACTCACACAGTTGGCAGTTTTACTTATTCCGTTATCGTTGCAGCAATTACTAGTCAAGTATAGATAGTCATCCTGATAAAATAAGCAGTGGACCGTTTTAGTTAACCATTCCGTTATAGTTGCGACACTTACTAGTCAAATATAATTAGCATGAGATATCCCAAAACCCAGTAGTTGTGGGTACTTTTACTTAGCCATTCCGTTGTAGTTGCAATACTTACTAGTCAGGTACAATGGTCGCAAGCGACAACTCAAACAAGCAATTGTTGGCAGTTTTATTTAGCCATTCCATTATAGTGAAGCTGATTACTAGTCATTATAAAGTCAAATTTATAGCACTACTTTAGTTATAGTTGTCTATGATCGAGATACTGTGCTCCAAGTCGTCCCTAACCGCGGACACGGCTTTCAGAAAGTTTTACCCGGCCGGGGTGCACAAATAGCAACACACACTCGATCAACCTCGGAAAAACCAAATCAAAACCCAACGAGGCCTTCATGACAAAGCAATCACATGATTCAGAGATATTTCAGGGGGCCACCCCTTGGAGTACACCCGCAACGAAGTTAGCTGACTTCGAGACGGACCCGAGGTTTGTGGGGCCGGCTGTAAGCGACTGGGAACCCAAAACTGGGCTTGTCGATACCGCGTAAACGGGTCACAATTCCTAAACAGTACAGTGTGCTCCTCGCACAATCGTAAATAAAGTAGTAGCATGGCATAAGTACAGGATAGTAAATAAAACCTCAAACTAGTTTGTGGCCCCAAGAAATAAGAATGAATCAAGCTCTGGCTCAGGGGGGTCCCATAATCCTCCCGGATGTGGATAGCGCGATAAATCAAGGAACATGTATCAAGCACTCGGGGTCCTACGGGACACAAGTGGACGGTTAACAACCAAATAACATCTATTACCCACATGTGCCTCTTCTTACCTACTTCAATTTTAGTTGTTAAACAGTAAATAAAGTTATGATCAACTCCAACAATAAACACATGGCGCTACTCCAACAACTGTGGTACTTGACGACACGCAACAGCACTTGAGCAAGCTTATCACGACGCAGTCCAGCTATCTACCAAACAACAGGTAATAGGATGTGTCCAAGGCAATATAAGGCTGCAAGGGAATCAAGGGTACGAAAACTAGAGCAACGCAACACAGATAGCAATAGATCAACAGGAGGGAATAAATACTATAAAAGTAAGATAGGTAGAAAGGGGGAGATGCTACTTTGAAAACATTGCCAAGGTTCAACCAAGATCGGGTCGACACTCGCATCAACTCAACGGCCTTATCCGCGAAGAAGCAAAACACTAGAATAAACACCGGATGCAATATTTAATACTACGGCAAAAGATCGGGCATGATGCATGTATGATGCATGACATGGCAAAGATGCGATGCAATTAGGCAATATTAAGCGGAACCGGGGTCCCGACAATTAATTAGATGGTTCATGTTGTTTATCTACCCCGCAAATTAAATGTTGTTTAACAAGGCAAAATTATATCACCTGTTCGCTACACAAATTTAAATGGGGCCAATATAAGACTAGATTCGCCCGCATATGGGCCCCAATTTTAATTATATGGTGAATCGGCATAAGGCCCCCAAACCACATGACAATATGCATGCGAGATGAATGAGTTAATGCAACAAGTTATATTATTTATAAAATATAGGTCACGGAAAGGAGGTCACACTTTGGGGTTCGGCGATCTTGGTTCCGGGGTTCGGGGTTCGGTCTCAGGGTTCAGGGTTCGACGGGATCGGTCTTGGCAGAAACATTCTTGATCAATGGGTAGATCTTGTCGCATCCGGGTTCTCGGCGAGCTCGGCGTCCGGGAAGGAGAACTTGTCGTCCAGGGCCTCGGTGTCCGGGGTGAAGTACTCGGTGTCCTCGAGGGAGTACTTGTCGTATCCGTGAAGGGAATCGTGTCGGTCCATGGGGTTCGGGCTTCGGGATCGGTCTTCAGTTCCAGATCTTGGCGCGCCAGGGGTTCTGCATCACCGGATCTATGGACCAGGGTCTTCGGATACGTGCTCTCGGTTTCATGACGATGATCTTGTCGATCCGTGACGAGGATGTTCGGGTACTGGCTTGGGTAGACGATGACGGACTTGGATGTAGTACCGGCAACCTCCTAGAGTCCCTGTCTCGGTACAAACTTCACGCATCGGTCCTCGACAACGGAGTGCTTGGTAAAGAGCATGGCGTTCTAGGGTCTTCGGAAGATCTTGTGGGGATGGCAGCAGGGCGAGCTCGGAGGCGGTCCGTGACGCGTGGAGGCGCGGGGTCGCTCCTGCAGGGAGGTGGCCGGCGCTGGCGGCACGCTACAAGGCCGAGGAGGGCGCGGACTGCTCTGGGACAGACGGTGGCGCAGCCCGACGGAGGCAGGGTCGCCGGGGCAGAGGAACATGGCGAGGTGGCGGCGCTCGACGGAGAGGGCAGAGGACGGAGGAGCCATGGTGATGGGGTCCGGCGGCGCCGGCAGAGGCGAGGCAGGGCCGGCGTCGGGACGCTGAGGAGGGCGAGGCGGGCCGGAGGTGGAGGAGAAGGCTGGGCGGGCGCGCTGGAGGAGGAGGTCGCGGCGCTTGAAGGGGCTGGGCGAGGCGGAGGAGGTGGAGGCGGAGCGCACGGGAGCCGGAGGAGGAGGGCGGCGGCTGGTCCGCGGCAGGGAACGGAGGAGGCGGCGCGGTAGGAGGCAGCGAGCTGAGCGGCGGGCGCACGTCTGGGAGGATGGGCGCGGCCACGAGGAGGAGGGGCGGGCGCTCGGGACGGGGGTGGGGAGAGGTGGCGGCGGAGGAGGTTGGGCGAGGCAGAGGGAGAGGAGGAAGAAGACGCGGTAGGGGGAGAGGAGCGCGTGGGGGAGGAGAGAGGGGGTGGCGGGGCCGGAGGTGCGGGTCCACGCGGGGTGGGGCCCGGTGGCAGTGGGGGAGTGGGGGTGGCAGTGTGTGTGTCTTGGTGGGGCTGTGAGAGGGGAAGGCTGGCGCGGTGGGGCCAGGGGAAGAGAGAGGGGGTGCGGGTCGGCTGGGTGAGAGAGGGAGTGGGGTGAGTTGAGTGGGTGGATTGATGAGGTGGCAAGGTGGGTAGGGATTGGGAGAGAGGGTGAGATGGCGAGCTGGGATAGGTGGGTAGACTAGAATTGGGTGGGAAAAGATTTGGGGTAGGGTTTAAGGTGGACCGATTGTACTGGGGGTGGCCGACTGGGTCGGATCGGCCCGGTTTGGCTACCCCCACTAAAATAATTAAATATTTGATTCAATTAAACCGGGCTTTTGCAAACCGTTGGCAGACAAAACGAAATAATCCGGAGACCCGGGTTTTGTGTTTGAACAAAGACGGGGCGTGTAGAAAACAAAATAGGTTTTTCCGCAATAATTTTATGCAAGCAAATGCAAGATGATGACGATGCTCAAAATGCAAGGTGGCATGATGACATGAGCATGCGGTCATGATGATGCAATGCACAAAAACAGCGCGATTTTCTAGTAGTGGTTTTGCGGGATGCCACAATATCCCCCCGTAGATCGCCGATCCCCAACATCACCTGCTCAATCAGCATCAGAAAACACAGAAACAGAACTGGACTGAGATGGCCAAAGCAACAGACCATGATCAAGAGTGCCATTGATATAACGAAGGATCCTCTTAACAGTAGCCCAATGTCCCTCTGTCGGTGCATGGAGAAACTGGAAAACTCTATTGATAGCAAAAGACATATCAGGTCGTGTGAGAGTAACATACTGCAATCCTCCCACAATACTCATGTATGTAGTGGCATCATCCTCACTCAAAACGGGACTGTCTCCAGGAAATAATTTGGCAGTAGAGGACATGGGGTTATCGACAGGCTTACACTTGAGCAACCCAACACGTCGAAGAAGATCAACTGCATATCTGCGCTAAGTCAGAGTAAGGCCACCATTCTTCTGAGCAACCTCAATGCCAAGAAAATAGTGAAGTGTACCCAAGTATTTGACAGCAAACTCCTGACGAAGACCAAGGCCTAACCGATCAATAGCCTAAGAGGATGAACTGAGCACAATAATGTCATCAACATAAACCAGAAGATATACAGTCATCTCAGGATGTTGAATAATAAACAACGAGGTGTCTGTAGTGGACTCAAGGAAACCATGCTAACACAAGACTAAAGCAAGACAAGCATGCCACGCTCTAGGGGCATGTTTAAGACCATATATGGCCTTTACCAGCCTACACAAGTGATGAGGTTGTGCAGGATCTTCAAAACCAGGTGGTTGACGCATAAAAACCTCCTCCTCAAGAACATCATGAAGAAAATCGTTCTGAACATCAAGTTGGCGCAAGAACCAACCACGAGAAACATCAAGTGAAAGCAGCAAACGAATTGTTGTTGGATTGACCACCGGGGTAAATGTATCTTCATAATCCAGGCCATAGCGCTGTTTAAATCCTTTAGCAACCAAACGAGCTTTATACCTCTCAATAGATCCATTAGCAATGACGCTTAATTTTGAATACCCACTTGGAATCGATAATATTAATTTCAGAACGAGGAGGAGTGAGTTGCCACATACCATTATGTTGCAATGCATAAAATTCAGTCTCCATAGCTTCACGCCAATGAGGAATCCCCAATGCAGCACGAAAATGACGAGGTTCAAAAGTGGGATCAGTAGCAGCCTGAGTCATACATGCGGCCAACCAAGCCACAGTGCCATCTGTGCGCTGTTTTGGTCGATGAATACCATGTTGACTCCGAGTAACAGGACACATGGGCTCCACAGGATCAGACGAAGGATCCGACGAGGATTGCTGCGTTGACGAGGAGGGCGAGTCTGCTATAGGCGTCTTCTGCGGCATGATACGTCGGAAACGTATCTATAATTTTTGATGCTCCATGCTTGTTTAGTATCTATTTTGATTTTCTTTGTCTACACTTTGAGGTGTTTTATATGTTTTCTAGAACTAACCTACTAACAAGTTGCCACAGTGCCAGTTGCCTGTTTTCTTCTGTTTTTGGTTCCAGAAAGGCAGAAAATCAATATTCTCGGAATTGGACGGGACAAGAACCAAAGTCAATATTTTATCGTGGGCAACACGAAGCCAGAAGACGATACGGAGAAGGATCACCAGGGGGCCACACCCCCTGGCCACGCGGGTGGGCCCACCCCGCGCTTGGGGGTGTAGCTGCCCTGGTGGCCCCCCTGGATCGCCCCTTCGCCTATAAGAATCCCTCGATGCAGAAACCCTAGGCACCCGATAAAAACTCCACGAAACCTTCTGTAGCCGCCGCCACCATCGTCCCTAGATCGGGGGATCTGAAGTTCTTCTCGGAACCTTGCCAGAGGGGAGATCATCCCGAAGGCCTTCTTCTCTGGTATGAAGCGTGAGTACTTCCACCTTGGACTACGGGTCCATGTAGTAGCTAGATGGTTGTATCTCCTCCTTGTGCTTTCATGTATAGATCTTGTGAGCTCCGTTCATGATCAAGATCTAATCTATTTGTAATCATGCATGTTGTGTTTGCGGGGATTCGATGGATATTGAGATTACTATGTCAGATTGATTAATGGTTTTGTCTTATTGATTCTATCATGTCTGTGTTGTTTGTGATCTTGCATGCTCTCCGTTGTTAGTAGCTATCTTGGCCAAGTAGTTGCTAGTGACTCCAAGAGGGGGCATTTATGCTCGATAGCCACCGGGAACATGTATCTCGCTAGTCCGAGACCATGGGGGATAAATTCTAGAGGGGGAGAGAGATCCTTCACGAGGAGGTGTGAGAGACAAGTGAGGAGGGGGGCTCCTTTTATAGGAGGAGGGAACCCCAAGGTGGTGGCCGCGCATGGGGCTGCCCTTGCCCTCCCTCTTCATGGGTGGACACTCCACTCATAAATCTCCTTTAAATTCCCTCCACTCAAAAGTCCACTCAAATTCCCATTAAATTTCCACCAAATTTAATGCAAACTCTCATTAAATAAAACTCTTTTATTTTATTCAGAATTTTGTCAATTACTTTAATGACAAACATTCACAAATAACCCTTGCTAGAATTCTATTTCACATGCATAACCACTTTATGCAATTTCACCCAAAACTGTTTGGTATCTAGTGAAATAAATTCCTACGCTTGTTCATTCTTTCGGCATGAAACATTTGCTCCAATTGGATGTCGGTGTCTTAAGTGTGTCACCCTATGGTTCGTGAATAATGCGGACATGATCGAGACCCCTCTCGGATCAATAATCGAAGCGGGATCCGGAGACCCATAATCGACTCCCACACATTCAACGATGACTTTCTTGTGATCGTAACCTTTTACGCTAGTATCTTAATCCCTTTGTTTCACGATATATTAAATGTCCGAGATTCGATCATCGGTATGTCCATACCTAGTTTGATCTCGCACACATGCACTCTTTTCTCGTTCCTGTGATATAACATTCTAGTGATCAAATCACTTGCTTGCAAGCTAATCAATGTGATATCACCGAGAGGGCCCAGAGTATATCTATCCGTCATTGGGATGAACAAATTCCACTCTCGATCCATGAGCCTCAACATAACACTTTATTAGTTTTGAATCCATCTTTATAATCACCCTGTTACGGTGTGACGTTTGATGTTATCAAGAAACTCTTCCGGTGTTAGTGATTGACATGATCTCATGGTCTAAGGATTAGGATCACTTCGTAAGTTGTTATAGCAATATAAACTCAATGACTTTGATCGTAATGCTATACTTCGGATGAATGTTCATCACACCATTACACTAATGTTGTGATCCCGTTATTAACAACATCCAATGTCCATGATCAGGAAACCTTGATCATCTTGTTAATCAACGAGCTAGTTTATGAGAGAGGCATAACTAGGAACTTTCTGTTTGTTTATTAAACACACATGTATTAACGTTTCCGTATCAATACAATTATAGCATGCAAAATAAACATCTATCATATACTTGGAATACACATAATAAACACTTTATTATTGCCTCTCAGGGCATATTCCCTTCAGTCTCCCACTTGCACTAGAGACAATAATCTAGTTACATAGTGATAAATCTAACACCCATTGAGTTCTAGTGTTGATCATGTTTTGCTCTAGGGAGAGTTTTAGTCAACGGATCTGCTACATTGATATCCGTATGTACTTTACAAATCTTTATATCTCCATTCTTGACATGCTCGCGGATGGAGTGAAACCGGCGCTTAATATGCTTGGAATGCTTGTGAGACCTTGGCTCTTTGGCATTGGCAATGGCACCATTGTTGTCACAATAGATCACCATTGGGTCCAACGCGTTTGCCACCACTCCTAGTTCGGATATGAACTCCTTCATCCAAATCGCTCTGAGCCGCTCAAGCAAAGAACATATTTGGCCTCCGTTGTTGATCCCGCTACCACAGGTTGTTTGGAGGTCCTCCAACTAACCGCTCCGCCATTCATGAGAAATATGTATCCGGATTGAGACTTAGAGTCATCCGGATCGGTGTCAAAGCTAGCGTCGACATAACACTTAGCGACGAGCTCTTCTTCACCTCCGTATACAAGAAACATATACTTAGTTCTTCATAAGTACTTAAGGATATTCTTGACCGCTATCCAGTGTTCCGAACCTGGATCCGATTGGTACCTACTAGTCAAACTAATAGCATGTGCCACATCCGGTCTTGTACATAGCATGGCGTACATTATAGAGCCTATGGCTGAAGCATAGGGGACATTGTCCATTATCTCTCTTTCTTCCATGGCCGGACTTTGAGTCTTACTCAATGTCTTGCCTTGCAACATAGGTAAGAACCCCTTCTTACTTCCGTCCATTTTAAACTTCTTTAAAATCTTATCAAGGTATGTACTTTGCGATAGCCCTATTAGGCGCCTAGATCTATCTCTATAGATCTTTATGCCTAGTATGTATGACGCTTCATCTAGGTCCTTCATTGAAAATTTGCTGTTTAGATAACTTTTAACACTGTTTAAAAGATCTATATCATTTCCGATCAATAATATGTCATCCACAAATAATATCAGAAATGCCACATTGCTCCCACTCACTTTCTTGTAAATACAAGTTTCTCCATAAGTTTGGACAAATCCAAAATCTTTGGTCACCTCATCAAAGCGGAGATTCCAACTTCGTGATGCTTGCTTCAATCCATAGATGGATCGCTGAAGCTTGCACACCTTGTTAGCATCCTTAGGATCGACAAAACCCTTTGGTTGTATCATATACAACTCTTCTTCAATATTACCATTGAGAAACGCGGTTTTGACATCCATCTGCCATATCTCATAATCGAAATATGCAGCAATTGCTAACATAATCCTAACTGACTTTAGCATCGCTACGGGAGAGAAAGTCTCATCGTAGTCAACTCCTTGAATTTGTCGAAACCCCTTTGCGACAAGTCGAGCTTTATAGACGGTCACATTACCATCAAAGATCGGTTTTCCTTTTGAAAATCCATTTGTTCTCCACGGCCTTTGGTCGTGAGGTAATTCCACCAAGTTCCAAACTTGATTTTCATACATGGATTCCATCTCGATTTCATGGCTTCTAACCATTTGTTGGAATCCGGGCTCATCATCGCTTCTTCATACGTCGCAGGTCATCATTTTCATCAACCATGAAATTCATGACAGGATTTTCAGACTCGAGTGACGCTGCCGTCTGTTTGACCTCGAGGTTCGGTAGTACTCTCTTTCGGAGTTTCATGATCATTATCATTAGTTCCCTCTTCAACAGGTGGAGCCAACTCCAGAACAACTTCCGGCGCTGCACTACTCGCCATACTTTGAAGAGAAGGTTCCACAACCTCTTCGAGTTCTACCTTCCGACTACTCACACCTTTCACGAGAAACTCTTTCTCTAGAAAGGATCCATTCTTGGCAACAAAAACCTTGCCCTTGGATCTGTGATAGAAGGAATACCCAATAGTTTCTTTAGGGTATCCTATGAAGACGCATTTTTCCGCTTTGGGTTCGAGTTTATCCGGTTGAAGTTTCTTCACATAAACATCGCATCCCCAAACTTTAAGAAATGACAGCTTAGGTTTGTTTCCAAACCACAATTCATACGATGTCTTTTCAACGGATTTAGATGGTGCCCGATTTAAAGTGAATGCAGCAGTTTCTAGTGCATAACCCCAAAATGACAACGGCAAGTCCGTCAGAGACATCATAGATCGAACCATATATAATAAAGTACGATTACGACGTTCCGACACACCATTTCGCTGTGGTGTTCCGGCATGTGTGAGTTGTGAAACAATTCCACACTCTTTCATGTGAGTGCTAAACTCGTAACTTAGATACTCACCTCCACGGTCGGACCGTAGAAATTTGATCTTTCTATTACGATGATTTTCCACTTCATTCTGAAATTCCTTGAACTTTTCAAAGGTTTCAGACTTGTGTTTCATCAAGTAGATATAACCGTATCTACTCAAATCATCCGTGAAAGTAACAAAATAACGATATCCACCTCGCGCCGACACACTCATTGGACCACATACATCAGAATGTATGATTTCCAATAAATCTATCGCCCGTTCCATTGAACCGGAAAACGGCGTTCTAGTCATCTTGCCCATAAGGCATGGATCACATGTATCAAATGATTCATAATCAAGTGATTCCAAAAGTCCATCCGAATGGAGCTTCTTCATGCGTTTAACGCCAATATGACCTAGACGGCAGTGCCACATATATGCGGATATATCATCATTAAGTTTAATCCTTTTAGCATCAACATTATGAATATGTGTAACATTATCATCGAGATCTAATATAAATAAACCATTCATCATCGGTGCATGACCATAAAAGATTTCATTCATATAAATGGAACAACCATTGTTCTCGGATTTAAATGAATAACCACTTCGCATCAAACACGATCCAGATACAATGTTCATGCTCAGTGCAGGCACCAGATAACATTTATTCAAGTTTATAACTAATCCAGACGGCAAGTGGAGAGGCAGCGTTCCGACGGTGATCACATCAACACTTGATCCATTGCCGACACGCATATTGACCTCACCCCTTGCTAGCGGTCGCTTGTTCTGCAACCCCTGATTCGAGTTACAAATATTAGCAACTGAACAGGTATCAAATACCCAGGTGATACTGCGAGCACTAGTCAAGTACACATCAATAACATGTATATCATATATACCTTTGTTTTGTAGGGGTTCGTAGCATGGAAAACAAAAATTTTCTATCGCATACAAACAAACAAGCCAAGATCTATCTACTAGATTGTAGCAACGAGTCGATGGAATAACTTACCCTTGAAGATTCCAAAGTGTTTAACGAGAGCGGATTCTCGTGGGTGATGTAGTCGTACTCTTTCCGATCTCAAGATCGTGTAGACGATCCTTCCGGCGCTGCGTTCCGGCAGCGCTTCCGCAGTCGGTCACATGTTCGGTACTCGACGAAGACCTTCCTCTCCCTTGTTCCAGCAGGCAGCGGAGGTTGTAGCACTCTCCTCGCGATTCCGGCAGCACAACGGCGTGGTACCAGAAGTAGAGGGGAGATCCCGCAGGGCTTCGCCTTAAGCCGGAGCGAGTATGGTGGAGTATGAGAGAGAGAGCTATTAGTGGTCTAGAGATTAGACACACCAATTAGAAGGCTCTAAACCGTAGGCTAGAGCAATTAGAAGCTCTAAACCAAAACGGCTCTAAACCGGAGATTAGAGGATAGGAACTTGTGTGTCTAGAGGAGGAGGCCCTGCCCCTCCTTTTATAGGTGGGAGGGGCGGCCAAGGGGAGGGGAGTCCCTCCCCAAGTCGGCCTTGGTTGGCGCGCCGGCTTGGAGGGACTCCTCCCCCAAGTCGGTTCCAACCACCTCTTGCTTGTTTCCCACAGTTTCCTGTTTCCCACAGTTTCCTGTTTTCCACAGTTTCCTGTTTTAGCCGTTTGACTTTCAAACTAGCAGTTTGACTTTTCAGTTTTGGAACAGCAAGAACACTTAGTACATGATGCAATCATTCAATATGTAATGACACATTCATGTACCCCCCCCGGAGTGCCGGACAATCCGGAACCTTCTAGAACATTCCCGATGAAAACACCGGAATCATTCCCGAACTCCGAAACGGGACTTTCCTTATATGAATATTATTCTCCGGACCATTCCGGATCACCTCGTGATATCCCGGATCCCATCCGAGACTCCGAAAAACATTCGGTCTCTTTCTCATAATACCATAACTACTCAAACAACGTTGAATCCTTAAGTGTGTCTCCCTACGGTTCGTGAATTATGCGGACATGATCGAGACACTTCTCCGAACAATAACCAATAGATGAATCTGGAAATTCATATGGCTCCCACATATTTCTACGATTACTTTGCGATCGAATGAACCACTTACATACGATACAAATTTCCCTTTGTCTCACGATAGTTTACTTATCCGAGGTTATGATCGCTTGATCTCGCATACCTAGTTCAACCTCGTTACGATAAGTACTCTTTCGTTCCCGTGATATGTGATCCCTTGTGAGCCAGTCACATGCTTGCAAGCTAATTGGATGACATTCCACCGAGAGGGCCCAGAGTATATCTATCCGTCATATGGATGGACAAATCCCACTCTTGATCCATGTGTTTCAACCAATACTTTCCGAACACTCAATGCCACCTTTATAGCCACCCGCCACGGTGTGGTGTTTGATTTCATGAAAGCATCCATCCGTAAAGGTGATATGCATGATCTCATGGTCAAAGGAATTAGGTTACTATGTATCAGAAAGCATATAGCAATTGAACTATTGAAATGACTTGATCTTTATGCTACGCTTATCTATAGGAGTATGTCCACCATATCATTCTCCTAACGATATGATCTTGTTGTTGATAACATCTCAATGTTCATGATAGGGAAACCACAATCATTAATCAACCAACAAGCTAGTGAAGTATAGAGGCTATACTAGGGACTTCAAATTAAGTTTACAAATCACACAAGTATTAATGTTTCCTTGTTAATACTATTATAGCATGAATGTAAACATTTATCATAAACACAAAGATATAATAATAACTATATTTATTATTGCCTCTAGGGCATATCTCCAACAGTCTCCCACTTGCTCTAGAGTCATCTAATCTAGATTACATGGTAATATACCGAACACCCATGGCAGTTTGGTGTTGGTCATGTTTTGCCCTCGGGAGAGGTTTAGTCAACGGATCCGCCACATTCAGATCTGTGTGTACTTTGCAAATCTTTATATCCCCATCCCGGATATGTTCTCGAATAGCGAAAACGCAGCTTGATATGCTTCACTTCTTGTGCGACCTTGGTTCTTGCGCATTGGCTATGGCTCCCATGTTATCACAAGAGATAGACATTGGGTCCGTAGACTAGGAACCACACCCAGCTCTGTAATGAACTCTTTCATCCATATCGCTTCTTGTGAAGCCTCCGGCAGCCATGTATTCCGATTCATTGAAGATCTCGCCACAACGCTTTGCTTTGCACTCCTCCACTAATCGCTGCACCATTCAAAATAAATACGTATCCAGTTGTGATTTAGAATCATCCGGATCGGTGTTCCAACTAGCATCGGTGTAACCATTAACAACGAGCTGTTCATCACCTCCATAAGAAAGAACCATATCCTTAGTTCTTCTCAAGTACTTAAGGATGTTTTGACCGGTCCAATGATCCACTCTGGATCACTTTGATATCTGCTAGTTAAACTAACAAGATATGCAATGTCGGGTCTAGTACATAGCATGGCATACATTAGAGATCCTATGGCTGAGGCATAGGAGTCTTACTCATCCTTTCTCTATCTTCGCCGATGTCGGACTTTGAGTTTTACTCAAGGTCGATTAGCAACATGGGCAAGAACCCTTTCTTGCTTTCTTCCATTCCAAACCTCTTTAGAACTTTGTCCAAATATGTACTCTGTGACAATTATATTTGGCGTTTCGATCTATCTCTATAAATCTTTATGCCTAATATGTAAGCCGCGCCAAGATCCTTCATTGAAAAACTATTATTCAAATATTCTTTGACACTATTAAGAAGGTCTACATCATTCCCAATCAACAATATGTCATCCACATATAGTATTAAGAATGCTGCAGAGCTCCCACTCACTTTCTTGTAAATACAAGCTTCTCCATAAGTTTGTATAAAACCAAAACTTTTGATCACCTTATCAAAACGTTGATTCCAACTTTGGGATGCTTGCTTCAATCCATAGATGGACCGTTGAAGTTTGCATACCTTGTTAGCATCTTTAGGATCGACAAAACCTTTGGGTTGCATCATATATAACTCTTCATCAATATCTCCATTGAGGAATGCTGTTTTGACATCCATCTGCCATATCTCGTAATCATAATATTCAGCGATTGCTAACATAATCCTCACAGACTTTAGCTTCGCCACTGGTGAGAAAGTCTCATCGTAGTCAACTCCTTGAATTTGTCGAAACCCTTTTGCGACAAGTCGAGCTTTATAGACAGTAACATTACCATCAGCATCTGTTTTCTTCTTGAAAATCCATTTGTTCTCGACAGCCTTTCGGCCATCCGGTAAGTCCACCAAAGTCCATACTTGGTTTTCGTACATGGATCCAATCTCGGATTTCATGGCTTCTTGCCATTTATTGGAATCGTGGCTCATCATCGCTTCCTCATATGTCTCGGGGTCATCGGTGTTGTCTACCAACATGACACTCATAACGGGATCATACCAATCTGGAGTGGTACGAGTTCTCGTTGACCTCCGAGGCTCTGTAGCTACTTCAACCGAAGTTTCATGATCACCATCATTAGCTTCCTCTCTTATTGGTGTAAGCACCACAGGAACTTCTTCCGGTGCTGCGCTACTCGCAATTTCGAGAGAAGGTTCGACAACCTCGTCGAGTTCTACTTTCCTTCCAGTCACTTCTTTCGAGAGAAATTCCTTCTAGAAAGGATCCATTCTGGCAACGAAGATTTTGCCTTCGGATCTATGATAGAAGGTATACCCAATAGTTTCCTTCGGGTATCCTATGAAGACGCATTTTTCCGCTTTGGGTTCAAGCTTGTCCGGCTGTAACTTCTTTACATAGACTTCGCAACCCCAAACTTTAAGGAACGACAATTTAGGTTTCTTCCCAAACCATAATTCATATGGTGTCGTTTCAACGGATTTAGACGGTGCCCTATTTAAAGTGAATGCGGCTGTTTCTAATGCATAACCCCAAAATGATAGCGGTAAATCTGTAAGTGACATCATAGAACGAACCATATCTAAGAGAGTTCGATTACGACGTTCAGACACACCATTACGCTGTGGTGTTCCCGGCGGTGTCAACTGTGAAAGTATTCCGCATTTCTTTAAATGCTCGCCAAACTCGTAACTTAGATATTCACCTCCACGATCAGAACGTAGAAATTTAATCTTCTTGTTACGTTGATTCTCTACCTCACTTTGAAACTCCTTAAACTTCTCGAAAGTTTTGGATTTATGTTTCATGAAATAGATATACCCATATCTACTCAAGTCATCCGTGAAGGTAAGAACATAACGATAACCACATGATGCTACACTCATTGGACCACACACATCGGTATGTATGATTTCCAATAAGTCCGTAGCTCGCTCCATCATACCGTAAAATGGAGTCTTAGTCATTTTTCCCATCGACATGCTTCGCATCTTTCAAGTGATTCAAAATCAAGTGATTCAAGAAGTCCATCGAATGGAGTTTCTTCATACGCTTCACTCCAATGTGACCAAGACGATTGCCACATATAGGTCGAATTATCGCTGATTTCAAACGTTTAGCCTCAATGTTGTTGATATGTGTATTTCCACTATCGAGATTCAATAAGAATAGACCATCTATCAAAGGTGCATGTGCATAAAACATATTACTCATATAAATCGAACAACCATTATTCTCTCGACTTAAACAAGTAACCGTCTCGCAATAAACAAGATCCCGATATAATGTTCATGCTCAACACAGCACTAAATAACAATTATTTAAGTATAAAACTAATCCCGATGGTAGATGAAGGGTAGCGTGCCGACCGCGATCACATCAACCTTTGATCCGTTTCCCACGCCGCATCGTCACCTCGTTCTTCGCTAGCTTGCTTATTCGCAACACTGCTTTGAGTTACAAATATGAGCAACCAAACCAAGATCAAATACCCAGCACTACTACGAGTACTAGTGAGATACACATCAATAACATGTATATCGATATACCTTTCTTCTTGATGTTGCCGTTCTTCAGATCCGCCAAGTACTTTGGGCAATTCCGCTTCCGAGGACCTTCTCCTTGCAAGAAAGCACTCGATCGTGCTTGGGTCCAGCCTTGGTCTTCTTCGGCGTGGTAACTTTCTTACCACCCTTCTTGAAGTGTCCTTTGCTTAGACTTGCCTTTCTTGAATTTGGTGGTCTTATTGACCAACAACACTTGGTGCTCTTTCTTGATCTCCACTTCGCAGATTTTAACATAGCAACAGTTACGCAACTCTTTGTTCATGTTCTGCATATTGTAGTTCATCACAAAGTTCCTGTAACTTGGTGGTAGTGACTGGAGGACACGGTAAATCCCCAAAGCATTAGGAATCACTATACCCAAGCTTTGAAGTTTGTTTGCGTGCCCATACATCTTAAGCACATGCTCACTGATGGAGCTCCCCTCTTCCATCTTGCAGTTAAAGAACTTTTTAGAAGCCTCATAGCTTTCAATTGCCGCATGAGTCTCAAAAATCAATTTGAGATCCTCGACAATATCATATGGGTCCGACTCTTCAAACCTTTTCTGAAGCTCCGATTCTAAACCATACAAGATAGCACACTGAACTATGGAGTACTGATTCTTCCGAGCGAGGTAAACATTCTTTACTTCATCTGGAGCATCAGCTGCAGGTGGGTCACCCAGCGGTGCATCCAGCACATAGGTCAAATTACCGCCAGAGGACAATCCTCAAATTGCGGAACCAATCCGCGAAGTTGCTTCCATTGTTTTTCAACTTTTCTTTCTCTAGAACGCATTAAAATTGATGGTAGGGGATGCCATTGATCTACAACATATTTACAATAGTTTAGACTAAGTTTATGACAAATTGAGTTCAAATTAATTAATGAAATTAAACTAGGTGAACTCCCACTCAAAACAACATCCCTCACATTGTTTTAGTGATCACACGAACCAAATCCACTACATCAACACCGATCATCATGAGAGTTGATATAGTTTCAATGGCGAACAATCGTCATGTTCATCATATCTACTATACGACTCATGCTTTACCTTTCGGTGATCCGTGTTCCGAGACCATGTCTGTACATTCTAGGCTCGTCAAGATCAAACCTTAGTTTCTGCATGAGCAAATATGGCTTGCTCACGTTGTATACACTTGCAGAATCTAACACACCCGATCATCACGTGGTGCTTCGAAACAACAAGCTTTAGCAACGGTGCTAACTAAGGGCGAACACTTTATGACTTGAAATTGATGTGCATGAGGGATCATCTTATAATGCTACCGCTGCCTACCGTGCAATACAAGATGCATAAAGGATTAACATCACATGCAATTCAATAATATGTGATATGATATGGCCTTTCTTCTTTGTGCTTCCGATCTCCATCTTCGAGCACGAACATGATCTCCATCATCACCGGCATTGCATCAAGGTCAATGCCGCTTCTCCATGGTTGTCGCCCACGGCTTCAACTATTACAACTACTTTGAATAGACACGGGTCTTAACATAAATTAAAGACAACCATATGGCTCTGCGGTTGCCAACTTACAATAAGGAACATTGCATACATCAAATATAATCACAATCATGGCCATATCACATCACGACACCCCTACAAAACAAAGTTAGACGCCTCTACTTTTGCATATTTTACGTGGTTTGGGGCTTTCAATAAGTGTCGTTCTAACTTACAAACAAGAACCACAACATTGATACTAGCATTGTTGATCACCCATTGTAAATTGGATCTTAACTATGCTAGGAGAAACAGCACCATAAAGCCACTTATGCAATACAAGTTGCATGTCAAGCGTGGAGCAAGTCTCATGAACGATGTCATGTAAGGTTAGCCCGGGCCGCTTCATCCCAACATACCGCAAGATGCAAAGTACACAAGAAGCAATCGACAATAAAAGCATCAACGCCCATAATGACCATTGTGTTCTACTCGTGCAACAGATCTACATATAGACACAACTCTGATACCACTGTAGGGGTTCGTAGCATGGAAAACAAAAATTTTCTATCGCATACAAACAAACTGTCAGATCCCAAGATTTTCCAAATCTTGTAATGTGAAAAATAAATAAATAAAATAAAATTTTGTTTGATTTTCAGGGCCAGAAGAAACTTTTTGAATCCAATTGTAAACCTCCAAACCTTTCTGGTCAAACAAATCCTAAGGGGATTAGAAAAGTTATTAATAAAGAAAATATATTCAATATTTAAAATTACTATTTTGGATCTTTTTATAAAAGGCTTTGATTTTTAAATGAAAAAGAATGAATTCATAAATAAAGACTATTTTGTAAGCCAAATTAAACCTTGGCCAAGCTTTGGAATTAAAACAATTTATTTAAAATAAAATAAGCAATGGTTATTTAAACAAAATAATAAGGAATTAATATCCAAACTTTATTTAAATAAAAGGTTTCACAAATTTAATTGAAACATCAAAACTTATTAATTTTTTTTTCCAAATATTTGATATTCACAAATAAAACCTACTAAAATGCTTTGGCCTTATTTTTAGATTTCAAAAATAAATACCTCAATAAATAAGTCCTATTTGAATTAATAATGAAAGCCTATTATATTTAATTAATAATGGACCCTAAAATAAAATGTTATTTTACTTTAAACAAGTTTCCAAGTATTCTATAATTCCTAAATAAAACCTACTGATTTGGTTTTGAAAATATTTGGGTTTTAAATGAAGATTTTATTGATTAAAAACAAACCCTATTTTATTAAATAACTAAAGATCCATTTTATTTAGATTAAAGAATGGATCTTAAAAAGAATAAAAAAATATTATTTTATTTTGGATTTTGGTTTATGTTACTGAACAGAACTAATTTCAATATTACAAAGTTTGGGTGTTGTTTGAATTGATTTGAACATTGTTTGATTTGTTTGAATGTTTGAATAATTGATTTGAATTTCAAAACAGAAATAGTTTTGGAAAATAGAAAAGTGTTTAGACAGAAAAAATAGTGCAACAGACCCAGCCCACTAAGGCCCAGCAAAACCAGCCCAGTTTTCTCCTCGAATAAAACAATTGGCACCAACTTTCTTACCCACTCAGTCACAGACAAACGGGGCCCACTTATACCTCTCACTCACTCGCTGACAACAGACCCCACCTCCTCTTAATTTCCCCCGAACCGTTTTTCCTCACCGCCGAATCAGCCCACAGAGACACTGACCAGTGGACCTCCTCCTCTCTCCTTTTCCCACTGACTGGTAGGCCCGCTATCACTGTTCATCGTCTCCTTCACCCATCCCGCAGCGACTAGTTCTTTTTCCCCGTTACGCGTTGATTTCTCGGCTTAATTCGCTTTAGCGACCGACGTTACCAGCCTTGATCACGCAGATGGAAACGCCAGGCATCCTCTATATTACCCTCGACACCTCACGCCGCCGCCCGCACCGCCTCCAATTTCTTCCCGAGCACCCTCTGCTCCGACGAGGTCCAGTACCGATTCCGACCAAGTCACACCGCCTCCTGCCTCCCCGAACACACGATCTCGCTCACCGCATCCTAGCGCATCTTTCTGTGCCATTCATTCACCCGCGGGCACTCCAGAGCCTTGACAACGACGACCACAACATCACACCACCGTCTGCCGTTTCTCCGGCGAACTTTCCAGGTGAACTCCGACCGCCCCAGCACCTCCTATTGAAGCTCACATCACCCCAGATCATCCCGCGTTTAACAGTGTACTTATTTTGCTTCGGCATGAATCGCAGCCTCGCCTTCGACCGTGGACAGAGCCGTCCGACGCCAGCCCTAACTCCGGCGAGCAATCTAGGACAGCCCCGTGCGCCCCTTCAACTGAAGCGAGCAGGTTGAGCATCCCCGTGCCTCGGCGATCACTGTGAGCCACTCCTCCCTCTCTCTCGCTTCCTGTGTTAGCCGGAACTCCACCGCCAGAGCGCCGCCGCCGTCTGCCGCCGCGCAGCGCCGCCCATCTGTGACCAGGCAGTAGTAGCCGTTAGATCTGGATCGAACGAATCGGATAGATTACTTAAACACCGAAGGGGTATGTCCTCTGGACCACTCGATCTAACTAGATCCAACGCCCCACAGCCGCGATCCAACCGAACCGGTATGGACCAATAGGAACACGACGCGTGGCACTAGATCTGTTTAAAAGAAATTGAAAACAGATTTATTTGCAAACTTCAAACCCTTGTATCTTTTGATCCACACGTCCAAAAATTACAAATTTTATGTCGTTGGATTTAGGAGAACAAGCCCTAACCAACCGTGGAATTAGTTTAGCCAATAGTATCTGTTAGTTTGCTTAATTTTGCAGATTCTTATATGAGCTTGTTTAGAGTATAAAAATTGTTTAAAAATGATTTTTAGGTTAAAATCTTTGCAAAATGAATTGTTGTGACCTTACCGACCCTAGGAACTAACCCTTGGTGTTAAAAATGATTTTGGTAAAATTTGGGTTGAATTATTTGACTTAGCCATTTTCTAGCCAAATAAAATTATTGATTTTATTATGGAAATGTTTTTGCAAAGAAAACTTTGGGAAAATGTTTTGGACCAAACCTACTGACCCAAAAACACCAAGTTTTGCAATAGCAACTCACTGGGTGAAAAACATAAGTATTTTCTTTGATAGAAATAATTTTCACCACATAAAATGATGATTAGATTCAAAAATGGTTTATGGACCAAAACCCTTTTGCAAATGACTTTTCCATTTTGGCAAATGACCAAATTGGACCTTACAAGGTTATAAGCCTAGTGGAGACCTCCTTTGTGAATAAAACCATCATAAGCATGTTCCCATGCATAATTTAGAATCCATTGCTTTGTGTGTGTGGAATGTTGTTTGAACATTGGTTTGGAATGCTATTTGATACTATGCTTGTTTGATTGATTGTAATGAAATTAGCAAAGTGTGAGACTAGCAAGATCAAGGAGTAAACCCTCATTCCCTACCAAAAAGGCAAGTTACACTATCATACAAATGCCCCACTATTTTCATTATACTTAGTGGATTGTGAAAACATGCATGAAAAAGATTTCTATATACTTATGCTATGCTAAATCCTAATAGGATTCCCTATACACTCCTTAGTGAAAATATTGTAGTTGTACATGCTTATCCATGCTTTATTTTGAAAAGAGATACATGTTGAGATTCTACAAAGGTTGAGAAAAGACTTATGTTTTACATAATAAAACAAGGACTCAACGAACCACCTAGGTGGTGGATATTTTAAGTTTTGGAGAAGGTGTCAACAAAAGGGACCATGTATATGGGAATCACTTTGTGTTGTGCTCCAAAAGAAAACCACCTAGGAAACTTAGAGATTGAACATGTTTCTCCAATTATGGCTTTCGTGTGCAACCACATGCTATTATGGCTCTGGCTTAGTCAACTACATTAGGAAGACCCATACATTGTCTTTAGTTACCGGACATGGGGATCTGGAATGCTTCATGGGGGCTGAAGACAAGCTAGCAATGATGTATGGGAGGACCTTTTGGAAAGACTTCGTCATATTCTCAGTCTGCCGGTACTCCATCTTGGTGAGCACTAATCCAGTAGGCCACTGGTGGCAACAAGATGGGATTGTGTCATGTGGGTAAAGTGTACTCCTTCTGCAGAAGTTAATAAAATCTAAGTACTTAGCCGTGTCCCCGGTTATGGACAATACTGAGCAACTAAAGTTTGAACTATGGGAGATCTCGACATTCCAACTTCTAAAGTAAAATAAAACTTGATGCCCTTGTGTGTCTACCAAGGAATTCAAAGAAATTTTATTAAGCTTGTTGCACTTGGGGTTTACCAAGGTGCTCAAGGGATTTTGTTTAAACACTTTATGTGCTTGGAATGACCAAGGAACTCAAGATAAGACTTGTTTCACTTGGGGTTTACCAAGGTGCTCAAGAGATTTTGACAAGGACTTGAACACTTGAGTTTTTACCAAGGAGTTCAAGAGATTTTTGAAAGGAGATTTGACAAAGGACCAAAACCATTTTGAAAAGATAGGATAAAATATTGCTTTATGCAAATGAGCCTAAAACTCTACTTAGCCAAATTTGCATGTAATGATAGGATCCACTTATATTATACTTAGTAGTGAAACTTGCCAATACAATTCAAATGTGTTGACCCTTGTGGCTGTAACTTGTAATGTTGCATGTTTGATTGTTTTTAGTGAAGATTGTTTGATTAGGATTACAAAGTCTACAACCAACATCTGCCTGTGGCACTTTGAAGATGAAGGACCCCATGACTATAGTTATTCCGCTGCAATGTAAAGTAATAGCCAAATGAGCTATGTATGTTGTAATAAAATTATGTTATTCCTGGTTATAAAGTTATGTTATGACCTTTGTTTCTTGATATTACATCTTAACTGTGGATGCTAGCTATTGATCCAGGGACTAGCATTGCAAAACACAAGAGGAATCTACCTTATTAGGTTGGGACCTCTACAGATGGTATCAGAGCATTGTGTTGCCTGTAGGATTTGTAAACTCTAGGTTTGGACAAAAACCCTTAGAAAAATAGGAGTTACATTTTGATCCAAAACTTAATTACAAAAATACTTGTAAACTCTTTCCTTAACCATTTTGTTTCCAACTCTACTTCTCTTCTACTTCAACTGGATGGAGAAACCTACCCATGGCCAAGGACTACACTATGTGCAAATGACTTCAACTTCTTCAACTCTAATGACTTCAACATCTTCAGCGTTTTCACCAAGGACTTCCAACTTGGATATCACTAAGGACTACAAGTAAGACAAAGGAAGTCTTACTCAAAATTTAGAGACTGAGGGAATGCAAAAGTTAGAAGAAGCCTACATCACTTGAAGTTTGGAATCAAGAGTTCTTCTCAAGGAAACCTTGATCTCATGTAAGAAGAAGCAACCAAGAATGATGGCAAGATCACAAGTGAACCATATAGATGGACCACCCTATTTAGATAAGTCAAAAACACACCAACCTATGTGGTGTAGCAAAAATATTTTGTTAACTAAGTATGTGCTTGAACCTTGTTTGAGTGAAAGATTTGGTTTGTAAGTGCATGCACATTGTTTGTGTGAATTGTGATGTGTGTGATTAGAATTAAGTCCTTAGAAATATATGCCTATTCTAATCCTCCTTCAACCCAAACAGATGACTACTCCAAAGGACTCCAACATCAAGGTTGATGACACCAACACCAACCAAGCTGACAGCATGAAAGAACTCATAGCAACCCAACATCAGTTGAACCAACTGACAGCTCAGTTCCTAGCTAACAATAGTGATAAGGATCCAGCACTACAAAAGTTTTTGGAGGAACAATCCCAACTGATGCTTAAGGTGACTAATCAAATGATTAGTATGGAAGAAAGCTATCCTAGAAGAGTGTATGATAACAAGGATGACAAGAATGTTATTCTAGATGGAGCCCCAGCTTGCATTATTTGTGGAGACAAGGATCATACTTCCAAGGAGCATGAAGGATAATGCCCCAATTGTGAAGAAGAACATCCTGTTGGACGATGCCCCACCTCTTAAGCTACTTGTTACCTTTGTGAAGGAAGTGATCATACTCCTGACCAATGTCCCATCTATGCCATGGTAGAACAAAGGAAACAAGAAGGATCCAAGTCCACCAAAGGAAAAGTACCACTCATACCTCCAAACAAGACAACCCAATTCAAAGGATCAAAGAAAACCAAGAAACCCAAGCAAGACATGAGCCTTGCACAATGTCGTAAATGTAAGGAAATGGGACACTACTCCAGTGGATGCCCAGAGAACAAGAAGAATAAAGAGATTGACCAAGTGTGGTGCAACAACTGCAAAGAGATGGGCCACTATGTAGCAAGTTGTCCACAAGAGCCACGTAAAGAAATCAAGGACATTCATTGCTTCAACTTCAAGAATTCAGGACACTATGCAAGCAACTGTCCAGAAAAGATGAAGAACAAGTTGAACAAGCCTATGGAGAAGCTCAACCTTGGCCCATGAGTCAAGTATGGAAACCAAGGAAACCATGCAAATGTTTGCTATGAGAAATTTTCTCCAGGACCCCAAGAAGGACAATATGTAATTTTTGTTTGAAGATTTTTAAGGGTGGTAGTACCCTAGTTGTTTTGAACTTGCTTGTAACCCTAGCCTTCCCAAATCTCGGGACGAGATTTATTTTAAGGGTGGTAGCCTGTCACATCCCAAGATTTTCCAAATCTTGTAATGTGAAAAATAAATAAATAAAATAAAATTTTGTTTGATTTTCAGGGCCAGAAGAAACTTTTTGAATCCAATTGTAAACCTCCAAACCTTTCTGGTCAAACAAATCCTAAGGGGATTAGAAAAGTTATTAATAAAGAAAATATATTCAATATTTAAAATTACTATTTTGGATCTTTTTATAAAAGGCTTTGATTTTCAAATGAAAAAGAATGAATTCATAAATAAAGACTATTTTGTAAGCCAAATTAAACCTTGGCCAAGCTTTGGAATTAAAACAATTTATTTAAAATAAAATAAGCAAAGGTTATTTAAACAAAATAATAAGGAATTAATATCCAAACTTTATTTAAATAAAAGGTTTCACAAATTTAATTGAAACATCAAAACTTATTAAATTATTATTTTTTCCAAATATTTGATATTCACAAATAAAACCTACTAAAATGCTTTGGCCTTATTTTTAGATTTCAAAAATAAATACCTCAATAAATAAGTCCTATTTGAATTAATAATGAAATCCTATTATATTTAATTAATAATGGACCCTAAAATAAAATGTTATTTTACTTTAAACAAGTTTCCAAGTATTCTATAATTCCCAAATAAAACGTACTGATTTGGTTTTGAAAATATTTGGGTTTTAAATGAAGATTTTATTGATTAAAAACAAACCCTATTTTATTAAATAACTAAAGGTCCATTTTATTTAGATTCAAGAATGGATCTTAAAAAGAATAAAAAATTATTATTTTATTTTGGATTTTGGTTTATGTTACTGAATAGAACTAATTTCAATATTACAAAGTTTGGGTGTTGTTTGAATTGATTTGAACATTGTTTGATTTGTTTGAATGTTTGAATAATTGATTTGAATTTCAAAACAGAAATAGTTTTGGAAAATAGAAAAGTGTTTAGACAGAAAAAATAGTGCAACAGACCCAGCCCACTAAGGCCCAGCAAAACCAGCCCAGTTTTCTCCTCGAATAAAACAATTGGCACCAACTTTCTTACCCACTCAGTCACAGACAAACGGGGCCCACTTCTCCCTCTCACTCACTCGCTGACAACAGACCCCACCTCCTCTTAATTTTCCCCGAACCGTTTTTCCTCACCGCCGAATCAGCCCACAGAGACACTGACCAGTGGACATCCTCCTCTCTCCTTTTCCCACTGACTGGTAGGCCCGCTATCACTGTTCATCGTCTCCTTCACCCATCCCGCAGCGACCAGTTATTTTCCCCCCGTTCTGCCGTTGATTTCTCCAGCTTAATTCGCTTTAACGCGACCGACGTTACCAGCCTTGATCACGCAGATGGAAACGCCAGGGCATCCTCTATATTACCCCTCTGACACCTCGCGCTCGCACACCCCAGACCGCCTCCAATTTCTTCCCGAGCACCCTCTGCTCCGACGAGGTCCAGTACCGATTCCGACCAAGTCACACCACCTCCTGCCTCCCGAACACACGATCTCGCTCACCGCATCCTAGCGCATCTTTCTGTGCCATTCATTCACCCGCGGGCACTCCAGAGCCTCGACAACGACGACCACAACATCACACCACCGTCTGCCGTTTCTCCGGTGAACTTTCCAGGTGAACTCCGACCGCCCCAGCACCTCCTATTGAAGCTCACATCACCCCCAGATCATCCCGCGTTTAACAGTGTACTTATTTTGCTTTGGCACGAATCGCAGCCTCGCCTTCGACCGTGGACAGAGCCGTCCGACGCCAGCCCTAACTCCGGCGAGCAATCTAGGACAGCCCCGTGCGCCCCTTCAACCGAAGCGAGCAGGTTGAGCATCCCCGTGCCTCGGCGATCACTGTGAGCCACTCCTCCCTCTCTCGCTTCCTGTGTTAGCGGAACTCCGCCAGAGCACCGCCGTCTGCCCGCTCGGTGCCGCCCGTGACTGAGCGGTAGTAGTTAGATTTGGATCGAACGAATCAGATAGATTACTTAAACACCGAAGGGGTATGTCCTCTGGACCACTCGATCTAACTAGATCCAACGCCCCACAACCGCGATCCAACCGAACCGGTATGGACCAATAGGAACACGACGCGTGGCACTAGATCTGTTTAAAAGAAATTGAAAACAGATTTATTTGCAAACTTCAAACCCTTGTATCTTTTGATCCACACGTCCAAAAATTACAAATTTTATGTCGTTGGATTCAGGAGAACAAGCCCTAACCAACTGTGGAATTAGTTTAGCCAATAGTATCTGTTAGTTTGCTTAATTTTGCAGATTCTTATATGAGCTTGTTTAGAGTATAAAAATTGTTTAAAAATGATTTTTAGGTTAAAATCTTTGCAAAATGAATTGTTGTGACCTTACTGACTCTAGGAACCAACCCTTGGTGTTAAAAATGATTTTGGTAAAATTTGGGTTGAATTATTTGACTTAGCCATTTTCTAGCCAAATAAAATTATTGATTTTATTATGGAAATGTTTTTGCAAAGAAAACTTTGGGAAAATGTTTTGGACCAAACCTACTAACCCAAAAACACCAAGTTTTGCAATAGCAACTCATTGGGTGAAAAACATAAGGATTTGCTTTGATAGAAATAATTTTCACCACATAAAATGATGATTAGATTCAAAAATGGTTTATGGACCAAAACCCTTTTGCAAATGACTTTGCCATTTTGGCAAATTACCAAATTGGACCTTACAAGGTTATAAGCCTAGTGGAGACCTCCTTTGTGAATAAAACCATCATAAGCATGTTCCCATGCATAACTTAGAATCCATTGCTTTGTGTGTGTGGAATGTTGTTTGAACATTGGTTTGGAATGCTATTTGATACTATGCTTGTTTGATTGATTGTAGTGAAATTAGCAAAGTGTGAGACTAGCAAGATCAAGGAGTAAACTCTCATTCCCTACCAAAAAGGCAAGTTACACTATCATACAAATGCCCCACTATTTTCATTATACTTAGTGGAT
Source organism: Avena longiglumis (assembly GCA_030063025.1). NCBI lineage: Eukaryota > Viridiplantae > Streptophyta > Magnoliopsida > Poales > Poaceae > Avena > Avena longiglumis. The sequence goes on along the minus strand of CP125979.1, from coordinate 241,072,872 downwards.
TGTGAAAACATGCATGAAAAAGATTTCTATATACTTATGCTATGCTAAATCCTAATAGGATTCCCTATACACTCCTTAGTGAAAATATTGTAGTTGTACATGCTTAGCCATGCTTTATTTTGAAAAGAGATACATGTTGAGATTCTACAAAGGTTGAGAAAAGACTTATGTTTTGCATAATAAAACAAGGACTCAACGAACCACCTAGGTGGTGGATATTTTAAGTTTTGGAGAAGGTGGCAACAAAAGGGACCATGTCCATGGGAATCACTTTGTGTTGTGCTCCAAAAGAAAACCACCTAGGAAACTTAGAGATTGAACATGTTTCTCCAATTGTGGCTTTCGTGTGCAACCACATGCTATTATGGCTCTGGCTTAGTCAACTACATTAGGAAGACCCATACATTGTCTTTAGTTACTGGACATGGGGATCTGGAATGCTTCATGGGGGCTGAAGACAAGCTAGCAATGATGTATGGGAGGACCTTTTGGAAAGACTTCGTCACATTCTCAGTCTGCCGGTACTCCATCTTGGTGAGCACTAATCCAGTAGGCCACTGGTGGCAACAAGATGGGATTGTGTCATGTGGGTAAAGTGTACTACTTCTGTAGAAGTTAATAAAATCTAAGTACTTAGCCGTGTCCCCGGTTATGGACAATACTGAGCAACTAAAGTTTGAACTATGGGAGATCTCGACATTCCAACTTCTAAAGTAAAATAAAACTTGATGCCCTTATGTGTCTACCAAGGAATTCAAAGAAATTTTATTAAGCTTGTTGCACTTGGGGTTTACCAAGGTGCTCAAGGGATTTTGTTTAAACACTTTATGTGCTTGGAATGACCAAGGAACTCAAGATAAGACTTGTTGCACTTGGGGTTTACCAAGGTGCTCAAGAGATTTTGACAAGGACTTGAACACTTGAGTTTTTACCAAGGAGTTCAAGAGATTTTTGAAAGGAGATTTGACAAAGGACCAAAACCATTTTGAAAAGATAGGATAAAATATTGCTTTATGCAAATGAGCCTAAAACTCTACTTAGCCAAATTTGCATGTAATGATAGGATCCACTTATATTATACTTAGTAGTGAAACTTGCCAATACAATTCAAATGTGTTGACCCTTGTGGCTGTAACTTGTAATGTTGCAGGTTTGATTGTTTTTAGTGAAGATTGTTTGATTAGGATTACAAAGTCTACAACCAACATACACTGTGGCACTTTGAAGATGAAGGACCCCATGACTATAGTTATTCCGCTGCAATGTAAAGTAATAGCCAAATGAGCTATGTATGTTGTAATAAAATTATGTTATTCCTGGTTATAAAGTTATGTTATGACCTTTGTTTGTTGATATTACATCTTAACTGTGGATGCTAGCTATTGATCCAGGGACTAGCATTGCAAAACACAGGAGGAATCTACCTTATTAGGTTGGGACCTCTACACAAACAAGCCAAGATCTATCTACTAGATTGTAGCAACGAGTCGATGGAATAACTTACCCTCGAAGATTCCAAAGTGTTTAACGAGAGCGGATTCTCGTGGGTGATGTAGTCGTACTCTTTCCGATCTCAAGATCGTGTAGACAATCCGTCCGGCACTGCGTTCTGGCAGCGCTTCCGCAGTCGGTCACACGTTCGGTACTCGACGAAGACCTTCCTCTCCCTTGTTCTAGCAGGCAACGGAGGTTGTAGCACTCTCCTCGCGATTCCGGCAGCACAACGGCGTGGTACCGGAAGTAGAGGGGAGATCCCGCAGGGCTTCGCGTTAAGCCGGGGCGAGTATGGTGGAGTATGAGAGAGAGAGCTATTAGTGGTCTAGAGATTAGACACACCAATTAGAAGGCTCTAAACCGTAGGCTAGAGCAATTAGAAGCTCTAAACCAAAACGGCTCTAAACCGGAGATTAGAGGATATGAACTTGTGTGTCTAGAGGAGGAGGCCCTGCCCCTCCTTTTATAGGTGGGAGGGGCGGCCAAGGGGAGGGGAGTCCCTCCCCAAGTCGGCCTTGGTTGGCGCGCCGGCTTGGAGGGACTCCTCCCCCAAGTCGGTTCCAACCACCTCTTGCTTGTTTCCCACGCTTCCCCATTTCCATTTCTGTTTCCACGCTTCTGTTTTAGCCGTTTGACTTTCAAACTGGCAGTTTGACTTTTCAGTTTTGGAATAGCAAGAACACTTAGTACATGATGCAATCATTCAATATGTAATGACACATTCATGTTGAAGGGAATATGCCCGAGAGGCAATAATAAAGTGGTTATTATCGTATTCCTTGTTTATGATAAATGTTTATTTTGCATGCTACAATTGTATTAATACGGAAACGTTAATACATGTGTGTTTAATAAACAAAAGGAAGTTCCTAGTTATGCCTCTCTTATAAACTAGCTCGTTGATTAACAAGATGATCAAAGGTTTCCTGATCATGGACATTGGATGTTGTTAATAACGAGGTCACAACATTAGTGTAATGGTGTGATGAACATTCATCCGAAGTATAGCATTACGATCAAAGTCATTGAGTTTATATTGCTATAACATCTTACGAAGTGATCCTAATCCTTAGACCATGAGATCATGTCAATCACTAACACCGGAAGAGTTTCTTGATAACATCAAACGTCACCGTAACGGGGTGATTATAAAGATGGATTCGAACTAATAAAGTGTTATGTTGAGGCCCATGGATCGAGAGTGGAATTTGTTCATCCCGATGACGGATAGATATGCTCTGGGCCCTCTCGGTGATATCACATTGATTAGCTTGCAAGCAAGTGATTTGATCACTAGAATGTTATATCACGGGAACGAGAAAAGAGTGCATGTCGGTAACGAGATAAAACTAGGTATGGAGATACCGATGATCGAATCTCGGACATGTAATATATCGCGAAACAAAAGGATCAAGATACTAGCGTAAAAGGTTCGACGATCACAAGAAAGTCATCGTTGAATGTGTGGGAGTCAGTATGGGTCTCTAGATCCCGCTTCTGATTATTGATCTGAGAGGGGTCTCGATCATGTCCACATTATTCGCGAACCGTAGGGTGACACACTTAAGAGACACCGACATCCAATTGGAGCAAAATTTTCATGCCGAAAAGAAAAGAAAAGCGCAGGAATTTATTTCACTAGACACCGAAACTGTTTCGGTTGAAATTGCTGAAACTGGTTCTGCATGTGAAATGGAATACTAGCAAGGGGTTTTATGTGAATGTTTGTTAATTAAAGTAATTAACAAAATTCTGAATAAATAAATAAAAGAGTTTTATTTAAATGAGAGCTTGCATTAAATTTGGTGGAAATTTAATGCATGTGAGTGGATTTATGAGTGGAGGCTTTTTATTTTTGAGTGGGAGCTCCACCCACATGAATGTGGAAGAGGTGGGGGCAGCCTCATGGCTGGGCGCCATGTACCTTGGGTGCCCCCCCCTCTCCCCTATAAAAGGCCCCCCTCTCCTCCTCTCACACCACACCTCCTCGTGAAGGATCTCTCTCCCCCTCTAGAATTTATCCCCCATGGTCTCGGACTAGCGTGATACATGTTCCCGGTGGCTTTTCGGCAAGAAAGAGTTGTGCTTCCGCTGCATCGCTGGAGTGAGGAGGCGGAGGTTGCTCGGTGCCTCGAACGTGTGTGCGAGCACGGATCTTGGCTTGCTGTTTCGGCGCTAGGACTTCCTCTCGATCTTGAGATCGGCAGAGATCGTCTACATCAACCACGAGTTTGGACTCGTTAAGCTTTGTCGGTCTTCAAGGGTATGTTCTCTACGGATATACATCCCGTTGTTTGTATCTAGTAGATAGATCTTGGTACATAGTTGTTCCCATCGAGGAAATTTTTTGTTTTTATCTGCGAACCCTACGATTGGTATCGAGCCGGATCTATGCGTAGATGCTTTGCAGGTAGTACACATATGAGTATGTGGCGATGATGATCATTTTATTGCTTCTTAGTTGTACTTTGGATATTGGTGGCATAGTGGGATGAAGCGGCCGGACAAACTTTACATGTCCTCGCACATGAGACCTGTTCCACGCTTGACATGCAACTAGTTTTGCATAAGTGGCTAGCGGTGTCTCTCTCCTACTATAGTCAATATCTAATTTGCAACGAGTTGTCAACAATTTGGTTATCCTTGTTGTGGTTCATGTTCGTAGGTAAGAACGGTTCTATCTTGAAAGCCCTAAGCCACGTAAAATTTGCAATGGATAAATTAGAGGCGTCTAGTTTAGATTGTTCTTTGGGCTAGTGTTATGATATGGTGATGTTGTAAGTAGAAGTATGAGATGATACTCTTACAACATACATAACGTGTAAATTCCATAGACCTTGGATTTACACATAAAGGTATGATAGTGATCATACCACGGTGCATGATAGAGATCATATGCGAGAACCATATCATTCCACTAATAAACATGTGATGTTTGATAGCATCTTATATTGCTTGTTTGGCGTTTTATTAGCATAATAAGATGATCCCTCACTTAGATATCAAGATAAAAATGTGTTCTTCCTTAAGTATGCAGACAATGTTTTTCGCTTCAAGACATCACGTGATGATCGGGTGTACTTGAATCCACGAGCATATCTCGGTGTAAAGACATTACACGCGAATACTAAGGTTCTTACTTGGCGAGCCTAGCATGTACGACATGGCCTCGGAACGGACCGAAAGGTTAAGCATGAGTCATATGTTTTGATATGATGACCATATGGATGCTCGCCTTTGAAGCTATGCCGACTCACGTGATGATCGGACTTGGTGTAGTGGATTTGGTTCATGTAATCACCAAAAGGACACGAGGGATGTCGTTTTTGAGTGGGAGTTCATTTCTAATTTGGATTAGTAGAACTCAATTTATCATAAATTAAATCAAAGTGAATTTGCATAATTTGTTGTAGTCATTGGCATTCGTTCACCACCTTATGCATAGTTGTAATTGAGATAATAGAACTATAGAATTTTGGATATTTACTTTACGAACTGGTATCGTATTGTGTTGAGTGTCAATCTAAAGTTTAAAGTCCTATTGCAAACTTTCAGCAAACTCTATTTACTCCGTGAAATTTAATAGTTGGTATTAAATCGAGAGTAACAATTCCAGTGTTAGTATCTTAAGTATCATGTTTGCCTCCATGATTCTTGATTGTTTTAATATCAAGATTATCTAGGAGCTGAAAGAATTGTTTCAGAAACCATCATGTGTGGCAGATATAACGATCTCTGAAACAATGTTTTGGTTGCAATATGATAGAGTATAATATATGTTCTCATATTGGATGAGAATTTACGAAGGTTAGGAGATGCTAGACATCCTAATCATCCAAAAGGGTTTTGGAAAGTAATGTTATACTCACGATTCTCCTTTATAAGCTAAATTGGCTTGATCATGAAAGTCGTCATGATAAGGGTGAATAGAATATGTATGTAAAATGTTTACTACACTAAAAGATTACTAAAGAATGAATTTTGAAAGAATACCGATCATTTTGATGATGGTGATCTACTTCAAAGTGCAAGTCCAAAGGTATTATTATTTGAATATACACGCTTTGGACTATGTGTCATGTATATGGCGCCACTTTTGATGTTGATAGATTCTTTTAAAAGGAAAAGGAAATGCTGAAAGAGAATCTATAAAATATATTTGGCAGAAAAGAAAAGATTGGAAATATCCAATTTAGGTATATATATGATATACATGTTATGGTTGTATTCTTTGCTTGTTAAACAATGTGGTTCTTGGGTATTGGATACCGAATTGGTTGGTATGAAATTTCATACGGAATGACGCAATTCATGAACCACAATGGCCTAAGTAACTAGCAAGAGAATATGTGATGATGTTCATCGAAAACAAAACAAACCGTTGTTTGTATTTCTCGTTGACATCAAAGCTTGACTTCAAGATTTGTTTTAATAATTGTTATTTGAATCAGGTATTATAAGAGCAAAGGTTGTTCAAATAATTACCGTATTCCATATAAGATGGATGATTTACAAATCTAGTTGAAGAAATCACATCCATAAAACCTAATGCTAAAATGTTGCAAGACAAATGATTGAAAGATCACTTATGAAGTGACATCATTTAAATTATATTGGAAAGAAAACATGAAGAATCTCCATATTCATGGATTTTTGGAGTCTTTTATTTGATCAAGTGACGCTTGTGAGACTTTCCTCGAAATAATTAAAACTTCGTTCAAAGGCCAAAGAAGAACGAACGACTAAATTATTGGAATTTATACATATCGATGTATGTAGTCCATTATGTGTAGTCGTAAGCGATGGGTTTCAACTTCATATGCTTTCTCCGGAATTTTGAGTGAATGTTCACTTAATGAGAAAGAAGTATGAAATATTTGAAAATGTTTCAAAGACTTTCAAGATGAAGTGGAAAATCATTGTAACAAGAAAAATAAATGAATTATGATTTGATCATGAAGGGATTTATTTGAGTTACAAGTGTAACAAGAAAAATAAATGAATTATGATTTTATCATAAAGGGATTTATTTGAGTTGCAAGTTTAGCAAAACACCTAGATTTACATATCCCGAAACACCATAGGAGTATGGAGTGTTTGAGATTTGTAATGAAACCTTGTGAGACATGGTTGGATCAAAGGTGTTATTTATAAAACTGCCATTATGTTTTAAAAGATTAAAGCTTTAGAGACTACCGCTTTTACACTGAAAAGAGCTCCATCTTGATCCGTTGAAATGACACCATATGAGTTATGGTTTGGGGTAAAACCCAAGTTGTCCTTTCTTAAATTTTGGTATGCTAAACATAAGTAAGATGTTTACAACCAAAGTCGGATGAGCATGTCTTTGTAGGTTATTTCGAATAACAATTGGTTATTCCTCCATAACACCGAGGACAAAAGGGTTTGTCGCTTGAAATGTAAAGTTTCTTGAAGAAGGAATTTTTCATAAATGTTAAGTGGGAGGACAATAGAACTTTGATAAGGTTAACGAACCTTAGCTAAATGTGCTGAAATTCTTGAGTTAATGAAAATGGTTCTGGAGGCTGCCATAATGCTCATAGCTTATGTGCCTCAAAGGTTGTGGTCACGGAGATCTAAAGTTCCTATTGAACCAAGTCGGTGGAATAAACAATCAAATACTAAGATTTGAGAGTAAATCATTATTGTTTGACAATGATGAACCGACTATATGCAAAGAAGCGATGATGGGCCCTGACTCCGTCAAATGGCTTGAAGCCATAAAATCCGTGATAGTTCCATACACGAGAAATCAAGTTTTGAACTTGGAAGACCCTCCTAAAGGTGTAAAACCTATCGATCGTATTTGGATCTATAAAGAAATGTACATGGATGTTTCACATCTATGAAATAGTCGACATGTCGTAAAGTATTTTATGACAATGTTCAAAGAGTTGACTATGACAAGATTTGATCTTTCATAGCGATATTTAGTCTGAACGGATTAAAGTAGCAACCACTACATATAATCTGTTATATGGTAGATGAATAAACAAAACAAAGTTCTTCTAATAGAATGGTTACCTAGGACGTGTACATGACACGGTCCAAAGGGTTTTGTTAAATTCAAAGGATGCTAAAAGGGCATGCAAACTTCAATGGTTGAAGTAAGGATCGCGGAGTTGGAATCTTCACCATGATGAAAAATGAGTTTTTCATCTAGAGACGATGAAGATGCTTGCATTTGCAAGAAATTAAGTGGGAGCGCTGAGACATATTTCTAATACATTATGTGAAGGACATCTTGTTGATTAGAAATGATGTATCTTTTATTGACAAAGGTTAAGAATTTCATTTCGATGAAATACTTAGGCAAAACCCGAATATTTAGCGTAAATGTCTATAGTGGATAGACTGTAACGCCAATATGGTTGTGCCAAACGTACATATATGAGATATTGAAGGAGTTCAATATAGAATCAACAAGAAACGGTTCTTGTCGCATGGAAAGGAATTGAATCAAGATTCAAGTGTATCGACACTTGATAAGTGAAACAAGATTCAAGTGCTTTGACACTTGATGAGTAAAATCACAAGAATGTCTTGATCAATCATACCATGATATGTACACATCCAGATATGTCCTATGCTCTAAGTGTTATGAGCATATACCAGAATGAATCATAAAATGATCATTGGACGATAGTGAGGATATTCTTATGATCTTTTGGAAGAACTAAGAATATATTTGTGTAGAGGTGACAAACAATTACAAATAGTTCATTGTAAAGCGTTACATTGATACTAGTTTTGTCACAAGATAAAAATTAAGTTTATCTCAATTTAAACTATGGGTGGCACAATGTAATGGAAAGGAGATTCCATGATGTATTTGGAAGAGTTCCAAAATTAAGACATTGTGACGAATACTACAACAAAAGGCTAAGTATATGACTGCTATAGTAGCAGCAAAGGAGGGAATTTGTGTCAAGTAGTTTGTTATCAAACTAAGGTGTGGTTCGCAACGGGCTAACACTAAAGATATATTGTATGACAATAGTATCGATGTGTTTTACCCCAAGGAACTAAAGGTCTCACCAAAAGACCAAATTTATACAATGCCATCTCATTGGAGAATGAGTGATGCGTGGAGACGCAAAGACATGCAAATACACACGAACCTGAGTGTCAGATCCGTAGATTATGTTAACCACTTGCAATTGTGTATATGGAACACCGGAAAGCCATAGGTGTTCAATACGCAGAGTTTTCAAACTAGATTATTGTCTCTAGTGCAAGTGGGAGACTGAAGGGAATATGCCCGAGAGGCAATAATAAAGTGGTTATTATCGTATTCCTTGTTTATGATAAATGTTTTTATTTTGCATGCTACAATTGTATTAATACGGAAACGTTAATACATGTGTGTTTAATAAACAAAAGGAAGTTCCTAGTTATGCCTCTCTTATAAACTAGCTCGTTGATTAACAAGATGATCAAAGGTTTCCTGATCATGGACATTGGATGTTGTTAATAACGAGGTCACAACATTAGTGTAATGGTGTGATGAACATTCATCCGAAGTATAGCATTACGATCAAAGTCATTGAGTTTATATTGCTATAACATCTTACGAAGTGATCCTAATCCTTAGACCATGAGATCATGTCAATCACTAACACCGGAAGAGTTTCTTGATAACATCAAACGTCACACCGTAATAGGGTGATTATAAAGATGGATTCAGAACTAATAAAGTGTTATGTTGAGGCCCATGGATCGAGAGTGGAATTTGTTCATCCCGATGACGGATAGATATGCTCTGGGCCCTCTCGGTGATATCACATTGATTAGCTTGCAAGCAAGTGATTTGATCACTAGAATGTTATATCACGTGAACGAGAAAAGAGTGCATGTCGGTAACGAGATCAAACTAGGTATGGAGATACCGATGATCGAATCTCGGACATGTAATATATCGCGAAACAAAAGGATTAAGATACTAGCGTAAAAGGTTCCGACGATCACAAGAAAGTCATCGTTGAATGTGTGGGAGTCAGTATGGGTCTCTAGATCCCGCTTCTGATTATTGATCTGAGAGGGGTCTCGATCATGTCCACATTATTCGCGAACCGTAGGGTGACACACTTAAGAGACACCGACATCCAATTGGATCAAAAGTTTCATGCCGAAAAGAAAAGAAAAGCGCAGGAATTTATTTCACTAGACACCGAAACTGTTTCGGTTGAAATTGCTGAAACTGGTTCTGCATGTGAAATGGAATACTAGCAAGGGGTTTTATGTGAATGTTTGTTAATTAAAGTAATTAACAAAATTCTGAATAAATAAATAAAAGAGTTTTATTTAAATGAGAGCTTGCATTAAATTTGGTGGAAATTTAATGCATGTGAGTGGATTTATGAGTGGAGGCTTTTTATTTTTGAGTGGGAGCTCCACCCACATGAATGTGGAAGAGGTGGGGGCAGCCTCATGGCTGGGCGCCATGGCCCTTGGGTGCCCCCCTCTCCCCTATAAAAGGCCCCCCTCTCCTCCTCTCACACCACACCTCCTCGTGAAGGATCTCTCTCCCCCTCTAGAATTTATCCCCCATGGTCTCGGACTAGCGAGATACATGTTCCCGGTGGCTTTTCGGCAAGAAAGAGTTGTGCTTCCGCTGCATCGCTGGAGCGAGGAGGCGGAGGTTGCTCGGTGCCTCGAACGTGTGTCTTGCACGGATGCTTGCTGTTTTGCGGCGCTAGGACTTCCTCTCGATCTTGAGATCGGCAAGAGATCGTCTACATCAACCACGAGTTTGGACTCGTTAAGCTTTGTCGGTCTTCAAGGGTATGTTCTCTACGGATATACATCCGCCCGTTGTTTGTATCTAGTAGATAGATCTTGGTACATAGTTGTTCCCATCGTAGGAAATTTTTTGTTTTCTATGCTGCGAACCCTACACATGTACCCTCCCCCCCGGAGTGCCGGACAATCCGGAACCTTCTAGAACATTCCCGATGAAAACACCGGAATCATTCCCGAACTCCGAAACGGGACTTTCCTTATATGAATATTATTCTCCGGACCATTCCGGATCACCTCGTGATATCCCGGATCCCATCCGAGACTCCGAACAACATTCGGTCTCTTTCTCATAATACCATAACTACTCAAACAACGTCGAATCCTTAAGTGTGTCTCCCTATGGTTCGTGAATTATGCGGACATGATCGAGACACTTCTCCGAACAATAACCAATAGAGGAATCTTGAAATTCATATGGCTCCACATATTTCTATGATTACTTTGATCGAATGAACCACTTACATACGATACAAATTTCCCTTTGTCTCACAATAGTTTACTTATTCGAGGTTATGATCGCTTGTATCTCTGCATACCTAGTTCAACCTCGTTCGATAAGTACTCTTTTCTCGCTCCGTGATATGTGATCCCTTGAGCGGTCACATGCTTGCAAGCTAATTGGATGACATTCCACCAGAGGGCCAGTATATCTATCCGCATATGGATGGACAAATCCCACTCTTGATCCATGTGTTTCAACCAATACTTTCCGAACACTCAATGCCACCTTTATAGCCACCCGCCACGGTGGTGTTTGATGTCATCAAAGCATCCATCCGGTAAAGGTGATATGCATGATCTCATGGTCAAGGAATTAGGTTACTATGTATCAGAAAGCATATAGCAATTGAACTATTGAAATGACTTGATCTTTATGCTACGCTTATCTATAGGAGTATGTCCACCATATCATTCTCCTAACGATATGATCTTGTTGTTGATAACATCTCAATGTTCATGATAGGGAAACCACAATCATTAATCAACCAACAAGCTAGTGAAGTATAGAGGCTATACTAGGGACTTCAAATTAAGTTTACAAATCACACAAGTATTAATGTTTCCTTGTTAATACTATTATAGCATGAATGTAAACATTTATCATAAACACAAAGATATAATAATAACTATATTTATTATTGCCTCTAGGGCATATCTCCAACATGTTTGCCTTGCCGGCCTTCTTGTCTGCCGGATACTTGGGGCAGTTGCGCTTCCAGTGGCCAGTCCCCTTACAATAGTAGCACTCGGAATCAGACTTAGGTCCAACTCGGGGTTTCTTTTCAGGCGCGGCAACAAGCTTGCCGCCCTTACTTCCCTTCCGTTTTCCCTTCTTGTCTTTCTTGAAACCAGTGTTCCTATTGATCATCAACACTTGATGTTCCTTTTTGATCTCCACTTCTGTAGTTTTAAGCATTGACAGAAGCTCGGGGAGAGACTTCTTCATGCCTTGCATATTATAGTTCATCACGAAGCTCTCTACAGCAGCATGTGTGTCGAAAATCATTTTCAACTCACCCATTGTATCAAATGCATTGCCGTTTTCGAAACGCTTTCGAAGTTCCGGCTCTAGCCCATACAATATGCCACAATGAACTAAGTTGTGGTCCTCCTGACGAGTCTGATAGACATTCTTCTCCTCGTCAGGGGCATCATCTAAAGGTGGGGGGCCTAACAGCGCTTCTAGCACATATTGCTTTTGTGCAGCAGAGAGGAGAATCCTCAAATTCATGGCCCATTCGGTAAAGTTGCTACTGTTCGTTGCTAGTTTCTCTTTCTCCATGAACACATTGAAATTAAAAGCAGGTGGTGCCATCTACAACAGAATTTGTAAAGTTTAGACTAAGTGCATGATATATTGAGTTCAAATAATCCATATTATGAATGAACTCCCACTCAAAAACGACATCCCTCGTGCCTTTTTGGTGATTACATGAACCAAATCCACTACACCAAGTCCGATCATCACGTGAGTCGGGATAGCTTAAACAGAGCGCATAAAATGGGCATCATATCACCTATATGACTCATACTTAACCTTTCGTCCGTGTTCGAGGCCATGTCTGCATATGCTAGGCTCGCCAAGTTAGAACCTTAGTATTCGTGTGTAACTGTTTTACACCAAATATGGTCGTGGATCCAAGAACACCCGATCATCACGTGATGTCTTGGAGCGACGAAAACATAATCGGTGCATACTAAAGGAAGAACACATTCTTATCTTGATATTTAAATGAGGGATCATCTTATTATGCTAACAAAGCGCTAAACAAGCAATATAATATGCTATCAAACATCATATGTTTATTAGTGAAATGATATGGTTCCCGCAGATGATCTCTATCATGTGCATCGTGGTATGATCACTATCATACCTATATGTGTAAATCCAAGGTCTATGGATTTTACACGCTAAGTGTGTTGTAAGAGTATCATCTCATACTTCTACTTACAACACTACCATATCACAACACTAGCCCAGCAACAATCTAAACCAGACGCCTCTAATTTATCCATTGCAAGTTTTACGTGGCTTAGGGCTTTCGAGATAGAACTGTTCTTACCTACGAACATGAACCACAACGAGGATAATCAAATTGTTGACAACTCGCTTGCAAAATAGATATTGACTATAGTAGGAGAGACAAACACCCGCTAGCCACTTATGCAAACTAGTTGCATGTCAAGCGTGGAACAGGTCTCATGTGCGAGGACATGTAAAGTTTGTCCGGGCCGCTTCATACCACTATGCCACCAATATCCAAAATTACAACAAAGGAGCAAAAACATGATCATCATCGCCCACATACTCATATGTGTACTACCCGTGTAAAGTATCTACGCATAGATCCGGCTCTGATACCACTGTAGGGTTCGCAGCATAGAAAACAAAAATTTTCCTACGATATGAACTATATACCAAGATCCATCTACTAGATACAAACAACGGGCGGATGTATATCCGTAGAGAACATACCCTTGAAGATCGACAAAGCTTAACGAGTTCAACTCGTGGTTGATGTAGACGATCTCTTGCCGATCTCAAGATCGAGAGGAAGTCCTAGCGCCGCAAATTAGCAGCGCATCCGTGCTCGCACACACGTTCGAGGCACCGAGCAACCTCCGCCTCCTCGCTCCGGCGATGCAGCGGAAGCACAACTCTTTATTGCCGAATAGCCACCGGTAACATGTATCTCGCTAGTCCGAGACCATGGGGGATAAATTCTAGAGGGGGAGAGAGATCCTTCACGAGGAGGTGTGAGAGACAAGTGAGGAGGGGGGCTCCTTTTATAGGAGGAGGGGGGGGACCCCAAGGGGGTGGCCGGCGCATGGGGGCTTCCCCCTTGCCCTCCCCTCTTCATGTGGGTGGACACTCCACTCACAAATCTCCTTTAAATTCCCTCCACTCAAATTCCCATTAAATTTCCACCAAATTTAATGCAAACTCTCATTAAATAAAACTCTTTTATTTTATTCAGAATTTTGTCAATTACTTTAATGACAAACATTCACAAATAACCCCTTGCTAGAATTCTATTTCACATGCATAACCACTTTATGCAATTTCACCCGAAAACCTCTTTCGGTATCTAGTGAAATAAATTCCTGCGCTTTTTCATTCTTTCGGCATGAAACATTTGCTCCAATTGGATGTCGATGTCTCTTAAGTGTGTCACCCTACGGTTCGTGAATAATGCGGACATGATCGAGACCCCTCTCGGATCAATAATCAGAAGCGGGATCTGGAGACCCATACTGACTCCCACACATTCAACGATGACTTTCTTGTGATCGTCGGAACCTTTTACGCTAGTATCTTAATCCCTTTGTTTCACGATATATTACATGTCCGAGATTCGATCATCGGTATCTCCATACCTAGTTTGATCTCGTTACCGACATGCACTCTTTCGTTCTGTGATATAACATTCTAGTGATCAAATCACTTGCTTGCAAGCTAATCAATGTGATATCACCGAGAGGGCCCAGAGTATATCTATCCGTCATTGGGAAGAACAAATTCCACTCTCGATCTATGAGCCTCAACATAACACTTTATTAGTTCTGAATCCATCTTTATAATCACCCTGTTACGGTGTGACGTTTGATGTTATCAAGAAACTCTTCCGGTGTTAGTGATTGACATGATCTCATGGTCTAAGGATTAGGATCACTTCGTAAGTTGTTATAGCAATATAAACTCAATGACTTTGATCGTAATGCTATACTTTGGATGAATGTTCATCACACCATTACACTAATGTTGTGATCCCGTTATTAACAACATCCAATGTCCATGATCAGGAAACCTTGATCATCTTGTTAATCAACGAGCTAGTTTATGAGAGAGGCATAACTAGGAACTTTCTGTTTGTTTATTAAACACACATGTATTAACGTTTCCGTATCAATACAATTATAGCATGCAAAATAAACATCTATCATATACTTGGAATACACATAATAAACACTTTATTATTGCCTCTCAGGGCATATTCCCTTCACATAGATGCAGTTGGATGGCGATCTATGTATATTGTTGTATTTCCCAATCGAATCTCATAGGATATTTTTGTCTAGTATTTCATTGTTATTCCTTTCTCAGTTCCTGTCAATTGCCCTGCTGTAATTTGTTTACCCTTCATGCCATGTTGTTTATCTAAGGAGAACACCTCTAGTGAACTATGGAATGATGGCGCCCAGTACTTGTCGTGGTACGCTTCGTTGGAAACCCCAAGAGCAAGGTATGAAGCAGCACAACAACAAGTTTCCCTCAGTAAGAAACAAAGGTTATCGAACCAGTAGGAGGAAGGAAACGTCACACAGGTGTTCTAGCAACGCGGAGACCTGCACAACACAAACTCAAGACTTTGCCCCAGCGAATCATTGAGGTTGTCAAGCTCACCGGTTTGCTATAACAAAGGATTAAACATATGGTGTGGAAGGTAAAGGTTTGCAGCAAGTAAACAAGTAACAATGGAAGATGTATTAATGATAAAGATTGGACCGGGGTCCATATTTCACTAGAGGTGCTCTCCTTACATAAACAACATGGCATGAAGGGTAAACAAATTACAGCGGGGCAATTAACATGAATTGAGCAAGGCATAACAATGCAATTACTAGTCAAAAAGATCCTTTGAGGTTGATTGGGCAATACAACAAGATACATAGACCGTCATCCAACTGCATCTATGACTAGAAGTCCACCTTCAGGTTATCATCCGAACCCCCTCCAGTATTAAGTTGCAAGCAACAGACAACTGCTTTAAGCAAAGTGTGTAAGGTAAACAGTCCACATGTTCTATGAACAAGAGACCGTTGTTTTCTACCTAGTAGCAACAACATACCTACAACCGAAGAGATTATTGTCACTTCCCTTGGAAACTAGAGGCATGAACCCACTATACCCCCTCTTGGAGCCACTAGCAACTACTTGGCCAAGATAGCTACTAATAACAGAGAGCATGCAAGATCACAAACAACACAGACATGATAGAATCATAAAGACAAAACCATTAATCAAACCAACATAATAATCTAAATATCCATCGGATCCCCGCAAACACAACACGCATGATTACAAATAGATTAGATCTTGATCATGAACGGAGCTCACAATGCAAGATCTATACATGAAAGCACAAAGGAGGAGATACAACCATCTAGCTACTACATGGACCCATAGTCCAAGGTGGAACTACTCACGCATCATACCGGAGAGAAGGCCTCCGGGATGATCTCCCCTCCGGCCGCGTGCTGGGAAGAACTTCAGATCCCCCCTATCTAGGGACGATGGTGGCGGAGGCTACAGATGGTTTTGTGGATTTATGATCGGGTACCCAGGGTTTCTACATCGGGGGCTTCTTATAGGCGAAGGGGGAGACCGAGGCGGCGACCAGGGCCACCAAACCCTAGCCAGGCGCGGGCCCACCTGGTGGCCCCCTGGCTCGCCCCTTCGCCTATAAGAAGCCCTCGATGCAGAAACCCTAGGCACCCGATCAAAACTCCATGAAACCTTCTGTATCCACCGCCACCATTGTCCCTAGATCGGGGGATATGAAGTTCTTCCCGGCACCCTGCCGGAGGGGAGATCATCCCGAAGGCCTTCTTCTCCCAGATGAAGCTCCGTTCATGATCAAGATCTAATCTATTGGTAATCATACATGTTGTGTTTACGGGGATCCGATGGATATTGAGATTACTATGTCAGATTGATTAATGGTTTTGTCTTATTGATTCTATCATGTTTGTGTTGTTTGTGATCTTGCATGCTGAAAGGGTATTTATTGTCATAATCACTTTTGGTGTTCGTTAACAACAAGTAGATCATTTTACAGTTTTTCACTGTCCACAGGTTGGTATTATGGTAAGTGAAAAGCACCCTCACACTTGGGAAAAGTCCCTACTCATGTGTCATAGTTCTGGAAATTCCAGACCGGAGACTCCGGTCTGCCTAGACCGGAGTCTCCGGAGTGGTCCAGAGTTTCCAGATCTATCTCTGGTGGTGACTTCAGTATCTGGGCAGGGACATACTGTATGGGGGTCCGGAGACCGGTCCGGAGGATACCCCGGAGTCTCCGGTGTTGGCTCAGTCCGAAGTCTCTGGTGTTGGAAGACCGCAGTCTCCGGTCTTGATGGGTCATGGATGGCCTGGGTCATTCAGATGGGCGGTCCGGAGGCTGGTCCGGAGATTGGCCGGAATCTCCGGTGTAGACCGGAGTCTCCGGTTTACAGACCGGAGTCTCCGGTCTGACTTTTCTCCAACGGTCAGAAAACGGTTCGTGGAGGGAGCTGTCTATAAAAAGGGACCCTTATCTTCTTCCTCCAGCTGCTCGAGGTGCTCAAGAACACAAACTCCATTAGAGCCACTAAATATACAAGATCTCTCCATCCAACCATCCAAATTCATTGATCTTTGGAGAATCGAAGGAGGAGGCCTTGATCTACAACTTCACCAAGAGAGATCTTCATTTCCCCCTGATTCACTTGAGGGCCCCCAAGCTCTAGTGTTTCATTGGAAACCCTAACTTTGATTTCGTTCTTACAAGCTTGTCTTTGATTGTCTTGACAGCTTGCTTGTATTTGGGAGCCTCCAATTAAGTTGTGGATGTGTGCCCTAAACTTGTAAAGGTGCCGACTTCCACCTTGAAGGTCGCCGATATAGTGGAAGGTGGATCGATCCCGTTGGGGTGAGGTTCATCGGAGAACAAGGGAGGCCTTTCGTGGCGTAGGTGGTTTAATACCACCCCCTCTCCAAACGTAGACGTACTTCCCTTCAAAAGGAAGGAACTACGGGAAACAAATCCTTGTGTCTCCGCGTTCACCACTTTGGTTACTTCTATCCTTTACCGCACTTTACTTACTTGCTCTTGCTTAGTATTGTGTTAGCTAGTGCATATTTGTCATATAGGTAAATTCACCTTAGTTGTATTATCTAGACAATTTACCTTATTGTCAAACCCTAATTTGAAAAAGAAGAAAAATTGAAGTAGCACCTATTCACCCCCTCTAGGTGCCCATACGATCCTTTCAATTGGTATCAGAGCCTCGGCTCTTTATTTGGGCTTTACCGCCTAAGAGAATATGGGTAGCCATGAAGGGGATGGTGATGGTGAGCCCACCACGGTGACCATGGAAGATCTCAAAAACTTGGAAACAAGATTGAGCTCTTCCTTGGTCAACGAAGTCAAGAAGATGCTTGAGCAACTTATTAAAGACAAAGATGGCTCATCATCCCCCTCTCCTCAAGAGGATCCTCCATCCGTCTTACCTAAAGGGAATACTCTGGTATCCCCCGAGGATATGATGGTAAGGGGTAAACAAGACAACACTAACTCCTCCACACAAAATGATGGGGGGAAGGGTGAGCACCGTGATTCATGGTACTCTCCCGACCTTCCAATCCCTCACCCTCATGTATACAATAGAGGTGACCCACCTAAGCTTGAAGAATCTGCTACTTTTGCTCAATGGCAATCACTAATGAGAACTCATATGCGCAGCTCTTGCATTGAACTATGGAACATCATCGAGCATGGACTCTTTATTGGGGATCCAAACAACTTGATAAGAAGAGAGGTTGTCAATAGTTAACTCAATGCCACTGCCTTGCATATGATTCAACAAGGATTGGGTACAAAGGATTATCCACACATTGAGCACTTTAGCATAGCCAAGGAAGCTTGGGATGCCCTCACTATATTGTTTGTTGGAAATGAGAGTATGAGGAGGAACCGATATGATGCACTAAGCAATGAAGCCGAAGGATTCTACATGATGGAAGGTGAAGATCATGAAGACATGTAACGGAGGCTCAAGACCACCGCCACTGTTTTTAGAAACATGGGTGCCTCACATGTGGATGATGCATGGATAAAAAGGAAATATGTGAGTTCACTCATGCCCTTTGAGCCCATCGACTTGAAGATCCTACAAGGAAGACACAACTACCATCTCATGACCTCCAATGAAGTTATGCAAGAAATGGCCGCTTTCAAAGTTGCCTCCAAGAATGCCAAAGATGCCCGTGCTCGTTCCCTTGGTATGAGCAATGTTGTCAACGTTGCATTGAAGGCGAAAGTTGTTGAACATGTGACAGCGATGATGGACTATGCATGAGCAACCCAGAAGATGTCAAGAAGTTTCATGGTCAATATATGGCCTTCTATGCAAACAACTTCTGGAAGAACGCCGCGAAGGCCAAGATGGAAATGAAACGAAAAATCAACCCTAATGGACTAAGGGGCAATATGCCAAGATTGAGAACTTGCTAGAACTGTGGCGATAGAAATCACTTCTTGGCCAGTTGTCCCTATGAGAGAAGAGAAGATCATGGTGGCAAACTAGTGTCAAAGATAGCTTCCAAGGCCCCTTACAATAAACCCTTCATCAAGAAGAATCCCATCAACAAGAAGTCGAGAGAAATTGTCTTGATCACTCATGAAGAATACTCCTCCGACAATGAAGATTATGAAGATGAGGAAGAGGGAACTTCTAATGGTGTGGCAGCTCTAGCCACTACTTCTACTCCGACATTCTCACTCTTCGATTCTCCAAATGAGAATTCTCCCATCAAGAACGTCACTTGCCTCATGGCAAGAGGAATGGAGGTATCCTCATCATCCCGCTCCACTCCCTTAGCTAATGATGAAATTGATGATGAGATGTCTCTTGATGTTAAAAGGGAATTACTTGCTTTTGATGAGTTTATGACTAACCTACAAGGAGATGCTAAGATACATTTTGGTAACATCTTAGATCAACTTTCCCACACACAAGAGCTCCTATATGTAAGATGTAAACTTGGGCATGAACACATGATTGAGCTAGAGGCCTTAAACAATGCTCTAGAAGAAGAACAAGAGACTAGGATGTCACTTGAATTAAAACTTGAAGGGCTTGATGAGGCCAATGACATAATTGTTAATAAACTCATCAAAGAGCATGATCATGCTATTGCTAAATACAAAAGGGCTAAAAAGGACAAGATTGAGTTTGGTGTGGTTCATGAAAAACTTGCCGAGGACTTTAGTTTGCTTAACAAGGCTCACAAGGCTTTAAAAAGTGAACTCTTGTCACTCACAAAGTCCCATGAAACGCTTAAAACTAAATTGGCCAATATTCCTTCACCGAGTAACTTCATTCCATCTAGTAGTACAACTATTCTTGAAGAAAATGCTAGGTTGAATGGGGAGCTAGCCAAGGCCACATTTCCACAAGGCAACAAGTCCATTGATGATCTTTTGAGTAAGCAAAGGACTAGTGGTGATAAAGGGGGCATTGGTTTTGTCTCCAAAACTAAGAAGAAGAAGAACAACAACAAGAAGAAGGCCAAACCCACACAAGATACCAACAAGGCCATTGTGGATAGTAAGACCACAAGTGGTAAAACTATGTCTCATGATGACTTTGCGGGAAGTGCTAACCCTCACTATGTTCTAATGCGTGATTATTATGGTGATGTGTATGCACAATATGTTGGACCATATGATGGTTATATTGCTTGGTATATTTGGGTTCCCAAGACCCTTGTTGCTAACAAAAGAGGACCCATTGAAAAATGGGTACCTAAAAAATTAGCTTGATCTTTTGTAGACATATGCTTCCGGAGGGTCAAAGTGGGTGATTGATAGTGGTTGCACAAGTCATATGACCGGAAGCTCTTCTATTCTACAAGATCTAAGGCCAAATGATGATCAAATATATGTTACATATGCCGACAAGTCAAAGTCTAAGGTAATGGGTTTCAGCAAGGTAGTGGTTGCTCACGACATTACACTCGTGAACGTCATGCTTATTGAGACCCTTGGTTACAATTTACTTTCAGTATGTGCTCTTGGTAAGATGGGCTTTGCTGTCTTTATAGATGATGATATTGTGGTCTTCATGTGGAGCAAGTCTCTCAAGGTAGCTTTCGTTGGGTACGTCGAACATGACTTGTATGTGGTGGAATTTTCGGGGAAAACCACTACAAGTGCAATGTGCTTATTCGGAAAGGCTGATGTGGGTTGGTTATGGCATCGCCGACTAGCCCATGTCAATATGAGAACTTTGCAAAGTATCCACAAGGAGGGCCATATTGTTGGACTAAAAGAAAATGTTTCCTTTGCCAAAGATCGTGTTTGCAGGGCATGTGTTCTAGGGAAGATGCATGATGCTCCTCACAAGCCTAAGAATCGCATCAAGTCAACCAAGATCTTGGAGCTCCTCCATGTGGACCTCTTTGGTCCTCCATCTCATGCAAGTCTTGGTGGGAAGAAATATTGCTTGGTGATTATTGATGACTTTTCAAGATACTCTTGGGTTTATTTCTTCAAGTTGAAGAGTGAGACCCAAAAGACCTTCATCGACTTCATCAACATGGTTCAACGTCAATATAACCTTCCCGTGTTGATTATAAGAAGTGACAATGGCACCGAGTTCAAGAACTACACCTTGAATGATTTCCTTAGTGATGAGGGGATAAAACATCAATATTCCGCTGCATACACCCCTCAACAAAATGGTGTGGCCAAAAGGAAGAACGGGACTCTTATTGAGATGGCTAGGACCATGTTGGCGGAGTTTAAATCTCCATACAAATTTTGGGCCGAAGACATCTCCACCGCTTTCCATGCTTCAAACCGGCTCTACCTCCGCAAAGAAATCAACAAGACTCCATATGAAATACTTACCGGTAACAAGCCCAATATATCTTACTTCCGGGTGTTCGGTTGTAAGTGTTTCTATCTCATAAAAGGTGTTTGTTTGTCCAAGTTCGAGTCTAAATCATTAGAGGGTATTTTTGTTGGCTATGGTCTCCAATCTCAAACTTATAGAATCTATGATAAGCTCTCCGGAGCCATCATAGAATCTTGTAGTGTGACCTTCGAAGAATATGATGGTCCCCATGGGGGGCGTGTTGATGCTTGTGATGCAGATGATGAAATGCCTCAGGATGCCATAGGAAGAATGGGTGTGGGATATATCCACCCCGTTGAGGAACCCCTTATGGCGGATCGAGAAGAACTATGCTCCACTCAAGTGGAGCCCTCATCTTCACAACATCAACAAGCTCCATCCACCGAGGAGGACAATGACTCAAGCCAAAGACAAGATGTGGACCCTCAACATGATTATCATAGTGACAACTCTAGTCAAGGGGAGCTTGATTCATTCTCCAGGATGTCAAGTGGTGCCAAGGCAATTACTCAAGGAAGATCCATACAAACTGCTTTGAGACAAGCTCAAATTGATGCTAGAAGAGCACTTGATCAAGACCAAGGTCAATCTTTGCCTCTAGATGAAGAGAATGATTCCGATGATGATCAAGGTCAAGTTGATGGTCAAGACGAGGACCAAAATGATGAAGAGGGTCCCCCAAGAAACAACACGGAGATCCACGCTCGTCGCAAATCTAGAAAGGAAAGAATGTTGGAATTAAGAGACCACTATCTACAAAATTTAGTTGGTGACCTAAGGAAAGGCATTTCCACAAGAGCACAATTGAAGAGGTTCAGTGAACACCAGGCACACATCTCCATGATTGAACCTAAGAAAGTGTGAGAAGCTCTTGAAGATTCGGATTGGTTAGAAGCTATGCACAAAGAGCTCAACAACTTTGAGAGAAACAAAGTATGGAAGTTAGTTGAGAAGCCAAAGGATTGCCGCAATGTTATTGGAATAAAGTGGATATTCAAGAACAAGCAAGATGAGCATGGAATTATAGTAAGGAACAAGGCTAGATTGGTTGCACAAGGGTACTCTCAAATTGAAGGCATTAACTATGGAGAGACTTATGCACCCGTGGCTCGCCTTGAGTCCATCCGTATCCTTCTTTCTTATGCGGCACATCATAACTTTAAGTTGCAACAAATGGATGTATAAAGTGCATTTATTTATGGTCCATTAAATAAGTTGGTATATGTAAAGAAACCCCTGGGATTTGAGGATCCCAACTTTCCAAACCATGTCTACAAACTCGATAAGGCGCTCTATGGGCTCAAGCAAGCCCCCCGCACGTGGTATGATCACCTTAGATAGTTGTTGTTTGACCATGGATTTGAGGTTGGGAAAATTGATCCCACTCTTTTTACTAAGAAGGTCAATGGGGAGCTTTTTGTATGCCAAATATATGTTGATGATATTATCTTTGGCTCATCTAACAAAGCTTTTAATGATGAATTATCAAAGCTTATGACTAGTAGGTTCCGGATGTCTTTAATGGGGGAGTTGAAAGTATTTCTTGGTTTTGAGATCAAACAAGTTAGAGGCGGGACATTTTTCAACCAAGCCAAGTATACTCAAGATATGCTCAAGAGATTCAAAATGCAAGATTTAAATGGAGCTCCCACTCCCATGGCTACAAAGACTCATCTAGAACAAAATCCAAATGGTAAAGATATAGATCAGAAGGTATACTGGTCTATGATTGGTTCTTTTCTTTACCTTTGTGCATCTAGACCCGATATTTTGTTGAGTGTAGGTGTGTGTGCAAGCTATCAAGCGGCTCCTAAAGAAAGCCATTTGATGGCGGTCAAGAGAATCTTTCGATATTTAGTTCATACCCTATTTTATGGTCTTTGGTATCCTCGAGGCTCAACATTTGCTCTTTGTGGATACACGGATTCGGATTGGGAGGGTGATAAGGATGATAGAAAATCAACATCCGGGGCTTGCCAATTCCTTGGTAGGTCCCTGGTATGTTGGTCTTCTAAGAAGCAAAATTGTATATCCCTCTCCACCGCCGAAGCCGAGTATGTGGCAGCTGCTAGTGCTTGCACCCACTTTCTATGGATGAGGCAAACTTTAAAGGAATACGGTGTCCATTGTGACAAAGTGCCTCTTCTACGTGACAATGAAAGTTCCATCAAGATTGCCTACAACCCGGTGGATCACACGAGGACAAAGCATATTGAGATTCGCCATCACTTCGTTAGAGATCATGTTGCTCGGGGTGATATCGATCTATCATATGTGTCAACCAAAGATCAACTTGCCGATATCTTCACGAAGCCACTTAATGAAACAAGGTTTTGCTATTTGAGGAATGAACTAAATATCATTGATTCAAGGAGCTGGACTTGATTATCTTTCATTCTCACCTATGAGTCGTCCCATATTTGGTTTAGGTCCAGGCATGGATATAGGGGGAATGTGGTCCTAATTGATTGGACTATCCCTCCCCCCATTATGCCCAAAGTAATCAAAATCATTCCTCTTAATATCATTTTGTGATATGTGAGCTTAAATGATGAGTGTCGGTAATGGACCCAAGATATATCTTCGTGGTGCCAAGCCGAGTATACTCAAATATGGTGGCCTAGGACACCGCTCTCTCAAACTTGAGAGGTTGGCGCTTACTCATGTTTGTGATTCTCTTGATTTTAGTCTCTTGGAGTTTTTCTGAATATTTTTGTGAATTCCTATGGCTCTTGTTGGTTCTTCAAAGTTTGATGTCTCAACCCAAGACTTTTCCCTATCTTAAAACTATCTGTCTCTCATATATGTCCACAAACACCTATCCTGGAGCTTTTGGTCAAGGAGGACCGGAGTCTCCGCTATACATGCACCGGAGTCTCCGGTGTAGACCAGAGTCTCCGGTCCAGACGGTTTCTGCCACTTAAAGTAGGGGGGGGGGGTGAACTGGTACAGCAGTTCCTCATTCTTCACCCCATCCCCTTCCTCCAAACCCGTCGCCTCCTCTTCCAAAGCTTCTCCCCAGAGGTCAAGAATCCCCCGAGATCCGCCATGCCGCTGGCCAACCCTCTCCTCTCCTCCATTGGGTCATTCCCACCGGAGGAATTGATCCCATGGACAGATCTGGTACCTCTCCTCTCCTTTTTATCCTAGGGTTCATCTCTAGATGTGTTTTTGAGGATTGGTGTTGATTTGTCCATTGGAATCACTTGTTTGCGTGCACTTTAGTACTTTAGCCTTGTTGCATTGCTCGATCTACTAGATTCATCCTCACCAGCATCTCCACATCACATGCCCGAGCCTCTCGACCGGAGATTCCGGACTTAGGGAAGGAGACTCCGGTCCAGGACGGAGACTCCGGTCTCTAGGACCGGAGACTCTGGTATGAGGTGCGGAGACTCCAGTGGTGGATGAATCAAAACATACTAGAAATGCATCAAAGCTCTTGTACTACATTGTTGGGACATATATACTCATCTCCATGCTATCTCCCTCACTGTTGTTCATAGGTGATGGTTCTAGTCGTCCTCGTCGTACCAAGGCCAAGTCCCAAAGGGGCAATCCTCGCTATGATGAAGCTCAGGGTCAGTTTATGGTGCCTCCTTCCAACCGTAAACAACAGGCACATGATGCAACCTATTTGAAGAGGGACCAAGAGAGGGCTGAACGAGAGGACCGTGCCAAGAAGGCCAAATATGACAACCTTTAGTCCTTGGACAAAATGTCAAAAGAGGAGTACCGTGAGCTGAGAAAGACAGATTTCTATGAGCTGCCTCATACCAGTGAGGACCCTCGTTTCTGGAGGAAGGAACACGCTGTGTTCATGAAGGATGTGTATGGTGTGCTCACCAAATCACCTGTCTTCCCTCAGAAGTTCATGAGTGTTGAGCAGATGCGCCTCAGCCCTACTTCAATGATGCTTTGTGGATCTGTGAGAAGCTGGGACTATATAACTTGATGGAGCTGCGTGAAGACTACAATGTTTACCTTGTATAGCAGTTCTATGCCACAGTTGTGTTTGGGTCTAATCAAGACAGGACCATGGTTTTGATGTCTGGTACCACTCGCTGCACAGCTACATTCTATGACTTTGCCAACGTCATCTTTGAGATCTTTCATGACGTATCCACTCCCGTTGGGCTGCGTATGCACTCTGCAGCTCTGGGTGAGAACAAGTTGAAGCTGGCACCTCTATATGACGAGGGTGTTGTAGGGGGGTCCAAGGGACTCAAGACTATCTATAACCTTATGATGAGGATTTTACATCATACCATTGCACCAAGTGATGGGAATGATGATGGTATTAGGGGTGGGCTTGTCAACCTTCTGTATCACATTCACCGGATCTACAATGTTGGACCAGAGGCAGATGCTAAACCTATTGATGTGATGGATTTTATTTTCGAGGAGATGTTCCATGCTATTCTTTACAAGAAATATCCTCCATATGCACCCTTGGTTATGAGGCTCATCAACTCCCAGGAGCATAATTCTCCACTTGGCATACAACCACACCTCACTAAGCACACTATGGTCTCACTGCAGCAGAAGGGGCGTATGGGGCCTGCGCCGAGGCGTCTCTATGGGGATGATGATGAGGAGATTGAGACTGACAGAGCTCCCTCCCCACCTAGAGTTTGGAGGAAGAATGCCTCCAATGCCCCTATGCCTACTATGACTCGAGACTATGTACATGAGCGGGTCAAGAAGGCCAGATTTTGGGAGAGGACCCTTTGTTGCATGAACGTTGACATCCGTAAGCAGCAGCATGCATCCTACCAAAGCAACCGTCGCATTGAGAAGCTCCTCAAGGAGATCAAGGAACAAGGTGATGGGGATAATGAGGAAGGTGGGGGTGAATACAACGATGAGCATGGTTCTCAGCAGTCCACATATTCTGACCACACACTCTCGTTTGGGGCATGGAATGCCCAACAAGATATCCTGGTGGATTGGAAGACCTTTGCTGATGTCACCTCCGGTTTTGGGTACCAGGGTTCCTCCTCTTCTTGCCCTCACGGCAAAGGGCCTGCTGTCCCTGAAGACGATGATGATGACTATGATGAGGGTGGTGATGACCAGGATGAGGATGAGGATGCCGAGGATGACGATGACTACTGAGTTATTGGGGCGCTAGCTTAGGTCTTTTCCCTTTTTTCGGTGTTTCGATGCCAAAGGGGGAGAAGACATTCTCATCGTTTTGCATGGGTTTGGGCTTTGGATTTGCTACTATCTGCTTTCATTTGCCATATTCAAACTTTGAACTTCATGTGTGTGACTATGTTCTTGTGTGCACTATCTATTGTAACTCATGTGAGATTTATGTGTGTTATCGTTGATACTATCTACCTTGCATGATTTACTTAATTATCTTATTGCACATAGTCAGGGGAGCCCCATATATATATTTATTCCATGAAAAATCACTTGTTGTCATCGAACACCAAAAATGGGGAGATTGAAAGGGCATTTATTGTCATAATCACTTTTGGTGTTCGTTAACAACAAGTAGATCATTTTACAGTTTGTCACTATCCACAGGTTGGTATTATGGTAAGTGAAAAGCACCCTCACACTTGGGAAAAGTCCCTACTCATGTGTCACAGTTCTGGAAATTCCAGACCGGAGTATCCGGTGTGGTCCAGAGTTTCCGGATCTATCTCCGATGGTGACTTCAGTATCTGGGGTGGGACATACTGTATGGGGGTCCGGAGCCTAGTCCGGAGGATACCCCGGAGTCTCCAGTGTTGGCTCAGTCCGGAGTCTCCGGTGTTGGAAGACCGGAGTCTCCGATCTTGATGGGTCATGAATGGCCTGGGTCATTCAGATGGGCGGTCCGGAGGCTGGTCTGGAGATTGGCCGGAATCTCCGGTGTAGACTGGAGTCTCCGGTTTACAGACCGGAGTCTCCGGTCTGAATTTTCTCCAACGGTCAAAAAACGGTTCGTGGAGGGAGCTGCCTATAAAAAGGGACCCTTATCTTCTTCCTCCAGCTGCTTGAGATGATCAAGAACACAAACTCCATTAGAGCCACCAAATCTACAAGATCTCTCCATCCAACCATCCAAAGTCATTGATCTTTGGAGAATCGAAGGAGGAGGCCTTGATCTACAGCTTCACCAAGAGAGATCTTCATTTCCCCCTCATTCACTTGAGGGCCCCCAAGCTCTAGTGTTTCATTGTAAACCCTAAATTTGATTTGGTTCTGACAAGCTTATCTTTGATTGTCTTGACAGCTTGCTTGTATTTGGGAGCCTCCAATTAAGTTGTGGATGTGTGCCCCAAACTTGTAAAGGTGCCGGCTTCCACCTTGAAGGTCGCCGATATAGTGGAAGGTGGATCGATCCCGTTGGGGTGAGGTTCATCGGAGAACAAGGGAGGCCTTTCATGGCATAGGTGGTTTGATACCACCCCCTCTCCAAACGTAGACGTACTTCCCTTCAAAAGGAAGGAACTATGGGAAACAAATCCTTGTGTCTCCGCGTTCACCACTTTGGTTACTTCTATCCTTTACCGCACTTTACTTACTTGCTGTTGCTTAGTATTGTGTTAGCTAGTGCATATTTGTCATATAGGTAAATTCACCTTAGTTGTATTATCTAGAGAATTTACCTTATTGCCAAAACCTAATTTGAAAAAGAAGAAAATTTGAAGTAGCACCTATTCACCCCACCCCTCTAGGTGCCCATACGATCCTTTCACATGCTCTCAGTTGTTAGTAGCTATCTTGGCCAAGTAGTTGCTAGTGACTCCAAGAGGGGGTATTTATGCTCGATAGTGGGTTCATGCCTCTAGTTTCCAAGGGAAGTCACATAAATCTCTTCGGTTGTAGATGTGCTGTTGCTACTAGGGAGAAAACAACACTCTCTTGTTCATGGAACATGTGGATTGTTTACCTTACACACTTTGCTTAAAGAAGTTGTCTGTTGCTTGCAACTTAATACTGGAGGGGGTTCGGATGATAACCTGAAGGTGGACTTCTAGTCATAGATGCAGTTGGATGGCGGTCTATGTATCTTGTTGTATTGCCCAATCAACCTCATAGGATCTTTCTGACTAGTAATTGCATTGTTATGCCTTGCTCAGTTCCTGTCAATTTCCCTGCTGTAATTTGTTTACCCTTCATGCCATGTTGTTTATTTAAGGAGAGCACCTCTAGTGAACTATGAACCCCGGTCCAATCTTTACCATTGATACATCTTCCATAGTTACTTGTTTACTTGTTGTAAACCATTACCTTCCACACCATACGTTTAATCCTTTGTTACAACAAACCGGTGAGCTTGACAACCTCACTGATTCGTTGGGGCAAAGTCTTGAGTTTGTGTTGTGCAGGTCTCCGCGTTGCTAGCAACACCTGTGTGACTTTTCCTTCCTCCTACTGGTTCGATAACTTCGGTTTCTTACTAGGGGAAACTTGCTGTTGTGCTGCTTCACACCTTGCTCTTGGTGACGAGGTTTGATCTCGTCAATGCCCATTGTTATGAGCTTGGGTTTTGGAGAAGATGGGGGTGCTGGAGATCGTGGAACGGTTAACAGATAAGCAACCAGGGGACACGAGATTTACCCAGGTTCAGGCCCCCGGAGGGAAAACCCTACTCCGGCTTGTCTGCTCTTGATTACGGCAGAACCGTAAGTTACAGGGGTGCGTAGATGTGATCTGGCGTGGAGGTGTGTATGCGGTGGAAAAGATTGGTCCTCCTCATCATGCCCTCCTAGCCTTTATATAGAGTTAGGAAGGTCTCGGGCACAAATCGAGTCGGCTACAAGCTTTGTTTTTCCCCTTTGAATATTCTATCTGTTCTCGTCTTGCTCTCCAAGGATCCGAAGATTTCATGGGATTGGGCCACCCGAAATCTTCACGGGCCGCGTATATTCTTGTGGGCCTTCCTTGGGCTGGACCAGGTATACTAATGTCGTGTACCCGCAGGGTATAACCATGTCAGTAGCCCCGAGTGTTCAGTCGAATCGTAGATTCGGCTGAGGACTCTTCAATCTTTCGGGTGCAGCTGTTTCTGCCCATCAGGAAAAGAATGATTTTAGTGTGTAGGGATTGTTGATGCGTGTGCCTGACTCTCCTGACAGATCAGGGTCAGTTAAATGTCTTAGGACAAAACAACACGATCTTCTTCAGATTTGAGTCCCTAGACTCGAACCCGGAACAAATGCTGGCATAATTCGACTCAGGCCGTTGAGGTCTTACATGAGTCGAATCCTAGTAGTTTTCGAATGATGTACCCAACGCGTCTGTCGGGATTTTCATCGCGCCTGTTGGCACGGATTTTTATTAGCAGAGCGCAGTCGGGTGCATTACTAGGCCATCAGATGGTATCTGTAGGTCTTATCTTTGCGTCGCAGACACAACATCCGAAATTTTATCACCACAGAGGTGTTTCGGGTGGCCAAGGAGGATGTTACTCACTTAGAGTTGGTTGCGGCAAAGTTGCCAAAAAGTTTTTGCATTTTGATCGGAAGGATCACAGTCGAAGAATTCATAGGGTGCGCGACCAGCGCTCCCTATGGGAGTAGCCCCCGAGTGTCTGTTCGAGTCATAGACTCGAGCAGAGACTTTAATTCAGCCATTGTTATCTTCAGGTCCGTAGGACACAATTTTTTCGGATGCTTGAATCAATCCTCCCTATGGGAGTAGCCCCCGAGTCCGTAGTGGAGTCGTAGACTCGACGTAGGACTCGAAGAATCAATGTTAGTGTAGTACCTTAATCATGCCTCAGGTGCGCGGCCAGCGCTCCTGATAGGAGTAGCCCCCGAGTAGTTGCTCGAATCGTAGATTCGAGTGAGTACTTTTAGCTGTTAGCCGAAGATTTCTAACCGTTGCTAGTGTGGTTTGATGACGTCAGTGGTGACGATCGATGACCTCAACCGTCTGCAGCGCCAGAGGTGACGTGACCAGACGAACGTGGGTCCCACTTTCTGACTTGGAGTTGACTGGTCATGCGCGACATGGCGAGAATTATAGCGTCTCCTCGGTTTCCGTGCGTAGTGGACAGCGTGCGAGTGACGGTTCGCTGCTGTGTTGACACGTGGACGGTAGGATATTATCCTGGCGTTAGGGCTTCCAGATGAACGGTCCCTGTTCATCGTCTTCGTCCTTATAACCGTGGGGAAAACTGTAGTTTGTTTTCACCTTAACCATTTGCTTTCTACTGCCTCCATTTTCTTGAGCTTTTCCCTTTGCGCGCTGGACGTTCTCCGATCATTCCCATCCTCGTTCTTGCGCGCACACCGCCGCCGTCGACGCGCCATGATAGGGAAATCGAAGAAGGCCTCCACCAGGGCAGGCACCAGTGCTGCTGCCGACGGCAAGAAGGGCACCGCCACCGCTCGTGTCACCGAAGGTGGGTGGCGGCGCTCGGAGACGCGCGAGGGCGACCTGCGCAAGTTGCTTGAGGCGGGTTTGATCCCGCAGGACAAGGACGCCGTCAGGGTCCCCGGCGATGAGGTAACTCCCCGTCCACCCGCAGGGTTTCAGGTGATGTTTGTTGCTTTTGTCCTTCACGGCCTCTCGCTCCCAGTCCACGATTTTCTTTGTGGATTGTTGTTCTTCTATGGCATCCAACTCCACCATTTTTCGCCCAATTCTCTTCTCTAAATCACCTGATTTATTGCTTTTTGCGAGTGCTGGCTCGGTATCGAGCCGCACTTTGGCCTCTTCCGGAAGCTCTATTCCGTGAAGAGGCAGTCTGGCCCCGACGGAGTTTATCCGATCGGCGGCTGCATCATTTCTCTTCTATCTACTATTCTCTTCTTCTCTTTCTCTATGTCTGAGTCCGTCCAATACTGGCGGAGGAAGTGGTTTTATATCCGCGACTCCACAGTGGATGGGCAAAACTTCGGCCTTGCCCCTTTCGACTCCACCCAGGAGATCTTGAAGAAGAGATCTTGGAAGAATCATATTCTGGAGGGCGAGGTGGAGGAGATAGAGGAGCTCTACCGTCGGGTGGAAGCCCTCCAGGTGGTTCCAGAGAAGGAGGTGAACAATGTGGATATCATCTGCACCTTCCTTAAATGTCGGGTGTAGCCACTTCAGGCTAGGGCGCATCCGATGTTCCTTTACTCTGGACGCCACGATCCGACAAGAGTTTCAGCCGAGGAGCGCTCCAGGGGGGACCTCGACAGAGTTCTTCGGCCATTGCTGAAGTACAAGGCCGATGAGGACCTTCCGGGGAAGTCGCTGACGCCCCCGTTCTGTGCCGCGAGACCAGTGTCGCAGGTGTAGATTTATGACGTGCGCGTAGCGCCTTTTTTCGAGTGCTTTTCCTTGTGATTATTTGTACTGGAATTTTATGTCTTCATTGTGAAGGACCTCAAGGTGGCTGTCATGGTGCCTCCACTACCCGAAAGGTTTCCGGATGCGCCGGACAACGAAGTTGTGGACTCCAAGTCTGAGCTTCCGCCGGCGCAGTCGCGACTGAGGAAGCCCTGGAGGCGAGCGAAGGGCAGACCCGAAAGCGGGCACGGAGCTCGAGCGAATCTTCGGATGCCTTGACTCCGCCGACGCCTAGGGACCCGTCGTTCCTTGTCCGCCATAGTGGAGGTGACGGTGCTTCTTCCTCGCCTATCCCGGCCATGCCTTTGCAGGCTGTAGCGCCGCAGCCGCCGGCCAAGAGGAAGAAGGAAGCGAAGAAAGGGAAGAGGGCGCTGCCCGTTTTAGACTTGAGCGACATGGACTCGTAAGTATATTCGAATGCCTTTCGCCACTTTCTTGTCTTCTTGTCTTCTTGATTTTGATTGGTGCTTTCCTTGCAGCCACTCCTCTGAGGGCTCTTTTAGTGAGGCCACTCAGGAAGCCGTGGGGGAGTCGAAACTGGCGCCTCCTCCCTCTCAGACGGTGGCCACCTCTAGGGGCGTTGCTCCGAATCCCTCTCCGCAGGAGGCTCGAGTGATCATCTCCCAAAAGACTGCACCGGGACCTTCGGAGTCTCCGTCTGAGCATGTAAGTTGTTTTCTCTCTTGCTGTAGGGGGAGCCCCCGAGCCTTATTTTCGGATGGTCTGCTGATCTTGCTTCCTTTCTGCGTGTCCCAGGGGGAGCCCCCGAGCATTGTTCATGTGTTTGATGTTTTGGTTGTTTCTTGGGCACAGCCCCCGAGCCCTTTTTGTGATACTTTGTTTCTTCTCGCAGCCCTTTGTGCATGGTGCGAACCTGCTTGTGCAGCAGCACCTGGCGCTGGAGGCTAGCATGCGGCAGCTTCGAGGTACATGCTGAATTGATCCTATTTTTTTCGTCTGCTTGCTAGCTTGTGGAGCTCATGTATGTTCTTGTTGCTTTTGCAGATGAGAATAATATTGCCCTCCGCGAGCTTGATGCTCTCAAAAAGAGCCTTGGGCGAGCGGATAAGAAGGCCGAGGATGCCGTTGGGGCGAAGGAGCGCCTGCAGAAGGAGCTGGCTGATGCCACAACGGCCAAGGAGCGCCTGTAGCGAGAGGCTTCGGATCGCGAGGAGCAGCTCGCAACTGTTGTGGCTGCGCGCGAGAAGGAGGTGGCCGAGAAACTGATGGCTGCTGCCAAGGCCGTCTCCGGTGAGTGCTTTTGCTTATCTTTTGGTTTTTTCGGCTGCCGTGTCTCCATGCCCTTATTCGATTCTTACTGTATCTTTATTTTGCTCCAGATGCCGTGGGCATTGATTTCAATCGCAGTTCCCTGGAGCACGGTAGCGCTCTGGATGATGCCGCTGCGGCGGTCGAAGACCGCTGCGATACTGCGGTTGGCTCCCTTGCCAAGTCCAAGGAGATCCTCGGGCTCTTCTACAACGAGCTCATTCCCAAGGGCGCTGCCCTTGAGGATGTGGATTCTTTGGCGGATGCGCTGTCAGCGGAGGCGCCTGCGGCCTACAAGCGCAAGCAGAAGGGCATCGGTGCTTCCATGGTCCTGGCGATGGCCCTGGTGTTCGGGGCGGAGCTGGATCTTCATCAGGTCACCTCCTAGATGCCAACGGCTCCCGACGGTTTCGAGGTAGCCTTTGATCTCTACGCTTCTCGCTGTAAGCGCTATGGGCTGAAGCTCATTGACCTTCTAGCGGAGTATGCAGCGAAGCAGCAGGAGGAGGTTAAGAGCAGGCACTCTGGCTCCGAGGCCACTCAGGATGCGGCTGCTTAGGCTTCATCATTGTAGTTGTAGGATAGTTGTCTTCTTCTTTTGTTGTAATATTTGACGAACAATTTCCCTGTGCCACGTAGTGGCCTTTTGTTGTATATAAATGATCCTTTGAGCTGTTTCTCGGTCATATGTTGTTCATACTCTTGTCTGTTTTCCTTTAGGGACCTTCGGGTGAGGACCCCGTCGATACTTCGTCTGCTCCGCAGCTGTGATCATCTTTGGATGATGGATCGCAGCTTGTTTTTCTTCGTGACCGCATCTGCAGTATTGAGAAGGAGGTACTTGGCATCTGAGGCCATGCGGATGTATGGAAATCAAAGGCGGAGCGAGCTACCACCAAGGAGGAGTATCTGATGGGGGAGCTGCTGCAGTTGGCCGAGCAGCTGTAGTGTAAGTTTCTTCGAGCTGCTGCTCATTTTTGGATGCGCCTGGTTTGCGACTCATCTTACTCTGTAGTTGCTGCAGGTGCTAACCTTGTTCCGAGGGAGGAGAAGGAGCGCGTTGCAGTTCGGATCAACTGCTTGACCCAGCAGGATATGGAAGCCAGAGGCTTTTTTTGGATGGACTGCGACTGTGCCACGATCCTTGCGACTGTGCAGGATCGTGCTCATCATGTGTCGCGAGTGCTAAGGTAGGTGAATACTTCTCTAGAGTCGATTCTATACGTCATGTTTCCCCTTGATGAAGCGCCGTCGACTCTCTAGGGTTTGCTGGCGAAGTTTCGAGACGTGCATCACGTCAGGGAATTGGTGCAGCACCAGTTGGTTGCGGGGGTGAAGGCCGCCCTTTCCCTCGTGCGGCTGCATCGCCCTGATGTTAATCTTGCAGCTGTGGCGGCTAGGCCGCCTCCTCATCCAGATGGTGGCCTATGGGATATGCGCCAGCACTACGCGGCTGTTAGGCAGTATGCCGAGGAGGTTGTAGATCTTTTTGAGCATCGTGCGCATGTGATCCTTCAGAATAGGTAGGTCCTATAAAAAAGATAGATGTAAAACTTGTATGTATTTGACTAGGCGTGTTGTGCCCTTCATTGTAAAGGTTAATTGTATTAGCACATGGTGCTTGGTTGTATGCATGCCCTTTTCGTTAGCCTGACGTGATCAGCTACTCAGGTGTACATGTGTTATCCTCAGTCGATGAAGTCGTGAGGTGAGGGGGAGCCCCCGAGTGTGTTGTAACATAAATAAATGTTAGGAAAATATAAATTTTCGGGCGAGACACTTAGCTTTATTCATATCGTAATGAGGAGGTACATTGTTCGGCTGAGTAGCCTTATTGAAAGTAAAAGGGGGATAGCTAGGGGTAGAAGTGTCGCAATTGTGCGACGTTCCATGGGTTTGAGTATGCGACTCCAGACTCCACGTGCTTGAGGCGGTAGGCGCCACCTAGGATGACTTCAGTGATGACGTATGGTCCTTCCCAGGGTGACTTGAGCTTTTTCAGCCGCTCTTGGTTGAGTAATAAGACGAGGTATCCTTCGACAAAGGACCTTGGGCACAACCGATGGCTATGATAGTTGCGGAGGATCTGCTGGTAGACCACCGATCGTGCCGCGGCAATGTCACGTGCCTCGTCGAGTGTGTCGACAGCTTCTTCGAGTGCGGCTGTTGATTCGGATTCACTGTAGGCGACGACCCGTGGGGCCTTATGGCGTACTTCTGCAGGTAGGACAGCTTCGGCTCCGTGCGCCATGAAGAAGGGCGTGTAGCTAGTTGAGTTGTTTGGCGTTGTGCGAAAGCTCTAGAGGACGGAGGGTAGCTCTTCTTCCCAGGCTCCCGCAAGCCGTTCGAGTGGGCTCAATAGGCGTTTCTTGATGCCGCCTCCTACGAGGCCATTGGCCTTTTCGACCTGCCCGTTGGTTTGCGGGTGCGCCACAGAGGTATATGATATGTTGATCCCGAGGCCTTCGCATAAGTCCTAGAATTATTTGGAGATGAAGTTCGATCCCTTTTCCATGATGATGCTCTGCGGCACGCTGAACCTGTAGACTATGGATTCGAAGAACTTCACGGCCATTTTACCCTTTTGGTTGGTAACAGGCATGGCTTCGATCCACTTGGTGAACTTTTCGACTGCGACCAGGAGGTAGACGTGGCCTCCTTTCGAGGACTTGGGTAGTTTGCCGATCATGTCGAGGTAGGTCGTGCTCGTCCTCGTCGGATGAGGGTGTGGGCCTGTGGTTGAATCTGACTGTAGCTTTCTTTTTTGGCTCCGCAGGAGCCTCCTCGTGGAGCGCAGCTCCAACGAGTCCGAGTCCGGCTAGTGCGGACTTGTGCATAGCTCTCTTCGGGTCCCCACCGGAGGTGGATGGGACGCGAGATATGTGGTGGCTGCCATGATCGCAGCTTGCCGCGTTTTCGAGACGACATTGCCGTTGGCGTCCATCTCCATGAAGGACGTGTTGAGGGTTCGAGTCACCTCGCGACATGCAGTGGGATCCATGTTATCCGTGCGAGAGAGATGCTTGTTGGCTTGATTGCCGTGCGAGCTGGAGCTACCAGCTGCGGAGAGTGTAGCTTGTCGCACGCTAGACTCCGAGGCCACTTGCTTGTGTTTATCGAGCACCTCTTGCATCTTCACCTGCTTTTTGTGCTCTTAGATGAGGAGTAGGTGGTATGCCATTAGCAAGTCCCGTGAGGCACCCATAGGAAGGATCTTGTTGCCCACCACGGATTTGTGTGCCTGGTTCCATCCTTCCTCGCTGAGGTGGATTATTCGATTGGCATCAAGGTCATCCTCGTTGGGCGGGGGGAGGGGGGGGATGGTTGCCTCCTGTTTTCACCGTTTCAACCCTGTGGGTTGGGTGGCGGTATGTGTGTACCCAAACCTGGTGGTTGTTGCTCCACGTCGCTTTGGATGACCATGACACATTGGTAGCGTCCGTGGATTGGATCGCTGCTGCCGCAGCTTTTGGATCCAGAACCGTAGGTCCCTTCATCCGACGGGGGATCACACAGATCTGAGTTGCAGCTGCTGCTGTTTTATGAATCATCTGTTGATGTTGACATGTGTAGCACGCTGGGATGCAGGGCCCATGAGGCGGGCCTGATTGATGGAAGTGGCACCCGCTCTGGGAGGCGTAGAGTGCCGGTCTGTCCCACCTGGAAGCAGAAGCTCCCGAACAGGATCTCGAGCCTGTCGCCTATGGGCTCAAAGTCCTTCATGGTGGCTGGCGAGTGGGCGGTGAAGTCGAAATCACCGAAGAGGAGATTGATCTCCGTCGCTGAGGAGTTGTAGATCGCTTTGGTCGGGATCGTCACGACCGCACAATCAGCGCCCCCGTTTCCCACAGACGGTGCCAATTGACGAGGTTTGATCTCGTCAATGTCCATTGTTATGAGCTTGGGCTTCGGAGAAGATGGGGGTGCTGGAGATCGTGGAACGGTTAATAGACAAGCAACCAGGGGACATGAGATTTACCCAGGTTCAGGCCCCCGGAGGGAAAACCCTACTCCTGCTTGTCTGCTCTTGATTACGGCAGAGTCGAAAGTTACAGGGGTGCGCATATGTGATCTGGCGTGGAGGTGTGTATGCGGTGGAAAAGATTGGTCCTCCTCGTCGTGCCCTCCTAGCCTTTATATAGAGTTAGGCAGGTCTCGGGCACAGATTGAGTCGGTTACAAGCTTAGTGTTTTCCCCTTTGAATATTCTATCTGTTCTAGTCTTGGTCTCCAAGGATCCGAAGATGTCATGGGCTTGGGCCACCCGAAAATCTTCACGGGCCTCATATATTCTTGTGGGCCTTCCTTGGTCTAGACCAGGTATACTAATGTCGTGTACCCGCAGGGTATAACCATGTCACTTGGGGTTTCCAACGAAGCGTCCCACGACAAGTACTGGGCGCCATCAAGCTATTTTCTGGCGCCGTTGCCGGGGAGGCTAAGGACGTCTTCACTAGGGGAGTCCTTCACTTCCTTTCTCTTTACTTTTTTTTAGTTTGCTTTGTTTCTTTTGCTTGGTTTTGATTTCCTCTTTCCAAAAAACCCCAAGAAAATAGTCTAGTTTGGTTTGCTTTCTTTATTAAAAAACACACAAAAAATTAGTTCCTGCTCTAGTTGCTGCCATGTCGGGGTTTGCCTTTATTTCCCCTATGGTAGAAATCTCCACTTTTAAGCAAAAAAGTGAGGAAAGTTTTAAGGAAGCCTGGTCTAGAATATCTGCTTTCTAGAGGCAAATTGAGCCTGAGGTAACTCTCAGCTTGGCTATTGATAGTTTGTACCGAGGTATTGCTCTTCGTTATAGATATGCTTTGGATGTTGTGGCTAAGAAAGATTTTTTTATTTGTACTGAGGATGAAGATTTTGATGCCATAAGGAAATTAATCATGATCTATGGTACACCTGGCAAGTCTGATTCCTCTTTCACAAATATTTTTGCTAGGTTGAACAGTCTTGAGACTAGTATTGCTGCTATGAATAGTTTCTATCACACTCTTATGGCTTACCATGATTATGTTTCGATAAATTCTGAGCCTTCAAAGTGGTTTCCCACAATCAAAGTCTCTATTAATACTACACTTTTTGATGCTCGCTGTGATATCATGTCTGAATTTTGTCTCATGCCTAAAGATATTTTTGATTCCTTGAGTCTTTGGGGGCTTATTGAAGGAGGATAGGAAATCTATCTTACCAACAATTCCACTATATTGCCCATTGGAATAGCTAAAGGTGTGTTTACAAAAATCTCAGGGAAAATGGTGTCTACTGATTATCTTGTTATCGAATGTGTAGGCAAATGACAGATCACACTTGGAAGGTCTCTACTGAAATACCTTGGGACAGTAATAGATGTGGGAAAAGGCATCATGCACTTTGCTCCCCCGGTAAGCAATCATATCTTCATTAAGGAGAAAAAGAAAGGTAAGAAAAGAAGGAACAAGAGGGGCTATTCTTGATTTGAAAATACTTGATTCTTCTTGCTTCTTGTGCCTAACTTAAAGGCGTTAAAGAAAAGTACTTGTTGGGAGATAACCCAAGAGTTTCATTGAGTCTTGGAAGTTATTACTTCTGTAATGATCTCTCCTTATCCTTTTTGTTCCAAGAATGACCTCTAATGAGAGGGAAGTAAGATTTGGAGAGTTGCTGCCCCGAAACAGATTTTTGTCCTCCACCAAAAAAATTCGTGTGGAGGCTCTGTAACTCGGATTGAGATAAACATTTACGAATAAATCCCCCAGGATGTTAGATAACTTTAGTTAGTTCAACATATTTTTATTTGAGCAACATAAGATGTTCGAAAAAATCGGTTTCTACCTGCTGGTCTGTTTTGACAGATTTCTGCCATTATTTGCATTTGCTTCTTATTGATTCCTTTTTTAGTTCTATTCAGGTAAATTGAGATTTTTGAAGGAGTTACTACAGTAGATTTTGTTTTTAGTGAAAATCCTTGCTGTTCCAAAGCTTTGCCAGTGGTGTAATATCTTTTGAATAAGCTAATGTTGCTAATGAAGATTGTGTGAAGTTTTGTATGGAGTAAAAATTTCGGGTGTAGAGAGAGAATGATGCAATGAGATGAAGAATGGAAAAAATCTCAAGCTTGGTGATGCCACCATGGTGTAATGCCAAGAAATATCCAAGAGGTACAAGCGTCAAAGCTTGGGGATGCCCAAGGCATCCATTTTTTCATCAATAAAAAGCTCAGGTCTGTCTAGACACTTCGTTTTTATTGTTTCATGCACAGTTGTGTTGTTCTTGGAGCGTCTTAGTTTCCGTTTGCTTTGCTTAGGTTGTTTAGTTTGCTTGACTAAAGTAGTTTGGACCCCCATTCTCGCTGTGTTGTTTGCAAATAATGTTGCTTGGTGTTTCGAAAGGAGTAGTAAGTTCTTGCTTGAAGTGCAAGAGGAGCTTGCATTGACTGTGACTTAGACTTTACCATGACATTCTATGTGTTTTTTTAGCATTATGCTTAGTGATTATTGTTGTAGCATGTCTTGTTCCAAACAATTAGGATTGCTTAGTGTGCCTTGAAGAAATTATGCGTTGTTTTAGCATGCAAAAGCATAGTATTATGGTATTCTCCTTTGATGCTTTGCTTGGGTTGAATTGGCACATGATCACACCATGTTATGACTCTCACAAGTCACAATTAGCCTCTATGATCATTTAGTACTTGACTTGTAGTACCACTCTTTGCTTTGATTAGTATGCTTTGTTGCACTGCATGATTATGGCCATTATTGCTCTCTTAGTTGGTTGCTCCCAGTCTTTTGCTATCCTCCACTTGTATGAGTAAGTTCTACTCATGCTTCCAACTCCCAACAAACCAAGTTATTCCAAAGTGTCCACTATAAACTTCTATGCATGGTGTTTTACACCATTCCAAGTATATTCCTGTTTTCAACTATCTTCCAATTAAAAACTATTTTGTTATGTGAAAACTTAGTGATTAAAGCCCTCACAAACTTGATGGCACACTCTTTATTATTTTCCCCTAATAAACTTGAACCATTGTGACAACATTGTGGTATATGCTTGCACTTATAAGTTGGAATTAGCAGAACCGTGCTGTCATGGGGAACGTTTTCAACATTGCACTTGTACATTGTTGTACTCAGTTGATATCATGCTCTTTTGTCTATGGATGTCACCAGTGTGAAATAAATTGGGAATTTGTAATTCCATGGAGTTTGTATCCCGTGTTAGAGAAACGACTGGGCCGCTAGCCTAAGCCATGCCTAATCATGGTGGAAACTTGCAGCATCACCATATGACGTTTATGAAGCATTCTTCTTATAAAAAGAGACACATTGAGAAAAGAGGAAAGAGAGAAAAAAGCACCATATTCCCATGGTACATAAGAAGAATTGCTGAGATGCTCATAGTCTGCTTGCCTTGTCATTTTGGTTATGGAAAAGCTCATGTACCATGTGCAAGGGGTACCCCGTTGGCGGTTCTCAATGATATGCAAATACTTACAGTGACAAGAACTTACCTGAACCCAAAGTTGAGTATGCATGAGGTGTGGCCCTCGTATTCAAGGGGCATGATATTGCCAACTTATACTTCGTCAAGCAAATACTCCAGCTTTCCTACTTTAACCTAACCACTTCAAGATGCTTATGATAGGGGCAATGAGGGATGAAAGCTAACAAGTACCATAATTTTTGGAAGCTCTTTTTGAAACTTCTAATCCCTGCTTCCTTTACAAAAAGGCCTTTCTTCCACCATTATTTGAGTCTCCACCTTCTACCTTTAGGCACCATTAAGAGAGCATAGTTTTCATTCTGTGTGCAGTGTTCCAAAGCTTTTTAATTGATGCATATTGTGTTATTACTTGTTCTTGTGCTACTTGTTTCTAGTCACCCTTGTGAACTTTGCAGGTGTCCTATGCATTATATTTCTACTCTATGAGGGACAAGCTGAATGCCACTATGCTATGTTTTCTGCATGTGAAACAAACAAACGTTTTTTAATGCATGTTATTCATGATATTTGTTTGTAGCTTGTCATGTTGCATGCATAGTTACTATGTCCTATTGTTAGAACTCCATCTTTCATGCACATGTTTAGAGTTCTTTGATCCCATCTTTCAATGCATGCAAATGGTTGGATCTTTATTGTGAGGGTGCATGTCACCTCAAAAATTATTCTGTTTATCACTTACCTACTCGAGGACGAGCAGGAGTTAAGCTTGGGGATGCTGATACGTTGGAAACATATCTATAATTTTTGATCCTCCATGCTTGTTTAGTATCTACTTTGCTTTACTTTTCCACACTTTGAGGTGCTTTTTACATGTTTTCTGGTACTAACCTACTAACAAGTTGCAACAGTGCCAGATGCCTGTTTTCTGCTATTTTTGGTTTCAGAAAAGTTAGTAAAGAAATATTCTCAGAATTGGACGGGACAAACGACAAAGTCAATTAATTTCCGTGGGGAACAAGAAGTCTAGAAGGGAGCCGGAGGGGCCGGCCAGAGGGGCCACCCCCCAGGCGCGGCCACAGGTGGGCTCGTGCCTGGCTAGGGTTTGGTGGCCCTGGACGCCACCTCGGTCTCCCCCTTCGCCTATAAGAAGCCCCCGATGCAGAAACCCTGAGTACCCGATCAGAAATCCACGAAACCGTCTGTAGCCGCCGCCACCGTCATCCCTAGATCGGGGGGATCTGAAGTTCTTCCCACCCTACCGGAGGGGATATCATCCCGGAGGCCTTCTCTCCGGTATGATACGTGAGTAGTTCCACCTTGGACTATGGGTCCATGTAGTATCTAGATGGTTGTATCTCCTCCTTTGTGCTTTCATGTATAGATCTTGTGAGCTCCGTTCATGATCAAGATCTAATATATTTGTAATCATGCATGTTGTGTTTGCGG
Source organism: Avena longiglumis (assembly GCA_030063025.1). Lineage (NCBI taxonomy): Eukaryota > Viridiplantae > Streptophyta > Magnoliopsida > Poales > Poaceae > Avena > Avena longiglumis. The sequence continues at coordinate 241,030,951 of CP125979.1, read as the reverse complement.
GGATCCAATGGATATTGAGATTATTATGTTGGTTTGATTAATGGTTTTTTATTTATGATTCTATCACGTCTGTGTTGTCTGTGATCTTGCATGCTCTCCGTTGCTAGTGGTTATCTTGGCCAAGTAGTTGCTAGTGACTCCAAGAGGGGGGTATTTATGCTCGATAGTGGGTTCATGCCTCTAGGTTCCAAGGGAAGTGACAGAAATCTCTTCGGTTGTAGATGTGCTATTGTTACTAGGGAGAAAACAACGGTCTCTTGTTCATGGAACATGTGGAATATTTACCTTACACACTTTTCTTAAAGAAGTTGTCTGTTGCTTGCAGCTTAATACAAGAGGGGGTTCAGTTGATAATCTGAAGGTGGACTTCTAGTCATAGATGCACAAGAGGAAGTAATGACACAATATGCATCAATTAATAAGCTTTGGAACACTGCACACAGAATGACAACTATGCTCTCTTAATGGTGCCTAAAGGTAGAAGGTGGAGACTCAATAGTTGTGGAAGAAAGGCCTTTTTGTAAAGGAAGCAGGGATTACAAGTTTCAAAAAGATCTTCCAAAAATTATTGTACTCGTTAGCTTTCAGCCCTCAATTCCCCTATCATAAGCATCTTGAAGTGGTTAAAGTTAAAGTGGCAAAGCTGGAGTATATACTTGATGAAGTATAAGTTGGAAATCTCATGCCCCTTGAATACGAGGGCCACACCTCATGCATACTCAACTTTGGGTCCGGTAAGTTCTTGTCACTGTAAGTATTTGCATATCATTGAGAACCGCCAACGGGGTACCCCTTGCACATGATACAGGAGCTTTCCCATAACCAAAATGACAAGGCAAGCAGACAATGAGCATCTCAGCAATCTTTTTATTTACCATATGCATAGATTTTTATTGAGGATGCTTCATAGATAGCTCACTATGGTGATGCTGCAAGTTTCGACCATGATTAGGCATGGCTTAGGCTAGCGGCCCAGGCGTTTCTCTAACACAGAATACAAACTCCATGGACTTACAAGTTCCCTATTTATTTCACACCGGTGATATCCATAGACAAAAGAACATGATATCAACTGAGTATAACAAGGTACCAGTGCAGTGTTGAAATCGTTCCCCGTGACAGCACGGTTCTTCTAATTCCAACTTATAAGTGCAATCATATACAACAAAGTTGTCACAATGGTTCAATTTTATTAGGGTCAAATAATAAAGTGTGCTATGAAGTTCGTGAGGGCTTTAATCACTAAGTTTTCACATAACAAAATAGTTTTTAATTGGAAGATAGTTGAAAACAGGAATATACTTGGAATGGTGTAACACACAATGCATAGGAGTTTATAGTGGACACTTTGGAATAACTTGGTTTCTTGGGATTTGGAAGCATGAGTTAAACTTACTCATACAAGTGTAGGCTAGCAAAAGACTGGGAGCAACCAACTAAGAGAGCAATAATGGCCAAAATCATGCAGTGCAACAAAGCATACTAATCAAAGCGAAGAGTGGTACTAAAAGTCAAGGACTAAATTCTCATAGAGGATAATGGTGACTTGTGAGAGTCATAACATGGTGTGAGCATGTGCCAAGTCAACCCAAGAAAAGCATCAAAGGAGAATACCACAATACTATGCTTTTGCATGCTAAAACAACGCATAATTTCTTCAGGACACACTAAGCAATCCCAATTGTTTGGAACAAGACATGCTACAACAATAATCACTAAGAATAATTCTAAAACAACACCTAGCATGTCATGCTAAAGTCTAAGTCACAGTCAATGCAAGCTCCTCTTGCACTTCAAGCAAGAACTTACTACTCCTTTCCAAACACCAAGCAACCTTATTTCCAAAACAACACATTGAGAACGGGGGTCCAAACTACTTTATTCGAGCAAACTAAACAATCTAATCAAAGCAAACGAAAACTAAGACGCTCCAAAACAACACAACTATGCATGAAACAATAAAAACGAAGTGTCTAGACAGACCTGAGCTTTTTATTGATGAAGAAGGGGATGCCTTGGGCATCCCCAAGTTTTGACGCTTATACCTCTTGGATATTTCTTGGGGTGACACCATGGTGGCATACCCAAGCTTGAGCTTTTGTCCATTCTTCATCTCATTTCATTATTCTGTCTCTACACGTGAAAATTTTCCTTCATACAAAACTTCACACAATCTTCATTAGCAACATTAGCTTATTCAAAAGATATTAGACCACTGGCAAAGCTTTGGAACAGCAAGGCTTTTCACTAAAAACAAAAGATAATGTAGTAACTCCTTCAAAAAGCTCAATTTACCTGAAGAGAACTAAAAAACGAATCAATAAGAAGCAAATGCAAATAATGGCAGAAATCTGTCAAAACAGACCAGCAGGTAGAAACCGATTTTTTCGAACATCTTCTGTTGCTCAAATAAAAATGTTTTGAACTAACGAAAGTTATCTAACATACTGGGGGACGTATACGTAAATTTTGAGCTCAAGCTGAGTTACAGAGCCTCCTCCCATTTTTTTTTGGTGGAGGGCAGAAATCTGTTTCGGGACAGCAACTCCCTAAATCTTACTTCCCTCTCATTAGAGGTCATTCTTGGCACAAATATCAAACAAAAAGGATAAGGAGAGGTTATTACAGAAGTAATAACTTCCAAGACTCAAGGAAACTCTTGGATTATCTCCTAATAAGTACTTTTCTTTAATGTCTTTAAGTTAGGCACAAGAAGCAAGAAGAATCAAGTATTTTCAAATGAGGAAGCATTAACATCAAACCTTGCTTTCAAAGAAGGAGCAAAAAGAAACCTCTCTCTCCTCATAGGGAAGTGTTCAATACCTTTCTTGAATGGAAAATGATATTTGATGGTTCCTTCTTTCATATCAATGATGGCACCAACTGTTCTAAGAAAAGGTCTTTCCAAAGTAATAGGACAAGAAGCATTGTATTCAACATCCAAAACATAGAAATCAACAGGGACATAAGCATTATTAACCATAATGAGAACATCATTAATACTCCCCATGAGTTTCTTCTTAACATTATCACTGAGTGGGACATGCAAATAACAATCTTCCAAAGGTGGCAAATCAAGCATTTCATAAATCTTCCTAGGCATAATAGAGACACTAGAACCAAGATCACAGGAAGCTTTGAGATGAAAGTCATTCACTTGCATATTTATAGAGACACTAGAACCAAGATCACATGAAACTATCTTCTACTTTCCTAGGAATAGAAGCTTTGTGTTTTAGCTTCTCTTCCTTAATCTTAACAAGAGCATCTGTAATGTGTTTAGTGAAAGCAACATGCATATCACTAGCATCAGGACTTCTAGCAAGCTTTTGTAGAAAGATAATCACTTCAGAAATATTACAACCATCAATATCGAAGTCAAACTTAGCATCACTAGTAGTAGGCTCAATACGCTTAGGCATAGTAGGAGGAGGAATAGGGACTACTTGTGGTTTAGTGGTGATGGTGCACACACTATTATTTCTATCAATTTCAGCTTCCCTTTCCCACCTAGCATGAAGTTGAGCTAATAGCCTAACATTTTCATCAATGGTAACTTGTATGGCATGAGCAGTAGCAAAGGTGTTTTCCATAGTTTCCATAGTTTCAGGACTGATCTTCAGATAAAGAGGATATATTTTTCTAAACAATTAAAAGCTTTTACTCTATAATCTTATTGAAAGTGGTTTGTTTACTAATAAAGTCCTTGAGCATGACTTCAATTTCAGAGGGGGCACTTCTAGCATTGTTGTAGGAGTTTCCATAGGAATTGCCATTATTAGGAGGATAAGTCATATAATACTTGTTGCTACCAAAATTGTTCCTATAGGTATTGTTGTTGAAATTGTTGTTTCTAATGAAGTTCATAGCAACTTTCTCTTCTTAAGCATCCAAAGAGGCTAAGGGAACACTATTAGGATCTAGAGGAGATTTCCCATTAACAAGCATAGCCATAATAACATCAATCTCTTCACTCAAAGAGGAAGTTTCCTCCATATAATTTACCTTCTTACCATGTGGAGCTCTCTCAACATGCCATTCAGAGTAGTTAACCATCATATTATCAAGGAGCCTTGTTGCAGCTCCCAAGGTGAGTCCCATAAAAGTACCTCCAGCAGCTGAATCCAGCAGGTTCCTTGAGGAGAAGTTCAAACCTACATAAAAAGTCTGGATAATCATCCAAGCAGTGAGTCCATAAGTAGGGCAATTTTTAACCAAAGATTTCATTCTTTCCCAAGATGGAGCAACATGTTCACTATCAAGTTGTTTAAATTTCATAATATCACTTGTCATAGATATAATCTTAGCAGGAGGATAGTATTTTCCAATAAAAGCATCTTTGCACTTAGTCCAAGAATCAATACTATTTTTAGGCAAAGAAAGCAACCATTCTTTAGCTTTTCCCCACAAGGAGAAAGGAAAAAGCTTGAGCTTAATAATATCTCCATCTACATCCTTATACTTTTGCATCTCACAAAGTTCAACAAAGCTATTAAGATGGGCAGCAGGATCATCAGAACCAGCACTAGAAAATTTCTCTCTCATCACAAGATTTAACAAAGCAGGCTTAATTTCATAAAAGGTAGCATCAGGAGCAGGTGGAGCAATAGTAGTGCTTAGGAAATCATTGTTGTTGGTGCTAGTAAAGTCACACAACTTGGTGTTCTCAGCAGAGTTCATTTTGGCAAAGGTGGGCAAGCCAAAAACAGCAGCAGTAGCTAGAGCAGGAACTAATTTTTTTGTGTTTTTTGAATAAAGCAAGCAAACTAGAATAATTGCTTTGGGTTTTTTGAAAAGAGGCAAACAAAACCAAGCAAAAGAAACAAACAAAACTAAAAACAAAGTAAAGAGAAAGGAAGTTAAGGACTCCCCTTGTGAAGACGTACTTAGCCTCCCTGGCAACGGCGCCAGAAAATAGCTTGATGACGCCCAGTACTTGTCGTGGGACGCTTCATTGGAAACCCCAAGAGCAAGGTATGAAGAAGCACAGCAGCAAGTTTCCCTCAGTAAGAAACTGAGGTTATCGAACCAGTAGGAGGAAGGAAACCTCACACGGGTGTTTCTAGCAACGCGGAGACCTGCACAACACAAACTCAAGACTTTGCCCCAACGAATCAGTGAGGTTGTCAAGCTCACCGGTTTGTTGTAACAAGGATTAAACATATGGTGTGGAAGGTAATGGTTTGCATCAAGTAACCAAGTAACAGTGGAAGATGTATCAATGGTAAAGATTGGACCGGGGTCCATAGTTCACTAGAGGTGCTCTCCTTGGATAAACAACATGGGATGAAGGGTAAACAAATTACAGCAAGGAAATTGACAGGAACTGAGCAAGGCATAACAATGCTCTTACTAGTCAGAAAGATCCTATGAGGTTGATTGGGCAATACAACAAGATACATAGACCGCCATCCAACTGCATCTATGACTAGAATTCCACCTTCAGGTTATCATCCGAACCCCCTCCAGTATTAAGTTGCAAGCAACAGACAACTGCTTTAAGCAAAGTGTGTATGGTAAATAGTCCACATGTTCCATGAACAAGAGATCGTTTTTTCTCCCTAGTAGCAACAACACATCTACAACCGAAGAGATTATTGTCACTTCCCTTGGAAACTAGAGGCATGAACCCACTATCGAGCATAAATACCCCCTCTTGGAGTCACTAGCAACTACTTGGCCAAGATAGCTACTAACAATGGAGAGCAGGCAAGATGACAACAACACAGACATGATAGAATCATAAAGACAAAACCATTAATCAAACCAACATAATAATTTCAATATCCATCGGATCCCTGCAAACACAACATGCACGATTACAAATAGATTAGATCTTGATCATGAACAGAGCTCACAAGATCTATACATGAAAGCACAAAGGAGGAGATACAACCATCTAGCTACTACATGGACCCATAGTCCAAGGTGGAAGTACTCACGCATCATACCGGAGATAAGGCCTCCGGGATGATCTCCCCTCCGGCCCGGGAAGAACTTCAGATCCCCCCGATCTAGGGACGATGGTGGCGGCGGCTACAAACGGGTTCGTGGATTTCTGATCGGGTACCCAGGGTTTCTGCATTGGGGGCTTCTTATAGGCGAAGGGGGAGACCGAGGCGGCGGCCAGGGCCACCAAACCCTAGCCAGGCGTGGGCCCACCTATGGCCGTGCCTGGGTTGGGGGGGGGGGGTTGGCCCCTCTGGCCGGCCCCTCCGGCTCTCCTCTGGACTTCTTGTTCCCCACGGAAAGTAATTGACTTTGTCCTTTGTCCTATCCAATTCCGAGAATATTTCTTTACTAACTTTTCTGAAACCAAAAACAGCAGAAAACATGCATCTAGCACTGTTGCAACTTGTTAGTAGGTTAGTAGCAGAAAACATGTAAAAAGCACCTCAAAGTGTGGACAAGTAAAGCAAAGTAGATACTAAACAAGCATGGAGCATCAAAAATTATAGATACGTTTCTAACGTATCATGGACCCCGGTCCAATCTTTACCATTGATACATCTTCCACTGTTACTTGTTTACTTGCTGCGAACCACCATCACCTTCCACACCATACAGTTAATCCTTTGTTACAGCAAACCGGTGAGCTTGACAACCTCATTGTTCGTTGGGGCAAAGTCTTGAGTTTGTGTTTGCAGGTTTCCACGTTGCTTGCAACACCTTTGAGATGTTTCCTTCCTCCTACTGGTTCAATAACCTCGGTTTCTTACTGACGGAAGACTTGCTGCTGTGCAGCATCACACCTTGCTCTTGGGGTTTCCCGACGAAGCGCTCCTACATCAACCAAGCGCATCAACAAGTTGTCTAGCGCCGTTGCTGGGGAGGCTAAGGACGTCTTCACAAGGGAAGTCCTCCTCAACCTTTCTGTTTACTTTGTTTTTAGTTTGCTTAGTTTCTTTTGCTTGGTTTTGTTTGCCTCTTTTAGTTTGGTTTGCTTTCTCTATTAAAAAACACAAAAAAATTAGTTCCTGCTCTAGTTGCTGGTCTGTTATTGCCTTGCTTGGTCATGCTTTCTATCAATGGATGGTTTCTTTGAAACTAGTTATTATTGGCAAGGTGGGTTCACGGAAGAACAAAAGTATTATTATAAGGAGCACCACTTGTCACAAAAAGGGAAACACTTATGGAACAAATTGATAAATTGAATACCATTGCTAGAGAGGTGTGCTCTACTTATAATGTCACTTATTGCTTTGATAAGTCTTGTTTCTATAGGAGGTATAAACACCTACCTTTTCAATGTGAGTATAATGATAATGTTACCATATCTTCTTATGTTAAATGAAACTATGACTTTTATGATGTGGAAAAGATTGAAGAATTTATTGCTTTCAAGGGTGCATTTGAACTTGCCAGTTGCGGTGACCCAGCATACCACTGCATGATGTACTACACTATAGTCGTTGATATAACACCAACGAAACACCGTTCACTAGTATTACATCCCTCAGAGTAGTACAACAGAAACATAGCAGGTCCAAGACATGACTATAGGTTACAACTCAACTCTTTACACAAGACCCAGAGAACACTCTAGGTTAAAGAGATAGAAAGAAACTTCTTACAAAGAAGAGTCAGGAATAAACAACTCAAAAACTATCATACTAATAAGATTAGTATCTAAACTATTGGTTTGGCATTGCTGCTATTGCAATATACTACAGGAATAGGTTCTATGGCTAGAGATTATATTCCTAACTATTCAGTAGCTTCGTCTTCACTTGAGTTGATGTATATGTTGACTTTCTTGACTTCATTGAAGAACTTTAGCTTCTGGTGATGATTCCTGGAGCATAACTTGATGTAGATATCGTTTATACTGGCTTTAGAACCTAGCAAGGGTTAAGAAGATACGCTGAGTACGAGCGTACTCAGCGAGTTCACTAGAAAAGGAGTGTTTTATGCACTATATCTACAGCCACAGACCATAGGTCATATTCCATGCAAGTTTTCGTAAACATTTATTCAAAGGTTGCTTTTATTATGAAAAGCTATGTCCGTCAGCCTTCACGGGTTTACCAGAACCTTCATGGGGTTCCTTTCCCGCCGCATTCGCAGCTCCTTCCCGGAGCAGGGAGTAACAAGTTACAGTTCTTACACTCTGTAGAGGTGCGTTACTTTACCCATGAGAGATCTTAGCTTTGTTGCACATCCGGGTCGCGAACCTGTTCACACTTCCTTGGTGTGATGCCCAGACGAAGACCCAAGCCAATCACTACCTTCTCCGCGACCACGCATGTCTCCTTGGTGTACGCCAACCCACCTATTGAATTACGGCAATGGCAGTACAGACCGTTCAGATGCCAGAACTATCGTGGTACATTGAGGGCAGTACAGACCGTTTGAACTTTCCTTTTGTGATTGCAAGATTATGCACTCACGGTCTTCGAGACGACATAAGATCCAATATCTGAAATCTGCATCATTGGTCCGGTAAGGACTAATGTTTAAAGAAGCAATATGCAGTTATGCATAATTAATGCTATGCATTTTTGTGAAACTCCCATATTGAATCCCCAATACTTTGAGTGAAGTGAATTCAAGTGATTCTTTTCACAGTTGGTTTATCTTCAAAATTTACTTTACAAGTAATAACCCTTATAAGGAACCTAAGTGTTAACAATCCAAAATATGTAAGTAAAGTATAAGATGATATGATTATGGTGAATTGTCATGTGGTGACTATGATAAAAGTCCTTGGGATTGAATTGTTAAGAGTTGAAGCACTTATTATAAAATTATTGTTTAAAGTGGCAAAAAGAATAACATTTGAAGAAAAGATTTCCTTTCTAAGGTTTAAACAATCCTTATTGTTTAATAGAACATAATTAATATCTTTTGATGTTTGATTGCTTAGTTTGGATTTGAGTTGCTTTATGTCTTAGGTTAAATAGACCAAATTTAACTAACAAAAACATAAGTAGTTATTAGACATGATGTTTATAAACTTTGAGACTAAAGTTAACTTTAAAAAGGTAAGTAAACTTAAGATGTATTATGTTTTAATTATTCCCAAGTTTTAGATTTATGATAGGTATAACTAAGGTGTGGAATTATTCACTTTCTATTTAAGTGAATGATTAGATTAAATTTGTTTTGATATAATGAAAGGAATATGTATTTATTTAATGGAATCATAATTAGATGGTCTTAGTAATTTGTTAGAATTTAAAGTTATGTTAATAGTGGTTAAGATATAATGATTATTCACCATATTATATAAATGCGTGATACCCAATGTTTATTTAAAAGGATTCTTAATAAGATTTTTAAAAGAATATTTTAAAGTTAAAAGTTATACTTAAGTTTGTTATGAATTCAAGTTATGGGTTTGGAATTAGTACTAAGACACTAATTGCTCAAGGTTTATAAGAATTGTGATTATTTCTTACTTAAGAATTGTTTGTAAAGAATTCATAAAATAGGTATTAGGTAAGGATTAATTATTTAAAATGGGATTCTGTCTGGAATGATTTTTTCTCTAGTATTGCTTACTGAATATGGGATGACAACATGACAGTGAATCATTTGTACAACTTTTAAAACCTTTGGTTGGAAATAAGTGATTCAATGGTTCTAAAGAGTGATTTTGGTGACTTCTGTTTGCTATAGGACCCTACTGTGGTGCCTCAAGTGAGTGTGCACAGTAGTGATGTACTCCCTTTTGAGTGTACACAATGATAGCTATCCCTTGTAGTTGGCTGTTGGATTTGGGTTAAGCTATCAGGGAACCATAATTGGATGCCAATGAGTTTAAAGCTGAGGTTTTACCTTGACTTGATTATTGTGGTGCCTCCCTATGGGAGTGAGCACAATAGTACTTCAGGCAGGATGAATTGTTGCTTATACAGTTGGATAAAATCCATAGATAATTAATGCTTATGATGCTGGTCTGAAGCTTTGATGAATTAGGATAAGTTCACTTTGAATTTAAAGTTAGAATGCTAGCATTAGTACTGTTGTTACGTCATAGTACATCTTTGGATGATTTCTAGCTATTATTAGCTAGAAAATGATGTGCACAATCCATATTCAGGTTTACAAAGTTTCTGAATTTTATATGATGATGGAAATTCTAGTACTCTAGTGGCTTCTGTTAACTGCTTTTGTTGCTGTCGTGCCTCCTATTGGAGTGTACACAACACAGAGTGGTTTAGCATGATTAGCTGGCATTGAGTAATTGCTTGCTGGAATCCATCACCATGTTAAATGAACAATGATTGAAATTGAGTGGATATTACACCTGCCTATGATGCTCAAGCTAAAGCTATATATTTTTGGACACATAGCTGATACTAGATCTGTAGGTCAAACATCTCTATGATGAGCTTCCCATAGCAATACTATGGAAGCCTGAGAGCTCTACTTCTCTCCCAATTTCTGTTTCAAGATAGAACTGTTAAGAACAAATGCTTTAGCCAGTGATGCAAAAGGATGAGATCCATTTTATGTAAGGAAGGATAAATCATAAACTTGCTATGTGTGCTTGTTTCCAGATTCTCTTATATGATGCTATGCACATATATAACACTAGATCTGGTTATTGTGATTGAGAATTTTCCTACCTGTTGTAGTTGGTACTTGATTACTTGATATCCAATCTTGTGGATGTTGCTCCTGGTACAGCTGACCTCCTCCTCCTTATTCCCATGTCCAACTTCTTCTATAGCTGTGGCCTGGATTTATTTTCCTGGAGCTGCTGCCTTTCCTTGATTTCCTCCTTATCCTAACTCTTGGATGGCTCCAGGGAGCAACCAGAGGTAAGGATGAGATGGAATCTGGTTAGTGGTGTGGTTGGTTTGTTTAGCTGAGATCCAAAGCTAGAGTTATATGTGATGTGGTCTTGTGTTTTGAGTTGATTTAGCTTGTGCTGTCCTAGGAGAGAATGAATGTGTGAGCAGCACCTCTCCCAGTAGTGGCTGCAGTTGCTTTTTCTATATTGGTCACTTCCCTTGCTTCATCGACAACACATCACATGCAGCTGTGTGTGTAAGCTGCCTGCCTATTCCAGGGGTTTTGTCCCATTGCTAGATATTTCCTAACCTGGAAGCTTATCCTTTGTGGATGTGCTCGGCTGGTTTGAGTATCATCTCTTTGCCACTTACATGTCCTTGGTGAAACTTGCCCATGTACCAGCCTATGATGCGCTAGTCTGAGGCAATATTCCAGCATAAGAACAGATACTACTCTTTGTCCCCTTTTTAAAGAAATACTCAATGATGTGTTCAGCAATGCATCACATTGCCATACTGAGAGTAGCATTCACCTAAATAATTCTCTTTATTTTTGTGGCATCCCGCAAAACCACTACTAGAAAATCGCGTTGAATTTGTGCATTGCATCGTCATCATCATGCATTGTTTGCATAAAACTATTTCGCAAAGCCCGCTTTGTTTTCAAAAACGCCCCACCTTTGTTCTAATGCAAACCCCGGGTCTCCGGATTATTTTGTTTTGTTGCTATCGGGTTGCAAACGGCCCAATTAAATTAAATAAAATATTAAGTTATTTTAGCGAGGCGATCAGGCAGGCGTTTAAACCCGAGCGACCACCCCAGGTTTTACAAAGCGGTCCACGGACAATCCTAAAGCTACCCGAAACCTACCCAACCCTCGGCCACCTCACCCCACCTATCCTAGGCCGCCACGTCACCTGTCCTTCCTTCCCTACCCAATCCCCCACCTGTCCCAGCCCTCTCCCTCCTCTCTCCACTGGAGCCCCCACCTGCCCGTTTCCCACACCCGTGGCCCCAGGTCCCACCACCCCACCTCCTTCTTCCTCACCACAGGCGCTCCCCTACGCTCTTTCCTCTCTCTCCCTTCCACCCCGGGCCCACCTTCGCCGGCCCCACGCTCACCTCACCTCTCCCCCCCCCCGCCCCTGTTCCTCTTCTCTACCACCCCGTTCCCCACCTCCCCACATCCCACGCCCGACAACCGCCCCTCCCTTGCCGAGCCTCCCTCATCTCCCTTCTCCTCCCTTGCAAGGCCTCGCCGCCTCCTCCACGCCCGGCTGCCGCTCCGCCCGCGACCTCCTCCCCCGGCCCCTCGCACGCCGCTCGCGTCCCTCTGCCTCCCGTCGCCACGCCTCCAGCCCGTGCCCTCCGCTCTCCGCTCACCGGAGGCTCGCAGCCCTTCCGCCGTCCGCCTCCGCCTCTCCTCCCAGGCGCGCGCGCTCCGCCGTCACCACCGCCTCACCGCCCGCCGACCCATGCCGGCCTTGCAAGCGCCCTGCGCCCGTCCGCCCGCCGTCGTCGGCTCGCCCGCGACTCCTCCGTCCAGCGGGACCCCGCCGTCGCCGCTCAACCGCCCCTCCGCTCCCGCGTACGGCCGGGCCCGTATCCCCACGTCGCAACCCGCGCATGTGCTCCGTCGGCCACCACCGCTTCCCGGGCCTCCCGGCCTCCGGCGCCGTCCACAGCGGTCGCTCGGCTCGAAACTCGGACAGGCCGTCCTTGCGAGCCTTCCCCGGCCGCCTCTCGGGCCGCCGCCCTCGCGAGCGCTGCGTGCCGATGCTGGCCGCCCCCTCCTCACGCGTTCGGCCGCCACCGTTGCCAGACGCGCGCGGCCTCGACGACCGTCGGCCTCGTCCCCTGCTAGCTCGCCCCGGCCGTCCCCAGCGCCGCCCGGCCTCCCTGTGGCTCTGGCTTCGCGCGCCTCCGGCCTCGAGCCGAGCTCGCCTCATCCACGCCGTCTGCGTCGCCCATCCGGAGCTGCCCCTTTTTCCCCTGTTGCATGCGCGCATCGTCAGCAGGTCGTCTCCCCACCGCCACCAACAACCCTGCTCCCTGTCATGGGGAGGGAATGCGAGTGCCCATGTCAAACGCAAAGGACAACCTCGAACCGGAAACCACTTGTGTCGGAACCGAAGACCGCCGCACCCCAAGATCGCCGTCCCCGACCCTAAGGCGTCGAGATCCCGAGCATCCGAAGACCCCGACCCACGGAGCACCGAGGACGCCTTCATGGGACGCCAAGACAACCGTTGAACCCGAGGGGCCGCGGACCGACATGATCGTCTTCATGGATACAACGTGTACTTCCCTAGGACGCCAAGAACGCCACAAGCACGACAAGTTCTACTTCCGAACGACAAGACCGGCCGACCCCGTGGGGCCCGACAAGATCGGCACGACGACAAGAACGACACCGACCCGGAAGCACCCGATGCGCCCCGACACCGAACCAAGTACCCCTTTTCGGACGCCGAGACCGCCGAGAACCCGGATGCGACAAGACCTACCTCTGTATCCGAGAACGAGCCGCCGAGACCGGATCCCGAACCCGTCGAACCCTGGACCCCGAGACCGACCCCGAACCCCGAAACCCCAAGATCGTCGAGAACCCTAATTTGTGAACCCTTTCCGAAACCTTATTTTATAACATAATAATAACTTGTTGCATATTTAATCATTCATCTCGCATGCTATCTGTGGTATGGGGGCCTTATGCCGATTCACCTAATAATTAAATATGGGGCCCATATGCGGGCAAATCTAGTCTCATATCGGCCTCATTTAAATTTGTGTAGCGAACCCGATGCTATCTTTTGCCATGCTAAAAACAACATTTAATATGCGGGGGTTTAAACAACTTGAACCATATATTAATTGTCGGGACCCCGGTTCCGCTTAATATGACCTAATTGCACCGCACCTTGCCATGTCATTCATCATGCATGCATCATGCCGATCTTTTGCCTTAGTATTAAATAGTGCATCCGGTGTTTCTTCTAGTGTTTTGCTTCTTCGCGGATAAGGCCGTTGAGTTGATGTGAGCTTCGCCCCGATCTTCGGTTGAGCCTTCGGCAATGTTTTTAGGCGAGCATCTCCCCCTTTTTCTACCTATCTTACTTTTATAGTATTTACTTCCCTCCTGTTGATCTATTGCTACCTGTGTGCGTTGCTCTAGTTTCCGTACCCGTGATATTCCCTGCAGCCGTATATTGCCTTGGACACCTCCTATTACCTGATGTTTGGTAGATAGTTGGACTTGCGCGTCGTAGTCGCTTGCTCAAGTGTTGTTGCGTGTCGTCAAATGCCACAGTTGTTGATGTATTGCCGAATGTTGATGATGGAGATGATCATAGTTTTACTTATCGTTCACTTTAATTTCTGTTTAACAACTAAAATTGAAATAAGCAGAGGCATCGGTGGGTGATAGATAATATTTGGTTTCCGAACGCCCACTTGTGTCCCGTAAGACCCCGAGTACTTGATACCTGTTCCTTGATTTATCGCGCTATCCACATCCGGGAGGTATATGGGACCCCCCTGAGCCAGAGCTTGATTCCGTCTTATTTCTTGGGGCCACAAACTAGTTTGAGGTTTTATTTATGATCCTGTACTTATGCCATGCTACTTTCTGTATTTAAATTGTGCGACAGATAGCACACTGTACTGTTTAGGAAGGCGGAGTGATTACGCGGTATCGACACCCAGTTTTCGGGTTCCCGATCGCTTGACCATTGGCGCTAACCTTGAGTCCCTCTCGGCTAGCTTACGTTGCGGGATCTACTCAAAGGGTGGCCCCCAAATATTCTGAATCTGTGATTGTTCAATCGTGAAAGCCTCGTTGGGTTTTGATTTGGTTTTTCCGAGGTTGATTGAGCGTGTGTTGCTATTGGTGCACCCCGGCCGGGTAAAACTTTCTGAAAGCCGTGTCCGCGGATATGGACGACTTGGAGCACAGTATCTCGATCATAGACAAGCATAACTAAAGTTTATTGTTATAAATTTGACTTATAATGACTAGTAATCAGCTTCACTATAATGGAATGGCTAATTAATACTGCCCACAACTGCTTGTTTGGAGTGTCGCTTGCGACCATTGTACCGGACTAGTAAGTATTGCAACTACAACGGAATGGCTGAATAAAAGTACCAACAACTGCTGGGTTTTATGGGATATCTCATGCTATTCATATCTGATTAGTAATTGCTGCAACTACAACGGAATGATTAACTAAAAGGGCCCACTGCTTATTTTATCAGGACGATCATCTATACCTGACTAGTAATTGCTGCAATGATAACTGAATAAATAAAACTGCCAACCGCGTGAGTTCCTCGGTTGACTTCCTCGTTTGGCCTCGAGGGGGAAACACCAGGATGGGTTTGTTTGGTGTTAGCTTCAGGTTGGATCCGGATAGGTCATTCTTACCCCTCTCTGATAACCGCCAGTTGTATCGAGTCTCTATAGGTTGTTTAGTGCATGCCGCCGCTCGATCCACCATACCTATGTGGCGAGGACCGATTCTAGCCTCGCCGTGTCTTGGCCTCGATCGACGCTCCTTCTTTTTCCTTTGCCCTTTGTCGGCACCCCTTTTGTTTAAGCAGGTTATGAGATCGACGCCGTTAGCAGGGTTACCCTTCCGGCTTGGCCTGGACAGGGTTATGGACGCCATTGGTTATTCTTCAGGGCTCTTAGCCCCATTTGCATCTTGTCCGTAGTCGGACACTCTATCATTTTCAAGGTGATTTGGATCTTTGTATAACATATCTGTATTCTTGACTCTTTGAGTCGCTGTTATATATATCGGTTCTGTGGGTCCCATCGAGGACTGTTGTGTAATGTTATTACTTCGTTTACCACCCGCACGAAAGTGCCTGGTGGGCACCTTTGAATCGTTTCTATGCGGGTTTGGCGAATTTTGCTCAAACTTGCATAGGTCCGATTCTGAGGGTGTTACAATTTTCTTTCTTTTTCTTTTGTTTTGTTGTCTTTTGTGCTGTTTTGCAGAGACAAAGGAATATGAAGAAAAGAAGATACCAGAGATGAATAAGAATTTGAGTTTAGAAATAGTTTTAGGGTTTTACTTTATTCTTTTGTAATTTACCCTTTTATTTATTTATTTTGGTGAGGTGGAAAGCATTGTAATTTTTGATATAATTGTAATAAAGAAATTCTTTTTATTCTTAGTACTTGTAATTTTCTTTATCCATTTTGTAAACTTTGGATTATTCTAATTGTAACAAAGTAAATGTTTTATTTTATTTCTTTTATAAATTATACTAGTTAATAATTGTTGTACCTCTTATACACTTGTATTATTAAATATTATGTAATATTTATTGTTTTTGAAATAATAATTCCAAATTCTTATATAATTTAAATGTATGGTGAATATGATGATATCTATTTGTTTATTCAAGAATTTACCATTTCAATTCTATTGTTAATTCTTTTAAATTTACTTTTGAATTCAAATAAAGTATTTGAATATTCAACTTAAATTGTTTTCCCTCAAACATGAACATTCAATAGAGGTCATGTCAAAACCGTCGCACTTGCTCTATTGTTTCCTTTAGAACAAGAGAGAACTCGATCCCTCTATAGGTCTTTTTGTTTTGCGTGAAAATTCTCCGGATTTTCTAATGCATGAATGCAATGCACAAACCTGTGTCCTCTATAATTCTAGGTGCTAATCCTGGGATGTTACAGACTCTCCCCCTTAAAATAAACTTCGTCCTCGAAGTTCGTAAACTCTCATGTTTCGGAGTAAGGAATTGACTTGTATTGGGTACTGTATTTCTCCACTTCATGGTAACCTTAAATGGGAATAATTGTAATATCCCATATCCAAATCTTTTTCTTGAATTCTTAGCATACTTGAAAAATTCTCAAACTTGTTGTCTCCAACACTCCAAAGTTCCTTTTGCTATTATCACTTAAGGATAAGTCTTGATTATAAAATCCTTAAATTGGAGTCTCTTATTTTAGTTCATTTCCCTGGTTAGGTATTCTAATCCAAATCCTTTACTTGATTATCGAGTTTCTTTACTATACTATGTAAGGTCTAGGAAGTCTCACTAAATAGGGTTTTAGATTCTATTAGACAATAGTTGTAGCAAAAAGACTAAATTTTTGGTTTGCCATTTCAAAATTTATACTGGTGGTCCTTCCGAAGGTTGAATTTGAACTCATTTTGTCCATACCCATCAAATTTTTTTATTCTCTACACATGCCCAATTGGATGTGTTTTATTACCTCTTAAGGATCACTTAAGAATTGTTTCTTTTAGAATTAGTCTGTTTGAATTAATCTTTTATCCCCTTCAAGCTTTAACCATACTAAGCTTTAGATATTCTTTCATTATTACATATGGTACTTCTTCAACTTTCATTTATAATGTTTACTCTCCCCCTTAGGGTTTACTAATATTCTTCAACCTGTCTATTTAGTATTTATTGGATTTATAACTAGAATGTTGGTCTCTATCGAGCTTATACTCTGCCTAATTAGGGTGTGATGAAAGATTGGACGGTGTATCCACACATTTATGGATCTCCGAAGTAAATCTTTCAGCATTATGGGTCTTATTTGCTATTTGGACATTTTCGCTTTGATAAGTCTGACTTCACGAAGCGCCTCGAAAGACGGTCGCTTTCCATTTTTATACTCGTTTGTGTTTTATTTAACTTAGGCCAAATTTTATGCTCTTTATGTAACTTCTAAAAAGATCTGGTTAACTATGTCAACCAACTCCGGTTGCGGATAAGATACCAACTGTGGATCAAATACCAGCTGCGGATATTTACCAGCTACGAACCATCCTGGGGTATATGTATTACCCAATGGTTTCCGATATACCTCTGTCATTCTGTCTGAATTATCAGAGTTTGAATACCATTTTGATTTCAAAGCTACTTCTTTGTATTTATTCATTGTCGTGGTATTGCACGGCAGATGCTACTGGGGGTAGCTTACGTAGAGTGATCAAGGCGACGTAGGAGAATCCGGGAGCGAGATTGGCACACGATGTACCCAGGTTCACGTCCCCTCGGTGGAGGATCGCTACGTCCTGCTATCAATCTAGTATATGATCATAGATTGGTTTACATGGGAGCCGTCGTAGGCGGAGGGAGAGACTAGATCTAATCTATTGTGGGAGAGGATGCCCCGTGGGGGTGCCCCTGGTGGCTTTATATATGTAGCCAGTTAGGGTTTACAAGTATTTGGTGGGCTTTGTATACGAGTCGCCATCTTGGGCCTCCAGTCGGCGCCAGTCGCCTCGGTCCAAGATATCGTCGATTCGTAGTCGACCCGCTCTAGGATCGGCGATCCAGCTGGCGATTCCTCTTCATGGGTATACCCCGATTGGTATTCCCCCATCAGTAGTCCCCGAGCGCGTTGTCGATTTGACGCGGGCTTGAGGCAGGGCGCGGAGAGTCTTGATGATGGGTCGCGGCGAATCGGCGACGAGCTCCTGAACAGAGAAAAGAACCGTGAAGCGGGAGGTGGTCGGCGTGAGCCAGTCGGTGATGGACAATTGGTGTAAGACGCAGGGAGTCGGTGAAGCCGCCAGTTGCACGAGTATCCGAGCGCGGAACGTGCCGAGTCCCCGAGCGCGGTGAGTGGCAAGGTCGAGCGACCGGCGAGTGCCGAGTCCCAGAGCGTGGCGAGTGGTGAGGTCGAGCGACCGGCGAGTGCCGAGTCCCCAAGCGCGTCGACTGGCGAGGTCGAGTGACCGGTGAGTGGCGCTCTCTATAGCGCGCTGAGTCCCCGAGCGTGTGGCGAGTGACGAGGTCAGGCAACCGGCGAGTGACGAGGTCGGGCAACCGGCGAGTTGCGCTGTCTATAGCGCGCTGAGTCCCCGAGCGTGTGCAGAGTGACAAGGTCGGGGAACCGGCGAGTGGCGCTGTCTGTGGCGCGTCGAGTGCCCGACCGCATTGAGTACGCGAGGGCGAGTCCGCGTTGGCAAGTCCCCGAGCGTGTCGATTGGCGAGGTCGAGCGACCGGCGAGCGCCGAGTCCCCAAGCACGGCGAGTGGCGAGGTCGAGCAACCGGCGAGCGCCGAGCCACCGAACGCGGCGAGTGCGAGGTCAAGCGACCGGCGAGCGCCGAGTCCCCGAGCACGGCGAGTGGCGATGTCGAGCGACGGAGAGCGCCGAGCCCCTGAGCGCGGCGAGTGGAGAGGTCGAGCGACCGTCGAGTGGCGCTGTCAGTAATCGCGCGTCCCGCGCGTTAGTACGCTGGGCGAAGTCGCGATGGAGAGTCCCCGAGCGCGTTGAGTACGCGAGGGCGAGTCCACGGTGGAGATTCCCCGAGCGTGTCGAGTACACGAGGGCGAGTCCGCGGTGGAAAGTCCCCGAGCGTGTCGAGAACGCGAGGGCGAGTCCGCGGTGGCGAATCCCCGAGCTTGTCGAGAACGCGAGGGCGAGTCCGTGGTGGCGAGTCCCCGAGCACGTTGAGTACGCGAGGGCGAGTCCGCAGTGGAGAGTCCCTGAGTGTGTCGAGTACGCGAGGGAGAGTCCGCGGTGGTGAGTCGTAGTCGTGGAGCCATGCGTACATGTGGTATGCCTAGGAGTAGTCCCCGAGGCTCGAGTTGGCTTGTAGAGGCGACTTGAGGCTCTTTAGAGATGCACATTCTGAAAACAGTAGTGGTTGTTGCCGAGCATGGCGAGTGGCGAGGTCGAGCGACCGGCGAGCGCCGAGTGGCGAGGTTGAGCGAGTCCGCGAGGGGAGAGTCCCCGAGCACGGCGAGTCCGCGATGATTGCGAGTCCACGATGATTGCGAGTCCGCGAGGGGAGAGTCCCCGAGCGTGGCGAGTCCGGGATGATTGCGAGTCCGCGAGGGGAGAGTCCCCGAGCGTGGCGAGTCCGCGATGATTGCGAGTCCGCGAGGGGAGAGTCCCCGAGCGTGGCGAGTCCGCGATGATTGCGAGTCCGCGAGGGGAGGGTCCCCGAGCGTGGCGAGTCCGCGATGATGTTGATTGCGTTATTTCTGTTAGCGAGTCTCTCGTCTTGGCCCGGGGGGCCAGTCGCATGGCGACTCCAAAGATGGCTCTCGGCTTGGCGTTCTTCCTGGATGATCCGAGGCTCGGTTTGCGAGTCCTCGTCCGCAGTACTTAGCCGTGCGAGTCGCGCTGTCTAAGGTTGATGAGGACATGGTGCTGTTTGTGTAGCACTACCATTTGTCTTGGCCCGGAAGGCCAGTCGAGCAAGGCGACTCCAATGATGGCTCTCGGTTAGCGTTTTTCGTGGACGATCCGAGGCTCGGTTTGCGAGTCCTCGTCCGCACTACTTGGCCATTGCGAGTCGCTCTTTCAAAGGTTGACAAAGGAGAATTGATTTTTCCCGAGGGGGAGAGAATCCCAGTGGTGAGTCCATGCAGCGTGGCATGTGACCCTCTCTGGCGACTTGGACGATGAAGGTCCCTTAGTAGGCACGGCATATGCATTCGACGTAGCCGGAAAGGGTCGACGCGGCGGACACAAGGTCGACGCGGCGGACGGAGGTCGCGCTATGGCGAAGTCGACGCGGCGGACACGGGGTCGACGCGGCGGACAGAGGTCGCGCTATGGCAAAGTCGACACGGCGGACACGGAGTCAACGCGGCGGACGGAGGTCGCGCTATGGCGAAGTTGACGTGGCGGACGGAGATCGCGCTATGGCGATGTCGACGCGGCAGGCGAGTCTGCAATGGACAAGTCCCCGATCCTAGCGAGTCCGCGTTTAAGCGTGTCCGCGTTTAGGCGAGGTCCGGAACATGTCGAGTCCGCGATGGACGAGTCGCGGATGTAGTCTGCTGGCGGTAGGCGTCGCACGCATCCGAACCCACGAGAGTGCAATTTGCTTCTTCTCCGCACATATGCATCAACACACATTTAGTAAAAAGATTATTAGTATACAAATAAAATATTTAAAATAAGATCAACTGGGAGAAAATTATTCGGCCATAGCCAAGTCGTCGATGGCGAAATTGTAGGCAGCTACGACGGTGAAGCAGCTTGCGGTAGCTGAGCACGGCGAATATAAGCAGGCGAATCACCGACGTGGCGAGCCGTTGATGACGAGTTCGTGGCGGACGAGTCTCCGAGCATGGCAAATATGCGGCGGGTGAGTCCCGAGTCTAGCGAGTCCGCGTTTAAGCGTGTCCGTGTTTAGACAAGTTCCGAACCATGACAATCCGCGAGAAGAGAATCCCGAGCATGGAGTCCGCGACCGAGGAAACGCATCATGGCCGGCCTATGCTGATGCGCGCACCCGTCTCCGTGAGTCAATTCGACTCTTAATTCACGCCATGAGTCACGACCATGCATTACAAAATAAGGTGTATATCATTAGAAATAAATAAAATATTGACTGTACTTGATAGAGATGCATTGGATAGAAAAAGATCCATGACACACGATCATGTGCGGTCGAGCGCGTGTTAGCTTGATGAAATATGCAATTCACGCCATGGGCGGTTGCGGGCCTGATTTGATTTAATCTTGTTGAAGACCATGCAGATCGATATGCTGCCGTATGAGCTAATCAGATTATTAGTTCCGAGTCTGCATTTATGGATTAATTTCCCAAAGACTTGAACAGGAGCATGCATACAAATTGGATCAAAATAATATAATTAAATAGTAAAGCGAGATTAATATGATTGACTTATCGAAAATAGATTCCGTGTAGCGCCTGCGATTGCCGCCGGCCAGCCGTGATGGCCAATACGATCCAGTGTACTTGATCAGCCCTCCAATTGACTCACAGAAACTGGCATCTACATGCGGCTCAGAGTCTCTGCATGGAACCAATCTTGCAGCTCCGACTATTGAGATGGCAGTTTTTGAACAACACGTCAGGTGCGATCTGGCCGCAGTCGACGATACGGGATCCCGCCCAGATTATCACCCTCCAAGCAGCGCTTGCCCCACGGTGGGCGCCAACTGTCGTGGTATTGCACGACAGATGCTACTGGGGGTAGCTTACGTAGAGGGAGCAAGGCGACGTAGGAGAATTCGGGAGCGAGATTGGCACACGATGTACCCAGGTTCACGTCCCCTTGGTGGAGGATCGCTACGTCCTGATATCAATCTAGTATATGATCATAGATTGGTTTACATGGGAGCCGCCGTAGGCGAAGGGAGAGACTAGATCTAATATATTGTGGGAGAGGATGCCCCGTGGGGGTGCCCTTGGTGGCTTTATATATGTAGCCAGTTAGGGTTTACAAGTATTTGGTGGGATTTGTATACAAGTCACCATCTTGGGCCTCCAGTCGGCGCCAGTCGCCTCGGTCCAGTATGCGTCAGTCGCCGTATTCGGCGAGTCGACCCGCTCTGGGATCGGCGATCCAGCTGGCGATTCCTCTTCATGGGTATACCCCGATTGGTATTCCCCCATCATTCATGATACTTCCATGAACTTGCATAATTACTCCATTGACTTCTTAGCAAAATTACTTATTTGGATTGAACTTTAAGTTCATCACTTCTTGTTGCTGACTAATAATGATCTAAGCTTGATCCATCCTCCAAATTGAGTTGATAATCCTTACACTTGGCTTCATTCTTCATGTAAGTCTTCATTTTGGTCTTTGAAATTCGTCACTCCCTTACACGAATTCCCTTACTCTATCTAGGTCTATATCATCAAGTAGTGACTGGATGTTGCAACATGCATTTGCACACCAAGTCAAACTTCATGTACAGATCTAGTCAATCAAGAAGATCCAAGAAAAACAAATAAATCCAAATGTGGTACATATAACACACAATATTCTAAGCCCAGAATATCATACTTGAGTATAATATCTCTAGAATTCAGGCTTAGTTGTGTAGTATATGACACCTCCTCATATAGGTTTACATTGTGATACTTAGCACATAAAGTCAACTATTCTTTATCTCAATATTTACCCAAATTTCTCAAGTGCAACAAGATAATATTAAGCAAAGTGGTCTCAATTTGGTTTTGACTAACCTTTGGTTTCACCTATGGAATGATTAACTATGTTCAACCTTTCTTTATAAGCCAACTAACCTCACATGATCTCTCCAAATGACTAATCAGATTCTATTTGTTAACTTAAACCAAAAACTATTAGAAATATTTAGCACATATGACTTCTATCATAGTTCTACCATGGTATTTTCATACTTCTACTCCAAGATAATTTACTAATCTCACCATGATCTTGTTATGTCTTACTTATACATCATGATTTAAGAGCTAATCTAACCATGATGACTTTGTTTCACATTAATCTATCATTAA
Source organism: Avena longiglumis (assembly GCA_030063025.1). Classification (NCBI taxonomy): domain Eukaryota; kingdom Viridiplantae; phylum Streptophyta; class Magnoliopsida; order Poales; family Poaceae; genus Avena; species Avena longiglumis. The sequence goes on along the minus strand of CP125979.1, from coordinate 241,007,952 downwards.
ATCTTAACATAATTTTACTTTATCACGTAGAATTCTCAAGTGAATCCCACATGGTTACTACACGTTACATCCACATTTATCCTAATGATATTCATCAGGTTGACTTTGGTTATTAACTAACAATAAGATTTTACTTCTCTTTTTGAATTCTATGGTTAGGCTATACCATTTAAACTACTCCAATTGATATCTTACACTTGATCCTAATCTACTGGTAAATAATTAGCTTTCCTACAGTACCTTAGTGGTTTATGTCTCCCTTGGAAGACACTAAAGAACACTTTACTGAGAAAGGATAAAATAATTACTCCTAAGAAAGAATGACTTAAGCATCTGACTTAGGTGTCACAAGATTATCCTCAAGTGGATACTCATCAAAAATATAAGAACATCTGGTTTAGATGAGATGGCTCCTATAGTCACTATCCAACCTACAGATCTTCCTAAAAGGGTTTTAATCCTAGGGTTAAAGCATATGCTCTGATACCAACTACGGTGACTCGGCATACCACTGCATGATGTAGTACACTATAGTCGTTGATATAACACCAATGAACCACCGTTCACTAGTATTACATCCCTCAGAGTAGTACAACAGAAACATAGCAGGTCCAAGACATGACTATAGGTTACAACTCAACTCTTTACACAAGATCCAGAGAACACTCTAGGTTAAAGAGATAGAAAGAAACTTCTTACAAAGAAGAGTCAGGAATAAACAACTCAAAAACTATCATACTAATAAGATTAGTATCTAAACTATTGGTTTGGCATTGCTGCTATTGCAATATACTACAGGAATAGGTTCTATGGCTAGAGATTATATTCCTAACTATTCAGTAGCTTCGTCTTCACTTGAGTTGATGTATATGTTGACTTTATTGACTTCATTGAAGAACTTTAGCTTCTGGTGATGATTCCTGGAGCATAAATTGATGTAGATATTGTCTATACTGGCTTTAGAACCTAGCAAGGGTTAAGAAGATACGTTGAGTACGAGCGTACTCAGCAAGTTCACTTGAAAAGGAGTGTTTGATGCACTATATCTACAGCCACAGACCATAGGTCGTAGGCCATGCAAGTTTTCATAAACATTTCTTCAAAGGTTGATTTTATTCTGAAAAGCTATGTCCGTCGGCCTTCACGGGTTTACCAGAACCTTCATGGGGTTCCTTTCCCGCTACGTTCGCAGCTCTTTCCCAGAACAGGGAAAAACAAGTTACAGTTCTTACACTCTGCAAAGGTGCGTTACTTTACCCATGAGAGATCTTATCTTTGTTGCACATCCGGGCCGCGAACCCGTTCACACATCCTTGGTGTGAGGCCCAGACTAAGACCCAAGCCAATCACTTCCTTCTCCGCGACCCCGAATGTCTCCTTGGTGTATGCCAGCCCACCTATTGAATTACAGCAATGGCAGTACAGACCGTTCAGATGCCAGAACTATCGTGGGACGTTGAGGGATCCCACCCATATGCTGCATATCCTCTAAGAATTACCATATAATATGCACTCTACGAGTGATAACAGCCACGACCCACAGATCCGGCTCCATGCGAGAGGGAAAAGATATAGCTAACTTCTCCGTCCCATTCCAAATCTCATGGTCAACGCGTAATATACGGCGCAAGAATCACTGGCGACATTGGTTGTTAAGTCCTAGATAATATGTTCCTTTACCACCGGAACTCTTATAGTAGGTTATTACCTCATGGTAAATAACCTATAATCATATTATGATGAAAATAGTGTTTTCTGACCTTTTTCAAATGCAGGTGATGACAACACTGGATTTGTAAAATACTTTACAGAAAATAATCAAAGGACATGAGAAAGTTTGAACTTTCCTTTTGTGATTGCAAGATTAGGCACTCATGGTCTTCGAGGCGACATAAGATCCAATATCTGAAATATGCATCATTGGTCCGGTAAGGACTAATGTTTAAAGAAGCAATATGCAGTTATGCATAAGTAATGCTATGCATTTTTGTAAAACTCCCAAATCAAATCCCCAATACTTTGAGTGAAGTGAATTCAAGTGATTCTTTTCACAGTTGGTTTATCTTCAAATTTTACTTTACAAGTAATAACCCTTATAAGGAACCTAAGTGTTAACAATCCAAAATATGTAAGTAAAGTATAAGATGATATGATTATGGTGAATTGTCATGTGGTGACTATGATAAAAGTCCTCGGGATTGAGTTGTTAAGAGTTGAAGGACTTATTATAAAAATATTGTTTAAAGTGGCAAAAAGAATAACATTTGAAGAAAAGATTTCCTTTCTAAGGTTTAAACAATCCTTATTGTTTAATAGAACATAATTAATATCTTTTGATGTTTGATTGCTTAGTTTGGATTTGAGATGCTTTATGTCTTAGGTTAAATAGACCAAATTTAACTATAAAAACATAAGTAGTTATTAGACATGATGTTTATAAACTTTGAGACTAAAGTTAACTTTAAAAAGGTAAGTAAACTTAAGATGTAATATGTTTTAATTATTCCCAAGGTTTAGATTTAGGATAGGTATAACTAAGGTGTGGAATTATTCACTTTCTATTTAAGTGAATGATTAGATTAAATTTGTTTTGATATTATGAAAGGAATATGTATTTATTTAATGGAATCATAATTAGATGGTCTTAGTAATTTGTTAGAATTTAAAGTTATGTTAATAGTTGTTAAGATATAATGATTATTCACCATATTATATAAATGGGTGATACCCAATGTTTATTTAAAAGGATTCTTAATAAGATTTTTAAAAGAATATTTTAAAGTTAAAAGTTATACTTAAGTTTGATTATGAATTCAAGTTATGGGTTTGGAATTAGTACTAAGACACTAATTGCTCAAGGTTTATAAGAATTGTGATTATTTATTACTTAAGAATTGTTTGTAAAGAATTCACAAAATAGGTATTAGGTAAGGATTAATTATTTAAAATATTAAAGATTTTCCTAATAATATATTTAATATTTTTCTAGTGTAATATATTTATTCAAGACCTTAAAAATGAATTTTATTTATTTTTAAGTATTAACTTTATTTTTATAAAATTCATCAAAGAATTAAGTGTCTTTAAATATTTGATTTATGTTTTATTTGTAAAACTCTAAGTGAGTATTTTTATAAAATAATCGAGTTATTTTGATACACAAAAATGATTTTTCATTTATTTGTAGGGTTTTTGTTTTATTTTATAAAATTTCATTTAAGATTTAATGGTTTTAATAATTATTTTACTTTAAATTTATTTTAAACACTGAAAATTATATTTTTATTAGGTAGATATTATTTTTGTGGTCATTTTGATATATCATATGTATTTTAGGATTTTTTTATAATTTTCTATAGCTAAAAATGTTTGGAGGTTATTTTAGTAATTCATTTTTTTTATTTTATTTCTAAACCTAATCAACCTAGGCCGTTTGGTTGGATATATGGGCTGGCCTGGCCCAACTGGACCATGCCAGACCCCTCACGCCCGGCCCACCTCTCACTCCACACACACACGCACACACACACACACACAGAATCCCCACCCTCGCACGCCCCGTGGTTCCTTTGCTTGCTGCGCTCGACGCCATGGCTGGCGGCTCAAATCCGGCGAGCACCTACCGTTGCGGCCATTGCTATCGGCCGCCGAAGCCTTGCCACCCGAAGGCCTTCACTTCTGACCAACTCGATTTGAAAGGGAAGCTCACTTAATCTCCCTCCCCCTCCTTGATTTCCTAACTAAGGTTCGGTTTTGTCTCCTCATGGTTACGTGTCTGCTACTCAAATTAGCCCTGGCCTCTTGCTTCCTTAATTATGGCCATGCTGCTGCCAATTTGATGCCAGCGGGACGGTGACCATGGTTACAACCTGGTGTTCTTCGATTATGGACTCTGATGTGCTAATGGTGTATTGGGGGTTTGGCTGCCTCGGTTCTGGCACTGGCGGGATGGCGCTGCAGCTGCGCAACCCTGGCGCCGAACCTGCTGTGCTCCTGCTACCTCTTCCTCCACTCTAATTCACGTAATCCCTGTGTGACCGACTCTCTGGCCAAAGCATTATTTTTGGTTAGGTTTAAGGTTGTATGGTGATTTCCTGGTCCTGTACTAGGTGATTGTGTGATATAACCTGATTAACATGTGATAGAAACATGCAATCTTATGTCTCTGTTTGGATAATGATTGTGCTTCTAGTGTTGGTGAGTGCTAAACTATGGCTCAAGTTGATAACTCCAGGCCCTAGTGTGATTCTTCTATGCTTGTCTGAATCTTTGATTCAGTAAAATGATTACAATGGGTAAATACTGATTCTTAGGAATACTACCTAGGAATATGATGTAATTCTGTCTGGAATGATTTTTTCTCTAGTATTGCTTACTGAATATGGGATGACAACATGACAGTGAATCATTTGTACAACTTTTTAAACCTTTGGTTGGAAATAAATGATTCCATGGTTCTAAAGAGTGATTTTGGCGACTTCTGTTTGCTATAGGACCCTACTGTGGTGCCTCAAGTGAGTGTGCACAGTAGTGATGTACTCCCTTTTGAGTGTACACAATGATAGCTATCCCTTATAGTTGGCTGTTGGATTTGGGTTAAGCTATCAGGGAACCATAATTGGATGCCAATGAGGTTAAAGCTAAGGTTTTACCTTGACTTGATTATTTTTGTGGTGCCTCCCTATGGGAGTGAGCACAATAGTACTTCAGGCAGGATGAATTGTTGCTTATACGGTTGGATAAAATCCATAGATAATTAATGCTTATGATGCTGGTCTGAAGCTTTGATGAATTGGGATAAGTTCAATTTGAATTTAAAGTTGGAATGCTATCATTAGTACTGTTGTTATGTCACATTACATCTTTGGATGATTTCTAGCTATTATTAGCTAGAAAATGATGTGCAGAATCCATATTCAGGTTTACAAAGTTTCTGAATTTTATATGATGATGGAAATTCTAGTACTCTAGTGGCTCCTGTTAACTGCTTCTGTTGCTATGGTGCCTCCTATTGGAGTGTGCACAACACATAGTGGTTTAGCATGATTAGCTGGCATTGAGGAATTGCTTGTTGGAATCCATCACCATGGTAAATGAACAATGACTGAAATTGTGTGGAGATTACACCTGCCTATGATGCTCAAGTTGAGGCTATATCTTTTTGGACACATAGCTGATACTAGATCTATAGGTCAAACATCTCTATGATCAGATTCCCATATCAATACTATGGAAGCCTGAGAGCTCTACTTCTCTCCCAATTTCTGTTTCAAGATAGAAATGTTAAGAACATATGCTTTAGCCTGTGATGCAAAAGGCTGAGATCCATTTTATGTAAGGAAGGATAAATCATAAACTTGTTATGTGTGCTTGTTTCCAGATTCTCTTATATGATGCTATGCACATATATAACACTAGATCTGGTTATTGTGATTGAGAATTTTCCTACCTGCTGTAGTTGGTACTTGATTACTTGATATCCAATCTTGTGGATGTTGCTCCTGGTACAGCTGACCTCCTCCTCCTTATCCCCATGTCCAGCTTCTTCTACAGCTGTGGCCTGGATTTCTTTTCCTGGAGCTGCTTCCTTTCCTTGATTTCCTCCTTATCCTAACTCTTGGATGGCTCCAGGGAGCAACCAGAGCTAAGGATGAGATGGAATCTGGCTAGTGGTGTGGTTGGTTTGTTTAGCTGAGATCCAAAGCTAGAGTTATATGTGATGTGGTCTTGTGTTTTGAGTTGATTTAGCTTGTGCTGTCCTGGGAGAGAATGAATGTGTGAGCAGCTCCTCTCCCAGTAGTGGCTGCAGTTGCTTTTTCTATATTGGTCACTTCCCTTGCTTAATCGATAGCACATCACATGCAGCTGTGTGTGTAAGCTTCCTGCTTGTTCTAGGTTTTTTGTCCCATTGCTAGATATTTCCTAACCTGGAAGCTGATCCTTTGTGGATGTGCTCGGCTGGTTTGAATATCATCTCTTTGCCACTTACCTGTCCTTGGTGAAACTTGCCCCTGTACCAGCCTATGATGCACTAGTCCGAGGCAATATTCTAGAATAAGAACAGATACTACTCTTTGGCCCCTTTTTAAAGAAATACTCAATGATGTGTTCAGCAATGCATCATATTGCCAGACTGAGAGTAGCATTCACCTAAACAATTCTCTCTATTTTCTTTCTTTTTCTTTTGTTTTGTTGTCTTTTGTGCTGTTTTGTAGGGACAAAGGAATATGAAGAAAAGAAGATACCAGAGATGAATAAGAATTTGAGTTTAGAAATAGTTTTAGGGTTTTACTTTATTCTGTTGTAATTTACCCTTTTATTTATTTATTTTGGTGAGGTGGAAAGCATTGTAATTTTTAATATAATTGTAATAAAGAAATTCTTTTTATTCTTAGTACTTGTAATTTTCTTTATCCATTTTGTAAACTTTGGATTATTGTAATTGTAACAAAGTAAATGTTTTATTTTATTTCTTTTATAAATTGTACTAGTTAGTAATTGTTGTACCTCTTATACACTTGTATTATTAAATATTATGTAATATTTATTGTTTTTGAAATAATAATTCCAAATTCTTGTATAATTCAAATGTATGGTGAATATGATGATATCTATTTGTTTATTCAAGAATTTACCATTTCAATTCTATTGTTAATTCTTTTCAATTTACTTTTGAATTCAAATAAAGTATTTGAATATTCAACTTAAATTGTTTTCCCTCAAACATGAACATTCAGTAGAGGTCATGTCAAAATTCCTCGCACTTGCTTCCTTTAGAACAAGAGAGACCTCGATCCCTCTATAGGTCTTTTTGTTTTGCGCGAAAATTCTCCGGATTTTCTTATGCATGAATGCAATGCACAAACCTGTGTCCTCTATAATTCTAGGTGCTAATCCTAGGATGTTACACCAGTTTGCTTGAAAATACAGATGATTCACCTTATGAATATGAGGTTTATGAGATACTTAAATTTTTCTTTGATAATTACAAGGAAGAAAATGGATATATTCTTGAATATTTCAATAGATGCTTTCCACAAATGGAAGAGACTAATGCCTTGCAGGAGCCTTTGGAAGAAGAAATTGTTGAAACTGGAAGGTCATTAGATGAAAAAGAGGAGGAGAGTGATGAACAAAAGGAGGAAGAATGGATTCTCTACCCATTCCTACCTTCTAGTGAGAGTAACTCTTTATCTCTTACATTATTTGATTGGCCCCCATGCTTACCAAAGGAGGATAAATGTTATGTTCCTATGGATTCTTTTGAAATATCTACTTTGGGTAAAACCTATGAAGGTTTTAATCCCACTATTTTTGAGCTTGATAGAAATTATGTGTTTATAGATCATGGAAAGCATTCTTTATTGTAACATCCTCAAAATCATGTTTTAAACTTATGCATAGCATCCATGAGCATATGATTTTCATTTCAAACAAATCAATTCAAAACAGAAGCATTTGTGCTTATTATTTTATGTAAAGTTTACTCAAGCCTTGTGCTACTTGTTTTGAGAAAAGTACCGTTAACCATTCAGTATTGTTTAGAATCCAAACTCAAATGATTTCAAAAACTTGAGCAAAGTCTCAAAGCAAAATATGAAATAAAACCAAATCTATGCCTATTATCACACCTCATAAAGGCATGGTTTTATTTTTATTTTCAAAAGACCCAAGTGTGTTTGAGTGAACACATGTGTTTGACACTTATTTGAGCACCAGTTTGTTTGTACAAAAGTCCTGAAAAGCTTTGGATTCAAAACAGATTTGAATTGAGGTTTGAAAACCATTTCAGAAAAACAAACAGAAAAAGAAAAAGCTTAAAGAGAGAAAAAAATATCACTCAGTCGAATCTGGCCCAACCAGCCCAGCCAAGCCCAACACCCCACCCCGCGAACCGTTTTCTTTCACTCACCTCCGCACCCGTTGAGTGACTGACAGGCAGGACCTACTCCCTCTCCTTTCCTCTCGCTGACAGCCACGGCCCACACGACCATCGTTGTCTCCACCCAGCGACTGGTTCATCCCCAAATCACGCAGGCGTTCCCTGTATTCATTCGCGGCGTCAATTCACGTTGAATGCTGGAGTAAATCTCGCTCGTGACCATGCTACTTAAACCCCCTCTGCCCCCTCTCCATTTCCCCCAAACTCCGAGCACAAAGCGCCCCAGGCTTCCCGCATTCAATCTCGCACCGCCGCAGTCAAAGAGCACTCCGGCGACCGATTCCGGTGAGTCCCGTGCGCCCCTCGCCCTCTGATTCTTGCAGATAGCCTTGCCACTTTCTTGCGCAACTACTGACACCGCTGGTTCCCTTTATACGCCCAGTCGTCGATTACATTTCAACACCGCAAGCTCCCGACGACAACCTCGACTCCGGCGACCAAATTCCGTAAGCCCTTTGCGCCCCTTCGCCTCTGACTCACACGAAGTTGTTCGCCACTGTCTTGTGCATCATCTGGTTCCGCATGTTTGTGCTAGGGATACCAGGAGCATCGCCAACGTCGTCGTCTACTCGAACCCGACGCCGCCCGCAACTCCGACGAGCTCCAGCAGCCCACTTCGTGCGCCCCTTGCCAAGCCGCCGCCAGGTTGAGCATCAGCACGTCGCCATGGTTCTGGTAAGCCCCTCCAACGACCCTAGGACGACATGTAGCGCCACGCCGTCGTAGGCAGAGCTCGCCGCCGCCAGTAGCCGCCGCTAGCACCGCTCAGTTTTGGTCGCTTGATTCGTAACTGTTAGATCTAGATCCAGCGCGTTGGATTAGATCACTTAACGAATCGTTATGAGTAGATCTGAGCCATGCGGGTTAAGTAGATCCAACGGCCTAGAAGCACGATCCAACGCGAAACGGTATGGACCAATTAGAAACAGACACGTGGCTGGAGTTTAGATTTAAAACAGGATTTGAATCTGATTGATGTTCAAATTTGTTTTGGCTATAACTTTTGATCCCCACGTTAGAATTTGACAAATTTTATACCGTTGGAATCAGGAGAGAAAGCTCTTTCTAATTATGCAATGTGTTTAATGTTTTTCTTCTGTTAAAAAGGTTTTATTTGCAGAAACTTGTGTAGGGCTAATTTGAGCATATGAAATGTTTAGGAATTAATTTAGGGTTTAGATAATTGTTGTTTGACAAGTTTTTGACTTGTTTATGAATCATTACTGTATACTTGCTTTGTTAAGTTTTTAAAATCATCACATATCATTTTCATGCATGCATATATTTTTGATTGTATATGTTTTGTATGTGATTGTGGCTATGATTCTTTGTGTAGATTTTGGTGCTAGTGATTGTGATTGTGAGGAGTGTAGCTACTCTCCAAACTACCAAGGCAAGTGGTACTTCATGAATATTATCATTCCTATGTTTTCTACTAAGCATTAGAAATATTTTGTTAGACTTGCATGCCATATTTTGCTTATATGCCATGTTGGGAAATCCTAGTAGTAATAGAATTGCTAGGGAATCTCTAATTAAGTTACTATCTATGCCATGCTTAGCCTAGATAGTAGCAAACAAGGGTTGGTGAAATATACATGCTATGATAAAAATATTTCCAAGTCTTTGGACTTGTGTTTTTCCTAATAAAACAACTAAGTTAATGAAACACCTGGGTGGAATGGAAGGAAAGGTTTATGTTGAGTGGTTACACAAGGCCCATTTCTATGGTTTACCTTGTGTATATCACTTGTGGTAAGCCACCCAGGAACAAAGAGATTTTAGAGGTCAAGTGTTAAGAAGCTTCTAGTGCAGCCACTTGGCAATATGGGCTCTGCCAGGATCACATAGGTTGCTAGAACTTAGCCATTTGGACAGTTGGTGGTAGTGGGAATGATAGGTTGGAGCGCGTCCATTTGGTCTAAGGGAAGGCTTCTGAAAGGTCCTGTCTTGGTGAAACCAAGTCTGGTGGGGAAAGTGCACAACCTCTGCAGATGAAAAAATCTAAGTACTTATCCAAGTCCATGGTAATGGACAACTTGAGCATCAAGACATGGAAGCTATCAAGAATCTCCTCATCCCAATTTCTAAGTAAAATTTGTGGGTGAACAAGGGTGAAGGACCTCAATGTCTATTGGTGGTTCCTTGGGAAAAGTTTTGACAAAGAAAAACTTAGTGATTTCAACTATTAGGAAAAATCTATTTTGAGCAAAGCAAGCCAAGCTACAATTAGCCAAATTGCATATAGTATGTAGTCCACTTAAAATTTTACTAAGGTATCACTTGCCAATACTATTCCAAAGTATTGACCCACTGTGGCTGTAACTTGTGATGTTGCAGGTTACTCTGATGAGGATTAGGTGTCATGAGTCTACACTCAACATGTTTGCCTGTGGCACATGAAGATGAAGACTTTTATTTATTTACTTATTCAAACTCTTGTACTAGGCCTGTGGCCTTGGAGTTGTAAAGACTATGTTTATCTCTGGAATGACTGTAATAAAGACCTTTGTATCTGTGTACTTCATCTTAAATTGTGGATGCTAGCAATGATCCAGGGACTAGCATTGCAATCACAGGGATCCTTTTCCTTTATAAAGGAGGGATCTTACAGATGGTATCAGAGCACTGTGTTGCCTGTAGGATTATGACCCTAGGATTGGAAACCACTAAGGAAAATTTTCAACAACTTCTACACTTGTCTATTCTTCTCGTAAACTTTTCTAATCTTCCTTATCATCTCTATTTGTAGATGAACTCCATCAATGAAGCCGTAAGGAAAGGACCACTCATGACAATGAATTTGGAGTGTGAGACAGAATTCCCCAAGGCTCTCAAGGACCTCATGGTTGCATTAGAGATACAAGGTGCAGCTGTGTACAAAGGTTTTCCTATGATGGATGAAGGAGTTGAATACTGGTGGGTGCAGCTTCACTTGTACAAAAACAAGGGAGACAACCACCAGGAAAAAGGATTCTACATGTTCACCAATTCAGTGGTGCACACTACATTCTTTGAATCAGCAAGGGATGCAGCTTGGAAGACCATCAAAGAACTTGGTGATCGAGTCAAGTGCAGAATGCTCAACCTCCAAAATGATCTAAAGGAAGAGAAGAAACATACCCAAGAGTTGGAAGCTACCAACCAAACCTTAAGAGGAGACATTATAGACTTAGTAATGGAGTCATGTGAGCAAGATAGGTTGATTTCTTATAGAAACATTGTGTTAGCCAACATATCCAGTGAGATAGGATTGTAAACGTACTTCGTTAGTTGGACCACCACTTATCACCTTATTTTCCAAATGTTTCTTTAAAATAAGATTGAACCTTGGTTGTTGTAATGGATCCATGTATGCTATGACTTGTGTGTTTGAATTTCAAGGATTTATATGTGATGTTTTGCCTTGTATTTTATCTTGAACTGTGTAGTTCTAACTTTTTCTATCTTATAAATAGATGCCTACTGTTACCTTCAGCACTGTTGAGGAGTTCCAGGGAACTCGCTTTGGACCTCGTATCGTTGAGCTTACTACTTTGATCAATCTCCCTCTTCCTACCATCATGGTGCTTCCCCTCACCAAGTTTGAGAGGAAAGACCTTTGGGGCTTCAAGGTCAACCAGCCCGGACGCCAGATAGAGCCTACCACGGAGGCCATCGTCTTCAAGCTCATGCATGATGACAAGGAGAGAGGCCTTGAGGTAGTTATGCAGGATCTGATAGGACGTCTGCTAGGGAGATACTCCCGACAGGTTAGAGGTACTCACTTCCACGTCTTCAGTAGACGTGATGAGGATGGAGAGTCCATCGACTTCAAGGACGATTTGAGGGACACAGCAGAGCTGATTCGTCTATACCTCCAGGACTTAGAGTCTCTCATTAGGCACGTGGACACTGATAGGACCAACGTCATGCTCAACAATGACGAACTCCAGGTGCAGCTTCGCGAGAAGGACAAGCTTTTCACGGAGCAAGATGAGATAGTCAAGGAGATGGAGGCGAAGTTCGAGAGCCAGGACAGGAAGTTCAAGAGTCAGGAGAAGCGAGTCCAGGATAGGAACAAGAAGATCCGGGACATGATTGAAGAACTGCAGGCCAAGGACTTCGAGCTCGAGCATCAGCAGACGGTGATTGAGAGGCTTCGTTCCCAGAAGAGGGCTCTCAAAGCCAAGATAGAGACCTTGACCACTAGTGTCGAGGAATACAAGACCACGATGGAGAACGCAGGTCTTACCTTTGTCGAGGAGGAGGTTGATGCCGAGGAGTAGATTTGACTACTCATTTATCATTTATTATTGTACTTGTTGCTTGAGAACTTGTTATTTGACCATCCGACATGTGGATGGCTTGCTACTTGTGTGTTTTACTTTGCGAACGTGTTATCTTGTTGTTGAACCTTTATCCTTATTGTTGCATGCTTTGTGTTGTTATGTGATGTATTGTGCATGATAGCATCTATGGGTATCTCATTCTTATCTCTATTGAACAAACCACAGATGCCTCCCCGTCATGCAAACACCAACCCCAACAACAACATCACTCCAGAAATGCAGCAAATGATGACCGCTCAAACTCAGCTGATGCAGATGATGACGACGTTCATCCAGAACCAAAACAACAACAATAACAACAACAACCCACCGGGTTTTGACATGCTTACCAGGTTCTTGAGATTGAGGCCAGCAAAGTTCTCAGGGACGACTGATCCCATGGTGGCCAATGATTGGCTACGCTCTGTGAACAAGGACTTGGTAACCGTGGGCTGTACGGATGCTGAAAAGGTCAGATTTGCAGCACATTTGCTGGAAGGACCAGCCGCCACTTGGTGGGATAACTTCCAGATCACCACTCCCATAGAAGATGTGACATGGGCTATCTTTGAGGATGGCTTTCGTACTGCTCATATCTCATCTGGAGTGATGAGTCTGAAAAATAAGGAGTTTCATAACCTGAAGCAGCGCCACCGCAGCGTGGCTGAATATATTGAGGAGTTCAACAATCTGGCGCGATATGCACCGGATGAAGTTGACACTGATGCTAAGAGGAAAGAAAAGTTCCTCGAAGGGTTGAATGATGAGCTGAATCTGCAGTTGGTTGTGGCCTATGTTCCCACTTATCAGTCTCTCTGTGACAAGGCTGCTATTTTGGAGAACAAAATAAAGCAAGTTGAAAGCAAGAAGATGAAGCACTCTGACAAGCACAGCCCGGGATTGTCACACAAACAATCCCATTATGATGACAGTGGAAGCTCAGGATCCCACAAGCATGAGAAATTCAACAAGCACCACAACCACAACCGCCATGACAACAAGCATCACCGTAGTCATGAAAATGACAAGTACAAGAACCACAAGGGTGGCTACAAGATCCACCACGGTGGTAATGGAAGTGGAAGTGGAAATCAGCCTGTCAAGAAGGACATTAGTCAGGTTGAATGCTTCAAGTGCAAGAAGATGGGGCATTATGCAAATGAATGCCCAGAAAAGAAAGTTGAAGGACCCAACAAGCCCAACCCTTTTCAGAAGGATAGGTTAACCACATCAATGTGAAGGAAGTCTATGAGGAGCCTGATGCTGTTGCTGGTAAGTTCAGACTCAATTCTATTCCAGCATTTGTTATTTTTTATACTGGAGCATCGCATTCATTCATATCAAAAGCATTTGTTGATAGAAATGGGTTTGCAACTGAAAACATTGGGTGTCCAATAAAAGTTAGTTCTCCGGGTGGAGATATGATAGTAAGTCTTGGATGTCGGGATCTAGTAATAGAGTTTGGAAAGCATAAATTTCCAGTGAGTCTGATAATCCTAGATTCCCAAGGACTGGACGTAATATTGGGGATGGACTGGATGGCTAAGTATGAAGGAGTACTAGATTGTGCTAATCGTACTGTTGCACTCACGACCCCGGAAAGAAAACGGATTAAATTCAAGTCTAACTTTGAGCCAAAAGGGACTAAGCTAAATTCTCTTAAGGGGGTTAGCATAGACAGTGTGCCAATTGTGAGTGAGTATCTGGATGTGTTTCCGGAAGAATTACCGGGAATGCCACCAGATAGAGATGTGGAGTTTCTTATAGATTTGGTACTAGGATCTGGACCAATAGCAAAGAGACCATACAATATGTCAGTGGATGAACTGAAAGAACTCAAGAAACAACTTGGAGAACAGTTGCAGAAAGGATTTATTCAACCAAGTTCTTCATCTTGGGGAGCCCCAGTTTTGTTCGTGGAAAAGAAAGATAGAAGTCAAAGGTTATGCATAGATTACCGTTCACTTAATGAGGTGACTATTAAGAACAATTATCCTTTGCCTAGAATCAATGACTTGTTTGATCATATAGAAGGAGCTTGTGTGTTCTCAAAGATTGATCTCCGGTCAGGTTATTTTCAACTCAAGATAAGAGAACAAGACATAACTAAGACAGCTTTCACCACAAGGTATGGATTATATGAGTATACCGTGATGCCATTTGGTTTGACCAATGCTCCAGCATACTTCATGAATATGATGAACAAGGTGTTCATGGAATTCCTTGACAAGTTTGTTGTCGTTTTCATCAATGACATTTTAGTATACTCCAAGAGCAAAGAAGAGCATGAAGGACATTTACGTTTAATACTTGAAAAGTTAAGAGAGCATAAACTTTATGCCAAATTCAGCAAGTGTGAATTCTGGTTGAATGAAGTTGGATTTCTTGGACATGTTATGAAAAAGTATGGTGTAGCAGTTGATCCTGCTAAAGTTTCAGCTGTAACGGAATGAGAATCTCCCAAGTCAGTAAAGGAAGTTTGTAGTTTCCTTGGCTTAGCAGGTTACTACAGAAGGTTCATTGAAAATTTCTCCAAGGTAGCTAAGCCTATGACTGAATTGCTAAAGAAAGACAAGAAATTTGCTTGGACGGAAGGTTGTGAACTCAGCTTTCAGGAATTGAAGAAGAGACTTGTGACAGCACCAGCCTTGTGTTTGCCAGACTTGGAAAAAGATTTCCAAGTATATTGTGATGCATCTCATCATGGTTTGGGTGCAGTACTTATGCAAGAAGGAAAAGTTGTGGCGTATGCCTCGAGACAACTCAAAACTCATGAAGTGAACTATCCTACTCATGATTTAGAGTTAGCCTCTGTTGTCCATGCACTCAAAACATGGAGGCACTATCTTTTGGGAAAGCTTTGTGAAGTGTTCACAGATCACAAGAGTTTGAAGTATATCTTCACCCAGAAGGAAATTAATATGAGACAAAGAAGATGGCTGGAACTCATTAAAGACTATGACTTAAGTTTGCAATACCACCCCGGTAAAGCAAATGTTGTAGCAGATGCTCTGAGTCGTAAGGTTTTTGTGAATGGCCTTACCAAAGGAGAATTGCCAGATGATTTGTGTGCCCAATTCAGAAAACTCAGATTGGATATTCTGCCTGAAGGACATCTCATGTCCTTGGATGTTCAACCCACTTTGTTGGACAAGATCAAAGAATCCCAAAAGATTGATAAATAAATCGAAGAGATTCAAGAAAAGATTGGCAAAGGAAAAGCCAAAGGGTTCCATGAAGACGAACAGGGTACTTTATGGCATGGGAAACGTATTTGTGTTCCACAAGATCTGGAGCTGCAGAAACTGATTTTGCAAGAAGCACACAACTCTCCGTATTCCATTCATCCGGGTAACACCGAAATGTACATGGAAATGAAGGAAAGATTTTGGTGGAACAATCTCAAGAAGGACATCGCCGTACATATTGCTTTGTGTGATGTGTGTAGTAGAGTGAAAGCGGAACATCAAAAACCAGCAGGTTTGCTTCAACCACTACCTATTCCTGATTGGAAGTGGGACAAGATTGGTATGGATTTCATTACTGGATTACCAAGGACCCGGTCAGGATACAATTCTATTTGGGTAGTAGTGGATTGCCTAACTAAAGTGGCTCATTTCATACCCGTGAAGACAACCTACACAAGTGCTAAGTTAGCCAAAATCTATATGAGTAGAATTGTGTGTCTACATGGAGTGCCCAAGAGTATTGTGTCTGATAGGGGAAATCAATTCACTTCCCATTTTTGAAGACAACTACATGAGTCATTGGGAACGAGGTTGGAATTCAGTACTGCTTTTCATCCTCAAACTGATGGACAAACCGAAAGAACTAATCAGATTCTCGAAGACATGTTTAGGGCATGTGCCCTAGACTATGGAGCCAGTTGGGATGAAAGTCTGCCTTACGCAGAATTTTCTTATAACAACAGCTATCAAGCCAGCATTGAGATGGCACCATTTGAGTTTCTCTACGGAAGAAAGTGTACCACCCCATTTTTATGGAATGGTGTGGGAGAAAGAAGTTTATTTGGACCAGATCTTAGCAAAGAAGCTGAAGAGAAGGTCAAGTTGGTTAAGGACAAGTTGAAGATAGCACAGTCCCGACAGAAAAACTACACAGATCCTAAGCGTAGAGAAGTCACCTACGAAGTTGGTGATAGAGCTTATCTTAGAGTGTCACCACTTCGTGGAGTGAAGAGGTTCGGAGTCAAAGGAAAATTGGCACCAAGATATGTTGGACCATTCAAGATTCTGAGTCGTAAAGGAGAAGTTACCTATGAAATTGAACTGCCAGAATCTCTGTCAGCTGTCCATAATGTGTTTCATGTGAGTCAACTTAAGAAATTTCATCCAGAAATGGAAGAAACTTCTTTGAAGGATACTATACCTTTGGAGGAGGTTCAGTTGGAGAGTGATCTCACCTATGAAGAGAAACCTATCAAGATTCTTGAGACTGCAGAAAGATTCACACAGACCAAGACTATCAAGTTTTGTAAAGTCCAGTGGAACCATCATTCCGAAGAAGAAGCAACATGGGAAAGAGAAGATGATCTTCGGAAAGACCACCCTCACCTATTTGCTAGCCAATCCGAATCTCGAGGGCGAGATTCACCTTAAGGGGGTTAGATTTGTAACATCCTCAAAATCATGTTTTAAACTTATGCATAGCATCCATGCATCCATGAGCATATGATTTTCATTTCAAACAAATCAATTCAAAACAGAAGCATTTGTGCTTATTATTTTATGTAAAGTTTACTCAAGCCTTGTGCTACTTGTTTTGAGAAAAGTACTGTTAACCATTCAGTATTGTTTAGAATCCAAACTCAAATGATTTCAAAAACTTGAGCAAAGTCTCAAAGCAAAATATGAAATAAAACCAAATCTATGCCTATTATCACACCTCATAAAGGCATGGTTTTATTTTTATTTTCAAAAGACCCAAGTGTGTTTGAGTGAACACATGTGTTTGACACTTATTTGAGCACAAGTTTGTCTGTACAAAAGTCCTGAAAAGCTTTGGATTCAAACAGATTTGAATTGAGGTTTGAAAACCATTTCAGAAAAACAAACAGAAAAAGAAAAAGCTTAAAGAGAGAAAAAAATATCACTCAGCCGAATCTGGCCCAACCAGCCCAGCTAAGCCCAACACCCCACCCCGCGAACCGTTTTCTTTCACTCACCTCCGCACCCGCTGAGTGACTGACAGGCAGGACCCACTCCCTCTCCTTTCCTCTCGCTGACAGCCACGGCCCACACGACCATCGTCGTCTCCACCCAGCGACTGGTTCATCCCCAAATCACGCAGGCGTTCCCTGTATTGATTCGCGGCGTCAATTCACGTTGAATGCTGGAGTAAATCTCGCTCGCGACCATGCTACTTAAACCCCCTCTGCCCCCTCTCCATTTCCCCCAAACTCCGAGCACAAAGCGCCCCCAGGCTGCCCGCATTCAACCTCGCACCGCCGCAGGCCAAGAGCACTCCGGCGACCGATTCCGGTGAGTCTTGTGCGCCCCTCGACCTCTGGTTCTTGCAGACAGCCTCTCCACTTTCTTGCGCAACTACTGACACCGCTGGTTCCCTTTATACTTCCCCAGGTCGTCGATTCCGTTCAACACCGCAAGCTCCCGACGACAACCTCTACTCAATGACCAAATTCAGAAGCCCTTCGCCTCTGACTCACACGAAGTTGTTCGCCACTGTCTTGTGCATCATCTGGTGCCGCTTGTTTGTGCTAGGGAGACCAGGAGCGTCGCCAACGTCGCCGTCTACTCGAACCCGACGCCGTCCGCAACTCTGACGAGCTCCAGCAGCCCACTCCGTGCGCCCCTTGCCAAGCCGCCGCCAAGTTGAGCATCAGCACGTCGCCACGGTTCTGTTAAGCCCCTCCGACGACCCTAGGACGACCTGTAGCGCCGCGCCGCCGTAGGCAGAGCTCGCCGCCGCCAATAGCTGCCGCTAGCACCGCTCAGTTTTGGTCGCTTGATTCGTAGCCGTCAGATCTAGATCCAGCGTGTAGGATTAGATCACTTAACGAATCGTTATGAGTAGATCTGAGCCGTGCGGGTTAAGTAGATCCAACGGCCCAGAAGCGCGATCCAAAGAGAAACGGTATGGACCAATTAGAAACAGATGCGTGGCTGGAGTTTAGATTTAAAACAGGATTTGAATCTGATTGATGTTCAAATTTGTTTTGGCTATAACTTTTGATCCCCATGTTAGAATCTGACAAATTTTATACCGTTGGAATCAGTAGAGCAAGATCTTTCTAATTATGCAATGTTTTTAATGTTTTGCTTCTGTTAAAAAGGTTTTATTTGAAGAAACTTGTGTAGGGATAATTTCAGCATATGAAATGTTTAGGAATTAATTTAGGGTTTAGATAATTGTTGTTTAACAAGTTTTTGACTTGTTTATGAATCAGTACTGTATACCTGCTTTGTTAAGTTTTTAAATCATCACACATCATTTTGCATGCATGCATATATTTTTGATTGTATATGTTTTGTATGTGATTGTGGCTATGATTCTTTGTGTAGATTTTGGTGCTAGTGATTGTGATTGTGAGGAGTGTAGCTACTCTCCAAACTACCAAGGAAAGTGGTACTTCATGAATATTATCATTCCTATGTTTTCTACTAAGCATTAGAAATATTTTGTTAGACTTGCATGCTATATTTTGCTTATATGCCATGTTGGGAAATCCTAGTAGTAATAGAATTGCTAGGGAATCTCTAATTAAGTTACTATCTATGCCATGCTTAGCCTAGCTAGTAGCAAACAAGGGTTGGTGAAATATACATGCTATGATAAAAATATTTCCATGTTTTTGGACTTGTGTTTTGCCTAATAAAACAACTAAGTTAATGAAACACCTGGGTGGAATGGAAGGAAAGGTTTATGTTGAGTGGTTACACAAGGCCCATTTCTATGGTTTACCTTGTGTATATCACTTGTGGTAAGCCACCCAGGAACAAAGAGATTTTAGAGGTCAAGTGTTAAGAAGCTTCTAGTGCAGCCACTTGGCAATATGGGCTCTGCCAGGATCACATAGGTTGCTAGAACTTAGCCATTTGGACAGTTGGTGGTAGTGGGAATGATAGGTTGGAGCGCGTCAATTTGGTCTAAGGGAAGGCTTCTGAAAGGTCCTGTCTTGGTGAAACCAAGTCTGGTGGGGAAAGTGCACAACCTCTGCAGATGGAAAAATCTAAGTACTTAGCCAAGTCCATGGTAATGGACAACTTGAGCATCAAGACATGGAAGCTATCAAGAATATCCTCATCCCAATTTCTAAGTAAAATTTGTGGGTGAACAAGGGTGAAGGACCTCAATGTCTATTGGTGGTTCCTTGGGAAAAGTTTTGACAAAGAAAAACTTAGTGATTTCAACTATTAGGCAAAATCTATTTTGAGCAAAGCAAGCGAAGCTACAATTAGCCAAATTGCATATAGCATCTAGTCCACTTAAAATTTTACTAAGGTATCACTTGCCAATACTATTCCAAAGTATTGACCCACTGTGGCTGTAACTTGTGATGTTGCAGGTTACTCTGATGAGGATTAGGTGTCATGAGTCTACACTCAACATGTTTGCCTGTGGCACATGAAGATGAAGACTTTTATTTATTTACTTATTCAAACTCTTGTACTAGGCCTGTGGCCTTGGAGTTGTAAAGACTATGTTTATCTCTGGAATGACTGTAATAAAGACCTTTGTATCTGTGTACTTCATCTTAAATTGTGGATGCTAGCAATGATCCAGGGACTAGCATTGCAACCACAGGGATCATTTTCCTTTATAAAGGAGGGATCTTACATTTATGTGATAGGTATATTGTTTAGTTTATTCATGAGGCTACTAAAAATTATTATGAGAGAGGAAAATATGGTTGTAGAAGTTTTGATGGTATTGAAACACCTCTCTATGTGCTGAAAGTTTAAGTTACTCTTGTCTTATATTCCTATGCTTGTCACTTTGTTCTTTATGAATTTATTTGTGTACAAGATTCCTATGCATATGAAGTGGGTTAGACTTAAATGAGTTTTGAATTTGCTTCTTTATGCTCTATTTTACTTCAATCGATATTTCTTATGTGAGCATCTTCTTGCCTCTTGTGCCTAACTTAAAGGCGTTAAATAAAAGTACTTGTTGGGAGATAACCCAAGATTTTCCTTGAGTCTTGGAAGTTATTGCTTCAGTAATGACCTCTCTTTATCCTTTTTGTTTTCATTTTGTGCCAAGAATGACCTCTAATGAGAGGGAAGTAAGATTTGGGAAGTTGCTGTCCCGAAACAGATTTCTGTCCTCCACCATAAAAATTCGTGAGAAGTCTCTGTAAGTCGGATTGAGATGAAAATATACGAATAAATCCCCCAATATGTTAGATAACTTTAGTTAGTTCAACACTTTTTGATTTGAGCAATAGAAGATTTTCGAAAAAATCGGTTTCTACCTGCTGTTATGTTTAGACTGATTTCTGCCATTATTTGCATTTGCTTCTTATTGATTCCTTTTTGAATTCTCTTTTGGGGAATTGAGATTTTTGAAGGAGTTGCTACTGTATCTTGTGTTTTTAGTGAAAATTTTTGCTGTTCCAAAGCTAATCCTAAAGGTCTATTATCTTTTGAATACACTAATGTTGCTAATGAAGATTGTGTGAAGTTTTGTATGAAGGAAAAATTTCAGGTGTAGAGAGAGAATGATGTAACGAGATGAAGAATGGACAAAAGCTCAATCTTGGTGATGCCACCCTGGTGTAACCCCAAGAAATATCCAAGAGGTACAAGTGTCAAAGCTTGGGGATGCCCAAGGCATCCCCTTCTTCATCAATAAAAAACTCACGTCTGTCTAGACACTTCGTTTTTATTGTTTCATGCACTGTTGTGTTGTTCTTGGAGCATCTTAGTTTTCATTTTCTTTTCTTAGTTTGCTTAGTTTTATTGAATAAAGTAGTTTGGACCCCCGTTCTTGTTGTGTTGTTTCAAATAAGTTGATTGGTGTTGGAAAGGAGTAGAAAGTTCTTTCTTGAAAGTGCAAGAGGAGCTTGCATTGACAGTGACTTAGACTTTAGCATGACATGCTAGGTGTTGTTTTAAACTTATGCTTAGTGATTATTATTATTATAGCATGTCTTCTTCCAAACAATCAGGATTGCTTAGTTTGCCTTGAAAAAATTATGCGTTGTTTTAGCATACAAAAGCATAGTATTATGGTATTCTCCTTTGATTCTTTGTTTGGATTGACTTGGCACATGCTCACACGATGTTATGACTATGAACAAGTCACCATATCCTCTATTGTCATTTATTCATTGACTTGTAGTACCACTCTATTCTTTGATTAGTAATGTTTTGTCGCTCTGCATGATTATGGCCATTATTGCTCTCTTAGTTGGTTGCTTCCAGTATTTTGCTAGCCTCCACTTGTATGAGTAAGCTCTACTCATGCTTCCAACTCCGAAGAAACCAAGTTATTCCAAAGTGTCAACTATAAATTTCTATGCATGGTGTGTTACACCATTCCAAGTATATTCTTGTTTTCAGCTATCTTCCAATTAAAATGTATTTTGTTATGTGAAAACTTAGTGATTAAAGCCCTCACAAACTTGATTGCACACTTTATATTCTTTGCCCCTAATAAAATTGAACCATTGTGTCATCTATGTTGTATATGCTTGCACTTATACGTTGGAATTAGCAGAACCATGATGTCATGGGGAACGTTTTCAACATTGCACTTGTACTTTGTACATAGTTGATATCATGCTATTTTTTCTATGGATGTCACTGGTGTGAAATAAAGAGTGGGTTTGTAAGTCCATGGAGTTATGTATTTTGTGTTAGAGAAACGCCTGGGCCGCTAGCCTAAGCCATGCCTAACCATGGTGGAAACTTGCAGCATCACCATAATGAGCTATCTGTGAAGCATCCTCAATAAAAATCTATGCACATAGTAAATAAAAAGATCGCTGAGATGCTCATTTTCTGCTTGCCTTATCATTTTGGTTATGGGATAGCTCTTGTACCATGTGCAAGGGGTACCCCATTGGCGTTTCTCTATGATACACATGTAGTTACTATGACAGGAACTTATAGGTGACTGAAGTTGAGTAGCATGAGGTGTGGCCCTCGTATTCAAGGGACATGAGATTGCCAACTTATACTTTGTCAACCATATACTCCATAGTTTTATCACTTTAAACGTAATCACTTCAAGATGCTTATGATAGGGGCAATGAGGGCTGAAAGCAGACAAGTACCATAATTTTTGGAAGCTCTTTTTGAAACTTGAAATCTCTGCTTCCCTTTATGAAGGGCCTTTCTTCCACTATTATATTGAGTCTCCACCTTCTACCTTTAGGCATGATGACCCACAAGTATAGGGGGTGTATCGCAGCACTTTCGATAAATAGGAGTGTTGATCCCAACGAGGAGCAGAAGGTGTTGACTAGTGGTGTGGAGAAGGAAATCTCTGTGAATACTTAGCAAACGGATTTTTAGTGGTTTTCTGATAAAGCAACAAAACAAAGTGCAAGTAACAAAGACAACAAGCAAACGCATCAAGTGTCCCAATCCTTTCTTAGCAAAGGACAATCCGGTGGAAATACTTATAAGGACCAAATGTTCTCGAGGACACATGGGAATTCTGTCAAGTGCTTTCGCTTCAAATTGCTGAGTACTCTTCTTTGGTGTTGTAAGTGTTGTGTGGGTGAACCTGTGCTAACATACCGACCTTACTTGGACTAATACATACTTATGATTAAACCCCCTGCAATCATCCGCAACTAAAGGAGAGTAATTAATATATAAATCTAACCATAACCTTAAACTCTGAGATCCTACGCTCCCTTGTGCAAATGTGTCCTAACGGGGGGTCAGGTTTCTGTCACTCCAGCAACCCCACAATTAGTAGCCAAATACACAATGCATTCCCCTAGGACCATAAATGGTGAAGTATCATGTAGTCGACATTCACATGACACCACTAGAAGAATAGCACCACAACTTAAATACTAAATCAATGAATAATAACTCAACACAAATCCACTACTAACAACATGACTTCTCCCATGTCCTCAAGAACTAAACGAACTACTCACGATACATCATATGGATAAGGATCAAAGATGATATGATAATGGATAACAATATGAAAATAAACAATAATCCAATGGTTCCACTCACAAGTATCAACTATAATAGTAATCAACACCGGGAAAGTTTTCCCTAATGAACTAAGCAATATCCAACACAATTGTTACAGCGGGATGGAGTGGTGATGATGGTGTTGGTGGAGATGATGGTGTGGATGATGATGATCCCGATGAAGCCTAGCTTGATGATGGTGTTGATGGCGATGATATCCCCTCTCCGGGAAGGAATTTCCCCGACAGAAATCTGTCAGCCAGAGAGATCTTTCTGTCTCGGTGTTTTCCACCCTGCAGAGGCGATGGAAATCTATTTGTGGTCGCCCCCTGGTGTTAGGGTTCCGTAAGGAAGATATAGGCGAGAGGGCGGAGTCGGAGGCCAGGCAGGTGGGCCACACCTTCCCTAGGCGCGGCCTAGGGGGGACCCGCGCCTAGGGGGGTGTGGGACCCATGTGTCCCTTTTTCGCCTCCCCTTCTGGCTTCCTCTGTCTTTTGGGAAAATATAATTTTCCCGTATTTTTTTGGTATTTTTCTGATCTTCACGAAATTGCATCAAAACACCTCTTTTTCCATAAAAATCCAGACTCCGGCAGTTCATCATCCAAGAATCATCCAACATGCATAAACAGATGAAAAGACATAAGTATTACCTCATAATAAGACATATATCAATGAATAGAGGCAAATTATGACATAGAATGGTGATGCAAATTGGACGTATCAAGGCACCATTAGGAGAGCATAGTTGTCATTCTTAGTTCTATGTTCAGTGTCCCAAAACTTATTGATTGATGCATCTTGTGATATTACTTGTTCTTGTGCAATTTGTATCTAGTCACTCTAATGAACTTTGAAGGTGTCCTATGCATCAATTTGTTACTCCATGAGGGACAAGCTGAATGCCACTATGCCATGTTTATTGTATGTGAAATAAACAAACGTTTTTCAATGCATGTTATTCATAATCTTTGTTTGTAGCCTTTCATGTTGCATGCATAGTTACTTTGTCTTATTTTTAGAACTCTATCTTTCATGCACATGTTTAGAGTTCTTTGATCCCATCTTTCAATGCTTGCAAAATGGTTTGATCTTGGTTTTTATGGTGCATGTCGCCTCAAAATTATTCTTTTTATCACTTACCTACTCGAGGACGAGCAGGAGTTAAGATTAGGGATGCTTGATACATCGGAAACGTATCTATAATTTTTGATGTTCCATGCTTGTTTAGTATCTAATTTGCTTTGCTTTGTCTACACTTTGAGGTGTTTTTATATGTTTTCTGGAACTAACCTATTAACAAGTTGCCATAGTGCCAGTTGCCTGTTTTCTTCTGTTTTTGGTTCCAGAAAGGCAGAAAATCAATATTCTCGGAATTGGACGGGACAAAAGCCAAAGTCAATATTTTACTGTGGGCAACACGAAGCCAGAAGACGAGACAGAGAAGGCTCACCAGGGGGCCACACCCCCTGGCCGCATGGGTGGGCCCACCCCGTGCCTGGGGGTCTAGCCACCCTGGTGGCCCCCTGGCTTGCCCCTTTGCCTATAAGAAGACCCGATGCAAAATCCCTAGGCACCCGATCAAAACTCCACGAAACCTTCTGTAGTCGTCGCCACCATCGTCCCTAGATCGGGGGGATCTGATGTTCTTCTCGGCACCCTGCCAGAGGGGAGATAATCCCGGATGTCGTGGGAATGGTCACGGCAGATGCTGCAATCGGCAGCGAGTAGTAGAACGAGGGGCAAGGGCGGCCAGCCATCTGCGGTGCGAGATGAGGGCAGAGACACAGGGTTTTAACCAGGTTCGCCCCCCCCCCCCGAAGGGTAAAGACCTACTCCTGCTAGATTGTATTATAGAGGTGGTACAATGGGCGAGCTCGGCGGCTAGGAGGCGAGTCGCTTGGGTGTATGATGGAACGTATCTCTACTCACCCTATGGGGAGGTTTATATAGGCTCACCTCCCCTAGGGTTTACATATCTCAACCGATTCAGTTAAAGTTTCGGCACTCGTTTAACCTAATCCGACTGGGCCTATCTACTCGCTTGGGCCTTCAGCTTCCAGTCGCTTGGTTCCTCGCTGGGCTTCGATCCAATCGCCGTCTTGCAGGCCCACTCGCCAGCTCTTGGGCCAGTCGGAAACGTCCTGCTGGGTATACCCCAGTAGACATATCCCCATCAGTAGTCCCCGAGGCCGTTGTTGATTTGGCGTAGGTGACTGCTGGCAGTCGGAGCATACGGCTGCTGAGTAGACATCCAGTCGAATCGGCGGCGGGCTCCTGTATAAAGGAAAAACTAATCATACTACTCGCAGCTTTGGCGAATCACTGTCATAGTGGTTGGGTCGGCGAGCCGAGTGGCTGAAGTTGGACCGTTAAACATGGTCAAACTAGCCGTTGGAGTAATCCAACGGTAACTTTTGGCGTAATCATCGCACGGTAACGGTTCCCTGATTTGGCGGGTAACAACCGCTATATAAGAGGAATGGCAGGCGATCAGAGAACCACCTCCTCGCCATTTCCTCCGACTGCGCGCACCTTTCGTCTCCCTTCGCATCGCGATCAGTCGACCCAAAATCCCCCGACCCCCAGCAAATCTCTCCGCCATGGCCCTCTCCACCGAGCCGTGGGGTAGATCTAAGTGCACAAGGGCGCAGCTGACTTCCTTCGAGGAGGCCGGGATTTTGCGAGCCGGCTGCTGGCGCATTCCCGCAGCCGGAGAGACAACCCCGAATCCGCGAGAGAGGGAGTTCATCTGCTTCACCAGCCATCTTGAACGGGGGCTAGGGTTCCCCACGTCCCTGTTCTTCCGGCGCTTCTGCGCCTACTACGGGATCCAGCCTTCGGATCTGGGTCCCCACAGCATCGAGCAGCTCGCCATCTGTGTGGCGTTCTGCGAATGCTACTTGGGCTGCCGGCCCTACTTCCCCTTGTGGCAAGATCTGTTCCACGAACGGATCAGCCGCGAGGAAGCGGGCAGCCCAATGCTAGCCGCGGGCGGCCTAACCTTCCAGCTCAAGTCGAAGGCTTC
The DNA here is from genome assembly GCA_030063025.1 of Avena longiglumis. NCBI lineage: Eukaryota > Viridiplantae > Streptophyta > Magnoliopsida > Poales > Poaceae > Avena > Avena longiglumis. The sequence continues at coordinate 240,981,526 of CP125979.1, read as the reverse complement.
ATTCTTCGACCTGATGCTGCCCGCCAAAGCAGCGAGCGACTGGAAGAAGTCGTGGTTTTACGTAGCCGAGGCGATCCCGGAGGGCGAGGTGGCGATCCCGCGGTACTCCGCCAATCGGTCCGAGCCGCGCCGTCTCCAAGTCGGCAAGCTCCCCAACGACCAGCGGATGGTCGTCGACTAGATGCTCCAGACCATCCGCAATCTAAAGAAGAAGGGCCTTCAGACGATAAACCTGTACAACTGCTGGCTCGGGCGGCGGCTCGTCCCGCTCGCTCTGCGCGAGCACTATATGTATCAGTACACGGGCCGGGAGGACTCGACGAAGGCTTGCCTCGACGAGTGGAAGCTGGAGGACTACATCCCAGCACTGAAGAAAATCACCCAGGCGGTGTACCTGGACGCACAGGCTGGGGTCGCCCCCTATACCGCAAAGCGTCCAGCCCCAACGGTAATCACTTCACTTTGCTCGCAGTCGCAGTTTATGCAGTCGCGGTAATTCTAACTTCATCTTGTGTTCATTGCAGCTATTCCAAGTGGTGGAAGGATGGCTCCCACCGTCGGACGATGAGAACTTGAGCTCGTCCGTGCAGGACGTGGGCGAGTCGCCTCCCGCCAAGGGCGATACCGGGAGTGACGAGGGTGACAGCGACGATGAATTCGAAGAGGAAGTCGCCCCGCTGCTCCACAAAACCCGCGGGCAGCGTCAACGCGAGCTCGAGGCAAGCAAAAGCCTCGAGCGCCACGACGACGACGACGATGACGAGCTCCCAGAAACCACCTCGCACCGCCAGGCCACTCCATCGAAAAAGAAGAAGAAAGAGAAGGAGGCGAAGGCACCTCCGAGGAAGACGAAGACGAAGCCGACGAGGCCGGCCTCGCCACCGCATTCAGCGAGCAGTTCCGACGCCCCATCCTGGACAAGGACGAGGCGCCGTCGACGACGGCCGCGCTGGATACGGCCACCATCGAGGTGCCCCTGGCGTCGATGCCTCCGCCATCCGCCCCAGTCTCGGGGCTGGGGGATGCTCCGGCTGTAGCGACTTCGCCTCGAAGGGAAGCTCCTGTCGAAGAGGTTACAGAGGCCCCAGTCGTAGCTTCGACGACGAAGAAGCCGTCCGTGTCTTGGGCATGCGACGTCCTGGACATGGGGCTCAGCCGCCGACTAGGCCCTGAACTGGAGAAACCAGCCGGCCTCCGTACGGGGCTGCGCTTCATTCCGGTCGCCAAGTGAGTGCACTCGCCTTCCTTTGTCTCCCATAATCGCTCATATTATCTTGCTTACATGATTTATGTACAGGACCGGAGTGAAGAGGATGGGCCACCCAACCGTGGCTAAGGTGCCACCCGTCGTCAGCGAGGAAGATTCTTCCCGCAAGAGGAAGGCGGACGAAGTCGTCGCCCTCGCGGATGGCGGCAAGAAGGCCAGGAGTGACACCGTCATCACGATTTCTGACGATACAGCGGCCGCGCCGTGTGGCATCCCGCAAAAACCACTACTAGAAAATCGCGTTGAATTTGTGCATTGCATCGTCATCATCGTGCATTGTTTGCCAAAACTATTTTCGCAAAGCCGTTTTGTTTTCTAAACGCCCCGTATTTTATTCAAACGCCAAAACCCGGGTCCCCGGAATATTTTGGTTTGCCGAAATCGGTTTGCAAAAACTTTGTTTGAATTAAATAAAATATTTAATTTGTTTAAGTAGGGGCAGTCGAACGGGCCAAAGCGACCCGAACGACCGCCCCAGATTTTACAATCGGTCCAACCTGCCTACCCCATCTATTCCTAGACTCACCCACTAGTCTACCCAACCACCACCACCTCACCTCCCTAGCCTATAGCATCACGCCACCTCACCGAGCCACCCCCACCCCAACCAGATCTTGCCACGTGTCCCTCTCACCCCACCCCCTCTCTCTCCTGCCCTCTCACAACCCACCCTCCCAGGCACACACGCTCACACTCACCTCACGCGCCCCAGCCTTCCACCTCGCTGCCGCGTGGGCCCCCTTCTCCCCGGGCCCACCTGTCAGCTTCCTTTCCCCACCAACCGGCTTTCCTCAGCTCCCACCTCTCCGCGTGGACCCCGCTAGCCTGGCCCACCCGTCCTCCCTGCCCCAGCACGCTCACGCCACCGCACGCGCCTGGGCCCACGTTCCCCTGCCGCTTCGCCCTCCTCCCTTTCTCCCTCGCTTGCGCCCACCACACCGCCACAGCTACCCCATCGCCTGACCGCTCCCCTCTCCTCCCCACGCCCGGCCGCACGGCTCGCCCCGCCCCCGCCCGCCTCGCTCCCCGCCTCGATCGGCGCTCCCTCCGCCACGGCACTGCCATGGCTGCCGCGCGCCTGCCACCAACCTCCCCCGGCTCCTCCTCGCGCTCCTCCCTCTCCCCCAGGTCCGACCGCCCCTTCCTGCCCTCACCGCCTCGCCCCCTCCTCCCAGAGCATCCCCGCCTCTCCCCGTCGACGCAGCCTGCTCCGGCCACCCCACGGCCACCCTGACCTCTCCTGCCTCTCCGCCGCTCGCGCCTCCTCCGGGCAGCGTACCTCCCGAGCCCCGCCTCCTGCCGCCTCGCGAAGCTCCCACAAGGCTCAACCTCGACCCGAGCCGGCGCAGCTGCCCTGCCCTCCTCCCAGCGTGGCTCCGCCCGCCCAGCTGGGGTTCCGCGCCGGCGCCTCGCAACCCACCTCCCGAGCTTCGCCTCGCATCCTCCGAGCCTCGCGGCCTCCTCGCGCTCAGCCGCCCAGACGCCTCGCCGTCGCCTGCACGGCCTCCGCCGGACCGCTCCGCCTGCGCCAAGCCTGCCCGGCCGCATCAAGCTTCGTCGTCGGCCGCCGCCTTCCTGCTGGCCGTCCGGCGCCGCAGCTCATGGCGCTGGCCCTGGGACCCGAGACTCCGCAGCCATGTTGCCGCGCCCTCCGCCGTCGCCTCCGTGGACCCCGCCGCACCTCTGCCGTTGTGGTCGCCTCCACCTCGCCCTAGCAACCGCCCGCAGCAACAGTCCACCTCACCCGTCCCCATGCCGAGATCTTCCGAAGACGTTCCCCGAAAACCCGCGGGACCCTGAAGCCGTCGACACGGAGCCCCGAGTTCACCATCACGGGCATGCGGCGCCACCCCCAAGATCTCCTTCAAGCGAACCCCGATAACCTTCCAAGATCGACAGCAACTAACCGGACGCCAAGATCCACCCCCAAGGACGCCCCGACAAGTTGCACAAGGCCCCTGGACTCGTCACCCTCGTAGCGTCAAGATCTACTACACGGAGCATTGTCCGATAGTCGGAACCCCCGAAGACCGAACCCGGAGCTGGATCCGAAGGCCATATGTGCGACAAGTGCTCCGTCATGGACCCGTTTGAAGCAAAAACCGAGAACTTCCTCCCCCGAATGCCAAGACCGACTCGATGGCGCGGACCCAACAAGACCCGTATACGGCAAGATCGACCCCGTGGGACCCGCCAAGATCTGGCCGACGACAAGAACGGCACCGACCCGGAAGAGGCCGATGCGCCCCGACACCGACCCCAGTTCTACTCCCCGGACACCGAGAACATCCCCCCTGAACGCCAGGACCGTCGCCATGACCTCAAGTTCCGCACCCGGATGCGCCAAGACCTACCCCTAAGTCCGAGAACGTTTCCATCGACCCCTGGACCCCGACCCCGAACCCCGGAAACCCCAAGATCGTCGAGACCCCTAATGTGTGACCCCTCTTCCTCGAACCCTATTTTATAACATAATAACAACTTGTTGCATATTGAATTGTCCTCTTGCACACATCCATGTGGTTTGGGGGCCTTATGCCGATTCACCTAATGATTAAACATGGGGCCCATATGCGGGCAAATCTAGTCTCATATTGGCCTCATTTAAACTTGTGTAGCGAACCGGTATCTTATCTTGCATTGTTAAACAACATTTAAATTGCGGGGTTTCTAAACAACTTGCACCATCTAATTAACTGTCGGGACCCCGGCTCCACTTAATATGACCTAATTGCATCGCACCTTGCCATGACATCCATCATACATGCATCATGCCGATCTTCTGCCGTTGTATTAAATATTGCATCCGGTGTTTCTTCTAGTGTTTTTGCTTCTTCGCGGATAAGGCCGTTGAGTTGATGTGAGCTTCGCCCCGATCTTCGGGAAAACCCTTCGACAATGTTTTCAAAGAGCATCTCCCCCTTTCTACCTATCTTACTTTTATAGTCTTTATTCCCTCCTGTTGATCTATTGCTACCTGTGTTTGCGATGCTTTAGTTTTCCGTACCTGTGATATTCCCTGCAGCCTTACATTGCCTTGGACACACCCTATTGCCTGTTGTTTGGTAGCTAGTTGGTCTTGCGCGTCGCCGTCGCTTGCTATATTGCTGTTGTGTATCGTCATATGCCACAGTTGTCGATGTATTGCCGCATGTTGATGTTGGAGATGATTCTAGTTTTACTTATCGTCACTTTACTACATTTAACAACTAAAATTGAATAAGCGAGGCATCGGTGGGTGATAGATAATATTTGGTTTTCGAGCGCCCACTTGTGTCCCGTAAGACCCCGAGTACTTGATACTGTTCCTTGATTTGCGCTATCCACATCCGGAGGTATATGGGACCCCCCGAGCGAGCTTGATTCAGACTTATTTCTTGGGGCCACAAACTAGTTTGAGGTTTTATTACTATCCTGTACTTATGCCATGCTTTCTTTGCTTTATTTACGATTGTGCAGGTATCACTTTGCATCGCTTGTTAGGACATAATGGCACGATTCCGGTGTCGACAAGCCCAGCCACACTTTCGGGTTCCCGATGTTCACAAACGTCCCCATAACCTTGAGGCCGTCTCGAGCTTGCTTACCGTTATGGATTCTACTCTAAGGGTGGCCCCTGAAATATTTCAATCCTGTGATTGTTCGGTCGTGAAAGCCTCGTTGGGTTTTGATTTGGTTTTTCCGAGGTTGATCGGCGTGTGTTGCTATTGGTGCACCGGCCGGTAAAACTTTCAAAGCCGTGTCCGCGGATATGGACGACTTGGAGCACGATTCTCGATCATAGACAAGCATAACCAAAGTTTACTGCTATAAATTTGACTTATAATGACTAGTAATTAGCTCCACTATAATGGAATGGCTAATTAATACTGCCCACAATTGCTTGTTTGGTTGTCGCCATACAATTGTATCGACTAGTAAGTATTGCAACTTCTAGCGAAATGGCTGAATAAAAGTACCAACAACTGGGTTTTGGGATTATATCATGCTATCTCAGATTTGATTAGTAATTGCCATCAGAACGGAATGGTTAACTAAAAGTGCCCACTGTTTACTTTATCAGGATGATTATCTAAACCTGACTAGTAATGGCTGCAACGATAACTGAATGAATAAAACTGCCAACGGTGTGAGTTCCTCGGTTGACTTCCTCGACGGTCTCGAGGGGGAAACACCAGGATGGGTTTGCTTGGTGTTAGTTTCAGGTTGGATCCGGTTAGGTCATTCTTACCCCTCTCTGATAACCGCCAGTTGTATCGAGTCTCTATAGATTGTTTAGTGCATGCTGCCGCTGCCGCTTCAGTCCACCATACCTATGTAGGCGAGGACCGCCGAATTCTAGCCTCGCCGTGTACTGGCCTCAGTACTGACGCTCCTTCTTTGTTTTCTGCTTTGCCCTTCGTCGGCACCCCTTTTGTTAAGCAGGTTTTGAGATCGACGCCGTTAGCAGGGTTACCCTTCCGGCTTGGCACAGGGGTTATGGACGCCATTGGTTATTCTTCAGGGCTCTTAGCCCCATTTGCTTCTTGTCCGTAGTCGGACGCTCTACCGCTTCAAGGTGATTTGGATCTTTGTATATTATATCTGTATTCTTGACTCTTTGAGTCGCTGTTATATATATATGTTCCTTGGGTCCCATCGAGGACTGTTGTGTAATGTTATTACTTCGTTTTCCACCCGCACGAAAGTGCCTGGTGGGCACCTTTGAATCGTTTCTATGCGGGTTTGGTGAATTTCGCCCAAACTTGCATAGGTCCGATTCTGAGGGTGTTACAGAGTGGTATCAGAGCTCAGCAGTTGCGATACCCCACAAGTCCAGCCTGTAGGATAACCTAGCTAACGGCCGAAGTAGAGTGTCAAAACTATTTCTGAAAATCGGTTGGATAGTTCTGACTAGGTCTGATTTTACTCCTTACCCCTCTGCTGTTCTCCTCTTACCTCGACGTGTTTTGAATCTGCTCTCTTATCTTTTCTTCGAGTCCAGGATTTCTCGTGGAGGGTTTTCCGTCGTACCTTCAGGGTTTCGTTTCCTCCTTTGATAACGGTGTTGCTACATCCGGTCTTCATGCTATCCGAGGAATCCGTCTACGGTGTCACCATTCTTTGTTCCTTGTTTGTGCCTTCCGGTGTTTTCCGACGCGACGAAGTCTTCTATGCCAGATCCGATGCAGAGTCTGCATCACTCCTTTGTTTCCGAACCTCGCTTGTCGAGATCTTCAGTCTGAATCTTGAGGGTTGGTTGCATAATCTGTCTATTCGTGTACAGGGTAATGCTTTGAGTGCGGGATGGAGTCGCGACCATACCACTACTCTTATCATTCGCTTTTGTACATTGAATGGTGGATCGATGCAATTTTACTCCTTCCCTGGAAGTACGAGGTGGCCTTACCTTTCACTTCGCCCGTTGTTTATCCGGAGTGCTCTCGACGATCAAGGACAACGACCTCTTGTTAGTGGTGTCGCGAAGATCTACACGAAGCGAGAAGACGCGGATCGCCGACCTTCCTTCCGGTACCATGAGGCGGATCTCGAGGGCGAGATCCATTGTTAGTGGTGTCGAATTGTGGCATCCCGCAAAAACCACTACTAGAAAATCGCGTTGAATTTGTGCATTGCATCGTCATCATCGTGCATTGTTTGCCAAAACTATTTTCGCAAAGCCGTTTTGTTTTCTAAACGCCCCGTATTTTATTCAAACGCCAAAACCCGGGTCCCCGGAATATTTTGGTTTGCCGAAATCGGTTTGCAAAAACTTTGTTTGAATTAAATAAAATATTTAATTTGTTTAAGTAGGGGCAGTCGAACGGGCCAAAGCGACCCGAACGACCGCCCCAGATTTTACAATCGGTCCAACCTGCCTACCCCATCTATTCCTAGACTCACCCACTAGTCTACCCAACCACCCTGGCCACCTCACCCTAGCCTATAGCATCACGCCACCTCAGCTGAGCCACCCCCCACCCCCAACCAGATCTTGCCACGTGTCCCTCTCACCCCACCCCCTCTCTCTCCTGCCCTCTCACAACCCACCCTCCCAGGCACACACACGCTCACACTCACCTCACGCGCCCCAGCCTTCCACCTCGCTGCCGCGTGGGCCCCCTTCTCCCCGGGCCCACCTGTCAGCTTCCTTTCCCCACCAACCGGCTTTCCTCAGCTCCCACCTCTCCGCGTGGACCCCGCTAGCCTGGCCCACCCGTCCTCCCTGCCCCAGCACGCTCACGCCACCGCACGCGCCTGGGCCCACGTTCCACCGCCTCCTCCTTTCTCCTCGCTTCTCCACCTCCACTGCGCCTGCGCCTTCGCCCGTGCTACCCCATCGCCCCTGACCGCTCTCCCTCTCTCCTCCCACAGCCAGCGCCACCAGCTCACTCGCCCGCTTTCTCCGCCTCGCTCCTGCCTCAGCCAGCCTCCCCGCCGCGGCGACCACCGCCATGGCCGCTACCGCCACCAACCTCCCCGCTCCTCTCGCTCCTCCCTCTCCCCAGTCCGACCGCCTTCCCTCCTCACCGCCCCCTCCTCCCAGCATCCCCGCCTCTCCCGTCAGCGCCTGCTCGGCCACCCCACCCCGCCTGCCGCTGGCCGGCGCCACTGCCCACCCAAGGCCGCCTCCCCTGACCTCTCCCTGCCTCGCCGCCTCCTCCGGGCAGCGTACCTCCCCGAGCCGCCTACCTCCCTGCCGCCGCCCATGAGCCCCGCCAACCTCGACCGAGCCGGCGCAGCACCGTCCAGGCTGCCCTCCTCCGCAGCGTGGCTCCGCCCTGGGTTCCGCGCAGCCGGCGCCGCGTCCTCGCAACCCGCCTCCGTCGAGCTCGCCTCCGCATCCTCCGAGCCCCGCTGCCTCTCGCTCGCGCGCCCAGACGCCCCTCGCCGCTTTGCACGGCCTCCGCCAGGACCGCTCCGCCGCCTGCGCCCAAGCCTGCCCCGCCGCATCAAGCTCGTCGTCGGCCCGCCGCCTTCTGGCCCGCCGGGCGCTCCGAGCTCAGCGGCCGTCCACAGGACCTGAGACCCCGCAGCTCCGCATGGTTGCCGCGCCCGCCTGGTTCGCCGTCGCCTCCGTGGACCGCCGCACTCTGCCGTTGTGGTCGCCTCCACCTCGCCTAGCAACCGCCCGCAGAATCCACCTCACCGACCCCATGCCGAGATCTTCCAAGACGTTCCCGAAACCATGGACCCTGAAGCCGTCGACACGGAGCCCCGAGTTCACCATCACGGGCATGCGGCGCCACCCCCAAGATCTCCTTCAAGCGAACCCCGATAACCTTCCAAGATCGACAGCAACTAACCGGACGCCAAGTTCCACCCCCAAGGACGCCCCGACAAGTTGCACAAGGCCCCTGGACTCGTCACCCTCGTAGCGTCAAGATCTACTACACGGAGCATTGTCCGATAGTCGGAACCTCAAGACCGAACCCGGAGCTGGATCCGAAGGCCATATGTGCGACAAGTGCTCCGTCATGGACCCGTTTGAAGCAAAAACCGAGAACTTCCTCCCCCGAATGCCAAGACCGACTCGATGGCGCGGACCCAACAAGACCCGTGCTACGGCAAGATCGACCCCGTGGGACCCGCCAAGATCTGGCCGACGACAAGAACGGCACCGACCCGGAAGAGGCCGATGCGCCCCGACACCGACCCCAGTTCTACTCCCCGGACACCGAGAACATCCCCCCTGAACGCCAGGACCGTCGCCATGACCTCAAGTTCCGCACCCGGATGCGCCAAGACCTACCCCTAAGTCCGAGAACGTTTCCATCGACCCCTGGACCCCGACCCCGAACCCCGGAAACCCCAAGATCGTCGAGACCCCTAATGTGTGACCCCTCTTCCTCGAACCCTATTTTATAACATAATAACAACTTGTTGCATATTGAATTGTCCTCTTGCACACATCCATGTGGTTTGGGGGCCTTATGCCGATTCACCTAATGATTAAACATGGGGCCCATATGCGGGCAAATCTAGTCTCATATTGGCCTCATTTAAACTTGTGTAGCGAACCGGTATCTTATCTTGCATTGTTAAACAACATTTAAATTGCGGGGTTTCTAAACAACTTGCACCATCTAATTAACTGTCGGGACCCCGGCTCCACTTAATATGACCTAATTGCATCGCACCTTGCCATGACATCCATCATACATGCATCATGCCGATCTTCTGCCGTTGTATTAAATATTGCATCCGGTGTTTCTTCTAGTGTTTTGCTTCTTCATGATAAGGCCGTTGAGTTGATGTGAGCTTCGCCCGATCTTCGGAAAACCTTCGACAATGTTTTCAAAGAGCATCTCCCCTTTCTACCTATCTTACTTTTATAGTCTTTATTCCCCTGTTGATCTATTGCTATCTGTGTTGCGATGCTCTAGATTCCGCCCTTGATATCCCTTGCAGCCATATATTGCCTTGGACACACCCTATTGCCTGTTGTTTGGTAGCTAGTTGGTCTTATGACGCCGCTGCTATATTGCTGTTGTGTATCGTCATATGCCACAGTTGTCGATGTATTGCCGCATGTTGATGTTGGAGATGATTCTAGTTTTACTTATCGTCACTTTACTTTCTGTTTAACAACTAAAATTGAATAAGCAGAGGCATCGGTGGGTGATAGATAATATTTGGTTTCCGAACGCCCACTTGTGTCCCGTAAGACCCCGAGTACTTGATACCTGTTCCTTGATTTGCGCGCTATCCACATCCGGGAGGTATATGGGACCCCCCTGAGCCAGAGCTTGATTCAGACTTATTTCTTGGGGCCACAAACTAGTTTGAGGTTTTATTACTATCCTGTAACTTATGCCATGCTTTATGCTTTATTTACGATTGTGCGAGGTCGCACTTTGTCGCATTTAGGACATAATGGCACGATTCATGGTGTCGACAAGCCCAGCCACTTTCGGGTTCCCGATCGTTCACACCGTCCCCATAACCTTGAGGCCGTCTCGAGCTTGCTTACTCCGTTATGGATTCTACTCTAAGGGTGGCCTGAAATATTTCAATCGTGATTGTTCATCGTGAAAGCCTCGTTGGGTTTTGATTTGGTTTTTCCGAGGTTGATCGGCGTGTGTTGCTATTGGTGCACCCGGCGGGTAAAAACTTTCTGAAAGACGTGTCCGCGGATATGGACGACTTGGAGCACAGTATCTCGATCATAGACAAGCATAACCAAAGTTTACTGCTATAAATTTGACTTATAATGACTAGTAATTAGCTCCACTATAATGGAATGGATAATTAATACTGCCCACAATTGCTTGTTTGGTTGTCGCCATACAATTGTATCCGACTAGTAAGTATTGCAACTACAACGAAATGGCTGAATAAAAGTACCAACAAGCTGCTGGGTTTTGGGATTATATCATGCTATCTCGTATTTGATTAGTAATTGCCATAACTAACGGAATGGTTAACTAAAAGTGCCCACTGTTTACTTTATCAGGATGATTATCTAAACCTGACTAGTAATGGCTGCAACGATAACTGAATGAATAAAACTGCCAACGGTGTGAGTTCCTCGGTCGACTTCCTCGACGGTCTCGAGGGGGAAACACCAGGATGGGTTTGCTTGGTGTTAGTTTCAGGTTGGATCCGGTTAGGTCATTCTTACCCCTCTCTGATAACCGCCAGTTGTATCGAGTCTCTATAGATTGTTTAGTGCATGCTGCCGCTGCCGCTCAGTCCACCATACCTATGTAGGCGAGGACCGCCGAATTCTAGCCTCGCCGTGTACTGGCCTCAGTACTGACGCTCCTTCTTTGTTTTCTGCTTTGCCCTTTGTCGGCACCCCTTTTGTTAAGCAGGTTTTGAGATCGACGCCGTTAGCAGGGTTACCCTTCCGGCTTGGCCTGGGCAGGGTTATGGACGCCATTGGTTATTCTTCAGGGCTCTTAGCCCCATTTGCTTCTTGTCCGTAGTCGGACGCTTTACCGCTTCAAGGTGATTTGGATCTTTGTATATTATATCTGTATTCTTGACTCTTTGAGTCGCTGTTATATATATCTGCTCGTGGGTCCCATCGAGGACTGTTGTGTAATGTTATTATTGCCGTTTCCACCCGCACGAAAGTGCTGGCACCTTTGAATCGTTTCTATGCGGGTTTGGTGAATTACCCAAACTTGCATAGGTCCGATCTGAGGGTGTTACACGGACCTGCAACGAGGCAGCCGTCCTGAAGGGCGCTTACTTGCCTGGAACGGCCGAGCCGACCTCCTTTGGGGCGGGTGCCTCTATCGCCACCTTCACGCGCTTCATGACCAAGGCGGCCGCGGCGAGTGCAACTTCGCCCTCGAGCCACGCTCCTGGGGTCGCCGATGCCGAAGGCGACCAACGTCGTGGGCACACGCTGGCTCTCCTCGCGTCCGTGGACGCGATACAACTCCACGGCATGCTTGGCACAGCCATCCAGGTACATCCAGTCCCCGAGGATCAGGTCGGGGCTTTGCAGCGGCCTGATTCTTTTAATGTCTTATCTTTAGGAATTTCTTCGCATCCAGTCCCCGATTGCGCAAGTGCTGAATTTCAGCGGGTGGGCCCTTTTGAATTTCTTTGATTGCCAGTCCCTGAGTGCGTACTTGCTGAATTTCAGCGGGTGGGCACTTAGGAATTTCTTTGATTGCCAGTCCCCGAGTGTGCACTCGCTGAATTTCAGCGGGTGGGCACTTAGGAATTTCTTTGATTGACAGTCCCCGAGTGCGCACTCGCTGAATTTCAGCGGGTGGGCACTTAGGAATTTCTTTGATTGACCTTTTTGGTGATGTGCAGGGTCTGCAGCTTGAATCGGCTGACCGATTGGTGGCGAAGCAACGCGCGGAGAAGGAACTGGCCATCGTCCAGGAGGCGAACAAAGGGCTTCAGGCTGTTGCCGCGAAAGTAGAGGAAGCTCACCAGGGGCTTGTCCCCGCTGGTGAATTGGCAGCGGCGTGGTCGGCTTTAAGTTCGTCTAAACAGCGGATCGCCGACCTCGAGCGCAAGCTGCAGGAAGCGAAGGAAGCAGCGAGCTCGGTTGATGGGCGAGCCAAGGCCGCCATGAAGGGAATATGCCCGAGAGGCAATAATAAAGTGGTTATTATCGTATTCCTATTTATGATAAATTTTTATTTTACATGCTATAATTGTATTAATACGGAAACGTTAATACATGTGTGTTTAATAAACAAAAGAAAGTTCCTAGTTATGCCTCTCTTATAAACTAGCTCGTTGATTAACAAGATGATCATAGGTTTCCTGATCATGGACATTGGATGTTGTTAATAACGAGGTCACAACATTAGTGTAATGGTGTGATGAACATTCATCCGAAGTATAGCATTAAGATCAAAGTCATTGAGTTTATATTGCTATAACATCTTACGAAGTGATCCTAATCCTTAGACCATGAGATCATGTCAATCACTAACACCGGAAGAGTTTCTTGATAACATCAAACGTCACACCGTAATGTGGTGATTATAAAGATGGATTCAGAACTACTAAAGTGTTATGTTGAGGCCCATGGATCGAGAGTGGAATTTGTTCATCCCGATGACGGATAGATATACTGGCCCTCTCGGTGATATCACATTGGTTAGCTTGCAAGCAAGTGATTTGATCACTAGAATGTTATATCACGGAACGAGAAAAGAGTGCATGTCAAGAATGAGATCAAACTAGGTATGGAGATACCGATGATCGAATCTTGGACATGTAATATATCATGAAACAAAAGGATTAAGATACTAGCGTAAAAGGATCCGCGATCACAAGAAAGTCATCGTTGAATGTGTGGGAGTCGATATGGGTCTCAGATCCCGCTCGATTATTGATCCGAGAGGGTCTCGATCATGTCCACATTATTCGTGAACCGTAGGGTGACACACTTAAGAGACACCGACATCCAATTGGAGCAAAAGTTTCATGCCGAAAAGAAAAGAAAGCAGGAATTTATTTCACTAGACACAAATCAAGCTTTGGTTGAAATTGCTGAAACTGGTTCTGCATGTGAAATGGAATAATAGCAAGGGGTTTTATGTGAATTTTTGTTAATTAAAGTAATTAACAAAATTCTGAATAAATAAATAAAAGAGTTTTATTTAAATGAGAGCTTGCATTAAATTTGGTGGAAATTTAATGCATGTGAGTGGATTTTTGAGTGGAGGCTTTTTAATTGGAGTGGAGGCTTTTCATTTTGAGTGGGAGCTCCACCCACATGAATGTGGAAGAGTTGGGGGCAGCCCCATGGCTGGGCTCCATGCCCCTTGGGTTCCCCCCTCTCCCCTATAAAAGGCCCCCCTCTCCTCCTCTCAAAACACACCTCCTCGTGAAGGATCTCTCTCCCCCTCTAGAATTTATACCCCATGGTCTCGGACTAGCGAGATCCACGTTCCTGGCTTTTTCAGGAAAGGGTTGTGCTTCCGCTGCATCGCTAGAGCGAGGAGGCGGAGGTTGCTCGGTGCCTCGAGCGTGTGTGCGAACGGATGCGCCGCTGCTTGCGGCGCTTAGGACTTCCTCTCGATCTTGAGATCGGCAAGAGATCGTCTACATCAACCACGAGTTTGGACTCGTTAAGCTTTGTCGGTCTTCAAGGGTATGTTCACTACGGATATACATCCGCCCGTTGTTTGTATCTAGTAGATAGATCTTGGTACATAGTTGTTCCCATCGTAGGAAAATTTTTGTTTTCTATGCTGCGAACCCTACAAAGGGTATCGAGCCGGATCTATGCGTAGATACTTTGCACGGGTAGTACACATATGAGTATGTGGGCGATGATGATCATTTTATTGCTTCTTAGTTGTACTTTGGATATTGGTGGCATAGTGGGATGAAGCGTCCCGGACAAACTTTACATGTCCTCGCACATGAGACATGTTCCACGCTTGACATGCAACTAGTTTTGCATAAGTGGCTAGCGGGTGTCTGTCTCTCCTACTATAGTCAATATCTAATTTGCAACGAGTTGTCAACAATTTGGTTATCCTCGTTGTGGTTCATGTTCGTAGGTAAGAACGGTTCTATCTTCGAAAGCCCTAAGCCACGTAAAATTTGCAATGGATAAATTAGAGGCGTCTAGTTTAGATTGTTGCTGGGCTAGTGTTATGATATGGTGATGTTGTAAGTAGAATCATGAGATGATACTCTTACAACATACATAACGTGTAAACTCCATAGACCTTGGATTTACACATAAAGGTATGATAGTGATCATATCACAGTGCACATGATAGAGATCATATGCGAGAACCATATCATTCCACTAATAAACATGTGATGTTTGATAGCATCTTATATTGCTTGTTTGGTGTTTTATTAGCATAATAATATGATCCCTCATTTAGATATCAAGATAAAAATGTGTTCTTCCTTAAGTATGCACCGACAATGTTTCGTCGCTTCAAGACATCACGTGATGATCGGGTGTACTTGAATCCACGAGCATATCTCGGGTGTAAGACAGTTACACACGCGAATACTAAGGTTCTTACTTGGCGAGCCTAGCATGTACAGACATGGCCTCGGAACACGGACCGAAAGGTTAAGCATGAGTCATATGTTTTGATATGATGACCATATGGATGCTCGCCTTTGAAGCTACACCGACTCACGTGATGATCGGACTTGGTGTAGTGGATTTGGTTCATGTAATCACCAAAAAGGCACGAGGGATGTCGTTTTTGAGTGGGAGTTCATTTCTAATTTGGATTAGTAGAACTCAATTTATCATAAATTAAATCAAAGTGAATTTGCATAATTTGTTGTAGTCATTGGCATTCGTTCACCACCTTATGCATAGTTGTAATTGAGATAATAGAACTATAGAATTCTGGATATATACTTTACGAACTGGTATCGTATTGTGTTGAGTGTCAATCAAAGTTTAAAGTCCTATTGCAGACTTTCAGCAAACTCTATTTACTCCGTGAAATTTAATAGTTAGTATTAAATCGAGAGTGAAAATTCCAGTGTTAGTATCTTAAGTATCATGTTTGCCTCCATGATTCTTGATTGTTTTAATATCAAGTTTATCTAGGAGCTGAAAGAATTGTTTCAGAAACCATCATGTGTGGCAGATATAACGATATCTGAAACAATGTTTTGGTTGCAATATGATAGAGTATAATATGTGTTCTCATATAGGATGAGAATTTACAAAGGTTGGAGATGCTAGACATCCTAATCATCCAAAAAGGGTTTTGGAAAGCAACATTATACTCACGATTCACCTTTATAAGCTACAGTTGCTTGATCATGAAAGTCGTCATGATAAGGATGAATAGAAGATGTATGTAAAGTGTTTACTACACTAAAAGATTACTAAAGAATGGATTTTGAAAGAATACCGATCATTTTGATGATGGTGATCTACTTCAAAGTGCAAGTCCAAAGGTATTATTATTTTAATATACACGCTTTGGACTATGTGTCATGTATATGGCGCCACTTTTGATGTTGATAGATTCTTTTAAAAGGAAAAGGAAATGCTGAAAGAGAATCTATAAAATATATTTGGCAGAAAAGAAATGATTGGAAATATCCAATTTAGGTATATGGATGATATACATGTTATGGTTGTATTCTTTGCTTGTTAAACAATGTGGTTCTTGGGTATTGGATACCGAATTGGTTGGTATGAAATTTCATACAGAACGACGCAATTCATGAACCACAATGGCATAAGTAACTAGCAAGAGAATATGTGATGATGTTCATCAAAAACAAACAAACCGTTGTTTGTATTTCTCGTTGACATCAAGGCTTGACTTCAAGATTTGTTTTAATAATTGTTATTTGAATCAGGTATTATGAGAACAAAGGTTGTTCAAATAATTACCGTATTCCATATAAGATGGATGATTTACAAATCTAGTTGAAGAAATCACATCCATAAAACCTAATGCTAAAATGTCGCAAGCCAAATGATAGAAAGATCACTTATGAAGTGACATCGCTGTTTAAATTATATTTGAAAGAAAACATGAAGAATCTCCATATTCATGGATTTTTGGAGTCTTTGATTTGATCAAGTGACGCTTGTGAGACTTTCCACGTGATAATTAAAACTTCGTTCAAAGGCCAAAGAAGAACGAACGACTAAATTATTGGAATTTATACATATCGATGTATGTAGTCCATTATGTGTAATCGTAAGCGATGGGTTTCAACTTCATATGCTTTCTCCGGAATTTTGAGTGAATGTTCACTTAATGAGAAAGAAGTATGAAATATTTTAAAATGTTTCAAAGACTTTCAAGATGAAGTGGAAAATCATTGTAACAAGAAAAATAAATGAATTATGATTTGATCATAAAGGGATTTATTTGAGTTACAAGTGTAACAAGAAAATAAATGAATTATGATTTTATCATAAAGGGATTTGTTTGAGTTGCAAGTTTAGAAAAACACCTAGATTTACATCTCCCGAAACACCATAGGAGTATGGAGTGTTTGAGATTTGTAATGAAACCTTGTGAGACATGGTTGGATCAAAGGTGTTATTTATAAAACTGCCATTATGTTTTAAAAGATTAAAGATTTAGAGACTACCTCTTTTACAATGATAAGAGCTCCATCTAGATCCGTTGAAATGACACCATGGAAGTTATGGTTTGGGGTAAAACCCAAGTTGTCATTTCTTAAATTTTGGTATGCTAAACATAAGTAAGATGTTTACAACCGAATTCGGATGAGCATGTCTTTGTAGGTTATTCCGAATAAAAATTGGTTATTCCTCCATAACACCGAGGACAAAAGGGTTTGTCGCTTGAAATGTGAAGTTTCTTGAAAAAGGAATTTTTCACAAAAGTTAAGTGGGAGGACAATAGAACTTTGATAAGGTTAACGAACCTTAGCTAAATGTGCTGAGTTGCGCAGCGCCGGAAATCGTTCTGGAGGCTGCCATAATGCTCATAGCTTATGTGCCTCAAAGGTTGTGGTCACGGAGGTCTAAAGTTCCTATTGAACCAAGAAGGTCGGTTAAACAATCAAATGCTAAGATTTGAGAGTAAATCATTATTGTTTGACAATGATGAACCGAATACATACAAAGAAGCGACGATGGGCCCTGACTCCGTCAAATGGCTTGAAGCCATAAAATCCGTGATAGTTCCATATACGAGAAATCAAGTTTTGAACTTGGAAGACCCTCCGGAAAGGTGTAAAAACCTATCGGTCGTATTTGGATCTTTAAAGAAATAGACATGGATGTCTCACATCTATGAAATATTCGACATGTCGTAAAGTATTTTATGACAATGTTCAAAGAGTTGACTATGACAAGATTTGATCTTTCATAGCGATATTTAGTCTGAACGCATTAAAGTAGCAACCACTACATATAATTTGGTATATGGTAGATGAATAAACAAAACAAAGTTCTTCTAATAGAATGGTTACCTAGGACGTGTACATGACACGGTCCAAAGGGTTTTGTTAAATTCAAAGGATGCTAAAAGGGCATGCAAACTTCAATGGTTGAAGTAAGCATTGCGGAGTTGGAATCTTCACCATGATGAAAGATGAGTTTTTCATCTGGAGAAGATGAAGATGCTTGCATTTTCAAGAAATTAAGTGGGAGCGCTGAGACATATTTCTAATACATTATGTGAAGGACATCTTGTTGATTAGAAATGATGTATCTTTTATTGACAAAGGTTAAGAATTTCATTTCGATGAAAGACTTAGGCAACACCCGAATATTTAGCATGAATGTCTATAGTGGATAGACTGTAACGCTAATATGTTTATGCCAAACGTACATATATGAGATATTGTAGGAGTTCAATATAGAAACGACAAGAAACAGTTCTTGTTGCATGGAAAGGAATTGAATCAACATTCAAGTGTATCGACACTTGATAAGTGAAACAAGATTCAAGTGCTTTGACACTTGATGAGTGCAATCACGAGAATGTTTTGATCAATCATACCATGATATGTACACATCCAGATATGTCCTATGCTCTAAGTGTTATGATCATATACCAGAATGAATCATAAAATGATCATTGGACGATAGTGAGGATATTCTTATGATCTTTTGGAAGAACTAAGAATATATTTGTGTAGAGGTGACAAACAATTACAAATAGTTTATTGTAAAGCGTTACATTGATACTAGTTTTGTCACAAGATACAAATTAAGTTTATCTCAATTTAAACTATGGGTGGCACAATGTAATGGAAAGGAGATTCCATGATGGATTTGGAAGAGTTCCAAAGTTAAGACATTGTGACGAATACTACAACAAAAGGCTAAGTATATGACTGCTATAGTAGCAGCAAAGGAGGGAACTTGTGTCAAGTAGTTTGTTATCAAACTAAGGTGTGGTTCGCAACGGGCTAACACTAAAGATATATTGTATGACAATAGTATTGATGTGTTTTAACCCCAAGGAACTAAAGGTCTCACCAAAAGACCAAATTTTTACAATGCCATCTCATTGGAGAATGAGCGATGCGTGGAGACGCAAAGACATGCAAATACACACGGACCTGAAGCGTCAGATCCGTATATTATGTTAACCACTTGCAATTGCGTATTTGGAACACCAGAAAGCCATAGGTGTTCAATACACAAAGTTTTCAAACTAGATTATTGTCTCTAGTGCAAGTGGGAGAATGAAGGGAATATGCCCGAGAGGCAATAATAAAGTGGTTATTATCGTATTCCTATTTATGATAAATTTTTATTTTACATGCTATAATTGTATTAATACGGAAACGTTAATACATGTGTGTTTAATAAACAAAAGAAAGTTCCTAGTTATGCCTCTCTTATAAACTAGCTCGTTGATTAACAAGATGATCATAGGTTTCCTGATCATGGACATTGGATGTTGTTAATAACGAGGTCACAACATTAGTGTAATGGTGTGATGAACATTCATCCGAAGTATAGCATTACGATCAAAGTCATTGAGTTTATATTGCTATAACATCTTACAGTGATCCTAATCCTTAGACCATGAGATCATGTCAATCACTAACACCGGAAGAGTTTCTTGATAACATCAAACGTCACCGTAATGTGGTGATTATAAAGATGGATTCAGAACTACTAAAGTGTTATGTTGAGTCCCATGGATCAAAAGTGAAATTTGTTCATCCCGATGACGGATAGATATACTCTGGCCCTCTCGGTGATATCACATTGGTTAGCTTGCAAGCAAGTGATTTGATCACTAGAATGTTATATCACGAGAACAAGAAAAGAGTGCATGTCAGTAACGAGATCAAACTAGGTATGGGGATACCGATAATCGAATCTTGGACATGTAATATATCGCGAAACAAAAGGATTAAGATACTAGCGTAAAAGGTTCTAACGATCACAAGAAAGTCATCGTTGAATGTGTGGGAGTCAGTATGGGTCTCCAGATCCCGCTTCTGATTATTGATCTGAGAGGGGTCTCGATCATGTCCACATTATTCGCGAACCGTAGGGTGACACACTTAAGAGACACCGACATCCAATTGGATCAAAAGTTTCATGCAAAAAAGAAAAGGAAAGCGCAGGAATTTATTTCACTAGACACCAAACTGCTTTGTTGAAATTGTTAAAATGGTTCTGCCTGTAAAATGGAATACTAGCAAGGGGTTTTATGTGAATGTTTGTTAATTAAAGTAATTAACAAAATTCTGAATAAATAAATAAAAGAGTTTTATTTAAATGAGAGCTTGCATTAAATTTGGTGGAAATTTAATGCATGTGAGTGGATTTTTGAGTGGAGGCTTTTTAATGGGAGTGGAGGCTTTTCATTATGAGTGGGAGAGACACACACATGAAGGTGGAAGTCAAGGGGGCAGCCCCAGGGCTGGGCGCCATGCCCCTTGGGTGCCCCTCTCCCCTATAAAGGCCCCCTCCTCCTCTCACACCACACCTCCTCGTGAAGGATCTCTCTCCCCCTCTAGAACTTATCCCCCATGGTCTCGGACTAGCGAGATACATGTTCCCGGTGGCTTTTCGGCAAGAAAGGGTTGTGCTTCCGCTGCATCGCTGGAGCGAGGAGGCGGAGGTTGCTCGGTGCCTCGAACGTGTGTGCGAGCACGGATGCGCTGCTGTTTTGCGGCGCTAGGACTTCCTCTCGATCTTGAGATCGGCAAGAGATCGTCTACATCAACCACGAGTTTGGACTCGTTAAGCTTTGTCGGTCTTCAAGGGTATGTTCTCTACGGATATACATCCGCCCGTTGTTTGTATCTAGTAGATAGATCTTGGTACATAGTTGTTCCCATTGTAGGAAAATTTTTGTTTTCTATGTTGCGAACCCTACACGCCATTGCAGCCGCCGAAGAGGATCGCAAAGTGTCGGAAGTCCTTATTGCTGGGCTTCAGGACGATCATACGTCGCTTCAATGCTTCATCACAGAACTCGCCCGCCCGTTGATTGGTGAGTACGTCTGCCTCTCTAATTAGTTGTGCCTTTTATGGTGTCCGTCGTATTCATTATTGTCTTCTACCCGCAGGTCGCATCATCGACAGTGCGGAAGAAGCAAGCACGTTCGACGCGCGGCAGTGTGTGAGCACGCTTGTCGATTCGGCAACATTGTCGGCGACGTGCATCCGTGCCTATCTCCAGGAGATATCGCCCACGGAAGTGATTACCAGCGACCTCGTTGAGGTGTGGAGGTATTTGGAGAAGGCGCCCGCGGTCGTTAAGTTCATGACGCGGTCGGCGTTTCAGCGCGGGGCGGCGACGGCGCTTAGTCTTGGACTTGCCCATTTCCCCGAAGACTTCGACATCGACGATGTGACGAGTGGCTACCCATCGTCGACTGGCGCGGTGGAGCTTTCCGAGGTCCTCAAGTTGCAGGACGGCGCCGCCAAGTACTCGGAGCGTGTCTTGGCGATGGGCGACCTCCTTCCGTACCAGGAGACGGCTGCGTTCGGCGACCCGAGCCGCATCGTGATCTCAAGGTTGAGCAACCCTTCCGCGTGGCGATGGCGGGTGAACTGACGACGTATCCGTCGAACCCGTACACGCCGTTCATCCGCAATCGCCGGGGTGTTGGCGAGTCGTCGTCTAAGCCTGCAGAATAGGGTAGTTTGCCTTGTGGCGTTAGCAGCAGTTCTGCCATGCGGGCATGTTTTGTAATGCGAGACAGTGCAACATCATATCGAATAAGACATCGTGTATATTTTGGTATTTGTCATGTGTTTGTGATTGATGTTTGAACGAGTCCCCGAGCGCGTCCGCCCTTTTGTGGGGTTTACCTCGTATGTGTTATGTTTGTTGTTTTTGTGTTAGTGATTGTGGTCGACTCGCCCAGGCTCGAGGAGCCAGTCGCTAGGAGACTCCCTAGAACTCTCTGTACTTCGCCGTTTTCCCTTGTGCGAACGAGGTCGGGTGGCCGAGTCCCCGAGCGTGGTACTTGGCTGTTCTAGTCGCGACTCGAGGGTGAGTGAGGACTTGGCGCGTTAGTTCGAGCGCATCACTCCTGCCTGACCCGTGGGGTCAGTCGCGTGGCGAGTCCTGGACATGCTCTCTTACTTGGCGTTTTCCCGGACCGCTCGCGGTGAACTGGTCTGCAGTCCCCGAGCGTGGTACTTAGCCGTTCGAGTCGCTATGTCAAGGATGCGGAGGACCATGGTCGCTGTAAGAAGCGTAGGCAGTTGTCTTGGTTCGTAAAACCAGTCGGGCTAGGCGACTCCAATGGGGCTCCGGGTAGGCGTTTTTCATGGACGGTGCAAGACCTGAGGTGAGTCAGTGCCCTTGCACCGCACTACTTAGCCGTGCCGATCGCTGTACCAAAGGTTGACTTCTGCGGTTAGCGTAACGCTGTTATTACGAGTGCGAGTGGCACAAGACATGGAGAGTAGGCGCAATTTTGCAGTAACCGTTTCTTTTTATTTCATGGCGACTGGAGAATACATGTGTGGGTTTCTAGGAGTAGAACTTCCGTAGGAGGTTTACATTCCATGGTCGCTTGCCGTCGAGTTCGCCGTCCCCGCGGACGTCGATGAGGTAGTAGGCGTCGTTGCCGAGTACGCGCCCGATGGCAAATGGCCCTTCCCACGGAGGGGAGAGCTTGTGCATGCCCTTCTTGTCCTGGATGAGGCGTAACACCAGGTCGCCTTCTTGGAAGGTGCGAGTTTTCACCCACCGGCTGTGATAGCGGCGGAGTCCCTGCTGGTAGATGGCGGTGCGTGACCGAGCGAGGTCACGTGCTTCGTCGAGTTGGTCGACCCCGTCTTGGAGGGCGAGCTCGTTTGCATCCTCCGTGTAGTGGACGACC
Source organism: Avena longiglumis (assembly GCA_030063025.1). Classification (NCBI taxonomy): domain Eukaryota; kingdom Viridiplantae; phylum Streptophyta; class Magnoliopsida; order Poales; family Poaceae; genus Avena; species Avena longiglumis. Next base: position 240,959,052 of record CP125979.1, on the reverse strand, counting down.
CGCGGCGAGTCGTGCTCGAGGTTGGTGGGCATGACTGCCTCGGCGCCGTAGACCATGAAGAAGGGGGTGAACCCTGTCGACCTGTTGACTGAGGTGCGGATCCCCCAGATGACAGAGGGCAACTCCTCGACCCAGCACCCGGCGGTGCGCTCGAGTGGTACTTGGAGTCGCGGCTTCAGGCCGTGGAGGATGCTTTGGTTGGCCCGTTCTGCCTGGCCGTTGGATTCCGGGTGGGCGACCGACGCGAGGTCGAGCCGGATGTGGTGCTCTTCGCAGAATTCAGCCATGGCTCCTTTGGCGAAGTTGGTGCCATTGTCCGTGATGATGCTGTTTGGGAACCCGTAGCGATATATGAGCTCGCGTAGGAATTTGGTGGCGGTCTTCCCGTCGCATTTCCGAACTGGCTTGGCCTCCACCCACTTTGTGAATTTGTCGACTGCGACTAGCAGGTGGGTGTAGCCGGAGGGGGCCTTCTTGAAGGGGCCTACCATGTCCATGCCCCACACAGCGAATGGCCAGGTGATGGGGATTGTTTTGAGCGCTGAGCTCGGCACGTGCGTCTGGTTGGCGTACTTCTGGCACCCGGCGCACCGCTGGACAATGTCCACAGCATCGGCGTGGGCGGTGGGCCAGTAGAAGCCATGTCGCATAGCCTTGGCGCCCAGAGAGCGGGCGCCGGCGTGGTGGCCGCAGTCGCCGGAGTGGATGTCGTGGAGAATCTTGCGTCCTTCGGCGGGTTGGACGCAGCGTTGGAACACGCCAGTGACACTGCGTTTGTGGAGCTCGTCGTCGATGATGGCGTAGGACTTGCATCGACGGGCGACCATCCGAGCTTCTGTCTCGTCTGCCGGCAAGGTGCCGGCTTCCAGGTAGGCGATGTAGGGCTTGGGTCCAGTCGTGTGGCTCGTTGACGAGTGCGACCAGGGCTGCCTCTGGTTGGAGCGGGACTCCGATGTCGATCTCTCTCGGGGGAGAGACTGACGGCTTGGTGATCGTGCCGAGGAAGACGCCAGCGGGTGGTGCGAGTCGAGCCGACCCGATGCGAGAGAGTGCGTCGGCCTCCTCGTTCTTCCGCCTGTCGATCCACTCGACGGAGTAGCCGGTGAAGTGTCCGCCCAACTTGTCCACTGCTTGGCGGTATGCCGCCATGGTGGGGGAGACGGCATCGCAGGTGCCAGCGACTTGCCCTGCGACAAGGTCGGAGTCGCCGTAGCAACGTAAGCGATTGACATTCATCTCCATAGCTGCTCGCATGCCGTGGAGTAAGGCCTCTTACTCGGCCATGTTGTTGGTGCAGGGTGTGAAGTCGAGGCAGAGGACGTAGCGGAGCTTGTCGCCTTTTGGTGAAGTTAGCACGATCCCTGCGCCTGCGCCGTCCGCGTTCTTTGAACCGTCGAAGTGCAGGCTCCAGTAATGGAGGTATGGCAGCTTTTCTGGCTACTGGGCCTCTTCCCAGTCGGCGATGAAGTCCGCTAGGGCCTGCGACTTGATCGCTTTTCGCGGCTCGTATTTGATGTTGTGGACGCCAATCTCGACGGCCCACTTGGCGACCCGCCCGGTCTCCTCACGGTTGCGGATGATGTCCTGCAGTGGTGCCGAGGAGACGACCGTGATCGGGTGCTCCTGGAAGTAGTGTGTGGCGCCCTGAGCTCAAGACCGCGTATACCGGCTTTTGGTACTGTGGGTACCGCTGGCGCGACTTCGGTGAGACCTCGCTGATGTAGTACACCGTCTTTGGCGCTCCTTTCCTTCCTCCGTCGCTCGACGACCATCACCCGTCTTGACGACGCTCGGAAGCGGCGTAAACCAGCATGGGTTCTTTGTCGGCGGGCAGCAGCGGTAGCGGCGCGGCAGTAGCACCTTTGAGGTCGCGGGCGCGTCGTCCGCCTCCTTGTCCCAATGGAAGGTGGGGTTCTTGCGCATCGGCGGTATAGGGCATCGCCTTTTCGCCCAGCGGGGATGAAGCGGCGAGAGCAGCTACCGCCCGGCCGGTTTACGGGCGTCGCGAGCATTCGGGTTTGCCGAGCCGGGCGATCGTGTCGATCTTCGTGGGGTTCGCCTCGATCCCTCGTTTGGAGACGACGTACCCCAGTAGTTGTCCGGCAGGTACACCGAAGGTGCATTTGCTTGGGTTGAGCTTGATCTTGTATTTTCGCAGGTTGGCGAATGTTTCCGCCAGGTCGGCGAGTAGGTCGCCCTGGTGAGCGGACTTTATGACCACGTCGTCGATGTAGACGTGGATGTTGCGGCCAATTTGGCTCGCGAGGCATTCTTGCATGCATCGCTGGTAGGTCGCCCCGGCGTTCTTGAGGCCGAAGGTCATGGCGGTGTAGCAGAAGGCTCCGAATGGCGTGATGAACGCCGTCTTCTCCTCGTCCTCGACAGCCATTTTGATCTGGTTATACCTAGAGTAGGCGTCGAGGAAACATAGCGACTCCGAGCCCGCGGTAGAATCGATTATCTGGTCGATCCGCGGGAGGACGAACTGCTCCTTTGGGCAGGCGCTGTTCAGGTTTGTGTAGTCGATACACATCCTCCAGGTCCCGTTCTTCTTCTCGACCAGGACTGGGTTTGCCAGCCACTTGGAGTATTTGATTGGCCGGATGAAGCCTGCAGCGAGTAGACGCTGCACCTCCTCGGTGATTGCTCGGTGGCGCTCTTCATTGAAGGGCCACAGCGACTGCTTGACAGGTCGCACTTTGGGGTCGGCGTTTAGCTTGTGCTCAGCGAGCTCCCTAGGGACACCGGGCATGTCAGAGGGCTTCCATGCGAAGATGTCCCTGTTCTCACGGAGGAACTGGATGAGCGCGCCTTCCTATGCTGGGCTCATGCCCGTCCCGATCGTCACCGTCTGGCTGGAGTCGCCTGGGACCAGCTCGACGGTGCGGGTGTGCGTCGTGGCCTCAAAGGTTGAGGTGTTTGCGCCCTCTGAGTTGGGCTTCTTGAGTATGGTGGGGTCGTCATTGTTAACCCCGCTCGCGTACTTGGCGAGCTCGTCAGCGTGGTTGGTCTCCGCCGCGATGACGGCGTCAGCGAGCTCGGCCCCTTTGGCCTCGCACTCGGCGGCCATGTCGGGGTCGCCGTTGATGGTGATGACGCCGCACGGCCCGGGGAGCTTCATCGCGTTGTACGCGTAGTGGGGCGATGCCATGAACTTGGCGAACGCCTGGCGCCCCAGGACGCAATGGTAGGGGCTGTCGAAGGGCACCAGCTCGAAGACGATCCGCTCGGTGCGGAAGTTTGCTGGTGTGCCGAAGGTGACTGGCAGCGTGACCTTACCGATCGGGTACGCCTTCCGACCGGGGACGATGCCGTGGAACGTGGTGTGGGTCGTCTCGATCATCGACTGCGGGAGCCGCAGCCGCCTGAAGGTGTCCAAGTACAGGATGTTGATGGAGCTACAGCCGTCCATCAATGTCTTGGGGAGCCAGTAGTCGCCGACCTTGGGCTTGACCACCAGGGCGACTCGACCTGGGTACTCTATGTGTGGCGAGTGGTCTTGACGACTCCAGGTGATGGGCTGCTCCGACCAGTTGAGGAACTGGGGAACGTCCACCTGGGCCACCGCGTTAACGGCGACGGCGCGGGCGATGACCTTCTTCTCGCGCTTCGTGTTGAAGCCTGTGAAGGTATGGAGCGAGCCGGCCACTTTGCCGAATTTTCCGCCGTTTGGCAGGTCGTTGTCGGGGTCCTCCCGCGCTCGCCGTGCCTTCTCGATCTCCCTGAGGGTGTGGCGGTCGGCGGTGGTGTGTGTTGCGGGCTTCCCTTCCCTGCTATGAAACGCACATGGTTGGTTAAGGAGAGTCGCGGGGTCGAACCTTGGCTTGGCCTTGTAGTTGCCGTCGTCGCGGCGTTGTCCTCCGTCGCGGCGGAAGCTCTTGGGCTCGCGTTGCGCGTGCCCGGCGTTGGCGACGAAGTCGACTCGCCCGTCACTGCGGCGCTTTCCGGTGAGGCGAGTGTTGCTGTAGCGTAGGTCGGACCGTCGTCCGCTGTCGTTGCCGCTCGTGCGGCGTTGACCTCCTGACTCGTCGTCAGTTTCCTGGTTTGGATCTTCATTCGCGTACCTTTTGGCGATCTCGAGGAGGTCGGGGATGTTGTCAAGTGTGCGAGAGTGTCGCTTGAGCTTGGTGACCAGGGGCTCGTAGCGGCACGAGGTCTTGAAGCAATGGATCGCGGTGTCTGGTTGGATGCCGACAGCGTTGTACCAGAGTTCTTGCCACCATTGGACCCAGTTGCGGGTCGACTCGCGGGGTCCCTGGACGCAACGCTCCAGGTCCTCGATAGTAGTGGCGCGGGTGTAGGAGCACTCGAAGTGCCTGACGAAAGCGTCGCACATATCCTCCCAGGAGTCTATACTGTCCTGAGGGAGGGTGTTGATCCACTTCCTGCACGTCCCCTCCATCATCAAGGGGAGGTAACGGGCGGCTAGAAGGTCGGTGTGGCCCGCGATCCCCATTGCCATGAGGTATGTGTCGAGCCAGACAGCAGGGTCGTACGATGGGTCTTACTTTTCTATCTCCTTCGGTGCCTTAAAGTTTGCGGGTACTTCTCGCCTCGGATCATTGGTCCGAAGAACTTGGGGCCGAGTCGACTGAGCGACCCCATGGGCTCGCCGTCGCGGCGATTGGTTAGGGTGTGTCTCAGGTCGTCGGGCTGGCGTGCGCGCCAGCTTTGGTTGTTGATGATGTGGGTGCGGGCGTCGATGGGTTGACCGTTGGCGGCGACGAGGTTGGTCGCCGGCCTGGGGTCGTTGGTGGAGAGTGTCGCGTTCACGGGTCGGTGTTGGAGTTGCAGTGTCTCCGGTGGTGGGCAGTTGAGTGTGTTTGCCACCATTGGGTGGCCGCTCGAGGCCGCCCTGCTTCCCGAGGAACGCGAGTATACTCGACCTTGCGAGTCGGCGCCCGCTCTTTACTGCTCGGCGACGCTGCGGCGAGGCCTGACGTATTGGATCTGTAGGGCGCCGTCGCCGGTGGCCGTGATGCTATCAGCTGCTTCTCGGCCTGCCACGAGGTTGTCCATCGGGGTGGAGAATAGTGGGAGGCCGTTTGCGTCTCGCTGGTCCCTGGGGGGTGTGCGGTTGGGTGGAGGCGGGGCGCCCATCGCCGTTGACCCTGGCGGGGGTCGGGCGCTTCCTCCTGGTGGCGCGTTCTTGCAGATCGCACGCTCGGCCACGCGGGCCGGGTCGTTTTCGTCGTCGAAGTTTAGGGTGCACCCCTGAACGGTGGGGTTCAGGCGCGACCTGATCCGCTGTTGGTGGTAGCGCGATAGCTCCTGCGCCGTCACCTGCTCGAGGCAGAATTTTTCGCGCTCGGCTTGTTCCTTGCGCACCGCCTCCGCCAGTTTCAGGCGGAGTTCTTCGACCTCCGTTGCCGTGGCGTTGGGAGGGATTGGGGTGGAGAATGGATCCCCAGGTGGATCGGTGCCGGTCGCCATGTAGGTCACGGCGTGGTGACCGGTTCCGTCGCGGAGGTCGGAGGAATTCTCCGACCCGGAGTCGAATTCGAAGATCCCGAGGATGGAGGGGTCCTCGAAGTCTCCCACGTTGGAGACTTGAGTGATGGAGCCCGCGGGTGAAGCCGCGGTGATGGACCCGGCGAGTGACGCCGGGGTCGCCGAGTCGGCGTCGTCGTCGAGGGCCGCGTCTCCTGCCGCCGCTGAGTTTTCGGCCACGTTGCTATGGGCCGAGTTGTACTCGGAGGCGAGGCGATGGATCATGCGGATCTGGCTCGCGGAGAGCCGATCGCGTGGCGGCGACTCGCGGATGCGAGCCGAATCCTCCGAGACGATGACGTCGGTGATGCCGACGAAGAGGCTGATCGTGCCGATCGGCAGGATCACGCTGTGCGTGACGGGCCGCGCCACCGGGACGTAGCTGCTTGGCAAGATTTGGAGCATCTCGCCGATCGCTATCATGCGGCCGGTGGCGACCGTCTCGTTGATGGGCAGATTGGATATCGCCGCAGAACACCGGCCAGACCGGCCAGGCCCCACGGTGGGCGCCACTGTCGTGGGAATGGTCACGGCAGATGCTGCAATCGGCAGCGAGTAGTAGAACGAGGGGCAAGGGCGGCCAGCCATCTGCGATGCGGATGAGGCGAGACACGAGGTTTACCTGTGTTGGCCCCTGGAGGGTAAAGACCTACTCCTGCTAGATTGTATTATGGAGGTGGTACAATGGGCGAGCTCGGCGGCTAGGCGGCGAGTCGCTTGGGTGTATGATGGAACGTATCTCTACTCACCCTATGGGGAGGTTTATATAGGCTCACCTCCCCTAGGGTTTACATATCTCAACCGATTCAGTTAAAGTTTCGGCACTCGTTTAACCTAATCCGACTGGGCCTATCTACTCGCTTGGGCCTTCAGCTTCCAGTCGCTTGGTTCCTCGCTGGGCTTCGATCCAGTCGCCGTCTTGCAGGCCCACTCGCCAGCTCTTGGGCCAGTCGGAAACGTCCTGCTGGGTATACCCTAGTAGACATATCCCCATCACCGGAGGCATTCTAGTCTGGTATGAAACATGAGTAGTTCTACCTTGGACTACGGGTCCATGTAGTAGCTAGATGGTTGTATCTCCCCCTCCTTGTGCTTTCATGTATAGATCTTGTGAGCTCCGTTCATGATCAACATCTAATCTATTTGTAATCATGCATGTTGTGTTTGCGGGGATCCGATGGATATTGAGATTACAATGTCAGATTGATTAATGTTTTGTCTTATTGATTCTATCATGTCTGTGTTGCTTGTGATCTCGCATGCTCTCCATTGTTAGTAGCTATCTTGGCCAAGTAGTTGCTAGTGACTCCAAGAGGGGGTATTTATTCTCGATAGTGGGTTCATGCCTCTATTTAATCTAAGGGAAGTGACATACATCTCTCAGGTTGTAGATGTGTTGTTGCTACTAGGGAGAAAACAACGGTCTCTTGTTCATGGAACAAGTGGATTGTTTACCTTACACAATTTGCTTAAAGCAGTTGTCTGTTGCTTGCAACTTAGTACTGGAGGGGGTTCGGATGATAACCTGAAGGTGGACTTCTAGTCATAGATGCAGTTGGATGGCGGTCTATGTATATTGTTGTATTGCCCAATCGAATCTCATAGGATCGTTTTGTCTAGTATTGCATTGTTATTCCTTGCTCAGTTCCTGTCAATTGCCCTGCTGTAATTTGTTTACCCTTCATGCCATGTTGTTTATCTAAGGAGTGCACCTCTAGTGAACTATGGACCCCGGTCCAATCTTTACCATTGATACATCTTCCATTGTTACTTGTTTACTTGTTGCAAACCACCATCACCTTCCACACCATACATATAATCCTTTGTTACAGCAAACCGGTGAGCTTGACAACCTCACTGTTCGTTGGGGCAAAGTCTTGAGTTTGTGTTGTGCAAGTTTCCATGTTGCTTGCAACACCTTTGAGGCGTTTCCTTCCTCATACTGGTTCGATAACCTCGGTTTATTACTGAGGGAAGGCTTGCTGCTGTGCGGCATCACACCTTTCTCTTGGGGTTTCCCGACGAAGCGCTCCTACATCAACCAAGTGCATCACGGCAGAGAATCCGTCTGGCGCGATCCACTCTCCTGCCGCGGTAGAGAAGATGGTTCTAGCAGGAGCCATGTCGGGCGTAGGGACGAGCCATCCGAAGCCGGGGAGCGAGCCGAAGGGGAGCCCGCCTCAGTAGCATGTGGTGACACCAGAGTAGGAGAGACCGCAGGCGGGGTATGGAGCACCAGCGGTGGACCGGGTGCACGGAGGGGAGAACGAGGAACATGCGGCTGCATGTGATCGACGTCACCCGACGGCGTGCAATGATCGACGTGTCCTGAGTTTGGAACAGCCGATGGCGAGGATGATTCCTCGAGTAGTTCAAGGTGTGCACCTCTCCCAATACCTGCACCATGGTTAGGAAGCAACAACAGAGCATATGCATAATCTTCAAATTGGTCAAGTGAGACATGAGAATTAGTGGAGGATGAAGGAGAGTCTATGGATGGAAGTTTGGAGAAAGGAAAAACAGCTTCATCAAAGATAACATCACGGCTGATATAGACACGATTAGACAGAACATGGAGACACTTGTAACCCTTGTGAATAGGACTATACCCTAAGAACATACATTTTTTTGAACGGAACTCGAGTTTATGGTTATTGTAAGGACGAAGATTGGGCCAGCAAGCACACCCAAACACCTTGAAAAAGGTATAATATGGAATTTGTCCAAGTAATCGCTCAAGAGGGGTTTGTATGTCGATGACACGAGTAGGCATGTGATTAATAAGGAAACAAGCAGTGGTAAACACATCACTCCAATAAGAGAGAGGAACAGACACATGAGCAAGTAAAGCTAGGCCTATTTCAACAATGTGACGATGTTTGCGTTCAGCACTACCGTTCTATTGGTGAGTGTGTGGGCATGAAACACGATGAGAGATACCAATTTTCTGAAAGAAATCATTAAGTTTAATATACTCGCGACACCAATCAGATTGAACATGAACAATTTTGTGGTTGAGGAGTCTTTCGACATGATTTTGAAACTGAATGAACACATCAAAGACATCACTCTTACGCTTAATGAGATATAACCAAGAGAAACGACTATAAGCATCCACAAAACTAACATAATAAGTATGACCACTGATAGAAGTGATAGCAGGACCCCAAACATCTGAATATATAATCTCTAAAGGAGCAGTTGGTACATGTTGAGACATAGGAAACGGTAACTGATGACTCTTGCCCTGTTGACAGGCATCACACACTAAATTTTCTTTATTGAACTCTAAAGGAAGTTTATGACGACTAAGAATATGATGAACAATCTAAGGCGACGAATGGCCTAGGCGAGCATGCCACTGAGAAAACGAGGCTTTAAGAGCGCTGAACACTTGCTTGACCGCAGGATCATCAAGAGCATATAGGCCACCACGCCAGTGACCACTAAGGATAATGGCTCGGGTGAGGAGGTCCTTAACAAAAACAGAGTTAGGATGAAACTCAACAAGAACATGATTACCATAAAGAAGCCTATAGATTGATAGAAGATTTTTTGTAAGAGTTGGAACATGAAGCACATTGCGAAGAACAAGTGATTTAGAAGAGGGAGTGGGAAGGAGCGCTTGACAACCATGAAGTATACGGATAACTGTTCCGTCGGCCATGTGAACACAATCCTTCCCATGATAGGCCTCACTTTCGTGAAGCTTCTCCAGCTGGTTTGTCATATGATCCGTGGCACCGGTGTCGGCATACCATGTCGGATTAGGGTGCGATGGAGTATGTCCAGTGATGGCTTGCATAGCTTAGGCATAAAAGAAAATCGACTTTATCTAGCATTTAGAATAGGCCTGGCAGTTCCAGACTTGTTGCAATACGAGAAATGTTTGAAATTTAGACCACTATTCTCTGACGAAGCATCATGGTGAAAATTACTAAACAACATAAGATAATGCCCATACTAAGACAAAATTATCCCATTCTCTCTCTATTCTAGCCATTCAAACCAAACAAGCATCCGTAGACCCTAGCAAACTTCTACAGCACCCAGTCGCAGAGCAGAACAGAAAAGGAGCAGAGGTGTGAGAGCCATATAGATACCATGAAGAGGTCGAGCTCCTCGCCCTCTGAGGGTCCGAGGGCCCAGCCGACAGCGTCAAGTGGGGGCAGGCGGGCCGCGACCTGAGCGTCGATGCGGGGGAGCTGGTCGACGGGGGTGGCGACACAGAGGCAGGCGACGACCTCCTTCATCCATGGAGGAGGAGGGTGTGCAACATCAAGACATGGCACTGCCAGAAGGAAAGCAAGGCACAATTAGGTGGCCACATGACGCATCATGATCTCATGGCAACAGTAGGTGAGAGAATAATTATCAATGAGGGATATGAGAAGGTTTTGGAAATAAATAGACTCACACAAATACATACATAACCCGCAGCTATCTTATTGAATGAAAGGCACCATGTTGGTAACTAAACAAATCTCAAGAAGCAGAAGGTATGTTACCAGAATAATATTTATTTCTCAAATACACTCGAACCAGAAAGTATGTTACTAGAATATAATATTTACTTCTCCAATGTTCATAGTCATGCATATTGATACTACTTGATAATACTCAAGAGAATATTTTAAGGGAAAAAATCAAGATTAATATGGTCTGACTAAACTAATGCAAGCATGGTCTGATCAAACATGTAGAGTGGATGCATTATTTATTCTACCATAAACACAACCGTAACAAACAAATTAATGCCTTCATGCAAAGAAGAACAGATAATAACAACACTTTTGCACCAAAGGATATAAAACAGCTGCGATTATTTCACACTTATCACAGTTATCACCCCTTCTTTCTAGCTACAACCATGCATACATGGACCTGATATGAAAAACAACATTATAGCACTAGATGCATTAAGAACGATAACTGGTTCATAGTATCATGAGCTACACCCCTTGTTCACCAAATTTTTGACACCACTGGAACACCACAGGAGGGCACCAACACCACGTAACACCATTGGAGGCACCACCAACACTGGAACAGCAAGGTGTCATGGGAAAAACCGAATGTCAATAAGCACTCAACACAGATCAGTTCCTAGAATAGGTGTATGCATAAGAGAATCGAGGTATATACATATTTTATACCTATATGGCTATACATGAACTAGTAGTAGTACTACTAACAAAATAATCTGAGGCATTGACAAATATTCATGACAACATGGGTACTGTTATGAGAGTGCATGTTTTAAGTAGTGTAAGCATGTTTAAACAATATCAGATTACTTTGTGCACATAGCAGCATGGGTTCCTCATGATTATTGAAAGTACCAACACAAATTATAATTACTTATCAGTGAACCATATAAGTAGACCACAAGCAGATGGATTACATGTGTTTTGATGTATATACAACTAACTAAATCACATTAGACTTATCCAGATAATAAAGCATCAAAAAACAAAGTTGTTAAACAAACACAAACTAATCTGGTACCTAAATCCGATGTCTTATTCGAAAGACCTGCAGCAAGAACTCATGTATAACATGTTTAAGTTTCAAGAAGTGAAAGAGTCTGAATCTTTCAATTAGCACCGATTACCTATTTCAGGGGATGCAAATCTCTTATCATTTTGTATTTCAGGGGACAGCAGATAGAGCTGCTGAGAGAGGACCCGAGAGAGATAGGGGCGAGGTAGGGTGAAGAGAGAGACATGACCTGGAAGTGCCGCAACATGGTTGGGATCTAGAGCTTCCGCTGCTCCTCGAACCTATGTCGTCCTTGATCTGTAGCATCCCGCCATGGCCAAGACCTGAGACGCTAGACTGAGCTCGACCTCCATCCCATCCATGCTTTGGTGGAGAAGGAGGCTCCAGCCTCTAGTGCCTAGGTTGGCATCCGCGCCGTCGCCTCTGGTCCCTGCCATGCCGCCGCCTCCGCCCTCTGCATGCTCTTCCCTAAGTGTCCGGCAACCGGCTAGTTGCCCTACTCCGATCGCGGCCTTGGTGTCCGCGAGCAGGACCTCCGCATCCTCTTCGCCTCCCAGACGGCGGCGGTGCACGTTGGGTCGAGGTGGACCTTGTCCTCCGATCAACGGGTGGAAGCACCGTCCGCTGCGGCTCCTCCCGGGCTTGCGGAGGTGGATCTGAGGAACGAGGGGAATGGGGGGAGCGCAGCAATGGGATCTGCAGGTGATGGCGATCTGGAGGTTAGGTCGTGGCGGCAGGGATCGAGGGGTGGCGGCAGCGCACACAGAGGAGGGCTGGCTGCGGGGATCGATCGGTTTGGAGGTAGGGTGTCGCGTGTGGGGACGCAAGTTGAGGCTCAGCGGGGAGATCGGCGGCGCACGGGGAGGCGATATGGAGGATGTGGGAGGTTAGGGTTTGACTGGAGGCAATATGGAGAGGTGGCGATGGCTCGATCTGTGGCTGGGCCTAGGGTTAGCAGTGGAAGAGTGGGTGCGTGTTTTTCTTCCCGCTGCTGGCCCATTCGATTCAGTCCAAGTGCTGATGTGGCCGTCCAGTCATATTAATATGATTAAATTTAGCAATATGATGATTTAGATTGGTCATATTAGGCTAAAAATAAAATCCTAAGCTGTATTACATAGATTATGACGATTTTATCTGATAAAATTATGACGATTTGGACCCAAAACGTCGTAATTCTAAAGGGTTTTGACCTCTCCAAATAGTCTACGACCATCTTGTGTGAAATCGTCATAGATCTATGACGATTTCATTCCCCGTCACTATGAGAAGGTCACAAGTAAACACATTTCTTGTAGTGAGACAACTGCTTTAAACAAAGTGTGTAAGGTAAACAATCCACATGTTCCATGAAGAAGAGACCTTTTTTCTCCCTAGTGGCAACAACACATCTACAACTGAAGAGATTTCTGTCACTTCCCTTGGAAACTAGAGGCATGAACCCACTATCGAGCATAAATACCCCCTCTTGGAGTCACTAGAAACTACTTGGCCAAGATAGCTACTAACAACGAAGAGCATGAAAGATCACAAACAACACAGACATGATAGAATCATAAAGACAAAACCTTTAATCAAACCAACATAATAATTTCAATATCCATCGGATCCCCGCAAACACAACATGCATGATTACAAATAGATTAGATCTTGATCATGAACGGAGATCACAAGATCTATACATGAAAGCACAAAGGAGGAGATACAACCATCTAGCTACTACATGGACCCATAGTCCAAGGTGGAACTACTCATGCATCATACCGGAGAGAAGGCCTCCGGGATGATCTCCCCTCTGGCAGGGTGCCGGGAAGAACTTCAGATCCCCCGATCTAGGGACGATGATGGCAGCGGCTACAGAAGGTTTCGTGGAAAATTGATTGGGTTCTTAGGGTTTCTGAATCGGGGGCTTCTTATAGGCGAATGGGGAGGCCGAGGTGGCGGCCAGGAGGGCCAAACCCTACCCAGGCATGGGGCAGGGCCCACCCGTGCCTTGGGGGGGGGTTGCCCTGGCCCGCTTCCTCGTCTCCCCTATGGACTTCTTGTTCCCCACGTAAACTAATTGACTTTGTCGTTTGTCCCGTCCAATTCCGAGAATTTTTATTTACTAACTTTTCTGAAACCAAAAATAGCAAAACACAGGCATCTGACACTATTGCAACTTGTTAGTAGGTTAGTACGAGAAAACATTTAAAAAGCACCTCAAAGTGTGGACAAGTAAAGCAAAGTAGATACTTAACAAGCATGGAGCATAAAAAATTATAGATACGTTTCGAACGTATCAACATCCCCAGGCTTAACTCCTGCTCGTCCTCGAGTAGGTAAGTGATAAAAAGAATAATTTTTGAGGTGACATGCACCCTCACAAAGATCCAACCAATTGCAAGCATTGAAAGATGGGATCAAAGAACTCTAAACATGTGCATGAAAGATGGAGTTCTAACAATAGGACATAGTAACTATGCATGCAACATGACAAGATACAAACAAAGATCATGAATAACATGTTGATGGCGCCCAATACTTGTCGTGGGACGCTTCGTTGGAAACCCCAAGAGCAAGGTATGAAGCAGCACAACAACAAGTTTCCCTCAGTAAGAAACCGAGGTTATCGAACCAGTAGGAGGAAGGAAACGTCACAAAGGTGCTTCTAGAAACACGGAGACCTACACAACACAAACTCAAGACTTTGCCCCAACGAATCAGTGAGGTTGTCAAGCTCACCGGTTTGCTGTAACAAAGGATTAAACGTATGGTGTGGAAGGTAATAGTTTGCAGCAAGTAAAAAAGTAACAGTGGAAGATGTATCAATGGTAAAGATTGGACCGAGGTCCATAATTCACTAGATGTGCTCTCCTTAGATAAACAACATGGCATGAAGGGTAAACAAATTACAGCAGGGCAATTGACAGGAACTGAGCATGGCATAACAATGCAATTAATAGTCAGAAAGATTCTATGAGGTTGATTGGGCAATACAACAAGATACATAGACCGCCATCCAACTGCATCTATGACTAGAAGTCCACCTTCAGGTTATCATCCGAACCCCCTCCAGTATTAAGTTGCAAGCAACAGATAACTGCTTTAAGCAAAGTGTCTAAGGTAAACAGTCCACATGTTCCATGAACAAGAGACCGTTGTTTTCTCCCCAGTAACAACAACACATCTACAACCGAAGAGATTTCTGTCATTTCCCTTGGAAACTAGAGGCATGAACCCACTATCGAGCATAAATACTCCCTCTTGGAGTCACTAGCAACTACTTGGCCAAGATAATCACTAGCAACGAAGAGCATGCAAGATCATAAACAACACAGACATGATAGAATCATAAAGACACAACCATTAATCAAACCAACATAATAATCTCAATATCCATCGGATCCCTGCAAACACAACATGCATGATTACAAATAGAATAGATCTTGATCATGAACGGAGCTCACAAGATCTATACATGAAAGCACAAAGGACGAGATACAACCATCTAGCTACTACATGTACCCATAGTCCAAGGTGGAACTACTCACGCATCATACCGGAGAGAAGGCATCCGGGATGATCTCTCCCAGGTGCGTGGAAGAACTTGATCCCCGATCTAGGGACGACGGCAGTGGCGGCCATGCAGCAGTTTCATGGATTTACGATCGGGTACTCGGGGTTTCGCATTGGGGCTTTATAGGCGAAGGGGAGACCGAGGCGGCGAGGCCACCAAACCCTAGCCAGCGCTGGCCACTGTGGCCTGGGGGGTGTTGGCCCCTCTGGCTGGCCCCTCCGGCTCTCTTCTGGACTTCTTGTTCCCAACGGAAAGTAATTGACTTTGTCATTTGTCCCGTCCAATTCCGAGAATATTTCTTTACTAACTTTTCTGAAACCAAAAACAAAGAAAAGGCATCCGCATCATTGCAACTTGTTAGTAGGTTAGTACGAGAAAACATGTAAAAAGCACCTCAAAGTGTGGAAAAGTAAAGCAAAGTAGATACTAAACAAGCATGGAGCATCAAAAATTATAGATACATTTCCAACATATCAACATCCCCAAGCTTAACTCCTGCTCGTCCTCCAGTAGGTAAGTGATAAAAAGAATAACTTTTGAGGTGACATGCACCCTCACAATAAAGATCCAACCATTTGCAAGCATTGAAAGCTGGGATCAAAGAACTCTAAACATGTGCATGAAAGATGGAGTTCTAACAATAGTACATAGTAACTATGAATACAACATGACAAGCTACAAACAAAGATCATGAATAATATGCATTGAAAAACATTTGTTTGTTTCACATGCACAAAACATGGCATAGTGGCATTCAGCTTGTCCCTCATAGAGTCGCTATATAATGCACAGGACACCTACAAAGTTCACAAGGGTGACTAGAAACAAGTAGCACAAGAGGAATTAATAACACAATATGCATCAATTAATATGCTTTGGAACACTGCACACAGAATGACAACTATGCTATCTTAATGGTGCCTAAGGGTAGAAGGTGGAGACTCAAATAATGCTGGAAGAAAGGCCTTTTTGTAAATGAAGCAGGGATTACAAGTTTCAAAAGGATCTTCCAAAAATTATGGTACTTGTTAGCTTTCATCCCTCATTGCCCCTATCATGAGCATCTTGAAGTGGTTAAGGTTAAAGTGGCAAAGCTGGAGTATATGTTTGACGAAGTATAAGCTAGCAATCTCAAGTCCCTTGAATATGAGGGCCACACCTCATGCATACTCAACTTTGGGTCCAGGTAAGTTCTTGTCACTTTAAGTATTTGCATATCATTGAGAACCGCCAAAGGGGTACCCCTTGCACATGGTACATGAGCTTTCCCATAACCAAAATGACAAGGCAAGCAGACAATGAGCATCTCAGCAATCTTCTTATGCACCATGGGAATATGGTGCTTTTTTCTGTCTTTCCTCTTTTCTCAATGTGTCTCTTTTTTTATAAGAAGAATGCTTCATAGATATCACTATGGTGATGCTGCAAGTTTCCACCATGATTAGGCATGGCTTAGGCTAGCGGCCTAGGCGTTTCTTAACACAGGATACAAACTCCATGGACTTACAAGTTCCCTCTTTATTTCACACTGGTGACATCCATAGACAAAATAACATGATATCAACTGAGTACAACGAGGTATAAGTGCAATGTTGAAAACGTTCCCCGTGACAACATGGTTCTGCTAATTCCAACTGATAAGTGCAAGCATATACAACAAAGTTGTCACAATGGTTCAAGTTTATTAGGGGCAAAGAATAAATTGTGCCATCATGTTCGTGAGCGCTTTAATCACTAAGTTTTCACATAACAAAATAGTTTTTAATTGGAAGATAGTTTAAAACAAGAATATACTTGGAATGGTGTAACACACCATGCATAGGATTTTATAGTGGAAACTTTGGAATAACTTTGTTTCTTGGGAGTTGGAGGCATGAGTAGAACTTACTCATACAAGTGGAGGCTAGCTAAAGACTGGGAGCAACCAACTAAGAGAGCAATAATGGCCATAATCATGCAGTGCAATAAAGCATACTAATCAAAGCAAAGAGTGGTACTACAAGTCAAGGACTAAATGATCATGGAGGCTAATGGTGACTTGTGAGAGTCATAACATGGTGTGAGCATGTTGTTGGAGATATGCCCTAGAGGCAATAATAAATGTAGTTATTATTATATCTTTGTGTTTATGATAAATGTTTACATTCATGCTATAATAGTATTAACAAGGAAACATTAATACTTGTGTGATTTGTAAACTTAAATTGAAGTCCCTAGTAAAGCCTCTATATAATACTAGCTTGTTGGTTGATAAATGATTATGGTTTCCCTATCATGAACATTGAGATGTTATTAACAACAAGATCATATCGTTAGCAGAATGATATGATGGACATACTCCTATAGATAAGCGTAGCATAAAGATCAAGTCATTTTAATAGTTCAATTACTATTTGCTTTCTGATACATAGTAACCTAATTCCTTCGACCATGAGATCATGCATATCACCTTCACCGGAAGGATGCTTTGATGACATCAAACACCACACCGTAACTGGGTGGCTATAAAGTTGGCATTGAGTGTTCGGAAAGTATTGGTTGAGACACATGGATCAAGAGTGGGATTTGTCCATCCATATGACAGATAGATGTACTCTGGGCCCTCGGTGGAATGTCATCCAATTGGCTTGCAAGCTTGTGACTGGTTCACAAGGGATCACATATCACGGGAACGAGAAAAGAGTACTTATCAGTAACGAGGTTGAACTAGGTATGCAGAGATACCGACGATCAAAACCTCGGATAAGTAAACTATCGGGAGAAAAAGGAAAATTGGTATCGTATGTAAGTCGTTCATTCGATCGCAAAGTAATCGTAGAAATATGTGGGAACCATATGAATTTCCAGATTCCTCTATTGGTTATTGTTCGGAGAAGTGTCTCGATCATGTCCGCATAATTCACGAACCGTAGGGAGACACACTTAAGGATTCGACGTTGTTGAGTAGTTATGGAATGATGAGTAAGAGACCGAATGTTGTTCGGAGTCTCGGATGGGATCCGGGATATCACGAGAAGATCTGGAATGGTCCGGAGAATAAGATTCATATAAGGAAAGTCCTGTTTCAGGGTTGGAGAATGGTTCCGGTGTTTTCATCGGGAATGTTCTAGAAGGTTCCGGAATGTCCGGCACTCCGGAGGGGAAGGGTACATGAATGTGTCATAACAAGTTGGAATGATTGCATCATGTACTAGGTTTCATCGCTGAACAAAATAAAGGGTTTCATCAAATCCTAGTTTGAAAAGTCAAACGCCAATTTGAAAAGTCAAACGGCTATTTTGTGAGGTGGAGGGAGAGTAGGAAACCTACTTGGGGAGGAGTTCCCTCCCTCCACCGCCGGCCCACTTGGATCCGAGTTGGGGAGGGACTCCCCTCCCCTTGGCGCGCCCCCTCCACCTATATAAGGAGGGGCACGGCTGCCCCTCCAAGCACACAATACCACGCCCCGCAAACCTAATCCTAGCCGCCTGCGCCGCCACCTCCTGCTGCCGCCGACGCCTAGGAAAACCCTAGCTGCCGGCCTTGCTCATCCTTGGTGCATCTAAACCCTAGATCACCGAGGCTCTCTCTCATAGTCCACCATACTCTCTCCGGCTTAAGGCGAAGCCCTGCGAGATCTCCCCTCTACTTCCGGTACCACGCCGTTGTGCTGCCGGAATCGCGAGGAGAGTGCTACAACCTCCGCTTCCTGCTGGAACAAGGGAGAGGAAGGTCTTAGTCGAAAATCGAACGTGACAGATGCAGCTGCCATTGAACGCATGGCCGGAAGGATCGCTCACGATCTTGAGATCGGGAAGAGTACGACTACATCACCCACGAGAATCCGCTCTCGTTAAACACTTTGGAATCTTCGAGGGTGAGTTATTCTATCGACTCGTTGCTACAATCTAGTAGATAGATCTTGGCTTGTTTGTTTTTATGCGGTAGAATTTTTTTGTTTTCCATGCTACGAACCCCTACAGTGGTATCAGAGCCGTGTCTATATGTAGATCTTTTGCACGAGTAGAACACAATGGTCATTGTGGGCGTTGATGCTTTTGTTGTCGATTGATTCTTGTGTACTTTCCATCTTGCGGGATGGTGGGATGAAGCGGCCCGGGCTAACCTTACATGAAATCGTTCATGAGACTTGCTCCACGCTTGACATGCAACTTGTATTGCATAAGTAGCTATGCGGGTGCCTGTTTCTCCCAACATATTTAAGATTCAATTTACAACGGGTGATTGACAATACTAGTATCAATGTTGTGGTTCTTGTTCGTAAGTTAGAACGACACCTATTGAAAGCCCCAAACCACGTAAAACATGCAAAGAAAGTAGAGGCGTCTAACTTTGTTTTGCAGGGGTGTGATGTGATGTGATATGGCCATGATTGTGATTATATTTGATGTATGCAATGTTCCTTATTGTAAGTTGGCAACCGGCAGGAGCCATATGGTTGTCTTTAATTTCTGTTAAGACCAGCATGTCTATTCAAAGTAGTTGTAATAGTTGAAGCCGGTGGATGACAACCATGGAGCAGCGTCATTGACCTTGATGAAATCCCGGTGATGATGGAGATCATGTTCGTGCTTGAAGATGGAGATCGGAAGCACAAAGAAGAAAGGCCATATCATATCACATATTATGAATTGCATGTGATGTTAATCCTTTATGCATCTTGTATTGCTTAGTTAACGACGGTAGCATTATAAGATGATCCCTCATGCACATGAATTTCAAGTTCTAAAGTGTTCATCCTTAGTGAGCACTGTTGCTAAAGCTTGTTGTTTCGAAGCACCACGTGATGATCGGGTGTGCTAGATTCCGCAAGTGTATACAACGTGAGCAAGCCAGATTTTCTCATGCGGAAGCTAAGGTTTGATCTTGACGAGCCTAGCATGTACAGACATGGTCTTGGAACACGGATCACCGAAAGGTAAAGCATGAATCATATAGTAAGATATGATGAACATGTCGATTGTTCGCCATTGAAGCTACATCAACTCTCGTGATGATCGGTGTTGATGTGGTGGATTTGGTTCGTGTGATCACTAAAACAATGTGAGGGATATTGTTTTGAGTGGGAGTTCACCTAGATTAATTTAACTATTAATTAGAACTCAATTTGTCATAAACTTAGTCTAAACTATTGCAATCATGTTGTAGATCAATGGCGGCCCCTACCATCAATTTTAATGCGTTCCTAGAGAAATAAAAGTTGAAAAACAATGGAAGCAACTTCGCGGATTGGTTCCGAAATTTGAGGATTGTCCTCACTGCTGGTAATTTGACCTATGTGCTGGATGCACCGCTGGGTGACCCACCTGCAGCTACTACTACCAATGAAGTAAAGAATGTTTACCTCGCACGGAAGACTCAGTAATCCACAGTTCAGTGTGCTATCTTGTATGGTTTAGAATCGGAGCTTCAGAAAAGGTTTGAGAATTAAGACCCACATGATATTGTCCGTGATCTCAAATTGATCTTTGCGACTCACGCGGCAATTGAGAGCTATGAGGCTTCTGAAAAGTTCTTTAACTGCAAGATGGAAGAGGGCAGCTCCGTCAGTGAGCATGTGCTTAAGATGTCTGGGCACGCAAACAAACTTCAAAGCTTGGGTATAGTGATTCCTAATTCTTTAGGGATTTATCGTGTCCTCCAATCACTACCACCAAGTTACAAGAACTTTGTGATGAACTACAATATGCAAAACATGAACAAGCAGTTGCCAGAACTCTTCGCCATGTTAAAATCTGCAGAAGTGGAGATCAAGAAAGAGCACCAAGTGTTGATGGTCAATAAGACCACCAAATTCAAGAAAGGCAAGTCTAAGCAAAAGGGACACTTCAAGAAGGGTGGTAAGAAAGTTACCGCATCAAGAAGAAGACCAAGGCTGGACCTAAGCACATCTTGAGTGCTTTACTACAAGGGAGAAGGTCATTGAAGCGGAATTGCCCAAAGTACTTGGCGGATTTGAAGAACGGCAACATCAAGAAGAAAGGTATATCCGATATACATGTTATTGATGTGTATCTCACTAGTACTAAGTAGTAGTGCACAGGTATTTTGATACCGGTTCGGTTGCTCATATACGTAACTCAAACAAAGCCTTGCAGAATAAACGGAAGCTAGCGAAGAACGAGGTGACGATGCGCGTGGGAAACGGATCAAAGGTTGATGTGATCGCGATCGGCACGCTACCTCTTCATCTACCATCGGGATTAGTTTTATATTTAATAATTGTTATTTGGTGCCTGCGTTAAGCATGAACATTATATCGGGATCTTGTTTATTGCGAGACGGTTACTTGTTTAAATCCGAGAATAATGGTTGTTTGATTTATATGAGTAATATGTTTTATGCACATGCACCTTTGATAGATGGTCTATTCTTATTGAATCTCGATAGTGGAAATACACATATTAATAACATTGAAGCTAAACGTTTGAAATCGAGCGATAACTCGACCTATATGTGGCAATCGCTGCCTTGGTCACATTGGAGTGAAGCGTATGAAGAAACTCCATTCCGATGGACTTCTTGAATCACTTGATTTCGAATCACTTGAAAGATGCGAAGCATGTCTGATGGGTAAAATGACTAAGACTCCATTTTCTGGTATGATGGAGCGAGCTACGGACTTATTGGAAATCATACATACCGATGTGTGTGGTCCAATGAGTGTAGCATCGCGCGGTGGTTATCGTTATGTTCTTACCTGCACGGATGACTTGAGTAGATATGGGTATATCTATTTCATGAAACATAAGTCCGAAACTTTCGAGAAGTTTAAGGAATTTCAAAGTGAGGTTGAGAATCAACGTAACAAGAAGATTAAATTTCTACGTTCTGATCGTGGAGGTGAATATCTAAGTTACGAGTTTGGCGAGCATTTAAAGAAATTCGGAATACTTTCACAATTGACACCGCCGGGAACACCACAGCGTAATGGTGTGTCCGAACGTCGTAATCGAACTCCCTTAGATATGGTTCGTTCTATGATGTCACTTACAGATTTACCGCTATCATTTTGGGGTTATTCATTAGAAATAGCCGCGTTCACTTTAAATAGGGCACCATCTAAATCCGTTGAAACGACACCGTATGAATTATGGTTTGGGAAGAAACCTAAATTGTCGTTCCTTAAAGTTTGGGGTTGCGAAGCCTATGTAAAGAAGTTACAGCCGGACAAGCTTGAACCCAAAGCGGAAAATGCGTCTTCATAGGATACCCAAAGGAAACTATTGCGTATACCTTCTATCATAGATCCGAAGGCAAAATCTTCGTTGCCAAGAATGAATCCTTTCTAGAGAAGGAATTTCTCTCGAAAGAAGTGACTAGAAGGAAAGTAGAACTCAACGAGGTTGTCGAACCTTCTCTCGAACTTGCGAGTAGCGCAGCACCGGAAGAAGTTCCTGTGGTTCCTGCACCAATAAGAGAGGAAGCTAATGATGATGATCATGAAACTTCGGTTGTAGTTGCTACAGAGCCTCGCAGGTCAACGAGAACTCGTACCACTCCTGATTGGTATGATCCCGTTATGAGTGTCATGTTGGTGGACAACACCGATGACCCTGCGACATATGAGGAAGCGATGATGAGCCCAGATTCCAATAAATGGCAAGAAGCCATGAAATCCGAGATTGTATCCATGTACGAAAACCAAGTATGGACTTTGGTGTACTTACCGGATGGCCGGAAGGCTGTCGAGAACAAATGGATTTTCAAGAAGAAAATAGATGCTGATGGTAATGTTACTGTCTATAAAGCTCGACTTGTCACAAAAAGGTTTCGACAAATTCAAGGAGTTGACTACGATGAGACTGTCTCACCTGTAGCGAAGCTAAAGTCTGTGAGTATTATGTTAGCAATCGCTGCATATTATGATTATGAGATATGGCAGATGGATGTCAAAACAGCGTTCCTCAATGGAGACATTGATGAAGAGTTGTATATGATGCAACCCAAAGGTTTTGTCGATCCTAAAGATGCTAACAAGGTATGCAAACTTCAACGGTCCATATATGGATTGAAGCAAGCATCCTGAAGTTGGAATCAACGTTTTGATAAGGTGATCAAAACTTTTGATTTTATACAAACTTATGGAGAAGCTTGTATTTACAAGAAAGTGAGTGGGAGCTCTGTAGCATTCTTAATACTATATGTAGATGACATATTGTTGATTGGGAATGATGTAGACCTTCTTAATAGTGTCAAGGAGTATTTGAATAATAGTTTTTAAATGAAAGATCTTGGCGAAGCAGCTTACATATTGGGCATAAAGATTTATAGAGATAGATCGAGACGCCTAATATCATTGTCACAAAGTACATATTTGGAAAAAGTTCTAAAGAGATTTGGAATGTAAGATAGCAAGAAAGGGTTCTTGCCCATGTTGCCCAATACGATCTTGAGTAAAACTCAAAGTCCAGTAACGGCAGAAGATAGAGAAAGGATGAGTAAAACTCCCTATGCATTAGCCATAGGATCTCTAATGTATGCCATGCTATGTACTAGACCCGACATTCCATATGTTGTTAGTTTGACTAGCAGATATCAAAGTGATCCAGGAGTAGATCATTGGACAGCGGTCAAAAACATCCTTAAGTACTTGAGAAGAACTAAGGATATGGTTCTTTCTTATGGAGGTGATGAAAACCTCGTTGTAAATGGTTACACCGATGCTAGTTGGAACACCGATCCGGATGATTCTAAATCACAATCTGGATACGTATTTACTTTGAATGGTGGAGCAGTTAGCTGGAGGAGTGCAAAGCAAAGCGTTGTGGAGAGATCTTCAACTGAATCGGAATACATGGCTGCTTCGGAGGCTTCACAAGAAGCGATATGGATGAAAGAGTTCATTACAGAGCTCGGTGTGGTTCCTAGTGCGCTGGACCCAATATCTATCTAATGTGATAACATGGGCGCCATAGCCAATGCGCAAGAACCAAGGTCACACAAGAAGCTGAAGCACATCAAGCTATGTTTTCACGCTATTCGAGAACATGTCCAATATGGGGACATAAAGATTTGCAAAGTACACACAGATCTGAATGTGGCGTATCCATTGACTAAACCTCTCCCGAGGGCAAAACATGACTAACACCAAACTGCCATGGGTGTTCGGTATATTACCATGTAATCTGGATTAGATGACTCTAGTGCAAGTGGGAGACTGTTGGAGATATACCCTAGAGGCAATAATAAATATAGTTATTATTATATCTTTGTGTTTATGATAAATGTTTACATTCATGCTATAATAGTATTAACAAGGAAACATTAATACTTGTGTGATTTGTAAACTTAAATTGAAGTCCCTAGTAAAGCCTCTATATAATACTAGCTTGTTGGTTAATAAATGATTGTGGTTTCCCTATCATGAACATTGAGATGTTATTAACAACAAGATCATATCGTTAGGAGAATGATATGATGGACATACTCCTATAGATAAGCGTAGCATAAAGATCAAGTCATTTTAATAGTTCAATTGCTATTTGCTTTATGATACATAGTAACCTAATTCCTTCGACCATGAGATCATGCATATCACCTTCACCGGAAGGATGCTTTGATGACATCAAACACCACACTGTAATTGGGTGGCTATAAAGGTGGCATTGAGTGTTCGGAAAGTATTGGTTGAGACACATGGATCAAGAGTGGGATTTGTCCATCCATATGACGGATAGATGTACTCTGGGCCCTCTCGGTGGAATGTCATCCAATTGGCTTGCAAGCATGTGAATGGTTCACAAGGGATCACATATCACGGGAACGAGAAAAGAGTACTTATCAGTAACGACGTTGAACTAGGTATGCAGAGATACCGACGATCAAAACCTAGGATAAGTAAACTATCGTGAGACAAAGGGTAATTGGTATCGTATGTAAGTGGTTCATTCGATCGCAAAGTAATCGTAGAAATATGTGGGAGCCATATGAATTTCCAGATTCCTCTATTGGTTATTGTTCGGAGAAGTGTCTCGATCATGTCCGCATAATTCACGAACCATAGGGAGACACACTTAAGGATTCGACGTTGTTGAGTAGTTATGGAATGATGAGTAAGAGACCGAATGTTGTTCGGAGTCTCGGATGGGAGCCGGGATATCACGAGGAGATCCGGAATGGTCCAGAGAATAAGATTTATATAAGGAAAGTCCTGTTTTGGGGTTGGAGAATGGTTCCGGTGTTTTCATCGGGAATGTTCTAGAAGGTTCTGGAATGTCTGGCACTCCGAAGGGGAAGGGTACATGAATGTGTCATAACAAGTTGGAATGATTGCATCATGTACTAGGTGTCATCGCTGAACAAAATAAAGGGTTTAATCAAATCCTAGTTTGAAAAGTCAAACGCCAATTTGAAAAGTCAAACAGCTATTTTGTGAGGTGGAGGGAGAGTAGGAAACCTACTTGGGGAGGAGTTCCCTCCCTCCACCGCCGGCCCACTTGGATCCGAGTTGGGGAGGGACTCCCCTCCCCTTGGTGTGCCCCCTGCACCTATATAAGGAGGGGCAGGGCTGCCCCTCCAAGCACACAATACCACGCCTGAAACCTAATCCTGGCAGCCGTGCCCACCTCCTATTTCGCCGCCTAGGGCAAGCCGCCGCCGCTGCCTAGGAAAACCCTAGCCGCCGGCCTTGCTCCTCCTTGGTGCGTCTAAACCCTAGATCACCGAGGCTCTCTCTCATAGTCCACCATACTCGCTCCGGCTTAAGGCGAAGCCCTGCGAGATCTCCCCTCTACTTAGGTACCACGCCGTTGTCTTTGCGGAATCGATGAGAAGTGCTACAACCTTCATTTTCTTTGGAACAAGGGAGAGGAAGGTCTTAAATCGTACCGAACATGTGATCGACTTGAAGCGCCTTAGGAGCATAGCCGGAAGGATCGTCTGCGATCTTGAGATCGGGAAAATCGACTACATCACCCACGAGAATCCGCTCTCGTTAAACACTTTGGAATCTTCGAAGGTGAGTTATTCTATCGACTCGTTGCTACAATCTAGTAGATAGATCTTGGCTTGTTTGTTTGTATGCGGTAGAAAAAATTTTTTTCCATGCTACGAACCCCTACACATGTGCCAAGTCAACCCAAGCTAAGCATCAAAGGAGAATACCACAATACTATGCTTTTGCATGCTAAAACAACGCATAATTTCTTCAAGGCACACTAAGCAATCCCAATTGTTTGGAACAAGACATGTTACATCAATAATCACTAAGCATAATGCTAAAACAACACCTAGCATGTCATGCTAAAGTCTAAGTCACAGTCAATGCAAGCTCCTCTTACACTTCAAGCGAGAACTTACTACTCCTTTCCAAACACCAAGCAAACTTATTTGCAAACCAACATAGCGAGAATGGGGGTCCAAACTACTTTATTCAAGCAAACTAAACAAGAAAACGAAAACTAAGACGCTCCAAGAACAATACAACTGTGCATGAAACAATAAAAACGAAGTGTCTAGACAGACCTGAGCTTTTTATTGATGAAGAAGGGGATGCCTTAGGCATCCCCAAGCTTTGACACTTGTACGTCTTGGATATTTCTTGGGGTGACACCATGCTGGCATCCGCAAGCTTGAGATTTTGTCCATTCTTCATCTCATTACATCATTCTCTCTCTACACCTGAAATTTTTACTCCATACAAAACTTCACACAATCTTCATTAGCAACATTAGTGTATTCAAAAGATATTAGACCACTGGCAAAGCTTTGGAACAGCAAGGATTTTCACAAAAAACACAAGATACTGTAGTAACTCCTTCAAAAATCTCAATTTAACCAAAGAGAACTCAAAAAGGAATCAATAAGAAGCAAATGCAAATAATGGCAGAAATCTATCAAAACAGACCAGCAGGTAGAAAACGATTTTTTCGAACATCTTCTGTTGCTCAAATCAAAAAGTGTTGAACTAATTAAATTTATATAACATACTAGGGGATTTATTTGTAAATTTTGAGCTCAATCCGAGTTACAGAGTCTCACGAATTTTTTGGTGGAGGACAGAAATATGTTTCGGGACAGCAACTCCCCAAATCTTACTTCCCTCTCATTAGAGGTTATTCTTGGCACAAAAAGCAAACAAAAAGGATAAGGAGAGGTCATTACAGAAGTAATAACTTCCAATACTCAAGGAAACTCTTGGGTTATCTCCCAACAAGTACTTTTCTTTAACGCCTTTAAATTAGGCACAAGAAGCAAGAAGAATCAAGTATTTTCAAGTGAAGAAGCATTAACATCCATACTTGCAAAGTCTTCAACTATGAAAGGTATCTCATCCAAATGGGTTTTGGAGGATCCCTTCTCATCTCTCTTTGGTCTACTACTTTCATCAAAAAGATTTTCAGGAGCAATCCAATCAAAATTCTTTTCAAAGGCTTCATGCATTCCAACAAGCTTAAAGGGTATGGATATATTAAATTCTTATTTAGGCTTAGTTTTATCGGACATAGCCACAACATCTACACTTGAACCTAGCATATTTAAACACTCAAAAACCTTTTTGGCCTTCCTAGCAACATCATGGAATTATTTTGATAAAGTTTCAAGGATGAATTCCCTTTTTTGAGCATTCTTCTCTTCTTTTAGTTTTAGGAACAAGAATTGTATGAAGGGGTTAAGGCTAACAAACCTAGCCTCCAGCATATGAACTAAAGTAGCTACAGCAATCTCATAATTAGGAGCAAACTCTGCTATAGATTTATCCTCAATATCCTCATGCTTGCTAACATAATTAAAGAATTCTTCAATATTATCTTTCCCAATTATGGATACACTACCTATTGCTAGATCTTTCAGGGCGAACTTGGGGAACAACATGGTGAGCTAGAGCAAGGTGGCAACTAGAGCAGGAACTAATTTTTTTGGGTTTTTAAATAAAGCAAGCAAACCAAACTACACTAATTTTTTGGGTTTTTTTGAAAGAAGCAAACAAAACCAAGCAAAATAAACAAAGCAAACTAAAAACAAAGTAAAGAGAAAGGAAGTGAAGGACTCCCCTTGTGAAGACGTCCTTAGCCTCCCTGGCAACGGAGCCAGAAAATATCTTGATGGCGCCCAGTACTTGTCATGGGACGTTTTGCTGGAAACCCCAAGAGCAAGGTATGAAGCAGCACAACAGCAAGTTTCCCATAGTAAGAAACCGAGGTTATCGAACCATTAGGAGGAAGGAAACGTCACACAGGTGTTGTTAGCAACGCGGAGACCTGCACAACACAAACTCAAGACTTTGCCCCAACGAATCAGTGAGGTTGTCAAGCTCACCGGTTTGCTGTAACAAAGGATTAAACGTATGGTGTGGAAGGTAATGGTTTGCAGCAAGTAAACAAGTAACATTGGAAGATGTATCAATGGTAAAGATTGGACCGGGGTCCATAGTTCACTAGAGGTGCTCTCCTTAGATAAACAACATGGCATGAAGGGTAAACAAATTACAGCAGGGCAATTGACAGAAACCGAGCAAGGCATAACAATGCAATTACTAGTCAGAAAGATCCTATGAGGTTGATTGGGCAATACAACAAGATACATAGACCGCCATCCAACTGCATCTATGACTAGAAGTCCACCTTCAGGTTATCATCCGAACCCCCTCCAGTATTAAGTTGCAAGCAACAGACAACTGCTTTAAGCAAAGTGTGTAAGGTAAATAGTCCACATGTTCCATGAACAAGAGACCGTTGTTTTCTACCTAGTAGCAACATCACATCTACAACCGAAGAGATTTCGGTCACTTCCCTTGGAAACTAGAGGCATGAACCCACTATCGAGCATAAATACTCCCTCTTGGAGTCACTAGCAACTACTTGGCCAAGATAACCACTAGAAATGGAGATCATGCAAGATCACAAACAACATAGACATGATAGAATCATAAAGACAAAACCATTAATCAAACCAACATAATAATCTCAATATCCATCGGATCCCCGCAAACACAACATGCATGATTACAAATAGATTAGATCTTGATCATGAACGGAGCTCACAAGATCTATTCATGAAATCACAAAGGAGGAGATACAACCATCTAGCTACTATATGGACCCATAGTCCAAGGTGGAAGTACTCACGCATCATACCGGAGAGAAGGCCTCTGGGATGATCTCCCCTCCGGCAGGGTGCCGGGAAGAACTTCAGATCCCCCCGATCTAGGGACAATGGTGGCGGCGGCTACAGACGATTTCGTGGATTTCTAATCGGGTACCCAGGGTTTCTGCATCGGGGGCTTCTTATAGGCGAAGGGGGAGACCGAGGCGGCGGCCAGGGCAACCAAACCCTAGCCAGATGCGGGCCCACCTGTGGCCGTGCCTGGGGGGTGGTGGCCCCTCTGGCCGGCCCCTCCGGCTCCCTTCTGGACTTCTTGTTCTCCACGGAACGTAATTGACTTTGTTGTTTGTCCCGTCCAATTCCGAGAATATTTCTTTACTAACTTTTTTGAATCCAAAAACAGCAGAAAACAGGCATTTGGCACTGTTGCAACTTGTTAGTAGGTTAGTACCAGAAAACATGTAAAAAGCACCTCAAAGTGTGGAAAAGTAAAGAAAAGTAGATACTAAACAAGCATGGAACATCAAAAATTATTGATACGTTTCGAACGTATCACATGCATTGAAAAATGTTTGTTTGTTTCACATACAGAAAACATAGCATAGTGGCAATCAGCTTGTTCCTCATAGAGTAGCAATAGATGCATAGGGCACCTTCAAAGTTCACAAGGGTGACTATAAACAAGTAGCACAAGAACAAGTAATAACACAATATGCATCAATCAATAAGTTTTGGAACACTGCACACAGAATGGCAACTATGTTCTCTTAATGGTGCCTAAAGTTAGAAGGTGGGGACTCAAATAATGGTGGAAGAAAGGCCCTTTTGTAAAGGAAGCAGGGATTACAAGTTTCAAAAAGAGCTATAAAAAATTATGGGACTTGTTAGCTATCAGCCCTCATTGCCCCTATCATAAGCATCTTGAAGTGGTTAAGGTTAAAGTGGCAAAGGTGGAGTATATGCTTGACGAAGTATAAGTTGGCAATCTCAAGTCCCTTGAATATGAGGGCCACACCTCATGCATACTCAACTTTGGGTCCAGGTAAGTTCTTGTCATTATAAGTATTTGCATATCATTGAGAACCGCCAACTGGGTACCCCTTGCACATGGTATAGGAGCTTTCCCATAACCAAAATGACAAGGCAAGCAGACAATAAGCATCTCAGCAATCTTTTTATTTACCATATGCATAGCTTTTTATTGAGGATGCTTCATAGATAGCTCACTATGGTGATGCTGCAAGTTTTGACCATGATTAGGCATGGCTTAGGCTAGCGGCCCAGGCGTTTCTCTAACACAGGATACAAACTCCATGGACTTACAGGTTCCCTATTTATAAGAACATGATATCAACTGAGTACAAAGTACAAGTGCAATGTTGAAAACGTTCCCCGTGACAGCACGATTCTACTAATTCCAACTTATAAGTGCAAGCATATACAACAAAGTTGTCACAATGGTTCAATTTTATTATGGTCAAAGAATATAAAGTGTGCCATCAAGTTCGTGAGGGCTTTAATCACTAAGTTTTCACATAACAAAATAGTTTTTAATTGGAAGATAGATGAAAACAAGAATATACTTGGAATGGTGTAACACACCATGCATAGGAGTTTATAGTGGACACTTTGGAATAACTTGGTTTCTTGGGAGTTGGAAGCATGAGTAGAACTTACTCATACAAGTGGAGGCTAGCAAAAGGCTGGGAGCAACCAACTAACAGAGCATAATGGCCATAATCATGCAGAGCAATAAATCATACTAATCAAAGCAAAGAGTGGTACTACAAGTCAAGGACTAAATGATCATAGAGGCTAATGGTGACTTGTGTGAGTCATAACATGGTGTGACCATGTGCCAAGTCAACCAAGCAAAGCATCAATGGAGAATACCACAATACTATGCTTTTGCATGCTAAAACAACGCATAATTTATTCAAGGCACACTAAGCAATCCCAATTGTTTGGAACAAGACATGCTACAGAAATAATCACTAAGCATAATGCTAAAACAACACCTAGCATGTCATGTTAAAGTCTAAGTCACAGTTAATGCAAGCTCCTCTTGCACTTACAAGCAAGAACTTACTACTCCTTGCCAACACCAAGCAACTTATTTGCAAAAAACCACAACAAGAACGGGGGTCCAAACTAATTTATTCAAGCAAACTAAACAACCTAAGCAAAGCAAACGAAAACTAAGACGCTCCAAGAACAACACTACTATGCATGAAACAATAAAAACGAAGTGTCTAGACAGACCTGAGCTTTTTATTGATGAAGAAGGGGATGCCTTGGGCATCCCCAAGCTTTGATGCTTGTACCTCTTGGATATTTCTTGGGGTGACACCATGGTTCCCCAAGATTGAGCTTTTGTCCATTCTTCATCTCATTGCATCATTCTCTCTTTACACCTGAAATTTTTTCTTCATACAAAATTTCACACAATCTTCATTAGAAACATTAGTGTATTCAAAAGATATTATACCTCTGGCAAAGCTTTGAAACAGCAAGGATTTTCACTCAAAACACAAGCTACTGTAGTAACTCCTTAAAAAAACTCAATTCACCTAAATAGAACTCAAAAAGGAATCAATAAGAAGCAAATGCAAATAATGGCAGAAATCTGTCAAAACAGATCAACGGGTAGAAACCGATTTTTTCTAACACCTTATGTTGCTCAAATAAAAAAGTATTGAACTAACGAAAGTTATATAACATACTGGGGGATTTATTCGTAAATTTTGAGCTCAATCCGAGTTACAGAGACTCCTCACGAATTGTTTTTCTGGAGGACAGAAATCTGTTTCGGGACAGCAACTCCCTAAATCTTACTTCCCTCTCATTAGAGGTCATTCTTGGCACAAAAAGCAAACAAAAAGGATAAGGAGAGGTCATTACTGAAGTAATAACTTCCAATACCCAAGTAAACTCTTGGTTATCTCCCAACAAGTACTTTTCTTTAACGCCTTTAAGTTAGGCACAAGAAGCAAGAAGAATTAAGTATTTTCAAATGAAGAAGCATTGACATCAAACCTTGCTTTCAAAGGGGGAGCAAAGAGCAAATTCTCTCTTCTCATTGGGAAGTGTTCAATACCTTTATTGAATGGAAAATGATATTTAATGATGCCTCCTTTCATATAAATAATGGCACCAACTGTTCTAAGAAAAGGTCTTCCCAAAGTAATAGGACAAGAAGCATTGTATTCAACATCCAAAACATAGAAATCCACAGGGACATAAGCATTATTAACCATAATCAGAACATCATTCATACTTCCCATGAGTTTCTTCTTAGCATTATCATTGAGTGGGACATCTAAATAACAATCTTCTAATGGTGGCAAATCAAGCATTTCATAAATCTTCCTAGGCATAATAGAGACACTAGAACCAAGATCACATGAAGCTTTGAGGTCAAAGTCATTCACTTGCATATTAATAATGGGTTCCCAAATATCTTCTACTTTCCTAGGAATAGAATCTTTGTGTTTTAGCTTCTCTTCCTTAATCTTAATAAGAGCATCTGTAATGTGTTTGGTAAAGGCAACATGCATATCACTAGAATCGGGACTTCTGGCAAGCTTTTGCAAGAACATAATCACTTCAGAAATATTGCAACCATCAATATCAAAGTCAAACTTGGCATCACTAGTAGTAGGCTCAATAGGCTTAGGCATAGTAGGAGGAGGAATAGGGACTACTTGTGGTTTAGTGGTGATGGTGCACACACTATTATTTCTATCAATTTCAGCTTCCCTTTCCCACTTAGCATGAAGTTGAGATAACAGCCTAACATTTTCATCAATAGTAACTTGTATGGCATGAGCAGTAGCAAAGGTATTTTCCATGGCTTCAGGTTTAGCAGCCATTTTATTAATCAAAGAGGACTGAGCTTCAAACAAAGAGGATATATTTTTCTCAACACCCAAAATTTTTGACTGTAGACTAGGAATTTCTCTATTCAGATTCTCAAGTTGATGGCTAATGTTTTTCAAGATGATAGATTGTTCCTCCATAGTTTTAGTGAAAATCTTATTTTTCTCATATTGCATCTGCATAAAATTCTTAGTGGATCTCTCTACTTCTAGAATCTTTTCTTCACTAGGCATTCCAGATCTACCATGATAAGCATTTCCACTAGGAGGATAAGGCCAATAATTACCATAAGTATTGTTGCCAAAATTGTTGTTTCTAATGAAGTTCACATGAACTTGCTCTTCTTGAGCAACCAAGGAGGCTAAGGGAACACTATTAGGATCTAAAGGAGATTTCCCATTAACAAGCATAGCCATAATAACATCAATCTTTTCACTCAAAGAGGAAGTTTCCTCAACAGAATTTACCTTCTTACCATGTGGAGCTCTCTCAACATGCCATTCAGAGTAGTTAACCATCATATTATCAAGGAGCCTTGTTGTAGCACCCAAAGTGAGGCCCATAAAGGTACCTCCAGCAGCTGAATCCAACATATTTCTTGAGGAGAAGTTTAAACCTGCATAAATAGTCTGGATAATCATCCAAGCAGTGAGTCCATGAGTAGGGAAATTTTTAACCAAAGATTTCATTCTTTCCCAAGCTGGAGCAACGTGTTCACTATCAAGTTGCTTAAATTTCATAATGTCACTTATCATAGATATAATCTTAGCAGGAGGATAGTACTTTCCAGTAAAATCATCTTTGCACTTAGTCCAAGAATCAATACTATTTTTAGGCAAAGAAAGCAACCATTATTTAGCTTTTCCTCTCAAGGAGAAACGAAAAAGCTTGAGCTTAATAATATCTCCATCTACATCCTTATACTTTTGCATCTCACAATGTTCAACAAAGCTATTGAGATGGGCAGGAGGATCATCAGAACCAGCACCAGAAAATTGCTCTCTCATCACAAGATTCAACAAAGAAGGCTTAATTTCATAAAAGGTAGCATCAAGAGCAGGTGGAGCAATAGGAGTGCTAAGAAAATCATTGTTGTTGGTGCTAGTGAAGTCACACAACTTGGTGTTCTCAGCAGAGTTCATTTTGGCAAAGGCGGGCAAGCCAAAAACAGCAGCAGCAGCTAGACAGGAACTAATTTTTTTTTTGTGTTTTTGAATAAAGCAAGCAAACCAAACTAGACTAATTTTTGGGTTTTTTGGAAAGAGGAAAACAAAACCAAGCAAAAGAAACAAAGCAAACTAAAAAGAAAGTAAAGAGAAAGGAAGTGAAGGACTCCCCTTGTGAAGACATCCTTAGCCTCCCCGGCAACAGAGCCAGAAAACCTTGATGGCTTGCACAGCTTATGTGGAGCCTGTTGGGAACCCCAAGAGCAGGGTGTGAAGCAGTACAACAAAAAGTTTTCCCTCATTAAGAAACTGAGGTTATCGAACCAGTAGGAGGAAGGAAATGTCACACAGGTATTTCAAGAAACGCGGAGACCTGCACAACACAAACTCAAGACTTTGCCCCAATGAATCAGTGAGGTTGTCAAGCTCACTGGTTTGTTGTAACAAAGGATTAAATGTATGGTGTGGAAGGTAATGGTTTGCAGCAAGTAAACAAGTAACAGTGAAAGATGTATCAATGGTAAAGATTGGACCGGGGTCCATAGTTCACTAGAGGTGCTCTCCTTAGATAAAAAACATGGCATGAAGGGTAAACAAATTACAGCAGGGCAATTGACAGGAACTGAGCATGGCATAACAACGCAATTACTAGTCAGAAAGATCCTATGAGGTTGATTGAGCAATACAACAAAATACATAGACCGACATCCAACTGCATCTATGACTAGAAGTCCACCTTCAGGTTATCATCCGAACCCCCTCCAGTATTAAGTTGCAAGCAACAGACAACTGCTTTGAGCAAAGTGTGTAAGGTAAACAGTCCACATGTTCCATGAACAAGAGACCATTGTTTTCTTCCTATTGGCAATAGTACATCTACAACCGAAGAGATTTTTGTCACTTCCCTTGGAAACTAGAGGCACGAACCCACTATCGAGCATAAATACCCCCTCTTGGAGTCACTAGCAACTACTTGGCCAAGATAGCTACTAACAACAGAGAGCATGCAAGATCACAAACAACACAGACATGATTGAATCATAAAGACAAAACCATTTATCAAACCAACATAATAATCTCAATATCCATCGGATCCCCGCAAACACAACATGCATGATTACAAATAGATTAGATCTTGATCATGAACAGAGCTGACAAGATCTATACATGAAAGTACAAAGGAGGAGATACAACCATCTAGCTACTACATGGACCCATAGTCCAAGGTGGAACTACTCACGCATCATACCGGAGACAAGGCCTTCGGGATGATCTCCCCTCTGGCAGGGTGCCGGGAAGAACTTCAGATCCCCTGATCTAGGGACGATGGTGGCGGCAGCTAGAGAAGGTTTCGTGGAATTTGGTCGGGTTCTTAGGGTTCTGCATCGGGGGCTTCTTATAGGCGAAGGGCAGCCGAGGCGGCGCCGAGGGCAAACCCTACCAGGCGTGGGCAGGCCCACCGCGCTGAGAGGTTGGTTGCCCTGGCCCGCTTCCTCGTCTCCCCTCTGGACTTCTTGTTCCCCATGGAAAGTAATTGACTTTGTCGTTTGTCCCGTCCAATTCCAATAATATTTCCTTACTAACTTTTCTGAAACCAAAAACAGCAGAAAACAGGCATCTTTCACTTTTGCAACTTGTTAGTAGGTTAGTACCAGAAAATATGTAAAAAAACACCTCAAAGTGTGGACAAGTAAAGCAAAGTAGATACTAAACAAGCATGGAACATCAAAAATTATAGATACGTTTCCAACATATCATCCAGCCAGTGCAGTTGTCGGTCTAGACACCTGATTGGCCACCGAGAGTTGGCGCTCGAGAAAGCGCCCATCATTGTGTATCCCCAGGTATTCCTTATGAAAACGCTTGAAGCAGCACGCCGCCACGTGACCAGGCCCGTCACAGAGCTGGCAAGTCGTGGCAGGACGAGAGTCACCGAGGCGACCACCCCCACCAGGAGCGCCACCCCCACCGGAGGGCTAGCCCTTAGGCGAGTAGCCAGTAGTCGGAGCAGAAGGGCCAGTACGGAAGGGTGATGACAGAGTCGTAGGACGGAATGGCTTCTTGCCGCTAAACTTGGCAGCGTTGGCCGAATGCTGGGACATGGCAGTCGCGCGACGGCTGTTAAACGCGCTGCTCCGTCGACAGGAGCCGAGAGTATAGATCATGGGCCAACATAGGATCATCACGGTTGCGGACAACTTCCACAACCGGATCGTACTCCGCATCCAGGCCATCGAGGACGAAGTCGTTGAATTCTTTAGGACAGAGAGGTTGGCAGATGGAGGTGAGGGTGTCAGAGAGGGTATTGATCTCGTTGTAGTAGACCGCCATCGACGTGTCCAGTTTCTCCGTCTTGGCCAGTTGAGCTCGTATCTACGAGGAACGAGCAGAGGTCTATGCGCCAAAGGTGCGCTCGATGATGGTCCAGGCTTCCGCGGAGGTGGAGGCGAACATGATCATGGCACCCACCACAAGAGTCGACGTCGGGAGGAACACCGACAGGATCGCCTGGTCCTGTTGAACCCACGTGGCAAACGCGGGATTCGGGACAGTCGACTTGACACCATCCTTCTCAGATGAGATGGTCACAACAGGGCACGGATGGAAGCCCTCGACATAGCCCTGAAGGAGATTACTCTGAAGCTGCGTGTAGGCCTGAGCATGCCAGCGAAGATGAGTCTCGGCGGCGAGTTTAATAGAGATCTCTTTGCCGAAGTGAACCGGGCCCGAGGAGGACGCGGCGGCAGAGGTGGTGAACAATGGCGTTGGTAGGAGGGTGGAGAGATCGAAGGGCGAAGGGCCAGAGGAATACGCCGACTTGCCAAACGAGGCCGACGAGGCAGTCGACATGGCGACGGCGGCAGAAGAAGAAACCCTAGATAAAAAATCAAGCTGATACCATGTAAACTAACAAGAGAAGATTGATTTGGAGGCACAAGCCATACCGAGCCTGCAGGATGGTCCGCTTATATTGATCAAACTGACAAGGTTTGATCTCGTCAATGCCCATTTTTATGGACTTGGGTTTTGGAGAAGATGGGGATGCTGGAGATCGCGGAATGGTTAGCAAACAAGCAACACGGGGACACGAGGTTTACCCAGGTTCAGGCCCCCGGAGGGAAAACCCTACTCCTTGTTGTCTGCTCTAATTATGGTGGAACCGAAGGTTACAAGGGTGCGCAGATGCAATCTGGCGTGGAGGTGTGTATGCGGTGGTATGAAGGTGCCCTCCTCGTCGTGCCCTCCTAGATTTTATATAGAGTTAGGCAGGTCCCAGGCACAGATCGGGTCGGTTACAAGTTTTAGGGTTTACCCCTTTGAATTTCCTATCTACTCTAGTCTTGCTCTCCAAGGATCCGAAGGCGTCATGGGCCTTGGCCACCCGAAAGTCTTCATGGGTCGGCGTCTATTTGTCGTGGGCCTTCCTTGGGCTGGACTAGGTATGCTGAGATCGTGTACCCGCGGGGTATAACCATGTCAGTAGCTGTAACACCCTCAGAATCGGACCTATGCAAGTTTGAGCAAAATTCACCAAACCCGCATAGAAACGATTCAAAGGTGCCCACCAGGCACTTTCGTGCGGGTGGAAAACGAAGTAATAACATTACACAACAGTCCTCGATGGGACCCACAGAACAGATATATATATAACGGCGACTCCATGAGTCAAGAATACAAATATAATATACCAAGATCCAAATCACCTTGAAATCGATAGAGCGTCCAGCTACGGGCAAGATGCAAATGGGGCTAAGAGCCCTGAAGAATAACCAATGGCGTCCATAACCCTGCCCAGGCCAAGCCGGAAGGGTAACCCTGCTAACGGCGTCGATCTCAAAACCTGCTTAAACAAAAGGGGTGCCGACAAAGGGCAAAGGAAAAAGAAGGAGCGTCGATCGAGGCGATTACAGCGAGGCTAGAATTCGGTCCTCGCCTACAAAGGTATGGTGGATCAAGCGGCAGCGGCATGCAATCTGAACAACCTATAGAGACTCGATACAATGGCGGTTTTGAGAGGGTGAGAAAGACCTATCCGGATCCAACACAGCTAACACCAAACAAACCCATCCTGTGTTTCCTCGAGACCAAACGAGGAAGTCAACCGAGGAACTCACACCGTTGGCGTTTATTTATTCGATTATCGTTGCGGCAATTACTAGCGTGTTTAGATAATCATCACGATAAACTAAGCGGTGGGCCCTTTTAGTTAATCATTCCGTTGTAATTGCAGCAATTACTAATCGAATCTGAGATAGCATGATGTAATCCGAAACCCAAAGCTTGTTGGTACTTTTATTCAGCCATTTCGTTGAAGTTGCAATACTTACTAGTCAGTACAATTGTCGCAGCGACAACCAAACAAGCAATTGTGGGCAGTATTAATTAGCCATTCCATTATAGTGAAGCTGATTACTAGTCATTATAAGTCAAATTTATAGCAGTAAACTTTAGTTATGCTTGTCTATGATCGAGATATCGTGCTCCAAGTCGTCCATATCCATGGACACGGCTTTCGAAAGTTTTACCCGGGGTGCACCAATAGCAACACACGCCGATCAACCTCGGAAAAACCAAATCAAAACCCAACGAGGCTTTCACGATCGAACAATCACAGGATTCAGAAATATTTCAGGGGCCACCCATTGAGTAGATCCATAGCGGGTAAGCAAGCTCAGAGACGGACTCAAGGTTTGCGACAATGGTATGGCGGGAACCGAAAGTGTGGCTGGGCTTGTCGATGCAGCGTAATCAATCCGCTTACCTAAATGCAGTGTGCTCCTCGCACAATTTAAATACAGAAAGTAGCATGGCATAAGTACAGGATCGTAAATAAAACCTCAAACTAGTTGTGGCCCCAAGAAATAAGATGAATCAAGCTCTCGCTCGGGGTCCCATATACCTCCCGGATGTGGATAGCGCGATAAATCAAGGAACAGGTATCAAGTACTCGGGGTCTTACGGGACACAAGTGGGCGTTCGGAAACCAAATATTATCTATCACCCACCGATGCCTCTGCTTATTTCAATTTTAGTTGTTAAACAGAAATTAAAGTGACGATAAGTAAAACTAGAATCATCTCCAACATCAACATGCGGCAATACATCAGCAACTGTGGCATATGACGTCACACATCAGCACTTGAGCAAGCAACTACGACGCGCAAGTCCAACTATCTACCAAACAACAGGTAATAGGGTGTGTCCAAGGAAATATAGGGCTGCACGGTATATCACAGGTACGGAATCTAGAGCATCGCAACACAGATAGCAATAGATCAACAGGAGGGAAGTAAATACTATAAAAGTAAGATAGGTAGAAAGGGGGAGATGCTCGCCTGAAAAACATTGTCGAAGGGTTCAACGGAAGATCGGGGCGAAGCTCACATCAACTCAACGGCCTTATCCGCGAAGAAGCAAAACACTAGAAGAAACACCGGATGCACTATTTAATACAACGGCAGAAGATCGGCATGATGCATGCATGATGGATGACATGGCAAAGGTGCGATGCAATTAGGTCATATTAAGCGGAACCGGGGTCCGACAATTATTAAACGGTTCAAGTTGTTTAGAACCCCCGCAATTTAAATGTTGTTTATCAAGACAAAAGATAGCACCGGTTCGCTACACAAGTTTAAATGAGGCCAATATAAGGCTAGATTTGCCCGCATATGGGCCCCATATTTAGTTATTAGGTGAATCGGCATAAGGCCCCCAAACCACATGATTATGCATGCGAGACAAATATTATGCGACAAGTTGTATTATGTTATAAAATAGGGTTCCGGGAAGGGGTTCACACATTAGGGTTCGACGATCTTGACCGGGGTTCCGGGGTTCGGGGTCTGTCTCAGGGTTCGACGGACGCGTTCTCGGATAGCGGGGTGGATCTTGTTGTCCTGTGTCGGTGACCTCGGCATCCGGGAAGCAGGACTTTGTTCGGCGCCGGGGGCGCATCGGATCCCTCCGGTCGGATGCCGTTCTTGTAGTCGTGCCGATCTTGTCGGGCCCCACGGGGTCGATCTTGCTGTTGCGAGGGTCTTGTCGGGCTCGCGCCTTCGAGTCGGTGTCAACATTCGGGGCATCCTCGTGGCAATCTTGGCGTTCTGGGGATGATCCTGGCGATTCCGTGTCGTGGGCCCTGACGGTCGGGAAGGAGAGCTTGACGCACCGGGGTTCGCTCATCGGTGTCCATGAAGGAGTTCCTGGCGTTCGAGAAGGCGAACTTGTGTTCTGGGCATCTTCGGGTTGGGGGTCGGTGCACTTGACACGGGGTCGGTATTGGCGTCCGAGGCAGTTCTTGGCGTCCGAGGGTTCGGTCCAATCTCGACCATCGGGTCCACGATGGCATCATCGCCGTGGCGAAGGCAACGGGGTTCCCGTGACGAAGATCTTGGGGCCCGGTCTCCGGGGCGATCTTGGCGAGGACTTGGGGTTTGCGGGGCGGACTTGCCGGGAAGCTCGCGTCGAGGAAGCGTGGGGGCCGAGCGGGAAGGGCGAAGCTTCGGAAGGCGGCAGCCTTGCGGCGGCGGCCCGTTCAGGCGGGCTCGAGGGCCTGGCGGGCGGCAGGCTCAGCGCTTGAGGAGCTGCGGGGCGGGAGGTCGGAGGCAGAGGCGAGGCGGGCGCCGCAGCCAGGTCGGAGGAGGCTGCCGCGGCGGCTGCGAAGGTCGTCATGGCTGCGACGGAGGCGAGGTGGCGGCCTTCGTGGAGGAAAGGCGGCGGGAGAGGCGGCGACGGAAGCGAGCTTCGCTGGGCGGCGCGGAGCGGTGGAGCTGGCGGGCGTCAGGCGGCGGCGGCTTCTGGCGAGAAGCCGGGCAGTGGCGGGCAGAGCGAAAGCGGCGAAGCGGCGGCGAAGGAGCCTCGGCGACGCAGCGGTGAGGAGGTGGCGCGCTGGCGGCCTTGAGGTCCGCGGAGGGCAGCTGGAGCTGCGGTTAGGGCCTGGCTCAGGGGCGGAGAAGAGGGGCGGGGCTCCGGTGGCGGTGGCGGAGGGGATGGTCGCGGGGCGCGGGGTCCGGCGGCGGAGCTGGGGCGGCACGCGGGCGAGCAGGTGCCAGAGGCGGCAGAGGGAGGAGGGGAGAGGAGGACGCGGCGTGCCTCGCGCGAGAGAGAGGAGGGAGAAGACAGGGGCGCGCGCGGGTGGATGGGGCCCGCAGGCAGGGGTCAGTCGAGGGAGGCTGCAGCGTGCCGTGCGTGGGTTGTGTGCTGGCGGTTCTGCGTGCGTGTGTTGGCCAGCTGGGGGGTTGTGGGTTGAGTGGAGAGGGAGGGCTAGGCCACGTGGCATGCAGGGATAGGCTAGGGAATAGGGGAGGGTGAGGTGGCGGTCGCTGAGTGGTTGGGGTGAGGTGGAAGGGGGCTGGGTAGAGTTGCTTGGGTAGCTATAGGATTATTCAGGAGGTGTAGTTGGACCGTTTTAAATCTGGGGCGGTCGTTCGGGTCGGGTTGGCCCGTTCGACTGCCCCTACTAAAATAAAAATAAATTTTATTTATTTCAAACAAAGCTTTTGCAAACCGATGACAGACAAAACAAAATAGTCCGGCGACCCGGGTTTTGGCGTTTGAATAAAGATGGGGCGTTTTTAGAAAACAACACGGGCTTTGCAAACATAGTTTTTGACGAACAACACATGATGATGACGATGCAATGCACAAATTCAACGCGATTTTCTAGTAGTGGTTTTGCGGGATGCCACAGTAGCCCCCGAGTGTTTAGTCGAATTGTAGATTCGGATGAGGACTCTTCAATCCTTCGGGTACAACTCTATCTTTCAAGAGAATGTGTAGGGATTGTTGATGCGTGTGCCTGACTCTCCTGACGGATCAGGGTCAATTAACTGTCTTAGGACAAAACAACACGATCTTCTTCAGGTTCGAGTCCCTCGACTCGAACCCGGAACATTTGCTGGCGTAATTCGACTCAGGCCGTGGAGGACTTACAGGAGTGGAATTCCAGTGACTTTAAATGATATACCCAACGCGTCCGTCAGGATTTTTCATCGCGCCTGTTGGCACGGATTCATACTAGCAGAGCGCAGTCATGTGCGTTGCCAGGCCATTAGACGATATCTGTAGGTCTTATCTTTGCGTCGCAGACACAACATCCGAATGTTTATCACCGCAGAGGTGTTTCGGGTGGCCAAGGAGAATGTTGCTCACTTAGCATTAATTGGGGCAGAGTTGCCGAAATAGTTTTGCATGCTGATCCGAAGGATCGCAGTCGAAGAATTCATAGGGTGCGTGATCAGCGCTCCCTATGGGAGTAGCCCCCGAGTCCGTAGTAGAGTCGTAGACTCGACATAATACTCGAAGAAATTAGTTTAGCGTTGTAGTGTTTTGTTCTTTTTCGGGTGCGCGGCCAGCGCTCCTGATAGGAGTAGCCCCCGAGTAGTTAGTCGAATCGTAGAATCGAGTGATTACTCTTAGTTGTGTAGCTGAAGAATTGTAACCGTTGCTAGTATAGCTTTTGATGACGTCAGTGCTGACGATCAGTGACCTCAAGCGTCTGCTAGCTAGATATGACATGACTGGACGAACATGGGTCCCACCTTCTGACCTTGAATTGACCGGTCATGTGCGGCATGGAGATAATTACGGCGTCACCTCGATTTTCACACGTAGTGGACGGCGTGTGAGTGACGGTTCATTGCTGGGCTGACACGTGGACGGTCAGATCTTGCAGTTGGCTCTAGGTCTTCCCGATGGACGGTCGCCGTGCATCGTCTTCATCCTTATAATCATTGGGGAAAAGTTAATCTATTTTCACCGAAGCCATTCGTGTTTCACTGCTCCCATCTTCTCTGAGCTTTCTTGCTACACGCTGGAATATCCTCGAACATTTCCTTCGTTGATCCTACGCTCTCGCCGCCGGCGCCGCCGCACCGTGATGGGGAAGCCCAAGAAGTCCTCTTCTACGGTTGGCACCAGCGCTGCTGGTGGCAAGAAAGGTTCGACAGCTGCCCGTGTCACCGACGGTGGCTGGCGGCGATCGGAGACGCGGGAGGGTGATCTCCGCAAGATCCGTGAGTGGGGCTTGATCCCGCAGGATAGGGAGGCCGTCAAGCTCCCTGGCAACGAGGTAATTCCCCGTCCCCCGCTAGGTTTCGGGTTATGTTCCTCGCATTTGTTCTTCGGGGCTTTTCCTTCCCAGTCCCAAATTTCCTTTGTGGGATGCTTTTCCTTTATGGCATCGAGCTGCATCATCTTTCCCCCAACTCTCTTCTTCACATTGCTTGTTTCGTCACTTTCTGAAAGTGTTGGCTCAGTATTGAGCCGCACTTTGGCCTCTTCCGGAAAATCTATTCCGTGAAGAGGCAATCTGGTTCTGATGGTGTCTATCCCATTGGGGGTTGCATCATTTCCCTTTGATCCAATCTTCTTTTGTTCTCCTTTTATATGTCTGAATCTGTCCAGTACTGGCGAAGGCGATGGTTTTACATCTGCGACTCCACGGTAGCTGGGGAGGATTTTGGTCTTGCTCCTTTCGACCCCTCCTAGAAAATCGAGCCAAAAAGGTCCTGGAAAAACCAGATCTTGGATGGCGAGGTGGCTGAGATTGAAGGGCTCTATCACCAGGAGGAGGAGCTTCAATTGACTCCGGAGAAGGAGGTGAATGGTGTGGACATGATCCGCACCTTTCTCAAGCGTCGGGTGTAGCCACTCCAGGCTAGGGAGCAACCGATGTTCCTTTATTCGGGTCGTCGTGATCCGACTAGGGTTTCGGCTGAGGAATTCTCCAGGGGAGATCTTGACGGGGTCCTTCGCCCGCTGCTGAAGTACAAGGCTGGAGAGGACCTTCCGGGGAAGTCGCTGACTTCTCCGTTCTCCGCTTCTTGTCCAGTTCCGCAGGTGTAGAGCTTGGATATGCGCGGAGCGCTATTTTTCGACTGCGTTATACTTGATATTTATTTGTCTACTGACAAATTTGCTTCTTTCGCGCAGGAGTTCAAGGTTTCAGGCATGTCGCCTCCGTTGCCCGAAGTATTCCCGGATGCTCTAGACAATGAGGTGGTGGACTCCATGTCCGAGCTGACGTCGGCTCGATCTCCGGCGGAAGAGGCCAACGACTCGAGTGAGGATCACACTCGCAAGCGGACGAGGAGCTCCAGCGAGTCGTCGGATGCCTCGACTCCGCCGACGCCTAGGAACCCGTTGTGCCTTGAGCGTCACAGTGATGGGCATGGGGGCTCTTCTTCTCCAATTCATGCCGTTCTTGTGCAGGCCGTGGTACCGCACCCGCCGGCGAAGCGGAAGAAGGAAGAGAAGAAGGAAGAAAAGAAGGAAGAGAGAAGGGCAAGAAGACCCCTCCTGTCTTCGACCTTAGCGACCTCGACTCGTAAGCTTCCTCAATTTCTTTTTGCCATCTTTCGATTTTTCTTTATTGTTTTTGGATGACGTTTTTCTTTTGCAGCCACTCCTCTAACAGCTCCTCTGGCGATGGCGCTCGAGAGATGTTGGGGGAGTCGAAGATTCCTTCTCCTCCTCCTCAGACGGTGGCCACCTCTGAGGGCGCTGCTC
The DNA here is from genome assembly GCA_030063025.1 of Avena longiglumis. Lineage (NCBI taxonomy): Eukaryota > Viridiplantae > Streptophyta > Magnoliopsida > Poales > Poaceae > Avena > Avena longiglumis. The sequence continues at coordinate 240,914,898 of CP125979.1, read as the reverse complement.
CGAGGTATTCTCCGCATGAGGCTTTGGTGGTGTTCCCTCAGAAGACTGCAGGCGAACCTTCGGAGTCGCCGTCTATTCATGTAAGTAATATCTGTTTTCTGCCGCAGGGGGAGCCCCCGAGCCTTTTCGGATGATCTGTTGATCATTGATTCTTAGTGCCTCGGGGGGAGACCCCGATCATCTGTAGGGTGCTTTGTTGTTCGCTTTTCCTTCGAGTCTCGGGGGGAGCCCCCGAGCGTTTTTTCGTATGTGTACTTTGTTTTTGCTCGTTCTTTTGGGCTTAGCCCCCGAGCCGTTCTTTTGACCAGTAGTTCTTTTCGCAGCCTTTTATGCAAGGCGTCAATCAGCTGGTGCAGCAGCACCTGGCGTTGGAGGCCAGCCTTAAACAGCTTCAGGGTATGTTGATGACTTGGTCTTTTTGCTTCTTCTTTGATCTTTATCCTTCGATCTGATGGGTATGTTGCTTGACTGCAGAGGACCACAACGCCTCTCTCCGTGAGATTGATGCTCTAAAAAAGTGCCTTGGGCAAGCGGAGAAAAAGGCCGAAGTCGCCATTGGCGCGAAGGAGCGCCTTGAGCTGGAGCTGGCCAATGCGGCCGAGGCCAAGGAGCGCCTGTAGTAGGAGGCTACGGATCGCGAGGAGCAGCTCGCCACTGCCACGGCTTCGTGCAAGAGAGAGGTAGCTGGCAGGCTGATGGCAGCTGCCAAGGCTATTTCGGGTGAGTTTCTCTGTCTTCTCTTTTTGGATTCCTTGCCTTTCCTTGTAGCGCTTTTTATTTATGTTGCTTCCTTTGTTTTTTAGATGCCGCGGGCATCGATTTTGATCGCGGTGCTCTGGAGCACGGTAGTGCTCTGGATGATGTTGCTGCAGCGGTCGAAGACCGCTGCGGTACCGTGGTCGGCTCACTTGCCAAGGCCAAGGAGGTCCTTGGGTGCTTCTACAAGGAGCTCGTCCCCAAGGGCGTGGCCCTCGAAGATGTTGATGCCTTGGCGGAGGCGCTGTCAGCCGAAGCACCTGCGGCGTACAAGCTTAAGCAGAAAGGCATCGGTGCGTCCGTTGGGCTGGCAATGGCCTTGGCGGCTGGAGCGGAGATGGACCTTCCTCAGGTCACCTCCCGGATGCCGACGGATGTTGATGGATCCGAGGTAGCCTTCGCCACCTATGATGCTCACTGTAAGAGTTTTGGGCCAAAGCTGATTGATCTGCTGGCCGAGTACGCGCTAAGGCAGCAGGGGGAAGCCAAGGCGAGGCAGTCCGGCTCCGAGGCTACTCAGGGTGCCGCTTCGTAGGCGTTGTAGTTGTAGGATAGTTTTTGTTTCAGCTTTTGTAATTGTGTTTATGAACAATCCCTTTGCCACGTAGTGGCTTTTGCTGTACATAATGAATTTCCGAGTTCTGTCTTCATTTGTCTGCTTGTTCATATCGTTGTCTTCTTCTACTTTAGGATCCTTCGGGTGATGCTCCCGTGGACACTTCGTCTGCAGCGCAGCTGCGGCCATCTTTGGATGGTGCGTCGCAGCTTGTGTTTCTTCGAGACCGCGTCCGTAGTCTTGAGAGGGAATTACTTGGAGTGCGTGGCCATGATGATGTGTGGAAGTCGAAGGCGGAGCGAGGCGCTGATCGAGAGGAATTTTTGATGAGGGAGTTGCGTTGTCTGGCCGAACAGCTTGAATGTGAGTTTTTTGAGCTGCTGCTCATTGTTTCGGATGCGCCTGTTGGCCTTGCATCTTACTTTTGCAAGTATTGCAGGTGCGAACCTTTCTCCGAAGGAGGAAAAGGAACGTGTTGCTGGTCGAATTAATTGCTTGACCCAGCAGGACATGGAGGCCGGCGGGTTTTTCTGGATGGATCGGGATCGTGCCATGGTCCTTGCGACAATGCAGGATCGTGTCCACTAGGTATCGCGGGTGCTTTGTCAGGTGCAGTATTCTTTGGCGTCCGTTCTGCATGTGATGTTTCCATTGGATGGGGCGCCGTCGACTTTCTCTGGCCTGTTGTCGAAGTTTCGTAGTGTTCATCGTGTCAGGGAGCTGGTGCGTCATTAGCTCGTCGCAGGGGTGAAGGCTGCGATCTCTCTTGTGCAGTTGCATCATCCTGATGTAGACCTGGCTTTCGTAGCGGCTGGGCCGCCTCTTCGGCCAGATGGTGGCGAGTAGGATATGCGTCCGCATTATTCGGCTCTAAGGCAGTATGCCGAACAGATTGTAGATCTGTTTGAGCAGCATGCGCAGGTTATTCTTCAGAATAGGTAGGACCTGTAAAAGAGATAGATGTAAAACTTGTATATATTCGACTGGGCGTGTTGAGCCCTTTATTATTGTAAAGGTTTCTTGTTGTGTGGCATGTGATGCTTTGTTTGCATACGTGTCCTTTTCGTTAGCCTGACGTGGTCAGCTACTCAGGTGTACACGCGTTTTTCTCAGTCGACGAAGTCGCGAGGTAGGGGGGAGCCCCTGAGTGTGTTGCAATATGTAGTAAAATGCAGATAATAATCGAAAGAATTTGGGGCGAGACACTTAGCTTTATTCATATCGTAAGGAAGGAGGTACATTGTTCGGCTGAATAGCCTTATTGAAAGTAAAAGAGGGGGTAGCTAGGGGTAGAAGCGTCACAGATGTATGACGTTCCATGGGTTGGAGTATGCGACTCCAGACTCCACATGTTTGAGGCGATAGGCGCCACCTGGGATGACTTCGGTGATAATGTAGGGCCCTTCCCATGGTGACTCGAGCTTCTTCGGTCGCTCCTGTTTGAGTCGTAAGACTAGGTCTCCTTCGACGAAGGACCTTGGGCGTAGCCGTCGGCTGTGGTAGTTGCGGAGACTCTGTTCGTACACCGCTGATCGAGCTGCTGCTATGTCACACGCCTCGTCGAGTGTGTCGACTGCGTCTTCGAGTGCAACCGTAGATTCGCCTTTGCTGTAAGCGACGACCCGCGGGGCCTTCTGGCATACCTCGGCTGGCAGTATGGCTTCGGCTCCGTGCACCATGAAGAAAGGCGTATAGCCAGTTGAGCTATTTGGCGTTGTGCGCAGGCTCCACAGGACCGAGGGTAGTTCTTTGGTCCATGCTCCCGCGAGTCGCTCGAGTGGGCTCGTGAGACATTTCTTGATGCCAACACCGACGAGGCCGTTGGCATTTTCGACCTGCACGTTCGTTTGCGGGTGCGCCACGGAGGCGTATGTGATGTCGATTCCGAGGTCTTCGCAGAAGTCCTGGAATTCTTTGGAGGTGAAGTTTGACCCATTGTCGGTGATGATGTTGTGCGGCACGCTAAACCTGTAGACAATGGATTCAAAGAACTTGACGGCAGTTTTGCCCTTTTGGTTAGTGACTGGCATGGCCTCAATCCACTTGGTGAATTTGTCGACTACGACCAGGATATAGACGTGACCTCCTTTCGAGGACCTTGGTAGCTTGTCGATCATGTCGAGGCACCACTGGGCGAAGGGCCAGGCCAAGGGTATGGGCCTGAGTTCTGATCCGGGTGCGTGTGGTTTGTCGGCGAACCTTTGGCACCCGTTGCATCTTCAAACGATGTCCTTGGCGTCGTTCATGGCCGTTGGCCAGTAGAATCTGGCTCGTAAAGCTTTGGCGACAAGGGCGCGGCTGCCCGCGTGATGGCCGCAGATGCCCTCGTGGATGTCTTGGAGGATGGTTTTGCCGTCACCGATGGTGACGCACCTTTGGAGTACACCCGAAATGCTGCGCTTGTACAACTCGCCATTGATGATGGTGAAGGCCTTTTACCGGCGAGATATGCGTCGGGCATCCGTCGGGCTATCGGGCAGCTCGCCGTCTATCAGGTACTTGAGGTATGGTTGCATCCAAGTTTCTTCGACTGCCATGACCTGCATCAGGTTGACCACATCGACCTCTGTGTCGAGATTTTCGGGTCCTTCCTGTCCTTCGGGTAGCGCAACCCCCGAGTGCTCTGCTTCTTCGGGTGATCCCTTGGGGAATTTTCGCTTGATGGATGGCATGCAGATCTGTTCGAGGAACACGCCTGGTAGTACTCGTGCGTAGGTGGAGCCGATGTTGGCAAGTCTGTCGGCCTCCTCGTTGCTTTCTCTCCCGACGTGCCGAAGCTCGCAGCCGTCGAATTCTCCCTCGAGTGAGTTGTAGAGTGCGCGGTACGCGATCATGTTTTCGGCGTGTGCGTTGCACTCGTTCATCGTCTGCTAGATGACGAGATTCGAGTCTCTGTAGATGACCAGGCGCGTTGCGCCGCAGATCTTTGCCATCTTCATGTCGTGGATGAGGGCTTCATATTCGGCCTCGTTGTTGGATGCTCGGAATTTCATCCGAAGGACGTACTTCATATTGTCGCCCTGTGGGGAGGTCAGTATGACCTCGGCTCCTGCTCCAGCCTCGCGTTTGGAGCCGTCGAAGTGCATCGTCCATGACTGTGTCATGTCCGGTGTGTCTGGCAGCTGCAGCTCCATCCAGTGGACGAGGAAGTCCGGGAGGACCTGAGATTTGATCGCGAGTCGCTTCTCGTAGACGATGTCTAGAGGTGACAACTCAATGCCCCATAGTGCCACGCGTCCTATGGACTCCGGGTTGTTCAGGATGCTATTTAATGGTGCCTCGTTGACGGCCATCACCTGGTGCTTCTGGAAGTAGTGGCTCAGCCGACGAGCCGTCATGAACACGCCGTAGGCGAGTTTCTGGTAGTGAGGGTACCTCTGCTTTGTCGGAGTCAATACCTCGCTGAGGTAGTAGATTGGGCGTTGGACCCCGTGGGTCTTGCCTTCTTCGGGTCGCTCGACCACCAGTACGGTGCTCACCACCTGGTGTGTAGCTGCTATGTACAGCAGTAGAGGCTCGCGCTCTTTTGGCGTAACCAAGACGGGCGAGGTAGAGAGCAGCCGCTTCAGATCTTCGAATGCACCATCCGCCTCGGGCGTCCACTCGAATTTGCCTGCTTTGCGCAACAGCTGATAGAATGGCAGGGCTTTCTCACCCATGCGGCTGATGAACCTGCTCAATGCCGCGATTCGTCCTGCAAGCTGCTGGACACCCTTGAGGTTCTTCGGCTTCTCCATGGCCATTATGGCCCGGATTTTCTTCGGGTTTGCCTCGATCCCTCGCTGGGAAATTAAGTAACCAAGCAGCTGGCCAGATGGAACGCCGAATGCGCACTTTTCAGGGTTAATCTTGATCCTGTAGCGGTCGAGATTATCGAACGTCTCGCGGAGATCGTCGATGAGCGTTCTCGCCTCCCTGGTTTTGATGACTATGTCGTCGACATAGACTTGGATATTGCGGCCGATCTTCTCCTTCAGGCATGCCTGCATGCACCGTTGGTACGTGGCGCCGCGTTCTTTAGCCCGAAGGGCATTGTGTTGTAGCAGAACACTCCGAACGGCGTGATGAATGCCGTTTTCTCCTGAGCTTCGACTTTTAGTCGAATTTGGTTGTAGCCTGAGTAGGCGTCGAGGAAGGAGAGATTCTCGCATCCTGCGGTCGAATCGATGATCTGGTCGATATGAGGGAGAGGGAAATGATCCTTTAGACAGTGCTTGTTCAGCGATGTGAAGTCCACGCACATCCGCAGGATGTCCGTGCACTGGACTCCGAGGCTGCTTGCTTGCGCTTGTCGAGCACCTCTTGCATCCTCAGTTGCTTCTTGTGCTCCTTGACGAGGAGCATGTGGTATGCCATCAACAGGTCCCGTGAGGCATATGCTGGCAGGATCTTGTTGCCTGCTATGGCTTCGCGTGCTTGAGCCCATCCCTCCTCGCTGAGGTGGATGACCCGGTTGTTGTTTTCCCCGTTGGGTGGGGGGACTGGCTTCTTCTGTTCTCGCCGTTTCTACCCTGCGGGTTGGGCGGCGGATTGTGTTCCTGATATTGGATGACCATGGCGCACTGGTAGCGCTTGTAGATCGGATCGCTGCTACCGCAACTTTCGGATCCGGAACCGTAGGTCCCTTCATCCGATGGTGGATCGCACAGATCTGAGTTGCAACTGCTGCTGTCATAGGACTCATCTGTCGATGATGATGTGCGTAGCACGGGGACGAAGCAGGCCTGATCGACGGCAGGGGCACCCGCTCCGGGAGGCGGAGAGTGCCGATCTGCCCCACCTGGAAGCAGAAGCTCCCGAACAGGATCTTGAGTCCGTCGCCAACGGGCTCAAAGTCCTTTAGGGTGGCCGGCGAGTGGGCGGTGAAGTCGAAAGCGCCGAAGAGGAGATGACTCTCCGTGGCCATGGAGTTGTAGATCGCTTGGGTTGGGACCGTCACGATCGCACAATCAGTGTCCCTATTTCCCACAGACGGCGTCAATTGACGAGGTTTGATCTCGTCAATGCCCATTGTTATGGACTTGGGTTTTGGAGAAGATGGGGATGCTGGAGATCGCGGAACAGTTAGCAAACAAGCAACACGGGGACACGAGGTTTACCCAGGTTCAGGCTCCCGGAGGGAAAACCCTACTCCTGCTTGTCTGCTCTAATTATGGTGGAACCGAAGGTTACAGTGGTACGCAGATGCAATCTGGAGTGGATGTGTGTATACGGTGGTATGAAGGTGCCCTCCACGTCATGCCCTCCTAGCCTTTATATAGAGTTAGGCAGGTCCCAGGCACAGATCGAGTCGGTTACAGGTTTTAGGGTTTACCCCTTTGAATTTCCTATCTACTCTAGTCTTGCTCTCCAAGGATCCGAAGGCGTCATGGGCCTTGGCCACCCGAAAGTCTTCCGGGCCGGCGTATATTTGTCGTGGGCCTTCCTTGGGCTGGACTAGGTATGTTGAGATCGTGTACCCGCGGGGTATAACCATGTCACAAACAAAAGTTACAATCATAATTACAAAAAGTTAGAGTTAGAACACAACACGTATTCTATCACACCAAAGGCATCTCGTCGTGCGGTGGAGAAATGGTCGTCCCATCAATTAATCAATTAACCTATGACGGTTATCCGTTCTATCGAATTGGGCAGACCTAGTTTATGTCGGAAAGGAATCTGCCAGAGTGTTAGAATCACGCTAGTGGGAAGGTTGAATTGGGCATGGATATTATAAAAACAGCAGGATAAAGGACGATTTCTAGAGGAAAAAACAGAGGAAGAACTAGCTATTGCAGGAAAGGAAAGAAACACGAGGTAAAGTAGTTTGGGTTTTTTTTCTTGACGAGCCACCCGCCCGCCCCTCTCAGGTCTTATAACACGACCTGAGCCTCGTCATAAGTTCATTATTACAATAACAGCACTCTTAAGTGCAATTAAAATGTTCTACCAGTAATAATAGTTGACCACCCTCCGATACACATCCAACGGGCAGAGGTATCCTGACACAGAGTCTCCCCCCTTCTTTTCAGCTTCTTGGCCAGCTTATCTCAGAAGCTACCCTCGATCAGCTTCTCTCAGAATCTCATCTTCAAAATTCATTCAAATTTCTTAACTAGTAGTTTCAATGTTAATATAAAAGTATAAACGATTTTAATAGATGCGATTCTGGGAGAAGCTGGTCGAGGGTAGCTTCTGGAAGAAGCTGACCAAGAAGCTGAAAAGAAGGGGGCCTAAAGCCATGAGCCACCAAGGCATCCGGCTCGGATGTTAGGGCAAACAGCCCGGGTAAGAGGAATGTGAGTGGTCTGCTCCCAGTCCACCAATCAATCACGCTAGAACAGTGCATCACCCATTATTCACCTTCTGTCTCGCCCCAAGCAGAACAGGTCCTTGTACCGCGTTCCAAAACTGCGATCCCGGTTAATGGTGGTCTGGCAAGAGATCTTTAGTCACAGAAGATACTTTTTCCTAAGTATATGTCGGCCCATAAGACATGTCTCCGGGTGTATATGCGCCAGATCAATTGTAAGAAGCTTGAGCGTCTATTTATTAAGAAGGTCATTGTTTTTGGCTTGGAGATCCTGAATTCCAGCCCACCTGGTCCTTTGACCTGAAGAGCATCTTCGCTGTGATGTTCGAACAAGTCGTGGACGGGGTCGTGGAAAAGAGCAGCAGGGATAGGATTTGAACGAGAATCTGCAGGCGGGTGACCCGGAGAGTACTAGAGGATGTACCTGCAGCAAAGTAGCGCACTGAATCGTTGAGGAGAGCTAGCAGAGAAAAAGAGATCGGGGGAAGTTGATTTTGAAATGATTTCGGGATTTCTGTCAGTTCTTGTTTTACTTTCTCTTTCTCTCCCATAAGGACTAAACCGGAAAAAGGTAAAAGGGTGGAGCAAGACAGTTCCACACGGCGATAGGTACACAACGGCCATAAGTTTTACAATAGGAGAAATGTGCCATGGGTTAAATTAGTATGGAATCATTACGAAGGTAAACCAAGGACGAATGGCTCCTCCACCCCATCTCCCACCCCGCCCTCCCGCCCGTCGGCCACCGCTCCACCCAACAATCCCCGGCGGCACACCAACAAACCCCAGCCCACAGCCCCTCCCAGCCACCGCCAACTACTCCATCCACCAGGACGCCCCCTCGCAGGCCGCCATCAGGAGATGCCTCGGCATCGGCAATGCGATGGGCCTGCAGTTCGAGCAAGATGCTTGGGATGCAGGAATCCTAACCTCGCCCATCTTCGAATCCTCCATGGCCGTCCCCCATACTCGCCTCCATCCACCTCTCTGACCTTCACCTTGACGACCTCGCCGTCGCTGTGTCCTCCTCTAGGCTTGCCTTGGCGGCGACGCGAACCTTTTCAGAGTACACCAGATAACATCATACTGCTTCATATTCTTTGTATCATCCATCCGGTCCATGGAGCTCATCATCAGCCAAAAACCAATCAGGGCCAGACACTTAACCCTGCTATTTGACCACATTGCATCGGCCCCAAACCACAACAGTCCCCCACCTTCCATACTACACAACCTCCAACTTTGCCGCCGCTCCTGTGGTGAGCTTCGCCAGCAAAAAAAAGCCACGCACCCCGCAGGTCTCTTCACTGCACGGGTTTGCGGCCTCGGAGGAGGTTCCTCCCGCTCGCGCGACAGATGGAATGAGGGTGCTGTCTCAAACTGCAAAGGTTAGTGGATTTCGACCTGGCTCACTCTTTCGGTCCTTTATTTTGCAGAACTATCATACGGATGTAGCGCATACACTATTCCACCTTAGAACAAACAAGCCACCTGCATCATTCTGGATTTCATTCGTTTCAGAAAAAATCAAACCTTCTGTGCTTTTAATAAAAAACACACTGGATTTCCTCCTTATCGGAGTAGATGCATTCTTTGTCTCCGAAACCCAAACTACGATTTTCTCCTCCCACGTTTCATCCAGGATGTCCTAGCCGAACTCCTCCGGCGATCGCCGTTATACCTACCTGGGGCGTCGCTGTTCTTTTCCCCAGACCCACCAACGGCCCAATGGACAGAACATTCAAATTTCAAATATGGCAACGCAAACCTCAACGCTCCAGCCCAAACCACTCACCCAATAACGCTGCCAGGCATACTGGGCCAAAAACCAAACACGTCGACTATCCTTCACCACCTACTACAACCTATGACGTAGCCCTGAACACGTCACACGCTTGACGTGTCCTTCCTCCCGCCTGCATGGTCTACCGCACCACACTAGCCACCCTCTCGCATCGTTTCACCACGCGCAAATCAACCGCGTCGCGATGACGAACGTGTAATTAACACCACCCCGCCAACCTCGCCAACCTGTAGGCCACCCTAAAACGGCGATTCTAACGTGCACGCTATATAGCATGCATGGTCCTACACTCTCTCTCCTCTGCTGCATGCAAATTTTACATAGATTAACCCATTTTTTTATATTGTGGTATAGTTTAAAACGCTTATAGATTTTTAATTACAAGTTCACTTTAAAAACCGTTTGCACATCTGGGTTTTTAACGGAGAGAGCTTCAAAATAAAACTAATATTAACTATATTTTGACAATATTTAAAAATCGATTTTTGAAATCGATAAAACAAAAAAAAATTATATGAAACTTGGTGGTTTTTTATTGCTAAAACAGTCTCTTTCTTTATGTTTCAAACTTTTTCCATCATAATGAGAAAATAGTTGACAAAATCCTTCGAGTTGAAAAAATAAAATATATTAAATAAAAACAAGAAACCAATAATACAATATGTTTCATTGTGAATCATGACATTTCATTATGTTTCGAAATTTAAATTTTCAATTTTATTAATTTTGGACTTGTTTAAAAGATTTAATAAAAATAAATACGCTGGTTCAAAAAGATTTTTAATTAGATAATTATTTCAAATTATATGACTCTTTTAAATCTAGTATTAAGAGTTAAAAGGAGTGGGAGAGAGAGTGTCATAGATTTGTCAGATGTTGTACTATGTGCATGCAAAAGATTTTTTTTTATACAAATCTCAAAGCAAAAGGAGCAAATGGACGTCTCTAGCATGCACGGTACCTAGCGTGCATGCTAGAGTTGCATTTCTCGTAGGCCACCCCCGCTTGGACTGCCCTACGAGGCCACCGACCGCTCTGTCGGCTCATTGACTACCGTCTCGCACGAACGCTGCCTACCCGTAAAACGGGTTCACCATGCACCGGCGGGCCACACGTCTCACCCACTCCTGGCTCTCGTGGGACAGGTCCATGATACTTCCTTTACTGCATGCATGCACTCACTAGATTCAATCGAGTACCCTCCTCTACCTCAGGCCATAGACCTCTACGCGCAGCCTGAGCCAAGTCATGTCCAATTCATGGCGTCTGTCTCGCCGCCCTCCTCCTACCAAGACGCGCTCCCTTCCTCCCCCAAGGCCATTGCACTCACAAACGCCTCATGGCCTCAGTCTCCCACGGCCTCTATAAAGAAAGGCACCAGCTACCCCAAGATCTCACCATCTCGAATGCCCCGTTGCTTTCGCTGCCTAGACACTGATCACCTCGTCGACGACTGTCGGGACCCTGTGCTGTGTGCCCGCTGCGGGGTCTTCGGCCACCGCTCACACTCCTGCCTATCCACATCGCCGCTAACCCTCACCTTACCTCCCTTCTCTTCACACTTCCCCCGCACGATGGCCAACAACAATGGAGCCAGGGGCGGCGCCGGCAGCCACACCCCCACCATCAGCCAGACCCAACCCAACCACACACCCAATGCAGTACAAAACGAGATCTGGTTCGGCTCCCACCGAGTTCTGCTTGACGCACCCTTCACTCTCCCGCCACGCCACAAACTACCCACCCCTCGCACTGCCACAACCACCAACTCAGACCCCATAATCCTCTCCTCCGCGCCTCTCTCACATCAGGCCGAACCGACCTCCAATGACGCCCAACCCGCATCATCCATCACCAACAATCGCCCTGCCCGTCTGCTCGCCATCGCCAACACCCTGCGCACGCCGTCCACCCTCGCTCTCGACGGCGCCGACGCCGCGCGCGGCATCCTCCTTGGCGTCCCTGTTGCGCTCCCTGAGGCAGAATCCTCGGCGACAGCAGCGGCGTGAATTAGGGGGCCCGACATCGACGTCTACGTCCCCGACGCGCTGATCCAGGACACGAACGTCTTCGCCTTCGCCATCATCGAGACACCGACCTTGGGGCCCTTCGAGTTCATCCGCATGGCGGTCGAGACCGCGCGCTGCCCAACGTGTCCTTCCACTTCGCGGCATCCACATACGGCTCTGCCCTCATGATCTTCTCTGACGCGGTTGCTAGGGAGGAGGTCGTCGCACGCTCACCGATCCTCTTCGCTGGCCTCAACGTCGACTTCGTCAGGTCGGAGGACACGGAGGACAGGTCCCCCTGCCACGTACAGCCTGCTCGTGGAGGTTGCCATCTCCAACTTCCCCTTAGGACTCTGGCACGAGGCTGGAGCCGCCTTCGTCCTTGGCCATGTTGGATAGTTCTGCTGCGCGGACCGGGCCTGCTTCATGGGTTCCGACCACTCCTCCATGCGTGGCTTCGTCAACATCGAGAGGCTGATGCCTCCATCCCGCCGGGCCTCATCCTTCGCCTCCCCAACAACGTCAACGACATCGTCTCTATCTCCCTACGCATAGTACAATCTTGGGTCGTTCGTTTGGGTGCCCCGTTCCGCGCTGATGGCGGCCCAGATGATGACGACGACCTGCCGCCCTGGCGGCGGTCTACTCCCCGCCCGCGCAGGCCTTTCGGGGTCGCCGCTCGCGGCACACATACCATGGACAATAGCAACGACGTCTCCATCGACGCTGGCGACCAGGTTGTGCCCAACCCCCCGCCCCTGCTAACTCACCGGCTGGCTCGGTCGGTGAATATCTCGCGGCGTTGGACGTGGCCATCGAGACGGCCCACCACACAGCTATCGCCGCCACCGACGTGGCTGCTGCCGCTGCCGAGGACCTCATTGGCTCCATCCGCGACCTCGGCCGCTCCACCTTCGAGTTTGACTCGTCCTCGTCCCTAGTGCCCTTGTTGGAATTTGCCCACGGATCGACTACATTAAACTAGACAAACAAGCACACTCGAAAAATCTGATGGCCAAGGGCACGTATCGTGCCCATTCTTTTTCTTTATTTTCTTCTCAACTCCCACGATACATCAAAGTTATAGCCCTATCCGTGTATATATACACGTCTTGGAACCAACACAAAACTAAACCCGACTCAAACTAGAAAACCTACGTAGACTCGGACACACACACCACACGTACCAAACAACTAGTACTTGGACTAGGAGTCACACTCCATGTCCAAATCGGACTACCAAACTGATCAAGATTAAGCTAACAATCTCTCCCTAATCTTGATCAACGACTCTTTGTCTTTCGTGCTTCTTCTGGTCTTGACTCGTTGTAGATCCGCGTATTGTCTAGGTCTCGCACCACAACGAGTCTGATTGGCTCTTCCTAATTTCAACTTAGCGAATTTACGGAACAACTCAAGTATGATCCGGACTACCCAGCCACGCTAGCAACCTTGTGAAATCGCACCATCCGTGAAACACACCGTCCACCCTAGCGCAATACATGCCGACCTCCTGGCGTAGACTAGACCATCCACTTCGGCCTCATGTAGAGACAGGTCCTCCTTGAAGAGGCTCCCCTTCACTGGTTTATCGCCCCCTTGACACTTAAACTTTATCCTCTCGTCGACACACATAGACGACCTGATCGAGGCACGCAAATTGCGTTTTCGTCCATACGATGTACAGTCCGTCAACCTTCATTCGCTTCAGCTGCAACGGATCCTCACAGAGACAAGCACTTGGACACGACAACGACTCACAGACGCAACACCGACTTAACGTGCTACCTTGCACACACTTGAATCCTTTACTTATACTCTGCCGGATGATGATCTTGACAAGATTCTCCAGCACCATACCCCGGCACCACCGCACTCATCAATGATCATCCCCATCCACCACTTTACCGACGACGCCTCGCCCGCTATCTTCCTCCTTGTCGCTCCTCCGAGCGACGACCGCCCGCCGCCTCACCGACGACGGCATGTTCGCCACCTCCACCTAGTCACCCGCCCCGAGGCGCTAGTAGGGTCGCCTCCCCGGGGCAAGCGTGGCTTCAAATCTTCGACCTTGCTCTGATACCAATTGTTGGAATTTGCGCACAGATCGACTACATCAAACTAGACAAACAAGCACACTCGAAAAATCTTATGGCCAAGGGCACGTGTCGTGCCCATTTTTTTCTTTATTTTCTTCTCAACTCCCACGATACATCAAAGTTATAGTCATACCCGTATATATATACACGTCTTGGCACCAACACAAAACTAAACCCGACTCAAACTAGAAACCTACGTAGACTCGGACACACACACCACACGTACCAAACAACTAGTACTTGGACTAGGAGTCACACTCCATATCCAAATCGGACACTACCAAACTGATCAAGATTAAGCTAACAGCCCTTGGGATGCCAGGCGTCTCCTCTGCATGAGCTCGACGCCCACAAACGCCGGGTCCGTGCCAAGCGCGCCGTCGACTCTGCCAAAAAGCTTCGCCGCAGCCAGTGCCTGGCGGCCAAGGAAGAGGGGAACTACTTGGACATGGTCTCCAAGGCCATCAACGCTAAAGCCGCCAGTTTCGACACGTCGGCCGCCACAGACGACCTTGCGCTCGCGCTCAGGGATGCAGGCCTCACTGATCGCCCCGACATGCCCTCCGTTGACGTCGCGGCTCTGGTGCGCGTCGCCCTGGCCTGCGGTGCAGAGGAGGGGGAGGCCAACCAGATCGCCGACGACAAGGTGGCTCCGCCATCTCCATGATCAGCATCATCTGCATCCTCGCGTCCCGACCGGTGTGCAGCCACTACGACGTTTCACGGCCGGGATGTTTCCTGCGTCACGCTCCAGCGGCGCTCTGTAGTGGCTTACCCCTAGTACCTGCCTCCCTTAGGCCTCGTTCGGCAGCAGTGACTCCTGGTGTCTCACGGTGTATTATACCTAGTGGTTTTGGTGAAAACACTTCCTTCACCCGATACACTTCACCATCTAGATACTCTTTCCCTACCGGAAATTTACACTGTTTGGCACAAGGGATTTGATATCGGGTGTATTAGCCATAAAAATATGATTTTTTCAGAGTTTCAGCATAACTTTGATTGAATGTATATCATCAGTAAAAATCGAATATTTATATCACTTAAGCACATAGTTTCAACAATACATTTTTATCATGTCACCTAGCATTACAAGAACATCTCATTTGTATATATATAATAAATATTTCAACCAGGACGAAGAACATCTCAAGCATCGCATCCAGGAACAAGAACGTATCATGGTATGTAGCGAGTATCATCTCACGCAGAACATCTCATTGGTTTATTACAAAATGATCTTAATCGTGAAGAACATCTCACGCAGAACATCGATCAACCTTACATTAAAGTTTTACCATCTCACGGATCATGGTATGTAGAAATATCATCTCGGGAACATTAAATGTTTACGCAAACTTGCACTGAAAGAGAAGGTTACATTGTAGTTAGCAACAACAAGTAAACAAATGTGCATATAGCAGTGAGAAACAATCGTGTATATGCAAGTATGGCATATAAAGTTTCCAACAATTGAGAGAAAGCTACATCAGCATCAAGTCATCTATCAAGGCTACAAATAAGTACCATTACTAAAAAGATTGATAAAAGTTATAACACACCCTTATGTCCACATGTTAACTTAGCTATCTATGATCAATAAGAGTAATGCTTCTAAATATTAAACACAAATATCCACATGCTACATAATGCATTTTTAAGAAGTGTGACGATAGTAGAAGAGCAGTAGCTTACCTTAGGCTAACTTGGCTATCTGTACACGGAGCCATTTGATAGCTGTTCCATCGTTATCAGCAGCAAGGTTCACAAAGATCTCACGATTGTCAGCAACTTTAAAGACTTCCAAGGCTGGAATTTTATCATCAGCTGAAACACCCTGCAATGTTTTGAATGAATCCATGCATTTGCTGATAGAGAAATCAAGAGAAGCTTCTTTGGTGGCTTCTTTTTCTTTGATGTGTACTAAGCGCTCCATGACTTGCACTAGTCCATCTGCATTCCTCTTCTTAGGACTGTTCTTGATCTTCTTTATTAGCTTCTTTCTTGAACCACCAACAAAATTTCTTCCATTTTCTTCACGCACCACTTGAGCCATACTTTGAGCAGCACTAACTTCCTCAATCATATGCAGGTCATCTTCATTTTGTTCCCACTTTCCTCTCTCTCGATATCTTTTTCAGCTTCATACTCATCATCACTTTCAATTTCTGTCACATCCTCCTTTGATGGTGCTGAAGTGGAAGTGAAGTTGAATTTTCCCTCGGCTATGTTCCCTACAAAAAGAAGCCAAAAAGGTAGCCATTTGATAGCAGTTCCATCGTTATCAGCAGCAAGATTCACAAAGAATAGTATATATCTTACCTTCATATAGTTTTCCAAGCGAATCATAGAGAGGAAAAGATTTGATTTTGAATCTCTTTATCCTTGGGCCAAATGACTACAAGAGTTGAACAAATGATTCTTAACATGATAGTACCAAAGATGTGCCTTGTGAATTGAATGTCAGGAGTGGGCCAGAATGAAGAACTTACAATTTCCAAGTTGTTCCAAAGATGTGGCTCATCTTGTAGCTTGAACTCATTTTCATTCCAGCCAACGCCACTTTGCATGCGTACCTCCTTGAGCATCCTATAATCTCTCTTTAGATCTTTTTCCTTGTCCTGAATTTGTGACTTTGTGTATTTCACATAGGGGTGTCGATTAAGGAAAAGTTTCACCATCATGTTCCATGTTTCACTACTCCAACCATTTTGGATTTTATGATAAGTATTGTTGTGCTCATGAAGTATATTCACAAGAGATTTTTCAAGCCCAAGATTCCATGATTCCCTTGGTCCCCCACCTACACAATGCATAAAACCATATACATGTGACACCAGCTGAAACTTGAGTCAACATGCTATTGAAACTTGATTCGACATGGTTCTACTATCAAAATAAAAAGTACAGAAAATTTACTAACCCTAGCACTAAGTTAGCTGGATCCTTACCATAGATGCATAGGACATGTGCAACTATCATTTGTACAACCAAGAAATCATATTGCATAGGCATTTTAATTTTAGTTTAGATGCTCATGAAGGATTATATTTGACTTCTACTAGCAGGGAACAACACTGTAACATGTTGGACAAACAAAAGACTAGACCGAATACCTTTTGGAGAAGACCTTTTCGTCTTTGGTGAAGCCTTTTTCTTAAATTTCCTTCCCACTATGTTGGACTGGATTAAGTTAAACTTGGGAGAGCCTTTTGGATACATGGGAGTTCCTTTGGGATGCATATCTGTTGGGATTAAAAATAAATAAACACAACATGATGATAATTATCAAAGAAACATTATTACATGATGAAATAGTTCCGCATTACATGATAAAGAACAGGAATAGTTCCTCATTACATGATAAAGACCAGAAATAGTTCCTCGTTACATGATAAAGACCAGAAATAGTTCCTCATTACATGATAAAGACTAGACATTTGCCTTGCAATGTGTCACTAGCTACACCTATGACACTAGCTACTGATGTTGGTAATCGTTCCACATTTTCCACGTAATTTGGTCCCTCAAAAGGTTGCCTTGGATGTTGTTCTCCTGGTGGTTTTCACCGTCACCATTGGGTAGATCCACAAAGTCAGCTGGGTCTATGAGATCAGGCGTGTTGTCAAGCCATTCCTCATCTCCAGCATGCATTTTTATAATATTATGGAAGATCGCCGTAGCTGCTGGAATCTTCACTTGATTCTCTATTTGATGAAAGGTTCCAACATTCAGAATAGGGAACCTCTTCTTCAAAATACCCAAAACCCTTTCTATATGGTTCCTTAGAACTGCATGGCGGTGATTAAAAAGTTCCTTATAGTTCTGTGGCCTATGGCGACCATGCCCCCACTCTTTCAAATGATACCGTACACCTCGGTATGGTGCAAGAAAATATTTTGTGTTTGCGTAGCCACCATCAACTAGGTAAAATTTGCCATCTGGTACTTTAAAACCTTTGAGTATGGCTGAACTCAGTACTCTAGCATCTGTGGCAGATCCCTCCCATCCACATGAAATAAATGTTATGTTTAGGTCGAAATCGCATGCAAGCATGACATTTTGGCTAAGGGAGCCTTTCCTATTCCTCCACGGAGCTTGAAGTCGAGGAGATCTAGTAACAGGCACATGGGACCCATCTATGGCACCTATACAGTTCTGCAATGAAACGGAATGGAAATCATTTTTTTGAAATTATAATAATTGAAGGAACTTTTGAAATTTCAAAGAAGCAGATGGAACCTTGAAGTATGGAAAGAAGCGATCCATAGAAATTTTGGGATGTGGTTCGTCAATGTACCGAGGCCTCGCAAATTGAGTTGCTAGGATGGGGATAATATCAAAGAATTCCTTGATATACTCGTGGAAGGTCGATCCACTATGCTGAAACTCGACTTGTAGATCTTCAAATGATGAATTATGTGATAGCATATAGAGAAAGAAGGCCAGCTTCTCTTCCACCTTGAGTCTAGTATCTAATATCAGGCGTTCATTTCTAAGGTATGATGCCAACCACCTGAATATATGCGGTTCCATCCTAAAAGCTACCAAGCAATTCTTAATATGCCCATCAAGCAGTTCCCTAACTCCCTTCTCGCCGTACAAGATGGAGCTATGACGTTTATTCTTTTCCGTACGCGTTAGATGTAAGTACAATGCTGGAAGAATGAAGAATAACATCTCATCATCATCATCATCAGCTTTCCTCTTCCTAATACGCTCTAGGCTCAGTGGATTCATTTAGGACTAGTGAAAAGCAATTGAGAAAATAATGAGAAGGAATGGCAAAATAAGCAGGACAAAGAATGCCTA
The DNA here is from genome assembly GCA_030063025.1 of Avena longiglumis. Lineage (NCBI taxonomy): Eukaryota > Viridiplantae > Streptophyta > Magnoliopsida > Poales > Poaceae > Avena > Avena longiglumis. The sequence continues at coordinate 240,896,567 of CP125979.1, read as the reverse complement.
AAAGCAAATGTCATGCACATACCGAATTTAGGCGTGCTGACGGGGTCTCAAGACGGAGGCGGCTCGTCCACCCCCACTAGAATTGTAGCAGCTTCCTACCAAAAAAGGAGGCATATCAATAACGTATCCCTACATCCTACATTGTCATTCATTCTGAAACATAAGCTAAAGCTAGTTTTGTTGGTGCACATGAGCTTCTGGTTTTTAAAATTAGGATAGTATAACTTGGAAATACAACAAGGCATTCATATACTGACAACAATAAGCTGAAGCTAGTTTTGTTGGTGCACATGAGCTTCTGGTTTTTAAAATTAGGATAGTATAACTTGGAAATACAACAGGGCATTCATATACTGACAACAACACTAGCAAATTAGTAAATGTATAACTGGATTCTTGTTACTGTATTTATAGTTGCCATCATATAAACATTAGGTCACCGCTTACATTGCACAGCAAGTAGTACTACATTACAGTATATCAGGCCATGTCAGGTGAAGCAAAGGACTAGATAGAATTCACCTCGGCACAAGCAGCAAACGACTATCTCGGCACAAGCAGCAACGACTAGCTCATTCCCAGCAATCTAAATCAAGAACTTGTCCTTAATCTCTTGAAACCCTAAATCCTAGACCTAGGCCAAGATCAAGATAGGGGTTGAGGCATAAGACGTACCTGAGAGAAGGCCAGGCTTCCACCGGAGAAGGAGGTCTATGGGAGGTACTGGGCTTCGGCTATGGTGCTAAGGGCACTTAGATGGAGCCGGGGAGGTGTCCGCAGTGGAGGAAGGCGTCGACGTCCGGGGGAAGAACCAGGCGTCTAAGTCGGCGACGGGGACGAACGTCTACTCGCGGCGGGGACGAGCGTTGGCGGCAGCGGCAGCGACGGCGACGAGGACGTGCGCCGTGTCCTTGCGGCGCCGCCGGAGCGAGCCGTCGTCTCACGAGCGAAACACGAGGATGGAGTCGTGTCTCCGTTCCCCTCCAGCCCGACGAGTTTTCTTGAAAACACTTGGGCTCAGTCAGTCCGATACCGGCCTGCCAAAGGACCCTTCGCGTGTCTCCGGGTGTTTCAAGTTGGGCCGGGAATTTAAAAAAAAAACCGGTCCAACCACCGCTGCCGAACGAGGCCTTACTAGTTTCTGCTCGTCGCATGCGTATAAACTACCTGTACTGGCCTCGGCCATAATATTAAGAAAAATGTTGGAGCTACGCAACCCGAACTTTACCACCCCAGCTAAATTACCTAGGTGACACCAAAGTCTATATGTCTAATATTTCATTTGTAATTGGATCTTGGAATATCCGTGGCCTAAACGACGTGGACATGTGCAAGGTGGTACTAGCGGAACTTGCTGAACTTAAGCCATCCATCATACTCCTACAAGAAACGAAACTCAGCACCTGCGACAAAACTAAAGCCACATCCTTCCTACCCCGCAACTGCGATCAATTCACCATCCTTCCCGCTGTGGGCTCGGCCGGTGGAATCCTAAATGCTTTCTCATCCCAAAAATTCAAACTCGCCTCACACACCACACGAACGTTCACTATAACCACCGCCCTAACCATCTATCTATCAGCAAAAACAATTTAGATAACAAACGTCTACGCCCCTACGGACCACAACCTAAAACAAGCCTTCCTCGCGGAACTGCGTGACCTGGAACCTCAACCAGACATGCCATGGATCATCCTTGGCGATTTCAACCTCATGAGGTTCGCCTCAGACAAAAATAAGAATGCCTTCAGACAAAGTGAAGCCGACCTTTTCAACCAGTCAATCCACGATCTTTCGCTCATTGAGCTACCTCTACTTGACAGATCCTTCGCTTGGACCAACAACCGACTCGCCCCTACACTCGAAAAAATCGATAGAGCATTCATCAACGTAGCATGGAACTACACCTTCCCAAACTCTTCCATCTCATCTCTCACACGCTTCATTTCGGACCACGTACCCATAATCGCCTCCATCGCTACCTTTGTCCCCTATCCTGCCTTTTTTCGATTTGAAAATAGTTGGGCCTCCGTGGCCTCATGCCGCCTCGCACTCACAACCTCATGGGCCGCTGTTGGGCCGCTAAACGATGCCTCAACGGAACTCGTAGAGCCTCCAAGCCTAACCACCTCATTGAATCCAACTGTAAAATTGTAATTACGCTTTTGGATCTAATCGAGGAAGGTAGAGCCCTTTCGAAACAGGAGCTCAAACTCAGGCAAGTAGTCATCAACTCGCTTCGGCGGGCTATCCGAGCCAGGGTTAACCACTGGAAGATTAGATCCAAAACAAAATTCGCCATCGACGGTGACGAAAACACGAAATACTTTCACGTTTGTGCTTCCAACCGGATTTGAATGAACAAAATTGCTACCTTAGAACACAACGGATCCGAATTTTCAAACCATGAACAAAAAATAAAAATCATGACCTCCTTCTTCACCAATCTCTTTGGGACAACCTTCACCCCCTCCTGGCGGTTTGACCTACGCACAATCTACGCACCCTCTGACCACGCCCTAGTCCACCTAGACGATGCCTTTACCCCACATGAAATAACAGCGGCCTTTTTAGAACAAAACATCTCTGCCAGCTCTGGACTGGATGGCTTCGGTCCTGGTTTCTACAAAAAATTCTGGAGCACCGTCAAACCAAGGATACTTCGTTTCTTCTCCCACTTCTATAACCTCACCTCAAGTATCGATGGCATCAACCAGGCCTACAAATTCCTACTACCAAAAAATGATAACGCAAGATCACCTGAATCCTTTAGACCCATCTCCCTGCAGAACTGCCCAATCAAGGCCGTTTCAAAACTCCTCACCAACAGACTGCAAAAAATCATACTTGTCATCGTTGACCCAAACCAAACAGGCTTCATTCGAGGACGATGCATTGCAGAGAACTTTGTCCTTGCGGCCGACATTCTCCACTGCTGCCACAAGCGAAAGGCACCAACTATCATCGTAAAACTAGATTTTCGAAAAGCCTTTGACTCCGTCTGTTGGGAATCTCTCCTCAAACTACTAAAACACCAAGGGTTTCCTCCGAAATTCTGCGCATGGATTGACCTTCTCCTACGCACGGGTCGAACAGATGTTCTGCTAAACGGGGTACTAGGACCATGGATAAACTGTAAAAGAGGCCTACGCCAGTGCGACCCCCTATCTCCCTACCTCTTCATCACCATAGCTGGAAGCTAATCCATCTAGCATGCGATCATAGGCTCCTGGCCCACCCTCTCGTAGACAACATACCTTGCCCTGTGCTCCAATACGCAGATGACACACTTATTATACTAAGAGCCACACCCTCCGCAGCCTCTGCGCTAAAGAAAATCCTCCTAGACTTCTCCGATGCCACTGCGACTTTCGATTAACTTCGATAAAACCACTCTCATCCCCATGAACATCTCTGACGAATTAGCCTCCTCAATCGCATTAACCCTAGGAACAACTACCTCATCCTTCCCTCAAACATACCTAGTGCTACCCCTCTCCGCCACCAAGCTACCCGCTTCAGCCTTCCAACCAATACTAGACCGATGTGACCACTACTTATTTGGTTGGTCTGCATCCCTACTATCCAAAGGAGGACGACTAGTCCTTCTCTCTGCAGTTTTAGATTGCCTACCCACATATTTCATATCAGCTTTCCTACTACTCGCCTCCATCACTCGTGCCATCGACAACTGTCGTCGGGCGTTCTTCTGGACCGCCGAGGAATCGTGTTCAGGAGCTCAGTGTCTGGTTGCGTGGGACAAAGTGTGTACTCCTACACGTTTAGGGGGAATGGGTGTCAAAAACATAAAAGCACATAATGTTTGTCTTCTTATGAAATTTTGTTACAAATTCTTGCACTCTGAAAACCTGCCTTGGAAACAATGGATCCTGTCCAATTCACCTTGCCCTCATACTGCATCCACTCCATCATACTTATCAAAGATTATTTCTAAACACACTGCCTTGTTATCCCAAATATCTAGGTGCTCTGTGCGAAACGGAAGATCAATATACTTCTGGCATGACACATGGATCCTCCCTGAACCCCTAGCCACTGTCTACGCCGCGCTATATTCACACCACACACACCAGCATGCTTTTATACGAGATGTTCTGCTTAATGGGATTGAACGCGACCTGCGTAACCGCCTAACAAATGCAGCAACCAAGCAACTTGCCTCTCTGTCTAACTTGTTGCAGGACGTGGAGCTAACCGACGAAGGGGACTGTAGAGCCTTGCTTGATGGATCCTGCTTCTCTTCCAAGGGGGCATATGACTCCATTCAGACAGCGATACTTGATCCTACCGTCGCCCATGTATGGGACGCCAGGGTGCCAATGAAAGTCAAGGTCTTCGGGTGGCTACTACAGCTCAACAGGTTAAACACCAGAGCCAACCTCCTCCATAAACACATCATCCTCAACTCCGAATGCCCTAGATGTCACGCATCCGTGGAAGATCGCCAACACCTGTTCATAGACTACCCCGCAGCTGCAGATGTGTGGCACAGGCTGCAACTCCACACAAACGACCTCTACTTCAACAATGTTTGGTCCATGCACCTACCAAATGCTCTGCCACCATCCATCTGGGGATCCATTGCGCTCATAATACTTTAGAAAATATGGGATGCGAGAAATGCTATGGTGTTTAAATCCATAGATCAGCCCACAGTGGTAACCATCAAAAACATAATTGCAGATCTCACCCTCTGGTCGCACCATTTCAAAAAAACGTATTCACGATTGGCCGCCCAATATAAATTCAGGTGGGGGTTCTCCCCCCCGGTGACAGCATCAAAAAAAAAATGGAATCATTACCAAGGAACTGGGCCACATGCTACCAATCTTCGTAGATCTTTTGGTGGAAGGATGTCATGAAACTGTCTGATAAATATATGGATATATGCACTATTACAGTTAGGGCTGGTGATTCAGTCTTGTTTTGGATAGACAAATGGAGGCAAAGCACTTTACAACATGGTATCCCAAGACTGTTCTTTTGCACGGGATCAGAATGTTATGGTTCAGTCAGTAAGCAATACTACAGACATTACTCAATTGTTTCATTTGCCACTGTCAAATCAAGCATTCAATGAACTAATGCAAGTGTAGGACATTGTTGCCTAGCTGGTCCCAAACTCTGAAACCCTGATTGTTGGAAGACCATCCGGAAAGATGGTATTTATACGGCAAATAAGTTCTACCACTATACTTTCAGAGAGCAAGTAGCTACACCAGTATGCAAGCAAATTTGGAAGAGTAAATGCATGCTTCGTATCAAAGTATTTGCATGCATGGCTACTAGTAAATGACAGGCTAAACGCTAGAGATATGCTCAGAAGAAGAAACTGTAATGTTACAAATACTTACATTTACCCAATGTGTGCTTCTGGTGCTATTGAAACTTGGCAACATTTATTCATTCAGTGCAATTTCAGTTGCAGAATTTGGAACCATCTACAGGTTCATTGGGGGACTGCTGATACTGTGGAAGAAATAGTCAAAGTGGCCAAACAGGATTTTAATGAACCTTTTTTCTTTGAGGTCATTATCATTGCATGCTGGCATATTTGGAAGGTCAGAAATGGGGTAATTTTTAACAGAGTTCAGCCTACCTTTAGAGCCTGGAAGGGGGCTTTTATAAATAATATCACTCTGCATACGCATAGAGTGAGAGGGAAGATAATGCCTTTCTTGTGAAAATGTATTGATAACCTTGTGTTATCTTTTTCTTTTTTAGAAGTTGTTTTTGTACAGTTGCTGTTTCTTTAATAAATAAAATACTGTAGTGGTTCTTGCCCTACAGTCTCATCGTCAAAAATGCACATCCGATAACCGACAAAACCGAGTGATGTAATCCAACACAGGGGAAGGTGAGCACTTTGTAGGACATGATCGAGCCTTCTCACGTAATAGATTTTATGTTTCTATTTTTATGTCAGTAATTGAAAGAAATGTACTATTTATTCATGTTTCTATTTTATTAATTGTCTCTATGCTCATAATTGAAAGGTACCATTATCTAAGAGAGAATAACATATTGCAACCCTAAACTTACCCTGAACATTATGTTTTTTTTCCCCGAAATGGAGGTGATACCCCCGACCTCTGCATCAAAATGATGCACACAACCTTCTTTACTTATGATTCAACGAAATCTTACAAAGAGAATACAAAGATCAACCCAAATCCACATCTGAAAACTACAACCTTGATCAAGGGGGTGGCCATGTCAAAGTTAGCACTCTGACCGGACACCTACGCACATCATCAAAATAACGTACTCCCCATATCCGCCCAAAGGCGAGCCAGAAGAATAAACCATTCATGTTGGTCCTAAGCACACACCAATGTAAACGCTCAAACCGCTGTTGCAAGTGTCCTCTGCTAACCCATTTTCAGCAAGATCAAAGTAAAGTCCATGTCAGGCCTGTCGTCGATGCCACCACGACCCCAAACAATGCAACCACCCTGCACGGTCTCCACCGAGACCCCTTGGCACCATGCCGCCGAGTCCCGCCATCCAACACAGCTTGAAGCTTGCAAAAAATATGTCATGTGTAGCACCTACCGAACCAAACATCAATATAGTGTGTGCGCTGATAGAAATAAGGAGGCATTTTGTTGTCTCCCAGTTGGTAGAACAAGAACAACTAGGCATCGACATAGTGTGTGCACTCGCGGAAATATTCGCGACTTATGAATTATCCACAGATAGCCTAGCAAATATATTATAATTTTTTATAAATGATTTTTGTGTCATGGAATAACTTTTTAGAAATGATCTTTTTGTGTCACAGATGCCGAGCTTTGGCGCGTGGCCTGCAGTCACCATTGGCTTGAACAACGTCCGACACACGGTCTTCATAGTTGTGGTTTGATTGGACGAAGATGGCGGGCGGTAAATGTTAAGTATCTCCTTTGCACATGAAATAATACTTTTAACTATCTCCTAGCCCAATAAGCATACTATGCAGCATCTAGTTGTTCTCCTTATAGTCATGATTCTGAGAAGTTCATAATCTAGTTACAATTGTATGTGTACTATATGTGAACAAACATTATTCACTTAATTGACTAACTTTACTGTATCTAAATTAGCACATAAATATTAATGGACACTCCTCCTGGTTGATTTGGTTTTACTTTGATATGTTGTTTCTCTGTTTTGCTCTAATTGACCTAATTTGATCATCTACCAAGCAGATTCACTACTGATTTCGTTTTATTTATGCATTAAAATGACTGATAGGTTCAGCTGATCAATTGGTAGCATAATATTTCTGATTTTCTCACATACTAGTCCTAAGTAAGTTTTCGGTTAGGAGATGGTCATTTTTCTCAATCTTGACTACATATTTTCATTTGCTTAACAACATGGATATGTTTACCATGTTATATCAGATTTACACATCGACATTCGTGAGTAAAAATATACTCATAGATTGTTTATACAGAACATTTTCACCTCATCATAACTCAGCTATCATCTAATGTATGTTTTTCTATAGATGCATTGTCTTATATATATACCACAGTAATAGCTATTTTTTATATAATTAGCAATATTAACAACAATTTTTATCATTTATATAAAGAAAAAATTGTTATACAATTCCAATACTTATTATTACAAATACAATTGTTGTGCTAACTTAAACTGCAGTTCAATGCAAAAATAAGTCAGTATTATTTATCTTGACCATTTAAGAAAAATATTATTGTGGGTTTTACTATGTGAGAAGCACAATATTTTCACATAATTCCATATTTTAATGATGCCCCATGATGTATCATAATGAATTTATATATGTACCATTTCCCATGGTATTGTTGAATATCTCCAAAAATTGGTCGAGAGCTCTATAGTACATGGATGTAACAAATAACTTGGTCAATATATAGAGAGATCAAGAAGACAAAGTTTATGTGTAACATGTCTTTTTTTTGGCATGCATGAATTGTCAATTAGTAGTCTGTTGTCAAATCTGACCATACAAGTGTTACCTAAGTAGTCCGCCCCGGAATCTCATTTTCCCCTCTTAGCTTGTTGTACGGTGGTGCTCGTTTCTTGCGCATTGTACTTTTTGTTATTTAGCGCTAAGTAGTTAGCTGATTCTAGCATGCATGCTATACCAAGTGCACTGTTTCAGTATATATTGGACATAGATTTTTGAAACAAACTAAAACTTGATATAACTTGTAGCACGAATAGTAAAACAGTGAATGAACGGCACAAACATGTACTCCCTCCGTTTCAAAATATAAGATGTTTTAGTTTTGTGAAGCAAATGTATCTAGACTATTTTTAGTATATAGATTCACTAAGGTTTGGAATGAATCTACACACTAAAAGAAGTCTAGATATATTTTCTTCACAAATCTAAAACGTCTTATATTTTGAAACGGAGGGAGTATTTGATATAGCATGCACGCCTAGAATCACCGCATTCTATAGCCATCAGCACATGTGTGAAGTGTGATATGCATTTTATATCAAAACTATGCAATTCATAACCCGGATGAGTCTACTGAATCAGATATTCATAAATCACAGTTCTCTTAATAAAAACTATACGTTGATTGTTCCTAAAAACATTGTTTGCGCTGCCTAAAGTTTTGTACGCATTTAAACAACATAGTAAATCGGCATCCCTCAATCTGTTTGAAACCAACTCAACTCGAGATAAGATTCACATATTCGCAGGCTATGTTCCAAAAGTTGTACCTTAATCGATAAATCATGCACGTAAGCAGTGGGGGTTCTAGAAAGTTTTGGAAGCCTTGGCGCACAAATTTAAGATGTGAACTTTTCAGACAAAATCGCTATAAATAAAAATTTATAAAAACCCTAAGCTTTGCGACATCGACAAGCCTGCCCGGCTGGAAGGACGGTAGGTCCACCCATGTACCGTACAATGATGTACGTAAGCTAATACACAAGGAAAAAGGCGAATCCGAATTTTCAGAACGCAGGCATAATGAAACTCGACACATGGACCAATAGGGAGGTGCGCATCTACGGACCGATGAGAGCTCTTTTCAAGGAGACGATGAGTCCAGTGGGCAGACGATTAGAGCTCTTGTCAGGTCGTATGCATTTTTCTCAGGGCAAATAGCTCCCGTAAGACGTTTTTTCCTAAAATGGACCGAAACGCAACGTTGTTCGAACGAATCGCTACGGTACGATGCTTCTCGCGGAAAAAATAGCCCCTGTGCGACATAAGCCATAAATCGGTGAAAACTCTGTTGCGACGTGTTTTAATGAACGGTGGGGTTAAGATTAGGGTTAGGTTCAGACAACGGTTTCATTTCAGCTCTAAAAAGACAACCGTTTTGAGTGGGTCCCACTCAGTGCCCGCCCCTGTGCTGACCGTTCCGACCGCCATCCTCCTCCATCTTCTCTGTCGGCGGCGCCGTCAACTTTGTGTGCTCGGCAGCGGCAGCCCGTGTGAGCTTAGGGGCAGCCCATCGGTGGTGCGTAATCTTGAAACCCTAGCTCATTCCCTGCGCTTGGATTTGGATCTGACCTAATCGCTTTCCCTCTGATTTCTGAGCTAGATTGCCGTGGACGGGTTGGCTGAATCGGGGGCATCGAGATGGAGAGGCAAGAGAGCACTTCCAATAGGTCAATCTCACTATTTTTTGATTTGATTTGATCGCATTTGGATAAAGTAAGTTCCTGTAGCTCACTATGCGCGCCTCTACTCAAAACAGGGGTGATTATGAGCGGCGGAGAATATTCCAATTTAATTTCAAGTTCTTTCCATCTAAAGAGAAACTAGGTGATGTTAGTGTACGTAACATCGAGAGATGTACATCTGTGGGTTGGGAGGTTGAGTTTGCAGATATTGATCCCCAACAACTACAGCAAATTGAAAAATTGACCGTGAAGAATTTGGTGGAGAAAATCGGGCAAAGTGTTCCTTGGGGTCCACAGCAGGAAGTTGCATTGTTATGGTTTGAAAATTGGAAGGGAGAATATTTGAGAATTGAGGATGGAGAAGATTTAGTAGATGAAATTGATCGGCAAGAAGGCTGGACAAACAAAGAGGTTACTTTTCATGCTGAGCTCATCGATCTGGAAGCAGATTCCAAGGTTGGATATGTGGCTTCAAATTTTGCTTCGCAAATGTCAGATGATGATTGGGTTTTATAGAGTCAGATGGTGCCCATACGAACTAAAGTGACAGTATTATCAGACAGAAATGATGTTGATGCAGGGCAGGGTGTATGCAGGGGCTAGTATGTATGTTGATTGGAACTCAGTGGAGTTCGATAAAACTAATTTAGCTAATGATGGTGGTGGTAACAGAACATTTTATGCAGATGTAGATAGAGAGCTGATGGAGAATGCTGTAGATGATGTAAATGATGCACATTATGATGAGTTGGTTACTGTCTATGACAAGGAAAACCCTGTTATTGCAGTAGGGAAACTGTTTCCAAGCATGGGTGAGTTTAGAATGTGTTTCAAAACTTATGCAATCAAGAAGGAGTTTGATGCCAAGACTCAGTGGACTGATAAAAAGAAGTACTATGCTAGATGTAGAGGTTTTGATGGGGGCGTCAATCCTGGCAAATGGTACATTTATGCTAGACGCCAACCAGATTGAAGCACCATTAGAGTTAATCAAATCCATTTTGAACACACTTGCATTACTAGTTCACAGGGAGTATCAACAATGGCATCACAAATTTGGGTTGCTTAAAAGATCACTCCTATTTTAGCCAAGACACCAAACACTACTGCAAAGAGGCTAAAAACAGACTTGGAAAAGGACTACCCAATTAAGGTGAATTATAGCACTTTTGGAAGGCAAAACAAAGGGCAATGAAAGAATTGTATGGTGATTGGGAAAATACTTTTAGGATGTTGTATAAATTCAAAGCAGAGGTTGAGAAAAGGTCACCTGACAGTGTTGTGGAGATAGATACCAAGGTCAGTGATGATGGCAAGGTGTTCTTCTCTAAGTTTTTTATGGCTTTAAAGCCTTGCATCGATGGCTTCAAAGCAGGATGTCTTCCATATTTAAGCATAGACTCTTTATTTTTAACTAGAAAGTGGAATGGTCAGCTAGCAGCATGCAATGCTCTGGATGGACATAATGGGATGTTCCCCGTTGCCATTGGGTTGTTTCAATCAGAGACTGAGGCCTCATGGACATGGTTTATGATGCAGTTGAAAATATGCTTAGGGCCAGTCTCACCTTTGGCAATTCATACAGATGCATGCAAAGGCCTAGAAAATGCAGTAAAGACTGTGTTTCCCCATTCTGAGCAAAGAGAGTGCTTTGTACATATGTGTATGAATTTGATCAAAAAGTTCAGAGGAAAAGAATTTGGGCGCATGTGGCCTGCAGCAAGATATTACACTACCTAGACACATTCATATCATCTTGGTAAATAATGGCAGCATGTACTGAGAATGAATTTGGTACATGGCTGCAAACCTATCACTCTCTCTTATAGTATCTATCCGGATTTAATACTGCCATCAAATGTGATCATATCAACAACAACTTGGCAGAGAGTTTTAACAACAAGGTGAAGGATTTAAAGGACTTGCCTGTACATGACATGGTTGACCAAATCAGGATCATGATCATGCGCTTGTGGGAATTGAGAAGAAGAATTGGTGATGTCCTGCAAGGGGACAAACTTCCAGTAGTGGTACAACAGGTTGTCAACAGGAGTAGAAATCTTGCACATTTGAAAGTTGAGAAATCTTCTTTGTGGGGTGCTGAAGTTAGAGACACCAAAACTAGAAGGAGACATGTTGTTGACACTGAAGTGCATGAATGCACTTGCCTGGAGTGGCAACACACTAGAAATCCATGTGAGCATGCCCTACTCTTCTTGGCCTCCAAACCAAAGTTAAATATGCACCCATATTTGCATGAATATTATTCAGTAGAAAAATTCAAAGCTGCATATGCAACTCCAATTCCAACACTTACAGACCAGTCTCAATGGCCTAAAGTAGAATTTGAATTTTCTATGTGTCCTCCACTGGCCAAAAGAAAAGCAGACCGGCCTAAGCAAAGTAGATTCAAGGCATGGTTTGAGAAAGGTGGGAGTAGTAAGAAAGGGAAAAAGGATGATAAGCCAAAAAGACCTAAAAAAGGTAACAAAAACAGATGCAAGCTTTGCCAGGAACTTGGGCACCGAGCTGGGTCTTCCAAATGTCGTTACACCCCTGAAAAGCCAAATAATTATGCAATATTTTTTTGTTACAGTTACTGTTGTTTCTTCACTTTGTTTTGTTGCAAAATGACCTGTTATGTTTTTCAGGAGAAAATGTCTAGTTCAGCCCCTTGTTGTTGAAAAATGCTGGCCAACCAAAAAGGCAAGACTTGGTGGATTCAGAAAAAAGAGAAATGTGCAGATCATGTTTACTGGTGATCAAACAAGGCAAAATGAGGCTATTGAGTTGCCACCTGTTGTGGATGTTGTAATGGAAGCAAATCATGTCCTTGATCATATTGTGTTGCAATCTATTGAGTTGCTACCTGTTATGGATGATGTGCAAACCTAAGAGGCAACAAAAGAGTCTATTGAGGTGCCACCTGAACCTGTTCTGGAGGTTATGCTGAACGACATCGTTGATTTGGCTGTTGAATTGCCACCAAAACCAGTTCAGGAGATTTTGCTGCAAAAGTTGTGGGGGCCAATTGGTCCTGGTAAGAAAACCAGGAGCATCAACAAATTATGTCATGTTGAACCAAGCAGTGAAAAAAAGAACAAGAGATCGAGCAGCAAGAGGCAAGCAAAATAGAGTGGGAAACATTGAAACATTATGTGTGTTGTACTTTGATGTGAAAACCTATATTTCATTGATGTAATCTTGATTGTTGTATTGGTTTGTGTACTTTGATGTGAAAACTTATGTGATGTGAATTTGAATTTGAACCAGAATTCAAATTTGAATTGACATTCTAATTTGAACAAACATTCAATATTTTTAGAGTTTATTGGTTTGTTATATGATGTTTTAATGCTTTATGTACTATTATGCATGTTAGTTCATCAATCCTAGTCCTTTTTTGAAAAACATCTCATTGCCACCGAAAATGTGCTAGAAATGGCCTCCAAAGCTAGGGGAAACGACCCCATTGCTAAGCATCTTATTTTTCGACCTTGTCCAAATCATCCAAACAAATGTCCTTAGCATCTATTCTACCTATATAGTATTAGTACGAAATCTCACTATTTTTTGAATTAATCTTCATATTATTAAATTATTTTTGAAAGTATATGCTATTATACGAAATGATTAATAAAACAACTTTAAAACATGATATTGCAAAACTAAATTCAAATCCTTCTTAGTCACTCCAAAATGAATCTAGGGTGGGGTTTTTGATATTTTGCATTTTCAAAACCCCAAACCCTCTACTCTCTCCTTTGAACTCTCTGCAACCTCAGTCGAGGTTGTTCGATTTGTGAAGGATTTTTCATGCAAATTTCTTTTTATCATGTTTATGATTTTTCCTCCTAACTAGGTAACATAACATGACTATGTGTGAAGGTGAAAGGATAGAGATGTCGCCTAGAGGGGTGAATAGGAAATTTCAAAACTATTACGGTTTTGGCTTGATAGAATGCGGAATTAAACTAACGTTTATTTTACAAGCACAAAACCTAAATACACTAGGCTCAACTAAGTGCACCAATAACAAATTAAGCTAAGCAAGATAGCACAAGATAAATATACCACAAGTGATATGCAAGATATAAGTACTTCAAGCTTGATGGCTATCACAAGAAAAGTACGCTCGGATATAGAGATAAACGAGGCACGCGAAGACAAAGATGTATTACCGTGTTCACCACCTTTGGGAAGGGGGCTACATCATGTTGGAGAGGTGTGAGGTTCCACGAAGGATTCCTCATGCGCCACAAAGGCTCACCTTCTTGTCCGAGTCTATCCCACGAAGGAATAGGCCCTTTCCTTATGGCTAGCTTTTCCTCCACTCCGGAGATGGAAAGCTCCACAACTACTTCACAAGCTCCACGAAGGAGAAGCCTGGGTCTCTTCACAATCTTCCACAAAGAGGACACCATGGTACCAACCGCCAAGCCAACTAGGAGGTCACCCTCCAAGAGTAACATGCTCACGGTCTCTCACTCGAACAAATCGTAATGGAGAGCTCAACACTTATGCAAGAATGCAAAGCAAGAACACCAAGGGTGCTCAAATCCTTCACTCTCAAATCCCACCAAAGCAACAAGTTTTAGGAAGGAATTAGAGAGGAAGAACAATGGTGGAAACCAACAAATGACTCCAAGATCTAGATCCAATGGGTTCCCATTACTTAGAGGAGGAATTGATTGGTGGGGATTGTAGATCTAGATCTCCTCTTCCAAAGCCCTCAAAAAGATGCAAGAATCATAGGAGGGAAGGGAGAGGAAGAAAGCTCAAAGAAGTCAACAATGGAGGTAAAAAACATGCTCAAGAGCCTTAGAACTTTGGGTAAGAAGCCCCCTTTTATACCCCTTCAAGGGGGATGACCGTTGGAAGCAAGATGCATTGGGCGAACACGTTCCGGCGAAGAAACCGGCACCGCCGGATCAGCCGCCGGAATTTTCGGTTAAAATCGAAAGTTCTGGTACAAACCAAAATAGCATACAGAACAGGTTTTTGGCGGTTTGCCAAAAATTTCTGGCGGTCGCCGAAAATTCCGGCCACAGACTCGGTCCGCCGGAATGCCGCTGGAACCAAACAGGACACACGAAAACGGCGATAACTTTTGCGTCCGGACTCCGATTTCGATGATCTTGGTCTTGCTTTGACGAGGACAACAAGATCTAAAAGATGGTGCAGAGAAACATCATAGTCCAGTAAATAAGGATAGAACCAAATAAAGAATGGTAAGAAGCCTCTCCACACGAAGAACCGATAAAACCTTCAAACTCGAAAACACCATAGAATATGCATATGAAATTCGGCTTGTTGAAGAGCTAGCAACAAGCTCAAGAACCTCACATGGAGAAACACCAATAAGCACCAAAATAGTAAGATGCAAAGAATGCAAAGGATTGAGCTCCCTATGACGACGTGATCAAGTTACCCAACCGAAAGCCCCTCTTAATAGTGCGGCTATGTATCCTATAACCCGGTCTCCCAAAAACCACCTTGAGACCGGTAAAAGGAAAGCCTAGCAAGGTCATACCTTTGCCTTGCGCATCCTGCTTGATCTTGATGACAATACTTCAATCTCCATCCAAGCCGAAATGCATCACTTGATCATTGTTGCTTCGTGAATACTCCTAATTTGCTCCCCCATACACCACTATTGGATAGCTTCATTAATACATGTCTTCACATGTCCATTATCTACAAGCTTCAAGAAAATGATCTTCTCGAGATGCTTATCTTGAACTTGCCCTTCTCAACCTTGATGACTATCACCACTTGATGTCATCCTCTCATGGGCTATATAAGATCTTCACTTTTTGTATAGGTCAACCATGTATCTTCTCATGCTCCATCTCAATATCTTGAGGTACATAAAGAACTCTTAGTTTGATTAAATGCTCTAAATATTAGTCAATCATAGCTCAACTAACGAGGCTATCATTACACCGTCTTAGAGCCATATCTTGAATTCTTCTATTGAGATCACACTCTCAAGATCTTGATCATATCATATTCTTCTCTTCAACTCGATGATCTTGATGCCAATACTTAGGGTATATATTTATCTTCATGGCATCCATACTTGAATCCAACACATAGACTACAAGCATGACCTATGGAATATTCCTTCATATAAAACTCAGTGAAAACATTAGTCCATAGGGATTTTCATTAATCACCAAAACCACACATAGGGGCAATTACTCTTTCAATCTCCCCCATTTTGGTAATTGATGACAATCACAACAAGAGGGTTTATATAATGAATATTATAAACAAGTACGCAACTTATCCGAAAATAAGTTGTGTACAAGAGGTTGCATTTCATATGGTCAAGTAACACAAAGCTACTAGCACATATCAAAACCGATTCTACTTACACAAACTACAACTAATGCAAGAGATGTTAGTAGAACCAACATATATAGAGCAAACTCCCCCATAATATATGCATGTGTGATAAACTTAAAGTTCATTGCATACATTGTCAAGAATAAACTTTGGGAGAGTTTACACTATATATACAACCATGCAAAACATAATAAAGATGAAATGCCTGAAAGGCAAACACTTAAGAACAAACCAATCTTAAGTATAAAACCATTTCCCTTAAAACCTCCAAACTTCTCCCCCATTGACAACAAGTGCCAAAATGAATGAAAAAGTTAGAAGGCCAATATAGTATGAGTTCCTCCCCAAGGTGTGCATTTCTCAAAATTTGAGCGAAATCAAATGCACATATCCAAAGACGAATATTTGGAGGAAATCAAGCTATATTGAGGATCAAAGATTGCTACAAGGATAAACGGTGAAGAAACTTGAACGGATCAAGAAAGCAATCCAATGATCCAAAAAAAATCAAATGGACAAAGAGTTCTCTAAATGAAATAAGGAAGCTCCCCAAGGTTCGTGCATAAATTTTAATTATTGTATTTGAATACAATATGCACAAACATGGAATCCTCACTCCCTCTATATCATTTAGAACGAAACCAAGATATAAGGAGTAGATATAAATAAATACACTTGTCAAGACAATCTTAAGTCCAAAAGAAACCAAATATGAGATATGAGTGCGTGAAGATGCAATAAAAGTAAACCAAGCACTCATAAATCAAGACCTTACCAATACCATTAAAAACCAAGAGGATAAGAGATATGGTCGACAAAGAGCGATGATATCAAGGCGAGAGATTAACACTCTCGTGTATATAAGTTTATAAGTGGACAAAACATGAGAATAATCCACAAATAAACAACCACACATAAGAGGTTAATAAAATAAGAAAACATGATATCCAAGAGGAAGTCATAAGATATACCAAACATGATATCCAAGAGGAAAGCATAAGACGTACCTTACTTGTAAGGGAACACGTGAATAAAAAGATTAAGCACTATGTAAAGATAGAGATTCTTGATAGCTTCAATCTAGTTACAGAATCATACAAAGCAATGATTAGAATAACTTGAAGCAAATGGTCTCCCAAAAATATATAGATATATGTATTTGAGGAAGACCGCATCAATAATTTCTTACTCAAACAAAGACCGGAAATACGAGCAATAAAAGCTTCTAACAAAAATAGGACCTTGTTTGAGCCAACATGCCACCCAGAAACAAGATAATCAACAATATCAACTCTAAGTGGCACTACCTCATATGTTCACATTTCCTAGGATTGTGATATGCAAAAGAAGCATATTACTCCCCCATAATGTGATATTCAATTTTTCTTAATAAGAGGCAAAGCAACCTCAACTAGAGATAATTATTGGACATTTAGAATTTGAATTTCTCATGAGTATGACACACCACATAGTGACTAGATAAGCTTGCAATATCAATACTAAGTGGTAGTACTCACGTACACATTTTAAGGTTTGAGATATGCGCGAGGCATATCACTCCCCCTAAATGGGATGTTCCATTAACCACTCAAAAAGAGCCAAATAAGATATCATCAAGATGCATTAGAGGCTCAAAACGAGATGCACGGGTAAATGATGTGCCAACACCTAGACATACTTGAATACACAAAATAAGCAAGCATGAGGAACACCAAATACAAACACATACTTGGTACAAAACCAAAACATGTAAAGGGGCAAGTAACTTCCAATGTAAATGAGTTTAGTACAGGTTACCACAAAGAGGCGCATTGGATATAAGATAGGGATAAGATAATCCTAATGACTTGGCTTGATCAAATATAATATATGAAGATCCCTTAATTTTTCATGAGTTAGCCAAGTATCCAATGCCCTCCATAAACACCTATTGATCAACTTTGAGCTTGTTGGTCCCCACCCAAGTTGGGTCCTAAGAGGTTAGTCACAATAGACTTGGCAACCCAAATGGTTCTTTTCTTGACACCACTTTGAGTTCCAGCAGACTTGGCAAACACATTGCCATCCTTATCCTTCCTAAGAGAATAATCATCATCAATAATCATAGGGTTTGATAAGGTACCGTTTGAACATGAAGAAGCAAAGTGCCCCTTCACACGACATATGTAGCAACAAGTGCTCCCCTTTCTCTTATTCATTGATTTCTTGGCTTGGGGAGCATTATCTTGATTCTTCTTTGGAAGTGGCCTAACTTCAACTTGGGATTGAACATGAACTTGTGGCCGCTTCCCTTGTTGCTTCTCACTCAAGTGCTTTTTCTTCAATGGACAAGATCTTACATGATGTCCTTCAACCTTGCACTTGAAGCAAATAATCTTGGCCAAATTCTTGACTTGGTTTTGGCCCTTCTTCTTGTTTCTATTGGACTTGTTCTTGTTATTGGAGTTGAATCCAAGTCCACTTTTATCATTAGGGGATTTTTGCACACTCAAAATATTATCGAGTGTGGATTTCCCTTCATGACTCTTTTCCAAGTCATTCCTCAAGGAAGTGACTTGGGCCTTGAGCTCTTTGATTTCCTCTACATGGTTAGTAGAAATACAAGTACTAGAGGAAGTAGACGATTCATTGTTAGAGCAACAAGGCAAAGCAAGTAATCCAACACAAGGTTTATCAATAGTATGGCTAGATGGATTACTAGGACTAGCACACGTCAAAATAGTATTTTGAGTATAAGTTGTGCTAATGTCCAAAGGAGGCTCACAAGATGTTACCTTGGTAATACTTGCCTCACGAGCTAACATTAGACCATCATGGTATATTAAAAGATCATTATGATATCCCGAGAGATTTTCATGACTTCCTTCCAATTTCCTATACTTGCTAGTTAGCAAGTCAAGTTGAGCCCTTAGCTCAACGTTCTCTTTTAGGGTAGATGCTTCACAAGAAGTAGAGTTAGTAGCATAATCATCATTAATGGATTTTTCCTTTTCAAGCTCATAAGATTCAATTTTTTGTGTGAGGAGACAATTAGTGTGCTTATCCTCGGCAAGCTCTTGCTTAAGGAGATTAAATCTCCGACTCCCATCATCAAGTTGGAAATCCAACTCCTCTATGGTTCCCATTTGATTAGTTATGGTGTCCATAACGTGTTTGAGACAATTAACGGCCTTATTATTATTACCATGAAGAGAGGTACACAAAAAATTCAACTCAAGCAAGAGAGCAGTAGTATCCTCATCAATGTCATCATCACTATCATCATTATCATTGCTATTATCTTTAGAAGATATATTGGGATCCAAAGTAGGAGATACCTTTGGTCCTCTTGCCATAAGGCACATGTGAGCACGGGAGGATGAATATGAGGATATTATTGAATCTTCATTCATCATCATGTCTTTCTCCATAGAATGTTTTATTTCCTCTTGTGTCTTGACACACGTTGGTGAAGTGGGTGAGAATGAGAACTCATCGTGGACGAAGGTGGAAGCAACTTGGAGCTCTTCATGATGTGAAGGAAAAGATATCTCCTCGGAGAAACCACCAACAATATTAGAAATGGAACCACCAAATATTTCTTTAAGCTTGGTCCACTTCTCATGAGACAACTTGCGCTTTACAATCGTCAAGAACAAATTAACTATGGGGCTCAAAGAGAAAATAATCTCATTAGATACTTGAGCTTTGAGATGTAAATTTTTCTCATCCTCTAAAGATAGATTTTGAGGATCCATCAGAGGATAAAAACCTACATCTAGAAATTGATCAATATTTGGACACAAGGTCCTAAGATTACAAATCAAGCAATTTCTCCACAAAGCATAATTTGTGCCATCAAAGATAATTGTGTCATTGTGCACTATACTCCTAGCCGACATCTTTACACTCTAGGCGGTGAATCCTAAACAAGGAGAGACCTTGCTCTAATACCAATTGAAAGGATAGAGATGTCGCCTAGAGGGGGGTGAATAGGCAATTTCAAAACTATTATGGTTTTGTCTTGATAGAATGCGGAATTAAACTAACGTTTATTTTACAAGCACAAAACCTAAATACACTAGGCTCAACTAAGTGCACCAACAACAAATTAAGCTAAGCAAGATAACACAAGATAAATATACCACAAGTGATAAGCAAGATATAAGAACTTCAAGCTTGATGGCTATCACAAGGAAAGTAAGCTCGGATATAGAGATAACCGAGGCACGCGGAGACGAAGATGTATTCCCGTGTTTACCACCTTTGGGAAGGGGGCTATGTCACGTTGGAGAGGTGTGAGGTTCCACGAAGGATTCCTCACGCGCCACAAAGGCTCACCTTCTTCTCCGAGCCTATCCCACGAAGGAATAGGCCCTTTCCTTATGGCTAGATTTTCCTCCACTCCAGAGATGGCAAGCTCCACAACCACTTCACAAGCTCCACGAAGGAGAAGCCTGGGCCTCTTCACATTCTTCCATGAAGAGCACACCGCGGTACCAACCTCCAAGACAAATAGGAGGTCACCCTCCAAGAGTAACAAGATCACAGTCTCTCACTCGAACAAATCGTAATGGAGAGCTCAACACTTATGCAAGAATGCAAAGCAAGAACACCAAGGGTGCTCAAATCCTTCACTCTCAAATCCCACCAAAGCAACAAGTTATAGGGAGGAATTAGAGAGGAAGAACAATGGTGGAAACTAACAAATGAGTCCAAGATCTAGATCCAATGGGTTCCCCTCACTTAGAGGAGGAATTGATTGGTGGGGATTGTAGATCTAGATCTCCTCTTCCAAAGCCCTCAAAAAGATGCAAGAATCTTAAGAGGGAAGGGAGAGGAAGAAAGTTCAAAGAGGTCAACAATGGAGGTCAAAAACATGCTCAAGAGCCTTAGAACTTTGGGGAAGAATCCCCCCTTTTATACCCCTTTAAGGGGGATGACAGTTGGAAGCAAGATGCGCTGGGCGAACACGTTCCAGCGACGAAACCGGCGCCGCCGGATCAGCCGCCAGAATTTCCGGTCAAAACCGAAAGTTTCGGTACAAACCGAAACAGCATACATAACAGCTTTTCGGCAGTTTGCCGGAAATTCCGGCCACAGACTCGGTCCGCCGGAATTCCGCTGGAACCAAACAGGGCACACAAAAACGGCGATAACTTTTGTGTCCGGACTCCGATTTCAATGTTATTGGGCTTGTTTTGACGAGGACAACAAGCTCTACAAGATGGTGCAGAGAAACATCATAATCCTGCAAAGAAGGATAGAACCAAATAAAGAAAGGTAAGAAGCCTCTCCACACGAAGAATCGATAAAACCTTCAAACTCGAAAACGCCATAGAAGATGCTTACGAATTCCGTTTTCGATGAACTTGGGCTTGTTGAAGATCTAGCAACAAGCTCAAGAACCTCACATGGAGAAACACCAATAAGCATGTGGCGCCCCGCAAAACCAATACTAGAAAATCGCTTGGTATTTTTGTTTTGTGCATCATCATGACATCTCATTGACTAAAACTATTTTGTTAAAACCTACTTTTGCTTTCTACAAAGATCCCTCTCTATTTCAAAATAATCCCCGGACCCTTCCGGATATTTTATTTATCTAAAAATAAATTGCACAAGTCTTTTAAACAATACATAAAATTTTATATTAATTTTAGGGGGCAGCCAAACCGGGCCGATCCGACCCAGTCGACGACCCCCAGTACAACATCGGACCACCTAAATCTTTTCTACCCAGACCTAACCTACCCAGCCTCCCCTCCACCTCACCCTGACCAATCCCCTCTCGCCACCTCATCTCTCATCTCTCCCCCACCCACTCACCCGCTGCCACCGCACCCCCAAACACCCTCTACTCTTCCACTCAACACACCCACAACACACACGCAGAGCACACACACCACACTCGATCCCAGATCCCACCGACCGCGTCCACCCACCCCGCCGCTTGCCTCACACCCCTGGCCCACCTGCCCCGCGGGTCCCTCTCCCTCTCCCCTGTCCCTGCCCACACCCCACCTTCCTCCCCACCCAACGCGCCGCCCCGTCCTCCATCCTCTCCGGCAGGATCGCCACCAGGAGGCCGCCGTCCGCTCCGACCGCCTCCCTCCGTGGCGACAATCAAGCGCTTCTTCGGCTGCGACCGCCTTTGTGACCTCCTCGACCCGCGGCCTCCTCCTCCCCAGTGTCGCTGCTGCAGGCTCAGCCCCAAGCCCGCGGCACACCCTCTGCGCCACCGTCCTCGACCTTCCTCCGCCAAGTCCACCTGCCGCCTCGCCGAGGCTCACATGGCGCGCCGCCGCGTCATCCCGCTCTCCTCGGGCTGTAGCCGCCGAGGCCGCCTCGCCGTCGTCTCCGCCCTGCTCCCTCCTCACCGTGCTCTCTAGCAGCCGCCATGCCTCAACCATCCCGACCTCGAGCTCTGCCGCGCTCAGCTGCTGGCCCGCCGCCGGAGGGCCCGCGAGCCCTCCTCGCAACCTCCTCCCGTCGTGGCCGCGCCGCCTCCTCGTCCGCCGCCACGACCTGGGCGCTCACCCCCGCGGTCCGAGCTCGCCCCTCGAGCTCAAGCCGCTACTCGCAGGGGCTCCTCTGCAAGCCATCCGGCCCGGCCCCACCTTGTCCTGCGCTCTGCCGCCGAGGTCGCTCCGCTAACGGCTGTCGCCGCCCACAAGGGCTCCATCCCGGTGCTTGGAGGTCGCCTGAACCGGCTCGCCGACCCTCCTGTCGCTTGCCGTCCGCATGGTGTTCGAGCCTATGCCTGCACGAGATAGGGGCCTCCTCGCAGTGCACTTTGGTCCTATTTTTGCTTTTGTTCTGTTGCGCGTAGCTTCGTTTGGTGGTCTTGTGTACCAGTGTGGTGTCGTGGATCTCGCCATGACACCTCCGCTCCGGCGTTGGCTTAAGTGAACTCGCAGTACTCGAAGACCACGGTGCCTCGAGTTCATCCCCATCATGAATCCGAAACCATAAGATATCCATCTTGGACAACAAGACCGTCGACATGGAACCGAATGACGTCAAGTTCTTCGTCCCGGCACGCCAGGTTCTTCCTATCGAACCCGAAGACGCCGAGATCCGGGACGCCAAGATCTCCGCCGTGAAACGACAAGACCAACGACACGACCCGGGGACCGCGGATGCTACAAGATCGTCTCTCGGACGCCAAGTTCTTCGACCCCGGAGACCGATCCATCTGAACGTCAAGACCTCCTTCCGAACCCCAGATCCGGACCCTGAGACCGAACCCCGAACCCCCGGAACCAAGATCGCCGAACCCTAATGTGTGACCCTGGTCCGAGCCCCTATTTTATAAATGCCATCTATATAAATTTTTGCATATTAAATTGTCATACTCGCATGCATATTGTCATGTGGTTTGGGGGCATTATGCCGATTCATCGCATAATTAAATATGGAGTTTATATGCGGGATATCTTTGTCTTATTCCGGACTCCATTTAAATTGGCATAGCGAACCGAAGCCATGTTTTGTCTTGCTAATCCAACATTTAATTTGCGGGGTAGATAAATAACATGAACCGTCTAATTAAATGTCGGGACCCCGGTTCCGCTTAATATTGCCTAATCGCATCGCACCTTTGCCATGCCATACATCATACATGCATCATGCCCGATCTTTTGCCGTAGTATTAAATAGTGCATCCGGTGTTTATTCTAGTGATTTGGTTCTTCGCGGATAAGGCCGTTGAGTTGATGCGAGTGTCGACCCGATCGTCGGTTGAACCTTCGGCAATGTTTTTCAGGCGAGCACCTCCCCCTTTCTACCTATCTTACTTTGATAGTATTTATTCCCTCCTGTTGATCTATTGCTATCTGTGTTGCGATGCTGTAGTTTTCGTACCCGTGATATCCCTTGCAGCCTTATATTGCCTTGGACACCTCCTATTACCTGTTGTTTGGTAGATAGTTGGACCTGCGCGTCGAAGTCGCTTGCTCCAGTGTTGTTGCATGTCGTCAAGTACCACAGTTGTTGGAGTATTGTCGTGTGTTTATTGTTGGAGATGATCAAGACTTTAATTACTATTTAATAACTAAAATTGAAGTAGGTAAATGCAGAGGCACAGGTGGGCAATAGATGTTATTTGGTTGTTAACCGTCCACTTGTGTCCCGTAGGACCCCGAGTACTTGATACCTGTTCCTTGAATATTCGCGCTATCCACATCCGGGCGGATTATGGGACCCCCCCCTGAGCCAGAGCTTGATTCATTCTTATTTCTTGGGGCCACAAACTAGTTTGAGATTTTATTTACTATCCTGTACTTATGCCATGCTTTACTGCTTTATTTAAATTGTGCGATGTATCGCACTGTCGCTTAGGATCGGGACACGTTGCTGTATCGACAAGCCCACCACACTTTCGGGTTCCCGATGCATACCGTCCACCCAAACCTTGAGTCCGTCTCGAGTCAGCTAGCTTCGCTATGGTAGCTTAATGGGTGGCCCTCAAATATTTCTCAATCTGTGATTGCTTTGTCGTGAAGGCCTCGTTGGGTTTTGATTTGGTTTTTCCGAGGTTGATCGAGTGTGTGTTGCTATTTGTGCACCCCTGCAGGGTAAAACTTTCTGAAAGCCGTGTCCGCGGTTATGGACGACTTGGAGCATAGTATCTCGATCATAGACAACTATAACTAAAGTAGTGCTATAAATTTTACTTTATAATGACTAGTAATCAGCTTCACTATAATGGAATGGCTAAATAAAATTTCCAACAATTGCTTGTTTGGGTTGACGCTTGCTACCATTGTATCTGACTAGTAAGTATTGCAACTATAACGGAATGGCTAAATAAAAGTACCCACAACTGCTGGGTTTTGGGATATCTCATGCTAATTGTATTTGACTAGTAAGTGTCGCAACTACAACGACATGGTTAACTAAAAGTGCCCACTGCTTATTATATCAGGATGATTATCTATACTTGACTAGTAATTGCTGCAACGATAACTGAATAAATAAAACTGCCAACTGTGTGAGTTCCTCGGTTGACTTCCTCGTTTGGTCTCGAGGGGGAAACACCAGGATGGGTTTGTCTGATGGTAGCATCAGGTTGGTTCCGAATAGGTCTTTCTTATCCCTCTCGATGGCAGTTATATCGAGTCTCTATAGGTTGTTTAGTGCATGCTGCCGCCGCGATCCACCATACTGTGTAGGCGAGGACCGCCGAATTCTAGCCTCGCCATCGGCCTCAAGATCGACGCTCCTCTTTTTCCTTTGCCCTTTGTCGGCACCCTTTTGTTTTAGCAGGTTTTGAGATCGACGTTAGGTGGTTACCCTTCCGCTTGGCCTGGGCAGGGTTATGGACGCCATTTGTTATTCTTCAGGGCTCTTAGCCCCATTTGCATCTTGTCCGTAGTCGGACGCTGTATCATTTTCAAGGTGATTTGGATCTTTGTACTGTATATCTGTATTCTTGACTCTTGGAGTCGTGTTGTATATATATCTGTGGGTCCCATCGAGGACTGTTGTGTAATGTTATTACTTCGCTTTCCACCGCAAAAGTGCTGTGGGCACCTTTGAATCGTTTCTATGCGGGTTTGGCGGGAATCGCTGAAACTTGCATAGGGTCGATTTTGAGGGTGTTACAAAGCACCAAAATAGTAAGATGCAAAGAATGCAAAGGATTGAGCTCCCTATGACGACGTGATCAAGTTACCCAACCGAAAGCCCCTCTTAATAGTGCGGCTATGTATCCTATAACCCGGTCTCTCAACAACCACCTTGAGACCGGTAAAAGGAAAGCCTAGCAAGGTCATACCTTTGCCTTGCGCATCCTACTTGATCTTGATGACAATACTTCAATCTCCATCCAAGCCGGAATGCATCACTTGATCATTGTTGCTTCGTGAATACTCCTAATTTGCTCCCCCATACACCACTATTGGATAGCTTCATTAATACATGTCTTCACATGTCCATTATCTACAAGCTTCAAGCAAATGATCTTCTTGAGATGCTTATCTTGAACTTGCCCTTCTCAACCTTGATGACTATCACCACTTGATGTCATCCTCTCATGGGCTATATAAGATCTTCACTTTTTGTATAGGTCAACCATGTATCTTCTCATGCTCCATCTCAATATCTTGAGGTACATAAAGAACTCTTAATTTGATTACATGCTCTAAATATTAGTCAATCATAGCTCAACTAACGAGGCTATCATTACACCATCTTAGAGCCATATCTTGAATTCTTCTATTGAGATCACACTCTCAAGATCTTGATCATATCATATTATTCTCTTCAACTCGATGATCTTGATGCCAATACTTAGGGTATATCTTTATCTTCATGGCATCCATACTTGAATCCAACACATAGACTACAAGCATGACCTATGGAATATTCCTTCATATAAAACTCAGTGAAAACATTAGTCCATAGGGATTGTCATTAATCACCAAAACCACACATAGGGGCAATTACTCTTTCAGAAGGTTTTGTATTTTTTCGATTTTTTTTGAATTAGTTATGCACGGTCAAAGTTGTCAAAACTCCGTTGACTGAGCTCAAAACCCCTCAAAACCCCATTCGTTGACCAGGCTAACCCTGACAACCAACCTAGAGCATCGATCTAACCCTAGAGCGCTACCCGGTCCGTTAGATCTGTTCTTCTAGAAGGATTCTTTGTGACGACAACTAACCCTAACGACCAACCTCGACCGTTCATCTGACGCTGTGCGCTAAACTCCCGCTGGTGCGATATGGTCTTCTAGGAGGAATCATGAGCGATCCGCGAGAGCCCAGTTTCTTCGACGTGATTGGCTGGCGTTTTTTCTTCTAGCAAGTCGTGTCTGGTTCCGCTGGGCTGTCCACACATCGTCCAATGGACCTGTTTATGCCTCTACTCGCGACAGCCACGCCTCTGTGCCCGCCGCCCGTAGCTGCCCTCTTTTCCAGCGCCTTTGCCATGCATGCACCATGCAGCGTGCCCGTCGTAGCTTGGCAAGTGGGCGCAGCGTTGCAGCCTGGCTATTGCGCGCAACGTCGCAGCATGCAGGGCATGCGCCGATGCAGCCTTACCATCCCGCCGCTTGGATAACCCGTCGATGCCCGCGCCGATGCCCGCGCCGCTTGGATAACCCGTCCCGCCGCTTTGAATGCTCTGCAACGGCTTTGACTGCTCGACAGAGACCAAACGCCACCGCACACCTCTCACCCTCCTCTCTCTTCACACTAGGGTTTGCAACGGCCGCCCCTATATAATGGCACCATTTCTTCCCAATCTCTGCACACCTCTCACCCTCCTCTCTCTTCATCCGCCAGCCCGCCACCCCATCTTCTTCAGCCATCACCCGCTAGCCGCAACCATGCAATTCAACAGCCCCACCTTCCGTCGCCCACCCACCACGCCCAAGCGGAAGTACGGAGGTGTCATCGTCGAGAATGAACTGTGTGTGTGGGCGATCTCGAGGTGGAGGGGCCGACGGAACTAGCGCATTTCTTCCTCTCTGCCGGCTACCGCCACCTCCCTAGGGGCTCGCCACGCATGTTCAAGCTGGAGAGGTACTACGAAGGCAACACCGACTTGGAGATCGGCATGTACGTGTACTTCACCAACCCCTTCGACGCGTTTGCGCTCCTCGGACAGGTTTTCTGGTGTGGATGCGAATGAAGGGTTTTGCGGCATAGTAAATCAAAATTTTCTACGGATGCGAATAGAGGGAAAGCCAAGATCTAATCTAGGATATGCAAACAACGAGAGAGATTGGATTAGATCTTCATACCCTTGAAGATTCGCACAGCGGAACGTTCGTCGGAACGTGGGTGATGTAGTCGTACTTGCTTCTCCTCCTCGCGATCCGATCGGATCTAGCACCACAAGTGGCGGTGCCTCTGTGAGATGCACACGTGCAGCACCTCGACGTCTCCTCCTTCCTCGGACCAGAAAGTATGGTGGAGAGACAGATTGGATCTACAACACGACGGCGTGGTGTATATGGTGGAGAATTTCTGCAGCAGGGCTTCGCCTACAAACAGTCGGGAGGGAGAGAGGAGGGAAGCTAGGATTGGAGGGGAAGGTGTATGGGGGTGGTGCGCCCCCAACCCTCTTTATATAGAGGGGTGGGCGGCTGCAACCCTAGCCCCCTCCCCCAAGCCAAACCGGCGGCCCCAAGGAGAAGGAGTGGGGGGCAAGGAAACCCCCCTTCTAGAAGCTCTATCTCGAGTTTAAACCTCTCTTGGCCGGCTGGGCCCTATGGGGCCTTGTGCCACTGGCCCAAAGCGGCCAGGGCACTCCCTCATAGTCCCATGCCCCCTCCCGAAAGGTGGGGCCACGTTGGTCCCCTTCCGGAAGGTTCTAGAAGCTTCCGGTACAATACCGATTAACCCGGAACAATTCTGAACTCCAAAAACTGCACTGCCTTATATGAATCTTATTCTCCGGGCCACTCCGGAACCTCTCGTGATGTCCCGGATCCCATCCGAGACTCCGAACAAAAACTCATAAACCAATTATCCAATCTATCCTAGCGTCGAGACACGTTAAGTGTGTGACCTGCGGTTCGAGAATATGCGACATGATCTTCATCAATAATCAACAAGGGTCTGGAAACCCATATTGACTCCCACACATTCATCGATGATCATATCGGATGAACCACGATGCTAGGATTCAATCAATCCCATATATATATATTCCCTTCGTCTCGCGATATTTTACTTGCCCGAGATTCGATCGTCGGTACCATCATACCTAGTTCAATCTCGTTCACAACAAGTACTTTACTCGTTCCGTAATCCGATATCACTTTGTGATTAACTACTTAACCACATGCTTGCAAGCGGTGTTGATATCGATTACCGAGTGGGCCTGAAGTATATCTCTCCGACTTGGGAGGGACAAATCCCATCTCGATACATACAACCCAACAGATACTTTCCGATCACCTGAGAGACACCTTTATGATCACCCTCTCATAGGATGACGTTTGATGACCTCAAAGCTTTCTTCCAATACCAGGGAGTTGTATTATCTCATGGTCTAAGGAATACAATATTTGACATAAGAAAAGCTTCGCAAAGACGAACACGATGACACGATCTAATTGCTTCGCTTAGTTTGGGTTTGTCCATCATATCATTCTCCCAATGATATGATCTCATTATTAATTGACAACTCATGTCCATGGTTAGGAAACCTTAACCATCATTAATCAATGAGCTAATCCATAGAGGCGTACTAGGGACACGGTGTTGTTCACAAACCACACAAGTATTAAAGTTTCCGCTTAATACAATTCTAGCATGGAATATAAACATTATCATGAAGAAGAATTATAATAATAACATCTTTATTATTGCCTTTAGGGCATAATTCCAACAGTCTCCCACTTGCACTAGAGTCAATAATCTAGTTTACATCTGGCAACAATCTCACACCCATGGCACTGAGGTGCCGATCATGTTTAACACGTGGAAGAGGTTTAGTCAATGGATCTGCAACATTCATATCTGTATGTACTTTGCTAATCTTCAGATCTCCATCTGCTATATAATCTCGGATTATATGAAACTTGCGGTTGATATGCTTGGTCTTTGGATGATATCTTGGTTCCTTAGCGAGTGCTATGGCGCCAGTGTTGTCACACAATATCTCCAGTGGGTCCAATGCACTTGGAACCACGCCAAGCTCAGTGATGAAGTTCCTGATCCAAACTCCTTCACTTGACGCTTCTGCAGTAGCCATGTATTCCGCTTCATGAGATCCCGCGATCACGCTTTGCTTGCAGCTTCTCCACAGCTCCTCCATTCAAAATATACACGTATCCGTCGAGATTTAGAATCATCCTTGTCGGTGTCAAAACTAGCGTCGACGTAACTGCTTTACGAAATGTTCATCACCCCATTGACTAAGAACATTTCTCTAGTTCTATTTAGGTACTTTAGGATGTTCTTCACGGCTGTCCAAATGTTCCACTCGGATCACTTTGATACCGCTCGTCAAACTAAGAGCATTGGACACATCCGGTCTAGTACACAGATGGCATACATGATAGAACCTATGGCCGAGGCATAAGGCACTTTGCTCATAGCTTCCTATCATTTCATCAGTGGACACCGAGCCTTGCTCAATATCTTACCCGACAACATAGGCACCGAACCTTTCTTTGCCTTATCCATTTTGAACCTTTTAGAACTTTGTCTAGGTATGTACTCGCTTAAAGCTATCAGCGCCTTTGTCTATCTCTATAGATTTTGATGCCCAATATATAAGCAGCTTCACCTAGGTCTTTCATTGAAAAACACTTGTTCAAATAACTCTTCACATCGTTAAGCATGTTGATGTCATTTCCGATAATCAATATGTCATCCACATATAGTACCAGAAACGTCACCGAGCTCCCACTCACTTTCTTGTAGATACAAGCTTCATAGCAATTTGGAACAAATCCAAAGCTCTTGATCACTTGATCAAAACGAAGGTTCCAACTCCAAAATGCTTGCTTCAGTCCATAAATGGAACGCCGAAGTTTGCATACTTTATCAGCATCCTTAGGATTGACAAAACCTTCAGGTTGCATCATATACAACTCTTCATCAATGTTGCCATTGAGGAATGCAGTCTTGACATCCATCTGCCATATTTCATAATCATGAAACGCAGAAATTGCTAAAAAAAATCCGAATGGACTTAAACATCGCTACGGGAGAGAAAGTCTCATCGTAGTCAACACCTTGAACTTGTCGAAAACCTTTCGTGACAAGCCGTGCTTTATAGACGGTAACATTACCATCCGCGTCCGTTTTCTTCTTGAAGATCCATTTGCACTCAACGGCCTTCTTTCGCCGCTAGGAGGGTCCACCAAAGTCCATACTTGGTTTTCGCTCATGGATTCCAATTCGGATTTCATGGCTTCTATCCATTTCTCGTAGTCCGGCTCATCATCGCTTCCTCATAGTTCGAGGTTCACCGCCTTCTACTAACAAGATCAAGACAGTTGCTGCACCACTCAGAGGGGCACGCGACCTTGTCGACCGCGACGCTCAAGAGCAGATCGTCCAAGCTTCATGATCCTTGTCATTAGCTTCCTCTATTGTTGGTGCAGACCGAACAATTTCAGGTGCCGCACTACTCTCCAATTCAAGAGAAGGTTCAATAACTCGTAGCTCTACTTTCCTCCCACTCACTTCTTTCGATAGAAACTCCTTCTCAAGAAAGGAACCGTTCTTTCGACAAACACTTTGCCTTCGGTTCGTGATAGAAGGTATACCCAATAGTTTCCTTAGGGTATCCTATGAAGACGCATTCGCTTTGGGTTCGAGCTTGTCCGCATCAACTTCTTGACGAAGCTTCAGATCCCCAAACTTTAAGAAACGACAACTTAGGTTTAGCACCAAACCACAGTTCATACGGTGTCTTCTCAACGGATTTAGATGGAGCCCTATTTAAAGTGAATGCAGCGGTTTCTAATGCATAACCCCAAAATGATAACGGCAAATCAGTAAGAGACATCATTGATCGGATCATATCTAATAAGGTTCGATTCCGGCGTTCAGACACACCATTGCGCTGTGGTGTTCCGGGTGGCGTGAGTTGCAAAACAATTCCGCTTGCTTTAAGATGTGTGAGAAAAACATAACTCAAATATTCGCCCCCACGATCGGATCGTAGAAACTTAATCTTTCTATTACGATGGTTCTCCACTTCATTCTGAAATTCCTTGAACTTTTCAAACGTTTCAGATTTATGTTTCATTAAATAGATATACCCATACCTACTTAAGTCATCTGTAAAAGTGAGAAAATAGCGATATCCACCGCGCGTCGAAACACTCATCGGTCCGCATACATCGGTATGTATGATTTCCAACAAGTCCGTTGCTCGCTCCATCATACCGGAGAACGGTGTTTTGATCATCTTGCCCATGAGGCATGGTTCGCATGTGTCAAATGATTCAAAATCAAGAGACTCCAAAAGTCCATCAGAATGGAGTTTCTTCATGCGCTTTACACCAATATGACCTAGACGACAGTGCCACAAATAAGTAGTATTATCACTATCTAC
Source organism: Avena longiglumis (assembly GCA_030063025.1). Taxonomy (NCBI): domain Eukaryota; kingdom Viridiplantae; phylum Streptophyta; class Magnoliopsida; order Poales; family Poaceae; genus Avena; species Avena longiglumis. The sequence continues at coordinate 240,864,556 of CP125979.1, read as the reverse complement.
TTTGCATCTCTTAGCCTCAATGTTATGGATGTGTGTTTCATTCCTTTCGAGATTTAGAAGAAATAAACCATTCACAATAGGTGCATGACCATAAAATATGTTACTCATATAAATGGAAAAATCATTATTCTCCGATTTAAATGAATAACCGTCTTGCAATAAACACAATCCAGAAATAATGTTCATGCTCAACGCAGGCACATAATAACACTTATTAAGGTTTAAATCTAATCCCGAAGGTAAAACTAAGGAGAGCGTGCCGACTGCCATCACATCAACTCTTGATCCGTTGCCAACGCGCATCGTCACCTCATCCCTCGCAAGCCGCCGTCTATTCCGTAGCTCCTGTTTCGAGTTACAAATATTAGCAACTAAACCGGTATCAAATACCCAGGCACTACAATGAGGGCTAGTAAGGAAAACATCAATAACATGTATATCAAATATACCTTTGATGGTGCCAGCCTTCTTGTCCGCTAAGTACTTCGGACGATGCTTCCAAAGGACCCTTGTCCTTGCAATAGAAGCACCCAAAGGTCCCTTAGGACCAGACTTGAGCTTCTTCTTAGCAGGGGCAACGCGCTTGCCGCCGCCTTTCTTGAAGGGCTTCTTTGCACCCTTACCTTTCTTGAAGGTGGGGGGCTTGTTGACCATCAACATATGATTATTCCTTTTGATGTCCACCTCCGCTACTTTCATCTTAGCGAAGAGCTCAGTGATCATATCAGTGGAACTAATCTGATTGTGAGCAACTACAAAACTTTTGTAGCTAGGAGGGAGTGATTGCATAACTCTGTCAATCTTGAGCTCCTCTGGAATCTTGCAGTCCAGTTGCTCAAGCCGTTGAGTGTAGCCTGACATCTTGATGGCGTGCTCACTAACGGAACTCCCTTCCTCCATCTTGTAGTTAAATATATTCTTAGAGATCTCATATCTCTCAGAACGGGCTTGAGTCTGAAACATGTTTTTTTCAGCTCCTCGAGAATCTCAAAGGGCCCGGCGAACTCCTCAAAACGATTTTGAAGATCCGATTCCATAGCATACAAAATGGCGATCTTAATCAAATCATAATCATCCTTGCGTGACTGATAAACAGCTTTCTCATCAGCCGTCGCATCTACAACAGGGGCGTCACCTAGCGCTTTCTCAAGGACATAGTCCTTTTGTCCGCCAGCGAGAATGATTCTCAGAATGCGGAACCTATTGGTGAAGTTAGGCCCATTGTTTCTAAGATTTTCTATCTCAGCAAAAACGTTGAAGTTGAAGTTGGACTTGGCCATGTGATCTACAGTATTTGCAAGTACAACTTAGACTATGTCCATGATAAATAGTTCAACTTAATCAAATTACTAGATGAACTCCCACTAAATTCAACATCCCTCAAGTTGTTTAGTGAACATGATCCAAATTCACCACACCTAATCCGATCATCACGAGAAGAGATGTGGCTTCAATGGTGGACAACAAAGTGTCGATCATATCATTCATATGACTCATGCTTAACCTTTCGGTTCATGCGTTCCGAGGCCTTGTCTGTACATGCTAGGCTCGTCAAGTTAGACCCAAGTATTTCCGCGTGTGCAAAACTGGCTTGCACCCGTTGTATGTGAGCGTAGAGTCTATAGCACCCGATCATCACGTGATGCTTGGACACGACGAACTTCGGCGGTGCATACTCGGGGAGAACACAGTTTTTATCTTGATCTTTAAGTGAGGAATCATCTTATAATGCTACCGTCGCGATCTAAGCATAATAAGATACATAAAAGGATAAACATCACATGCATATAACTTTATGTGACATGGTATATCCAATATTCGCGCAATGATCTCCATCTTGTGCGTTCCGGCATGATATCCATCACTCCACCATGATTGCTTCCACCATGAATAGCAACTACAACTATTGCTAACTACTTAGCGAAAAAGTGAAACTATTACATGGCATATAAGAAGTTGACACACAGGTCATACACAATTATAAAGACAACCATATGTCTCCTGCCGGTTGTGTACTCATCGACATGCAAGTCGTGAAACATTACAAAACATGATCATCGCATACATTATACACATCACATCTTGGGCCATACCATATCACAGAAAACACTCCCTGCAAAAACAAGTTAGACGCCTCTACTTTGTTGTTGCATGTTTTACGTGGCTTATGGGAGTAGATGCTAAGAACGATTATTACCTACGGAAAGCCACAACGGTGATATTATGGTTGCCAAACTCCGGTGTTAATCCCATGACAACTATAGTGAGAGAAACTGGCATCCACCAGCCACATGTGTGGAACAAGCCACACGTCAAGTGCGGAGCCGGTCTCGCGAACGACGTCGCGTAAGGTTGGCCTGGACCACTTCAATCTCACTATCCCGCGTCATAAGAAGAACACAAACAAGAGGCTTCCAACAGAAAACATCAACGCCCGCAACAACCATGTTGCGTTCTACTCGTGAAACACATCTACGCATAGATCTAGCTCTGATACCACTGAAGGGTTTCGCGGCATAGTAAATAAAAATTTTCTACGGATGCAAACAGATGGAAAGCCAAGATCTAATCTAGGAGATGCAAACAACGAGAGAGATTGGATTAGATCTTCATACCCTTGAAGATTCGCACAGCGGAACGCTCGTTGGAACGTGGGTGATGTAGTCGTACTTGCTTCTCCTCCTCGCGATCCGATCCGATCTAGCACCACAAGTGGCGGTGCCTCCGTGAGATGCACACGTGCAGCACCTCGACGTCTCCTCCTTCCTCGGACCAGCAAGTATGGTGGAGAGATGGATTGGATCTACAACACGACGGCGTGGTGTATATGGTGGAGAATTTCTGCAGCAGGGCTTCGCCTACAAACAGTCGGGAGGGAGAGAGGAGGGCAGCTAGGATTGGAGGGGAAGGTGTAGGGGGGTGGTGCGCCCCCAGCCCTCTTTATATAGAGGGGTGGGCGGCTGCAACCCTAGCCCCCTCCCCCAAGCAAAACCGGCGGCCCCAAGGAGAAGGAGTGGGGGGCAAGGAAACCCCCCCTTCTAGAAGCTCTATCTCGAGTTTAAACCTCTCTTGGCCGGCTGGGCCCTATGGGGCCTTGTGACCCTGGCCCAATGCGGCCAGGGCACTTCCTCATAGGCACATGCCCCCTCCCGGAAGGTGGGGCCACGTTGGTCCCCTTCCGGAAGGTTCTAGAAGCTTCCGGTACAATACCGATTAACCCGGAACAATTCCGAACTCCAAAAACTGCACTGCCTTATATGAATCTTATTCTCCGGACCACTCCGGAACCTCTCGTGATGTCCCGTATCCCATTCGAGACTCCGAACAAAAATCATAAACCAATTATCCAATCTATCCTAGCGTCAAGACACGTTAAGTGTGTGACCCTGCGGGTTCGAGAATATGCAGACATGATCTTCTATCAATAATCAACAGCGGGGTCTGGAAACCCATATTGACTCCCACACATTCATCGATCATCATATTGGATGAACCACGATGCTAGGATTCAATCAATCCCATATATATATTCCCTTCGTCTCGCGATATTTTACTTGCCCGAGATTCGATCGTCGGTACCGTCATACCTAGTTTAATCTCGTTCACAGCAAGTACGTAACTCGTTCCGTAATCCGATATCACTTTGTGATTAAATCCTTAACCACATGCTTGCAAGCGGTGTTGATATCAATTACCGAGTGGGCCTGAAGTATATCTCTCCGACTTGGGAGGGACAAATCCCATCTCGATACATACAACCCAACAGATACTTTCCGATCACCTGAGAGACACCTTTATGATCACCCTCTCATAGGATAACGTTTGATGACCTCAAACTTTCTTCCAATACCAGGGAGTTGTATTATCTCATGGTCTAAGGAATACAATATTTGACATAAGAAAAGCTTCGCAAAGACGAACACGATGACATGATCTAATTGCTTCGCTTAGTTTGGGTCTGTCCATCATATCATTCTCCCAATGATATGATCTCATTATTAATTGACAAATCATGTCCATGGTTAGGAAACCTTAATCATCATTAATCAATGAGCTAGTCCATAGAGGCGTACTAGGTACACGGTGTTGTTCACAAACCACACAAGTATTAAAGTTTCCGCTTAATACAATTCAAGCATGGAATATAAACATTATCATGAACAAGAATTATAATAATAACATCTTTATTATTGCCTCTAGGGCATAATTCCAACAGCGAATTCATCGCATTCACAACCTACAACATCTTCACCGACTTCCGTGCCATCTTCCCCTCCACGGGCAACATGCACACCCTCCCCTACCGCATGCCGGAGGACGACGGCGAGTGAGGGGCGAGCCCCTACCCCGCAAGGAGGAGCCAAGGAGGGAATATGCGGCGCCCGGGAAGATGCCTCGTTGTTTTTCTGTTTTTCTAGTTGTAGGTTAGTTTTTATTATATAAGTTGTGTGCATTTGTGTCGTGTGCCCATGAGTGGGTGGGTTTATGTAATGCTACTATAATGTTATTTTTATCTATGTGGTTATAGTTCGTGCAAACTAACTTAGCTAGTTGATGCAATGATTGAGACAGCTCATTTTATTTAACACAAGAATAACAATTAAAAAAAGAGTGCTTGCCCGTGAATAACTACTAGGAAAATGAGTTTATTTAAGCTCAAAGTTATATGACAATGTATTTTTTTCCATACTATCTCTCAAGTTATAGGACAATGTCAATTGACTTAATTATGCTTCTTGTTTCTTCAAATGGAGGTAATGTTGTACACAAAACAAAAATTAGTTGTCATATATATATATATATATATATATTAACCATAAAAGATGCAAGTTCCTTTCGTGTAAAACATCAAAAAACATAAACTTTAGCCAAATTTGAGAGGGATTCTTTTCCTTCTTTTGACCTAAAACAACCGAAGATTTATTGATCACTAGATAAAATGTTTACAAAAATTATCAAATCAATTGGGGGAATAAAAAACCGGGCACACATGTCTACGGCCCAACTGACAACCTGATCTTTTGTCACAAGCTTCACCATCTTAGGTGGGCTTTCTTTCTCAATGGGCCAAGGGCAATAATTACTTTTTTTCTTTCTCAACATATTGCTTCATTGAGCGGTTCATCTATGATCTGGGCATAGCACCTGGACAAGAACAGGGGAGTCTGAGTGGTGTAATGAGGCAATCGGCACAACAATTGGCACAACAGCGGAGGGGTGTAATGAGGCAATTGGCACAACAACAGATGGTTTATTCCAAGGAGCATCATCTGAGTGGTGATTAAGGGAATGCTAGAGTCGGAGACGTGAATCGCCCTAGCTTGCAGGGAGGGGCTATCGATTGCTGCTGATCTCCTCCTGGAGCGCTTCAGACTTGCAAGTGATTGCAGCAATGTTCTCTCAAAAAAATACCGACAAAACTGAAGAAACTAAAATTTTGGCTGATGCCACATTTGATCCATTACAGGGAAAAGCCAGTGCCCGAGTCATGCATCTTATTGATCATACATTCAAATACAAACATAACCAGTTGATCTAAAAGCATGGTCTAACGACTAATCAACTGAAGGTAAAAAATTCTTAGAGAAATTACACATGAATAAAATGTTGCGTTGATCATAACTGCCTGCTTCTTCAAACCAACTGAAGGTGCTTGTTCAGTTTCTTTAGTTCCCCATCTCCCGTGGCAAATTTCTCCACCGCCGGCGCTTGATTGATCTCCCGAGTTGCGTCCCCCCTCAAATCAATGATTCCCTTTCCTTGAAGCCTCTCAATTTATTCATCAATCCACTCAAAATGGTTACATTTCTTTAGATTCTAAAAAAGAACAGATGAACCCTAATTCCCAAATTGGTGGAAAAATCGCAAAAATGGCACAAATTACAGATAATTAACCAATGGATAACTTAGATCTAACCTTTCCTGGCTCGGCCTTGCTCTCGCACTTCACAAATTCTCTCCCAAAGTTCACATTGTCCTCCTTGATTGTGACCAATCGCTTCAATGGCGCGGCGCGTGGGCAGTCAGGACATCTTGTCATGGGCACTGCCCCGTACTTAGGCCATGAGGGGCGGGAAGCTAAACTAGAGGTCGACATAAACCGTCAGGCGACTATAGTCGCGCGCCATCACCGGAGAAGAAGACCCGAGAAAATGGGGGCGGCAGGGGGTTAGGCGGCGGCGGGCAGGCACCACTGGTGGAAATGAGGCCTTTAGTTGAGGTCCAAATTGGCCTTTAACACCGGTTCTCCCACGAACCGGTGTTAAAGGGGCTGGCCGTACCAGCGTGGTCCAGAAAGCAAAAAGGCCCACCCCCTTTAACACCAGTTCGAGCCACGAACCGGTGTTAAAGGCCCTGCCCCACCGCGCCGCGCAAGACCCCCCCTTTAACATCAGTTCGTGGCTTGAACCGGTGTTAAAGGGTGTGTGCCTATATATAATACACCGCAGCCCAGCCCCTCTCTCTCATTGTTTCACTCTCTCATTTTGGAGCTTAGCAAAGAGGGTGAGAGGGTGCTAGTTTGTGTTTTAATCCTATGCGCAAGAGGTGTTCGGTGAAATGCCCGAGAGCTCGAATTAAGTTTTCTCGTTGCTCTTTCCTCCTCGGTCGAGGTCGGCAACTTTATCCTTTCATGTGTCAATGATGTATTGTAAAAGTGGTCATCTCCCTATTAATTCATGATGTACTGTAATGATTTTTTATATACATAATTAATTATATAATGCAGATGAACCGGCAATGGATGCACGGTGACCGACGCATTTCCGAGTACATTACGGGCCTCCAAAATTTCATCGTTGTGGCTAAGGCAAATCGTGGTCACAATGGTTTTATGTGATGTCCATGTGTTCAGTGTCAGAACAAGAAAGACTACTCAAATACCAAAACCATCACGCCCACCTGCTTCGGTCCGGTTTCATGCCCAGCTATAATTGTTGGACCAAGCACGGAGAAAGAGGGGTTATGATGGAAGACAACGAAGAATAAGAGTATGATGACAACTACCATAACATGTATCCTGAATATGATGATACTGCAACGGGGGTAGATGAAGATCAAGAGGCAGCAGATGGGCCCGCTAATGACGATCTTGGTCGGGTCATTGCTGATGCAAAGGAAAAATGTGAAACTGAAAAGGAGAAGGAGAAGCTGGAGCAGATGTTAAAGGATCACAAAACATTGTTGTACCCAACTTGCGAAGATGGCCACAAAAAGCTAGGTACCACACTGGATTTGCTGCAATGGAAGGTAGAGAACAATGTGACTGACAGCGCATTTTGAAAGTTGTTGGCAAAAATGAAGAATCTGCTTCCAAGAAATAATGAATTGCCCAAAAGTACATACCAAGCAAAGAATATTGTCTGCCCTCTAGGATTAGATGTGCAGAAGATACATGCCTATATTAATGACTGCATCTTTTACTGCGGTGAGAAGTACGAGAATTTGAATGCATGCCCAGTATGCACTGCACTGCGGTATAAGATCAGACGAGATGACCCTGGCGATGTTGAGGCGAGGCCCCTAGGAAGAAGGTTCCTACCAAGGTTATGTGGTATGCTCCTATAATACCACAGTTAAAACGTCTCTTCAGAAATAAAGAGCATGCCAAGTTGTTGCGATGGAACATGGAAGACCGTAAGAAAGACGCGATGTTGAGACACCCCGCTGATGGGTCACAGTGGAGAAAAGTCGAGCGAGAGTACCCGACTTCACACGTGACGCAAGGAACTTAAGGTTTGGTCTAAGTACAGATGACATGAATCATTTTGGGGAGCAGAGCTGCAGTTACAGCACCTAGCCTGTGACTCTATGTATCTATAACCTTCCTCCTTGGTTGTGCATGAAGCGGAAGTTTATTATGATGCCAGTGCTCATCCAAGGCCCAAGGCAACCCGGGAACGACATTGATGTGTACCTAAGGCCATTAGTTGAAAACCTTTTACAGTTGTGGGCCAAACCAGGTGTACGTATGTGGGATGAGCACAAAGGGGATCCATTTGACCTACGAGCATTGCTATTCGTAACCATCAATGATTGGCCCTCTCTTAGTAACATTTCAGGGCAGAAAAACAAGGGATTCAAAGCATGCATGCAGTGTTTAGATGAGACTGAAAGTGTATATTTGGATAAATGTAAGAAGGTTGTGTACCTAGGGCATCGTCGATTTCTTCCGAACATGGATCCCGTAAGAAACAAAGGCAAGCATTTCAAACATCTAGCAGAATCCTGGAGGAAGCATGTCCTCCGTACCGGTGAGGAGGTATTTGGTATGGTCAAGGACCTAGAAGTAATCTTTGGAAAAGGTCCTGGCAGTCAATCTATTCCGAATGACGATGCCGGACACGCTCCCATGTGGAAGAAGCAATCTATATTTTGGGACCTACCCTATTGGAAAGTCCTAGAGGTCCGCTCTTCAATCGACGTGATGCACATGACGAAGAATCTTTGCATAAACCTGCTAGGCTTCCTGGGAGTGTATGGGAAGACAAAAGATATGGGTTCATAGAGGAAATATGGGAACTTGACTATGGACTTAATTTTAAGGTCCCCTTGTTTCGGTGCAAATGGGTCAAGCTGACAGGAGGAGGGGTCGAGGTAGACAAGAAGTATGGAATGACAACAGTAGATCTCAACAATATTGGATACTTAGAAGAACCATTCGTCTTAGCCAATGATGTGGATCAGGTTTTCTATGTGAAGTACATGTCTACCAAACCGAAAAAAGAAAAAATAAGCAAACAAATCACACGATGAGCCAAAGCGTCACATAGTTCTTTCAGGGAAAATAAACATCATGGGAGTGGAGGATAAGACAGACATGTCAGAAGATTATAATAAGTTTGATGAAATTCCGCCCTTCAAAGTGAAGACTGACCCAACCATCCTATTAAACGGTGATGATACTCCATGGTTACGGCCGACGTGATCATAATATTGACTATATGTATTAAATGAGCCATTTTGGCACACATATGTATGTCAACATGGAAATCAATGTCATATTTCTTCCGTTAACACTATATATGTATTAAATGAGCCATTTGGGCACACATATGTATCTCAACATAGAAATTAATGTCATATTTCTTCCGTTAACACTATATGTATTAAATGAGCCATTTTTCTTCCCGCCAGTTCTTCCCGTCAGTTTTGTTTCCGCCATTTATCACTATATATATGTAGGATTGGCCTCCATTGTCATTGCACATCCCTAGACTCATATCTGCAACCTCATCACTCTCTTCTCATGGCTTCCACCGTAACACTAACCCCCATGGGGGCGGAGGCGCTTTGCGCCTCGCACTACCCCTTCCCACCGGGCTACTTCGTCCTCGTCGGCTGGATGCTGAGCACCGGAGGCGTGCCGGTTCCTCCTGTCCCTCTAGGTGTGGCGTGCCGGATGTCCATCACGAACCACTACTACTTCGAGCTCACGCCGGAGCAGCGGAGGAATCCCAACTAGCATCCCGACTATTTCCCGGCTTGGGAAGCCTTCTTCGGGGATCGGCGTGAGAGGGCGCTCGCCAGGCACGAGGAGGACGGCCCACCTCCTCCGAACTTCAACGAGGCCAGCCGACGGCTGTGGTGGCGCGACCGGACTCTCCAGAGCATCATGGCCTATGACACGGCCGCCGACTCTAACCCCTGCCTGCGCTACCCTCAAGTCCAGTCCACGCGTACTCAGCCTTCAAGGTTCAACTATAGCAACCCCGACGACGACATCGACGACGGCCGCGGCGAGTACGACGACTACAGTGGCGAGTATTACATGTGTAGGCAGGAGCATGACTGAATCACTCCAACATTTCAAAACAAGTTAGGCCTATTGTGACTTAATCTGGCCATGTATCTTAATTTTCAGTTCTTCTTTGTATCTTAATTTTCAGTCGTGCTTTATGTAACTTACTTTTAGTTGCGTAATTTCTAGTTCTATTGTAATAAAAATTTCTTCCCGCCCATTATTTCCCGCCCTTTTCCTCCCGCGCATTCTGCCCACTCTTTCCCATTTGATACTAGTTTAAATATTAGAATTTTATTTTTTAAAAATAAAAAATGTTTTAGGATTCATTATTCAAATGCAAACAATTTTCATGTTGAAAGTTTTGTCAGATTCCAAAGTATACAAAAGATGCTAAATTTAAATATCCAAACAATTCAAAAATGTTAATAAAAATAAAATATGATTTGTTCTAATAAAATAGGGTTAGATTACTTTTCAGATGCTTAATATTTCTTAAGTTCAAAGTTTTAGGGTTTGACTATTTTATTTTTGTCTTAATTGAATAATCAAAATTCATATGTAAGTGTTTTAATCATTTTGAAAATTTTCATCTACGGTAACTATAAAATGTTTTTATATGAATGGATAGATCTTATTTTTCTGAAAATTATGATATATTATTCATATTTTTCTGAGTTGAAATGAAAAAGATATGAATTTTCTAAATTCTATCCTATTTTTGAATTAAAAATGCCCCCCGCCCTTTAATGTACGAAATAAATGCCCCCTTTTAACACCGGTTCCAGGCACAAACCAGTGTTAAAGGGGGGGGGGTGGGTGAACGTGAAATGAAATCCCCACACGCCCCCCTTTAACACCGGTTCGTGGCTGGAACCGGTGTTAAAGGGGCGGTGCGCGCGTGAAACGAATCCGCCCCTTTAACACCGGTTCGTGGCTGGAACCGGTGTTAAAGGGGGGGTATAAAGGCACGTTCCTTCCTCTTCCGCTTCCCCAACCAGAATTCGATCGAGCGCAGAGAGGAGCAGAGGAGCCGCGGCGGAGAAACAGAGACGCCGCCAGGATGCTCGACCGCGCCTTCACCGTTCACCGCCGTCACTGCCGCGCCAGCGCCGTCCGCCACCCCCGTCCACTCGCGGAGCGGCCGCCGTGCCGCCGCCAGCAACTCTCGGGAGCCGCCGCCAGCAACTCGCGGAGCCTCCGCCGCGCGCCGCCACTCGCCGCCGACCCCGCCGTCCATGCCCGGTGCTGCCACTCCCCGCCGACCCCTCCGGCCGATCGAGAGTTTGCCACCGGTGAGAGGGAGCTCCTTATTAATTTTATATATATTGTTGTATATATATTTGACTGTTGTATATATTTGATTGTTGTATATATTTGATTTTACATATATTGTTGTATATATATTTTTGTATATATTTGATTGTACATATATTGTTGTATATATTTGATTGTTGTATATATTGTTGTATATATTTGATTGTTGTATATATATTGTTGTATGAATATATGCATATTTTGATTGAATATATAGTGTATGTATATCCGTTCGCCACCGACGACCACCGCCACCATTGCCGTCGACCCTGACCTCCGATCCTCTGTCCTCACTGAGCCTACACACGCGTCGAGGGTGAGTCGCCCATTTTAGGTATCCCACGTCATGCTAGTTCGAACCGCACACCCCCACGCATCCCCGCTCTCGCCCTAGCGCCGCCAGCCGCCGCCCTAGCACACCGCTCATTGTCAATAGCACATTATAACCATGCATTGTTAATCCGGGATTTCTTTGAATTAGGGTTTGTACCCCGTTTAAAATGACCAAGCATGTATTAGGGTTACATTTCAATACTTTTAACCTGTCATATCATCATCTTTGCTTGAGCATTTTCATAGATGTATTACTGATATTTGTGTGATAATATTATTGTTTTAGAAACTATGGATCCACTCAGTAGAAACCTTGAAGAGGAAGAAATAATGGAGAACATGATCCACGAGGACACCTCACAATATGTGAACTTGGAGGGACATGATGATAGGTCAAGTAGTCATGGAGAAGATGACGACTCCGGTGAACGCACTTTAGTGATTACAAAGTCCGTCGAGATATATGCATGGATTAAGCCTCTGCTAACTTGCACCGATTGATTTGTATATATGTACATGTATTAATTAACGCTTCTTTCTTATTTTAGCCCTCCAGATCGACCAGCCAGCAACAATCTTCTTCTACGAAAAAGAGCAAGCGAGTCGTGAGCCATCGGTTGAAAGATCGTGCAAAGTTCACGATCGAAGCAGTCCGTGTTGATGGAAGGACAATGGAGCCCAAGAAGGCCGTAGACAAATTTATGCGTCGGGTTGGAGTTCATGTTAGGGACAAAATCCCAATCACAATTGAATATTGTAATAAGCCAAAGAAGAGCGAATGTACCTTTGTCGATGAAAGATCCAAAGAAATGCTTTGGACTTCGCTGTTGTTAAATTTCACCCTACCGCCAGAGGATGATGAAAATAAACCGGTTATAAAGGAAAAGGTCAAAGCGTGGACTCTAAAGAAGATGGCTGAGGCTTTTCGCAACTGGAAGACAAAATTGAACAAATTTGTCAAAGCTGGGGAGACTCCAGATTTCGAAGATGCATATTATGCAAAGATAATACTAGCTGGGGAGACGCCACGAAGAGCACTAGCAATGCCACGAAGAAATCCGCAGGAAACCGTACGCCGAGGAGTTCAAGAAACTACGCCCCGCAGCCTTCCACCAAGCCATTGCCGGTATTATCGTGGAATCGTAGCGACGAGGAGAACAAGAGGATCTTGGAAGAAGAGGTCAAGAAATTCTTTGCACCTAGACGGGCCGAGCCAAAGGAGAAACTAGATCCGGCGATGGTGGAGAAGTTTTACAATAATCTTTTGAAACCTCAAACCCCACTTGTGCCGGACTACGAGCGCCAGATTATAAAGGGGGATGCAAGGCAGAGGGAGTCTAAAAGTAGTAGTCATGCACCCCAGAAAACAGTTCCCATGCTCGGAGAGCAGGAAAACCAATCGTTCGCCCCGCTCCAAGTGTTCGACACACGGATAGCTCCTCCTATAAATGATTACAAGGAAGAGTTACAAAGAAAGGCTAATGAGATGGGGATGACTTATATTGCATACTTGAACATCATGGGAGACCACTTGCCCAAAGGCGATGTCAATCCTATACAGCCATGGAAGTACGGGAAGAATCTCGTCAAGAAAGAGGAGCTCAAGAATCAACCAACAAAAATACGAAGATTGCATAAGTGGTGCCTTGATTTCTGCAAGACGAGAAACGAAGAATGGATCATGGCGCATATAAGAGATCAGATTTTCTTTGTGCGGAGACGACGAGATCACCTTCCACATTCAAGACTTGCATTTTTTATTCAATCAGAAGGAACTCGACAAAGCTGCCATCATCCTTTATTGTGTGTAAGTACTATTTCTGTAATTTCTATCTCAGATCATTCAATTTATTAATTGCATGTATATATATATGCTCACCATATATGTATATACTATTATGCAGGAAAAGGTTATGGAATGCATGAAAGGAGGCCCTTTTGACATTGGGTTCGTTGACCCAAATAGGGTTCATGAACAAGTGATAAAACACAAACCCGGGCAAACAGAAGATTTCTTGCTAAGGTCTTTACTAAGACAACAAACCAAAAGGGAAATACTATTGCCTTACAACTTCTCGTGAGTGTTACCCTCTCTTGTACACATTCTATTTCGTCTTACTTGATGTTAAGTGTAACTGATGATGAGTTATACGTGCATAAGTTCTACTTTATTCTGCTAGTCATTCAATTTGATTCAGGAAAAGTCCTTGTCATGGACTCGTTACGAAAAGACCAAGAGCTATGGGCAGACTTTAAAGAGATGCTCCAGAGGTAATTTCAATCATATTATCGCACTAGATCGGCAACTATCGTGACAACAAGTAATTAATTACTCCTTTATCCATTTTCTTTGTCGGACATGGTTTAGAAAAGGTTCACGGGCAGGGACGTGGGTGAATGGTCAGAAGAACTAAAATTTGTAGATCAAAATGTAAGTAATACTAGCCAGCTAGGTTCGCGTATCTCTTTGATTCTGCTTCCAATTCCATTATATCATGCTTTATTGATTATTATTTTGATTGAACTCTCTATTCTCGTAAAGTGTCCGCATCAGGGACCCGACAATAACTTATGTGGATACTACGTTTGTGAGTTCATTCGCAACACGATATGTGCGACAGGCCAAGACGCACTAGAACAACTTAGAGTAAGTAAACGAAGTACACAACATTATTTTATTACCATCGGTTGTGTTGATTTTCATTCTTATATATATTGATCTCATTCTTCATATATATTTAGATCGAACGGATGCGGGACAAACTCCTACCATTTGACCGCATACGAGCCATTTAAGAGGAATTGGCGGGGTTGATACTTGATGAGGTCGTCACACCTGGCGGAGAACTTTTTAGATATTCAAAATGAACGTGTATGGAGATGTTATATTGTATATATGCTTGAACGTGTTTTTCTTATACTTGATGCTTCAACGTGTACGAAGAATACCACAATGACGATGTTTGTGTATAATAATAGTTGCTTAATTATTCATGTACTTGTATGTACCGGAGATGTATGTGTATACCTCTCCCGATCGATCCCCCTCCCCCTCCCCCTGTTCCCGCCGCGCCGCAGAAATCCGCCCAAAACAGGGCGGCGGCAGAACTCTGCCGCGGCAGAACACGAACCGGTGTTAAAGGGCGGCTGAGCGCTACTGCAGCCCCACGTGCGCCACCCTTTAACACCGAACCCTCAACAGCGATTCTATAACCGTTGTTGGAGGGTCTTACGAACCGGTGTTAGAGGCCACCGTGTGCACTAGTGCACGAGCGAGCGGGGGTGAGAGATCTGAAGCTGAGCTGGGCGAGTTGTGGGTCCCATAGCGAGGTGCATCGGCGCTGAGGTGGATAAGTTGTGGGTCCCGCTCAGCGCACATAATCCAAACTTTTAACAAGCTCTGCTAGCTCTTAAGGCTCATGTCGCACAGGGGCTATTTTTCCCGTGGAAAGCGTCGTACCGTAGCGATTCTTCCGAACAACGTTGCGTTTCGGTCCATTCTAGGGAAAAACGTCTCACGGAAGCTATTTGCCCATTTTTTTCTCATGCAGAGCTGTTTTCATCAGAAAAAAGAGACGGCGTGAACGGGGGCGATTAGAGCTCTTTTCAAGGAGGCGATGAGTCACGTGGGGAGCACGCATCATCCACGTGAGGAGATGGACACAGTTTCATGACCTCGTCCTCCGTATCCGTAGCCGCAGCCGCCACCGAGATCGAGATCACGCACGATTAGGGTTCGGCAAGGGAACGAAGGGGATCGCGATGCCCGGAGCGGGCGCTTGCTGCAAGCCCGACAAGGCGGCGGCGACGAGGACGCTGAAGGTGAAGATGGACGGGAGCCACAAGTTCATCCAATGGCTGCTGGAGTGGGACAAGAAGCCTCACCTCCCGCTGCCAGTGCCAACCAGCTGGCCCGACCAGCTCCGCGACGCCCTCGACGTGTTCAAGGCGTTTGACGAAGAAAGCCAGAAGGTCCTCGAGGATTACAGGCTCCTCGGCTACGCCATCGTCGAGGTGGACGTCCTCGACGACGACGATCCCAGGGCCAGCATGGACGATGACCAGTACGACGTCGTCGACCTCGTGGAGGAGCCGCTCGCACTAAGCCGTCTCTGATTAATTAATCTTATGCAGGGGAGAAACTCCCCTTTGGGCAAGGCATGGCAGCTACCCTACCTTGTTTTTCTAAAAAAACGCATATATATGCTTCTTTTCGTTATACATATAGTTTTCAGCAATATTCGAACGTTCCAAAGAAAAACCAAACGAAACTGAGATAATAGGCCGCGTTGGGGGTATTCAGCCATCCTGGGCCTTTACTAGACCTCGTACATGGAGAATACCCCAAGTCAAACTATTCCCGATGCCCCCCAAGTCGTTCATGTTCACGTGGCGTACCTTTTCGCCTTCGCCCAATCGTTCCCTGGTCGAACTAGTCAACCGAACGATGAAAGAGAGGCAACACTGCACTTCCTCCTATCGTGATTCCCTGATCGAACCTGGGCTGCTGTATTTCCTCCCGATCGCGACTCCCCCGCCTCGTCGCGTGACTGCCCCGCCGGCCGGCCGCAGGACTGCCCACCGACGCAGGTCTGCCCGTCTCCGAACATTCATCTAAAATTATGAATTCTCATTAGGGTTTCTCAGTTCTCACGGTCTCACACTCTCAATCTAGCTAGGTCTAGGCTATGGGAATTAGTGGTGGATCTGTACAAGAAGGGGGACAAAATTTGTACCTACAAAGGGGGTAGGTATCGATTTGTATTTTGTTGTCAACCTAACTCAACCATGATTGAACTATTGAAAGAAGTTTGATTTTGTTTTTAATAACTCAACTGCAGATTTTAAACGGTTATAGACCAAACATATAAAGATCTCTAAACCAAACACTCATGATGAAAGTGCAATCGCTATGGCTCAACAAGAGCAAGAGCAAGAAGTGGGAGGAGGAACAGGAAATAGCTCTGTTCTTATTGATGAATCCCGTAATATATCCGTCAAAGAACAAATGGTTGTTGTTGTGAGGTACGTTTTATGTTCTACTTTTATTTGAATATATGTTGCCATTATCATTGTATTAAATGATTATGCAATTATCAGTTCGCCATTGTGTTGAGACAATTTTGATTTTTTGCATCAATTTTTTTAATGTTTTAGAGTTTGCCCGACCTCAAAAAAAATTCTTCCTTCGCCACTGATCTTATGAGTTATGAGCCTTTGCCTTCTGATTCTGTCTCAAGTATTGGTGTCTATCTAGTACTAGTATCGATATTATTGTTTTATTATTAGGTGTCGTGTTGTTTAAACATCGTGATGGGTATCTATTTTCTGTGACCAGTTGAAATTGTTAATCTGCTACTACTACTTGTTTGAGTCCTTGCATGTCATCCCACCATCGGGTGTCTTTCTTCTTTGTTGTGAGGTGCTGATGTCTGAAACTTTCAAGGACAGACATAACTCTAAATTAAGATGAGCCTTTTCCAGAACAAGGATATGATGCTAGATGTAACAATCCTGCAATCGTTGGCGTTTACAGTTCCAAAATCTACAATGATTTTTGTACACATTCAGTGCATGCATGTCTCACATTACACTTTGATGCAAACTACCGATGAGCTGCGCAACGTATGAAGCTCCTACAAACAAAGATGTATATGTAGAGGATAACAATGCAACAAACTCTTTCAAACTACGGGAACCTTGTTATGCTTTATGGCATTCAAAAAATGACCATTCAATTTTTCATAGTGTGTGTGTGTGGGGTGGGGGGGGGGGGAGGGTCTAGGCTCGGTCCGAGCTTCTGTTTAGCTCGCCATTTTTTTGGGCTCTACTCGGGCTTGCTCGTTGTGTCGACGAGCAAGGAAAACGAGATTGGCTTGGGCATGATAGAAAGTTGGTCTGGCTCGTGGTGATGTCGACTCACGAGCTAGCGGTGTCACCGATCACTACAAACTGGGCCCCATGGCGGAGCAGTAGGAATGACGTTGTCGGAGTCTCGACAAGATCAGAGTCGGTGACAAAGCGGTGATGTGCGTGCTCGCTGGCATAGCGAGTAGTGGAGACACGGCGCAACACCGTGCAACAGAGTGGAGGGGTGCCATGGTCTTTTGTTCTGGTGTAGTACTTTCTATTTGTAGTTGTAATCTGACAGGGAGCACGAGCGGCATGACTTCGGTCACAGTCACGAGTATTCACAGTGGGCAAAACAAGCTGGACCTTGATGATCTTTGCTCGGCCCGAGCTTGTTGCGGTCCAACAAAATGAACTCGACTCTATCTAGATGTCCAGCGGGCCAAGCCAAGCCAGGGTTGAGCGTATGAAAACTAGGGCCTAGCTGAAAGTTCGGCCCATACATCTAGCCTTACCTTAGTTGTTTGCATGTCAGCAAGATGTTTTGTTCTTCCCTCACATGATTGTTCTCTTGGGCATAAAATTCATTGTGTATGGCTCCACTATGCATGTGCACGTTATCTTTAAGTCGTGGTTGATGTTTCTACTTAATCAACAAAATCCCAAGCACAAGGCTATGGTCACCAAGTCAAACTACGAAGATAATGAAATAAAGAAGTTAAAATTGACGGATCCAGGTGAAAAAATCCCAGCATGCACAATGCACACCCCTCATCCCTATATCACCATGGAATAGTTGACTATAAATATCAAAACTAAGTTTCCCACCTACCATCTTGAGGGTATCTGCTCTCAATTACAAAGCCCCTCACCTATCCTACTATGTGTGACATGCAACCATTTACTCTCATTTAACTGCAATTCAAATGGATGGTGATAGACACTCCAGGACTTCTTCATGGAGCTCTTCCAAATAATATAAGTAATTAAAGAGAAAATGTAGCTATTTTCTGAAAAAATAAAAACACAAGGATAAAAGTTCATACTTATTTGGAAATCAGTTTACATAAATCTGAAATGGACACTTCGTATATAAATTTGACTTGATATATGAAATCTTAGTAACAATGTTAATTTATCGGTAAAGTTTATAGAGTAAATTTCCATTGGTTCTATTGTCAATTTCATAGTAAGAAAGGTAACAATATTAGTAGAGGCCAATATATTGACATGGTATTTACAATAAATAATGTTTGATGTTCAAGCGTACACCGCCACTGCTAATCTAAATACACTCAGTAAAATCTAGAATACTCTTGTGATTTATTGAAATGTCTCAAGAAATATACTCTATATTTAAATAGAGTCCAAACTAATTTACGGAGGAACATGACCATTTAACTACAATCATGCTAGATGTAATACTTAAATTCTTCAAGTATACATTATTACTTTCGATGTAGTATTCAAAGATGTAACCAAATGAGATAAAAATTCCTCCGGTTTTCATTACAATATGTTCTCTTGTTTCTCATGCACCCCAAAAATAAATTCAGTAAGGCTCACTTATCACTGTGATAACTCCTTAGAATACACGATTTCTATGTAATACATGCAATAGTTAGTTAACGTTATATTTATATAAATGTAATAACAAATTAATCTAAAGTTAATATACTTATTTTGAACTATGAATATATTCATAAGAGGTGATGATGGCTTATGAGAGGCCACCCTCCGTAATCATAGGGTCGTTGCTTGCTTTCCCTCCTGCCCCACCTAAACTTATAGTCTTCAGGTAGCCTAGCAATGGCCACATGGACCAAATCCCTTACAGTGGCAGCCTTAATTTAATGATGATCCTCACAAGCTCCCGGCCACCCATTCTTCTGAATCCCCCTCACATTAAAACCCTTTTTCAAAAACTATGGTCTGGTCACAGAGGATCCGTCCTCCCATCCCATCTCGATTCCAAAGTATGTACTCCTTCCGATGCATAATAAGTTACACTGATTTAGCATAAAGTTGTAGTCTTAGGTAGCCTAGCAATGGCCACATGGACCAAATCCCTTACAGTGGCAGCCTTAATTTAATGATGATCACTAGTGGAAAAAGGGTCATCCGTTCGGGCCCCCTCAGAGCATTAGTCCCGGTTGCGCCACCAACCGGGACAAATGCTGGCACGCGTCCCGGTTCGAGCGGGCACGGGGCCAGGAGGCATGCGTCCCGGTTGGTAAGAGGGAATACGTCCCGGTTGGAGCCACCAACCGGGACTAAAGGTTTGGCCATAGCCACGTGGTGTGGCACACACCTTTAGTCCCGGTTGGTGGCTCCAACCGGGACATATTCTCCCGCCCTCTATAAATGCAACGCCCCAGCCCCCTCTGCCTCCACTCTGTTTTTTCTCTTGGTGGAAGGTGTGAGGGGTGTGCTAGTTTTTTTTCTCTCCTATGCATGCATTCAAGGTGTTTGATGAAATGTTTGAGTGAATAATCCCGTTCAATTTCTCATAGAACAAAAATATAGAAGGTGTCCGAGACGCACTTGAGCTTTCTCCTCTTTATTTCCCTCAATCGAGGTTAGCAATCTTATCTTTTCTCTGTCATTGATACAATGCATGTGTTGATGTGAATTGGTCATTTCACTGATGTCCTGTTTTTTGATAAACTTACTTATATGATGCAGATGAACGGTCGAGAATGGATGTACGGTGACCGGCGCGTAGCCGGGTATATGAAAGGCGTGGATAAATTTATCGATGTGGCTACGGCAAACAAAGATAATGGTTTTATACGTTGTCCATGTGTTCAATGTCGGAACAACAAGGAGTACTCTTCCTCGAAAATCATCCGCGGCCACCTGATTATGAAAGGTTTCATGCCCAACTATAATTGCTGGACCAAGCACGAGGAAAGAGGGGTTATGATGAAAGATGGTGAAGAAGAAGATGATGATAACAACTATCATCATATGTTTCCTGAATACAGTGATACTGCAATGGAAGACAATGGAGAGGAAAGAGGTGAAGAACAGGCATCAGATGAGCCGGCTGATGAACTTGGTAGGGTCATTTATGATGCAAAGCGAGACTGTGAAACAGAAAATGAGAAGTTGAAGTTAGAGGGCATGTTAGAAGATCACAGGAAATTGTTGTACCCAAATTGTAAAGATGGCAGCACAAAGCTCGGTACCACACTGGAATTGTTCCGATGGAAGGCAGAGTGTGGTCTAACTGACTCCTCATTTGAAAAGATGCTGAAAATAATGAAGCCGAAGTTTTCAAAACATAACGAACTTCCCGAGAGTACCTACGAAGCAAAGAAGACTCTCTGTCCTCTGGGATTACATGTGCAAAAGATACATGCATGCATTAATGACTGCATCCTCTACCGCGGTAAGGAGTATGAGAATTTAGATAAATGCCCAGTATGCAATGCATTGCGATATAAGATCAGACGAGATGACCCTGGTGATGTTGAGGGAGAGCCCCTCCGGAAGAGGGTTCCTGGTAAGGTTATGTGGTATGCTCCTATAATACCAAGGTTGAAACGCATGTTCAGAAACAAAGAGCATGCCAGGTTGTTGCGATGGCACAAAGAAGACCGTAAGAAAGACGGGAAGTTGAGACACCCTGCTGATGGGTCACAGTGGAGAAAAATCGAGAGAGACTTCCCAGACTTTGTAGGTGACGCAAGGAATTTATGGTTTGGTATAAGTACGGATGACATGAATCCTTTTGGGGAGCAGAGCTGCAGTCACAACACCTGGCCCGTGACTCTATGTATCTACAACCTGCCTCCTTCGTTGTGCATGAAGCGTAAGTTCATTATGATGCCAGTGCTCATCCAAGGCCCGAAGCAACCGGGCAACGACATTGATGTGTACCTTAGGCCATTAGTTGAAGAACTCTTACAGTTATGGGGCAAACCAGGTGTATGTGCATGGGATGAGAACAAACAGGAGCCATTTGGTCTACGAGGGTTGTTATTCGTAACTATCAATGATTGGCCTGCTCTTAGTAACCTTTCAGGACAGACAAACAAGGGATATAAGGCATGCACACACTATTTAGATAAGACTGAAGGTACATATTTGCATAAATGCAAGAAGGTTGTGTACCTGGCGAATCGACGATTTCTTCCGACCAATCATCCCGTAAGAAAGAAAGGCAAGCATTTCAAAGGTGAGGCAGATTACCGGAAGAAGCCTGAACTCCCTGCTGGTGATGATGTATTTGGTATGGTCAAGTACATAGAAGTAATCTTTGGAAAGGGTCCCGGCGGTCAATCAGTTCCGAACGACGTCGCTACAGGACACGCACCCATGTGGAAGAAGAAATATATATATATATTGGGAGCTGCCATATTGGAAAGTCCTGCGTGTCTGCTCTTCAATCGACGTGATGCACGTGACGAAGAATCTTTGCATGTACCTGCTAGGATTCCTAGGCGTGTATGGGAAGACAAAAGATACACCAGAAGCACGGGAGGACCAACAAATTATGAAAGACCCAAAGAACATGCATACACAGAACAAGACGGATAAAGGGCGTCACTTAAGTCGTGCCAGCTATGCTCTTACCAAAGCAGAGAAGGAAATCTTTTTTGAAGTCCTTTACAGTATCAAGGTGCCGTCTGGCTTCTCATCTAATATAAAGGGATAATAAATATGGCGAGAAAAGTTCCAAAACCTGAAGTCTCATGGTATCACGTGATTATGACGTAGTTGCTTCCGATTGCATTGAGGGGCTTCTACCGAAAATTTTCGAGTACCCATTGTGAAGCTGTGCATTCCTCAATGCAATATCTCGAAGGTAATCAATCCAGATATTCTGCCAAGGTTATAGAAGGATGTGGTACAATGTCTTGTTAGTTTTGAATTGGTGTTCCCACCATCCTTCTTCAATATTATGACGCATCTCTGGTTCACCTAGTGGAAGAGATTGCCATTCTCTCGGTATTTCTGCACAATATGTTCCCTTTGAGAGGTTCATGGAGTCTTAAAGAAATATGTTCATAACCGTGCTAGACCGAAGGAAGCATCTCCAAGGGATATGGAGCAGAGGATGTCATTGAGTTTTGTGTTGACTTTATTCGACCTTAAGCCGATTGGTGTTTCGACTCGCGGCATGAGGGAAGACTAAGTGGAAAAGGCACTTGGGAAAGAAAGCAATGATATGTAGGTACGGGGATTCTTTCACTAAAGCACACTACACAGTTCTACATAATTCCACCTTGGCAGCTCCGTATATCGAGGAACACAAGAATATTGTACGCTCCAAAAACCCGGGGAAGCCTGAATCATGGATTACAGATGAACACATGAAGTCTTTCGGTGGTTGGATGCGGACACATCTCTTGAATGACACCACTGTTGGAGATCAGCTATACTTGTTGGCCACATCACCATCTTCTACTGTATTGAATTTCCAAGGGTACGAAATAAATGGGAATACATTATACACGACCGCCCAAGATAAAAAGAGCACCAACCAAAATAGTGGTGTCCGCTTTGATGCAATAGACGAGAATGGAAAAAAAGACACATATTATGGTTACATAGAGGAGATATGGGAACTAGATTATGGAGTCTCTTTTAAGGTCCCTTTGTTTCGCTGCAAATGGGTCAACCTGAATGGGGAAGGGGTAAAGATAGACCAGTTGTACGGAATGACAACAGTGGATCTCAATAATCTTGGTTATAGAGATGAACCATTCGTCCTAGCCAATGATGTGTCTTAGGTTTTCTATGTGAAGGACATGTCCTCCAGACCGAAAAAAAGAAAAAATATGCAAACGAATACATCATATGATGAGCCAAAGCGTCACATAGTTCTTTCAGGGAAAAGAAACATCGTGGAAATCAAGGACAAGACAGACATGTCAGAAGATTATAATAAGTTTGATGAAATTCCGCCCTTCACAGTGAAAACTGACCCAAGCATTCTGTTAAGTAAAGAAGATGCTCCATGGTTACGTTTGAAGCGATCATAAGGAAGGACATATGCCAAGAAGTTCATGCTCATATTATGTAACTGGGCTCCATCGGCATCTCCCTGAAACTGGCCGTAGTGGTGTCCCTGCTCTCGAAAACCATCTTGCAGCTTGTAACTTCTCTAACTAGATCAATACGCCTCGGAGCTAACTAATTTCACATATTAGGGAGTGCCTCTATGACCAGTTTCTCGGAGATGCCGGAGGACTGGGCTCCGTCGGCATCTCCCTGAAACTGGCCGTAGTGGTGTCCCTGCTCTCGAAAACCATCTTGGAGATGCCTCAAACTGGCTGGAGGACTGGACTCGCAAGGATGCCTATTTATAGTACAAGCAGCTCGGCATAGTGTCGACACTTACGAAATAATGTCGACACTCACCCCTATCATTAGTGCTGACTCGTGTTTTGTCCCGGTTGGTGTCTCCAACCGGGACTACAGGTTGATCTTTAGTCCCGGTTGGTGACACCATCCGGGACAAGGTACACGCCACATGACATAATGTCGACACTCACCCCTATCATTAGTGCTGCCTGGCCCAGCCTATCTTCATGCACACCATAGAGATCCAATGCAAGTTCTAACGATGCTCGTCCCCTATCTTCATGCACACCGGTTCGACCATAGTTAGAAATTCAGATAATTCAAAACGGGCATAATAAATTCAAAAAAATCCGAACAATAAAAATCCTTCGCGTGGTGTCATATTATGTTACATAGTTGAAAGGAAAAATACCAGACTTGGTATATTGATCATGTTTCGAAAAAACCTTCACAAAATGACCTATCATGTTCGAGGTTTCATGGCTTTCGGTCCAAATGACCGATGTTATGTGCTGAATCACGGCATAGTTTGTGATGTTGTGCCCATATTATGCATGTGTGTGGACATTGGTATGGAGAACAATGTTGCAGGAGGAAGTTTTCCTTTTTGTCGCACGGAAAAGTCCTTTTCCATTTTCCGAGCGTAAAAAACGGGTCGTTTTATGAAATAACCACCAAAATGCCGTTTCAGAATGCTACCGTCCCATTTTCCTAAAATACTAGACCACCTTACATGGACTATCTCCCAACCGGGACATCTCAAACCTTTTCGTCCATCCCGGGTAAAAAGGACAAATATCTGCCGAATCGGCAGGAAGTGGGTCCGGTTTGTACTACAGGTACATGATCTATCGCCCGTGATTTTTTGAAAAAATCATTTTTAGACTCGCAATATGTGGTTTCTTCAGAGATCCAATGCAAGTTCTAACGATGCTCGTCCCCTATCTTCATGCACACCGGTTCGACCATATAGTTAGAAATTCAGATAATTCAAAACGGGCATAATAAATTCAAAAAAAATCCGAACAATGAAAATCCTTCGCGTGGTGTCATATTTTGTTACATAGTTGAAAGGAAAAATACCAGACTTGGTATATTGATCATGTTTCGAAAAAACGTTCACAAAATGACCTATCATGTTCGAGGTTTCATGGCTTTAATGACCGATGTTATGTGCTGAATCACGACATAGTTTGTGATGTTGTGCCCATATTATGCATGCATGTGGAAATTGGTATGGAGAACAATGTTGCAGGAGGAAGTTTTCCTTTTTGTCGCACGGAAAAGCCCTTTTCCATTTTCCGAGCGCAAAAAACGGGTCGTTTTGTGAAGTAACCACCAAAATGCCGTTTCAGAATGCTACCGTCCCATTTTCCTAAAATACTAGACCACCTTACATGGACTATCTCCCAACCGGGACATCTCAAACCTTTTCGTCCATCCCGGGTAAAAAAGACAAATGTCTGCCCGCTAGTTTACAAAAAATCCGAACAATGAAAATCCTCCCGCCAGTTCTTCCCGCCAGTTCTTCCCGCCGGTTCTTCCCGCCAGTTCTTCCCTCCAGTTATCTTCCTGCCATTTATCACTATATATATATGTAGGGTTGGCCTCCATTGTCATTGCACATCTCTAGACTCATATCTGCAACCTCATCACTCTTTCCCATGACTTCCACCGTAGCACTAACTCCCAGGGAGGCGGAGGCGCTGCGCTCGAACTACCCGCCCGGGCCATCTTGTGTCCCCGTGTCACACCGGATCTTGGCCGAGCGCGATTCCTCCTGTCCCTCTAGGTGTGGCATGTCGGATGGCCATCACGAACCACTACTACTTCGAGCTCACGCCAGAGCAGCGGAGGAATCCCAGATGACATCCCGACTATTTCCCGACTTGGGAAGACTTCTTCATGGATCGGCATGATATGGCACTCGCCAGACACGAGGAGGAGGGCCCACCTCCTCTGAACTTCAACGAGGTCGGCCGTCGGCTGTGGTGGCGCGGCCGGACTCTCCAGAGCGTCATGGCCTACGACACGGCCGCCGATTCTAGCCCCCGCATGCGCTACCCTCAAGTCCAGCCCACTCGTACTCAACCTTCAAGGTTCAACTACGGCGACCCCGACGACGATAGCGACGACGGTCACAAGTATGCGAGTATTACAGGTGTAGGCAGGAGCATGACTGAATTATTCCAATATTACAAAACAAGTTCGGCCGATTGTGGCTTAATCTGGCCATGTATCTTAATTTTTAGTTCTTCTATGTAACTTTGTGTTAGTTGCGTTATGTACTTTAATTCCAGTTCTATCCTAATCAAATTTTCTTTCCGCCCATTATTTTTTTCATCCTTTTTTCCATTATTAAAAACAGAAAATGGTTTTGAATTACTTATTCAAATCCAAACACTTTTTATATTTAAAGTTTTTCTAAATTCCAAATTGATATTAAAAAATATCAGTTAATTCATTTTTAATTGTAAATGGTTCATATTTTAAATGGTTACATTAATTATTTTTTAAAACAAAAATGGTTTTGAATTATTTATTCAAATCCAAACACTTTTTATGTTTAAAGTTTTTCTAAATTCCAAATTAATATTCAAAAAATATAAGTTAATTCATTTTTAATTTTAAATGGTTACATTAATTATTTTTAAAAAATAGAAAATGGTTTTGGATTATTTATTCAAATCCATACACTTTTTATGTTTAAAGTTTTTCTAAATTCCAAATTAATATTTAAAAAATATAAGTTATTTCATTATTAATTTTAAATGTTTTATAGTTTTAATGGTTACATTAATTATTTTTAAAAACAGAAAATGGTTTCGAATTAGTTATTCAAATTCAAACACTTTTTATGTTTAAAGTTTTTCTAAATTCCAAAGTAATTATCATTTAAAAACATTACAAATTTAAACCCCAAAATAAAAAATAAGGCGGGAACAGAGAGAAAATACCTGAAAAAAAATTGAAAACAGAGGAATACGTCCCGGTTGGAGCCACCAACCGGACTAAAGAAGCCCTGCGCGCGCCCCTTTATCTGCTGAAAACTGGAGTATACGTCCCGGTTGGTGGCTCCAACCGGGACGTATGACCCTTTAGTCCCGGTTGGAGCCACCAACCGGGACTAAAGGCCCTTCCTTTACGTACGAGTGCCTCTTCTTCTTCTTCTTCTTCCCCTTCTCCATTCTCTTCAACCACCCGACGCTGCCTCGTCCATCGCCACCGACGCCTCCGCTTCGCCCACGCCGCCCCGCCTCCGCCACCGAGACCACCACCGCTGCCGCCACCGCGGCTGCCGTTGCCACCCGTGAGCCTCGCGTGCTTCCTCTGCCCTCCGATCAACATCCAATGGTCCAGTGACTAGTCAGCCTAGGGCGCTGATTGGTCAGGCCACGTCGGCGTGGTCAAACGGTCACGTTTGACTATTTAATTTAATTCGATTTTTTTGGCAGATTTTAGATGGAACTTGTAAAATTCATAGAAAATAATCTACTGGGCCAAAAATTGCAAATAAAATATGTATGAAATCAGTGTCTCACGTAGAATATTGTTGTACATTTGTTTTATGCTTTTGCAGCAAGGTTTTGTCTTGGTTAATTAAATGAGTTAATGTTCTTTTTAGAGTATTAAATCCATAGAAAAAGTTCTACAACTCCAAAAATTGCAAATAAGATGTCACTGGAATCAGTGGAACAAGAGGAATCTTACAGTGAATTAAAAGGGTAGACTTGGCTAGCTATTTAGTTTTTTAGTCAGAAAAATATTAGGGTTTGCGCCCCTCGGAACCCCGAACCCCGAACTTATTATTTATAAGTCAGAAAAATATGTATAATATACCAAAATGTTCAAAAAAATGAAACCTACCTATTTAAGCTATAATCATGCATTGTTAAGCAACTTAAATAATATACCAAGTTTGATTAGAAGAACATAGTAACCCCTCACAGGTGATTCCGGAGTTTCCCCGAGTTAGGGTTTGCGCCCCTCGAAACCCAGTTTAATTTGTCGAGCGTGCTTTAGGGTTACTTTTCAATACAATTTAACTT
The DNA here is from genome assembly GCA_030063025.1 of Avena longiglumis. Classification (NCBI taxonomy): domain Eukaryota; kingdom Viridiplantae; phylum Streptophyta; class Magnoliopsida; order Poales; family Poaceae; genus Avena; species Avena longiglumis. The sequence goes on along the minus strand of CP125979.1, from coordinate 240,836,953 downwards.
GTCATATCATCATACTTGCTTGATCATTGCATCGATGCTTTAGGGTTTCCCTTTATTTTCGGTGTTTGGATTATTGGGTTTATTATTAGTTAGGTATTATTAGGTTTATTAATTAGTTTGGTATTATTAGTCTTCGGCCCTATCTTAAAAACCCTATCTTAGATAAGGAATCATTAATACCCCTTAGGTGCATGTGGGTTCGACGATGTGCCTTCGCCAGGGCATTCCGAACCCTCTTAAATCGATTCCAATATGGTATTTTGTTAGTATCTAGTGTTACCTATCTGCTGGATAGTTTACCTTTTGTAGCCTTATACTCATGTTCCCGTCTCATATGCATCTGAGGTTTCTCCGAACTAGGTTTTACACCCCTCAGAACTCCGGAATATTGATTTTAGTTGATTTTAGCTAGAGTTACCTATCTACTACATGGTTTCCTTTTTGTAGCTAGGTTTAGGGTTTAGGGTTTCTCTTTATTTTTATTATTGTGTATGCATATATTAGGGTTTCTCTGAATTAGGGTTTATATCTCTCAACACCGTACCTAACTTTCTCCTTTAGCCGCTTTGACTTATTCGTTTTTCCACCTATGCAGAAAATATGGACCCACACGTCAGAGACGAAGAAAAGGAAGAGTTGATCCAAGGTGTGATCCGTGGGGAAGAAAATTTAGACATATCAACGTTTCTGAACAACTCCGGTGAGGGTGATCCTATTTTTACCGGAATAGACGACTTGTTTGAGGTTGAAGGTGTTGCCTTCCGCGAGGGAGAAGGCGATGCCTTGTGTAATCGAGAAGACGACCGCTCCGGCGAGGTGCATGTAATATAATTAGTTCGTTAATTAATCATCTGCTATCTATATAGAAATAGTAACAACGATCTTTCTTCTTTTAGCCTTCCGGATCGAAGGAATCTACTGAAAAGAGCAGACGAGGCCCAACCAAAAAGTTGCAAGACCATGAGAGGTTCAGGGTCGAAGATGTCGCTGAAGACGGCAAACCGATGGCTCCCGAAGTTGTCGCAAACAAATTTGTGGCACAATGCGGAGTAATCGTTAGGGACTTAATCCCCATCACCATTAGAAATTGGAATAGGCCTGCTAATGCGGATGAAGAGGGAACATGTTTATTTGTCCCTAACCACGCCAAAGATTTACTGTGGAAGAGGCTCATGGTTAATTTCAAACTACCGAAGATAGAGCTGGATCCAAATGCGGAGGATCTAGTTGAGGACGCCTTACAACATGGGAGAGTAATGGAGGCTAAGGTCAGGGAGTGGGCTTTGAAGAAGATGGCCCAGTGTTTCACCAATTGGAAGAAAAGATTGCACCTTGACTATGTCGTCAAAGAGAAGACTCCCGATTTCAAGAATATTCGGTTTGAGAAGATAAAACCATTCTGGGCTGAGTTTGTGGAATACAAGAAATCAGAAAAATCTAAGAAAATGTCTGCAACGAATAAGCTGAATGCTTCTAACAAGAAGTATCACCATACTATGGGGCAAGGTGGCTACAGGGCTGGCATTCCTAAGTGGGAGAAACTTGAGAATGAACTGCGTGCTAAAAAGATCACCCCATAGATAGACGATTGGGTAGAACGTGCAAGGAATTGGTTTTACGGGCATGGGGGCACGTTGGACTCGGAAGGGAGGTGTATATATAACATACGACATAAAGAAGACCCCTTGCCAATCGAGAGGATGAGAAAAGCAGTGAAGGCTGTTAAAGATGGGGACTTCATTCCCGATAGAGAGAATGATGAGCTCACACTCGCCCTTGGAAATAAGGAACATGATGGACGAACACGAGGCACAAGAGGCTCCCAACCATGGAGGACTGGGTTTCCCGAAGAGAGGAAGAAATATCCTGATAGAAGCCGTTAGAGGAGAAAGGAGTATGGAAGTTGAAGCATAGTCGGAAAGAGCGAATGCGTTTAATTGAAGAACGATTAAAGCAACAACAAGATGAAATTAACGCACTAAAAGAGCAGTACTACCGCCCATCTCAGCAGACACCGCATTCGATGCTACCGCCTATCGAATAATCGAAAAGCAGGTGGCTTCCACCGAGATCCCGGTGATGACAATGGCGATGACGATGGTGCACCGACGATGGCTCTGTTGGCTACCCAAAGGATGATATCACGAGATGACACATCATGAGCTACATGTCAAAGTTGTGAACATATCAATGAAGGTGGCGGTCGGCTATTCTTACCAATTGGACCCACACCAACTTACCACCGTCCGGTTCCGGAGGGCTACGCTGTTGTCGGGTGGATGAAATCATGCCCACCTTTGAAGTTTTGGATCTTCACTACCCCGGTGAAGAGGATGTGATCGCTTGGGAGACGCAAAACGTCACCATTCTATGGCAAGGAATGTATCGTGCTTCAAATCACACGCCAAGGCCATCTTCGCCGCCTCACCCGTATCCAGCGAGGTCGCCGCCATGCAACCGTCTTCGTCGCCTCACCGGCTCCGTCGCCTCACCAATCTTGGCGCAGCCATCGCCAAGGAGCCATCGCCGGTGCCTTAGGATAAAAAGCGTAAGCGTCATCGCCATCGTCGTGGTAAGCGATCGCCGAAACGTAAACAAGAGCCTCTTCCAAAAGTACCAAAGGTTCCTCCCAAGAGAGCTTATGACTGTATTGAAGAGGAGACTGCGGCGATCATTGATGCGGAAACGACAGCGTTTTTCGCTAAGCTGAGGCGGCCGAAAGAGCTAGAGTTCCCCAGCACCAAAGAAGAAAAAAGCCAAAGTCTTGAAAATGCTAAAGACTCTTCATCAACCCGAGCCAAAGCTGCCATCAGACTATGAGCTTTCTATTATCAAGTCACATGCGGCACAAAAAGCCTCGAAGAGCAGTACTGATGCAAGCGAGAAATCTGTTGCCCAGCTCGGAGAATAAGCAAAACAGTCTTGCGCCCCTCTCAAGGTGATTTCCCAAACCAATGTGGGGTCGAGCAAATATGGGGCCGAAGAGAAGTATGATCCAGAGGTAGTTGCACAATACGGAGAAGCTGCCGCTGCTCAAGGTATGAGTATTGCCCAGTACTTATCCTAGTTAGAGTTCTTCCCCGTGAGTGAAGTAGCATACAAATACCAGTACGGCAAACCTCTCGTCAAACCTGAGGAGGTAAACAATCTTCCAACAAAAATGTGAAGATTGCATAACTGGTACATGCATGCCACAAAGGCCGGGGCTAACTGGATAGTGCTGAGGGTTACAAAAAAGCATCATGGGAAAGAAAAGGATGACATGATATCCATTGAATTTGATGAACTATTTCAATTATTCAATCAAGACGCCTTGGAAAAATCGATCATCAATGCCTATTGTCTGTAAGTACTAATTCTGTAATTAATTCAGCTATCTCACCTTGTTTATTGCATGTATATAATCATACTGTAATATGCAGAATGAAGATTCTCGAATGCAGCAGAGGACAAATCTATGGCATTGGCTTCATTGACCCATATTGGGTTCATGAAGCTAAACTCAAAACAAGCCCCCAGATACGGAGGATAATATAGTACACGCGTTAAGGTTTCAAGAAACCAGAAGGGAAATACTTTTTCCTTACAACTTCGAGTGAGTGTTATTGTCTTCTATACACTTTCTATTTCGCTTACTCGATGTTAAGTATATAATTGATTAGTTATGCATTCGCAGCTTCAACTATATTCTGTTAATCATTCAACTTGACAAAGGGCGTGTACTAGTCATGGACTCGAAACATAAACCCCTTGAGACATGGAAGGACATGCAGATGCTTCTCCAGCGGTAATTCTAATCATTACGACACTATATCGGCAACGTTCGTGAATTTTATGATATCAAGTAATTAATAACTTCTTTTATTCGTTTTCTTCGCCGGGCAGCGCTTGGAAACGGTTCACCAACAAAGCTAGGGGTGTTTGGAAAGAGGAGCTTACATTTCAACCACTAGATGTAAGCACCACTAGCTATATCCGCGCATATCTTTGATTCTAGTTTTGATACAGTTATTATCATGCTTGATTATTATTTTGATTGAACTCTGTTCTCGTAAAGTGCCTGACGCAGGAACCAGGTAACAATCTATGTGGATACTATGTTTGCGAGTTCATCCTGCAGACATGCGATGAGAAGGGCAGAAATTTAGAGCAACTCCACGTACGTAAACAATTTCTATAGTTTTTAATTACAATCAAATTGTGTTTAGTTTCATTCATATAGACTGACTCCTTTTTTAAATCAGATCAAACGTCTACGGGATGGTCTTTTGCCAAAGGATCGCGTACAAGCAATTCAGGAGGAATTGGCGGGATTCTTGGATGCAGAAGTCCTAAACTCAAAAGAGGAATACTATTCGGCTGTGTATAGACAATAGGGATTGTAAAAATAGCAACTTTTGTATGTAGTGCATGAACTCTATTCGTGTATTGAATGTAATATTGTCATGACGATCTTGTGTAATATAACGGTTCCTTCATTGATAAGTGCAAAACACTAAATAAATAATAAAACAACCTAAATGAATTCTCTGCCGCGGCACAAAAAGTGACGAAAATGCTGTCGCGGCAACAAAATGTGCCAAAATGAATTCTCTGCCGTGGCAGAGAAATGGGCCAAATCTCTGCCGCGGCAGAAAGTTATTTGTCCCGGTTCGTATTACGAACCGGGACTAATGCTCCAACCCCCTCGCCCTCTGCCGCTGCCACGTGTGCACCCATTTGTCCCGGTTGGTGGGGCAACCGGGACTAAAGGTTAGGGCTTTAGTCCCGATTGCCCCGTCCCGGTTGGGCAACCGGGACTAAAGCCCCTTACCAACTGGGACCCATGGCACATTTTCTACCAGTGGATCCTCACAAGCTCCCGGCCACCCATTCTTCTAAATCCCCCTCACATTAAAACCCTTTTTCAAAAACTATGGTCTGCTCACCGAGGATTCGTCCTCCCATCCCATCTCGATTCCAAAGTATGTACTCCTTCCGATCCATAATAAGTTACATTGATTTAGCATAAAGATGTACTAAATCAGCAACACTTATTATAAATCTGAGGGAGTAGCTTTCCTTGTTGGTTTGGTGGCATGCTTGCAAGCGAGATGGTTGTACTATTGTGGTCGGCCTTAGCCTAAAAAATTGCCAAGGAATTTGGCTCCAAAACATGATACCGATTTTGCTCTATTTAGGTTCTATACGATTGGGCATGGCTGATTTGGTATCAACACCAGCCATTATCAGTTATGCTGTCTTATTGTTTGCTTGTTGCACGTGAAACGCGTCTTCAATAGTTGTTTGCCTCTGTTAGAAATCTAATCATACCAAAAGCATAGAAGCTATTTGACAAATGTTAGAGTATTGTACGTATACGATTGGTACGATAGTTTAGGATAGTTAGAACTCTAGCTTAACTTGACTTGTACTCCAAGATGATTCCTGTACATCTATATATACTCGCTCATGAGGCTCAATAATACATCCAACATATTACGCCAATCTCATACTCTTACATGATATCAGCCTAAACCGATCTCAAACCCTAGCCGCCGTCGGCACGCTTCCGCCGCATCACCCCCGGGGAGGTCGATCTCCATGATCTCCCCGGGGGCCGCGCAACCCGTACACAGGGTTCGTCCGTCGATCCGTGATCGACTGCCATGCAAGTTTTTTTTTCCGATCTCTTGATCGGTTTTTTTTGTTTACCGATCTTAGATCGGATTGCGTCGCCCTCCACCGCCGTCCTTATCGTCGCGCCTCTACTCCAACCATCGGCATCGACGATCTACACCGCGCATGTGCGTCTGCCCTCTATGCTGCCGCGCCTACCTCGGCAGGCTGTTGCGGCCTCACGACAGGCTGCCGTGCACCGCGGACGGCTACTATGCCTTCCTTGGAAGGCTGCCGCAGCTGCCCCCCTCAGATCGTCTTCGTCGTCATCGTCCGGGACTTCACCGACAACGCCGCCATCGACTCCGATCTACGCGTCGTCCACGCCATGGCGCATATGGCACATCGTCGGCCTGATCAACCGATCTCGCGCCTGTCTACGCCAAGAACGACCCCAAGCACGCGCCTACCACCGATCGAGCTACGGGCTGCCGCTGCGCCGTCCGAGGTTTGGTCCATGCTACCGGCTTCCAACGCGCCTTTCTTGGCGTGTACGTCGCTGGTGGTCTCCCAGCTGCTGCACCGACTTGCGCCCTGCAACTATGCCGCCCCTCGGGTCATAGCGTCGCTGCACGCAGTCTACTTTGCCGTCCCAGTGCATCGACGTCCACGGCTTTTAGCACGCCTACTCCTACAGGCGTGGATCGCCGCCGTCTGCACGTGGTCTCCGTTACGTCGCCGGGTTCTTCTTCGCCTACTTCGAATACCGCCGCCGCGCCTCTCTAGGCGTCCAGCATGACCACTTCAGGTCGCCGTTGGTTTTGCCGTCTTCTATGTCTTCTCCACATCGAAGTCGTCAGCATTGTCATACGATACTGGCGCACAGGTTCATGATGGCAACTACCCCTACACGCCACTGGAAACACCGGTGCGTGCCTTCGTCCCCGACGCGTTCCCGAGTCTGGCAAACTCGCGCCGGACGTCTCGTCTTCGTCGACATGATAACGTCTTTTTTGGCATCGACACCTTCCTCTACGACTGCCTCGACTGCATCAGCGACGCATTTTTCTTGGCATACTAGGTTCTGGCAGAACGAAGATGTGCCTTCGTGCGCCTAGTTCTGGCAAAACTTTGGCGCCGATCGTACCCGACGGCTCGGACTGCATCGACTCCGGCATTGATCGACACCTTCGACCTGCCTCGACGCATCTCCGTCATCCTCTTCGCGCACTATGCGCTTGCGGCTTCATGTGCGGCTACATCGACACTGGCAACCCCGACCACGACATCGACCACGGCGACCCTTCGCACGGCTACATCGACCTCGGCACCGCTCTCCGCTCCCTCGACATCGGCACAAGGGCTTCCACCTCGCTTGAGCATCATCAGTCTCTTCTACAGTCCAAGCATCCGCGCCGCGACATCGTCTACGACACTCCCGCTGCGACTGCGGGGGGATGTCAGCCTACTGGTCTACTTCGGCACTCCAGTCTGACCGTTTGCAACGTTCTTGTTGTTCACGACGCTACCGCTACGACTGCGGGGGAGTGTTAGAGTATTGTACGTATACGGTTGTTACGGTAGTTTAGGATAGTTAGGACTCTAGCCTAACTTGACTTGTACTCCAAGATGATTCCTATACGTCTATATATACTCGCTATGAGGCTCAATAATACATCCAACATATTACGCCTATCTCATACTCTTACAACAAAAAGCTTAGCTAAGACTCGTTGAAACACAAGATGCCTATTTGTTCATGCAAACTACTGCCTTGGTTACGTACAAATAATTTGTATATATTTATGTTTGAAAGAAAATACGAACAATTACAATTATATTTTTCATGTACTGGCCTTGCCTGCGAATGCCGCAGCTACAAGGACCTTTTTTAATTATACAGTAAATTGATGTATCCTCACACTTCTCTCTGCATCCCGCGATGAACACAATCAAGACCGATTGGAAGTGTCAAGAAGGGATGGTCTCATATATACTCTCTCCAGCTGGCGATACCATTCTTACATGATGGAGCAAAAAGTGTTGTACTCGTCGTCGCGGATGACCATCTGTGGCAATGATGGTAATAACCAAGGTAACATTGTGTCAGCGGCTGCGGATTCTTCTCCTCGGATGGCTTCTTCTCCTCGGTTGGCTTCTTTGTCTCGTCTGGCTTCTTTTTCACCTCTGGTTTCATGTCCTTCAGTACCTCTACTTGCAGGATGTCGGCCCAGCCAACCCTCTTGCGTAGGCGGCGGACGAGGCAGAACACATCGACACCGTGGCCGACCATCTCGAGCCGATCTGCATAGTCGCCGGCTATCCCTACCCAGGTCACCCCTGCACTCATCCACATTATTAGCATATCGTATGAAAGGGGATCTTAGAAGAGAGATCAGCAAAAAGAAAAACCGTGGTAGTTTACAGACACGAGAAGAAGACAAGAAGTAGGACTACAAACATGGTTGATGTTTTCTCATCATTCATTCCTAGGGATGCAGGCAGACTGTCCGACAGACGGGGCAGACAACCCATGGATCAGTGCATAGAAAAATTAGTAGTAAACGGGTTAAGCACTAGAACTACCGGAAAAACCCTCTTCGGTTCGACGTGAACAATGCCAGCAGTCCTGGCCAGTCACAGCCCGCGACGCACTAGTCCCGGGCCGTGAGGCCTCTAACGACTAGAAACGGCCGTAGTCGCTAGTCTCGGGCCGGACCACATCTCTAGTCCCGGTCCCTTTTTGTAATACGGCTCGGGACTAATGACCTGGAGCAGACCAGCTGGTCTTTTAGTGGATTACTAGTCCCGGGTCGTATCACGGTCCAGGACTAGTTGTCCACCACTATATATTCTCCTTCCTGTCCTGCTGCTCTAAAGCATATGGTGGCCATTTTTCTCAAAGAAGCGAGCGAGTTTATGCCATTTTTTCTTAAGATTTGTCAAGATTTAGTTTACAACCCCTAAATCCAAAGCTTTAAAAGGTTAGAACTTCATTCTTTCATCTCTTATTGCTACTTTAGCTCTATAATGCTCTAGAAGTATATATAGAGATATGGATCAATGCATGCATGCTCTAGAAGTAGAAGGATTTTGATATATATATGTAACAAATTTTGATTAGGCACATAGTTACTGAAAATTGAAATGTGTAATTTTAGAGTTTCAGAGCTTAGAATGGAATGAGGTTTTCACTGATAGAACAATAATAAAAAACTCCACATTTATCATTTTGATTGTTTTCTCCAATTCATAAATTGGTGCATGTAAATTTTTCAAAATTCAAAATTAATGCTCTACAAGCTCTTAATATAACTTGTAATAATTTTATCATGTTGTGTAATGGTTTTTGATATACTTTTACTATAATGCAGATGGTCGGGAATGGATGTACGGTACTGACCGACGCTCTGACGAGTTCATTAATGGCGTGCATGAATTCATTCGTGTTGCTGATGCAAACAAGGGCAATGGTTTTGTAATCTATCCATGTACTGGATGTAGGAATCAGAAGGATTACTCTGACTCAAAAACCCTTCACATCCACCTGTTGAAGTCCGGCTTCATGCCCAGTTATAATTGTTGGACCAAGCACGGAGAGAGAGATTTATAATGGAAGACAATAAAGAAGAGGAGGAGGATGATGTGGCATCCCGCAAAACCACTACTAGAAAATCGCGTTGTTTTTGTGCATTGCATCATCATTACATCATCATGCATATTAATTTTACCTGAAACTATGTTGCGAGAGACTATGGTTTTCCGAAACTAGCCCTCCTTCTATTTCAAAGTAAACCCCCGGATGCTTCCGGATATTTTTTTTGTCTAAAAACTATTTACAAAAATGTATTGCAAATTAAATAAAAGTTTGAATTATTTTGGTGGGGCAGTCGAACGGGCCGAATCGACCCGAAGGACCACCCCAGAAATATAATCGGTCCACCCATAAACCCTTTTACACCCAGTCCTAGTCTAACCACCCCTCAGCCACATCACCTCGACCACTCAGATCGTGCCACCTCACCCCTCTCTCTTCCTCACCCAATCCCCGTCTGCCACCTCCCCACCCCCACTCCCCAACACCACACAACACACCCACTCACCCAGCCGCCCACCCCACACACACGCACACACGCCTGTAACCAACACACCCCACACGCCCACGCCAGCTACCCCCTGGCCCGCATCCTGGCCCACACCCCGACCCACGCGCCCCACCCGCACCGACGCAGCCGCCCCCCACACCCGACGCGCTCCTCTTCCCCCGTGGCTCCTCTCTCTGGCAGAGCCTCGCCGGAGCCGCCCCTCCTCTGTCCTCCTCTCTCCCCCGTTCCACCCAGCGCGCCGCCAGGCCTCATCGCCGCCGCCCGCTCTCCCCATGGCCGCCTCCGCCGCTCCCCAGGCTCCACCGCCCGCCACCGCCTTGACCCCACCTCCTCCGGCTCCCGCCTCGCCCCCTCTCGGCCATCCTCGCAGAGCCGCCTTCGCTCCCTCCCTGGCGCCGCCGTCGCCCGGCCGCCGTCGACCCCCCTCGCGCCTCCCGTCCACCGAGTCGCGTCTGCGCCCCGCGTCGTCCGCCCGCCCGGCCGCCTCGAGCCCGCCATGCCTCCTCTCTTCCCACGCCCGTCGCCGCCCCTCCGACAGTCGCGTGCCAGCATCGGCCGCGTTCGCGTCCTCGACCTCCCCGCCTCCGGCCGCGCCCGTACCCGCCGCCAAGTCCGGCCGGCCCGCCGCCGTCGCATCCGCCTGCCTCGCGCCCTTCCTCTCCCGCCGGCGTGCTCCTGAGCCCCGCCGAGCTCGCCTCTCCGACTCCCTCCGCCCGCGTCCGCCTCTCTGCTCCTTCCCCGTCGACCTCCCTGCGCTTGTGAGGCGTCTCGACCGCCTCCTCGTCCGCGACGCCGCCCCCCTGCAAGCTCGGTTCGAGTTTGGGTTTTCGGTTTGCACAGATGGCTTGGTGGCGATACGGCGGTTTCGGCTACCTCTCGTCGTACGAGTTCAACGAGTTGGGCAAGTATCTCGCCCAGATCATCAAGTGCACTTGGAGTCCGATGTACTTGGAACGCCGAGAACTTCCACCGGAGCCGAAGATCCGAAGCTCTTCTTCATAGAGCGCCCAGTACCCCGAAGACCGTTTCCGCTGAAACCCCAAGGTCGTAGGCATGGAACCATCGGAACCCGCAAGACCCTTGGCGCTTGAACCGAGGGAACCATGCCGTGAAACCCCGATACCCGAAGGTCGACATCGGACCGAAGCATCAAGGCCTCCTTCATGAAACTGTCAAGATCTCCATCACGGACTTCAAGTACCCCCCTCGGATGCGACAGGATTCCCTTCCCGGACCCCAAGAACTCCTTCCCGGCTCCGCTAGCCGAAACCTCGAAGGCCGCGATGATGTTGAATCAAGATCTCCATCGTCAATGGAACCGGAACACCCAGACCTTCGTACAGGGATGCTCAACGACAAGACCGGCTCAATGCCGATGGGCTCGAGGGGTGTACATGGTGCCACTAGATAAGCGCCAAGATCGTCGATCCCGTCAACCCTGAAGACCGATCCGAAGCGCCAATAACTCCTTCTCGGAACCATCAAGTACTTCCCTCGGACGCCGAGACCCCCGAACCCGAAGACCGATCCCGTACCCGGTGCCGCGCCAAGATCTCCTTCTCGGACCCCGATGACGCTAAGTTCTTCACCGTAGAGCAACAAGGCCTTCGACAAGACAAGGAACGCTAAGAACTTCACCCCGAATGCCAAGACCGACCCGATACGACGTCCCGACAAGACCTTCGTGATGACAAGATCGACACCGGCCAGGGCGAGTCCGATGCCCCGACACCGACCCAAGTCCTGCTTCCGGAACGCCAAGATCTACCTCACTTGCCGAGAACGTTCCGTCCAACCCTGAGCCCCTGTCGAACCCCGAGACCCGACCCCGAACCCCTCGGAGCCAAGTTCGTCGAGACACCCTAAATGTGTGAACCCCTTCCCGAAACCCTATTTTATAACATAATACAACTTGTCGCATCTAAACATTCATCTCGCACGCATATCATGTGGTTTGGGGGCCTTATGCCGATTCACCTAATAATTAAATATGGGGCCCATATGCGGGCAAATCTAGTCTCATATTGGCCTCATTTAAATTGTGTATCGAACCCGGTGCTATCTGTTGCCATGCTAAAACAACATTTAAATTGCGGGGGTTCTAAATAACTTGAACCACTTGAATATTGTCGGGACCCCGGTTCCGCTTAATATGGCCTAATTGCATCGCATCTTTGCCATGTCATGCATCATGCCGATCTTCTGCCGTTGTATTAAATAGTGCATCCGGTGTTTATTCTAGTGTTTTGCTTCTTCGCGGATAAGGTCGTTGAGTTGATGTGATCTTCGCCCGATCTTCGGTTGAACCTTCGACAATGTTTTCAGGCGAGCATCTCCCCCTTTCTACCTATCTTACTTTTATAGTATTTATTCCCTCCTGTTGATCTATTGCTATCTGTGTTGCGATGCTTTAGTTTCCGTACCTGTGATATACCGTGCAGCCCTATATTGCCTTGGACACATCCTATTACCTGTTGTTTGGTAGATAGTTGGACTTGCGCGTCGCAGTCACTTGCTCACATGTTGTGGCGTGTTGTCAAGTGTCACAGTTGTTGGAGTATTGCCGCATGTTGATGTTGGAGATGATCATAGTTTTACTTATCGTTCACTTTAATTTCTGTTTAACAACTAAAATTGAAGTAAGCAGAGGCATCGGTGGGTGATATATAATATTTGGTTTCCAAACGCCCACTTGTGTCCCGTAGGACCCCGAGTACTTGATACATGTTCCTTGATTTAACGCGCTATCCACATCCGGGAGGTATATGGGACCCCCCTGAGCCAGAGCTTGATTCAGTCTTATTTCTTGGGGCCACAAACTAGTTTGAGGTTTTATTTACTATACTGTACTTATGCCATGCTACTTATGTATTTACGATTGTGCGAGGAGCACACTGTACTGTTTAGGATTTGTGACCCGTTTACGCGGTATCGACAAGCCCAGTTTTGGGTTCCCAGTCGCTTACAGCCGGCCCCACAAACCTTGAGTCCGTCTCGGAGCTAGCTTACTTCGTTGTGGGTTAGACTACAAGGGGTGGCCCCCTGAAACATTTCTGAATTCTGTGATTGCTTTGTCGTGAAAGCCTCGTTGGGTTTTGATTTGGTTTTTCCGAGGTTGATCGAGCGTGTGTTGCTATTGGTGCACCCCGGCCGGGTAAAACTTTCTGAAAGCCGTGTCCGCGGTTATGGACGACTTGGAGCACAGTATCTCGACCATAGACAAGCATAACTAAAGTTTATTGCTATAGATTTGACTTTATAATGACTAGTAATCAGCTCCACTATAATGGAATGGCTAAATAATACTGCCCACAATTGCTTGTTTTGGAGCGTCGCTTGCGACCATTGTACCTGACTAGTAAGTATTGCAACTACAACGGAATGGCTGAAGAAAAGTACCAACAACTGCTGGGTTTTGGGTTTATCTCATGCTAGCTGTATCTGATTAGTAATTGTTGCAACTACAACGGAATGGTTAACTAAAAGTGCCCACTGCTTATTTTATCAGGAATGATTATCTATACTTGACTAGTAATTGCTGCAACGACAACTGAATAAGTAAAACTGCCAACTGTGTGAGTTCCTCGGTTGACTTCCTCGTTTGGTCTCGAGGGGGAAACACCAGGATGGGTTTGTTTGGTGTTAGCTTCAGGTTGGATCCGGATAGGTCATTCTCATCCCTCTCTGATAACCGCCAGTTGTATCGAGTCTCTATAGGTTGTTTAGTGCATGTTGCCGCTGCCGCTTCAGTCCACCATACCTATGTAGGCGAGGACCGCCGAATTCTAGCCTCGCCGTGTACTGGCCTCAGTACTGACGCTCCTCTTTTTCCTTTGCCCTTTGTCGGCACCCCTTTTGTTTAAGCAGGTTTTGAGATCGACGCCGTTAGCAGGGTTACCCTTCCGGCTTGGCCTGGGCAGGGTTATGGACGCCATTGGTTATTCTTCAGGGCTCTTAGCCCCATTTGCATCTTGTCCGTAGCTGGACGCTCTATCGTTTTCAAGGTGATTTGGATCTTTGTATATTATATCTGTATTCTTGACTCCTTGAGTCGCTGTTGTATATATATCTGTTCTGTGGGTCCCATCGAGGACTGTTGTGTAATGTTATTACTTTGTTTTCCACCCGCACGAAAGTGCCTGGTGGGCACCTTTGAATCGTTTCTATGCGGGTTTGGCAGGAATCGCTAAAACTTGCATAGGTCCGATTCTGAGGGTGTTACAGAGTGGTATCAGAGCTCAGCGATTCGATACCCACAAGTCCAAAATTTCAGGATAACCTAGCTAACGGCCGAAGTAGAGTGTCAAAACTATTTTTCAAAAATCGGTTGGATAGTTCTGATTAGGTCTGATTTTACTCCTTACCCCTCTGCTGTTCTCCTCTTACCTCTACGCGTTTTGAATCCGCTCTCTTCTCTTTCTTCGAGTCCAGGAATTCTCGTGGTGGGGTTTTCCGTCGTACCTTCAGGGTTTCGCTTCCTCCTCTGATAACGGTGTTCTACCATCCGGTGTTCATGCTGCTTGAGGAATCCGTCTGCTGTGGTACCATCCTTTGTGCCTTGTTTGTGCCTTCCGGTGTTTTCCGACGCGACAACATCCTCTACGCCAGATCCGATGCAGAGTATGCATCACTCCTTTGTCTCCGAACCTCGCTTGTCGAGATCTTCAGTCTAATTCCGAGAGTTGGTTGCATAATCCGCCTATTCGTGTGCAGAGTAATGGTTTGGGTGCGCGATGGACTGATCACCATCCGACTACTCTTATCATTCGCTCTTGTACATCGAATCGGTGAATCCAGCAGTTTTACTTCGTCCACGGAAGTTAGGGGTGGCTTTATTTGTGGATACCTCTACCTTCGACCTTTTGTCCCCGGAGTGTTCTCTCGGCGATCACGGACAACGACCTCTTGTTAGTGGTGTCGCGAGGATCTATACGAAGCGAGAAGACGCAGATCGCCGACCTTCCTTCCGGTACCATGAGGCGGATCTCGAGGGCGAGATCCATTGTTAGTGGTGTCGAATTGTGGCATCCCGCAAAACCACTACTAGAAAATCGCGTTGTTTTTGTGCATTGCATCATCATTACATCATCATGCATATTAATTTTACCTGAAACTATGTTGCGAGAGACTATGGTTTTCCGAAACTAGCCCTCCTTCTATTTCAAAGTAAACCCCCGGATGCTTCCGGATATTTTGTTTGTCTAAAAACTATTTACAAAAATGTATTGCAAATTAAATAAAAGTTTGAATTATTTTGGTGGGGCAGTCGAACGGGCCGAATCGACCCGAACGACCACCCCAGAAATATAATCGGTCCACCCATAAACCCTTTTACACCCAGTCCTAGTCTAACCACCCCTCAGCCACATCACCTCGACCACTCAGATCGTGCCACCTCACCCCTCTCTCTTCCTCACCCAATCCCCATCTGCCACCTCCCCACCCCCACTCCCCAACACCACACAACACACCCACTCACCCAGCCGCCCACCCCACACACACGCACACACGCCTGTAACCAACACACCCCACACGCCCACGCCAGCTACCTCCCCTGGCCCGCATCCTGGCCCACACCCCGACCCACGCGCCCCACCCGCACCGACGCAGCCGCCCCCACACCCGACGCGCTCCTCTTCTCCCGTGGCTCCTCTCTCTGGCAGAGCCTCGCCGCATCCGCCCCTCCTCCGTCCTCCTCTCTCCCCCGTTCCACCCAGCGCGCCGCCAGGCCTCATCGCCGCCGCCCGCTCTCCCCCACGGCCGCCTCCGCCGCTCCCCAGGCTCCACCGCCCGCCACCGCCTTGACCCCACCTCCTCCGGCTCCCGCCTCGCCCCCCTCTCGGCCATCCTCGCAGAGCCGCCTCCGCACCCTCCCTGGCGCCGCCGTCGCCAGGCGCTCGTCGACCTCTGGCGCCTCGTCCACCCCGAGTCTGCTGCGCCAGCGTCGTCCGCCGCCGCCGCCTCGCCCCGCCATGCCTCCTCTCTTCCCCACGCCCGTCGCCGCCCGACGATCGCGTGCCAGCGTCGCCAGCGTCTGCCTCAACCTCGCCTCCGGCCGCGCCCGTACGCCGCCAAGTCCGCCGCCCGCCGTCGCATCCACCGCCTCGCGCTTCCTCTCCCCGGGCGTGCTCGAGCCCGCCGAGCTCTCGCCTCCTCCTCCGCCCGCGTCCGCCTCTCTGCTCCTTCCCCGTCGACCTCCCTCTGCCCCGCGCGAGGACGTCTCAGGCCGCCTCCCTCGTCCGCCGCGACGCCCGCCCCTGCCACTGCAAGCTCGGTTCGAGTTTGGGTTTTCGGTTTGCACAGATGGCTTGGTGGCGATACGGCTTTTCTCTCGTCAGACGAAGTTCAACGAGTTGCAAGTATCTCGCCCAGATCATCAAGTGCACTTGGAGTCCGATGTACTTGGAACGCCGAGAACTTCCACCGGAGCCGAAGATCCGAAGCTCTTCTTCATAGAGCGCCAAGTACCCCGAAGACCATTTCCGCTGAAACCCCAAGGTCGTCGACATGGAACCATCGGAACCCGCAAGACCCTTGGCGCTTGAACCGAGGGAACCATGCCGTGAAACCCCGATACCCGAAGGTCGACATCGGACCGAAGCATCAAGGCCTCCTTCATGAAACTGTCAAGATCTCCATCACGGACTTCAAGTACCCCCTCGGATGCGACAGGATTCCCTCCCCGGACCCCAAGAACTCCTTCCCGGCTCCGCTAGCCGAAACCTCGAAGGCCGCGATGATGTTGAATCAAGATCTCCATCGTCAATGGAACCGGAACACCCAGACCTTCGTACAGGGATGCTCAACGACAAGACCGGCTCAATGCCGATGGGCTCGAGGGGTGTACATGGTGCCACTAGATAAGCGCCAAGATCGCCGATCCCGTCAACCCTGAAGACCGATCCGAAGCGCCAGGAACTCCTTCTTGGAACCATCAAGTACTTCCCTCGGACGCCGAGACCCCCGAACCCGAAGACCGATCCCGTACCCGGTGCCGCGCCAAGATCTCCTTCTCGGACCCCGATGACGCTAAGTTCTCCTCCGTAGAGCAACAAGGCCTTCGACAAGACAAGGAACGCCAAGAACTTCACCCCGAATGCCAAGACCGACCCGATACGACGACCCGACAAGACCTTCGTGATGACAAGATCGACACCGGCCAAGGCGAGTCCGATGCCCCGACACCGACCCAAGTCCTGCTTCCGGAACGCCAAGATCTACCTCAGTTGCCGAGAACGTTCCGTCGAACCCTGAGCCCCTGTCGAACCCCGAGACCCGACCCCGAACCCCTCGGAGCCAAGTTTGTCGAGACACCCTAAATGTGTGAACCCCTTCCCGAAACCCTATTTTATAACATAATACAACTTGTCGCATCTAAACATTCATCTCGCACGCATATCATGTGGTTTGGGGGCCTTATGCCGATTCACCTAATAATTAAATATGGGGCCCATATGCGGGCAAATCTAGTCTCATATTGGCCTCATTTAAATTGTGTATCGAACCCGGTGCTATCTGTTGCCATGCTAAAACAACATTTAAATTGCAGGGGTTCTAAATAACTTGAACCACTTGAATATTGTCGGGACCCCGGTTCCGCTTAATATGGCCTAATTGCATCGCATCTTTGCCATGTCATGCATCATGCCGATCTTCTGCCGTTGTATTAAATAGTGCATCCGGTGTTTATTCTAGTGTTTTGCTTCTTCGCGGATAAGGTCGTTGAGTTGATGTGAGCTTCGCCCAATCTTGATTGAACCTTCGACAATGTTTTCAAAGAGCATCTCCCTTTCTACCTATCTTACTTTTATAGTATTTATTCCCTCATGTTGATCTATTGCTATCTGTGTTGCGATGCTTTAGTTTCCGTACCTGTGATATACCGTGCAGCCCTATATTGCCTTGGACACATCCTATTACCTGTTGTTTGGTAGATAGTTGGACTTGCGCGTCGCAGTCGCTTGCTCACATGTTGTGGCGTGTTGTCAAGTGCCACAGTTGTTGGAGTATTGCCGCATGTTGATGTTGGAGATGATCATAGTTTTACTTATCGTTCACTTTAATTTCTGTTTAACAACTAAAATTGAAGTAAGCAGAGGCATCGGTGGGTGATAGATAATATTTGGTTTCCGAACGCCCACTTGTGTCCCGTAGGACCCCGAGTACTTGATACCTGTTCCTTGATTTAACGCGATATCCACATCCGGGAGGTATATGGGACCCCCCTGTGCCAGAGCTTGATTCAGTCTTATTTCTTGGGGCCACAAACTAGTTTGAGGTTTTATTTACTATACTGTACTTATTCCATGCTACTTATGTATTTACGATTGTGCGAGGAGCACACTGTACTGTTTAGGATTTGTGACCCGTTTACGCGGTATCGACAAGCCCAGTTTTGGGTTCCCAATCGCTTACAGCCGGCCCCACAAACCTTGAGTCCGTCTCGGAGCTAGCTTACTGCTATGGTTAGACTACAAGGGTGGCCCCTAAACATTTCTCGAATCCTGATTGCTTTGTCGTGAAAGCCTCGTTGGGTTTTGATTTGGTTTTTCCGAGGTTGATCGAGCGTGTGTTGCTATTGGTGCACCCCGGCCGGGTAAAACTTTCTGAAAGCCGTGTCCGCGGTTATGGACGACTTGGAGCACAGTATCTCGACCATAGACAAGCATAACTAAAGTTTATTGCTATAGATTTGACATTATAATGACTAGTAATCAGCTCCACTATAATGGAATGGCTAAATAATACTGCCCACAATTGCTTGTTTTGGAGCGTCGCTTGCGACCATTGTACCTGACTAGTAAGTATTGCAACTACAACGGAATGGCTGAATAAAAGTACCAACAACTGCTGGGTTTTGGGTTTATCTCATGCTAGCTGTATCTGATTAGTAATTGTTGCAACTACAACGGAATGGTTAACTAAAAGTGCCCACTGCTTATTTTATCAGGAATGATTATCTATACTTGACTAGTAATTGCTGCAACGACAACCGAATAAGTAAAACTGCCAACCGTGTGAGTTCCTCGGTTGACTTCCTCGTTTGGTCTCGAGGGGGAAACACCAGGATGGGTTTGTTTGGTGTTAGCTTCAGGTTGGATCCGGATAGGTCATTCTCATCCCTCTCTGATAACCGCCAGTTGTATCGAGTCTCTATAGGTTGTTTAGTGCATGCTGCCGCTGCCGCTCAGTCCACCATACCTATGTAGGCGAGGACCGCCGAATTCTAGCCTCGCCGTGTACTGGCCTCAGTACTGACGCTCCTCTTTTTCCTTTGCCCTTTGTCGGCACCCCTTTGTTTAAGCAGGTTTTGAGATCGACGCCGTTAGCAGGGTTACCCTTCCGGCTTGGCCTGGGCAGGGTTATGGACGCCATTGGTTATTCTTCAGGGCTCTTAGCCCCATTTGCATCTTGTCCGTAGTCGGACGCTCTACCGTTTTCAAGGTGATTTGGATCTTGTATATTACATCTATATTCTTAACTCATGGAGTCGCTGTTATATATATCTGTTTTGTGGGTCCCATCGAGGACTGTTGTGTAATGTTATTGCTTTGTTTTCCACCCGCACGAAAGTGCCTGGTGGGCACCTTTGAATCGTTTCTATGCGGGTTTGGCGGATTTCGCTAAAACATGCATAGGTCCGATTCTGAGGGTGTTACAGAGTGGTATCAGAGCTCAGCAGTTGCGATACCCCACAAGTCCAGCCTGTAGGATAACCTAGCTAACGGCCGAAGTAGAGTGTCAAAACTATTTTGCAAAATCGGTTGGATAGTTCTGATTAGGTCTGATTTTACTCCTTACCCTTTGCTATTCTTCTCTTACCTCTACGTGTTTTGAATCCGCTCTCTTCTCTCTCTTCGAGTCCAGGATTTCTCGTGGTTGGGTTTCCGCTGCACCTTCGTGGTTTCGCTTTCTCCCTTTTGTAACGGAGGTGCTACGATCATCAATCAAGAATTGCTCTACATTGTGCCCTTCATCCGATCTTTTGTTCTTGAGATCTTTATCCATATGTGTTCCTTGCCGGATATCTGTGTCGTTGGAAAACATATGAGAAGGACGAGCATTGGTGAAGTTGGAGTATACCTTGAGCATGTGTTGTTCATGCCAATGGAACCATCGCGGAACCTAATCATTGTGTCTTTCATACGATTTCTGCTGGCATCATCCCTTTGTTCCGGATACCGCCTATGAAGATCTTCAGTCTAAATCTCGAGAGTTGAGTTGCCTGATTCTCCTACTCATGTATAGAGTTGATAGTTTGGGTACGGGATGGACTGATCACCCTACCCGACTCTTACTGTTCGCTCTGTACATCGAACGGGTGGATCAATGTAACTTTTCCCTCTTCTAATGGAAGTTAGAGGTGGCCTTATCGTTTGATACCTCTACCTTCGTCCTTTGTTTCTCCGGAGTGTTCTCTCGACGATCAGGAACAACGACCCTTTGTTGGTGGTGTCGCCGTTTTCCAGATGAAGAAGGAACCCTCGTTAGTGGTGTCGCGAGGATCTACATGAAGCGAGAAGACGCAGATCGCCGCTCTTCTTCCGGTACCATGAGGCGGATCTCGAGGGCGAGATCCATTGTTAGTGGTGTCGAATTGTGGCATCCCGCAAAACCACTACTAGAAAATCGCGTTGAATTTGTGCATTGCATCGTCATCATCATGTATTGTTTGTCGAAAACTAATTTCGAAAACCTATTTTTGATTTCCAAACGCCTCGTCCTCGCTCAACACGCAAACCCGGGTCACCGGATTATTTTTGTTATGTCCACTGTCGGGTTGCAAAAGCGCTGGTTAAAAGTAAATATTTTTTAATTAATGGTTTTAGTGGGGCAGTCGAACGGGCCGAACGACCCGAACGAACACCCCCGGAATTAAATCGGGCCACCTAAAACAGCCCCTCTAAATCCTAAAGCTACCAACAAACAAACCCACACCCCTTTGGCCACCTCACCCCCACCAATGACCTGCTGCCACCTCACCCGCTTCTCTCCCTCTACCCTATCCCACACCGACACATCACCACCCCTCTCCACCCCCCACTCATCCACCACACACCACCCAGCCACACACGCACACCCCACTCCAGCCAACTCCCTCTGCCCCACGTCCCACCCGCAGCCTCCACTCACCTCTCCCCTGGGTCCCCTGCCCCCGGCCCCACCAAGCCCACCCTCCCCCACGCGACCTCTCCACCCTCCCTTCTTCCTCCCAGGCGCCTGCCGCTCTCCTCTGCAGCAGCTCGCTCTCCCTCCTCAAGGCCAGCCGCTCGCCACCCCACCTCCACCCTCTGCAGCCGCGCTTCTTCCGCCTGAGCTCGCCACCGCCACGAACCCGCCTCCTTCTCCGTCGCGAACCGCCGCCGCCTGGCCCTCTCCTCCGCTCCACTGCTGATCAGGCGGCCCCGCCTCCACTGCCGCGCCTCAGACGCCTCCTCATGCCGCCCATCGCCTCCGAGCCCGGCCGCGCTTAACCGCCGGTCTCCGCCGCTGCCCCCGCCCCCGCCAAGTCCTGCCTCCTCCTCTGCCGCGGCGAAGCTCCTCACCGCCTCAGCAGCAGCCGCGCCGCCTTCCAGCGCCCGTCTGCCGAGCTGCCCCGCGCCTCGGGGCTCCTGGCCATCGCCGCCTCCGGCCATGGGCCAAGCCTGCCATCCTCCTCGTCCCTTCCGGCCATCCGTCCGCGTCACGGGGCACCACCTCGCGAGCCCCGCCGGCTTCTGCTTCCTCCGCCTCGCTGCGTCGGCGTTCGCCTCGTCCGTGCCGCGTCTGTGGGTTTCCTTTTCGCATCGTGGCAATCAGTGAAGTGTAGATGAAGAACGATGGTGCTGCAGGGCATCCAAGGACCAAGTCTGTTTCCATGCTCGTGTTGAAGTGATCTGTCCCGATGTTCATGTTGATGCCATCAGCAAATATACAAGTGGTAAGGTGACCCGGAGTATCCCGACGAGAACAATCCGATGTGAAGATCTTCACCCAGAAACACCATGTTCTCCTTCCCGGACCCGAAGACCACCAAGCTCTTCTTCCTGGAACGACAAGTGCTTCGACACGAATCCGATGCCGACGTCGCACGCCAAGTTCGTCTTTCCGAACACCGAGCGACAAGGTCTACTTCACGGATCTCAAGACCCGGTACCGATCCACTCGAGTTCGCCATCAACGACAAGACCGACAACATGGCCCCACCGCGGATGCGACAAGATCTACCTCTGAAGCCGAGAACGCTCCCGTCGGAACCGAACCCCGTCGAACCCTGAACCCCGAGACCCGACCCCGAACCCCGGAACCCCAAGATCGTCGAGCCCCCTCAATGTGTGACCCTTATCCGAACCCTTATTTTTATAAATGCTAAACATAAAACTTGTTGCAATTGAATTGTCAAACTCGCATGCATATCTGTGGTTTGGGGGCCTTATGCCGATTCACCTGATAATTAAATATGGGGCCCATATGCGGGCAAATCTAGCCTTATATCGGCCTCATTTAAATCTGTGTAGCGAACCGGTGCTATCTTTTGCAATGTTAAGACAACATCTAAATTGCGGGGTAGATAAATGACTTGCACCATCTAACTAATTGTCGGGACCCCGGTTCCGCTTAATATGACCTAATTGCATCGCATCTTTGCCATGTCATACATCATACATGCATCATGCCGATCTTCTGCCGTGTGTTAAATATTGCATCCGGCGTTTATTCTAGTGATTTGCTTCTTCGCGGATAAGGCCGATGAGTTGATGTGAGCTTCGCCCCGATCTTCGGTTGAACCCTTCGACAATGTTTTCAGGCGAGCATCTCCCCCCTTTCTAACTATCTTACTTTTATAGTATTTATTTCCCTCCTGTTGACCTATTGCTATCTGTGTTGCGATGCTCTAGTTTTCGTACCCGTGATATCCCCTGCAGCCTTATATTGCCTTGGACACATCCTATTACCTGTTGTTTGGTAGATAGTTGGACTTACGCGTCTTAGTCGCTTGCTCCAGTGCTGTTGCGTGTTGTCAAGTTCCACGGTTGTTGGAGTATTGCCGCATGTTGACGTTGGAGATGATTCTAGTTTTACTTATCGTTCACTTTAATTCCTGTTTAACAACTAAAATTGAAGTAAGCAGAGGCATCGGTGGGTGATAGAAAATATTTGGTTTCCGAACGCCCACTTGTGTCCCGTAGGACCCTGAGTACTTGATACATGTTCCTTGATTTATCGCGCTATCCACATCCGGGAGGTATATGGGACCCCCCTGAGCCAGAGCTTGATTCATTCTTATTTCTTGGGGCCACAAACTAGTTTGAGGTTTTATTTACGATCCTATACTTATGCCATGCTACTTATGTATTTACGATTGTGCGAGGAGCACACTGTACTGTTTAGGATCGGGACACGATTCCGCGGTGTTGACAAGCTCAGTTTTGGGTTCCCAGTCGTTCACAGCCGTCCACCCAAACCTTGAGTCCGTCTCGGAGCTTGCTTACTATGGTAGACTCCAAGGGTGGCCTGAAATATTTCTGAATCTGTGATTGTTCACCGTGAAAGCCTCGTTGGGTTTTGTTTTGGTTTTTCCGAGGTTGATCGGCGTGTGTTGCTATTGGTGCACCCGTCCGGGTAAAACTTTCAAAGCCGTGTCATGGATATGGACGACTTGGAGCACAGTATCTCGACCATAGACAAGCATAACTAAAGTTTATTGCTATAAATTTGACTTTATAATGACTAGTAATCAGATTCACTATAATGGAATGGCTAATTAATACTGCCCACAATTGCTTGTTTGGAGTGTCGCTTGCGACCATTGTACCTGACTAGTAAGTATTGCAACTACAACGGAATGGCTGAATAAAAGTACCAACAACTGCTGGGTTTAAGGGTTATCTCATGCTAATTGTATCTTACTAGTAAGTGTTGCCACTATCACGGAATGGTTAACTAAAAGTGCCCACTGCTTATTTTATCAGGATGATTATCTATACTTGACTAGTAATTGCTGCAACGATAACCGAATAAGTAAAACTGCCAACCGTGTGAGTTCCTCGGTTGACTTCCTCGTTTGGTCTCGAGGGGGAAATACCAGGATGGGTTGGTTTGGTGTTAGCTTCAGGTTGGATCCGAATAGGTCTTTCCCACCCCTCTCTGATAACCGCCAGTTGTATCGAGTCTCTATAGGTTGTTTAGTGCATGCTGCCGCTGCCACTTCAGTCCACCATACCTATGTAGGCGAGGACCGCCGAATTCTAGCCTCGTCGTGTACTGGCCTCATTACTGACGCTCCTTCTTTTCCCTTTGCCCTTTGTCGGCACCCCTTTTGTTTAAGAAGGTTTGAGATCGACGCCGTTAGCAGGGTTACCCTTCCGGCTTGGCCTGGGCAGGGTTATGGACACCATTGGTTATTCTTCAGGGCTCTTAGCCCCATTTGCTTCTTGTCCGTAGTCGGACGCTCTACCGTTTTCAAGGTGATTTGGATCTTGTATATTACATCTATATTCTTGACTCATGGAGTCGCTGTTATATATATCTGTTCTGTGGGTCCCGTCGAGGACTGTTGTGTAATGTTATTGCTTCGTTTTCCACCCGCACGAAAGTGCCTGGTGGGCACCTTTGAATCGTTTCTATGCGGGTTTGGCGGATTTCGTTAAAACTTGCATAGGTCCGATTCTGAGGGTGTTACATGAAGGATCTCTCTCCCCCTCTAGAATTTATTCCCCATGGTCTCGGACTAGCGAGATACATGTTCCCGGTGGCTATTCGGCAAGAAAGAGTTGTGATTCCGCTGTATCGCTGGAACGAGGAGGCGGAGCTTGCTTGGTGCCTCGAACGTGTGTGCGAGCACGGATGCGCTGCTGTTTTGCGGCGCTAGGACTTCCTCTCGATCTTGAGATCAGCAAGATAATGTCTACATCAACCACGAGTTTGGACTCGTTAAGCTTTGTCGGTGTTCAAGGGTATGTTCTCTACGAATATACATCCGCCCGTTGTTTGTTTCTAGTAGATAGATCTTGGTACATAGTTGTTCCCATCGTAGGAAAATTTTTGTTTTCTATGCTGCGAACCCTACATATTTAGTCCTATTTAAATACTTTAGGATGTTCTTCACGGCTGTCCAGTGTTCCACTCCTGGATCACTTTGGTATCTGCTCGTCAAACTAAGAGCATTGGACACATCCGGTCTAGTACACAGCATGCCATACATGATAGAACCTATGGCCGAGGCATAAGGCACTTTGCTCATAGCTTCTCTATCATTTATCGTAGCTGTACACTTATCCTTGCTCAATATCTTACCTGACAACATAGGCACTGAATCTTTCTTTGCCTTATCCATTCTGAACCTTTTCAGAACTTTGTCTAGGTATATACTCTGGCTTAAAGCTACCAGGCGTCTTTGTCTATCTCTATAGATTTTGATGCCCAATATATAAGCAGCTTCCCCTAGGTCTTTCATTGAAAAACATTTGTTCAAATAACTCTTCACATCATTAAGCATGTTAATGTTATTTCCAATAATGAATATGTCATCCACATATAGTACCAGAAATGTCACTGAGGTCCCACTCACTTTCTTGTAGATACAAGCTTCGTAGCAATTTGGAACAAATCCAAAGATCTTGATCACTTGATCAAAACGAAGGTTCCAACTCCGAGATGCTTGCTTCAGTCCATAAATGGAACGCTGAAGTTTGCACACTTTATCAGCATCCTTAGGATCAACAAAACCTTCGGGTTGCATCATATACAACTCTTCACCAATGTTGCCATTGAGGAACGCAGTCTTGACATCCATCTGCCATATTTCATAATCATGAAACGCAGCAATTGCTAATAAAATCCGAATGGACTTAAACATCGCTATGGGAGAGAAGGTCTCATCGTAGTCAACACCTTTAACTTGTCGAAAACCTTTCGCGACAAGTCGTGCTTTATAGACGGTAACATTACCATCCGCGTCCGTTTTCTTCTTGAAAATCCATTTGCACTCAACGGCCTTTCGGTCGCTAGGAGGGTCCACCAAAGTCCATACTTGGTTTTCGCTCATGGATCCCAATTCGGATTTCATGGCCTCTAGACATTTCTCAGAGTCTGGGCTCATCATTGCTTCCTCATAGTTCGTAGGTTCACCGCCTTCTACCAACAAGACAGTCAAGACAGGGTTGCCGTACCACTCAAGAGGGACACGCGACCTTGTCGACCTGCGACGTTCAGTAGTAGCATCGTCCGAAGCTTCATGATCCTTGTCATTAGCTTCCTCTATTATTGGTGCAGGCGGCACTAGAACAATTTCAGGTGCTGCGCTACTCTCTAATTCAAGAGAAGGCTCAACAACCTCGTCTAGCTCTACTTTCCTCCCACTCACTTCTTTCGTGAGAAACTCCTTCTCAAGAAAAGATCCGTTCTTTGCGAAAACACTTTGCCTTCGGTTCTGTGATAGAAAGTATACCCAATAGTTTCCTTAGGGTATCCTTTGAATACGCATTTCTTCGCTTTGGGTTCGAGCTTGTCCGACATCAACTTCTTCACGTAAGCTTCACATCCCCAAACTTTAAGAAACGACAACTTAGGTTTAGCACCAAACCACGGTTCATACGGTGTCGTCTCAACGGATTTAGATGGTGCCCTATTTAAAGTAAATGCAGCAGTTTCTAATGCATAACCCCAAAATGATAATGGCAAATCAGTAAGAGACATCATTGATCGTACCATATCTAATAGAGTTCGATTCCGGCGTTCAGACACACCATTGCGTTGTGGTGTTCCGGGTGGCGTGAGTTGCGAAACGATTCCGCTTGCTTTAAGATGCGTGAGAAAATCATAACTCAAATATTCACCTCCACGATCAGATCGTAGAAACTTAATTTTTCTGTTACGATGGTTCTCCACTTCATTCTGAAATTCCTTGAACTTTTCAAATGTTTCAGATTTATGTTTCATCAAATAGATATACCCATATCTACTTAAGTCATCGGTAAAAGTGAGAAAATAGCGATATCCACCGCGCGTTGAAACACTCATCGGTCCGCATACATCGGTATGTATGATTTCCAAAAAGTACGTTGCTCGCTCCATCATTCCGGAGAACGGGGTTTTGATCATCTTGCCCATGAGGCATGGTTCGCATGTGTCAAATGATTCAAAAACAAGAGACTCCAAAAGTCCATCAGAATGGAGTTTCTTCATGCGCTTTACACCAATATGACCTAGACGGCAGTACCACAAATAAGTAGTATTATCACTATCTACCTTGCATCTCTTAGCCTCAATGTTATGGATGTGTGTTTCATCCCTCTCGAGATTCAGAAGAAATAAACCATTAACAGCAGGTGCATGACCATAAAAGATGTTACTCATATAAATAGAACAACCATTATTCTCAGATTTAAATGAATAACCGTCTTGCAATAAACACGATCCAGATATGATGTTCATGCTCAACGCAGGCACATAATAACACTTATTGAGGTTTAAAACTAATCCTGAAGGTAAAACTAAGGAGAGCGTGCCGACAGCCATCACATCAACTCTTGATCCGTTGCCAACGCACATTGTCACCTCATCCCTTGCAAGCCGCCGTATATTCCGTAGCTCCTGTTTCGAGTTACAAATATTAGAAACTGAACCAATATCAAATACCCAGGCACTACAACGAGGGCTAGTAAGGAAAACATCAATAACATGTATATCAAATATACCTTTGATGGTGCCAGCCTTCTTGTCCGCTAAGTACTTCGGACAGTTGCGCTTCCAGTGACCCATGTGTTGGAATTATGCCCTAGAGGCAATAATAAAGATGTTATTATTATAATTCTTGTTCATGATAAAGTTTATATTCCATGCTAGAATTGTATTAAGCGGAAACATTAATACTTGTGTGGTTTGTGAACAACACCGTCCTCGGACGCCTCTAAGGACTAGCTCATTGATCAATGATGGTTAAGGTTTCCTAACCATAGACATGAGTTGTCAATTGATAATGAGATCATATCATTGGGAGAATGATATGATGGACAGACCCAAACTAAGCAGAGCAATTAGATCGTGTCATCGTGTTCGTCTTTGCGAAGCTTTTCCTATGTCAAATATTGTATTCCTTAGACCATGAGATAATGCAACTCCCTGGTATCGGAAGAAAGCTTTGAGGTCATCAAACGTCATCCTATGAGAGGGTGATCATAAAGGTGTCTCTCAGGTGATCGGAAAGTATCTGTTGGGTTGTATGTATCTAGATGGAATTTGTCCCTCCCAAGTCGGAGAGATATACTTCGGGCCCACTCAATAATCGATATCAACACCGCTTGCAAGCATGTGGTTAAGGAGTTAATCAAAAAGTGATATCGGATTACGGAACGAGTAAAGTACTTGCTGTGAACGAGATTGAACTAGGTATGACGGTACCGACGATCGAATCTCGGGCAAGTAAAATATCGCGAGACGAAGGGAATATATATATGGGATTGATTGAATCCTGGCATCGTGGTTCATCCGATATGATCATCGATGAATGTGTGGGAGTCAATATGGGTGCCTGCACATTGTTGATTATTGATAGAAGATCATGTCGCATATTCTCGAACCCAGGTCACACACTTAACGTGTCTTGACGCTAGGATAGATTGGATAATTGGTTTATGAATTTTTGTTCGGAGTCTCGGATGGGATCCGGAACATCACGAGAGGTTCCGGAATGGTCCGGAGAATAAGATTCATATAAGGCAGTGCAGTTTTTGGAGTTCGGAATTGTTCCGGGTTAATCGGTATTGTACCGGAAGCTTCTAGAACCTTCCGGAAGGGGACCAACGTGGCCCCACCTTCCGGGAGGGGGCATGGGCCTATGAGGGAGTGTCCTGGCTGCTTTGGGCCAGGGGCACAAGGCCCCATAGGGCCCAGCCGATCCTAGAGAGTTTAAATCGTTTAAACTAGAGATAGGGTTTCTAGAAGAGGGGAGAGTCCATGCCCCCCACTCCTTATCCTTTGGGCTTGGGGGAGGGGCTAGGGCTGCGCCCCCCCCCCCTATTTAAAGAGGGGTTGGGGCGCACCAAACCCCTACACCTTCCCCTCCAACCCTAGCCGCCCTGCTGCCCTTCCTCTCTCCCTCCCGACTGCTTGTAGGCGAAGCCCTTCTGCAGAAATTCTCCACCATATACACCACGCCGTCGTGTTGTAGATCCAATCCATCTCTCCACCATACTTGCTGGTCCGAGGAAGGAGGAGACGCGTCAAAGGTGCACGTGCATCTCACGGAGGCACCGCCACTTGTGGTGCTAGATCGGATCGGATCGCGAGGAGGAGAAGCGAGTACGACTAGATCACCCACGTTCCGTTTAACGCTCATTGTGCGAATCTTCAAGGGTATGAAGATCTAATCCAATCTCTCTCGTTGATTGCATCTCCTAGATTAGATCTTGGCTTTCCCTCTGTTCGCATCCGTAGAAAATTTTGATTTACTATGTCGCGAAACCCTTCAGTGGTATCAGAGCTAGATCTATGCGTAGATGTGTTTCACGAGTAGAACACAACATGGTGGTTGCGGGCGTTGATGTTTTCTGTTGCAAGCCTCTTGTTTGTGTTCTTCTTATGACGCGGGATAGTGAGATTGAAGCGGTCCAGGCCAACCTTACGCGACGTCGTCATGAGACCGCCCGCACTTGACGCTGCGTGGCTTGTTCCACACATGCGGCTGGTGGATGCCGCCTCTCACTATAGTTGTCATGGGATTAACACCAGAGTTTGGCAACCATAATATCACCGTTGTGGCTTTCCGTAGGTAAGAATCGTTCTTAGCATCTACTCCCATAAGCCACGTAAAACATGCAACAACAAAGTAGAGGCGTCTAACTTGTTTTTGCAGGGAGTGTTTTCTGTGATATGGTATGGCCCAAGATGTGATGTGTATATTGTATGCGATGATCATGTTTTGTAATGTTTCACGACTTGCATGTCGATGAGTACACAACCGGCAGGAGCCATATGGTTGTCTTTATAATTGTGTATGACCTGTGTGTCAACTTCTTATACGCCATGTAATAGTTTCACTTTATCGCTAAGTAGTTAGCAATAGTTGTAGTTGCTATTCGTGGTGGAGGCAATCATGGTGGAGTGATGGAGATCATGCCGGAACGCACAAGATGGAGATCATTGCGCGAAGATTGGCTATACCATGTCACATAAAGTTATATGCATGTGATGTTTATCCTTTATGTATCTTATTATGCTTAGATCGCGACGGTAGCATTATAAGATGATTCCTCACTTAAAGATCAAGATAAAAACTGTGTTCTCCCCAAGTATGCACCGTTGCGAAAGTTCGTCGTGTCCAAGCATCACGTGATGATCGGGTGCTATAGACTCTACGCCACATACAATGGGTGCAAGCCAGTTTTGCACACGCTGAAATACTTGGGTCTAGCTTGACGAGCCTAGCATGTATGCACATGGCCTCGGAACACAAGAACCGAAAGGTTAAGCATGAGTCATATGAATGATATGATCGACACTTTGTTGTCCACCATTGAAACCACATCTCTTCTCGTGATGATCGGATTAGGTGTGGTGAATTTGGATCGTGTTCACTAAACAACTTGAGGGATGTTGAATTTAGTGGGAGTTCATCTAGTAATTTGATTAAGTTGAACTATTTATCATGAACATAGTCTAAATTGTACTTGCAAATACTGTAGATCACATGGCCAAGTCCAACTTCAACTTCAACCTTTTTGCTGAGAAGGAAAAGCTTAGAAACAATGGGTCTAACTTCACCAATTGGTTCCGCAATCTAAGAATCATTCTGTCTGGCGGACAAAAGGACTATGTCCTTGGTAAAGCATTAGGTGACCCCCCTGCTGCAACTGCGCCGGCTGATGAGAAAGATGTCTATCAGTCGCGTAAAGATGATTATGGTGTGATTAAGAGCACCATGTTGTTTGCTATGGAACCGGAACTTCAAAATCGTTGTGAAACCTATCCCGGGCCCTTTGAGATTCTCGAGGAGCTGAAAACCATGTTTCAGACTCAAGCCCGTTCTGAGAGATATGAGATCTCTGAGAAGTTCTTTAACTGCAAGATGGAGGAAGGGAGTTCCGTTAGTGAGCACGCCATAAAGATGTCGGGCTACACTCAACGCCTTGAGCAACTGGAATGCACAATTCCAGAGGAGCTCAAGATTGACAGGGTTCTGCAATCACTCCCTCCCAGCTACAAAAGTTTTGTAGTGACTCATAATCAGATTGGTTCCACTGATACGATCACCGAGCTCTTCGCAAAGCTTAAGGCTGCGGAAGTGGACATCAAGAAGGATAATCATGTGTTGATGGTCAATAAACCCTCCTTTAAGAAAGGTAAGGGAGCAAAGAAACCCTTCAAGATGGGCGGCGGCAAGCGCAATGCCCCTGCTGAGAACAAGCTCAAGTCTGGTCCTAAGCCCGACACTGAGTGCTTCTATTGCAAGGACAAGGGTCACTGGAAGCGCAACTATCCGAAGTACTTAGCGGACAAGAAGGATGGCACCATCAAAGGTATATTTGATATACATGTTATTGATGTTTTCCTTACTAGCCCTCGTTGTAGTGCCTGGGTATTTGATACCGGTTCAGTTGCTAATATTTGTAACTCGAAACAGGAGCTACGGAATAGACGGCGGCTTGCGAGGGATGAGGTGACGATGCGCGTTGGCAACGGATCAAGAGTTGATGTGATGGCCACGGCATGCTCTCCTTAGTTTTACCTTCGGGGTTAGTTTTAAACCTTAATAAGTGTTATTATGTGCCTGCGTTGAGCATGAACATTATTTCTGATCGTGTTTATTGCAAGACGGTTATTCATTTAAATCGTAGAATAATGGTTGTTCTATTTATATGAGTAACATCGTTTGTGGGCATGCACCTCTTGTAAATGGTTTATTTCTTCTAAATCTCGAAAGGGATGAAACACACATCCATAACATTGAGGCTAAGAGATGCAAAGTAGATAGTGATAATACTACTTATTTGTGGCAATCCGCTAGGTCATATTGGTGTAAAGCATGAAGAAACTCCATTCTGATGGACTTTTGGAGTCTCTTGATTTTGAATCATTTGACACATGCGAACCATGCCTCATGGGCAAGATGATCAAAACCCCGTTATCCGGAATGATGGAGCGAGCAACGGACTTGTTGGAAATCATACATACCGATGTATGCATCGATGAGTATTTCGACGCGGTGGATATCGCTATTTCCTCACTTTTACCGATGACTTAAGTAGATATGGGTATATCTATTTAATGAAACATAAATCTGAAACATTTGAAAAGTTCAAGGAATTTCAGAATGAGGTGGAGAACCATCGTAACAGAAAGATTAAGTTTCTACGATCCGATCATGGAGGTGAATATTTGAGTTATGATTTTCTCACGCATCTTAAAGCAAGTGGAATCGTTTCACAACTCACGCCACCCGGAACACCACAGCGCAATGGTGTGTCTGAACACCGGAACCGAACCCTATTAGATATGGTCCGATCAATGATGTCTCTTACAGATTTGCCGTTATCGTTTTGGGGTTATGCATTAGAAACCGCTGCATTCACTTTAAATAGGGCTCCATCTAAATCCGTTGAGACGACACCGTATGAACTGTGGTTTGGTGCTAAACCTAAGTTGTCGTTTCTTAAAGTTTGGGGATGCGAAGCTTACTTCAAGAAGTTGATGCCAGACAAGCTCGAACCCAAAGCGGAGAAATGCGTCTTCATAGGATACCCTAAGGAAACTATTGGGTATACCTTCTATCATCGAACCGAAGGCAAAGTGTTTGTCGCAAAGAACGGTTCCTTTCTTGAGAAGGAGTTTCTCTCGAAAGAAGTGAGTGGGAGGAAAGTAGAGCTAGACGAGGTTATTGAACCTTCTCTTGAATTGGAGAGTAGCGCAGCACCTGAAATTGTTCCAAGGTCGCCGCACTAACGATAGAGGAAGCTAATGACAAGGATCATGAAGCTTGACGATGTCGCATCGAACGTCGCAGTCGACAAGGTCGCGTGCCCTCCCGAGTGGTACGGCAACCCTGTCTTGACTGTCTTGTTAGTAGAAGACGGTGAACCTACGAACTATGAGGAAGCGATGATGAGCCCAGACTCGAGAAATGGTGGAAGCCATGAACCAATTGGGATCCATGAGCGAAAACCAAGTATGGACTTTGGTGGACCCTCCTAGCGACCGAAAGGCCGTTGAGTGCAAATGGATCTTCAAGAAGAAAACGGACGCGGATGGTAATGTTACCGTCTATAAAGCACGGCTTGTCGCGAAAGGTTTTCGACAAGTTCAAGGTGTTGACTACGATGAGACTTTCTCTCCCGTAGCGATGTTTAAGTCATTCGGATTTTATTAGCAATTGTTGTGTTTCATGATTATGAAATATGGCAGATGGATGTCAAGACTGCTTTCCTCAATGGCAACATTGATGAAGAGTTGTATATGATGCAACTCGAAGGTTTTGTCGATCCTAAGGATGCTGACAAAGTATGCAAACTTCAGCGTTCCATTTATGGACTGAAGCAAGCATCTCGGAGTTGGAACCTTCGTTTTGATCAAGTGATCAAGAGTTTTGGATTTGTTCCAAATTGCTACGAAGCTTGCATCTACAAGAAAGTGAGTGGGAGCTCGGTGACGCTTTCCGCATCGTATGTGGATGACATATTGATTATCGGAAATGACATCAACATGCTTAACGATGTGAAGAGTTATTTGAACAAGTGTTTTTCAATGAAAGACCTAGGTGAAGCTGCTTATATATTGGGCATCAACATCTATAGAGATAGACAAAGACGCCTGATAGCTTTAAGCCAGAGTACATACCTAGACAAAGTTCTGAAAAGGTTCAGAATGGATAAAGCAAAGAAAGGTTCAGTGCCTATGTTGTCAGGTAAGATATTGAGCAAGGCTTAGTGTCCAGCTACGGTAAATGATAGGGAAGCTATGAGCAAAGTGCCTTATGCCTCGGCCATAGGTTCCATCATGTATGCCATGCTGTGTACTAGACCGGATGTGTCTAATGCTCTTAGTTTGACGAGCAGATATCAAAGTGATCCAGGAGTGGAACACTGGACAGCCGTGAAGAACATCCTAAAGTACCTAAATAGGACTAAACAAATGTTCTTAGTCTATGGCGGTGATGAACATCTTGTCGTAAAAGGTTACGTCGACGCTAGTTTCGACACCGACAAGGATGATTCTAAATCTCAGACAGGATACGTGTATATTTTGAATGGAGGAGCTGTGAGCTGGAGAAGCTGCAAGCAAAGTGTGATCGCTGGATCTACAGTAGAAGCGGAATACATGGCTGCTGCAGAAGCGTCAAGTGAAGGATTTTGGATCAGAAACTTCATCACTGAGCTTGGCGTGGTTCCAAGTGCATTGGACCCACTGGAGATATTGTGTGACAACACTGGCGCCATAGCACTCGCTAAGGAACCAAGATATCATCCAAAGACCAAGCATATCAACCGCAAGTTTCATATAATCCGAGATTATATAGCAGATGGACATCTGAAGATTAGCAAAGTACATACATATCTGAATGTCACAGATCCATTGACTAAACCTCTTCCACGTGTAAAACATGATCAGCACCTCAGTGCCATGGGTGTGAGATTGTTGCCAAATGTAAACTAGATTATTGACTCTAGTGCAAGTGGGAGACTGTTGGAATTATGCCCTAGAGGCAATAATAAAGATGTTATTATTATAATTCTTGTTCATGATAAAGTTTATATTCCATGCTAGACTTGTATTAAGCGGAAACATTAATACTTGTGTGGTTTGTGAACAACACCGTGTCCCTGGTACGCCTCTAAGGACTAGCTCATTGATCAATGATGGTTAAGGTTTCCTAACCATAGACATGAGTTGTCAATTGATCATGAGATCATATCATTGGGAGAATGATATGATGGACAGACCCAAACTAAGCAGAGCAATTAGATCGTGTCATCGTGTTCGTCTTTGCGAAGCTTTTCCTATGTCAAATATTGTATTCCTTAGACCATGAGATAATGCAACTCCCTGGTATCGGAAGAAAGCTTTGAGGTCATCAAACGTCATCCTATGAGAGGGTGATCATAAAGGTGTCTCTCAGGTGATCGGAAAGTATCTGTTGGGTTGTATGTATCGAGATGGAATTTGTCCCTCCCAAGTCGGAGAGATATATTCGGGCCCACTCGGTAATCGATATCAACACCGCTTGCAAGCATGTGGTTAAGGAGTTAATCACAACGTGATATCAGATTACGGAACGAGTAAAGTACTTGCTGTGAACGAGATTGAACTAGGTATGACGGTACCGACGATCGAATCTCGGGCAAGTAAAATATCACGAGACGAAGGGAATATATATATGGGATTGATTGAATCCTGGCATCGTGGTTCATCCGATATGATCATCGATGAATGTGGGAGTCAATATGGGTGCCTGCACTGTTGATTATTGATAGAAGATCATGTCTGCATATTCTCGAACCCGCAG
Source organism: Avena longiglumis (assembly GCA_030063025.1). Lineage (NCBI taxonomy): Eukaryota > Viridiplantae > Streptophyta > Magnoliopsida > Poales > Poaceae > Avena > Avena longiglumis. The sequence goes on along the minus strand of CP125979.1, from coordinate 240,801,772 downwards.
GGTCACACACTTAACGTGTCTTGACGCTAGGATAGATTGGATAATTGGTTTATGAATTTTTGTTCGGAGTATCGGATGGGATCCGGAACATCACGAGAGGTTCCGGAATGGTCCGGAGAATAAGATTCATATAAGGCAGTGCAGTTTTTGGATTTCGGAATTGTTCCGGGTTAATCGGTATTGTACCGGAAGCTTCTAGAACCTTCCGGAAGGGGACCAACGTGGCCCCACCTTCCGGGAGGGGGCATGGGCCTATGAGGGAGTGTCCTGGCCGCTTTGGGACAGGGGCACAAGGCCCCATAGGGCCCAGCCGATCCTAGAGAGTTTAAATCGTTTAAATTAGAGATAGGGTTTCTAGAAGAGGGGAGAGTCCATGCCCCCCACTCCTTATCCTTTGGGCTTGGGGGAGGGGCTAGGGCTGTGCCCCCCCTCTATTTAAAGAGGGGTGGGGGCGCACCAAACCCCTACACCTTCCCCTCCAACCCTAGCCGCCCTGCTGCCCTTCCTCTCTCCCTCCCGACTGCTTGTAGGCGAAGCCCTGCTGCAGAAATTCTCCACCATATACACCACGCCGTCGTGTTGTAGATCCAATCCATCTCTCCACCATACTTGCTGGTCCGAGGAAGGAGGAGACGTCAAGGTGCTGCACGTGTGCATCTCACGGAGGCACCGCCACTTGTGGTGCTAGATCGGATCGGATCGCGAGGAGGAGAAGCGAGTACGACTACATCACCCACGTTCCAACGAACGTTCCGCTGTGCGAATCTTCAAGGGTATGAAGATCTAATCCAATCTCTCTCGTTGATTGCATCTCCTAGATTAGATCTTGGCTTTCCCTCTGTTCGCATCCGTAGAAAATTTTGATTTACTATGTCGCGAAACTCTTCACCATGTCCTTGCAATAGAAGCACTCAGTGTCCGGCTTAGCTCCAGACTTGAGCTTCTTCTCAGCAGGGGCAACGCGCTTGCCGCCGCCTTTCTTGAAGGGTTTCTTTGCACCCTTACCTTTCTTAAAGCTGGGGGGCTTGTTGACCATCAACACATGAGTATCCTTTTTGATGTCCACCTCCGCAGCTTTCTGCTTAGCGAAGAGCTCGGTGATCATATCAGTGGAACCAATCTGATTATGAGTCACTACAAAACTCTTGTAGCCGAGAGGGAGTGATTGCAGAACCCTGTCAATCTTGAGCTCCTCTGGAATCTTGCAGTCCAGTTTCTCAAGGTGTTAAGTGTAGCCCGACATCTTTATGGCGTGCTCACTAACGGAACTCCCTTCCTCCATCGTGCAGTTAAAGAATTTCTTAGAGATCTCATATCTCTCAGAACGGGCCTGAGTCTGAAACATAGTTTTCAGTTCCTCAAGAATATCAAAGGGCCCAGGATAATCTTCAAAATAATTTTGAAGGTCCGATTCCATAGCAAACAACATGGTGCTCTTAATCACACCATAATCATCTTTGCGCGACTGATAAACAACTTTCTCATCAGCCGGCGCATCTACAACACGGGCGTCCCCTAGAGCATCCTCAAGGACACAGTCCTTTTGTCCGCCAGCGAGAATGATTCTCAGATTGCAAAACCAGTTGGTGAAGTTAGACCCATTGTTTCTAAGCTTTTCTTTCTCAGCAAAAACGTTGAAGTTGAAGTTGGACTTAGCCATTTGATCTACAATATTTGCAAGTACAAATTAGACTATGTTCATGATCATTGCATACAACATACACATCACATCTGGGGCCATACCATATCACAGAAAACACTCCCTGCAAAAACAAGTTAGACGCCTCTACTTTGTTGTTGCATGTTTTACGTGGCTTATGGGAGTAGCAAGCTAAGAACGATTCTTACCTACGGAAAGCCACAACGGTGATATTATGGTTGCCAAACTCCGGTGTAAATCCCATGACAACTATAGTGAGAGAAACTGGCATCCACCAGCCGCATGTGTGGAACAAGCCACACGTCAAGTGCGGAGCCGGTCTCGCGAACGAGGTCGCGTAAGGTTGGCCTGGACCGCTTCGATCTCACTATCCCGCGTCATAAGAAGTACACAAACAAGAGGCTTGCAACAGAAAACATCAACGCCCGCAACAACCATGTTGCGTTCTACTCGTGAAACACATCTACGCATAGATCTAGCTCTGATACAACTGAAGGGTTTCGCAGCATAGTAAATCAAAAAAATTCTACGGATGCGAATAGGAAAGCCAAGATCTAATCTAGGAGATGCAAACAATGCGGGGGAATAGATGAGATCTTCATACCCTTGAAGATTCGCACAGCGGAACATTCGACGGAACGTGGGTGATGTAGTCGTACTCGCTTCTCCTCCTCGCGATCCGATCCGATCTAACACCGCAAGTGGCGATGCCTCCGAGAGATGCACACGTGCGGCACCTCGACGTCTCCTCCTTCCTCGGTCCAGCAAGTGGGGTGGAGAGATGGATTGGATCTACAACGCGACGGCGCGGTGCAAGCGGTGGAGAGTTTCTGCGGCAGGGCTTCGCCTACGCGCAGTCGGGAGGGAGAGAGAGGAGGGGCAGCAGGGCGGCTAGGGTTGAGGAGGAGGTGTAGGGGAGGGGTGCGCCCCCAGCCCTCTTTATATAGAGGGGTGGGCGGCCAGCCCTAGCCCCTCCCCCAAGCCCTAGGCCGGCGGCCAAGGAGGGAGGAGTGGGGGGCAAGTTCCCCCTCCCTTCTAGAAGCTCCCCTAGGGTTTCCTAGGTGTTTGGCCGGGTGGGCCCTATGGGGCCTTGTGCCCCTGGCCCAATGCGGCCAGGGCACTCCCTCATAGGCCCATGCCCCCTCCCGGCAGGTGGGGCCACGTTGGTCCCCCTCCGGAAGGTTCTAGAAGCTTCCGGTACAATACCGATTAACCCGAAACAATTCCGAACTGCAAAAACTGCATTGCCTTATATGAATCTTATTCTCCGGACCATTCCGGAACCTCTCGTGATGTCCTGGATCCCATCCGAGACTCTGAACAAAAACTCATAAACCAATTATCCAATCTATCCTAGCGTCGAGACACGTTAAGTGTGTGACCCTTCGGGTTCGAGAATATGCAGACATGATCTTCTATCAATAATCAAAAGCGGGGTCTGGAAACCCATATTGACTCACACACATTCATCAATGATCATATCGGATGAACCACGATGCCAGGATTCAATCAATCCCATATATATTCCCTTTGTCGCGCGATATTTTACTTGCCTGAGATTAGATCGTTAGTACCGTCATACCTAGTTCAATCTCGTTCACAGTAAGTACTTTACTCGTTCCATAATCCGATATCACTTTGTGATTAACATCTTAACCACGTGCTTGCAAGCGGTGTTGATATCGATTACCTAGTGGGCCCGAAGTATATCTCTCCGACTTGGGAGGGACAAATCCCATCTCGATACATACAACCCAACAGGTACTTTCCGATCACCTGAGAGACACCTTTATGATCAGCCTCTCATAGGATGACGTTTGATGACCTCAAAGCTTTCATCCAATACCAGGGAGTTGCATTATCTCGTGGTCTAAGGAATACAATATTTGACATAAGAAAAGCTTCGCAAAGATGAACACGATGACACGATCTAATTGCTCCGCTTAGTTTGGGTCTGTCCATCATATCATTCTCCCAATGATATGATCTCATTATTAATCAACAACTCATGTCTATGGTTAGGAAACCTTAACCATCATTAATCAATGAGCTAGTCCATAGAGGCATACTAGGGACATGGTGTTATTCACAAACCACACAAGTATTAAAGTTTCCGCTTAATACAATTCTAGCATGGAATATAAACTTTATCATGAACAAGAATTATAATAATAACATCTTTATTATTGCCTCTAGGGCATAATTCCAACACGGGATCCCACTGGGGATCCATCCGCTGCTCCGGCGTGAGCTCGTGGTAGAAGTGGTTCGTGATGGCCGCCTAGCGTGCGGAACCTTGAGGGACAAGAGGGACAGGAACCCCTCCAGAGCTTAGCATCCAGCTGGCGAGCGGCCGGTAGCCCGGCGGACAAGGGTAGCTGGAGGCGCACTGCGCCTCGGTCTCCTTGAGGGTCAGAATGGCCCAGTAGGCGTTGTCCATTGTTCTAAGAGAGGAAGGTGTGGATGTGTGGATAGCCATGGCGCGATCTCCCTAGATATAGAGGGAAAGGGCGGGAAAACTTGGCGGGAAGCTTTGGAAATGGCGGGAAATATCGTTAGTCACAGTTAGTGACTACAACCGGGACTAAAAGCTCTCGTAAAAAGGAAAGGGCATGAAAACTTGGCGGGAAGCGGTGGGAAATGGCGGGAAATATCTTTAGTCCCGGTTAGTGACTACAACCGGGACTAAATGGATATTATATTAAGATTCTTTATATTTTTATGAAAATAATAGACATATTATTTGTTTTATTTGGATTTTACAATAAAAGATATGATTTTTCAAAGTTTTATATTTGATTTGAATTAAAAAAGAAAAGTTACAAATGACATAATTTATAAATGATGCAAACAGATGTATGGATATTATATTAAGATTCTCTATATTTTCCTGATAATAATAGACATATTATTTGTTTTATTTAGATTTTTACAATAAAAGATATGATTTTCCAAAGTTTTATATTTGATTTGAATTAAAAAAAGAAAATTTACAAATGAAATATTTATAAATGATGCAAACAGATGTATGGATATTATATTTAGATTCTTTATATTTTTCTGAAAATAATAGACATATTATTTGTTTTATTTATATTTTTACAATAAAAGATATGATTTTCCAAAGTTTTATATTTGATTTGAATTAAAAAAAGAAAAGTTACAAATGACATAATTTATAAATGATGCAAACGGATATATGGATATTATATTAAGATTCTTTATATTTTCCTGATAATAATAGACATATTATTTGTTTTATTTGGATTTCTACAATAAAAGATATGTTTTTCCAAAGTTTTATATTTGATTTGAATTAAAAAAAGAAAATTTACAAACGAACTAATTTATAAATGATGCAAAGAGATGTATGGATATTATATTAAGATTGTTTATATTTTTCTGAAAATAATAGACATGTTATTTGTTTTATTTGGATTTTACAATAGGAGATATGGTTTTCCAAAGTTTTATATTTGATTTCAATTAAAAAAAGAAAAGTTACAAATGACATAATTTATAAATGATGCAAACAGATGTATGGATATTATATTAAGACTATTTATATTTTCCTGATAATAATAGACATATTATTTGTTTTGTTTGGATTTTATAATAGGAGATATGATTTTCCAAAGTTTATATTTGATTTGAATTAAATAAAAGAAAATTTACAAATCACATAATCTATAAATGATGCAAACAGATGTATGGATATTATATTAAGATTCTTTAATATTTTCTGATAATAATAGACATTTTATTTGTTTTATTTGGATTTTTATAATAGGAGATATGATTTTCTAAATTTTATATTTGATTTGAATTAAATAAAAGAAAATTTACAAAAACTACACTAGTCGCGGGTCGTGGCCGGACCCGGGACAAGAGGGTGCCTGCGTGCGCAAAAACAAAGTGGCCGGAAAAATCCTCTAGTCTCGGGCCGCGGACTAGAGATTATTGTTTTATCACAAATAATATTAGGGTTATTAATTAGGGTTATTGTTTTTTTGTATTAGTTATTAGGATTATTGTTTTCCCGCAAATAATATTAGGGTTATTAATTTGTGTTATTAGGGTTATTGTTTTTTTAGTTATTAGGGTTATTGTTTTTTCTAACCTGTTTAACTCTCTTTCTGTTATATATAATTAAGTCATTGATCCATCTGAAGATCCTGGTCACATTGGTGAAGGTGTTCTTCAGGGCATGATAAGAGGTGAAATTCCTCTTAATATTACTACCGGTGAAGATATTTTGCTCGAGGAAGAGATATCCTCATATCTGAATCCATCCGGTGATGGACTAGAGGAAAACCTAATGTACCAAGGGGAAGACCGGATGGACGAAGGGCAAACAAATAACAAGAACAATGATGGCCCCTCGACAGGATCCCACGAGGTACATATATATATAAAGCCTCATGTTACCTCTATTCATTAACTGATCTAGATATATATATATTAATCACTCTTTCTTCTTCTATTCGCCCACCGGATCGAAGCAATCGACAGCTCGAAAGAAATGAGGGCTGAACAAAAAGTTGGATGGTAATCAGAGGTTCACCATCGAAGAAATAGATGATGATGGTGAACCGATTGCTCCAGAGAAGCACCGTAGGATGTTTATAAATCAATGTGGGGTGCTTGTTAGGGACAACCTGCCGATCACCATCCAAGAATGGAATCAGTCAAAGAAACCCGGTGAAGAATCCAACAGCTATGTCACCGATGATGCCAAATATGACCTTTGGCAGAAGCTCATAGCGCATTTCATACTACCTCCAGAGTATGAAGAATTTGAGGTAGATGGTATTACCCCAAGGCCAGGTGGGCTTGAAAATAGAGAGAAAGTCAAGGAGTGGGCTCTGAGCAAGATGGCTGAACTGTACCGAAACCACAAGAAAAGTTTATACGCGAAATATGTCGCAAAAAAGAAAACTCCAGACTTCAAAGGAGTAAACGAGAAGTTGAGAGAATAGTGGCCCGATTTTGTACAGTACAACCAATCTGATAAAGCAAAGGAAAAGTCGGAAAAGAACGCGTTAAATGCTGCCCAAAAGAAATACCATCATAAAATGGGGACAGGTGGCTACAAGAGTGTCGTCCCTAAGTGGGAAACTATGGAGAAGAAAATGAGGGCTAGAGGCGTCACTCCTGGTACAGATGGATGGCCCGAGAGGTCAAAGAATTGGTGGTACGGGCACGGGGGATCGTTGGACCCAGAAACAGGGAAGACATTATTTCATGAAAAAATTCTAAAACCCTCCCAAGACCTTGTTCAAGCAATGAATGATGCTCAATTGGTATTATTCCCTCCCGAGAGAGAGAACTACGAGCTGACACGCGCCCTAGGGAATCCTGAAAAGGGAGGAAGAACACGAGGCAAAGGCGCTGGTGTCTCTGGAAGAAAGGGTTTCCTCAGTATGATGCCAGTTACAGAAGCCGTCAGAGAAAGAAGGACCGGGAGGCATACCGGATCTCCATGGTAGAGCAGGACCTAGCTGATCTGAAGAACCTCATGCAAGACATTAGACAAAGGCCGCCGTCGTCAACTCACCCGCAGGCTGATGATCCTGCATTGGATCTTAGCCAGCGAGGAAGCAGTCTGGCTTCCACGGAGGTCCGGGCTGATGATCAAGCACTGCTGGATGATGCACCGGCTCCTCACTACCCCGTGGATGATGTCAGAGAGATGGCACAATGTGAGCTACATCAGCCAATGAACAACTTGTCCTTCAAGGTGGCGATCGACACTGATTTACCTTGTCTACCTGGAGCACTCCACCATTCACTTCCGATTCCACGAGGCTATGCTCGTGTCACGGTGGATGACATAGTGGAGGATTTTGCGGACCTAGAGATTGAAATCGTTACGCCTGAAGGCCTTACGAAACTAGGAGATGTCAAGCGCAACATCATTCTATGGAAGAAGAAGTACATCAAGTTTCCAGGCTCGACGCCAAGGCCACCAACTCCGAGGAATCCAAGTCCACCCCGCATCGAATATCTTCAACCTCCAAGTCCACCCCAACCCTATTATCGTCAACCTCCAAGTTCACCCCACCCCGCTGACGATCGCCACAGCAGGAGTACATCAACTCGATCTCCGCCTCCGCGCAATACTCGATCTCTGCCTCCGCCTCCATGCAATACTACTACCTCATCGAAGAAACGGAAGTTCGACCCTCCCCCGCGCCCCACATCGAAGAAAGGTCAAACGACAAAGATGGTCGATATCCCGCCGGCTCTTCAAAAGAGACCTTATGACAAGACAAATGAGGAAACTAACACGGATGTGGCTGCCCAAGTTATGGCGCATTTTGCACCCAAAAAGCCTGAGCTAAAGCCGGAATATGATGAAAAAACCAAAAAGTGGGCTAAGTCCTTTCTTGAGCAACCATCCCAGATATCGATGAATCTGGAATCAGACTATGACCGGGAGATTATTAAGCAGGCACACAAGAAAAAAATAACAAGTACAAAAAGCGGAAAGCAAGTTGCCTAGCTCGGAGCATAGAAGAATCAATCGGTCGCCCCGCTCAAAGTCATTTTAGACCTCGACAAGGCCGTCAGAGCTGAAAAGGATATGAACATACAAATAATGAACCCCAGAGCCCGTAATAATATTGCACTAATGGGAATCACTATATCGCAGGCCAAATCACTTGCTACCAAAACAAAAATGTCTCTTGGTCAATATTTGGGCTATGAAGATACGCCAGTGGGTCAGATAGTACGGAAGTATGTCCAAGGGGAGCCTATAGTCAGTAATGAGGAGCTCGCGCGTCTATCCACACATATGCGAAATATGCACGAATGGTACATGTCGCAAGAAGAAAAAAAGCATCAGAAATATTGGTTTCCAGTGGACGTTAGAAAGGAGCATCACTTCAAACCATACTCGATACAGGTTCAAATGACCGAACTGTTTCAGTTGTACAACCAGCGCGCCCTCGATAAATCAATCATTGGTTGCTACTGTCTGTAAGTGTTTATTTCTATAATTAAGTTTGTAGCTCAGCTCGTTCATTGCATTTAATATATTATCCTAATTATATATCCTTTTATATGATGTTATATTCTGCAGAATGAATATGCTTGAATGCAAAAGAGCTAGAAGATACGACGCTGGGTTCATTGACCCATATATCATTAATGAATATACGTTAAAGAATCACCCCAAGGACATGGAGGAAGACCTGTGCAGGTTCTTAACCGAGAATAATTTTGTTAAGGAAATAATATTTCCTTACAACTTCAAGTGAGTGTTTATATCTTGTACACATTTTATTTTTGCTTACTCGATGAGCTATGCATGTATGCTTATGTAAACGTCCGCAGATTTCACTGGATCTTGCTAAACATTCAAGTTGACAAGTCCCTAGTTGAAGTCCACGACTCATTAAGTTGGGACCAAGAGCAGTGGAGCGACATCAAAGCAATGCTACATAAGTAATTTCGATCATTATCCCATTATATCGGCCTCTTTCATTCATTTCCTGATATCAAGCAACTAATAACTCCTTTGTTCATTTTCTTTGCCAAGTAGGTGTTCGACATGGTTTAGACAGAAAATACCAGGTCCATTCAAAGAAGAGCTAACTTATAAAATGGTGAAGAGTTTACAGCAGTCACCGGGAACTTTTTTATGTGGATACTACGCTGTGAGTATATCTGCGAGGTGACCAGTGAGCGAAAAGTTGACTCACATTATATTTATGGTTTACGGGAGAAACTAGAGCCAGACCAGCATATAAGAGCAATTTAAGAGGAGCTAGCGGAATTTATGATGAAGGAAGTCCTTGATGTACATGAAGAGCATTATACGAATAACGTGAAACTCGATTTGCCTTAGTGATTTCCATGTAGCTGATATGATATATATATTCATCAATGACCATGTAATTTCTATACATTTCTTTCTTTTGATATATATAGCATCAATGTATGCTTGCAAGAGATCGATTAATTGTATAGATACATCAACGTGTACTGTGTATGTACTAGCGTAAAGTATGTGTATTTAAATATATGTTTGAAATTATAGTGAAACACAAAACGAAAAAGGAACGAAATGGCAAAAAAAGAAAAATACACAATCTCTGCCGCGGCAGGAAACCTTATAGTCCCAGGTGATTTTACGGCCCGGGACTAGAGGGTCCCTCCCTCAAGGCCCGCGCTGAAACAACCACGTGGTTGTTATCAGTCGTGGGCTGTAGCGAGCCGGGGCTAGAGGGGGGGCTCTAGTCCCGTTTTCGCAGTGCCGGGTCCAAAACCGGGACTAGAGTCAGTTGCGGCCCGGAACTGGAGGCCCTTTTTCCACAAGTGTAGTGACTTAGTGATTATGTGATTAGGTGATGTCTAGTGGACGTCCTCCTGCGTCCCTAATTCCCTATACCTTTAACGATCTAGCTAATTAAACCATGGGGAAATGAAATACTCCGATGCATGATCTTAACTAGAAATAGTAAAGGCATAAAATGTATATACGGCCGGTTTCCCCCGCCGCCAGCGCCATGGCTCTATTCCTGCACTTCTCGCAAGGCATGCTCACCATGATAACAATCTTTTGCTGCAACAACAACAACAACATGGAGATCGAGGAAATTTAAGCTGCATGCTGGTTAATTAAACAAGCGTGCGTGACTAGGCCAGGAGATTAAACTGATGGGTGATCCGCGCGCCTTGCCTTCATTATATTTCTCCTTTGTTCCAACGTACGGTGGTGGATGCTGCTGTGGCCGGAAACGATCCCCCGCTGGCTCTTATATAGCCGAGCGCGTATGGTATGCATCTGGCCCAGCCCAGCGTCTGGTGGAAATAATGTGATGGCCGGTTTCATGTCGCATGATCAATGGACGACTGAGGACGCCGAAGTCTTGTTTCTCCACCTCGTATGAGGTCCCTCAGTGCTGGAGTGAGTGATGTAGGTGTCTTGATGAAAAATCCCTTCCTTATTATGAACAAAATATTTGCCTTGTTAGAAGATAACTCGTGTGCAAGATGATTGACATGCCATGGCTGGGCACGCCATCCCGACGTGGGTGGTGGAGAACCACATCCCATCGCCCCAATGGGATCCCGGCGATGACGAACGGGAGGGACTACAATGAGTTCGATCTATATATATCGACCGTAGTAGATCTTGGATTTAGTTTAGTTCATATCAATGTAATATATAGTATATTTAAATAAAATTTCCTAGTAAATTCAATGTTTCAAATTCCATTCGAATTTCCTTTTAATTTTCATTTAAATTTCCAAAAACTCAGTCCAAAAAATTGGTAGGAACATATGCCACCACTTTTTTGTTTCAAAAAATAATCTACCAGACGTCTGAACTTAGGACAATAGCGGCCTCGACCATTCACGCCACAAGAGCGGGTCCATGGCATATCTATATTGGCACGCCAGAAGCTATTCCGCTACTAGTGGCGTGGTCGAGGCAGCCTACTGGCAACGTTTACCTTCAGGAGATGCATGACCATGGAGACACCAACCGGGACTAAACATGAGTCAACCACTAATAATAAAGGCGCTTTATATTACTTACGCTTTTTTTGTACTATAAATAGCATCATCCTTGTGTCCTCAGTCCTCCAGCAGGCACTCCAAGATGGTTTTCGAGAGCGGGACACCTTTCAGGAGTTTTTCGTGAGATGCCCCCAGCAGTCCTCCGAGATCCGAATATCTGGTCAGGTCTAATCTCTAAATATAAATTTAAAAATTAGTTAGCTCCTAGAGAAGTTAAGTAGAGAAGATACAGTTTGAGAAGCAAGATGGATTTTGAGAGCTGTGACACCACCAGTTTCATGGGGAGATGCGGCACGAGCCCAAATTCTCCAAAGATCCCCGAACTCGAGAAACTGATCACATGTATTATCAATACTTGACCTTAATGGTAAGTATGAATTGGGATTAATACACTAAGATTGTTTGGATTAACACATTACAATACCTTTGCAAAATGGACATGTCAAATGTCTTCACTCATAAAATGTTACAATTATTACAATTTTCTTGATCTAGAGATCCATGGAGCATCTTCATTCATTAACATGATGCTTGGGCTTGGGTAATCCTTCACCGCTAGGGTGGAAATTTCGAAAAACTTATCACACTCTCCTTCCGATATCTCTCCTGTTGTCCTCCACCACTTTTCTTTTTTTTTTAAAAAAAAAACTATGCGCTTCATTGGCGTCGATGCTTTCGTATTCTAATAGAGTTCGACGTTCAGACATACCATTGCGCTATGGTGTTCGAATTGTGTTGAGTTAACGGAAACGTAATTGCTTTTGCTTGCGTGAGAAAAAGAAAATCACAACTCCATTTATCACCACGATCAGATCAATTAATCCTTCACCGATGTTTCAAATTCCACTTTGTTCGAAATTCAATGTTTTCAAACTTTTCATTTAAATTTCATGCTCAACGCAGGCACATAATAACATTTATTGAGGTTTAAAACTAATCCCGAAGGTAAAACTAAGGAGAGCGTGCCGACGGCCATCACATCAACTCTTGATCCGTTGCCAACGCGCATCGTCACCTCATCCCTCGCTAGCCGCCGTCTATTCCGTAGCTCCTGTTTTGAGTTACAGATATTAGCAACTGAACAAGTATCAAATACCCAGGCACTACAACGAGGGCTAGTAAGGAAAACATCAATACAATGTATATCAAATATACCTTTGATGGTGCCAGCCTTCTTGTCCGCTAAGTACTTCGGATAGTTGCGCTTCCAGTGACCCTTGTCCTTGTAATAGAAGCACTCAATGTCCAGCTTAGGTCCAGACTTGAGCTTCTTCTCTGCAGGGGTAACGCGCTTGCTGCTGCCCTTCTTGAAGGGCTTCTTTGCACCCTTACCTTTCTTAAAGATGGGGGGCATGTTGACCATCAACACATGATTATCTTTCTTGATGTCCACCTCCGCAGCTTTCAGCTTAGCGAAGAGATCGGTGATCGTATCAGTGGAACCAATCTGATTATGAGTAACTACAAAACCTTTGTAGCTAGGAGGGAGTGATTGCAGAACTCTGTCAATCTTGAGCTCCTCTGGAATCTTGCAGTCCAGTTGCTCAAGGCGTTAAGTGTAGCCCGACATCTTAATGGCATGCTCACTAACGGAACTCCCTTCCTCCATCTTGCAGTTAAAGAATTTCTCAGAGATCTCATATCTCTCAGAACGGGCCTGAGTCTGAAACATAGTTTTCAGTTCCTCAAGAATCTCAAAGGCCCGGGGAACTCCTCAAAACGATTTTGAAGGTCCGATTCCATAGCAAACAACATGGTGCTCTTAATCACACCATAATCATCCTTGCGCGACTGATAAATAGCTTTCTCATCAGTCGGCGCATCTACAGCAGGGGCGTCACCTAGCGCTTTTTCAAGGACATAGTCCTTTTGTCCGCCAGAGAGAATGATTCTCAGATTGCGGAACCAGTTGGTGAAGTTAGACCCATTGTTCTTAAGATTTTCTTTCTCAGCAAAAACGTTGAAGTTGAAGTTGGACTTAGCCATTTGATCTACAAAATTTGCAAGTACAATTTAGACTATGTTCATGATAACTAGTTCAACTTAATCAAATTACTAGATAAAGTCCCACTAAATTCAACATCCCTCAAGTTGTTTAGTGAACATGATCCAAATTCACCACACCTAATCCGATCTTCATGAGAAGAGATGTGGTTTCAATGGTGGACAACCAAGTGTCGATCATATCATTCATATGACTCATGCTTAACCTTTCGGTTCGTGTGTTCCGAGGCCATGTCTGTACATGCTAGGCTCGTCAAGTCAAACCCAAGTATTTCCGCGTGTGCAAAAACTGTCTTGCACCCGTTGTATGTGAACGTAGAGTTTATAGCACCCGATCATCCCGTGATGCTTGAACACGACGAACTTTCGCAACGGTGCATACATGGGGAGAACACGGTTCTATCTTGATCTTTAAGTGAGGAATCATCTTATAATGCTACCGTCGCGATCTAAGCATAATAAGATACATAAAAGGATAAACATCACATACATATAATTTTATGTGACATGGTATAGCCAATATCTGTGCAATGATCTCCATCTTGTGTGTGCCAGCATGATCTCCATCACTCCACCATGATTGCCTCCACCACGAATAGCAACTACAACTATTGCTAACTACTCAGCGATAAACTAAAGCTATTACATGGTGTATAAGAAGTTGACACATAGGTCATACACAATTATAAAGACAACCATATGGCTCCTGCCGGTCGTGTACTCATCGACATGCAAGTCGTGAAGCATTACAAAACATGATCATTGCATACAACATACACATCACATCTTGGGCCATACCATATCACAAAAACACTCCCTGCAAAAAACAAGTTAGACGCCTCTACTTTGTTGTTGCATGTTTTACGTGGCTTATGGGAGTAACAAGATAAGAACGATTCTTACCTACGGAAAGCCACAACAGTGATATTATGGTTGCCAACATCCGGTGTAAATCCCATGACAACTATAGTGAGAGAAACAGGCATCCACCAGCCGCATGTGTGAAACAAGCCACACGTCAAGTGCGGAGCTGGTCTCGCGAACGAGGTCACGTAAAGTTGGTCTGGACCGCTTCGATCTCACTATCCCGCGTCATAAGAAGAACACAAACAAGAGGACTGCAACATAAAAACATTAACGTCCGCAACAAGCATGTTGCGTTCTACTCGTGAAACACATCTACCAATAGATCTAGCTCTAATACCACTGAAGGGTTTCGCAGCATAGTAAATCAAAAAATTTCTACGGATGCGAACGGGAAAGCCAAGATCTAATCTAGGAGATGCAAACAACAAGGGGGGATAGATGAGATCTTCATACCCTTGAAGATTCGCACAGCGGAACGTTCAACGGAATGTGGTTGATGTAGTCGTACTAGCTTCTCCTCCTCGCGATCCGATCCGATCCAACACCGCAAGTGGCGATGCCTCCGAGAGATGCACACGTACGGCACCTCGACGTCTCCTCCTTCCTCGGTCCAGCAAGTGGGGTGGAGAGATAGATTCGATCTACAACATGACGGCGTGGTGTAAAGGTGGAGAGTTTCTGCGGCAGGGCTTCGCCTACGAGCAGTCGGGAGAGAGAGAGAGATCTGGAGGGCAGCAGTATGGCGGCTAGGGTTGAGGAGGTGTAGGGAGAGGGTGTGCCCCTGCCCTCTTTATATAGAGGGCTGGCCGGCTGCCCCTTGCCCCCCTCCAAACCCTAGGTCCGGCAACCACATGGGGTGGAGTGGGGGGCAAGTTCCCCCCCCCCCCTTCTAGAAGCTCTCCCTAGGGTTTCCCCTAGAGCTTGGCCGGATAGGCCTATGGGGCCTTGTGCCCCTGGACCAATGCGCCAGGGCACTCCCTCGTAGGCCCACGCCCCCTCCTGATAAGTGGGGCCACGTTGGTCCCACTCCGGAAGGTTCTAGAAGCTTCCGGTACAATACCGAACAATCCGAAACAATTCTGAAATCCAAAAACTGCTTTCCCTTATATGAATCTTATTGTCCGGACCATTCCGGGACCTCTCGTGACGTCCTGGATCTCATCCGAGACTCCGAACAAAAACACATAAACCAGTTATCCATTTTATCCTAGCGTCGAGACACGTTAAGTGTGTGACCCTACGGGTTCGAGAATATGCAGACATGATCTTCTATCAATAATCAACAATGTCCGAAACCCATATTGACTCCCACATACTCATCGATGATCATATCGGATGAATCACGATGCCAGGATTCAATTAATCCCATATATATATTCCCTTCGTCACGCGATATTTTACTTTCCCGAGATTCGATCGTCGGTATCGGCATACCTAGTTCAATCTCGTTCACAGCAAGTACTTTACTCGTTCCGTAATCCAATATCACTTTGTGATTAACTCCTTAGCCACGTTCTTGCAAGCGGTGTTGATATCGATTACCGAGTGGGCCCGAAGTATATCTCTCCGACTTGGGAGGGACAAATCCCATCTCAATACATACAACCCAACAAGTACTTTCCGATCACCTGAGAGACACCTTTATGATCACCCTCTCATAGGATGACGTTTGATGACCTCAAAGCTTTCTTCCGATACCAGGGAGTTGCATTATCTCATGGTCTAAGGAATACAATATTTGACATAAGAAAAAACTTCACAAAGATGAACACGATGACACGATCTAATTGCTCTGCTTGATTTGGGTCTGTCCATCATATCATTCTCCCAATGATATGATCTCATTATTAATCGACAAATCATGTCTATGTTAGGAAACCTTAACCATCATTAATCAATGAGCTAGTCCATAGAGGCGTACTAGGAACACGGTGTTGTTCATAAACCACACAAGTATCAAAGTTTCCGCTTAATACAATTCTAGCATGGAATATAAACTTTATCATGAATAAGAATTATAATAATAACATCTTTATTATTGCCTCTAGGGCATAATTCCAACAAAAGGAGAAGGTTGTTGCCGCGGTTCAGAAATTTTTCCAGACAGGTATAATGCCGGAAGGAGCTAATACTACTTCTATTGTTTTAATTCCTAAAGTGTCCAATCCTGACAAAATTGCTGACTATCGCCCAATTAGTCTATGCAATGTGGTCTATAAAGTTGTTTCTAAGTGCTTGGTGAATAGATTAAGGCCTCTATTTGATGATATTATTTCACCGTACCAAAGTGCCTTTGTTCCTGGGAGGATGATAACTGATAATACTTTACTAGCCTTCGAATGTATTCACCATATCAAACAAGAAAAGGATCCAACAAAGAGTTTTTGTGCTTATAAGCTTGATCTTTCTAAGGCGTATGATCGGGTTGATTGGTCAGTTTTTAGGCAAGTGATGCAAAAGTTGGGTTTCTCTCACCGTTTCGTTGGTTGGATAATGTCATGTGTAACGTTAGTGAGGTATTCCATAAAATTCAGTAGAACCCTCTTGGATTCATTAGCACCGTCGCATGGGCTACGGCAAGGTGACCCTTTATCTCCGTTCTTATCCCTTTTTTTGCTGACGGTTTATCCGCTCTCTTAAATAAAGGAATTGATGAGAATGTGATATCTCCAATTAAAGTGTGTCGATGTGCCCCTGGTATATCACACTTGCTTTTTCCGATGATACATTGCTGTTTTTTAAAGCCAATACTGAACAAGCGGCCACAGTTAAGCAAGTTTTGGATGTATATGCATTATCATCTGGCCAGCTTGTTAACCTAGCTAAGTGTTCATTGCTCTTTGGTGAATCATGTACTACTGTGGTACAAGAGGACATTCGGCTGGCCCTTCAAGTCGTTAACCATACCTTTGATGAGAAGTATTTGGGTCTCCCCACACCCGATGGTCGTATGTCGAGAGAGAAACTTCAGAACCTTCAGGCACAACTTACTAAAAGGCTGGTTTTGTGGGGAGATGGTCATCTAGCTCAGGACGGAAGGGAGGTTTTTATTAAGGCAGTAGCCCAATCCTTGCCAATTTATATTATGGGTGTTTTTAAATTACCTTTCTCTGTCTGTGATGACCTAACCAAGCTGGTAAGGAATTTTTATTGGGGATCGAAGGATGGTAAAAGGAAAACTCATTGGCATTCATGGGAGAAAATGCAAAGACCAAAGAAACAAGGTGGTCTCAGTTTTCGTGACTTTCGAATGTTCAATCAGGCTCTACTTGCTAGGCAAGCTTGGAGGTTAATCACGAAGCCCAATAGCCTCTGTGCCCGTGTGCTTAAAGCCAAGTACTATCCTAATGGGAGGCTAGAAGATACAGTCTTTACTGGTAATGCATCTTCATCTTGGCAAGATATCTCCCACGGTTTGGAATTACTAAAGAAGGGTTTAATATGGCGTATAGACAATGGTCAGCTTATTCGGATATGGAGAGACCCATGGATACGTAGGCCTTATTCCTTTAGACCTGTATCGCCAAAAAATAGATGTCGTCTTTGGTTTGTCTCTGAGTTGATAGATCAACATGGTGCTTGGAAGATTGATCTCTTAAATCAATACTTTATTGGCTCAGATATTTCTGAAATACTAAAGATAGTTCCTTCTGCGAGACTACATGAAGATCTGCTTGCTTGGGCCCCAACTAAGCATGGCCTCTTTACTGTGCATAGTGCCTATTCCTTGGCAATGGAGGAAACTTGAAGACCAATGGCCGAATCTTCCAGCTCGGCACCTGATGGTTCTCGGAAACTTTGGGAGCTTATATGGAAGTCAATTGTTCCTCCTAAAGTCCAGCACTTTGCTTGGCGACTTGCCACTGATTCTTTACCAACCTGGAGGAACAAATTCATTCGGCATAGGGAACCATCAGATCGTTGTCCTGTATGTGGCGTGGAACCTGAGGATAATTTTCACCCATTCTTTAAGTGTGACATGGTGAGACTCCTTTGGGACTTTATTGTGGAGAAGTGGCAACTACCAGCGCGGGACTCCGTCATCAACACAGGTTTAGAATGGCTCCTAAATTTTCTGAGCAATTTGTCTAGCATGATGGTTAACAAGGTGTTAATGACTCTCTGGAGGATATGGAAGTAGTGCATGATAAATCCCCGCCGCCTGTGGAGGTTTCTAGGCGCTTCTTGATGAGCTACTTGTTGTCTATTATGCAATAAAACACCACTCGTTTAAGGATATTGTGAAAGGGAAATTTATCTTGGACCCTGATGAGCAGCATATGCATAGTTTCAAAACTCCTGTTGTGGTGGCGAGATGGACTCTACCGCCAGTTGATTGGCTCAAACTAAATACCGATGGCTCTTTTGATAATGATGGGGCCGCGGGTGCGGGTATAGTCCTCCGAGATCACATCGGGGATTTAATTTTATCTTTGTGCCTTGTTCTCATGCAGGGACGCACTTGGGGCTGAACTAAAAGCACTACATGAAGGTATATCCTTGGTGTTGCATTGAAGCACTCACCCTTTGCTTATTGAAGTTGATTGTTTGGAGATTGTCAATGTTTTGAAAAATAGAGAGATGGATCGGTCGGTTCATTTTACAGTGATAGAAGAGATCAAGTCCATGATGAAGGTTCGCCAGTCTTGTATTAATCATGTTAGGAGAAGTCAGAATACTAGTAGTCATTTTATGGAAAATTTTGTTAGAACTAATGCTCGCACGGCAGTATGGCTTGGGTCTAGACCTGATGGTCTACTAAGCATATGTCGTGATGATTGTAATTCCTTACTTTTCTGAGTAATACAAATCAGTTTCGCAAAAAAAAGGAGCGTTTTTTGTTGTTCCTATATTTTTTAGTCTATTTTTCCCTCCCACCAAACTACATAATTATCCACCAATACCACCGATAAGTGCAATTATATATAACCATTCAAAAAAATATACAAAGAGGCGGTTTTATTATTCCACGGTCGACGAGAGACTCCTGCCTCCCAACCGAGACCACTACGACTACATCCCTTAAACCGTCGCCTCCCACCGCGATCTCGCCTCCCTAACCTTCGGTTCGGCTACTCGAGGCCCTGCGCCGGAGGCAACAAATCTGCACCAAACCTTGTCTGGAAGCACTTGCGGGGGCTAATCGACGCGCGCCAAGCTAGGGACAATGACACAGAGCCGTCCACGCTGCGCCTCGTGACGTGGGCTGGCCCGTCTTCTCATGGCGGTGCGGCCCTCTTCGGTGGAGGCGCAGGCGCTCGGCTCCTCGCTGCGGCGTGGCCCTTTTCGGTGGAGGCGCAGGCAGAAATTGAGAGGAAAGTCGAGAGATAGATGTGGCTGCGTTGTATTTCACTGTGTGTGTGCGTCCTGAAATTGCCTCTAATTCATACTAGCAAGTAATATGTTGTTAGCCGCTGCTTTGTTGCTAAATGATACTATTTGAGTTAGATGTAGAAAACGTGAAGAAAGAGAGATAGGTAGCAGATTAGATTAAATAAAAGCACAACAAAATTCTATAACACAGTCTAAAATACTCCTCCTCTTAAAAAACAATTTTCTATTTATTTTATGTATGTGTAGAAAAAAGGGGTTTCAAAAAAAAGAAGGCGTTAAACTTGATGTTTGTATTGGTAAAAAATTGTTCCACATGGGTCGATCTACTTGAGCAACATTTGGATCATGACATTCTTGGACAAGCATGGGCACGAGTCAAATGACTTCTATTAGACTTTCCCCTAGGGTTGTGATCATCGACCGATTTTGTAACAAATTTTAGGTTACGCCGGCCTTTTATTTTCCCAGTGCAACGCCGGGTATGTTTGTAATCTTGACAACCATTGCCGACGCTTGGGCTTTTTTTAGTCCCATAAATACTACGTACATGGTTTTGTTATTAAAACTAGCAAGGTGGCCCTCGCAATTACGAGGGCATCATCTTTGATATGTCGAAAGTAATTGAAAATTTTATACATTTATAGATACATATATACATTATGTAAAAGAAAATAATTTTTTTCTATAGCCATTCGGCATGCTATGCTAAGTAGAACACCACATGTGTGAGAGGAAGGATTAAAAATCTCTAATTATACAGATTAGAAATGGAATTCCATATAGAAAAAGCACCATGCAAATCTATATTTTTTATGAATTAAAAACCCACAAACTGCAATTATAATAGTCTATCTCTTTGTGCAAACTATCCGCGTCGTAGGCTTCTTTAGACATTTGATTTCACTTATCTACAACTTCAATTAATTCTGACATAAAATCAATTAGGTGGACTTCTAAACATTGTGACCTTCATTTGGTAAAATACAAAACATTCCACATTGGTTAAATTTAGACTACAGTGACGGTTGAATCATGCTTCCTTCCTTTAATTTTAAAAACAAAATTCCTAACAAAATATACATATATAAAATTCCTAACAAAATTTTGCTAAACAGCGCAGGATATCCTTCAGGTTTAATGACCATACATGTCATTCATACGAGATATACATATGTAAAAACTCTAAACATATTCTATACTTTTTATACGGTGTTAGAGTAGTATGTGAGGTTAGCATTCATGTTGTCGGTCAATTTGTAGTGGATATATGCATAGCAACAAAATCAATAACCTATGATTAATAATTATGGCTCACCCAAGTAATGGTAAAATGACTTGAGGCTAATTTTTCATATGAATGGAAAAACAAAAAATACAAAGTGAAAAAGAACATATTTGTATCATCATTAAAAGGTTGGACAACTACAAAAATAAATCTCATTTTACTCTATGCACATCTTCTTCCTCTTCTTCATTCTCTTTAGTCTAAGATATACAAGATTCTTTATCGATTTTTAGACACGAATTGTTCCACGGCCACAATTTCACCATAGTTTCTTACATGTATCTTCCTTAAAAAATTAAGCAAATAATTATAAAATATTTGTAAACAAAATATAATGACATTCGTGTATTTTGGATTATTTGATTATATATTTTATATCGTCAATGAAGTTGGGAAAAGCTGGCTGCAAGCTTTCTAGATCTCCATTTATTTTCTACTTCCTGCCAAGTTTGTTATATGCTTCTGCTCACATATTTGTTTCTATATAATTTAGCGTATATAAAAATCTATAAGACATTAGTTTGGTATTGATATTGATACTGTTTGGTACAATTATTTTGTACAGTTATTTTGAACCACTTTTATATAAAATATACACCATAGGGGCTTCCCATAAGGTAAAGTTGTAAAACAAATTGATACTGTTTGGTATTGATGTCTCTAAGATCGATCATCACCCTCTCTTATGTAATCAATACCTAGTACTCCACCTACATGAACAATCTGCATTGGATCTCTCTCTTTCATTTGACACTAATTGTTTAAAAACATTATGGGTGACCACGCCACTAAGCATTCGACGAACTAAAACTCCAACCAATTTCACATACCGACATTAACTTGTAATGTCACAATGAGTATCTTTTTGATAAAGTACCATATAAAATGTATATTCTTATTTATCAATGTTCGTAATGATTAGTTAAGGCGAGGCATCGTTCAAATAAAGACAATATAATAATGGACACTGAAGTTCATATCCAACATAGCAATAAAACCCTCAATTCAAATGTAAGTAAACTCAAATTGGATTTCTTAGCTCTTTGAGGAAGCGTTGTGCGAAGGCTAAATTATGCTAGATAAATATTTTCATGACTCAAATCAAATGGGCTCATTTTCGTCCAAAGTATATCCTTTCGTTCTCTACACAACTTCTAATGTATCCTACCTAAGGACAATAGGCTATATTTTAATGGCTCATTCTTTTCTCTCAACAATTAAATTCAGAAAAACTTATTAGGCAAAACATCGTATGAAATATGGAAACCCAACAGACTCTATAAACATTAAGAATCAAAGTGTCGCTATAGACTATTGGTAGAGATCTTGTAGTGATGCGCCCCTATCCTTTACGTTGAAACCAAACATTCTACATAATCATTGCAGACCGAACCAACAATGTTTCACGCTCCACAAATAAAACAAAGTTTCTTGCAGACATCATCGCCTTTTCTGCCATTGAAAATATAATCATTTGGTTTCAAAATAGCATACAAATATATAGGGGTTTTCTTTACTAATTTTTCATCCCCACGGACATTATCAAACGACTAATAAGCACACAAGACCCCATAATCAATTGATGAACATATGATTTAGGGCTTGGTCCTATAGATGAGCTTTTGCGCTGACCACCAGCCTAACACCGGATGAGCACCCTACAGACATACCTATTAGGTATCAGGTTCAATAGGACATTGTTGCTTACCTTTTGTATGTTGGCAATATGTTTTGTGACTTTGTCATATCTCATGCTTAGCTCGTGCAATGATTGCTTCTGGCCTGCTAGGATAAAATAAAAAGAAAATTCATAGGTACCATGAAGAGTTAGGCTGAGCTAAAGGTTGTAATGAAGCTGACTTAGGCTCGGGAATCAGGATGCAAGGACTATGGACTGCGTATTTGTATATTACTGACAAAGAAGGAGATGCCAACTTTATCATCTGGTGGTCTAGTTGAGGCAAGCAGTGGGGTTTAACTAAACGTCATGAAGAGAGTAGAGCATAATGGAGAGAGATCGAGGAAAAATTTATGGTTTGCTTCATACCATCAAGCGCGGATGGGTCTAGCTGAATGAAATCAGACAATTACGACTACCAAGTGTTGTACTAAGTGAATCGGTTTTGTCTAGATTTTTCATGTATCTACATACTAAATGCGACGAGATACAAACAAATCTAGATAATCCGAATCACTTATTTTTAGACAGAGAGAGCAATATTCGACATGAACTCTATCTAAGTATCTATATACTCCCTCGTCTCAAAATAGATGTCACGGATTTGTCAAGATTTGGATGAATCTATATACTAACTAGTGTTAGATTCATCCAAATTTTGACAAATCCGAGACATCTTTTTTTTTTTGAAAAGGGGATTACCCCGGCCTCTGTATCGATAGATACATACGGCCATTTTATTACTTTATTGCAATGTCGTTACAAATTATTACATCACGGGTCACACAATGTCTCAACATGGATCAGCCAAAGGAAAATAGAAGATCGAATGGGATGCATCTATATCAATAAGCTAAGCGAAGATCAGAATGCCAACTGAATTGGTTGTATATATCTCGTGCAACCGATTCCAACCGGCAGCATCCAATATCCAAAGCCTGGCGCTTCTCCGTTGGTTGTAGGTATGACCATATACGGATCCAGTGTGTTGCTAATGGAATAACCTGCATAAATGAAAAAGTTTTTGCATTATTAAATATATAATTATTTCGCACCTTCCATATGGCCCAAAGTACATACGCCTCACGAATCTGCACTTTCTCTTGCTTAAGAACTCCCCTTAGCCAATTCCCAAAAAGGTTTGATATATTTGTTGGGGGTGTAATATTGAAGGCCATATGTATAATACGCCACACTACCTTCGCAAGAGAACAATCAATAAATAAATGTTGTATTGTTTCCTCATTATCACAAAAACAACATTTCTTATTACCCTGCCAATTTCTTTTGACCAGATTGTCCTTAGTAAGAAGAACCCGACGATGCAAGAACCACATAAAAATCTTGATTTTAAGAGGGACTTTCATTTTCCAAATATATTTGCGAAGGAATCTAGTGTGATCATTCATTAAATCCAAATAGTAAGATTTAACCGTGAATTCCCCTGAGTCCGTTAGCTTCCAAACGAAGTCGTCAGGCTGATTCGTTAATTGGACATTCATGAGGCGCTCGACTAGATCTAGCCATCTTGTCCATTTATTACCGGTTAATGACCGTCTAAAACTGATATTCAAGGGCGTAGTAGACAAAACATCGGCAACGGAGGCTTGTTTCCGTTGGGCAATGTTGTAGAGAGAAGGATAATGTTGGGATAAAGGCTCGCTTCCCAACCACGTATCCTCCCAAAAGCAGTGGTCTCTCCATTCCCAATTTTAAAGAAACACCGCTGAAAGAAATCATCTTTAATTTTCATAAGTCCTTCCAAAAGGTGAGTCATTCGGTTTTACCTTGACTTGTGACAAAGATTTGGAGTGCAAATACTTATTCTGAACCAATTCATACCAAACACCCTCTCCGGATAAAAGCTTGAAAAGCCATTTACTTAACAAACATTTGTTTTTGAGTTCCAGCACTTCCACTCCCAACCCCCCTTGATCCTTAGGCCTACAAATTATGTTCCATTTGGTAAGCCTATATTTCTTTTTATGCCCATCGCTTTGCCAAAAGAATCTGGATCTGAAAAAATCTAGTCTTTTTCGTACCCCTATAGGTACTTCAAAGAAAGATAACATAAACATGGGTAGGCTGGTTAAAACAGAATTGATCAAAACTAGCCGATCACCATAGGATAAAAGCTTACCTATCCAGCTAGAAAGCTTTTTTTCAAATCGATCTTCTACTGGTTTCCACTCCCCATTCTTTAATTTACGATAATGAATTGGTATACCCAAATATTTGAAAGGGAAAGATCCAGATTCACAACCAAAAAGGTTCCTATATTCTGCCTCCGCCTCTTTGGCTCGACCAAAACAGAATATCTCGCTTTTATGAAAGTTTATTTTAAGACCAGATAGTTGCTCAAAAATACATAGGATTAGTTTCATGTTTAATGCCTTTTGCATATCATGTTCCATAAATAGAATTGTATCATCTGCGTACTGAAGTATGGACACCCCCCTTCAACTAAATGGGGTATTAGACCAGCAACTTGTCCATCCTCCTTGGCTCTAGCTATCAAAATAGCTAACATATCCATAACTATATTAAAAAGAATAGGTGAAAGTGGATCACCTTGCCGTAAACCCTTTTTTGTTTGAAAATAATGACCTATATCATCATTAACCCTAATCCCAACACTACCATGACTCACAAAATCTTGTATCCATCTACACCATGTTGGATCAAAACCCTTCATTCTTAGCACTTGTTGTAAAAATGGCCATTGAACCTTGTCATATGCTTTTTCAAAGTCTATTTTGAGTAGCACACCATCAAGTTTCTTTCTATGGAGTTCATGAATTGTTTCATGTAAAATTAGAACACCCTCGAGAATATGTCGTCCTGGCATAAAAGCCGTTTGGGTCGGTTGAATCACCTTATGTGCAACCTCTGTTACCCGATTAGTTCCTACTTTGGTAAAGATTTTGAAAATAACATTTAGTAGGCAAATGGGACGATATTGCTGAATTTGAATGGAATTTTCTTTTTTTGGTAGTAATATTATTGTACCATAGTTTAAATGGAATAATGGTAGATCCCCACGTTGAAATGCAGCAAACATATTCATGATGTCTACTTTCAATATTTCCCAAAATTTCTGATAAAATTCTGACGGGAACCCATCAGGTCCAGGTGCTTTGTTTTTCTCCATTTGCATAATAGCTTCGTGTACTTCCTCTTCTACAAAATCAGCAGTAAGAATATCATTTTCTTCACGGGAAATTTGAGGAATATCATCTATTTGATTTTCTAACAGGGTGAGATTATTTATGGCCTCTGTAGCAAATAGTTTCTTATAAAACTCGGTGATATAAGTTTTGAGATTTTCTTGTCCCAAAATAGTACCTTCATCTTGTTCGAGTTGAAAAATTCTTTTACGCCTATGCTTTCCATTAGCTATTAAATGGAAATACTTTGTGTTATTGCCCCCTTCCTGTACATGCTTAACTTTTGCACGTTGCGCCCATTTAGATTCTTCATCTCTTCTGAGCGACGCTAACTTTTCATTCGCTTCTCTCATCTCCACTCTCTCTACATTGGTTAAAGGAGTAGTTTCTGCCTTCACGTCTAAGTATTCTATAACATGTAATAGCCGCTCTTTTTCTTTCTTATAGACACTACTCATATTTCGAGCCCAACCTCTTAAAAAATTACGAAGGTGGCGTATCTTATTTTGCCAAACCTCCAAAGGGTTATTTCCTCTAGTTATCGCTGCCCATTCTTTTGCGACTAGTTGGAAAAAACCTTCTTGCCGTAACCAAGCTAGTTCAAAAGAGAATTGTGATTTGTTCCCCCTGTGAGCTTGTTCACCAGAATCAAGAAGCAACGGCGTATGATCAGAGCATGCTCGAGTCAAAGCCCTGACACTGACTAGAGGGAATTTTTGTTCCCAAGATACGCTCGCCAGGACTCGATCTAACTTTTCATAAGTTGGGTTTTCTTTTCTATTAGACCAGGTAAATTGCCTTCCTGATAAAGCTATCTCTCTCAGATCAAGACTCTCAATAATAGCATTAAAGATGAAGGGCCATCTAGTATTAAAATTGTCGTTATTTTTCTCCTCTTGTCTACGCAAAATGTTAAAATCTCCTCCTACTAACAAGGGCAGTGGATCATTTTCACAAATGCGTACTAACTCGGCTAAAAACTGCCCTTTTTGTGCATCTTGGGCTGCCCCATAGACAGCCACCAGAGACCACTCAAAGCTATCGCTTTTTGAGGTAAGGTGAAACTTTACACACCTATCTCCTGTGATGACGTTATTAACTTTCAGAGTTTGGGCATTGAATCCTACTAGAATTCCACCAGATCTCCCTTGAGGTGGCAAGCAGTACCAAATAAAATCCAACCCCCCAGACAATTTTTTTAAAAAAGGGGCAGAGCAATTGTCTCGGCCAGTTTCTAAGATGGCGAAGAAATCAAGTTTATTTTCTTTGATATTTTCATGAACTACGGCATGCTTTGCAGTATCCCTGAAGCCCCCACTATTCCAAAAACATCCTTTTAGTAACATTAAAATTACTTATTAATACGAGCACTTCTGCGTACACCTGACACTTGTGTTTTCTTTATTTTTTTCGCCCTTTTAAAAGAAGCAATGGGAATATTTAGATCCTTATGATCCAAGGGGTCTTCGTACCTTCTTCTATCAGATCAACGGAAAGTTCTTTTGCTTGTTCTAGAGCCATACTATTTAAAGATTCATCCCCTTGTTGTACTCTATGTTCATTTTTTTTAGCCTTATTAAAGTTCTATGTAAGTCAATGTCCTTAATTGACTGAACTGATGAAACAACTTGGCTAGGAGACGCTCCCAACGAAACACCTAGCTTGGCCGCCCTATCAATAATCACCTCATTTGAAAAAGATGCAATGGAAAATTTTGACGTAAATTTAGTACCTGTGGGTGCAGCGTGATCACGAGATTCAGCCAACTTCTTGGCTCTATTCATTTGAGTATCTTCAGCATTATATTGTGCCCGTACACGGTCGCTTGAACGTATCCCTTTGGCCTCCGCCATCGGGATACCGCCGAACGCGATGACCTCCGCTTGCGAGTAACGCCCTCCAAGGAACACGCCTGTTCCTCGTGGGGATGCGGGATGAGAGATATTGCGCACACTCCCTCCTGGAGTGTTTGGTGTAGCCTGGGACCGAGGCGAGGACGGCAAACTAAACGCCATCGTAGGCATCGACGACTGTGAACCCAAAGGAGAAGCAGGCGGTGTGACTGAACGTGCTGAAGGATTGTCAAAGCGAGGGTTGTCGTCGACCAACGCCGGAAACACCAATCGCTTCTCGAGAGATTGTTGCTCAAGAGACACAACATCAGGCTTCTCAACCGCGGCCGGAGAAAAGCATGTGCCAGCAGTATCCTCTGCCACTACTGTAATCAACTTGCCTGTGTCGATACAATCAGTCTTTTCTTGGCGGAAGCATGGTGGTGCCGAGCTAGCAAGGGGTGATGGGAGGCTATCCTCTTCGTCCTCAACACGATCACCCCACAGCCTGCGAGGTTTGAGCGTCAACAATTTTCCATCCGAGTGGGAATGGATGGGAGATGTGACGTGAAAGGCTCCAAACTGCAACGTAACTGCTTGCTTTCCGATCAGATTTGTGTTGCCATTATGTGTGATCTGATTAGCTGAAGAGTCATTGCCCTCTTGTAGTTTAGAACCATCTGGCACATGCTTATCTTTGCCATCATTTTGTTGCTTGTCATCTTCATCAGCCGGGGCTTCATGCATGATAGTATCAGCAGTAACAGTACCATTAGCCCCCTCAACCTCGAAAGTAATACCAAAGCCTTCTCCTTCATACATGTGATCTGTACCACTTGGAATGTAATCGACACTAGTACATTCCACCAACATTCTTACCACCCCATGAGCACGAGTGTAAACCATATCAATCTCTTTGGCTCTTCCAATCAATGATCCGATAGCAAACAATGCTAGATAGTCACAGCGAAGCTTATATGGACATCCAGAGACACGGACCCAGGCCTCTTCAAGCCTATACTTGTCAACAGTATATGAGATCATGCAAATATAGTACGTACGATCTCTGGTAAAATGGTATTGCAGATCTTGTAAGCCGTAAGATATACCCACATATCCAGATTAATTGTTAAAATCAAATAATTTTGAACTGTGTCTATTCTGGATAACTCGGTAAAGGAGATGCGCATCTGGAGGTTGGCTACACTTAATTTTTTATTTCCATATGTAGGGATATAAATAAAGAAAAATATAGAATAGATTATTAAAGGAATGCGTAATAAACTGTAAAAACGAAGACCGTAACTTCTCTCTCGACAGGCTAATGTGTTTGAGTTTCTTAGAGCTGGTTAAATTGTGGACATGCGAGGAAGGATCCTAGTAGTTTGTTTTTTCTTCAACCATGTACAGATATCGCGTTGGGACAGAGTTTTTTCTTTTCTTACGTGTACGCGAGAGATCAAATACGTGACACGGATTAAACATGTGTATATGTAAACATAATTATGTTATCTCGTTTATTTGATTAAATCTTAACCGTATATTTTAGATCTAACTGTTATAAATAATTTTAATGATGTGAATCAACCTAACGTCTAGAAAAAACAACCTTATATTGCTTTTAGTATATAATAGATAGATTTACAGAGATGGACCAGAGATCGTGTTGGGACAGAGTTTTTTCTTTTCTTAAACCGTGTACGTGAGAGATCAAATATGTGACACGGGCTGAACGTGTGTATATGTAAACATAATTATGTTACATTTATTTGATTAAATCTTAACCATATATTTTAGATCTAACTGTTGTAAATAATTTTGATGATATGGATCAACCTAACGTCACGAAAAACAATCTTATATTGCTTTTAGTATATACTCCCTCTGTTTTAAAATATAAGATGTTTTATGTTTGTAAAGAAAATGCATCTAGACTTATTTAGTGTCTAGATTCACTCTAAACATGAGTGAACCTATATACTAAAAAAGTCTAGATACATTTGTTTCATAAAGCTAAAACAACTTATATTTTAAAACGGAGGGAGTAATAGATTTATGGAAACAAATCGCACATCACCTGCACATGGATACAGACTGTTCCAAAACTCTGTGCTAAGAGCATCCCCACTCGTTGGGCGTTCCTAGGCCAAATCCGGACTAAAATATGGCCGGATGAAACTCGTTTTCATCTTGGGAACGCTGAGTTTCCCATTCGCGTTCATAGGCCGAGTTTTCGCGTTCGGCTAAAATTTAATAAATTTAGGCGGATTTCATTGATTATGGGCGAATATAGGCGGATTACATCGAGTTCAGGCAAACACCCGAATTTAGGCTGGATAATAAACTAAAAACAGAAAAAAATGTCGCTGATGCCGTTGCCGAAGACGTCGTCGCTTCTACATGCCGAGGTTGCCGTAGAAGGAGGTGTAGCCGGGATCAGCCTTGCCGTCGTCTTCGCCGTCGTCGTCGTCGCTCGGCGGTTATGGCGGGCAGGAGCTCCCCTGGCCGGCGTCACCGCACATCCAGGCTGGTAGGAGGGGCCGTCCTCATTGTCGTTATCGAGGATGAAGAGCGGGGCACCCTGGTAGGCGAGCGTGTGCCAGGACCACGCCTGCCGCTCGGCCTCCTCCTGCCGGCGCTGGACGCGGAGGCGCTCCTGCTCCTCCCAGTCCGCCCTGGACTAGGCCAGGATTTCCGGCGACGACGGCTCCACCGGCGGCTGTGGCACCGAGTCCCGGAGTGACTGCTCCATCGCCATCTTTATGGCGAAGGCCTCCTCGCCGACGGGTGCCGACCAGTCAGCCGGCTCCGACCTCGGCTGGCGAAGGCGGCCAGTGGAAGGCGACTGCGCCGGCAAACGGGGCTCATTGATTACAAAGCCCTGGGAGCATGTCCGCGGTGGCGAGCGGACCGGTGAGACCGCCTCATGGTTGACTGGGCGCAGCGTCGGCGAAGGAGAAGGCACAGGCGTGGAGCCCGACGAGTGGGAGGCCAAGGCGGAGGAGGAGGAGGTCAGGCTGTCCATCCTCCTCGGCAACCAGTTGGTCGGAGGACGCCACCCCGCCATGGACAACTGCATGGATGTGCGCGGGAAGCCGAGACGCGGAGTGTTCCTGGCGTGGATGTGTTGTAGCACCGCGCGAGCGTCCGGTCTGGCGCGCTCCACCAACGCCGACGACCCGCCGCGTTGTTGCATTTCGGCGGCGAGTCGGGTGGCCCCTCATGGCTGGCGAGTTCTTGGACGCGGCGGTCGGCGAAGAAGGCCTCCTAGTAGAGGAGGTTGTCGGGGCTCTCGGCAGTGGAGGGATCGTCCATGGATGCGATGAAGGCCTGGATCTCGTCGCGTGTCAGATCCGGCGGGATTGGGATGTCGCCAGCGCTAAGCTTCCAGCCCAGCGGGTTCCGCGTAGAGCATTCGTGCCTCCCACGGCTGGAGCGTGCGACGGTCGAAGCCATTCGCTGTCGCGCCGTCATCAGGAAAGCGCTCGGCCAGGGGGAAGTGGGAGGGGAGAGTTCGTCGGAGCGTGTGGTTCGCCGGAGTTTGGGGTTGGGGAGCTGTGAGAGAGTGTGAGGGGCTCCAGCGAGGCGTACGGCTTTTATAGGCCGAGATGGGCGGCGAGGGCGGGAGGGGTGTAGCGGCGAGGGCGGGAAAAGGGGAAACGGCGGGAAGTTATTGCCCGCCGGTCCGTCGCGGGAGCCGAGGGGCGGAGGTGGCGCGGCACTACGGCGACGCGTGGCCGGTTGGGCGAGTCCACACGCGTGGTTTCGAGAAGGACGACGACTCGGCTTCCATCGCTGACTGGGCGAGTCCACACGCCGCTTCGCTTTGTCCGGTGTTCCCAGGGCATTCCCGGGATCCTGGGAATGGCCTGGGAAGTCCGGACCAAACTTCGCCCAAATCCGGAGGAAAAGAGGTTCCTGGGGTAATTTTTGCCCTGAAAATGGCGTCTTGGGTAGCCAAGTGGAGATGCTCTAATAGCCAAAACACCCCGTGACCCTATCCGTACTAGTGCTCCTTTTTAGCCAAAAAAAAAGTACCAGTGTGTGTCACTAATGGTAAGCTCCGCTTTCTGGCCGTAATGTTGTGTGACTTGAGAAAAAACAAAAAAAGAAAGAGCCCCCACTCCTTAGTCGCTCCCGAGCAACCTGGCGGCGGAAACCCTAGGTACAGCGCCCCCGCCTTCCTTCCCAACTTTCCCCGGCTACCGCCGGCGTGCGTCGCCGGGCGAAGCCCGTGCGGTGCCAGCGGCGGCTGGCTCTTCTTCACCCGGCGCACGGAGGCCTGCGCAAGACGACTCCCTCTCTGGCGGCGGTGCGGTTCGGTAGGGGCGGCCATGTACTGGCGCGACGGCGGCCGGCGGCCGGCGGCCGGCACCAGAGCGGCCCCCTTCAAGTGGAGGCGGCGGTGACTCCTCGCAGCGGCTGCAGTTTCTTGACTGCAGCGGCCCGTCTGCCTCTCCTGGAGCTCCCAATGGCGGCACAGCGGTCTGTGGCGACAGGGTGGCGGGGATGCCGCAGCGGTCCGTGGCGACGCTGCTGCGGCGGGGCGGCGTGGTGCTAGCGGCCCGCCAGTACGCCGATGGCCCAGATCTGGGCCCTATGGGCCTCATCTGGGTCTAGGCGGGCCTGCCTGTGCACAACTGTGTCGCCCTCTGGATGTGGGGGGCTTGGAGGAGTTCGAGCAGGAGGGTAACCATGGCGTGGACTGCCTGCTGCAGCATGGTTGCGGGGCCTTTACGGGCCTGATTGGGGGCCCGGCTGGGCCTATCCGGGCCTGGCGTGGCCATGCCGCTGTGTCCGGCCGGCAATCGCCTACGGCGGTGGAGGATGGGTCTCCTCCAGGCGGTCGTGCCTATGATACCCTCCGGTTTCTACCTAGCTCCTTCTTGCACCTCACAGGTCACGTGTCACTCCTAGGTACACGGATGCGAGTTCCTGGATGCCAGGGCGGCGGCCCCGGAAGGTGGACTGCACGGGCGTCTGGACGGCGGGGCGACGTGGCGGTGGTGATGGCTCCTCTCTTTGGACCATGAGGGTGGCAAGGAGTGGGCATCGGGGGATCCTGGCGGTGGCATCGCCTAGATCGCGTTTGGAAGCTCGGCTCGAGGATTGGGGCTAGTCTGAGATACCGAATTTGGCGAGAGTTTTTCCGAGCGAAAGCCCAGCGCTTTGGTGCCGACAACGGCGACGCTTGTGGGTGTCGTTACCCTTTTGGAGGCGTTGTTGTGGCTACTCTCACCATATTAGGGCTCCGGGTGAAAACCCTTGACCCTTGTGGTCTCGGCGGCGGCGGCGCTTGTCGTGTCGTGACCTTCTTGGGGGCATTATTGTGAAGCTCCAGTCGTCTTAGTATAGTCGCCCTCGGTGGCAAGTTAGATTCTTCCTAGGCTTCACAGTGTATCTTTGATCTGCTTGTACGAAGAACTCGTCACTATGTATCGGTTTGGCTGTTTGGCTTTATTTATAAAACAGGGCGAAAACCTACTTTAAAACTAATGGTAAGCTCCTTATCTAATCCATCCCCGTCTTTCTTTATGCTGCGGAATGCGTTTTTAGCCATATCAGTTCGTCCCACACATTTTGATCCCTGCGACCTAAGGAAAAAGGGAGAAACCTCCCAAGGTCAAAAGCATACCACCTCGCATGTGTAACACTCTCATATGAAAATTCTTACTACTCCCCGTTACTTTGTACTGAATCAGCAACAACTAACTACTCCCTCTGTCCCAAAATAAATGTCTTAGATTTGTCAAAATTTGGATGAATCTAGACACTATTTAGTACATAGGTTCATCCAAATTTTAACAAATCTAAGACATCTATTTTAGGACGGAGGGAGTAATATAGATCGGAGGGAGTATTAGTTTCTGATGAATCATTTGGGGATAGAGGCATAAGAAAAGCATCAGTCTTGCTCTCCTTGCAAGAAATCTATCAAAGGAAGACAGTGATATATGCCTCCTATAGAGATCTAGTTCTTCTTTACACCTCTCCCACAAGAAAGGAATAGATCCACACAAAAAAAAAGTGTACGTGTGGACAGACTACTTGCTTATAATCTTCAAAACAAGCAATATGTGGCTCCACACACGCCCCAACTAGAACTACGGGGAAAACACATGTCCTGTGGCATCTGGTTGTGAGTAATCAAAATTTCCGTCTAGCCTATAAGGTATTCATACGCCCATCTTTTGGTTTTTCAATCTTGTTCCATGAACTTGTCATTTGTCTTCTGTGCACATGCACACGGTCTTTGTTTTCTCTTCATCTTTTTTCCAAATCATTCTACCTAGCTAGGACACATGAGGGTGACATCTTCTCGACTAGCTTCATCAAGAGCGCCGATAATATTTTTACTCTTTCTGCATTTTATTTATGCTTGTGAAATTTTCTGGTAGATTACAGGAATTGTAGAGTCTGTTTACAGACTCTGGAAGCTGTGGTGTCGCGTGGCACTGGGCTGTGAAGGGTTTAGAAAACTCTTGTACTGGAATTTGATAGATTAACTGTTTTCCATGATGTCTATACTAAGGACTATTCGGTTAACAGGGTCTCAAACAAAAAAAAAAGCTTGGCCAAGGTGATTAGCGGTGATAAATCATAATAAAGTAGGGACAACTGACATTCGGAAATGCATGGATAAAGGGTGCCAACTGTCCCATTCCGAAAATGAAACATAAGCATCTTACTAAATATAGTAGAGTTGAGCTACCTCCATTTGGTATCCAAATTATAAGTGTAGTTATTTATTTTTCTTTACTTTGATGGTTAGTTAAACTTTAATCTAATTTGCAAAACATAAAACTATGTTTTGCACCTACTTTCTCTGAGTTCTCTACAAAACAATCTTATCACACCGTAATTCACCAATGTAAAATAAGCACCCCACATAGGGAGGTGTGTCCCGTGACTGTGAGTTAGCTATACTAGAGCCAGTAAAATAAGCATCCCACATAGGCAGACATACACAAATTCAAAATATGTCCATTTAACTACTTCCGCTGTCAAATAATATAATATATTTTTAATTACAACTGTTATACTACATATGTTGGTTCTAATAACCTCTTATATTATTAGACAGAGGGAGGAAATATCTTTTCCAAAATTAAATATCAATACTTGAACCTTTTTTATATTTTACTAGATGCCTAATTAAACACATACATGTAGTAGAAGGATTTTATATTTTGCAAAATTTAACATACTATTGTATCCTACAGGCAATCTAAGACATACATAATCTATTCATGGCGATTTTGTTCAAACTATTCAATGAATGGGAAATGCAACTACTTGTTCTCCTCAGCTTCACCCTGCAATTGTTCCTCTTCTTTACTGGTAGCCTTCGTCGCAATGGCACCAGCGCGTTCCTAAGGCTCTCCATTTGGGCAGCTTACTTGGCGGCAGACTTGGTAGCAGTTTATGCCCTTGGTCTTTTCTCGCGACACGAGAATATCACTACCGAAGGGCACATACCATGGAGAACCCAACCGCTAGCTTTCTTTTGGGCACCATTCCTCCTCATCCATTTTGGTGGGCAAGACAGCATTACTGCTTTCTCCATGGAGGACAACAACTTGTGGTTGAGGCATTTACTGAATCAGATGGTGCAAGTTGTACTAGCGTTGTATGTTTTCTGGAAGTCGATTGGAAGACACAACGTGCAGCTTCTTGTCTCAGGTATCTTTGTCTTTGTTGCTGGAGTTATCAAGTATGGAGAAAGAATATGGTCTCTCAAGTGTGGCAGCCTTGAGAGCTCAGCTAGACATAATTACATCAAACTATCGCCTGAAGAAATCAATTTGGATGCTGGCTATCCTGGCATTGTTTGTGCTGCCCTAGATTCGATGCCATATATTCATGGTATCTTTTCAGTAACAAGCTTGTTTGGTAGAAGCCCCTTGAGTGAAGACACACTACGAGACCCGAGCAGAATACTCAAGGTGGTGAGGCTCGAACTTGGAATTATGCATGACGATCTCTACACTAAGACTGCACTGCTCAGAACAAGAAGTGCCATCATACTTCGATGCATTTCCCACATATCTGTTTTCGTCGCCTTTTCTCTCTTCTACACAACCGATAAATGGTGGTATAGTAGAGGTGACACTGCAATCACCTATACACTATTCATTGGAGGGTTTTTCCTAGAAGTATGTGCGGTGTTTACTTTCATGATGTCGCCATGGGCATGGGCATGGTTGAAGGTTCAAAAGTGCAATACGCTTGCAAGATTTTCCTGGTTTATTTTCTCGAGTGATATTGGATGGCCGGAGAAGAAGCAGCGCTGGACAAATTTGATGGGACAGTACAACTTTCAACGCTGGTTGACTGGAAACAACGATGGGAAGCCAATGACATGCAATCAACGAGTGATGGCCATGGTCAAAATTTTATTTGTGCACTTGTTTGGTGTTCAAAAGAAAAATATATTCTGGGTGAGCAAGTTGTTGGACACCGAGTCCGTGAATGTGGATAAGATGATGATGGAGTGTGTTGCAAACGAGATTTGTCTCTTGCATGGTGAGTTCCCCATTGGCGATGACCCCACTAAAAGCCCCCCACACAAGAAGGGACACCGGGAATGGAAAAATGTCGAAGCACTGTTGACAAGAACACAAACCGATTTGGTTACTGATTTTGGTCATGGTATTTTCAAACTTCATATACTAACTGAGCTGTACTTAAGTAAATATGCTCCCCCATCAGACACAGAGGAGGCTAACAGCATGGAGGTATGCCGAAAACTATCCCGCTACATGATGTACCTTTTGGTTAGTCAACCTTACATGTTGCCGCTCAGTGTTAGCGCAGAAGCTACGCTTGAAGTTGATTCTAAAGTCATTGAACTGATGTTAAAAGAGGAGTTCCTGGAACCAAGCAAGGAAACCTTGGAGGGGATGGTACACATGTGGACTAGGCTCCTTATTTATGCCTCTGGCAAATCGAGAGTGGATATGCACAAGATGCAACTGAGCAAAGGAGGGGAGCTCATCACCTTCGTTTGGCTACTCATGTCCCACTATGGGCTGGGGGATTCCCAAGTTAGAAGGATTCAGATCACCAATGTCGATACCACCATAGCTCCAAGTGTGCCAGAGGTATATGCCTTTTATGATCCAAGGTACACTAGCAACTTATGCTTTACTTATCAAGCAAGCAAGTTAGCTGGCTAAAGGGTTGTTATAAAACATCTTATATGCTTGTTTTTGTTGACAAGCAGTTGTTCGATAAGCACAAACAACGATGAATCGTCAATGTCTCAACATGACGACGTGATGTCAAGCCCCTCTGATGCAAGAAGTGAGCCTAACTCAATTGGTTAGGGAAATGGATGTACATCCCAGTCCCCCAGGTTCAAGTCCTCACGGGCGTAGATTTGGGTTCTTATCTATCTATCTATTATATACTAAAAGCAATATAAGGGTGTTTTTTGAGACATCATGTTGATCCACATCACCTGAATTTATATGCCTAATTAATCTTAATTTTAATGGTCGAGATTTAAAGTCTATACAGGTTTTACGGAAAGGTTGTCACGTAGACACATCAAGACCAAAATCAACATACATGGAGGGCCGTTTAGAGAAAAGTTGTCATGTGCACGTTTAATGGTCGAGATTTAAAGCCTATAGGTTTTACAGAAAAATTGTCACGTAAACACATCACGACCAAAATCCGTTTAAAGAAAAGTTGTCACGTATATATCATGGACAAACTGGATGTTTGATTTTCGTAATATGTGGTTACGATGAAAAAGTTTTTCTTTTGACATAGGTTACGATGAAAAAGTTGCACATTAACTCCAGTTTGTATCGATTGATAGAGTCGCTATTGCATGGTTTCCAGGAAAAAAAAGTCTCTATAAATACACGTGCAAATATTTTTTTTCCTGCAGCCCTGAAATTAGAGTCCCTATTGTACAAGCACTTAAACGCAAGTTTTTGGCGTCTTATCTCTCTAACATAGTGCTTAAGTGCTTATAGGCTGACCCTATCGTTCAGAACATACTTAGCTCATATATTGATTAATTAGGTCTTCCACCATAATATTGGAGATGATAACGGAGAAACATGCTGCCACTATAGATGCAACAAGCAAGAGTACTGCATTCTGCCGGTGAACATGCGGTGACAGCACATTGAAGTGTGAGGGTGATAATGTAGACAGGAAAGGGCAAGCGGATCAACAGAGCTAGGACTACATCGACATCCTGTTGCAAGAAAAGTTAGTCGATACCAGTACCTATAGGATGAATAGACTCATGGAGGACCTCGAGCAGTACATGGGTGCTCACCAAGTTGAGGTGTGACCGCTCTTGGCACGCGGCGAGGTTAGTATGGAGCAACTGCGAGCCGACGATGTCGTGATCCTGGAGTAGTACCTCGGCCATGCCTACACGAAGGTCAAAGAGGACAACACTTTCATCTACCATGATAAGATCTTCGGCCCAATCGCTAGGTCGAGGCAAGCAGGCCGCCACTGTCATGAATTCCTGATCATCCTTTGTAAGCCATTTGAGAGCTTGCATAGCATATGAGTAGGTACACCTTGCATTTCCTTTTATGTGTCCATGTGGTATGAAACTTTAGCCAAAATTGAGATGAATACTCACATTGGAATGAGATTGAGGACATTTTCATGTCCTTATTTAATGAATGTGTACATCACCACCATACGAAGAACTATTAAGACAAATTTTATACATCCTATCCGGGCAAGTATAGAATGGTATGATCAAGACAAATGTAATATGTAAGGTTGACAGGTATACAAAGAACTATTAAGGACACATTTATTCATGGAAACTTAGGCATGATTATTTTGTCGTTGTGTTAATATAAAATTTCACCAGGCCTGATGTATAACATTTTTTACTTATCATACCATTATGTATTTTTCTTAATAGTTCTTCATATGGTAGTGATGTAGGGATTCAACATATACGGACATGCATAAAATGTGCTTTACCTCATTCCAATGTTACTATTCGTCTGATTTTTGGCTGAAGTTTCACGTGCCATTTGTCAGGATAATTTGCCCTTTGTATTGTCGTCTTCGGAAGAGCCACCTTTTTTATGTATTGTTGAGTTTTAGTTAATTTTTAGGACACATTTAGTTAATGAGATTTATGAGGAACTTTGAGGTCTTCTAATATATGCAGTAATTACCGCCTTTTAGTTCTTGGTTAAGTTTGCATGGTATACCTATCTATCAAGTTGAGCCATTACTACATTCCATTAAAATCATTCATGGAAGCATTTTGTCTAAACATGTTTTGTTTAATTTCTTTAGTTGATGATTATCTTAAGTATCAACATGTATGAATATATTTTGTTGTTGCCACCACCGGATGGAGTTCATGCATGAGAAAATATGATTACCTTGACTAGCAAAGTACTTGCCGATGTTGCAATATAGGAACCGTTGGGAGATTGAAGAAATATGTATCGACGAGAAAGATGAATGGATGGTTTTTTTGGGGATTCAGTTCATATACCAATACACGGGGATGAATTATTTATTGTATTTACATGTCGTGTAATATTTTGTTATTCATTCCTAGCAATATTGTAAAACATGAGAGATTTATCATGGTAATACCCAAATATATGTAATTGAGAATACTATGTTGAATGCTTTTGACTTATTCTAGTGATATTTTTTGACTACACATGTATGCAAATTATTTCTAAAAGCTAGAACATTGTTTTGTGTTTGTTGTTAAGATTTAGTTTATAAGATAGTACTCGTATTATTTTCAATTTTATTTAGGAAATAGGATGCATACAGCCAAAAGGACGCAAAATTGAAATGAATAAGAAAGAAAACAGCCCCGCCATAGTGATCAGCAACTTGTGGCAGTAGCCGACAACCACCATTGGGAACACACAAACCGCAAAAGAGTTGCTCTAGCAACGAAAACCTTGAGAAAGGGGACATTGCACAAGCATCGTCATCACCGAATCTGACCGCAAAGTCAGATTATAGGTTTTCACCGTGCAAGAAGGCTGAGCTCTCTAGAAAATGATTTCGACAAGGGAACGACCTAGAGATAACCATTGCCAATGCAGCAATGAAATTCATAACTAGGGTTTTCATGCTGAAACTCATGAGTCTATACTTGGAAGAGCACCACCAAAAATGAAATCACCCTTATATATGGTCAATGATTAAATATGTTTTGCGAATGACATAGTCAATAAAATAATTAACTTTATATTTACAGTGACAATAATAGTGTGTAATTTCTTGCCATGGAATTCAAATATACATAAAACTTTAAATCTATTCCAGAAACACTTTTAACACAAAATAGTTATGGTCTCGCATTTAGACATGTTTAGCCGTTGCCCTCGCAATTGCGAGGGCCACAATGCTAGTTATTTCAAAAAACAAAATTGATATAGGGGCTTCACCTATCGCATTCCTTTCAAAAAATCCCCTCCGATGCATGATGTCATTATGAGCTCCGCACGCGCCAAGCTCCCCCGCAAGAGTCCCATCGTACAGTCAAGCTTAACACCTGGTATCTACTAGCTTGTTTAAAATGAACATCCATTAGGAAATCAGTTGCATGTGTCCTAATCCCTCATAGAAATATTTGTTGCCAAATAGCGCCTCTACAATTTATACGCTTCAAGATAGGCGAGGTAGATAATAACCGTAGGCACGCCCTGCCTAGCATACAACATATAAGACGATGTAGTCCAAAGTAGATTATCGGACAATGAAATCATATCTGATGTACATTATTTGGTTACTACTATTGGTTACTACTATGATAGATACTATGTAACACCCTCAGAATCGGTCCTATGCAAGTTTTAGCAAAACCCGCCAAACCCGCATAGAAACGATTCAAAGGTGCCCACCAGGAACTTTCGTGCGGGTGGAAAACGAAGTAATAACATTACACAACAGTCCTCGATGGGACCCACAGAACAGATATATATAACAGCGACTCAATGAGTCAAGAGTACAGATATAATATACAAAGATCCAAATCACCTTGAAATCGATAGAGCGTCCGACTACGGACAAGATGCAAATGGGGCTAAGAGCCCTGAAGAATAACCAATGGCGTCCATAACCCTGCCCAGGCCAAGCCGGAAGGGTAACCCTGCTAACGGCGTCGATCTCAAAACCTGCTTAAACAAAAGGGGTGCCGACAAAGGGCAAAGAAGAAAAACAAAGAAGGAGCGTCAGTACTGAGGCCAGTACACGGCGAGGCTAGAATTCGGCGGTCCTCGCCTACATAGGTATGGTGGACTGAGCGGCAGCGGCAACATGCACTAAACAACCTATAGAGACTCGATACAACTGGCGGTTATCAGAGAGGGATAAGAGTGACCTATCCGGATCCAACCTGAAGCTAACACCAAACAAACCCCATCCTGGTGTTTCCCCCTCGAGACCAAACGAGGAAGTCAACCGAGGAACCCACACAGTTGGCAGTTTTACTTATTCAGTTTTAGTTGCGGCACTTTACTAGTCAGGGTTAGGTAGTCGTCCTGATAAAATAAGCAGTGGGCACTTTTAGTTAATCATTCCGTTGTAGTTGCAACAATTACTAATCAGGTACAGATAGCATGATGTAATCCCGAAACCCAGCAGTTGTTGGTACTTTTATTCAGCCATTTCGTTGTAGTTGCCATACTTACTAGTCAGGTACAAGGGTCGCAAGCGACACTCCAAACAAGCAATTGTGGGCAGTATTATTAGCCATTCCATTATAGTGAGGCTGATTACTAGTCATTATAAAGTCAAATTTATAACAATAAACTTTAGTTATACTTGTCTATGATCGAGATACTGTGCTCCAAGTCGTCCATATCCGCGGACACGGCTTTCAGAAAGTTTTACCCGGCCGGGGTGCACCAATAGCAACACACGCTCGATCAACCTCGGAAAAACCAAATCAAAACCCAACGAGGCTTTCACGACTGAACAATCACAAGATTCAGAAATATTTCAGGGGGCCACCCCATTGAGTAGATCCCGCAACGGAGTAAGCAAGCCCCGAGACGGACTCAAGGTTTGCGACAATGGCTGTAAGCGACTGGGAACCCGAAAGTGTGGCTGGGCTTGTCGATACCACGTAATCAATCCGCTTACCTAAACAAAGACAGCAGTGCTCCTCGCACAATCGTAAATACATAAGTAGCGTGGCATAAGTACAGGATCGTAAATAAAACCTCAAACTAGTTTGTGGCCCCAAGAAATAAGACTGAATCAAGCTCTGGCTCAGGGGGGTCCCATATACCTCCCGGATGTGGATAGCGCGATAAAACAAGGAACAGGTATCAAGTACTCGGGGTCCTACGGGACACAAGTGGGCGTTCGGAAACCAAATATTATCTATCACCCACCGATGCCTCTGCTTACTTCAATTTTAGTTGTTAAACAGAAATTAAAGTGACGATAAGTAAAACTAGAATCATCTCCAACATCAACATGCGGCAATACATCAGCAACTGTGGCATATGACGACACACATCAGCACTTGAGCAAGCAACTACGACGCGCAAGTCCAACTATCTACCAAACAACGGGTAATAGGATGTGTCCAAGGCAATATAAGGCTGCAAGGGATATCACGGGTACGGAAACTAAAGCATCGCAACACAGATAGCAATAGATCAACAGGAGGGAAGTAAATACTATAAAAGTAAGATAGGTAGAAAGGGGGAGATGCTCGCCTGAAAACATTGTCGA
This sequence comes from Avena longiglumis, assembly GCA_030063025.1. Taxonomy (NCBI): domain Eukaryota; kingdom Viridiplantae; phylum Streptophyta; class Magnoliopsida; order Poales; family Poaceae; genus Avena; species Avena longiglumis. Next base: position 240,759,690 of record CP125979.1, on the reverse strand, counting down.
AGGTTCAACCGAAGATCGGGGGAAGCTCACATCAACTCAACGGCCTTATCCGCGAAGAAGCAAAACACTAGAAGAAACACCGAATGCAATATTTAATACAACGGCAGAAGATCGGCATGATGCATGTATGATGCATGGCATGGCAAAGGTGCAATGCAATAAGGTCAGATTAGGCGGAACCGGGGTCCCGACAATTAATTAGGTGGTTCATGTTGTTTAGCTACCCCGCAATTTTAATTGTTGTTTAACAAGCCAGAATATACCACCGGTGCGCTACACAAGTTTAAATGAGGCCAATATAAGGCTAGATTTGCCCGCATATGGCCCCATATTTAATTATTAGGTGAATCGGCATAAGGCCCCCAAACCACAGATATGCATGCGAGATGACAAATAGATATGCAACAAGTTGTTATGTTATAAAATAGGGTTCGAGGAAAAGGGGTCACACATCAGAGGGGGCTCGACGATCTTGGGTTCCGGGGTTCAGGGTTCGGGGTCGGTCTCGGGGTTCAGGGTTCGACGGAACGGTCTCGGACTAGCGGTGGTAGAACTTGGCGTTCCGTGACGAAGATCATGGCATCCGTGTCGAAAGCATCGGGGTTTCCGTGAACGAGATCTTGATGTTCCATGTCGGAGTACTTGTCGCACGAGGGTCTCGGCCACCGGATCCTTGAAGCAAGTCATGGCGTCCGAGCGACGGTCTTGTCGCATCCGCGGTCTTCGGGTCCGGGGTCTCGGCTTCCGTGAGGCGATCTTGGCGACAAAGGATTCGATGCACTCGTGCATGTGGTCGGTGGTGTGTCTCGAGGACGACCAAAACCAGCTTCATCGATTGCCACAGACTCTCCGGTCCAACATACGAGGTGTACATAAGCAGCTCCATCCATCAACACGCCACGCACCACACATCGGGCACCAACATGGAGGTACGGTCCCGGAGGCAGCACATGAAGTGAGCTTGGCGATGGGCGACGACGGCGAGTGGCGAGGCTCGCCGGGCGAGCACAAGGAGAAGGCGAGCTTGCGGAGGGAAGGTGCAGGACGGCGGCCGTGGAAGGCGACGCCAGCGCTGGACGGCGGAGCAGGACCCCGGCGGCTCGGGCTCTGGCCGGAGCAGGGGACGAAGGGGTGGGGAAGGACGGCTCGGGGGCAGGTGCGGTGAGGGCACCGGTGCTGGAGGTGGTAGGCAGAGGGGGCGGCGAGGAGGAGAAGCCCGGCGGCGACGGCGGAGGCGGTTGGTGGCGGTGGCGAGCCGACGACGGCGGCGGACGGCGCGCGCCAGGGCGCATGCTGGTGGCGTCTGGTGCTGGCCAAGGGTCGTCTGGCGGGCGGCGGAGGCGGTGGTTGACGGCGAGGCGCGGGCGCTGGGAGGAGAGGCGGAGCGGCGGGCTGGCGTGCAGTGGTGGAGGAGATGGTGGTGGCGAGGCGGGCTTGCAGAGGGTGGGGGCGGGGCAGAGGGAGGCGGAGGCACGCCGCGGCGGTGGGATGGGCGGCTGGGAAGGAGGTGGCCCACGGGAGGGCTCATTGGGGAGAAGGGAGGCCGGGGCTGGGAGGAAGAAGGGGAGGGGGAGAGAGCGTGGCCGCCTGGGGACCTGCAGGTGGGGGAGTAGCGGGTCAGGGGCGGGTCCCACAGGGCAGGGAGAGTGGGTGAGGCTGGCTCGGGTGAGGAAAGAAGAGAGGGAGGGAACAGGCGTGGGGCCGGGTGGGTACAGGCGCAGGGGAGGCGTGCGTGTGTGCTGGGTGAGGTGGGGAACGGCTGAGGGAGTGGGGGAAGAGGTGGCATGCGGGGATAGGCTAGGGGTTAGGGGAGGGGTGAGGTGGCGGTCGCTGAGTGGCTGGGGTGAGGTGGAAGGGGGCTGGGTAGAGTTGCTTGGGTAGCTTTAGGATTTAGGTAGGGCTGGCAGGGTGGACCGATTTAAACTGGGGTGGTCGTTCGGGTTGAATCGGCCCGTTCGACCGCCCCACTAAAATAATTAAAATATTTTATTTAATTAAAACGGGGCGTTTGCAATCGGTGTTTAGACAAAACAAAATATTCCGGAGACCCGGGTTTGATATTTAATTAAAGTTGGGGCGTTTTAGAAAACAAAACGGAAGTTGCGAAAATAGTTTTAGCAAACAATGCATGATGATGACGATGCAATGCACAAATTCAACGCGATTTTCTAGTAGTGGTTTTTGCGGGATGCCACAATTCGACACCACTAACAAAGGATCTCGCCCTCGAGATCCGCCTCATGGTACCGGAAGGAAGGTCGGCGATCTGCGTCTTCTCGCTTCGTGTAGATCCTCGCGACACCACTAACAAGGGTTCCTTCTTCATCTGGGAAAACGGCGACACCACCAACAAGGTTCGTTGTTCCTGATCGTCGAGAGAACGCTCCGGGGAAACAAAGGACAAAGTTGAAGGTAAGGCCACCTCTAACTTCCATGGACGGAGTAAAACTGCTGGATCCACTGATCCGACGTACAAGAGCGAATGATAAGAGCAGTGGTAGGGTAGCTACTCCATCCGCACTCAAACCATTACTCTGCACACGAATAGGCGGATTATGCAACCAACTCTCGGAATTAGACTGAAGATCTCGGCAAGCGAGGTTCGGGAACAAGGGAGTGATGCAGACTCTGCATCGGATCTGGCGTAGATGATGTCATCACATCGGGAAACACCGGAAGATACAACAGAAAACGTATGAAAGACACACTGATTAGGTTTCGCGATGGTTCCATTGGCATGAACAACACATGCTCAAGGTCGACTCCAACTTCACCAAAGCTCGTCCTTCTCATATGTTTTTCAACGACACAGATATCCAGCAAGGAGCACATATGGATACAGAGCTCAAGGACAGAAGATTGGATGAAGGGTACAACAGACAAGTTGCAGATTGATGATCGTAGCACCCCCGTTACAAAAGGAGGAAAGCGAAACCCTGAAGGTACGACGGAAACCCAACCGCGAGAAATCCTGGACTCGAAGAGAGAGAAGAGAGCGGATTAAAAACACGTAGAGGTAAGAGGAGAACAGCAGAGGGGTAAGGAGTAAAATCAGACCTAATCAGAACTATCCAACCGATTTTGCAAAAATAGTTTTGACACTCTACTTCGGCCGTTAGCTAGGTTATCCTACATGCTGGACTTGTGGGGTATCGCTGAGCTCGATACCACTCTGTAACACCCTCGAATCGGTCCTATGCAAGTTTTAGCAAAACCCGCCAAACCCGCATAGAAAGCGATTCAAAGGTGCCCACAGCACTTTAAATGCGGTGGAAAAGCAGTAATAACATTACACAACAGTCCTCGATGGGACCCATGAGCAGATATATATATAACGACTCAATGAGTCAAGAGTGCAGATATAATATACAAAGATCCAAATCACCTTGAAATCGATAGAGCGTCCGAACGGACAAGATGCAAATGGGGCTAAGAGCCACGAAGAATAACCAATGGCGTCCATAACCTGCCCGAGCCAAGCGGAAGGGTAACCACCTAACGGCGTCGATCTCAAAACCTGCTTAAACAAAAGGGTGCCGACAAAGGGCAAAGAAGAAAAACAAAGAAGGAGCGTCAAGATCTTGAGGCCAGATGCAGCGAGGCTAGAATTCGGTCCTCGCCTACATAGGTATGGTGGATCGGCGGCGGCAACATGCACTAAACAACCTATAGAGACTCGATACTGGCGGTTATCGAGAGAGGGATAAGAGTGACCTATCCGGATCCAACAAGCTAACACCAAACAAACCCCATCTGGTGTTTCCCCTCGAGACCAAACGAGGAAGTCAACCGAGGAACCCACACAGTTGGCAGTTTTACTTATTCAGTTTTAGTTGCGGCACTTTACTAGTCAGGGTTAGGTAGTCGTCCTGATAAAATAAGCAGTGGGCACTTTTAGTTAATCATTCCGTTGTAGTTGCAACAATTACTAATCGTCATGAGATAGCATGATGTAATCCCAAACCCAAAGCAGTTGTTGGTACTTTTATTCAGCCATTTCGTTGTAGTTGCCATACTTACTAGTTAGGTACAAGGGTCGCAAGCGACACTCCAAACAAGCAATTGTGGGCAGTATTATTAGCCATTCCATTATAGTGAGGCTGATTACTAGTCATTATAAAGTCAAATTTATAACAATAAACTTTAGTTATGCTTGTCTATGATCGAGATACTGTGCTCCAAGTCGTCCATATCCACGGACACGGCTTTCAGAAAGTTTTACCCGGCCGGGGTGCACCAATAGCAACACACGCTCGATCAACCTCGGAAAAACCAAATCAAAACCCAACGAGGCTTTCACGACTGAACAATCACAGATTGAAATATTTCGGGGCCACCCCATTGAGTAGATCCCGCAACGGAGTAAGCAAGCTCCGAGCGGACTCAAGGTTTGCGACAATGGCTGTAATGGCGGGAACCCAAAGTGTGGCTGGGCTTGTCGATACGCGTAATCACTCCGCTTACCTAAAGACAAAGTGTGCTCCTCGCACAATTTAAATACAAAGTAGCATGGCATAAGTACAGGATCGTAAATAAAACCTCAAACTAGTTTGTGGCCCCAAGAAATAAGATGAATCAAGCTCGCTCGGGGGTCCCATATACCTCCCGGATGTGGATAGCGCGATAAAACAAGGAACAGGTATCAAGTACTCGGGGTCCTACGGGACACAAGTGGGCGTTCGGAAACCAAATATTATCTATCACCCACCGATGCCTCTGCTTACTTCAATTTTAGTTGTTAAACAGAAATTAAAGTGACGATAAGTAAAACTAGAATCATCTCCAACATCAACATGCGGCAATACATCAGCAACTGTGGCATATGACGACACACATCAGCACTTGAGCAAGCAACTACAACGCGCAAGTCCAACTATCTACCAAACAACGGGTAATAGGATGTGTCCAAGGCAATATAAGGATGCAAGGGATATCACGGGTACGGAAACTAAAGCATCGCAACACAGATAGCAATAGATCAACAGGAGGGAAGTAAATACTATAAAAGTAAGATAGGTAGAAAGGGGGAGATGCTCGCCTGAAAACATTGTCGAAGGTTCAACCGAAGATCGGGGGAAGCTCACATCAACTCAACGGCCTTATCCGCGAAGAAGCAAAACACTAGAAGAAACACCGGATGCAATATTTAATACAACGGCAGAAGATCGGCATGATGCATGTATGATGCATGGCATGGCAAAGGTGCAATGCAATTAGGTCAGATTAGGCGGAACCGGGGTCCCGACAATTAATTAGGTGGTTCATGTTGTTTAGCTACCCCGCAATTTTAATTGTTGTTTAACAAGCCAGAATATACCACCGGTGCGCTACACAAGTTTAAATGAGGCCAATATAAGGCTAGATTTGCCCGCATATGGCCCCATATTTAATTATTAGGTGAATCGGCATAAGGCCCCCAAACCATAGATATGCATGCGAGATGACAAATAGATATGCAACAAGTTGTTATGTTATAAAATAGGGTTCGAGGAAAAGGGGTCACACATCAGAGGGGGCTCGACGATCTTGGGTTCCGGGGTTCGGGGTTCGGGGTCGGTCTCGGGTTTCAGGGTTCGACGGAACGGTCTCGGACTAGCGGGGGTAGAACTTGGCGTTCCGTGACGAAGATCATGGCATCCGTGTCGAAAGCATCGGGGTTTCCGTGAATGAGATCTTGATGTTCCATGTCGGAGTACTTGTCGCACGAGGGTCTCGGCCACCGGATCCTTGAAGCAAGTCATGGCGTCCGAGCGACGGTCTTGTCGCATCCGCGGTCTTCGGGTCCGGGGGTCTCGGCTTCCGTGAGGCATATCTTGGCGACAAAAGGATTCGATGCACTCGTGTACAGGGTCGGTGGTGTGTCTCTGAGGACGACCAAAACCAGCTTCATCAGTGCCACACAGACTCTCCGGGTCCAACATACGAGGTGTACATAAGCAGCTCCATCCATCAACACGCCACGTGCACCACACATCGCTGGGCACCAACATGGAGGTATGGTCCCCGGAGGCAGCACATGAAGTGAGCTTGGCGATGGGGCGACGACGGCGTCGTGGCGAGGCTCTGCTCGGGGCGAGCACAAGGAGAAGGCGAAGCCAGCGAAGGAAGGTGCAGTGGACGCGGCCAGGAAGGCGACGCGGCTGTGCTCGCATGGACGGCGGAGCAGACCCCGGGGCTCGGCTCGCCGAGCAGGGGACGAGGGTGGGGAAGGACGTCTCGGGGCAGGTGCGGAGGGCACGGTGCCGGAGGTGGTAGGCGAGGGGCGAGGAGGAGAAGCCAGCGGCGGAGGCGGTTGGGCGGTGGCGAGCCGGCGACGGCGCGGGAGCGCCGGGCGGGCGCATGCTGGTGGCGTCTGGCGGCTGCCAAGGGTCGCTCGCTGAGGCGGCGGTGGAGGCGGTGGTTGGGCGGCGCGCCTGGGAGGAGGAGCGGCATGCGTGGCAGCCATGGAGAGAGATGGTGGTGGCCAGGCGAGGCGGGCTTGCAGAGGGTGGGGGGCGAGGACGGCGGAGCAGAGGAGGCGGAGGGCACGCTCGCCGGCGGCGGTGGAGCGGGGGTCGCTGGGGAAGGAGGTGGCCCACGGGGAGAGGGCTCGCTGGGGGGAGAAGGGAGCGGGGCACGCGGGGCTGGGAGGAAGAAGGGGAGGGGGAGAGAGCGTGGCCGCGTGGGGACCTGCAGGTGGGGGAAGTAGCGGGTCAGGGGCGGGTCCCACAGGGCAGGGAGAGTGGGTGAGGCTGGCTCGGGTGAGGAAAGAAGAGAGGGAGGGAACAGGCGTGGGGCCGGGTGGGTACAGGCGCAGGGGAGGCGTGCGTGTGTGCTGGGTGAGGTGGGAACGGCTGAGGGAGTGGGGGAAGAGGTGGCATGCGGGGATAGGCTAGGGGTTAGGGGAGGGGTGAGGCGGTCACGAGTGGCTGGGGTGAGGTGGAAGGGGGCTGGGTAGAGTTGCTTGGGTAGCTTTAGGATTTAGGTAGGGCTGGCAGGGTGGACCGATTTAAACTGGGGTGGTCGTTCGGGTTGAATCGGCCCGTTCGACCGCCCCACTAAAATAATTAAAATATTTTATTTAATTAAAACGGGGCGTTTGCAATCGGTGTTTAGACAAAACAAAATATTCCGGAGACCCGGGTTTGATATTTAATTAAAGTTGGGGCGTTTTAGAAAACAAAACGGAAGTTGCGAAAATAGTTTTAGCAAACAATGCATGATGATGACGATGCAATGCACAAATTCAACGCGATTTTCTAGTAGTGGTTTTTGCGGGATGCCACATACTATTTCAATACTAAGTATAGAGCATGCGTACATTCTGAGATTATGATGAAACCAAAGTTATAAGGCACCACTAGTAGAAAACAGGCTATCCGTTCACTCCTCCAACTGCATTAGTCTCGGTTTCGCCATGAACCGGGACTAATGCTGGCATGCGTCCCGGTTCGAGCGGGCCGGCCTTACCGCACGGGGCTGGAGGCATGCGTCCCGGTTGGTGACGGAGAATGCGTTACAAACCGGGACGTATGAGCTAGCCCTCTATAAATACGACACCCCAGCCCTCTTCCTCCCCTTTGTTTTTTCTTGGTGGAAGGTGTGAGAGGTGTGCTAGTTTATTTTTTTTCTTGCATGCATGCGAGGTGTTTGATGAAATGTTTAAGTGAATGATCTCGTTCAATTTCCCACAGAAAGGAGGTGCCCGAGACGCACTTGAGCTTTATCCTCTTTCTTTCCTCCTCGATCGAGGTTAGCAATCTTATCTTTCCTCTGTCATTTATACAATGCATGTGTGGATGTGAATTGGTCATGTCACTATTTATGATATTCCTATTTTGATAAACTTAATTATATGATGCAGATGAACGGTCGGGAATGGATGTACGGTGACCGGCGTGAACCCGGGTACATTAAAGGCATGGATAAATTTATCGATGTGGCTACGGAAAACAAAGAGAATGGTTTTATGCGTTTTCCATGTGTTTAATGTCGGAACAACAAAGAGTACTCTTCCTCGAAAATCATTCGCAACCACCTGGTTATGAAAGGTTTCATGACGAGCTATAATTGCTGGACCAAGCACAGGGAAAGAGGGGTTATGATGGAAGACAATAAAGAAGAAAATGATGATAACAACTAGCATCATATGTTTCCTGAATACAGTGATAGTGCAATGGAAGACAATGAAGAGGAAGGAGGTGAAGAACGGGCATCAGATGAGCCCGCTGATGAACTTGGTAGGGTCATTTCTGATGCAAAGAGAGACTGTGAAACAGAAAAGGAGAAGTTGAAGTTGAATTTGGAGGGCATGTTAGAAGATCATAAGAAATTGTTGTACCCAAATTGCGAAGATGGTAGCACAAAGCTCGGTACCACACTGGAATTGCTACGATGGAAGGCAGAGTGTGGTCTAACTGACTCCGCATTTGAAAAGATGCTGAAAATAATGAAGCCGATGTTTCCAAAGCATAAAGAACTTCCCGAGAGTACATACAAAGCAAAGAAGACTCTCTGCCCTCTGGGATTATATGTACAGAAGATACATGCATGCATTAATGGCCGCATCCTCTACCATGGTAAGGAGTATGAGAATTTAGATAAATGTTCGGTATGTAATGCATTGTGGTATAAGATCAGACGAGATGACCCTGGTGATGTTGAGGGAGAGCCCCTCCGGAAGAGGGTTCCTGCTAAGGTTATGTGGTATGCTCCTATAATACCAAGGTTGAAACGCATGTTCAGAAACAAAGAGCATGCCAGGTTGTTGTGATGGCACAAAGAAGACCGTAAGAAAGACGGGAAGTTGAGACACCCCACTGATGGGTCGCAGTGGATAAAAATCAAGAGAGACTTCCCGGACTTTGCAGGTGACGCAAGGAACTTATGGTTTGGTCTAAGTACGGATGGCATGAATCCTTTTGGGGAGCAGAGATGCGGTCACATCACCTGGCCTGTGAATTTATGTATCTACAACCTTCCTCCTTGGTTGTGCATGAAGCGTAAGTTCAGTATGATGCCAGTGCTCATACAAGGCCTGAAGCAACCGGGCAACGACATTGATGTGTACCTAAGGCCATTATTTGAAAAACTCTTACAGCTGTGGGGCAAACCAGGTATACATGCGTGGGATAAGAACAAACAGGAGCCATTTGACCTACGAGGGCTGCTTTTCGTAACCATCAATGATTGGCCCGCTCTTAGTAATCTTTCAGGACAGACAAACAAGGGATATAAGGCATGCACGCACTATTTAGATAAGACTGAAGGTACATATTTGCATAAATGCAAGAAGGTTGTGTACCTAGGGAATCGAAGATTTCTTCCGACCAATCATCCCGTAAGAAAGAAAGGCAAACATTTCAATGGTGAGGCAGATCATCGAAAGAAGCCCGAACTCCCTGCTGGTGATGATATATTTGGTATGGTTAAGGACATAGAAGTAATCTTTGGAAAGGGTCCCGGTGGTCAATCAGTTCCGAACGACGTCGCTACCGGACACGCACCCATGTGGAAGAAGAAATCTATATTTTGGGAGCTTCCATATTGGAAAGTCCTATGTGTACGCTCTTCAATCGACGTGATGCACGTGACGAAGAATCTTTGTGTGAACCTGCTAGGATTCCTGGGCGTGTATGGGAAGAAAAAAGATACACCAGAAACAAGGGAGGACCAACAAATTATGAAAGACCCAAAGGACATGCATACACAGAACAAGACGGATAGAGGGCGTCACTTAAGTCGTGCCAGCTATGATCTTACCAAAGCAGAGAAGGAAAACTTTTTTGAAGTCCGTTATAGTATCAAGGTGTCGTATGGCTTCTCATCTAATATAAAGGGGATAATAAATATGGCAGAGAAAAAGTTCCAAAACCTGAAGTCTCATGACTGTCACGTGATTATGACACAGTTGCTTCCGGTTGCATTGAGGGGGCTTCTACCGGAAAATGTTCGAGTATCCATTGTGAAGCTGTGTGCATTCCTCAATGCAATATCTCAGAAGGTAATCAATCCAGATATTCTGCCAAGGTTACAGAAGGATGTGGTACAATGTCTTGTTAGTTTTGAGTTGGTGTTCCCACCATCCTTCTTCAATATTATGACGCATCTCCTGGTTCACCTAGTGGAAGAGATTGCCATTCTTGGTCCTGTATTTCTACATGTTCCCCTTTGAGAGGTTCATGGGAGTCTTAAAGAAATATATTCATAATCGTGCTAGACCAGAAGGAAGCATCTCCAAGCGATATGGAACAGAGGAGGTCATTGAGTTTGTGTTGACTTTATTCCTGACCTTAAGCCGATTGGTGTTCCTGACTCGAGGCATGAGGGAAGACTAAGTGGAAAAGGCACGCTGGGAAAGAAAGTAATGATATGTAGGGACAGGGAATCTTTCACTAAAGCACACTACACAGTTCTACATAATTCCACCTTGGTAGCTCCGTATATCTAGGAACACAAGAATATTGTATGCTCCAAAAACCCAGGAAAGCCTGACTCATGGATTATAGATGAACACATGAAGTCTTTCGGCGGTTGGATGCGGACACATCTCTTGAATGACACCACTGTTGGAGATCATCTATACTTGTTGGCTGCGTCACCATCTTCTACTATATTGAATTTCCAAGTGTACGAAATAAATGGGAATACATTCTACACGATCTCCCAAGATAAAAAGAGCACCAACCAAAACAGTGGTGTCCGCTTTGATGCAACAGACGAGAATGGGCAAAAGGACACATACTATGGTTACATAGAGGAGATATGTGAACTTGACTATGGAGTCTCTTTTAAGGTCCCTTTGTTTCGCTGCAAATGGGTCAACCTGAATGGGGAAGGGGTAAAGATAGACCAGTTGTACGGAATGACAACAGTGGATTTCAACAATCTTGGTTATAGAGATGAACCATTCGTCCTAGCCAATAATGTGTCTCATGTTTTCTATGTGAAGGACATGTCCTCCAGACCGAAAAAAGAAAAATAAGCAAACGAATACATCATATGATGATCCAAAGCGTCACATAGTTCTTTCAGGGAAAAGAAACATCGTGGGAATCGAGGACAAGACAGACATGTCAGAAGATTATAATAAGTTTGATCAAATTCCGCCCTTCATAGTGAAAACTGACCCCAAGCATTCCGTTAAGTAAATAAGATGCTCCATGATTACGTCTGAAGCGATCATAAGGAAGGACATACACCAATAAGTTCATGCTCATATTGTGTACCTCTAGTTCATGTCTGGTCGGTCGGCCGCATATTGTGAACCTAAATGCCATGAGACATGATAGCTCATTTTGTGAAGGATATTTTATGATGTTTGCAATTTTCCAAGTTTAATAAATATATATATAACATAATACATAAAGAAGACCCCTTGCCAATCGAGAACATAAGAAAAGCAGTAAAGGTTGGTGTAGATAGGGACTTCATTCCCGATAGAGAGAATGACGAGCTCACGCTCGCCCTTGGGAATAAGGAACACGATGGACGAACACGAGGCACAATAGGCTCCCACCATGGAGCACTGAGTTTCCCGAAGAGAGGAAGAAATATCCTGATAGAAGCCGTAAGAGGAGAAAGGACAAGGCAGAAGTTGAAGCAAAAATTCAGGCACCCCGGATGTGTATAATTGAAGAACAAATAAAGCAACAATAAGATCAAATTAACGCACTTAGCCAGTGAGGTACTTCCGGCCCATCTCAGTAGCACATGGTGGTAGAACCTGCATTCGATGCTACCGGCCTATCGAATAATCGAAAAAGCAGTGTGGCTTCCACTGAGGTCCCGGGTGATGACGATGATGATGGTACACCGATGATGGCTCGTGTTGGCTACCCTGTGGATGATATCACGAAGACGACACATTGCGAGATACATTGAAAGTGTAAGATGGTTAACCTATAAGGGGGTGAACATGTTTCTACAAAATTCTTTATAATCTTTTGCAAGTTTTAGGCTTTGCGGAATATAAGTGAGCCTAAATGCAAACTAGGTGAGGCAACCTAGATGATGTACAAGATACTTCAAGCTCGAAGGCTATCACAAGATAAGCAACACAAGTAAGAGATCGGTTAAGGAATAACCAAAGCACGCGGAGACGAAGATGTATTCCCGTGTTCACCACCTTTGGGAAGGGGGCTACGTCACGTTAGAGAGGTGTGAGGTTCCACGAAGGATTCCTCACACGCCACGAAGGCTCACCTTCTTCTCCGAGCCTATCCCACGAAGGAATAGCTCACTTACTCGTGGTAGACTTTAAGGTAGTCTCCAAACCCTCACAAACTTTCCACGGAGCAAATCACAAGCCGAATGCCTCCGGGCGACCCTATCCGCCTAGGGTTTCCCACAAACCCAAGAGTAACAAGCTAACTCGATGAACTCAAGGGGGAATGAACTTTGGCTTGGTGGAAACGTAGATCGGGACCTCCTCTTCCTTTCTAATAAAGGGATTTGGATTTGGTTGGGTAGAATGGGAGATCCTCAAGCTTTTGTGTTTCAACAATGGGGAGAGAGAGAGAGCTTCAAGAAATGATATAAACTGAATGCCTAACCTACTCAAGCTAGAAGAAGGGATATTTATACTCAAGGAGAAAAGATAGCCATTTTGAGCCAAAAATGCAAGGTCCGGTTTTCAGTTCGGTTGGACCGGTTCACACACCGGACAATCAGTCCTCACTCGAAACTGGATCAAACCGAATCTGCTCTCGATGCAGACTCGGATAGATTCGGAGTGAGTAAACCGGAAAACCCGGTTTGAGTCCGGATTTCCGATCGTGACACCGGAGGGTCCGGTCTGGGAGCCGGTCCAACCGGTCTGAAAACCGGATCTGCAGAAAAGGCTTTGGTGGATAGGATTTCTTCTCTTCTCTCTTTGGTGATGGATTAGGTAGGAGAAAGGGATGTGTATATGGCTTAGGTGATCATCCCCAACAATCTCATCGAGAGAACCCCTCTTAATAGTGCGGAGCTCCTAACCGGACTCAAATTACATAAAAAGGGAAAACTCCGGTGCGAAGCTTCGTTATCAAAATGGGGGGGTCTCCGATAACCTTTCATCACAGCATCGGACTAGAACCTGTGTAAGACACTAGAAATAGCATTAGTCCACTCTAACCATGGTGTCATTGTTGGAGATATGCCCTAGAGGCAATAATAAATGTAGTTATTATTATATCTTTGTGTTTATGATAAATGTTTACATTCATGCTATAACAGTATTAACAAGGAAACATTAATACTTGTGTGATTTGTAAACTAAATTAGAGTCCCTAGGAAAGCCTCTTTATAATACTAGCTTGTTGGTTAATAAATGATTGTGGTTTCCCTGTCATGAACATTGAGATGTTATTAACAACAAGATCATATCGTTAGGAGAATGATATGATGGACATGATCCTATAGATAAGCATAGCATAAAGATCAAGTCATTTTAATAGTTCAATTGATCTATGCTTTCTGATACATAGTAACCTAATTCCTTCGACCATGAGATCATGCATATCACCATCACCGGAAGGATGCTTTGATGACATTAAACACCACACCGTAACTGGGTGGTTATAAAAGTGGCATTGAGTGTTCGTAAAGTATTAGTTGAGACACATGGATCAAGAGTGGGATTTGTCCATCCATATGACGGATAGATATACTCTGGGCCCTCTCGGTGGAACGTCATCCAATTGTCTTGCAATCATGTGACTGGATCACAAGGGATCACATATCACGGGAACGAGAAAAGAGTACTTATCAGTAATGAGGTTGAACTAGGTATGCAGAGATACCGACGATCAAAACCTCGGATAAGTAAACTATCATGAGACAAAGGGAAATTGGTATCGTATGTAAGTGTTTCATTCGATCGCAAAGTAATCTTAGAAATATGTGGGAGCCATATGAATTTCCAGATTCCTCTATTGGTTATTGTTTGGAGAAGTGTCTCGATCATGTCCGCATAATTCACGAACCATAGGGAGACACACTTAAGGATTCGATGTTGTTGAGTAGTTATGGAATGATGAGTAAGAGACCAAATGTTGTTCGGAGTCTCGTATGGTATCCGGGATATCACGAGGAGATCCGGAATGGTCCGAATAATAAGATTCATATAAGGAAAGTCCTGTTTCGGTGTTGGAGAATGGTTCCGGTGTTTTCATCGGGAATGTTCTAGAAGGTTCCGGAAGGTCCGGCACTCCGGAGGGGAAGGGTACATGAATGAGTCATAAAAAGTTGGAATGGTTGCATCATGTACTAGGTGTAATCTCTGAGAAAAATAAAGGGATAAATCAAATCCTAGTTTGAAAAGTCAAACGCCAATTTGAAAGGTCAAACGGCAAGTTTGCTTGGTGGAGGGAGAGTAGGAAACCTACTTGGGGAGGAAGTCCTCCTCCCTCCACTGCCGGCCAAGGAGGCCGAGTTGGGGGAGGACTCCCTCATCCCAACCGGCGCCCTCCCACCTATATAAGGAGGGGCAAGGGTGCCCCTCTATCCTACACCTCTCTCCTCTAAACCCTAGCCCTAGCCGCCGGCCTCCACCAAGTCGCCGCCGCCCCCTTGGGTTTGCCCTAGCCGCCGAGTTGGGGCTTCCCCTTGCCCTAGCCGCCGGCCTAGCTCCCTCTCCTTGGTGTGTCTAAACCCTAGATCACCGAGGCCTCTCTCCTAGTCCACCATACTCGCTCCGGCTTAAGGCGGCCTCGAGATCTCCCTACTTCCGTACCACGCCATCGTCTTGGAATCGCGAGGAGAGTGCTACAACCTCCGCTGCCTGCTGGAACAAGGGAGAGGAAGGTATTCATCGAGTACCAAACATGTGACCGATCATGGAAGCCGCTTAACGCAAGACCTAAGGATCGTCTACACGATCTTGAGATCGGCAAGAGTACGACTACATCACCCACGAGAATCCGCTCTTGTTAAACACTTTGGAATCTTCGAGGGTGAGTTATTCCATCGACTTGTTGCTACAATCTAGTAGATAGATATTGGCTTGTTTGTTTGTATGCGGTAGAAATTTTTTGTTTTCCATGCTATGAACCCCAACAGTGGTATCAGAGCCGTGTCTATATGTAGATCTGTTGAACGAGTAGAACACAATGGTCATTGTGGGCGGTGGTGCTTTTATTATCAATTGCTTCTTGTGTACTTTGCATCTTGCGGTATGATGGGATGAAGCAGCTCGGGCTAACCTTACATGACATCATTCATGAGACTTGCTCCTCGCTCAACATGCAACTTGTATTGCATAAGTGGCTTCGCGGGTGTCTGTCTCTCCCATTATAGTATAGATCCAATTTACAACGGGCACTTGATAGTTCAAACATCAACGTTGTGGTTCTTATTCGTAAGTTAGATCGACACTTATTGAAAGCCCCAAACCACGTAAAATATGCAAAGAAATTAGAGGCGTCTAACTTTGTTTTGCAGGGGTGTGCTGTGATGTGATATGGCCATGATTGTGATTATATTTTGATGTATGCAATGTTCCTTATTGTAAGTTGGCAACCGGCAGGAGCCATATGGTTGTCTTTAATTTTTGTTAAGACCCACGTGTCTATTCAAAGTAGTTGTAATGGTTGAAGCTGGTGGGCGACAACCATGGAGCAGCGTCATTGACCTTGATGCAATGCCAGTGATGATGGAGATCATGTTCGTGCTTGAAGATGGAGATCGGAAGCATAAAAGAAGAAAGGTCATATCATATCACATATTATGAATTGCATGTGATGTTAATCCTTTATGCATCTTGTATTGCTTAGTTAACGACGGTAGCATTATAAGATGATCCCTCATGCACATGAATTTCAAGTTCTAAAGTGTTCATCCTTAGTAAGCACCGTTGCTAAAGCTTGTTGTTTCGAAGCACCACGTGATGATCGGGTGTGTTAGATTCTGCAAGTGTATACAATGTGGGCAAGCCATATTTGCTTATGCGGAAGCTAAGGTTTGACCTTGACGAGCCTAGCATGTACAGACATGGTCTCAGAACACAGATCACCGAAAGGTAAAGCATGAATCATATAGTAGATATGATGAACATGTCGATTGTTCGCCATTGAAGCTACATCAACTCTCGTGATGATCGGTTTTGATGTGGTGGATTTGGTTCGTGTGATCACTAAAACAATGTGAGGGATATTGTTTTGAGTGGGAGTTCACCTAGATTAATTTAACTATTAATTAGAACTCAATTTGTCATAAACTTAGTCTAAACTATTGCAAATATGTTGTAGATCAATGGCGGCCCCTACCATCAATTTTAATGCGTTCCTAGAGAAAGAAAAGTTGAAAAACAATGGAAGCAATCATGGATTGGTTCCGCAATTTGAGGATTGTCCTCAATGCCGTAATTTGACCTATGTCTTTGGATGCACTGGTGACCGCTGCAATGATGCTACCGATGAAGTAAAGAATGTTTACCTCGCCGAAGAATCAAGGTACTCCACGCTCAGTGTGCTATCTTGTATGGTTTGGAATCGAGCTTGTAAAAGGTTTGAGAATTCAGACCCACATGATATTGTCCGTGAACTCAAATTGATTTTGAGACTCACGCCAGCTTGAGAGCTATGAGGCTTCAAAAGTTCTTTAACCAAGATGGAAGAGGGCAGCTCCGTCAGTGAGCATGTGCTTAAGATGTCTGGGCACGCAAACAAACTCCAAAGCTTGGGTATAGTGATTCCTAATGCTTTGGGGATTTACCGTGTCCTCCAATCACTACCACCAAGTTACAAGAACTTTGTGATGAACTACAATATGCAAAGCATGAACAAGCAGTTGCCAGAACTCTTCTCCATGTTAAAATCTATAGAAGTGGAGATCAAGAAAGAACACCAAGTGTTGATGGTCAATAAGACCACCAAATTCAAGAAAGGCAAGTCTAAGCAAAAGGGACACTTCAAGAAGGGTGATAAGAAAGTTACCGCAAGGGAGAAGGTCACTGGAAGCGGAATTGCCTAAAGTACTTGGCGGATTTGAAGAACGGCAACATCAATAAGAAAGGTATATCCGATATACATTTTATTGATGTGTATGTCACTAGTACTCATAGTAGTGCCTGGGTATTTGATACTGGTTCGGTTGCTCATATTTGTAACTCGAAACAGGTGCTGCAGAATAAATAGAAGCTAGCGAAGAACGAGGTGATGATGCACGTAGGAAATGGATCAAAGGTTGATGTGCTCGCGGTCGGCATGCTACCTCTTCATCTACCATCCGGATTAGTTTTATACTTAAATAATTGTTATTTGGTGCCTGCGTTAAGCATGAACATTATATCAGGATCTTGTTTATTGTGAGACGGTTACTTGTTTAAGTCCGAGAATAATTGTTGTTCAATTTATATGAGTAATATATTTTATGCACATGCACCTTTGATAGATGGTCTATTATTATTGAATCTCGATAGTGGAAATACACATATTAATAACATTGAAGCTAAACGTTTGAAATCGAGCGATAACTCGACCTATATGTAATCGCTGTCTTGGTCACATTGGAGTGAAGCGTATGAAGAAACTCCATTCCGATGGACTTCTTGAATCACTTGATTTCGAATCACTTGAAAGATGCGAAGCATGTCTGATGGGTAAAATGACTAAGACTCCATTTTCTGGTATGATGGAGCAAGCTACGGACTTATTGGAAATCATACATACCGATGTGTGTGGTCCAATGAGTGTAGCATCGCGCGGTGGTTATCGTTATGTTCTTACCTTCACGGATGACTTGAGTAGATATGGGTATATCTATTTCATGAAACATAATTCCGAAACTTTCAAGAAGTTTAAGGAATTTCAAAGTGAGGTGGAACGTAACAAGAAGATTAAATTTCTACGTTCTGATCGTGGTGTTGAATATCTAAGTTACGAGTTTGGCAAGCATTTGAAGAAATGCGGAATACTTTCACAATTGACACCGCCGGGAAGACCACAACATAATGGTGTGTCCGAACGTCGTAATCGAACTCTCTTAGATATGGTTCGTTCTATGATGTCACTTACAGATTTACCGCTATCATTTTGGGGTTATGCATTAGAAACAACCGCATTCACTTTAAATAGGGCACCATCTAAATCCGTTGAAACGACACCGTGTGAATTATGGTTTGGGAAGAAACCTAAATTGTCGTTCCTTAAAGTTTGGGGTTGCGAAGCCTATGTAAAGAAGTTACAGCCGGACAAGCTTCAACCCAAAGCGGAAAAATGCGTCTTCATAGGATATCCAAAAGAAACTATTGGGTATACCTTCTATCATAGATCCGACGGCAAAATCTTCGTTGCCAAGAATGGATCCTTTCTAGAGAAGGAATTTCTCTCGAAAGAAGTGACTGGAAGGAAAGTAGAACTCGACGAGGTTGTCGAACCTTCTCTCGAACTTGCGAGTAGCGCAGCACCGGAAGAAGTTCCTATGGTTCCTGCACCAATAAGAGAGGAAGCTAATGATGATGATCATGAAACTACAGAACCTCGCAGGTCAACGAGAACTCGTACCACTCCTGATTGGTATGATCCCGTCATGAGTGTCATGTTGGTAGACAACGCCGATGACCCTGCAACATATGAGGAAGCGATGATGAGCCCAGATTCCAATAAATGGCAAGAAGCCATGAAATCAGAGATTGGATCCATGTATGAAAACCAAGTATGGACTTTGGTGGACTTACCGGACGGCCGGAAGGCTGTCGAGAACAAATGGATTTTCAAGAAGAAAACAGATGCTGATGGTAATGTTACTGTCTACAAAGCTCGAATTGTCGCAAAAGGGTTTCGACAAATTCAAGGAGTTGACTAGGATGAGACTTTCTCACCAGTAGCGAACCTAAAGTCTGTGAGGATTTTGTTAGCAATCGTTGCATATTATGATTATGAGATATGGCAGATGGATGTCAAAACAGCGTTCCTCAATGGAGACATTGATGAAGAGTTGTATATGATGCAACCCAAAGGTTTTGTCGATCCTAAAGATGCTAACAAGGTATGCAAACTTCAAAGGTCCATATATGGATTGAAGCAAGCATCCCGAAGTTGGAATCAACGTTTTGATAAGGTAATCAAAAGTTTTGGTTTTATACAAACTTATGGAGAAGCTTGTATTTACAAGAAAGTGAGTGGGAGCTCTGTAGCATTCTTAATACTATATGTAGATGACATATTGTTGATTGGGAATGATGTAGACCTTCTTAATAGTGTCGAGGAATATTTGAATAATAGTTTTTCAATCAAAAATCTTGGCGAAATAGCTTACATATTAGGCATAAAGATTTATAGAGATAGATCGAGATGCCTAATATCATTGTCACAAAGTACATATTTGGACAAAGTTCTAAAGAGGTTTGGAATGGAAGATAGCAAGAAAGGGTTCTTGCCCATGTTGCCCAATACGACCTTGAGTAAAACTTAAAGTCCAGCAACGGCAGAAGATAGAGAAAGGATGAGTAAGACTCCCTATGCCTCAGCCATAGGATCTCTAATGTATGCCATGCTATGTACTAGACCCGACATTGCATATGCTGTTAGTTTGACTAGCAGATATCAAATTGATCCAGGAGTGGATCATTGTACATCGGTCAAAAACATCCTTAAGTACTTGAGAAGAACTAAGGATATGGTTCTTTCTTATGGAGGTGATGAACAGCTCATTGTTAATGGTTACACCGATGCTAGTTGGAACACCGATCCGGATGATTCTAAATCTCAATCTGGATACGTATTTACTTTGAATGGTGCAGCAGTTAGCTGGAGGAGTGCAAAGCAAAGCATTGTGGCGAGATCTTCAACTGAATCAGAATACATAGATGCTTCGGAGGCTTCACAAGAAGCGATATGGATGAAAGAGTTCATTACAAAGCTCGGTGTGGTTCCAAGTGCGCTGGACCCAATGTCTATCTACTGTGATAACATGGGCGCCATAGCCAATGCGCAAGAACCAAGGTCACACAAGAAGCTAAAGCACATCAAGCAACATTTTCACGCTATTCGAGCATGTCCAAGACGGTGACATAAATATTTGCAAAGTACACACAGATCTGAATGTGGCGGATCCGTTGACTAAACCTCTCCCGAGGGCAAAACATGACCAACACCAAACTGCCATGGGTGTTTGGTATATTACCATGTAATATAGATTAGTTGACTCTAGTGCAAGTGCGAGACTGTTGGAGATATGCCCTAGAGGAAATAATAAATGTAGTTATTATTATATCTTTGTGTTTATGATAAATTTTTACATTCATGCTATAACAGTATTAACAAGGAAACATTAATACTTGTGTGATTTGTAAACTAAATTAGAGTCCCTAGGAAAGCCTCTTTATAATACTAGCTTGTTGGTTAATAAATGATTGTGGTTTCCCTGTCATGAACATTGAGATGTTATTAACAACAAGATCATATCATTAGGAGAATGATATGACGGACATACTCCTATAGATAAGCATAGCATAAAGATCAAGTCATTTTAATAGTTTAATTGCTATATGCTTTCTGATACATAGTAACCTAATTCCTTCGACCATGATATCATGCATATCACCATCACCGGAAGGATGCTTTGATGACATCAACCACCACACCGTAACTGGGTGGTTATAAAAGTGGCATTGAGTGTTCGGAAAGTATTGGTTGAGACACATGGATCAAGAGTGGGATTTGTCCATCCATATGACGGATAGATATACTCTGGGCCCTCTCGGTGGAATGTCATCCAATTGGCTTGCAAGCATGTGACTGGCTCACAAGGGATCACATATCACGGGAACGAGAAAAGAGTACTTATCAGTAACGAGGTTGAACTAGGCATGCAGAGATACCAACGATCAAAACCTCGGATAAGTAAACTATCGTGAGACAAAGGGAAATTGGTATCGTATGTAAGTGGTTCATTCGATCGCAAAGTAATCGTAGAAATATGTGGGAGCCATATGAATTTCCAGATTCCTCTATTGGTTATTGTTCAGAGAAGTGTCTCGATCATGTCCGCATAATTCACGAACCGTAGGGAGACACACTTAAGGATTCGATGTTGTTGAGTAGTTATGGAATGATGAGTAAGAGACTGAATGTTGTTCGGAGCCTCGGATGGGATCCGAGATATCACGAGGAGATCCGGAATGGTCCGGAGAATAAGATTCATATAAGGAAAGTCTTGTTTCAGGGTTGGAGAATGGTTCCGGTGTTTTCATCGAGAATGTTCTAGAAGGTTCCGGAAGGTCCGGCACTCCGGAGGGGAAGGGTACATGAATGTGTCATAATAAGTTGGAATGGTTGCATCATGTACTAGGTGTCATCGCTGAGCAAAATAAAGGGATAAATCAAATCCTAGTTTGAAAAGTCAAACGCCAATTTAAAAAGTCAAACGGCAAGTTTGCTTGGTGGAGGGAGAGTAGGAAACCTACTTGGGGAGGAAGTCCTCCTCCCTCCACCGCCGTCCAAGGAGGCCGAGTTGGGGGAGGACTCCCTCCTCACAACCGGCGCCCTCCCACCTATATAAGGAGGGGCAAGGGTGCCCCTCTAGCCTACACCTCTCTCCTTTAAACCCTAGCCCTAGCCGCCGGCCTCCACCAAGTCGCCGCCGCCCCCTAGGGTTTTACCTAGCCGCCGAGTTGGGGATTACCCTTGCCCTAGCCGCCGGCCTAGATCCCTCTCCTTGGTGTGTCTAAACCCTAGATCACCGAGGCCTCTCTCATAGTCCACCATACTCGCTCTGGCTTAAGGCGAAGCCCTGCGAGATCTCCCCTCTACTTCTGGTACCACGCCGTCGTGCTGCCGGAATCGCGAGTAGAGTGCTACAACCTCCGCTGCCTACTGGAACAAGGGAGAGGAAGGTCTTCATTGAGTACCAAACGTGTGACCGACTGCGGAAGCGCTGCCGGAACGCAGCGCCGGAAGGATCGTCTACACGATCTTGAGATCGGCAAGAGTACGACTACATCACCCACGAGAATCTGCTCTCGTTAAACACTTTGGAATCTTCGAGGGTGAGTTATTCCATCGACTCGTTGCTACAATCTAGTAGATAGATCTTGTCTTGTTTGTTTGTATGCGGTAGAAATTTTTTGTTTTCCATGCTACGAACCCCAACAGTCATTGTCAACCAAAAATAACATAGGGTAAAATACCCTTTCAATCTCCCCCTTTTTGGTTGGCGATGACAAACCGAGCTAGAGTTCTCAAAGATATTATAAACAACAATGGACATAGTCATAGCATAATATAAATATCCATGGTTCACACACATATCACAAACTTGTCCAACAGACGGAACGAAAGCAGATAGTTCATACATAAAGCGATAGGGAAAGCACAATGCCATAAGAAGCAATAAGAACGCAAGGGGCATTGTGCTAACGGTGAACCCCGGAAAACCCCGGCAAGGAACCCGTAGATAACTAATAGAACTCTACTCTTCTCCCCCATTGGCATCGAGACACCAAAAAGGAAGAGGAGGAGAGCGATGCTAACGCAGCCCAACTAGAAGAACGACAGAGGAGGAGGAGGAGGAGGGACATCTTCCTCTTCAGAGTACTCGTCACTATCAGCAGCATCATAATTGTCCTCATCATCATCATCATCATGACCCTGAGTAGAGGGACCACCGGGACCACTGGGAGCAAACTGACCGGGGAAGTACCCATAGAACATAGCATCATCAAGAGGCGGCATCTCATAGTTGACATAAGGGACAGGGGCCATCTCAGGACCATCTGGTGGAGGAGTGACATTCTGGGTCGCAAGATACTCATTGTGGCAGCGCCTAGTCCCCTGGCTCAATTCCAAAGCCTTGTGACTCACATCATAGGTAGAACGGCACATCTGGAATAGCCTCTTGAAAAACTTGGCAGCACCACCCTTCGGCCTTGGGTGAGAGGAGGACTCACCAACAGGACGACGAGAACCAGCCCGAGTAGAAAAAGAAGGCCGAGGATCATGAGCAGCTTTGGTGTGGTGCTCAGGAGGCCGCATCCCAGGGACATCAGGAGTGTGTGCACGGAGACAAAGATTAAGCATTTCTTGTTCCTCGCGCTCGCCCACCATCACACCAGGCGACACCACCCGATTGAGCAGCTTCTGAACATACACGTAGAAAGTGGGAGTCATCCTGTCCAAAGCAGCCCGCCGCAGCTCACAGTACACAAAGTCACATCCATCAATCTTCCTCAGCCGATCCGGGTGACCGTAGTACAACAAGTTGGCAAAATACCCACGGCAGTTGGTGGAATCGCCAACACGGGGAACAAGGGACTGACGGAAGATAGTGGCCAAGGTGTGATAGTAGTAATACATGCCAGTCATGCACGGGGGACTCACCGAGAATCACCGATAGCGAAGCAAGAGTCTCAAAGAGGCTTGACCTTCTCACTGTGAATACGGAAGCCTCCGCCGCGACCAGTGTAGCCCATGACATCGACCAAATCAGCATAAGTAGCCTGAAAACGCCTCGTGCCAGTCATCCAAGTCATAGTGCGATCGTCATCATCTTGAAAATAGACTGTGCAAAAGAACTGACGGATGAAGTCGAGGTAATAGTCCTCCTTGAGACAGACGAGGTCGAACAGATCCATTTTCCTCAAAGCTTCATCAACATAGAAATAATCAGAGGCTGCATACATATTGAACCACTCCAGATTGAGAGCCTGAATGTGGCCACAAGGAGTGACCCGGAACTGAGTATAAATGTGATCCCACATCATAGCCTGAGTCTCATTCCAAAATTTCTTGTCAGATCCTATATAGGTGCATTGCTTGAAGCGATAGGATTCTGCTTGCGGAGAGCCTGATACTGACCAATCTCCATACCCTTCAGATTTTGACAACGCACATCCTCAGCCTCGGCCTGAGAAGCTTGCTGCTTACCCCTGTTAGCTTTGAGTTTGATGCGCCCAGAGCAAGCGCTACCCTCAGGATCAAGCTGCATAGACTGAGTGTTGCGACGAGCCCGCTTAATCCTGTTAGCTACTTCGGGCACATACTCGCGATCAGGCACATACTCATCACCAGCAGAATCAGCGTCTTCACCTGTGAAAAAGAGAGAGAGAGGTTGGGGAGCACAGATATAAGTACACATGCCAAAGGGGAGGATGAGAGAAAAAGAAACTTGGATTTGGGTAAGTGCATGGTAAAATAGGAGACATTGCAGAGAGGTCTGGTGCCAGGGCCAGAACAACTGATCCCAGAACCGGATGGTCCGGTGCCAGGGCCGGTTGGACCGAAAGCAAAACCGGACGGTCCAGTGTTAGAGCCGGAAAACCGGACTCAGACCGGACGGTCTGGTGCTATAGCCGGACCAACTGGGTTTCAAACCGAGATCCACAGAGGCCACTATGCAATGTAAAAAATCGTACCAATGACTCAAGTACTTGCGCAAATACAGTTCTAAGCAGAGTGGGTAGGACATGGAGGAATGAGGGTGGGGAAAAAAACTAGGTGGACCCCTAATTTCTCAAATCCAACACAATTATAGCAAAACATAGGGATTTGAGAAGGGCAAGAGGAGAGGGAGAAAAGGAGTACCCGAGGACATGGCTTCCCGTGAAGGAAGGCACCAAGGAGCCTTTGAGGAAGGAGAACACCAAAAAGGTCCCGAACCACCGCGAGGGGAAGAAATTCCTTTGGTGAGAAGCCTCCAAAAGTCCTTCCTTACGAAATGGTGGCCCGATCTATGGATCCTAGGGGTGGAATCACCCTAGGAGAGGAGGGGAGGGTGGAAGGTCAAGCTCAGAGAGGAAGGTCAAGCTCAGAGAGCCTCAAGATGGAAATCATTGAAAAGCAAAGGAGGCTAGAAGGTTGTGGGGGATTTCTCCCCCTATGTTTAAGCACATGTGTCATGACACCTCAAAGATAGATGCTTGGACTCATATCATGACACGAGATCAATTTATGTTGCACACATAGGTATGCATCAAACCAAGACATGGTAAGATGGCTATCCCTACATGTGCGGCGCAACTAGTCTACATAGCATGTTAATAGCACGAATATAGTGCAAGAAGCAAATCAATCCAAGTTTTGGGGATCTAGGATACCGAGTTCTCGCCTCAACATGACAAATCGGGCTTCATCCAAAGGCTCCGTGAAGATATCGACCAATTGGAACATCGTACCCACATGAGTGAGATTGATATCACCATTTGCGACATGGTCACGTACGAAGTGGTAGCGAATGTCAATATGTTTGGTGTGGCAATGTTGGACAGGGTTGTTGGCGATCTTTATCGCGCTTTCATTGTCACATAGAAGAGGCACCGTACCAAGAGACACACCATAGTCTTTCAAGGTTTGCCTCATCCATAACAATTGAGCACAACAAGATGCCGTGGATATGTATTCGGCTTCGACGGTGGATAGGGCTGTGGAGTTTTGTTTCTTGGAAGACCAACTCACCAACGACCGGCCAATAAATTGGCAAGCCCCGAAGGTTGATTTCCGGTCAACCTTATCACCTGCCCAATCGGCATCCGAATAGCCAACAAGCTTAAAGGTTGACCCCTTTGGATACCAAAGCCCGAGAGTAGGAGTGAGAACAAGGTACCTAAAAATCCGTTTGACCACCATCAAGTGGCACTCCTTAGGAGCGGATTGAAAACAAGCACACATTCCTACACTTAACATGATATCCGACCTAGAAGCACAAAGGTAGAGCAAGGAACCAATCATAGAACGATATACCTTTTGATCCACGTCCTTCTCACCTACTCCAAGGCCAAGTTGTCCATTTAGTGGCATGGGTGTCTTCATGGGATTAGCGTTGGCCATCTCGAACTTATTGAGCATATCCTTAATGTACTTTTCTTGAGAGATGAAAGTGCCATGAGGAAGTTGCTTTATGATGAAGCCTAGGAAGAACTTCAACTCCCCCATCATGGACATCCTAAATTTTATAGTCATCAAAACTCGGCAAAAGCTTTGTTATGAGATTCGTTAGTTCCACCAAAGATAATATCATCAACATATATTTGAACAATAAATAAGCCACCCCCTTTAACCCGTTTGGTGAAAAGGGTGGAATCGACCTTACCCACGCTAAACCCATCCATGAGTAGAAAATCCCTAAGGTGCTCATACCAAGCACGAGGAGCTTGCTTTAGTCCGTAGAGAGCCTTATGGAGTAGATACACATGGTTGGGATAGTGTGTGTTTTAGAAACCCGGGGGTTGAGATACATATGCAACCTCTTTCAAGGGACCATTAAGAAATGCACTTTTCACATCCATTTGATAAATCTTGAAGTAATGGAAAGATGCATAAGCAAGCAAGAGACGAATAGCTTCAAGACGAGCAACGGGCGCAAAGGTGTCCTCATAGTCAATACCTTCTATTTGGGCATACCCTTGTGCCACTAACCTTGCTTTGTTCCTCGTGATGACCCCGTTCTCATTTGCTTGTTTTTGAACACCCACTTGGTCCCAATAACATTGATGTGATGATCTTTAGGCCTATCCACTAGAGACCATACTTCATTGCGGGTGAAACACTCGAGTTCTTCTTGCATGGCAATGACCCAATCCGGATCCTACAAAGCCGCATGTACCTTAAGGGGCTCAAAGTTGGACACAAAAGCATGGTGCCCACAAAAGGTTGTGAGGTTCTTCTTCCTGGCACGGGTCTCGATCCCTCTTGATATGCTTCCAAGGATATTGTTGACTTGAAGACCACTTGCAATGGAGGCGGCCTTAATCTTCCGAATTGTGCCTTCATGATCAACAAATTCATCTTTTGAGGGGCCTTGATCGTTGACACCATCTTGAGATTGGACTTGTGATGGAGGTTGATCTTCTACTTGGTCTTGCTCGAAGGTTTGAGGGCTTGGTTCTTGTTCTTCGGTTTGCAAGGCATCATGAGAGAGATGTTGATCTTGTGATGCATTTGATGGCTCAACTTGGGTAGAGCTCGACTCTTCTTGAGTTGAGCTTGATTCTACCCATCATATTGTTGAACATGAATGTGAGACCCGGTAGGCAAGATGTGCCCAATATCCATCAACTTGATGACTTGAGAAGAATCACCATCTCCTACATCACGAGAAGAAACTTGCCCCTCATGGGGACCATTATTCTCCAAAAACTCCAAGTCACAAGATACTTCAACACAACCATTAGTCTTGTTGTAGTATCTATAGGCATGAGAGTTTTCCGCATAACCAACAAAAATACCCTCTATAGTTCTAGATTCGAATTTACCGAGCTTTTCCTTTTTGTTCTTGACGAGACACTTGCACCCAAAGACACGGAAGTAGTTGACATTGGGCTTCTTTCTTGTGAGAATCTCATATGGAGTAATGTCAAAGGGAGCACGGAGGAAGAGCCGGTTCGTGTAGTGGACCGCGGTAGCAATAGATTCTCCCCAAAAATTGTGAGGGGGCTTGAATTCACTCAACATTGTTCTTGCCATCTCAATAATTGTCCGGTTCTTCCTTTGAACAACACCATTTTGTTGAGGGGTATAAGGAGCTGAGAATTCATTCTTGATCCCCTCATCTTCAACAAATTCTTGCATGGTGTAATTCTTGAACTCGGTGTCGTTGTCGGTTCTAATAGTCTTGATCTCCACTCCATGAGTGTGTTGGGCTTGCTTGGCGAAGATCATGAATTCCTTGAAAGTCTCATCCTTCGTCTTGAGAAGAAAGACCCAAGTATACCTTGAGTAATCATCAACAATGACAAGACCATATATTCTTCCACCAAGAGAGTCATATGTCGAAGGCCCGAAGAGATCCAGATGGAGCAACTCCAAGGGTCTTGACGTGGCCACCTTGGTAACGGAAGGATGATGCTTTCCAATTTGCTTCCCTGAAATGCAAGAACTACACACACGATCTTTCTCAAAGGAGATACCGGTTAGTCCAATAATATGTTCACCCTTTAGGAGGAGATTGAGATTTCTCATGTTGACATGGCCTAGGCGACGATGCCAAAGCCATCCCTTGTCAGCCTTGGCCATTAGACATGTAGGAATAGATTTACTCTCTTTCGAGAGGTCGACCACATAAAGGTCGTCTTCCACGTGTCCAATGAGAACCAAGCTGAGATCATCACCCCTAAATACCTTCACAAAAGTTCTAGAGAAATAGGAGTCATAGCCGGCATCCACGAGATGTTTAATGGAAAGCAAGTTGTAACCAAGGTTATCAACATGTAGGACGGTTTCAAGAGTCAAAACCTTGGATATTACCAACTTACCATAACCAAGAACCTTTCCTTTTGAGTTATCTCCAAAAGTGATGCTTGACATTGAGTTGACATCGTGAATGAATTGGTCAAGCCCACTCCTACCACCGGTCATGTGATTGGTGCATCCACTATCAAACACCCATTTTGATCCACCGGAGGCATAACCCTACAAAATCAATTCTTTGATTTAGGAACCCATTGAGTAATGGGTCCCCTAGCATTAGCAACAAGATACTTAGGTACCCAAATTGAGTACCACCTATAAGCATAACCATTTCGAGGGCCAACATATTTGGCATATACATTTCCTTGAGTGCCCTTACATAGCACATAGGAAGGATTAAACTCT
This sequence comes from Avena longiglumis, assembly GCA_030063025.1. Lineage (NCBI taxonomy): Eukaryota > Viridiplantae > Streptophyta > Magnoliopsida > Poales > Poaceae > Avena > Avena longiglumis. The sequence continues at coordinate 240,731,203 of CP125979.1, read as the reverse complement.
CCCGCATACTTGTGATTGGGATTGCCCCTCATGGCTCCCCCATTCACCACATTATTTTTGACCCGGTCAACCACCTTGTCACCTTCCTTCACAAAGGTTATCTTCTTCGGTGGAATGGCATTTCTCGTGTTGTTCTTTGGATCAAAACCGACACCTTCCTTGGAAACTCTCGTCTTTTGACGGGATAAAATCTCATCTAGGATCTTTCCCTTGGAGGTAGGTGCACGACGCTCTTTCTCAAGTTACTCTTTCAACTTCTTATTTTCCTCAATGAGGTGATCTTGATCAAAGGTAGAGTTAGAGGTACAAGAATCGTTTTCAACTATAATTGGATCCTTCAATGTACCAAGAGCTTTCTCATAGGACACCCGAAGTTGATCATGGTTCTCTCCAAGTTTTATGAGCTCACGCTTGACAAGCAAACTAGCCTTCTCAAGGTGCTCAAGGTCCTTGGTAAGAGAAGCATGAGAAACTTCAAGCTCTTTATTTGAGGCATCGAGCTCTTGAGACAATGAATTAGCCCTATCAATAGTGTCCATGTCTTTTGCTTTATCAATTTCAAAGATTTCAATTTGTAGATTAAGAAAAGAGTTGGTATTCTTTTCCTCACAAAGCTCTTGCTCAAGAAGATTGAATCTTTGTTTCGCATCATCAATATGAGATTCCAAGCTATCAATGGTCTCATCGCGTGAGCTAACAAGTTCCATTAATTGCTTGACTCTAGCACGATCAATGGGAGGAAGAGACTTCATGATAGCATACATTTATTTTATATATTCTTTTCCAAATTCATCATTATCACCATCACTATCATGGTCACTCTCAAGATCATCCAAGACACTAGATAGGGATGGAGGAGAGACAATTACCTTGGAGCTTCTTGCCATAAGACAAGAACCGGTGATCTTGGGAATAGAAGAACTCTCGATGTAGTCCTTGGAGTAGTCGTAGGTGAGAGGTGAACCGGATTCGACATATGCCAAACTGGTCACACCCACCACTTTCTCCTTATCCCCACACTCCACGTCGGACTCGTCCTTGGAGCTCCTTGCCATGAGGCAAGTGACAGTGACCTTGGGGTTAGGAGAGTCGTCGGTGTAGTCCTTGGTGTAGTCATAGGTGAAGAGAGACCCGGGTTTGGCAAAGGCCAAACCGGCCACTCCAACCACCTTCTCTTCATCCTCTTCCTCATTGTCGGGTATGTATTCTTGGCCTAGGAAGCCCTTACCATCACGCCTATTGTTCCTCTTGTATCTTTCATTGATGGGGTTGGGCTTCAATCTTGGTTTGGCACCTTCTTCATATTTAGGCTTGTCAAGCCTCTTCTCATAAGGACACTTGTCGGCAAAATGGGTTGCCTCATCACAATTGTAGCACGTCCTCTTCTTCTCACTTGATCCCATTGAGCTTCTCCTTCTTCGGAACTTCATGTTCTTGGTGAAGAGAGAAAGTTGAGAGAGCATATCATCAACTCCATCACCATCGCTATCTTCATCACTAGCAACATCTTCTTGCACTTGCTTGGCCTTCAAAGCTAGAGAGTGGGAAGACCCGATAGCACGGTTGATCTCCTTGATCTTTTGCCCTTCATCCGCCAAGTTATCCGTGGCAACTAGATAAGAGACTAGATCATCAGGAGTGAATTGATTATCTCTATCAATGAGTTGCAAGTTCAAGGCAAGCTTCTTGTCGGTGACCGCGATCATGGAGACAATCTTGGACTTGATAAGTTCATCATTCAAATTGAATCCATCATCATACTTCTCACACCCTAGGCCACCAATCTTCACGCGGAGGGCAACGAGTCTCTTGTATGCTTCAGCGATAGTTTCACCATCATGGTTCATGAACATGTTCATCTCAGACTTGGAAGCTTCATACTTGGACTTTTGGATAAGAGAGGTTTCCTCTTGGAGAATGGCAATCCTATCCCAAAGATCCTTTGCGGTGGGGATGTCGCTGACTTGATCATGGAGAGTGCGGTGAATGGCACTCCTTATCTTGTCACAAGCCGTTGCATTTAGTTGACGGTCGTAGTACTCTCCCGGGGTGAGGTTGTTGGGATCATGAGGGCCGAAGCCGGTGCATACAATCTCCCAAAGCTCAATGCTGCAGCTGCGAAGATGAGATTCCATAGAAGCTTTCCAATGAGAGAAATGAGTTCCATCATAATGAGGTGCAGGGCCCGAACCATTAATATGAGGCATGATGTTCTTTTGCTTAGGATAAACATAAGGGAATTGATTAGGGGGCGTGGAATTTTTTGACGAGCCGCCCTCATGAGCGGACTCGGCATCCTTATCCTTCTCGACGTCCATTGGTATCCCTTGAGGTACTACCAATGGATTACAAAGAAAAGCCCCATCGCCAATGGCCTTAAGTTGTCCTTCTAGGTAACTCATTCGAACAAGGAGATCGGAATCCGCCTTGGCCTTTTCAAGGGCACCCTTGGCTAAGATTTCACGAAGCTCCTTGACCGAATAAGTTTTTTCCTCATCATCATCGGAGAAAACCATCTTTCCTCTTAGGCGGTAAAGCCCTTAAAAGATCCCTTGGCTCTGATACCAATTGAAAGTGTAAGATGGTTAACCTAGAGGGGGTGAATAGGTTTCTACAAAATTCTTTATAATATTTTGCAAGTTTTAGGCTTTGCGGAATATAAGTGAGCCTAAATGCAAACTAGGTGAGGCAACCTAGATGATGTACTAGATACTTCAAGCTCGAAGGCTATCACAAGATAAGCAACACAAGTAAGAGATCGGTTAAGGAATAACCAAAGCACGCGGAGAAGAAGATGTATTCCCGTGTTCACCACCTTTGGGAAGGGGGCTACGTCACGTTGGAGAGGTGTGATGTTCCACGAAGGATTCCTCACACGCCACGAAGGCTCACCTTCTTCTCCGAGCCTATCCCACGAAGGAATAGCTCACTTACTCGTGGTAGACTTTAAGGTAGTCTCCAAACCCTCACAAACTTTCCACGGAGCAAATCACAAGCCGAATGCCTCCGGGCGACCCTATCCGCCTAGGGTTTCCCACAAACCCAAGAGTAACAAGCTAACTCGATGAACTCAAGGGGGAATGAACTTTGGCTTGGTGGAAACTTAGATCGGGACCTCCTCTTCCTTTCTACCAAAGGGATTTGGATTTGGTTGGGTAGAATGGGAGATCCTCAAGCTTTTGTGTTTCAATAATGGGGAGAGAGAGAGAGCTTCAAGAAATAATATAAACTGAATTCCTAACCTACTCAAGCTGGAAGAAGGGATATTTATACTCAAGGAGAAAAACTAGCCGTTTTGAGCCAAAAACGCAAGGTCCGGTTTTAAGTTCGGTTGGACCGGTTCACACACCGGACAGTCCGGTCCTCAGCCCGGAAAACCGGACTAAAACCGAATCTGCTCTCAGTACCCAGACTCGGATAGATTCGGAGTGAGTAAACCGGAAAACCCAGTTTGAGTCCGGATTTCCGATCGTGACACCGGACGTTCCGGTCTGGGAGCCGGTCCAACCGGTCTGAAAACCAGATCTGCAGAAAAGGTTTGGTGGATAGGATTTCTTCTCTTCTCTCTTTGGTGATGGATTAGGTAGGAGAAAGGGATGTGTATATGGCTTAGGTGATCATCCCCAACAAGCTCATCAAGAGAACCCCTCTTAATAGTGCGGGGCTCCTAACCGAACTCAAATTACATAAAAAGGGAAAACTCCGGTGCAAAGCTTCGCTATGAAAATGGGGGGTCTCCGATAACCTTTCATCACATCATCGGACTAGAACCTGTGTAAGACACTAGAAATAGCATTATTACACTCTAACCATGGTGTCATTTTCAACCAAAAATAGCATAAGGTAAAATGCCCTTTCATACATGTCAAAGTTGTGAACATAACAATGTAGGTGGCGGTCGGCTATGCCTTACCAATTGGACCTACACCAACTTAACATTGTCGTCCGGTTCCACAGGGCTACATTGTTGTTGGGGTGGATGAATTCATACATAACTTTCAAGGTTTGAAGATTGACTACCCTGCAGGTGAATGGGATGTGACTGAACTGGGAGAAGAAACAAACGTCACCATTCTATGGCCAAAGGAATGTATCGTGCTTCTAAATCAGACACCAAGGCCATCTTCGCCGCCACCTCACCCGTCTCTAGCGCAGTCGTCGTTGCTGCGGTAGCCGTCTCCGTCGCCGCCACGACAGCCGTCTCCGTAGCCTCACCGGTCTCCATAGCCTCACCCGTCTCCGTCGCCTCACCAGTCTCCAGCATAGTCGCCGTCGCCACAGCAACCATCGCCGGCGCCTCAGGAAAAAAAGCATAAGCGTACCACCACTACTTTGCGGAGTGGTAAGCGATCGCCGACACGTAAACAGGAGCCTCTTCCAAAAGTACCAAAGGTTCCTCTAGAGAGAGCTTATGACTGTACTGAATAGGAGACTACGGCGATCGTCGAGGCAGAAACGACAATGTTTTTCGCTAAGCTGAGGCGGCCGAAAGAGCCAGAGTTCCCCAGCACCAAACAAGATAAAGCCCGAGTGTTCAAAATGCTAAAGGCCTTCACCAACCCGAGCCAAAGTTGTCATCATACTATGAGCGCTCTATTCTCAAGTCACATGCAGCACAACAAGTGTCGAAGAGCACTAGTGCAAGCGGGAAATCTGTTCCCCAGCTCGGAGAACAAACAAAACAATCTTGCGCCCCTCTGAAGGTGATTGCCCATACCAATGTGGGGTCGAGCAAATATGCGGCCGAAGAGCAGTATGATCCAGATTAGTTGCACTATACGGAGAAGCAGCCGCTGCTCAAGGTATGAGTATTGCCCACTACTTATCCCAGTTACAGTACTTCCCCGCGGGTGAAGTAGCATACAAATACCAGTACGGGAAACCTCTCTTCAAACCTGAGGAGGTAAAGAATCTTACAACAAACACTACTAGAGAAAAGGCTATAGGAGACATGCTTATGCGAGGCACATTTAGACCATATGCGCCTCCTATAAAATAGGCGAGGCACACTCCTTCTCCATGCGCCTCTAGTATAAAAATAGGCGAGGCGCATATGATAAGAATGCGCCTCCTATAATCCCTGTACGGACTAAATCTAGCAGCCCCATATTATGCGAGGCGCATTCCAGTCATATGCGCCTCCTATATATTAGATAGGCGAGGCGCATATGGGCAGAATGCGCCTTGCATAATCTGTGTGGGCCCGCATCTTGGTAGGTGCACGAATATGCGAGGCGCATATGGTTATATGCGCCTCCTATATTTGATAATATGCGAGGCGCATATGGTCATATGTGCCTCAAGTAACTCCTGCGGGCCCGGGCGGAGGTAGGTGGCCGCATATGCGAGGCGCATATTGCTATATGCGCCTCCTATAGTTTGAATTATAGGAGGCGCATATTGTGCAATATGCGCCTCCTATAACCTGGCACCACTTTTTTCCAGCTTTTTGCACATGGAGCCAACTACCACCCCACTCACTTGTGTCACTTCTTTCTCCTCGACCAAGACAAATCTGGTCTCCCCCCTCCTCCTCCCCACCTCATTTCCCCCATTGATTCACCATAGAAGCTTGCTCAACATCCATTGGTTGACACCCATATGTAAGTGAAGTCTCTTGCTCCTCTAGATCTACAACATGTCCATTTACTTCTCCTCCGGCTCTCTTGCGCAAGTCGTTGTTGGAGGAAGCGTGAAGGCGTTGCTTGCATGTATGCGCGTTGTCGGAGACACCGACTATATGATTGTGTTGTGGTGCTACTTTTTGTGCAGGTATTTCATTTGATATGCCAATGTTTCGCCGGAATGTTCATTTATTTCTTTTTCGGCGAATTTCTGGCACTCGCGGATGTACTCTTTTTAGGGGAGGTCATGCCGAATTTTTTCGGCGATCCACGTCCATATATGCTCTAATTATTCTCTTGCTCTTTGTACCACGCAGGCGGCCATGGTCCGACCACTGATCAACAAATACCGCGTGGATAGGTGGATGACATGCGCGAGGGCCGACATGGAACGTGCAAACAAGACAAAGATAAGATGTCCATGTCAGGACTGCAACCTGATGTATCTGATAAGGCATGATTCTGGAATGCTGGAGTCGCACGTGATTCGACGTAGTTTCATGGATGGCTACACTCGATGGATACGTGATGACGAATATGATGATGAGGATGTCAATAATGGTGAAGATCAAGATGCCAGTGATGATCACGAAGATCAAGACGCCAGTCACGATCACGAAGATCAGGGTGGCACTGGACATGGACACGAAGATGATCAAGGTGGCGTCGGGCATGGACACGAAGATGATCAAGGTGGCACCGGTCATGAACACGAAGATCAAGGTACCGACCATGATTCAAGCTGGTTGCGAGACCCTCATGTCCAAGATCTGCTTCTCAAGGAGACGAGTAACTCCAGAGCCGCCGGTAGAGAGAAAGCTAAACTGGATCAAATGGAGAAATACGCTGTCACTCCATTGTTTGACGGATGCAACGATGGGGATACTCGTCTAAATGTAACGCTTAGGGCTCTGGAGATGAAGGCGAAACACAAAATGACCGACGAATGTTTCGACGACAACATTGTATTCTGGCACGATATTCTTCCCAAGAAGGGGAACACATGTCCGACTAGTATCGCTGAGGCGAAGAAAGTCGTGTGCCCTCTCAATCTACCGCACGTGAAATACCACGTCTGCATAAATGATTGCATCATCTATCGGGGCGAGGACACGGAGAAGACCACGTGTCCGCTGTGCAAGACCTCTCGATACAAGAGAGGGACCAAGAAAGCTCCTAGGAAGGTGGTGTGGTACTTTCCTCTAACTCCTCGTTTGTAGCGGTATTTCGCAGACCCTAAGGAAGCACAGCTCATGCGCTGGCACGCGGAAAGAAAGAGGCCGGAAGACGATGATCCGGAGAAGGAGGAAATGTTGAGGCACCCTTCGGATGCTTGCCAGTGGAAGGCGTTGGACCTCCAATATTACCAACATTTTGGGAAAGAGTCAAGGAACCTCAGGCTGGGCGTGAGCACTGACGGACTCAATCCGTTTGGAAGCCAGAGCAGCACACACAGCACCTAGCCCGTGTTTGTATGGATGTACAACCTCCCCCCTGGTTGTGCATGAAGAAAAAGTACGTAACCATGAGTATGCTCGTTCAAGGGCCAAAACAACCTGGTACAGACATCAATCTGTATCTCACGTTGTTGAAAGAGGAGTTGGCCACGTTATGGGAAGAAGGAGCCCGTACATGGGACGCCTCGAGACAAGACTACTTTGACATGAGAGCGGCGGTGATCACGACGGTGCAAGACTATCCCGGTTACGGATACTTCTCGGGGCAGGTGGTCCAAAGATTATATGGGTGCGTTAGGTGCAAGGATAATACAACGCACCGCCAGCTACAGAAAGATCCTGGGTCCGGGAAAACCGTGTTCCTTGGGGCTCGGAGGTGGCTTCCCAAGAATCATGCCTGGAGAAAGCTAGGACATCTGTTGGGACGATCGAGCTCCGAGGAATCCCACACTAGAAGAGTGGCATGGAAATCTACAAGCTGTTGAATAACTGGGAGGAGTGCCCTGTGCCAGGAAAGACCCAGAAGAAGCCAGAGCCGTTGCTGAAGGTATGGAAGGCGAGGTCTGTTTTCTGGGACTTGCCATATTGGAAGATCCTCTGCGTGCCTCATAGCCTTGATCTCATGCATATCACGAAGAACGTGGGCGAGAGTCTGCTTGCCACCCTCCTTAACACCGACAAGACCAAAGATGGGCCGAAGGCAAGGAACGACTTGAAGAATATGGGCATCAGGGATGAACTTCAACCACCACCTAGCGATGATGAGGAGGAGGACGAGGTGGAGGAGACAGAAACACAGAATAGCCGTCGTCGCAAGGGGAAAAAGGTTAAGAAGGGAGAGGTCAAGCTCAAGGCCTCATGCTTCACTCTGAGTAAGAAGGAGGCCATACAGTTTATGAAGTGCCTCCTCGGAGTAAAATTTCCGAACGGCTACGCGGGGAAGATAAGCAGATGGCTAGACGAGGCGAAGCAGCGCTTCAGCGGGATGAAGTCTCACGACGTCGCCATGCTAATGACGCAGGTACTCCCGGTCGCGATCCGAGGTATAATGTACAAGCACATCCGTGAAACAGTGTTTGTCCTCTGCAACTTTTTTGACGTCATCTCTCGGAAGTCGATAGGCATTAAGCAGCTCACGAGGCTACAGGACGAGATCGTGGTGATAATGTGCGAGCTCGAGATCTATCCCCCCCCCCCCGCAGGTGGTTGATCCATACATACATGAGCACAAAGAGTTTATCAAGAAGAATTACGCTGATCGGGGGCGCCAGGTCCCGAGGGAGGAAGATGTTATCAAGGAGCACAACTCCGGTTTCACGCGGTGGTTCAGGGAGAAGGTCATACCTAATCCACCGCAGGGCGAGTACTCGGAGGAAGATAAACTCATATTCTCATTGTCACAGGGCGCCTCGCACAACCTCATGACCTATCAGGCTTACGATATCAACGGATACACGTTGTACACAGAGGAAAAAGACAATAATTGCGATTACCAGAACTCAGGGGTAACGGGGATATTCTACACCGGCGACATCCCGGAAAGATACTACGGAAGGATCGAGGAGATTTGGGAGCTCGACTATGTTACGGAGAAGGTGCCGATGTTCCGTGTCAGGTGGGCCAAGAGCGTCGAGAAATAAGACCGGTATTTCACCACCATGGTTATACCGTCAAAGACCACCAGCGTGAACGCACCCGCAAGAAATGAGCCTTGGGTTTTGGCTAGCAAAGTCGACCAATGCTGGTACATCAAATACCCGTCAAAGCCTAGCCGGGTTGTCGTCAGGAGAGGCAAAAGGAACATTATCGGAATGGACGGAGTCGCCAACGAGCAAGACTTTGACCAGAACGGCGACCCGAAGATAGAAGACGGGTATGGCAACCAAACACCGTACACCACAACCCTACCTAAGAAAGGACTTCCGTTCAAGAGAAGTAGTGAAGACGTCCCGGACCTAACCTATGCAACCGCGACAAAGAAGGGCAAGAAGACGACCATTGTCAAGAAACGCTAGCGCACTCCGACCATTGTCAAGAACCGTCGTGTGTGTGGCCTACTATTATGTATCAAAGAATTCTTAATTTTCATTATGTGTGTGTTATAATAATATTGCATTGAGAATATTATGTATCGACAAGACACATTCATTGAGAATACTCACTTTTGTTGTTTTAGCAATATTTGAATATTTAAAATAGGTGTAGTATATTTTATAGTTCATATTGTGTTTGGACAATGCTTTTACATGAAAAATGGCCTTTAAAAAAATTCCAAAAAATTGTTAAACTTAGGATTCGAACCTGGGTGGCTAGTGAAATAGGACAAGGCATGTTACAACTAGGCTGCTGTGTGTTTGTTGACAGAAACTTGCGCACTAGCCTATTTGTCTAGGATTGCATATTATACGAGGCGCATTTAGCCCTGATGCGCCTCGCGTAATATTATACGAGGCGCACTTTGCGATATGCGCCTCGCATAATCCGGTATAGATCAAAACACACAGCTAGTACAGCTAGTACATGACTTCACATCTCACGCACGCGCGTCGTCTCACATCTCACAGATCGAAGCCGTCGCCGCCGTCGCCGTCTGCGCTCGCAGCGCCCTTCCTGCCGCCGGTCGTCCGTGCCCAGAGCAGCCCGCCGTCCGCGCCCGCCGGACCTGCAACCTCACGTCCGTCCTCGCCCGCCGGACCTGCAACCTCACCTCCGTCCTCACGAAAAGGTGAGCGCCGCCAAAGGATACGGCAGGCAAACCAGGAGCGCCGCTCCCCCTTCTCCCATTCCCCTCTCCCTCCCCTTCCCCTACCCCTCTTCCCTCTCCCTGATACTTCGGCGACCACCTACAGGAGGAGCACACCTCGCCCGCGACCCGCACGCCCCATGGAGGAGGAGCCCGACGCCGTCGTCCCCGTGAAGGAGGAGCTCGCCGCCGCCCCGCCTCGTGGAGGACCTGCTGTTGTTGCTGCACTCGTGAAGGACCGACTGTTGCTGCGCTCGTGGAGGACCTGCAATCTCACCTCCGTCCTCAGCACCCCAAGGTGATCACCAATCCCCCTTCTCCCTTACCCCTCGTAATCTTGGCATCAGCTCATGATTGAGATTGAGTCCAAAAAAGTTGAGATTGAGTCCAAGGTGAGCGCCAATCCCCTTCCTTTCCCTATATGCGTTTATTCGCGCGTGCTTTTTCTGTTGCTGGATGGACGATGCATACTCTTGATCTGTTGTTGTTGAAAGAGATGCGATGCCTGGATATGTATACCAATCCTCATACATCTTTGCTGGGAAACCATAGACTGTCGTCAGTTTTTTAAAGGCACCGAAACCCATTGGTACAGCATCAACATTGGTCCCTTCTATGGCCAAATATCTTAAACGCTCTAGCTTTGTAATGTTGTCCGGAAGCTTATTGATCCTTGTGCAGTTGATGAGTGATATGTGCTCAAGGAACTTCATCTTATGAATGTCTTCTGGGAGTCTAGATATATTTGCCCCTATGAGTCTTAGGTACCTTAGGTGCCTCAACTGACACAAAGAATCTAGGATCTATTCAGACTCAGTAGATTCCATATTCAGTACCCGTAAACCCGCAAAACTAGCCAATGAACCACCAGGGTTAATGCTACATTTTAGAGCTTTCTGTTCAGAGCTTTCTGTTCAGAAATATCTCTTTGAAGCGATTCTTTCGTGGTTTGTTAATTAATAGTAATACATTGATGAGTAGTAGATATTTTCTGTTGTGTCTTGTCTACTCTTGCCTGGAACTGCACACAGAATTGTAGAGGGAATTTCAGATTTGTTCCTTTTGGCTGATGAGCCTTGGAACGTTCTGCAGGCATGGAGTAGTGCTAGGACACCAAGACCACCTAAGTGTTGTTTGTTTATGTAATCAAGAGCTCTTTATTTAGAACTATCTCGTGGGATCGATTCTTTCCTGTTTGCTAATAATGCTCTGCGTAGATAGATATTTTCTGCCTACTCTTGCCTGGTTGCACACAATATTGTGAAGGGGTTTCTGATTCTTTTTCCTACACATTTTTTAAGTTCTGTATATTTTGTGATGCATCCATTGCCTGTTTATTTGTGGATAGATGAATGGAACCTCTGCTGATCCCTGCCTTGTCATGCTGGCTGTGTTTGTGTATGCTGGTTGTGTTTCTGTATGCTGGCAGCAAAACTTGATGTTCTGCTGGCAGCAAAACCGTTAATTTGGCTGTGTTTGTGTATGCTGGCTGTGTTTGTGTATACTGGCAGCAAAACTTGATGTTCTGCTGGCTGTGTTTGTGTATGCTGGCAGCAAAATGGCTGTGTTTATTTCTATTTAGGATTTTTTGTGCAGGTTTTTCTTTTTGAGTTGCCAATGTTTCGCCGGAATGTTGATTCATTTCCGTTCCGGCGAATTTCTGGCACTCCTAGACATATCAAATTAGCAAAGTTCATAAATTTTCTGTGAATTTTTGTGCTTATTAGTTTCATTTATTTGTGTGTTTAGAAATGTCGGAGTCGGGCCCTTCTAGCAAGAAGCCCTTTTGGGAGCAGCAGGCGGATATGGAATCCCTAGAGGACCCGGAATTTGTTCCGCGGGACGACGAGATGGAGGAGGACGAGGATACCTCGTCGGGAAATGAGGAGATGGGGGACGTCGATGGCGACGCCACTACCACTGATGGCGGCGGTGAAGCTACTACAGACGGTGGTAGCGCATCGAAGAAGTCTCGGAAGGATCGGACCCCGATCGTGGTCGACCTCAAAAGGTCCATCATCACAAGCGTGAGCCCTAAAGGTGCGCCTTTGGAGCCAGAAGATTTTGTTGGGGGTTACTCTAACCAGCTCATGAAATCCTCCTAACACCACACGATCAACATGGAGAACCTGAAGGCCGAAGAGAACAAGGGTTTCCTCATCCAGCTTTTTCGAAAGCTGCACGCAAGATACGCGTTACCGGGTGATGAGGAAAACAAGTATAATAATGACAATCTCAAAGGGAATCTGGTGAACAAGTATGCCCTCGGGAGGATGACCAAGGCCTTGTCAAATTGGAAGGCTCGGGTGAAGAATCTGATTTTCGAGGAGAAGCTAAGTTATTCAGAGCTCGTCAAGAAAGAGCCTCTGGTCAAGGAAGAAGACTACAATGTGTTCAAGGCCAGATGTAACTCCGCCTTGGGCAAGGCTAGGACTGAGAAGGGCAAGGATATGAGATCCCGAAACATTGGTACCCACCATCTCGGCTCCGGCGATTATAGAGCCGCGAGGCCCAAATGGGATAAGGAGGATGCCGACGCTCGTGCAAAGGGGTTGACACGTCCCTTTGACGACATAAAGAAGGAGCAGGCAAAGAACTTCGTCAGGGCCCGGTTTGCCAAGCCGAAAGGGAGTTCTGATTATTCTTCGGAGCCCGCCGGCCCCTTTGCTCCGAGGGTGAAGGACTTCATGCAAAAATATGTAAGTAGTTTGCATGCAAGTCGATTAATTGCATTCATGATTAATCAATGAAGTCCAGTTTTCTGATCAAATGCTTTATGCTCCTTGCGCAGGATTTAGGAGTGTAGGAGCTCGTCATCCCAGGGGTCAGCGCCACCACCTGTCGCCAAGTGGGACACCACTTTTAATAGGGCGCTGAACCGGACCAAGAGTGTCGATCCCCTGGCGGCCCCATCGGCTGGTCGTGTGGTCGGCTTTGGCGGCATACCATGGTCCGAGTACTATGGCACCCCGGAGCAGAAGGGCAAGAAGGCCGAAAGCGTCGAGGTAAAACTCCTAAGGGAACAGGTGGAAGCCTTTCCAAATATAGTCCAAGATGCCGTGAACAAGGCTGTGTCGGTTGCCGAGATAAAGTTCCAAGAACAAGTCCAGACACAATTCCAGTCACAAGTCCATTCACAAGTGAACGAGAAGCTCAACACCATCCTTCCCGTCTACATGGAAAAGTACAACAAGTGGCAGAAGGGTGGTAAACGGGGGCCGCCACCGGTTCCCAACCTCAACAGCGCCCAATCGGACAATGTGGCACGGCCGGAGGCGTTGGTGACTCCTCCAGCAGGGCCGGTGGTGGTGGAGACTCCTCTAGCTCCGGAGCTTAACTTGCCCACTGCGGCGAAGGCGCCGGCCCGCACCACCGTGCCATCAGGCAGCCACTCCGCCACTTGCGTGGTCAAGCCTGTCGGCGTCGGTGTCTCGACATTGGCCGAGTTTGACACCCTCAAGGTAACTAACTAATTAAAGCGAGAGTTGGGAGGCTCAACCACACCGATGACTTGATCTCTGTTTTCTAACGCCGCCTACATGTCGATCTTTCGCAGGAGACACTCCTTGCACTCTAATGCACCGGGGGCGGCCAGTTGATGGATGTTGCCAAGGGTACTAATGTTCAACCAGAGAACCGCAAAATGCACAATGTCACAATGCCACCGACATGATGAGGGTCAACATGTATGGTGCTTAGGACTACGAGCAAGTGGAACCTCCCTCTCAACCTCAAGGATGGGTGATGAGGACATGGCAGCGGTCCTCAATACCGGCTTCGGCTACTTGTACCTATGGCCGAAGAGCCAGATCCGTTTGGGGACAGAGGACCAGCTCAACATCACCCTAGAGGCAGCACAACCAGCACATGAAGAAGACTTCGAGATGGGAGACTTGGACAACATGGCACAGAATCCCGATGATGATGGAGAAATTGACCCTCACTTCGGTGACCAGTTTGTTAATACAAGGTTTTCTGATTGGTATGAGCCGGGACCATCAGGCACACATCAAGTTGCCGAGACCCAACCAGCACCAGCGAAACCCCCTTGCAAGGTGCGTCTCTTCCCAACTAGTCAGGAGACGCTGCCACCTGTCCCCTTCACCGAGCCTCCAAGGCCAGTAGTTCCTTTGATCAGCCCCGACACCCTCCATAAGACGGTCGGTGAGGTGAACGCAGTGGCCGAAGCCGTAAAGAGCAAGAAGGGTCGCAAAAGGAAGCCTAAGGGTGATCGGGGCCAGGATCCAAATCCTCTTTTCCGGATTCGGTGGGGCAAGCCAGGAATCAGCAGACGTGGCGGTGTACCGATGATGTGTAAATCGATGCTCGAGGTCGCAGGCTCGCATATGCGTAGTATTCATTATGGTTGTCTCATTATTGAGGAGTGCCGATTCGCGACAACGATCGGTCGACTCGCTTTCAAGGCTAAGGTGCCTTCTCATATGCCGTGCTTCACACTTACCCCGGATATCTTCTACGTGTGGCATACTGACCTGTTTGACATGTTGAACGGGTTTCGACTACACAATACCCTGGTCCGGCTGTTCTCCCTCAATATGGCCATGGAGATCACCAGAGACAAGATCCCGGGCATCCAGATAGTGGATCCCTACTTCATGCGTGACGCCGTCCTGAAAGATGCTGAGGCCATAGATCTGGTGACCGACTACCTCTTAAACTTCCTGCAAACATACTCGGACAAGGATGTGATTCTCCTTCCCTACCATCCCATCACGGAGGATTATCGGACAGGCTGTGTGCTCATAAGCTTGAATTTGAAACACTCAACAGCCTTGTACCTCGAATCAAACAGTGCGATCCAATAAAACTACACCAATATCAAGAAAATTCTTGATGGCGCTCTCACCGGCTACATCGCAGCGGGAGGCGTCAAACCGGCAAGGCCACATGTAAAGTTCGGCGCGCACGTGTTCCGCCACACGACGAAGTTTGCCTGCGTCAAGCAGCCGTCTGGCAGTGGGAAGGATGCCTTCTACGCCCTTTACCACATGAAGGCGTTCTTCAATGACATGGAGACCAAAACGCTGCCATCTGACCTCGTGAGTTGGGCTGAAAATCTTGCATGCATACAGGCTCGCAACCTCAGGCAACACTTCTTCAACATCCAGGAGGAGATCACGACAATCATGTACCAGGGAGTCATAAAAACCGGAGGCACCTTCTACGGCGGCTATACACCGTCCAACAGGGAGATAGAAGAACGCTTAGCGTAGCAGGATGACGGTAGGATGTTCATGCAAATGGCAAAAACTCGGTCGGGCTTCATCAATGCCCCCCCCAAAGCCGACTCAAGAGCCGAAGAAGACTTCATGATTGCATTGCCTGGGTACCTATCTATTAGTTCCGAACTCGTGTTGTAACCTCTTATCACTATGTTAAACTTGCCTAGCAAAACCTCTAGAATATGTTTCGTCAACCGTTGAACTTGATTGTGAGAGACACTAGCTAGTTATTTGTGTTACGAACTATTTTAAGTGCTTGTTCCTTTTCATTTGTCATTGCTTCCCTACTTCTTGTGGTTTGCTTTGTTTGCCTTTCTTCGAAATGTCGATGATTAGAACATGTTATGGCGGATCTGGTGTGCCAAGTAGACTAGTAATTTGGGCATATATATTCTACTTGACGCACAAGATCGAACAACGAGCATTATTATTTCCGTGCCCAACCTAAGTATGAGGTACTAATCCAAGTCATTCTTGGTTTGCTTTTTTGGTCTTTCTTCGAAATGCCGATGATTAGAACGTGATTTCTTACATTTTGTTGCACCCATATATATGCATGATTCTATCTTGTGAACTGCTAGCTATTGCTTTCCACTGACATAAGTAATATCATCTTTATTATGTGTAGGAGATGGCGAGGAGATGTTATGTCGTGTACATCGGTCGGGTTCCAAGTGTGTACGAGGAGTGGAAAGACTACCAGAAGCAAGTGAACAACTTCTCGGGCAACAACTGCTGTCGTGGGAATGGTCACGGCAGATGCTGCAATCGGCAGCGAGTAGTAGAACGAGGGGCAAGGGCGTCCAGCCATCTGCGGTGCGAGATGAGGGCAAAGACACAGGGTTTTACCCAGGTTCGGCCCCTCGGAGGGTAAAGACCTACTCCTGCTAGATTTTATTATGGAGGTGTTACAATGAGCGAGCTCAAGGCTAGGCGAGTCGCTTGGGTGTATGAGGGAACGCCTCTACTCGCCTATAGGGAGATTTATATAGGCTCACCTCCCTAGGGTTTACATATCTCAACCGATTCGCTTAAAGCTTCAGATGTCGTTTAAACCTAATCCGATTGGGCCTATCTACCGCCTGGGCCTTCAGCCCAACCGCTTGGTCTCGCTGGCTTTAATCCATTCGCCGTCCTGCAGGCCCACTCGGTTCTTGGGCCATTCGAACGCCCCGCTGGGTATATACCGTAGGCATATCCCCATCGAGTCCCCGAGGCCGCGGCGATTAGGCGAGGTGGTGCCGGCAATCGGAGTATACGGCCAGAGTAGGCATCCAAATAATCGTCGGCGGGCTCCTGTATAAAGGAGGAAACCAGTGATCCAGGTCGCAGCTTTGGCGAGTCGAGTCGGCGATACACTATCATAGTGTCCGGGTCGGCGAGTCGAACGGCTGTAGTTGGACCGTCATCGTGGTCAAACTAGCTGTTGGAGTAATCCAACGGTAACCTTTGGCGTAATCATCGCGCGGTAACGGCTTCCTGATTTGGCGGGTAACACCCCCTATATAAGGGGAATGGCAGGCGATCGGAGAGCCACCTTCTCACCACTCCTTCCGACTGCACGCATTTTCCTTCCCTCGCATCGCGATCCAGCCGACCCGAAACCTCCCGACCCCCAACAAACCTCTCGGCCATGGCCCTTTCCACCGAACCGTGGGGTAGATCCAAGTGCACGAGGGCGCAACTAGCCTCTTTCGAGGAGGCCGGGATCTTGCGAGCCGGCTGTTGGCGTATTCCCGCAGCCGGAGAGACGACCCCAAATCCGCGAGAGAGGGAATTCGTCTGTTTCACCAGTCATCTCGAGCGGGGGCTAGGGTTTCCTACGTCCCTGTTCTTCCGGCGCTTCTGCGCCTACTACGGGATCCAGCCTTCAGATCTGGGTCCCCATAGCATCGAGCAGCTCGCCATCTTCGTGGCGTTCTGCGAATGCTACTTGGGCTGCCAGCCTTCAGATCTGGGTCCCCATAGCAGGATCTATTCCACGGACGGATCAGACGCGAGGAAGCAAAGGCGTTAATGTCAGCGGCCCTGACGCCCAGCTCAGTCCAAAGCTTCTTCGATCCGATGCCCGCCAAGGCAGCGAGCGACTGGAAGAAGTCGTGGTTCTACGTGGCCGAGGCGACTCCGGAGGACGAGGTGGCGATCCCGCGGTATTCCGCCAATCGATCCGAGCCGCGCCATCTCCAAGTCGGCAAGCTCCCCATCGATCAGCGGATGGTCGTCGACGAGATGCTCCAGACCATCCGCGGTCTGAAAAAGAAAGGCCTCCAGACGATAAACTTGTACAACTGATGGCTCGGGCGGCGGCTCGTTCCACTCGCCTAGCGCGACCACTACATGTACCAGTACACGGGCCGGGGAGACTCGACGAAGGCCTGCCTCGACGAGTGGAAGCTGGAGGACTATCTCCAGCACTGAAGAATATTACCCAGGCGGTGTACCTGGACGCGCAGGCCGGGGTCGCCCCCTACACCGCAAAGTGTCCAGCTCCAACGGTAACCACTTTACTTTGCTCGCAGTCGCAGTTTATGCAGTCACGGTGATTCTGATTTTACTTTGTATTCATCGCAGCTATTCCAAGTGGTGGAAGGGTGGATCCCACCTTCGGACGATGAGAACTCGAGCTCGTCCGCCCAGGACGTAGGCAAGTCGCCGCCTGCTAAGGGCGATGAAGACGATGACGACGAGTCCGAGGAGGAGGTCGCCCCGCTGGTCCGAAAGACCCGCGGACAACGACAGCGCGAGATCGAGGCAAGCAGAAGCCTCGAGCGTCATGATGACGACGACGAGCTCCTAGAGACCACTTCGCGCCGTCAAGCCACCCCGTCGAAGAAGAAGAAGAAAGAAAGGGAGGTAAGGGCCCCCCAAAAAAAGAAGACGGCTTATCGGCCGCCAGACTCGAAAGCAGCCGATGCTCCCAGCCCGGGTGAGGACGCATCACCAGTGGCAGCCGTACTAGAGGCGGCGATCGAGAAAGTGCTGGCTTCAATGCCTCCGCCATTCGCCTCGGGGGGCTGGGGATGTTCCGCCAGCGCGCGCCTCGCCCAGAGGCTCCCGCCGACGATATCCCGCAGGCTCCAAATGCAGCCTCAACAGAACAAGCCGTCGTGTCTGTCTTGGGCACGCGACGTCCCTGGAGATGGGGCTCGGTGGATCGACGGGACCCGAATCGAAAACCAGCCGGCCGTGCGGGCTACGTTTTATTCCAGTCGCCAAGTGAGTGCACTCACCCTTTCTTGTCTTTCATGATTACTTCAATAGTTTTTGCTTATACGACTGATGCACAGGACTGGAGTGAATAGGATGGGCCATCCGACCGTGGCTAAGGTACTGCCCGTCGTTAGCGAGGAGGATCCTTCCCGCAGGAGGAAGGCGGACGAGGTCGTCGCCTCGGCGGATGGCAGCAAGAAGGCCAAGGGCGACGACACCGTTGCTATTTCTGACGGCACGGCGGTCGCACCAGCCGAACCCGTGATGGAGGCAGCCGCGTCTACGAAGGAGGGCGCTCCCTTGCCTGGATCGGTGGAGCCGACCTCCTTTGGAGCAGGTGCCTCTATCGCCACGTTCCCGTGCTTCGTGACCAAGGCGGCCGCGGCGAGTGGGACTTCGCCCTCAAGCCGCGCTCCTGGGACCGCTGATGCTGAAGTCGACCAACGTCGTGGGCATACTCCGGCTCTCCTCGCGTCCGTGGACGCGATACAACTCCACGGCATGCTTGGCGCAGCCATCCAGGTACATCCAGTCCGCGAGGATCAGGTCGGTGTTTTGCAGCGGCCTGATTCTTATAATATTTTAACCTTATTTTTCGCATCCAGTCCCCGAGTGCGCACGCGCTAAATTTTAGTGGGTGGGCACTTAGGAATATCTTGATCGCCAGTCCCCGAGTGCGCACTCGCTGAATTTCAGCGGGTGGGCACTTAGGAATTTCTTGATCGCCAGTCCCCGAGTGCGTACTCGCTGAATTTCAGCGGGTGGGCACTTAGGAATTTTGCTTTTGACTAACCTTTTTTGGTGATGTGCAGGGTCTGCAGCTTGAGTCCGCGGACCGATTGGCCGCGCCATGGAGAAGGAGCTGGCCATCGTCTAGGAAGCGAACAAAGGGCTTCAGGCTGTTGCCGCGAAGGCAGAGAAAGCTCGCCAGGGGCTTGTCCCCGCTGGTGAATTGGTGGCGGCGCAATTGGCTTTGAGTGCGGCCGAACAGCGGATTGCCAACCTCGAGCGCGAGCTGCGGGAGGCAAAGGAAGAAGCGAGCTCGGCTGACGGGCGAGCTAAGGCCGCCGTTGCGGCCGCTGAGGAGGACCTCAAGGTGTCGGAAGTCCTTATTGCTGGGCTTCAGGACGACCATACGTCGCTTCAAAGCTTCATAACGGAACTCGCCCGCCCGCTTCTTGGTGAGTACATCTTCCCTTCCCGGTGGTTGCGTCTTTTGTGTTGTCCGTCATAGTCATTATTGTCTTCTACTCGCAGGTCGCATCATTGATAGAGAGGAAGAGGCGAGCTCTCTCGACGCGAGGCAGTGCGTAAGCATGCTTGTCGATTCAGCAACGTTGTCGGCGACGTGCATCCGCGCCTATCTCCAAGAAATATCGCCCACGGAGGTGATTCCCAGCGACCTCGTTGAGGTGTGGAAGTATTTGGAGAAAGCGCCTGCATTCTTTGAATTCATGACGCGGTCGGCGTTTCGGCGTGGAGCGTCGATGGCCCTTAGTCTTGGACTTGCACACTTCCCCGAAGGCTTCGACATCGACGACGTGACGAGTGGATATCCATCGTCGACTGGCGCGGTGGAGCTGTCTGAGGTTCTCAAGTTGCAGGACCTCGCCGCCACGTACTCAGAACGTGTCTGGGCGATGGGTGACCTCCTTCCTTACCAGGAGACGGTCATCGCGCCGAACGACCCCGATCCGCCACATCGTGACTTCAAGGTCGATCATCCTTTTCGCGCGGCGATGGCGGGTGAACTGACGACGTATCCGTCGAACCCGTACACGCCGTTCATCCGCAATCGCCGGGATGTTGGCGAATCGTCATTAAAGCCTGCAGAATAGGATAGTTTGCCTTGTGGCGTTAGTAGCAGGTCTGCCATGCGGGCATATTTTGTAGCATGAAACAATGCGATATGCAATTGAATGAGACATCGTGTCTATTTTGGTATATGTTGTGTGCTTGTGATTGATTTTTGAACGAGTCCCCGAGCGCGTCTGCCCTTTTTGTGGGGTTTACCTCGTATGCAATATATGTGTTGTTGTTATGTGTTTGGTTATGTGTTTTGTTATTTTGGTCGACTCGCCCGAGCTCGAAGAGCCAGTCGCTAGGCGACTCCCTTGAGTGCTCTGTACTTTACCGTTTTCCCTTGCGCGAACAAGGTCGGGTGGCCGAGTCCCCGAGCGTGGTACTTGGTTATTCTAGGCGCGACTCGAGGGTGGTTGAGGACTTAGCGCGTTGGTTTGGGCGCGTCGCTCCTGCCTGGCCCGTGGGGTCAGTCACGTGGCGAGTCCTGGGCATGCTCTCCTACTTGGCGTTTTCCCTGACCGCTCGTGATGAACTGGTCTTCAGTCCCCGGGCGTGGTACTTAGCCGTTCGAGTCGCTATCCCGAGGATGCTGAGGACCAGGTTGCTGTGAGAAGCGAGGGCAGTTGTCTTGGCTCGTAGAACCAGTCGAGCTAGGCGACTCCAATGGGGCTCCGGGTAGGCGTTTTTCATGGACGATGCAAGACCTGAGGTGACTCAGTGCTCTTACACCGCACTACTTAGCCGTGCCGATCGCTGTACCAAAGGTTGACTTCTGCGGTTAGCGTAACGCTGTTATTACGAGTGCGAGTGGCACAAGTCATGGAGAGTTGGCGCAATTTGCGGTAACCGTTTCTTTTTATTTCATAGCGGCTGGAGAGTACATGTGTGGGGTTCTAGGAGTAGAACTTCCGTAGGAGGTTTACATTCCACGGTCGCTTGACGTCGAGTTCGCCGTCCCCGTGGACGTCGATGAGGTAGTAAGCGTCGCTGCCGAGTACGCGCCCGATGTCGAATGGGCCTTCCCACGGAGGGGAGAGCTTGTGCATGCCCTTCTTGTCCTGGATGAGGCGTAACACCAGGTCGCCTTCTTGGAAGGTGCGAGCTTTCACCCGCCGGCTATGGTAGTGGCGGAGTCCCTGCTGGTAGATAGCGGTGCGTGACCGAGCGAGGTCACGTGCTTCATCGAGTTGGTCGATCCCATCTTGGCGGGCAAGCTCGTTCGTAGCCTCCGTATAGTGGACGACCCGCGGTGAGTCGTGCTCGAGGTCGGTGGGCATGACTGCCTCGGCGCCGTAGACCATGAAGAAGGGAGTGAACCCTGTTGATCTATTGACTGAGGTGCGGATCCCTGCATTTACGAGGGCAACCTCGACCCAGCACCGGCGCGCCGAGTGGTACCGGAGTGGCCGTGACGTGGAGGATGCTTTGGTTGGCCTCCTTTGGCCGTTGGATTCGGTGGCGATCGACGCGAGGTCGAGCCGAATGTGGTGCTCTTCGCACCGCCATGGCTCCCTTTGGAAGTTGGTGCCGTTGTCCGTGATGATGCTGTTTGGGAACCCGTAGCGATGTATGAGCTCGCGTAGGAATTTAGTGGCGTTCTTCCCGTCGCATTTCGGACTGGCTTGGCCTCCACCCATTTCGTGAATTTGTCGATGGCGACTAGCAGGTGGGTGTAGCCGGAGGGGTCCTTCTTGAAGGGGCCTACCATATCCATGCCCCACACAGCGAATGGCCAGGTGATGGGGATTGTTTTGAGCGCCGAGCTCGTACGCGGCCTGGTTGGCGATTTCGGCACCCGCGCATCACTGGACGATATCGACATCGGCGTGTGCGGTGGGATAGTAAAATCCATGTCGCATAGCCTTGGCGACGAGGAGCGGGCGGCGCAGGCCGCAATCACCGGAGTGAATGTCGTGGAGGATCTTGCCCTTCACTGGTGGACGCAGCGTTGAACACGCCGGTGACGCCGCTTGTGGAGCTCGCCGTCGATGATGGTGTAGGACTTGCATCGACGAGCGATCATCCGAAGCGTCCGTTCGCCCGCCGCAGGTGCCGGTTTCGGTAGGCGATGTAGGGCTTGGTCCAAGAGTCCGCTCGTGGACGAAGTGCGACCAAGGCTGCCTCCGGTTGGAGTGGGACTTGATGTCGATCTCCTCGGGAGAGACTAATGGCTTGGTGATCGTGTCGAGGAAAACGCCGGTGGTGGTGCGCGAGTCGAGCCGATGCGAGAGAGAGTCGGCCTCCTCGCTCTTCCGCCTATCAATCCACTCGACGGAATAGCCGTGAAGTGTCCGCCAACTTGTCCACTGCTGGGTGCGCCTCCATGGTAGGGGAGACAGTCGCAGTGCCGACTTGCCCCGCGACAAGATCGGAGTCTCCGTAGCAGCGGAGGCGATTGACGTTCATCTCCTTGGCTGCTCGCATGCCGTGGAGTAGGGCCTCGTACTCAGCCATGTTGTTGGTACAGGGTGTGAAGTCGAGGAAGAGGATGTAGCGGAGCTTGTCACCTTTTGGTGAGGTTAACACTATCCCTGCGCCTGCACCATCCGCGTTCTTGGAGCCGTCAAAGTGCAGGCTCCAGTAATGGAGGTACGGCAGCTTCTCTGGCTGCTGGGCCTCTTCCTAGTCGGCGATGAAGTCTGCCAGTGCCTGCGACTTGATCGCTTTTCGTGGCTAGTATTTGATGTTGTGGACGCCGATCTCGACGGCCCACTTGGCGACCCGCCCGGTCGCCTCACGGTTGCGGATGATGTCTTGCAGTGGTGCGGAGAGACGACCATGATCGGGTGCTCCTGGAAGTAGTGCGGCAGACGCCGCTGAGCTCTGAAGACCGCGTATACTAGCTTTTGGTACTGTGGGTACCGCTGGCGCGACTCGGTGAGGACCTCGCTGATGTAGTACACCGGCCGCTGGACTGGGCGCTCCTTTCCTTCCTCTGGTCGCTCGACGACCATCACGGCGCTGACGACGCGCTCGGAAGACGCGACGTAAACCAGCATGGGTTCTTGTGGCATCCCGCAAAAACCACTACTAGAAAATCGCGTTGAATTTGTGCATTGCATCGTCATCATCATGCATTGTTTGCTAAAACTATGTTTGCAAAGCCCGTGTTGTTTTCTAAACGCCCCTCTTTATTTTCAAACATCAAATCCGGGTCGCCGGAATATTTTTGTTTGGCCCGATATCGGTTTGCAAAAGTTTTGTTTGAAATAAATAAAAGTTATATTTATTTTAGTGGGGCAGTCGAACGGGCCGAAGCGACCCGAACGACCACCCCAGAAATTAAATCGGTCCAACCGGTCCGTCCCAACAAATCCTAAACCTACTAACTAATCTACCAACCCCCTACCTGCCACATCACTCCCACCAATCCCACCATGCCACCTCACCCTCTCCCTCTCCTCCCCCCAATCCCTCCCTGCCACTTGTCCCTCTCTCTCCCTCTCTTTTCCCTCTCCCTCTCTCAGGCCCACTCCCTGCCCCACCAAAACCGACACAGCCCACCCTACACACGCACTACACGCACGCACGCCCAACCCCCATCTGCCGCTGACCTCCCGGGCCCACGCCACACCCACCTGCAAAGACGCTGTTGACGCTGGCTTGCCAAGGACCCACCCCACCGACGCCTCATCCTCTCTCTCTCTCCTCTCCCGCTTCTTCCTTCCCCCGCATGAGCATCTCCCTTTTCTACCTATCTTACTTTTATAGTCTTTATTCCCTCTTGATCTTTTGCTATCTCAGGTTTGATGCTTTAGTTTTCCGTACAGATATTCCTGCAGCCCTATATTGCCTTGGACACACCCTATTACCTGTTGTTTGGTAGATAGTTGGACTTATGCCGTAGTAGTTGCTTGCTCAAGTCTTGATGTATGTCGTCAAATGCCACACAGCTGATGTATTGCCGCATGTTGATGTTGGAGATGATTCTAGTTTTACTTATCGTCACTTTAATTTCTGTTTAACAACTAAAATTGAAATAAGCAGAGGCATCGGTGGGTGATAGAAAATATTTGGTTTCAACGCCCACTTGTGTCCCGTAAGACCCCGAGTACTTGATACCTCCTTGATTTATCGCGCTATCCACATTCGGGAGTATGGGATCCCCCGAGCGAGCTTGATTCCGTCTTATTTCTTGGGGCCACAACTAGTTTGAGGTGTTTTACTATCCTGTACTTATGCCATGCTATCGCTTTATTTACGATTGTGCGAGGAGCACACGCATGCTTAGGCTCGGGACATTACGCTGTATCGACAAGCCCAGCCACACTTCGGGTTCCCATTGCCATCATTTCCCACCCAAACCTTGAGGCCGTCTCGAGTCACTAGCTTGCTATGGATTCTACTTAAGGGTGGCCCTGAAATATTTCAATCGTGATTGTTCACCGTGAAAGCCTGGGTTTTGATTTGGTTTTTCCGAGGTTGATCGAGCGTGTTGCTATTGGTGCACCCGCCGGTAAAACTTTCAAAGCCGTGTCCATGTTATGGACGACTTGGAGCACAAGATTCGATCATAGACAAGCATAACTAAAGTTTACTATAAATTTGACTTATAATGACTAGTAATCAGCTTCACTATAATGGAATGGCTAATTAATACGCCCACAATTGCTTGTTTGGTTGTCGCTATGCATAATTGTATCTCGATTAAGTATTGCAACTACAACAAAATGGCTGAATAAAAGTACCAACAACTGCTGGGTTTTGGGTTTATCTCATGTTACCTGCATCTGATTAGTAATTGACGCAACTATAACGGAATGGTTAATTAAAAGTGCCCACTGCTTACTTTATCAGGACGATTATCTATACCTGACTAGTAATTACTGCAACGATAACTGAATAAATAAACGCCAACCGTGAGTTCCTCGGTTGACTTCCTCGTTTGGTCTCGAGGGGAAACACCAGATGGGTTTGTTTGGTGTTAGCTTCGTGTTGATCCGGATAGGTCATTCTTACCTCTCCGATAACCGCCAGCTATCGAGTCTCTATAGGTTGTTTAGTGCATGCCGCCGCCGCCGCCCACCATACCTATGTAGGCGAGGACCGCCGAATTCTAGCCTCGCGTATCGCCTCGTGATCGACGCTCCTTCTTTTCCTTTGCCCTTTGTCGGCACCCCTTTGTTTAAGCAGGTTTTGAGATCGACGTCGTTAGCAGGGTTACCCTTCCGGCTTGGCCTGGGCAGGGTTATGGACACCATTGGTTATTCTTCAGGGCTCTTAGCCCCATTTGCATCTTGACGTAGCTGGACGCTCTATCGTTTTCAAGGTGATTTGGATCTTTGTATATTATATCTGTATTCTTGACTCATTGAGTCAGTATATATATACCGCCTGTGGGTCCCATCGAGGACTGTTGTGTAATGTTATTACTTCGTTTTCCACCCGCACGAAAGTGCCTGGTGGGCACCTTTGAATCGTTTCTATGCGGGTTTGGCGAATTTTGCTCAACCTTGCATAGGTCTGATTCTGAGGGTGTTACAGTTCTTTGTCGGCGGGGGCAGCGAGTAATGGTGCGGCGAGTAGCACCTTTTTGAGGTCGCGGAGCGCGTCGTCCGCCTCCTTGTCCCACTGGAAGGTGGGGGTCTTGCGCATCAGGCGGTATAGGGGCATCGCCTTTTCGCCCAGGCGGGGGATGAAGCGACTGAGAGCCGCTACTCGCCCGGCCAGCTTCTGGACGTCGCGCAGGCACTCAAGTTTGCCGAGCCGGGCGATCGTGTCGATCTTCGTGGGGTTCGCCTCGATCCCTCGTTTGGAGACGACGTACCCCAGTAGTTGTCCGACAGGTACACCAAAGGTGCATTTGCCTGGGTTGAGCTTTATCTTGTATCTTCGCAGGTTGGCGAATGTTTCCGCCAGGTCGGCGAGTAGGTCGCCTTGGCGAGCGGATTTCACGACCACGTCGTAGATGTAGACGTGGATGTTGCGGCCAATTTGGCCCGCGAGGCATTCTTGCATGCACTGTTGGTAGGTCGCCCGCGTTCTTGAGGCCGAAGGTCATGGCGGTAGCGAAGGCTCAATGGCGTGATGAACGCCGCCTTCTCCTCGCTCGATAGCCATTTTGATCTGGTTGTACCCAGAGTAGGCGTCGAGGAAACATAGAGACTCCGAGCCCGCGGTTGAATCGATTATCTGGTCGATCCGCGGGAGGACGAACTGCTCCTTTGGGCAGGCACCGTTCAGGTTTGTGTAGTCGATACACATTCTCCAGGTTCCGTTCTTCTTCTCGACCAGGACTGGGTTTGCCAGCCACTTGGAGTACTTGATTGGCCGGATGAAGCCGGCAGCGAGTAGATGCTGCACCTCCTCGGCAATTGATCGACGGCGTTCTTCATTGAAGGGCCGCAGCGACTGTTTGACAGGTCGCACTTTGGGGTCGGCGTTTAGCTTGTGCCCAGCGAGCTCCCTAGGGACACCGGGCATGTCAGAGGGCTTCCATGCGAAGATGTCCCTGTTCTCACGGAGGAACTCGATGAGCGCGCCTTCCTATGATGGGCTCATGCCCGTCCCGATCGTCACCGTCGCCGAGTCGCTCGGGACCAGCTCGACGGTGCGGGTGTGCGTCGTGGCCTCAAAGGTTGAGGTGTTTGCGCCCTCCGAGTTGGTCTTCTTTAGTATGGTGGGGTCATCGTTGTTGACCCCGCTCGCGTACTTGGCGAGCTCGTCGGCGTGGTTGGTCTCCGCCACGATGACGGCGTCAGCGAGCTCGGCTCCTTTGGCCTCACACTCGGCGGCCATGTCGGGGTCGCCGTGGATGGTGATGACGCCACGCGGCCCAGGGAGCTTCATCGCGTTGTACGCGTAGTGGGGAGCTTCCATGAATTTAGCGAACGCCTGGCGCCCCAGGACGCAGCGGTAGGGGCAGTCGAAGGGCACCAGCTCGAAGACGATCCGCTCGGTGCGGAAGTTTGCCGGTGTGCCGAAGGTGACTGGCAGCGTGACCTTGCCGATCGGGTACGCCTTCCGACCGGGGACGATGCCGTGGAATGTGGTGTGGGTCGTCTCGATCATCGACTGCGGGAGCCGCAGCGTCAAGGTGTCGAGGTACAGGATGTTGATGGAGCCGCCATCCATCAACGTCGGGGAGCCGAGTCGCCGACCTTGGCTTGACCACCAGGCGACTCGCCCCGGTACTGGCGCGTGGCGAGTGGTCTTGGCGGCTCCGGTGATGGGCTGCTCGACCAGTTTAGAATCGGGAACGCCCACCGCATTGATGGCGACGCGGGCGATGACCTTCTTCTCGATTCGTGTTGAAGCCTGTGAAGGTGTGGAGCGAGCCGCCACTTTGCGAATTTTCCGCCGCTTTGGCGGGTCGTTGTCGGGTCCTCCGCTGCGTGCCTTCTCGATTTCCCGAGGGTGTGGCGATCGGCGGTGGTGTGCGCGGGCTTCCTTCCCTGCTATGAAACGCACATGGTTGGTTAAGGAGCTGGGTCGAACCTTGGCTTGGCCTTGTAGTTGCCGCCGCGGCATTGTCCTCCGTCAGCGCGAAGTCTTGGGCTCGCTGCGCGCTGCGTTGGCGATAAGTCGACTTCGCCTCCGCGGCGCGCTTGCCGGTGAGGCGAAAGCCGCCAGCGTGGTCGGTCGGCGTCGCTGCCGTCAGGCGGCGTTGACCTCCGACTCGCCGCCGGTTTCCTGGTTTGGGTCTTCCTCGGCACTGCTTGGCGATCTCGAGGAGGTCGGGATGTTGTCGAGTGTGCGGAGTGTCGCTGATGTAACACCCTGATCGGACCTATGCAAGTTTGAGCAAACCGCCAAACCCGCATAGAAACGATTCAAAGGTGCCACCAGCACTTTCGCGGGTGGAAACGGTATAACATTACACAACAGTCCTCGATGGGACCCACGTAACGATATATATACAATGACTCAAAGAGTCAAGAATACATATAATATACAAAGATCCAAATCACCTTGAAAGCGGTAGAGTCCGACCACTACAAGAAGCAAATGGGGCTAAGAGCCCCAAGAATAACCAATGGCGCCCATAACCCTGCCCATGCCAAGCCGGAAGGGTAACCCCGCTAACGACGCCGATCTCAAAACCTGCTTAAACAAAGGGTGCCGACAGAGGCAAGGAAAAAAGAAGGAGCCAAGATCGAGGCCAAGACACGGCGAGGCTAGAATTGGGCGTCCTCGCCTACATAGGTATGGTGGATCAAGCAGCAAAGATGCACTAAACAACCTATAGAGACTCGATTCAACTGGTGATAGTCAGAGAGAGGTAAGATAGACCTATCCGGATCCAACCTGAAGCTAACACCAAACAAACCCATCCTGGTGTTTCCCCCTCGAGACCAAACGAGGAAGTCAACCGAGGAACTCACGCTGGCGCTTTTATTTATTCGATTATCGTTGCGGCAATTACTAGTCAGGTTTAGATAATCATCCTGATAAAATAAGCAGTGGGTCATTTAGTTAACCATTCCGTTATAGTTGCAGCAATTAGTAATCAGATACAGATGGCATGATATAATCCCAAAACCCAGCAGTTGTTGGTACTTTTATTCAGCCATTCCGTTGTAGTTGCAATACTTACTAGTCGGGTACAATGGTCGCAAGCGACACGCCAAACAAGCAGTTGTGGGCAGTATTAATTAGCCATTCCATTATAGTGAAGCTGATTACTAGTCATTATAAAGTCAAATTATAGCAATAAACTTTAGTTATGCTTGTCTATGATCGAGATATCAGGCTCCAAGTCGTCCATATCCGCGGACACGGCTTCGAAAGTTTTACCCCGGGGTGCACCAATAGCAACACACGCCGATCAACCTCGAAAACCAACTCAAAACCCAACGAGGCTTTCACGATGAACAATCACAGATTCAGAAATATTTCAGGGGCCACCCTTAAAGTAGAACCCGAACGGTTAGCTGACTTGACGGACTTAAGGTTTGGGGCCGTGTAAACGATCGGGAACCCGAAAGTGTGGCTGGGCTTGTCGATACCACGTAAACGGGTCACAATTCCTAAACAGTACAGTGTGCTCCTCGCGCAATTTAAATACATAAGTAGCATGGCATAAGTACAGGATCGTAAATAAAACCTCAAACTAGTTTGTGGCCCGTAGAAATATGACTGAATCAAGCTCTGGCTCAGGGGGGTCCCATATACCTCCCGGATGTGGATAGCGCGATAAATCAAGGAACAGGTATCAAGTACTCGGGGTCTTACGGGACACAAGTGCTCGAAACCAAATATTATCTATCACCCACCGATGCCTCTGCTTATTCAATTTTAGTTGTTAAACAGGAATTAAAGTGAACGATAAGTAAAACTAGAATCATCTCCAACATCAACATGCGGCAATACATCAACAACTGTGGCACTTGACGACACGCAACAGCAGTTGAGCAAGCGACTACGACGCGCAAGTCCAACTATCTACCAAACAACAGGTAATAGGATGTGTCCAAGGGAATATAGGGCTGCACGGTATATCACAGGTACGGAAACTAAAGCATCGCAACACAGATAGCAATAGATCAACAGGAGGGAGTAAATACTATAAAAGTAAGATAGGTAGAAAGGGGGGAGATGCTCGCCTGAAAACATTGCCGAAGGGTTATTCGAAGATCGGGTCGAAGCTCACATCAACTCAACGGCCTTATCCGCGAAGAAACAAAACACTAGAAGAACACCGGATGCAATATTTAATACAACGGCAGAAGATCGGCATGATGCATGTATGATGCATGGCATGGCAAGGTGCGATGCAATTAGGTCATATTAAACGGAACCGGGGTCCCGACAATTAATTAGATGGTTCAAGTTGTTTAGAAAACCCCGCAAATTAAATGTTGTTTTAACATGGCAAGAGATAGTACCGGGTTCGCTACACCAATTTAAATGAGGCCAATATGAGACTAGATTTGCCCGCATATGGGCCCCATAATTAATTATGAGGTGAATTCGGCATAAGGCCCCCAAACCACAGATATGCATGCGAGTATGACAATTCAATATGCAACAAGTTGTTATTATGTTATAAAATAGGGTTTCGGGAAGGGGTTCGCACATTAGGGTTCTCGACGATCTTGGGGTTTCCGGGGTTCGGGGTCGGTCTCAGGGTGCAGGGTTCGGCGAGGTCGTTCTCGGACTTAGGGGTAGGTCTTGGCGCATCCGGGGTCTTCGGGTCATGTTGTCGGTCATGGCGTTCGGGACGAAGCACTTGTCGCGCCGGGGTCTCGGTGTCCGGGGTGACGATTCGCCTTCGCGTCGGTGGCCTTGACGGTATCGGGTTCGGACTCCGGATCCGGGCACGGTCTTAGCGCTCCGTCTTCAGTGTCGTTGGCGAACTCGGGTTCGATACCGGGGGTCCTTCGGAACCTTGAGGCGGTCTTGGCGGTCGTCGGGTACGGGCTCGGCGTCCGGGGAAGAAGTACTTGTCGCACGGGTTTCGGTGTTCGCGGACCGTTTGGAGACCTTGGCGTTCCACGAAGGGGATCTCCAGGTTCGAGGAGGTGGCTTTGTGTGTTGAGGCGTCGCTGCACGGGGTCAAAGGTACATCTTCGGCCAGGATATGGGTGCGGCCATGAGGCGTAGGACAGCGACGAGGGCACCAGGTTGAGGGAGCCGGGACACCTCGGCGGGGACGACCTGCAGGCCGGAGGTGGGCCCCGAGATGGAGATGCAGGGGACTGCCTGGCACGCAGAGGAGCGGCCGGCAGCTCGGCTCGCGGGGACCGGCCAGGATAGCGGTGGCGACGGCCGGAGGACTCATGAGGCGCCGGGCGCGCCAGCGTCGCGAGCGAGGAGGCGAGGCGGCGCTCGCGATAGGCAGGCCGCGCGGTGGTTCAGGGAACGGCGCGAGGCGCGTTGCTCGGGAGGAGAGCGGCGTCTGGCGTGCTCGGCACCTTGGGCCGGGCGAGGTCGGTCATGGCGAGGAGGCGCGACGCTGATGAGGCCGGGCGGGGCTCGTCCATGAGGCGGGCAGGCGCAGTGGGTCGGGAGGAGACGGCGTTGAGGAGGAGGCGGTGCAAAGCGGGTGGAGGAGCGCCAGCGAGGCGGGGAGGTCGGAGCTTGGCCGGACGACGCGGGCGGGTGACGGGCGGGCGAGAGGAGCCGCGCTAGGGAGGGAGGCGGCCGGGCCGAGGCCGGAGGAGCCGGGCGTCGGGAGGCGGCGACGCAGCCGCGGAGCTGGGGGTAGGCGTGGCCGGAGATGGGCGCCGGCGAGAAGGGGCCTGATGAGGAGAAGGAGGGGCGGTGGCTCCGGTGGACGGTGGCGGAGGAAGGAAGGAGAGAGCGCGCGGGCTGCGGGGTGAGGGGAGGAGGCGCCGGCGGCGTGTA
Source organism: Avena longiglumis (assembly GCA_030063025.1). Lineage (NCBI taxonomy): Eukaryota > Viridiplantae > Streptophyta > Magnoliopsida > Poales > Poaceae > Avena > Avena longiglumis. The sequence goes on along the minus strand of CP125979.1, from coordinate 240,699,834 downwards.
GTCGCCGGGGTGGAGGAAGGAGCGACGAGAGCGAGGAGGTGGGGGTCGGGCGCGTGGGGAAGGGTCGGGGACAGTGGCGGTGGGTGGGCCAGCTGGTGAGTGGGAGGCTGGGGTGTCTTTATGGGCTGTGGGGCGTGGTGGGGGGTGAGAGGATCCAGGGGTGGGGCTGGCTTGGGGGGGCCCGTGTGGCAGTGGGTGAGGTGGGTGTGGCGTTGAGTGACAGAAGGAAGAGAGAGAGAGGTGAGGGAGAGGCTGGTCTAGGTGGCAGCATGAGAGTGGTGGAGGGAGGGAGAGAGGTGAGGTGGCGAGAGGGGATTGGGTGGGGTGAGGTGGAGGCAAGGGCTGGGTAGCTAGTTTGGTAGCTTTAGGATTTAGAAGGGCGGGTGTAGTCGGACCGTTTTAATTTCTAGGGCGGTCGTTCGGGTCAATCGGCCCGTTCGACTGCCCCGCTAAAATAATAAATATTTTTATTTATTTCAAACAAGGCTTTTGCAAACCGATACCGGGCAAAACAAAATATTCCGGCGACCCGGATTTTTGGCGTTTGAATAAAGACGAGGCGTTTGGAAAACAAGAACCGGCTTTGCGAAAATATTTTTAGACAAACAACACATGATGATGACGATGCAATGCACAAATTCAACGCGATTTTCTAGTAGTGGTTTTGCGGGATGCCACAATTCGACACCACTAACAAGGGATCTCGCCCTCGAGATCCGCCTCATGGTACTGGGAAGAAAGGTCGGCGGTCTGATCCTTCGTGCTTCGTGTAGATCCTCGCGACACCACTAACAAGAGGTCGTAGTCCGTGATCGTCGGGAGAACACTCCGGAAAACAAAAGATCGAAGGTAGAGGTATCCACAATAAAGCCACCTCTAACTTCGATGGAAAGAGGTAACCGATGCATTCTCATCCACTTCAATGTACAAAAGCGAATAGAAAGGGTAGTCGGCATGGGGGCCAATCCATCACGCACCCAAACTATTACTCCGCACAATCAGTAGAAGAGCGTGCAACCATTCTCGGAAGCAGACTGAAGATCTCGACAAGCGAGGTTCGGAACAACGGAGTGATACAGCCGGATCGGATCTCATGAGAGGATGTCGTCGCGGAAACACCGGAAGGCACAAACAAGGAACAAAGAATGGTACAAGAGTAGACGGATTCCTCAGCAGCTTGAACACCGGATGATAGACCACCACCGTTATCGGAGGAGGAAGCGAAACTCAAGGTACGACGAAACCCAACCACGAGAATTCTGGACTCAAGAAAGAGAAGAGAGCGATTCAAAACACGAGAGGTAAGAGGTGAACAGAGGGGTAAGGAGTAAAATCAGACCTAATCGTAACTATCCAACCGATTTTGCAAAATAGTTTTGACACTCTACTTGGACGTTAGCTAGGTTATCCTACAGCTAGACTTGTGGGGTATCGCAACCGCTGAGCTCGATACCACTCAACACCCTCGAATCGGACCTATGCAAGTTTGAGCAAAATCCAAACCCGATAGAAACGATTCAAAGGTGCCACCAGCACTTTCGTGCGGGTGGAAAACGTAATAACATTACACAACAGTCCTCGATGGGACCCATGACAGATATATACAACAGTGACTCAAAGAGTCAAGAATACAGATATAATATACAAAGATCCAAATCACCTTGAAAACGGTAGAGCGTCCGACTACGGACAAGAAGCAAACGGGGCTAAGAGCCCTGAAGAATAACCAATGGTGTCCATAACCCCGGCCAAGCCGGAAGGGTAACCCACTAACGGCCGATCTCAAAACCCGCTTAAACAAAGGGGTGCCGACAGAGGGCAAAGGAAAAGAAGGAGCGTCAAGATCGAGGCCAAGACACCGAGGCTAGAATTCGGCGGTCCTCGCCTACATAGGTATGGTGGACTGAAGCGGCAGCGGCAGCATGCACTAAACAACCTATAGAGACTCGATTCAACTGGCGATAGTCAGAGAGAGGTAAGATAGACCTATACGGATCCAACCTGAAGCTAACACCAAACAAACCCATCCTGGTGTTTCCCCCTCGAGACCAAACGAGGAAGTCAACCGAGGAACTCTCACAGTTGGCAGTTTTATTTATTCAGTTATCGTTGCGGCAATTACTAGTCAGGTTTAGATAATCATCCTGATAAAATAAGCAGTGGGTCATTTAGTTAACCATTCCGTTATAGTTGCAGCAATTACTAATCAGATACAGATGGCATGATATAATCCCAAAACCCAGCAGTTGTTGGTACTTTTATTCAGCCATTCCGTTGTAGTTGCAATACTTCCTAGTCAGGTACAATGGTCGCAAGCGACAAGCCAAACAAGCAGTTGTGGGCAGTATTAATTAGCCATTCCATTATAGTGAAGCTGATTACTAGTCATTATAAAGTCAAATTATAGCAATAAACTTTAGTTATGCTTGTCTATGATCGAGATACTGTGCTCCAAGTCGTCCATATCCGCGGACACGGCTTTCGGAAAGTTTTACCCCGGGTGCACCAATAGCAACACACGCCGATCAACCTCGAAAACCAACTCAAAACCCAACGAGGCTTTCACGATCGAACAATCACAGGATTCAAATATTTCAAGGGACACCCTTAAAGTAGAACCCGCAACGGTTAGCTGACTTCGAGACGGACTTAAGGTTTGTGGGGCCATGGTAAACGATCGGGAACCCGAAGTGTGGCTGGGCTTGTCGATACCACGAACGGGTCACACCCTAACAGTAAAGGTGCTCTCGCACAATTTAAATACATAAGTAGCATGGCATAAGTACAGATCGTAAATAAAACCTCAAACTAGTTTGTGGCCCTAGAAATATGATGAATCAAGCTCGCTCGGGGGTCCCATATACCTCCCGGATGTGGATAGCGCGATAAATCAAGGAACAGGTATCAAGTACTCGGGGTCTTACGGGACACAAGTGGGCGTTCGGAAACCAAATATTATCTATCACCCACCGATGCCTCTGCTTATTCAATTTTAGTTGTTAAACAGGAATTAAAGTGAACGATAAGTAAAACTAGAATCATCTCCAACATCAACATGCGGCAATACATCAACAACTGTGGCACTTGACGACACGCAACAGCACTTGAGCAAGCGACTACGACGCGCAAGTCCAACTATGTACCAAACAACAAGTAATAGGATGTGTCCAAGGCAATATAGGGCTGCACGGTATATCACAGGTATGGAAACTAAAGCATCGCAACACAGATAGCAATAGATCAACAGGAGGGAGTAAATACTAGAAAAGTAAGATAGGTAGAAAGGGGGGGAGATGCTCGTCTGAAAACATTGCCGAAGGGTTATTCGAAGATCGGGTCGAAGCTCACATCAACTCAACGGCCTTATCCGTGAAGAAACAAAACACTAGAAGAACACCGGATGCAATATTTAATACAACGGCAGAAGATCGGCATGATGCATGTATGATGCATGGCATGGCAAGGTGCGATGCAATTAGGTCATATTAAATGGAACCGGGGTCCCGACAATTAATTAGATGGTTCAAGTTGTTTAGAAAACCCCGCAAATTAAATGTTGTTTTAACATGGCAAGAGATAGTACCGGGTTCGCTACACCAATTTAAATGAGGCCAATATGAGACTAGATTTGCCCGCATATGGGCCCCATAATTAATTATGAGGTGAATTCGGCATAAGGCCCCCAAACCACAGATATGCATGCGAGTATGACAATTCAATATGCAACAAGTTGTTATTATGTTATAAAATAGGGTTTCGGGAAGGGGTTCACACATTAGGGTTCTCGACGATCTTGGGGTTTCCGGGGTTCGGGGTCGGTCTCAGGGTGCAGGGTTCGGCGAGGTCGTTCTCGGACTTAGGGGTAGGTCTTGGCGCATCCGGGGTCTTCGGGTCATGTTGTCGGTCATGGCGTTCGGGACGAAGCACTTGTCGCGCCGGGTCTCGTGTCCGGTGACGACTCAGCGTCTCGTCGGTGGCCTTGACGGTATCGGGTTGGACTCGGATCCGCACGTCTTAGCGCCCGTCTTCGTCGTTGGCGAACTCGGTTCGACATCGGGTCCTTCGAACCTTGAGGCGGTCTTGGCGGTCGGGTACGGCTCGGCGTCCGGGAAGAAGTACTTTTCGCACGGTTTCGGTGTTCGCGACCGTTGAGACCTTGGCTCCACGAGGGGATCTCGTGTTCGAGGAGGCTTTGTGTTGAGGCGTCGCACGGGGTCAAAGGTACATCTTCGCCAGGATATGGGTGCGCCATGAGGCGAGGACAGCGACGAGGGCACCAGGTTGAGGAGCCGGGACACCTCGGGACGACTGCAGCGAGGTGGGCCCCAGATGGAGATGCAGGGACCGCGCTGGCAGAGGAGCGGCCGACAGCTCGGCCGCGGACGCCAGATAGCGGTGGCGACGGCCGAGGATTCTGGAGGCGCGGCTTGGCGCGCCGCGGCGCGAAAGCGAGGAGGCGGGCGGCGCCGGCTGCGGATAGGCAGCCGCAGCGGTGGTTCAGGAACGGCGCAGAGGCGCTGCTCGGGAGGAGAGCGGCGTCGGGCGTGCTTTCACGGGCGGCCGGGCGAGGTCGGTCATGGCGAGGAGGCGCGACGCTGGCGAGGCCGGGCGGCGGGGCTCGCGAGGCGGGCAAGCGCAGTGGGTCGGGAGGAGACGGGCAGGAGGGAGGCGGTGCAGCGGGTGGAGGAGCCAAGAGCGCGGGAGGTCGCCGAGCTTGGCCGACGCAGCGGGCGGTGACGGGGCGGCGAAAGAGCGGGAGCCGCGCTAGGGGGAGGCGGCTGGCCGGAGGCCGAGGAGCGGCGCGGCGGAGGCGACGCGGCCGCCGGGCGAAAGCGTGGCGGAGATGGCGCGAGAGGGCTGATGAGGAGAAGGAGGGGCGGGGGCTCCGGTGGACGGTGGCGGAGGAAGGAAGGAGAGAGCGCGCGGGCTGCGGGGTGAGGGGAGGAGGCGCCGGCGGCGTGTAGTCGCCGGGGTGGAGGAAGGAGAGACGAGAGCGAGGAGGTGGGGGTCGGGCGCGTGGGGGAAGGACGGGGTCGGGGACAGCGGCCGGTGGGTGGGCCCGGGGGGTGAGTGGGGAGTGGCTGGGTGTCTTGGGCCTGTGGGCGTGGTCGGGAGGGTGAGAGGATCCAGGTGGGGCTGGCTTGGGGGCCTGTGGCAGTGGGTGAGGTGGGTGTGGCGTTGAGGATGTAAGGAAGAGAGAGAGAGGTGAGGGAGAGGCTGGTCTAGGTGGCAGCATGGGAGTGGTGGAGGGAGGGAGAGAGGTGAGGTGGCGAGAGGGGATTGGGTGGGGTGAGGTGGAGGCAAGGGCTGGGTAGCTAGTTTGGTAGCTTTAGGATTTAGAAGGGCGGGTGTAGTCGGACCGTTTTAATTTCTGGGTCGGTCGTTCGGGTCAATCGGCCCGTTCGACTGCCCCGCTAAAATAATAAATATTTTTATTTATTTCAAACAAGGCTTTTGCAAACCGATACCGGGCAAAACAAAATATTCCGGCGACCCGGATTTTTGGCGTTTGAATAAAGACGAGGCGTTTGGAAAACAAGAACCGGCTTTGCGAAAATATTTTTAGACAAACAACACATGATGATGACGATGCAATGCACAAATTCAACGCGATTTTCTAGTAGTGGTTTTGCGGGATGCCACACTTGAGCTTGGCGACCAGGGGCTCGTAGCAGCACGAGGTCTTGAAGCAGTGGATCGCGGTGTCCGGGTGGATGCCGACCGCGTTGTACCAAAGTTCTTGCCACCGTTGGACCCAGTTGCGGGTCGACTCGCGTGGTCCCTGGACACATCGCTCCAGGTCCTCGATAGTGGTGGCACGGGTGTAGGAGCACTCGAATCGCTCGACGGCGTCGCGCATCTCCTCCCGTGAGTCGACATCGCCCCGGGAGGTGTTGATCCACGCCTACACGTCCTTCCATCATCGGGAGGTAACAGGCGGCTAGCAGGTCGGTGTGGCTGCAATCCCCATCGCCATGAGGTATGTGTCGAGCCAGACGCGGGTCGTCGAGGAGTCGTATTTTCAATCTCCTTTGGCGCCTTGAAGTTTGGCGGTACTTCTCGCCTCGGATCATTGGTCCGGCACTTGGGTCAAGTCGATCGAGCGACCCATGGGCTCGCCATCGCGGCGATTGGTTAAGGTATGTCGCAGTCGTCAGGCGTCGCGCCAACTTTGGTTGTTGATGATGTGGGTGCGGGCGTCGATGGGTTGCCCGTTGGCGGCGACAAGGTTGTTCGCCGCCTAGGGTCACAGGGAGAGTGCCGCTCGCGGGTCGGTGTTGGAGCTGCGGCTCGTGGCGGGAAATTGAGGGTGTTTGCCGCCGCGGGCGGCCGCTGAGGACGCCTTCCCGAGGAACGCGAGTATACTCGCCCTGCGAGTCGGCCCGCTTTTGCTGCTCGACCTTCGCGAGCGTGGCCTTGACGATTCGATCCGTAGGGCGCCGTTGCGGTGGCCGTGATGCTGTCCGCTGCTGCTCGCCACGAGGTTGTCCATCGGGTGGAGAACAGCGGAGGCCGCTGGCGCCTCGCCCGTGAGGAGACTACTATCCGTGGCTGGTCCTCGGAGGGTGCGGGTGGAGGGGGAACCCATTGCCGTTGATCTGGCGGGCGGGGCGGCGCTTCTCCCGTGGCGCGTTCGCATCGCGCCAGCCACGCGGCCGGTCGTTTTGTTCGAAGTTCAGGCACGCGAACGGTGGGGTTCAGCGTGACCTGATCCGCTGGTGGTAGCGTGATAGCTCTCGCGTCACCTGCCGAGGCGAAATTTTTGCGCCGCTTGTTCCTTGCGTATTGCCTCCGCGCCAGCGGAGTTCTCGACCTCCGCTGCCGTGGCGTTAGGAGGATTGGGGTGGAGAACGGATCCTCCGGCGGATCGGTGCCGGTCGCCATGTAGGTCGCGGTGGCGACCGGTCGCCGCAGTCGGCGGAGTTCTCCGACCCGGAGTCGAACTCGAAGATCCCGAGGATGGAGGGGTCCTCGAAGTCTCCCGCGTTGGAGACCTGGGCGATGGAGCCCGCGGATGAAGCCGCGGTGATGGATCCGGCGAGTGACGCCGGGGTTGCCGAGTCGGCATCGTCGGTGAGGGCCGCGTCCTCTGCGGCCGCTGAGTTCTCGGCCACGTTGCTGTGGGCCGAGTTGTACTCGAAGCCGAGGAGATGGATCGTGCGGATCTGGCTCTCAGAGAGCCGATCGCGTGGCGGCGACTCGCGGATGCGAGCCGAATCCTCCGAGACGATGACGTCGGTGAGACCGACGAAGAGGCTGATCGTGCCGATCGGCAGGATCACGCTGTGCGTGACGGGACGCGCCGCCAGGACGTAGCTGCTCGGCAAGATTTGGAGCATCTCGCCGATCGCTATCATGCGGCCGGTGGCGACCGTCTCGTTGATGGGCAGATTGGATCTCGCCGCAGAATATCGGCCGGACCGGCCAGGCCCCACGGTGGGCGCCACTGTCATGGGAATGGTCACGGCAGATGCTGCAATCGGCAGCGAGTAGTAGAACGAGGGGCAAGGGCGGCCAGCCATCTACGGTGCGAGATGAGGGCAAAGACACAGGGTTTTACCCAGGTTCGGCCCCCCGGAGGGTAAAGACCTACTCCTGCTAGATTGTATTATGGAGGTGTTACAATGAGCGAGCTCGGCGGCTAGGCGGCGAGTCGCTTGGGTGTATGAGGGAACGTCTCTCTACTCGCCCTATAAGGAGGTTTATATAGGCTCACCTCCCCTAGGGTTTACATATCTCAACCGATTCAGTTAAAGCTTCAGTAATCGTTTAAACCTAATCCGACTGGGCCTATCTACTCGTCTGGGCCTTCAGCTTCTAGTCGCTTGGTTCCTCGCTGGGCTTCAATCCATTCGTCCTGCAGCCCACTCAGTTCTTGGGCGATGGAACGTCCTGCTGGGTATACCCCGGTAGGCATATCCCCATCAACTACCAAGGCTATGAGAGTAGAGAGGTGGCGGAAGAGAAGTGGAGGAGGCATGGAAGGAAGAAGTGGACGAACTTCCTCGTGATCACCACCTTGTTGCTCTTCATGGTAGGTTATGTGTTCTACTTCATCTAGGTAGAGCTACGTCGTTGGAGTTGTAATGTGATTGTGAACTTGTACTCGGAGGTGTAATGTGATTGTGACCTTGTACTCGGAGGTGTGAACTTGTGGCACAAACACTTGATGTATGAACTTGTATGTCATGATTGATGTGTAATGTATTGTATTCATGTTGGTTCTATTATGCTTTGGCAAATTGCAAGTTTCTGAAAAATTATGTGCTCTTTATATCGTATTCGGACTATATTGTATATTTGAATATCAGATATTATTATTTATAGTGGTCTGTAAAACTTGAATTTCGAAAATATTACCGAGGCATATAGGACACTATAGGAGGCATATACTATAAATATACGAAGATAGAATATATGAAGGCATATCGATATGAGCCTTCATATCGATATGCGCCTCGCATATGTGAAGTATAGGAGGCGCATATCATATGCGCCTCGCATAAAAAATAGCCGAGGCTCAAAGGTAGAGGCGCATATGATATGCGCCTCGCATAAGATTTTCTCTAGTAGTGAAAAATGCAAAGATTGCATAACTGATACATGCATGCCACAAAGGTCGGGGCTAACTGGATACTGCTGAGGGTTACAAAAAGCATTACAGGAAAGAAGCAGATGACGTGGTAGCCATTGAATTTTGTGAACTATTTCAATTATTCAATCAAGACGCCTTGGACAAAGCGATCATCATTGCCTATTGTCTGTAAGTACTAATTCTATAATTAATTAAGTCTCTAGCTATCTCACCTCGTTTATTGCATGTATATAATCATACTATAATATGCAGAATGAAGATTCTCAAATGCAGCAGAGGACAAATCTATGATATTGGGTTCGTTGACCCATATTTTGTTCATCAAGCTAATCTCAAAACAAACCCCCAGGATACGGAGGACAATATTGTACACGCGTTAAGGTTTCAAGAAACCAGAAGGGAAATTCTATTTCCTTACAACTTCGAGTGAGTGTTATTGTCTTGTATACACTTTCTATTTTGCGTACTCGACGTTAAGTGTATTGATGAGTTATGCATGCGCAGCTTCCATTATATTCTGTTAATCATTCAACCTGACAAAGGGCGGATACTAGTCATGGACTCAAAACATAAACCCCTTGATATGTGGGCGGACATGCAGATGATTCTCCGGCGGTAATTCCAATTATTACGGCACTATATCGACAACGTTCGTGAATTTCATGATATCAATTAATTAATAACTTCTTTTATTTGTTTTCTTCGCCGGGCAGCGCTTGGAAGCGGTTCACCAAGAAGGATAGGGGTGTTTGGAAAGAGGAGCTTACATTTAAACCACTTGATTAAGTACCACTAGCTATATCCGCACATCTCTTTGATTCTAGTTTTGATACCATTATCGTGCTTGATTATTATTTTGATTGAACTTTGTTCTTGTAAAGTGCCTAACGCAGGACCAGGGAACAATTTATGTGGATACTATGTTTGCGAGTTCATCCGTCAGACGTGCTGTGAGAAGGGAAGAAATTTAGAGCAACTTAACGTACATAAACAATTTTCATAGTTTTTTTTTACCATAAAATTGTGTTTAGTTTTATTCATACAGGTTGTCTCCTTTTTTAAATTAGCTCGAACGGTTGCAGGACGGTCTTTGCCAAAGGATCGCATACGATCAATTCAAAAGGAATTGGCGGGATTCTTGCATGCAGAAGTCCTGAACCCAAAAGGAGAATACTATACGGCAGCGGGTGTATAGGCAATAAGGACACAAAGAGATTATTTTGTATGTATATATGTGCACGAAACCCATGTATCGAATGTAATATCTTCGACACTTGGATCTCTATTGTCATGATGATGTTGTGTAATATAATGGTTTCTTCACTGATGAGTAAAAACACAAAATAAAAAATAAAATAATATAAATGAATTCTCTGCCGCGGCACAAAAAGTGACCAAAATGCTGCCGTGGCAAAAAAATATGGCCAAAATGAATTCTTTGCCGCGACAGAGAAATGTGCCAAATCTCTGCTGCGGCAGAGAGTATTTTGTCCCGGTTCGTGTTACGAACCGGGATGATTGTTCCTCCCCCCTCACGCGGAGCAGCGGCCACGTGGACCATATTTTGTCCCGGTTCATGGCCTAATTGGGACTAAAGGGTCAGGCTTTAGTCCAGATTGCCCCGTCTCGGTTGGGCAACCGGGACTAAATCCCCTTACCAACCGGGATGCATGGATCTTTTTCTACTAGTGCACACTTACGCAAAGTTAAATTTATACTCCTAAAGTTATACATGTGTTTATCGAATGTAGCACCCCAGGGAAAACCACTACTAGAAAACTGTTGTTGTTTCTATTTTGTGTATCATCATGACATCATGCACCTTTTTATCTCTCAAAATGTTTTGATAAAAGCCTATGTCGTTTTCTAATTATCCCGTTCCCTATTTCAAATTAAAACCCCGATCTTTCTGGATATTTTGTTTTTCTAAAACTATTTTAAAAATGTTTCATAAAATCAAATAATAAAAACATTTAAAAAACCTGGGGGAGGCAGCCACCGTCCAGGTCCAAAGGCCTAGCAAGCAGCAGCCTACCACCCCCAAACACTAACCTAATCTAACCTAACCCTAACCATAGACCCTAACCTACCTAGCCGCCAGACACACCACACACACATGTTACATGCGCGCGCGATCCCAGCACCACTGCCTAATCGACAACCACCCTGCCCCCCCTCCCCCGGTCGCATCCCGCATGCGACCACCCCATCGCGTTACACACGCACAACACCTGCCCACCCGGCGTTAACCCGCACGGCATGGCACGCCACCTGCTCTGCCTGGCCCCACCACTCACCGCCTAGGCCCTATGCACACAGTTCCCCGACCCCGCCCTGTAGCGCATGCCTCCCTCATGCCTAACTCCACCTACCTCGCATCCCCGCAAGCTCATCTTCCGTGTGCCCCGCTATCGCAGAATCCCCTCCCGCCGCCGTCTCTGTCGCTCGAGCTCAGTGCCCCACATCTCTGTGTCGTACCGCGCTTCCCGGCCTCGCCCCTCTCACCTTCTCCCCTTCTTCGCCTTGGACGCATGCCCCAAGTGCCGCTGCGAGCAAGCACCGTCGCATCTCCCCTCTGCAGGCCCCGCCTCCCTGGCACCCCTACGAGAATGAAGACCCTCGCAACCCGCGACCTCCTCGACCCAACGCCTTTCCGTGGCCTCCTCGGCCCCGCATCCCCAACCGTGCCTCGCCTCTTCTCGGCCTCGTCGCCGCTAGGCTTCCCGAGCTGCTCCACGCTCGACCGGCCGCGCGGCTCCGCCTCTGCGACCTTCTCCTGCCACATCCCCGCCACCACCCCGTGCGTCGTTGTGAAGCTTTGCAGACCCGCATATACCATCAACACCGTGTGGCCGCGTCCCGCCTCCACGCCGTGTCATTCCACCCGCCTCTGCTTCCCTGGGGAGCAGCGACACCGCCACCTACCCTCTCATTCGTCCCGCGTCCCCGCGACCTCACCGCTCTGTCCCACGCGTCTTGTCGCCCTCGCCTCTCCAGCCCTGTTGCCGAGCTCCTACAAGCTCATCACCACCCCCACGACCTTCCAAAGCTTGTTCATCGTAGTGCCCGCGATGCCCCTGCAAGTCATGTCATCGAGTGTTCCATGTCCGTGCTCCACCAACCGTTTTACTTTAGTGGGAGCATGAACATTGGGTGTTCGATGGTATGATCGAATGGGACATGGGCCCAATGCAAGATCGATGCCGACAACTGAAGATGGAATTTGAACCCCTCTGAACCCCGAAGATCTTCGATATGAGATGTGTGAACCCTATCTGATTCCCTATTTTGATAATATAATACAACTTGTTTCATATAAATTATTCATGCTTGCATATCATCAGGTGGTTTGGTGTGTTATGTCGATTCACCTAATAATTAAATATGGAGACTATATATAGGCTATTTTTTTCTTATCTCGACTCCACTTAAATTTGTGTAGCGAATCGATTCCACATTTTGTTGTGTTAAGACAATATTTAAATTGTGGAGTATCTAAACAACATGAACCTTCTGATTAATTAACAGGATCCCGATTCCTCCTAATATTGCCTAGTTGCATCACATCTTTGCCATGTTATATATCATACATGCATCATGTCCGATCTTCTGTCGTAGTATTAAATAGTGCATCCGGCGTTTCTTATAGTTCTTTGCTTCTTCATGGATTAGGCCAATGAGTTGATGCGAGTGTCGACAAGGTCTTCGGATAATGTACCTTCGGCAATGTTTCTCAAGCGAGCATTCTCCCTCTTTCTACCTATTTTGCATTTATAGTGTTTACTTCCTCCCGTTGATCTATTGCTATTCGTGTTGTGATGCTTTAGTTTTTGTACCATTTATATTCCTCGCGGCCCCTATATTGCCTTGGACACCTCCGATTGCCTGTTGTTTGGTAAACTGTTGGTCTTGCGAGTTATAGTTGCTTGCTTAGGTGTTACTTTGAGTTGTCGAGTTCCACCATTTTTGGGTGGTTGGCACATGCTTAATGGTGGAGATAATCATGGTTCTACTGATAGCTTGATAATTAAATGTTGGTGTTAGATATAACTAATGCAGAGTCACCGGTGGATAATAGTTGATATTTGGTTTTAACCGCTCATTTGTGTCCACCTAGGACTCGTGTTCTTGACACTTGTTCCAAGATTGAGCGCGCTAACCACATGTGGGGTGTATGGGAATCACCATGGGCTTACTACCTAATTTCAAAGTATTGTAGTGGGGTCCACAAACTAATTTGGGGAATTATTACTATCATGTACTTATGACATGCTTTACTATTTCATTTACTACTGTTGCTCGAGGAGCGTTTACTATTGTACTATTAACCAATGCAGAATGTTTTCGCGGTATCGACAAGTCCAGTCACACTTTTTGGGTTCTCAGTGGTTTACAACCATTGACGCAAACCCTGGTTCCGTCTCGGAGCCGTCCGACTTCGTTGCGGGTACCTTAGCATGGTGGCCCCCGTGTACTTAATTTGGGTCTGGAAAACGTCATGTCCAAAACCCCGTCGACATACCGTTAGATGTATGTTTCATAATCTTGCACCTACCTGATTTGGCAACAAGGGTGTAGGTGCGTGTGGAAACATTGGTGCACCCTACAGGGTTAAATATTTTCGAAAAGCTGTGTCTGCAGTTATGGACGACTTGGAGCACAGTTTCTTGATCATAAACAATTTACACTAAAGTTTACTGTTATAATCTAACTTGGATATGATATTACTAGTAAGTCGTATAACCACCATGAAAAGAATGAATAAAACTTCCAACATTGTGAGTTTCCTCGGCAGAACTTCCTCGTTTGGTCTTGAGGGGGAAATACCAGGATGGGTATGATTGGTGGTAGTATTAGGTTGGTTCCACATAGTTCTTTCTTATCTCTATCTGATAGCCGATAGTTGTACTGAGTCTCTAATACGTCATAAACATATCTATAATTTTTGATACTCCATGCCTGTTTTGTATCAACTATCTTATGTTTTGTCTACACTTTGAGGCATTTTTATATATTTTCTGGAACTAACCTATTAACAAGATGTCGCAGTGCCAGTTTCCTGTTTTCTGGTGTTTTTGGTTTCAGAAAAGTTAGTAAAGTAATATTCTCGGAATTGGACGGAACAAAATCCAAATTCAATATTTTACCGGAGCAAAGACGGAGTCTGGAGGGGGGACGAAGAGGCACCACAGGGCGGCAGCACCACCCCCTGGCGCGGGCCCACCCTAGGCCGCGCCAGGGCATGGTGTGGTCCCCTGGCCCTCAACCGACCTCGCCCATTCGCCTATATAAACACCCCGAGGAAGAAACCCTAAGCACCCGATCAGAAATCCACAAAAGAGTCTATAGCCGCCGCCACCATCGTCCCTAGATCGGGGGGATCTAAGCTCTTCCCGGCACCCTGCCGGAGGGGAGACATCATCCCGGTGGCCTTCTTCATCACCATGCCAGCCTCCGGAGTGATACATGAGTAGTTCACCCTTGGACTATGGGTCCATACAGTAGCTAAATGGTTGTTTCTCCTCCTTTGTGCTATCATGTTTAGATCTTGTGAGCTCCGTTCATGATCAAGATCATCTATTTGTAATCCTACATGTTGTGTTTACGGGGATTCAATGGATATTGAGATACTATGTCAGATTGATTATTGATTTTATCATGTCTATGTTATTTGTGATCTTGCATGAACTTCGTTGCTAGTAGATACTTTGGCCAAGTAGATGCTTGTAACTCCAGGAGAGAGTATTTATGCTCGATAGTAGAGGTTCATGCCTCTAGTAATCTAGGAGAGTGACACAAACTTCTAAGGTTGTAGATGTGTTGTTGCTACTAGGGATAAAACAACAATCCTTTGTCCAAGGGCAAATGTATTGTTTACTTTACACACTTTGTTTAATGCAATTATCTGTTTCTTGCAACTTAATACTGGAAGGGGTTCGGATGATAACCTGAAGGTGGATTATTAGTCATAGATGCAGTTGGATGATGACCCACAAGTATAGGGGGTGTATTGTAGTACTTACGATAAATAGGAGTGTCAATCCCAACTAGGAGCAGAAGGTGTTGACTAGTGGTATGGAGCAGGAAATCTCTATAAATACTTAGCAAACGGATTTTAGGGGTTTTCTGATAAAGCAAGGAAATAAAGTGCAAGTAAATAAAATAGCAAATAATTGCAGCAAGTGGCCCAATCCTTTATTAGCAAAGGACAAGCCGGTGGAAATACTAATGAGCACCAAACTTTCTCGAGGACACATGGGAATACTGCCAAGTGCTTTCGTTTCATATAGATGATTAATCTTCTTTGATTTTATAAGTGTTATGTGGATGAACCTGTGCTAATGTACCGACCTTACTTGGACTAATACATACTTATGATTAAACCCCTTGCAAGCATCCGCAACTACAAGAAAGCAATTAAGATATAAACCTAACCACAGCCTTAAACTCTGAGATCCTACACTCCCTTATGCAATGGTTTACTAACGGGGGTTCAGGTTTCTGTCACTTCGGCAACCCCACAATTAGTAGCCAAATACACAATGCATTCCCCAAGGCCCATAAATGGTGAACTATCATGTAATCCATGTTCACATGACACCACTAGAAGAATAGCACCACAACTTAAATATTAAACCATTGAATAATACCTCAACACAATTCCACTACTAACAACATGACTTCTCCCATGTCCTCAAGAACTAAACGAACTACCCACAAGACATCATATGGATCAAGATCAGAGATGATATAATGATGGATAACAATCTGAAAATAAACAATAATTCAATGTTTCCACTCACAAGCATCAACTACAATAGTAATCAACACCGGGAAAGTTTCCCATAAGAATTATGCAAGATTCAACACAATTGTTACAGCGAGATGGAGTGGTGATGATGGTGCTGGTGGATATGATAGTGTGGATGAAGATGATGATCCCGATAAATTCTATCTTGATGATGGTGTTGATGGCGATGATCTCCCCTCTCCGGGAAGGAATTTCCCCGGCAGAAATCTGTCTGCCAGAGAGCTCTTTCTCTCTCGGTGTTTTCCGCCCCGCAGAGGTGGCGGAATCTTTCTGTGGTTACTCCCTTAGGGTTTCGAGGAGAAGATATAGGCGATAGGGCGGAGCTAGAGGTGGGTCAGGGTGGCCACACCCCTGTAGGCGCGACCTAGGGTGGCCCGCGCCTGGGGGTGTGGGCCCCCTGTGGACCAACTCTGCCTCCCCTTCTGGCATCCTTCGTCTTTTGGGAAAATAGAATTTTCCGTATTTTTCTGGTATTTTTATGATCTTCGTGAAATTGCATCAAAACACCTCTTTTTTCATTAGAATCCTGACTCCGGCAGTTCATCCTCCAAGAATCATCCAACATGCAAAAATAGATGAAAAGACATAAGTAACACCTCTTAATATGAAATTTATCAATGAATAGAGGCAAATTATGATATAGAATGGTGATGCAAATTGGACGTATCATTGAATTACAGTCTATGTATTATGTTGTAATGCCCAATCAAATCTCGTAGAGATCAAGATGTCTAGTATATACGTTGTTATGCATTCTCAGTTTATCAATTGCCATGTTGTAATTTGTTCACCTAGCATGCTATTTATTTTATGGAGAATACCTCTAGTGAACTGTGGACCCTGGTCCATTCCTTACCATTGATATACCATCTACTGTTTACCATTTACTGTTTACAAATACTACAAGCAATTACTATCTTCCATACTATATGTTTAATCCTTTATTTTCAGCAAACCGGTGAGATTGACAACCTCACTGTAAGTCAGGGCAAAGTATTGTGGTTATGTTGTGAAGGTTCCAAGTTGCTAGCAACACCTTGGAGTTGTTTCCTTACTCCTACTGGTTCGATAACCTTGGTTTCATAACTGATGGAAACTTGCTGTTGTGCTCATCATACCTTCCACTTGGGGTTCCCAACGAGCTCTACATATCTGAGCATCAGTCTCTATAGGTTGTTTAGTGCATGCTTTGATGCCGCTTCAGTCCATCATACCTATGTAGGCGAGATCCGCCGAATTCTAAGACTCGTCGTGTACTGGCCTTAGTACTGACCGCTCCCTTTCTCCTTTGTCCTTTGTCGGCATCCATTTTGTTTTGACAGGTTTGAGTTTGAAGATGTTAGCAAGTTTAACCTTTCGGTTTGACATGGGCAGGGTTATGGACGCCATTGATTACTTTTTAGGACTCTTAGTCCAATTTTCATCTTATATGTACTCGAATGTTGTATCATTTTTAAGGTGATTTGGATCTTTATACTGTATATTTGTATTCTTGACTCATAGAGCCGTTGTTGTATATATATGTGTAGGGATTCGTAGCATGGAAAACAAAATTTTTCTACCGCATACAAACAAACAAGCCAAGATCTATCTACTAGATTGTAGCAACGAGTCGATAGAATAACTCACCCTCGAAGATTCCAAAGTGTTTAACAAGAGCGGATTCTCGTGGGTGATGTAGTCGTACTCTTCCCGATCTCAAGATCACAGCCAGACGATCCTTCCGGCTGCGTTCCTAGCGCTCCCGCAATCGGTCCTGCGTTCGACGAAGACCTTCCTCTCCTTGTTCCAAAGAAATAAGGTTTTAGCACTCTCCTCGATTCCCGGCAAGACAACGGCGTGGTACCGGAAGTAGAGGGGAGATCTCGCAGGGCTTCGCCTTAAGCCGGAGCGAGTATGGTGGGCTATGAGAAATCCCTCGACGATCTAGGGTTTAGACACGCCGAGGAAGAGGTGCTAGGGCCGGCGGCTAGGGCTTGGTGGTGCCCAAGTCGGCGGCAAGGAGATCCCTAGGTGGCGGTGGCTTGGAGGGGGGCGGCGGCTAGGGTTAGGGTTTTCGGGGCAAGGGACTTGTGTGTCTCTAGGAGGGACCCCTGCCCCTCCTTATATAGGTGGAGGGGCCGGCCGGCCAAGGGGAGGGAGGAGAGTCCCTCCCCAACTCGGCTTGGGTGGTGCGCCGCCGGTTGGAGGAGGGAAACCCTCCCCAACTCGGTTTCCCACTCCTCCTCCTCTTTCCAAAACTTGTCGTTTGACTTTCAAACTAGCCATTTGACTTTTCAAACTAGGATTTGAATAAACCCTCTATTTTGAACAGCGATGACACCGAGTACATGATGCAATCATATCAACTTTATATAACACATTCATGTACCCTTCCCCCCGGAGTGCCGGACATTCCGGAACCTTCTAGAACATTCCCGATGAAAACACCGGAACCATTCTCCAACTCCGAAACAGGACTTTCCTTATATGAATCTTATTATCCGGACCATTCCGGATCTCCTCGTGATATCCCGAATCCCATTCAAGACTCCGAACAACATTCGGTCTCTTTATCATCATTCCATAACTACTCAAACAACGTCGAATCCTTAAGTGTGTCTCCCTACGGTTCGTGAATTATGCGGACATGATCGAGACACTTCTCCGAACAATAACCAATAGAGGAATCTGGAAATTCATATGGCTCCCACATATTTCTACGATTACTTTGTGATCGAATGAACCACTTACATACGACATCAATTTCCCTTTGTCTCACGATAGTTTACTTATCCGAGGTTATGATCGTCGGTATCTCTACATACCTAGTTCAGCCTCGTTAACGATAAGTACTCTTTTCTCGTTCCCGTGATATGTGATCCCTTGTGAGCCAATCACATGCTTGCAAGCTAATTGGATGACATTTCACCGAGAGGGCCCAGAGTATATCTATCCGTCATATGGATGGACAAATCCCACTCTTGATCCATGTGTTTCAAACAATACTTTCCGAACACTCAATGCCACCTTTATAACCACCCAGTTACAGTGTGGTGTTTGATGTCATCAAAGCATCCATCCGGTAAAGGTGATATGCATGATCTCATGGTCGAAGGAATTAGATTACTATGTATCAGAAAGCATATAGCAATTGAACTATAAAAATGACTTGATCTTTATGCTACGCTTATCTATAGGAGTATGTCCACCATATCATTCTCCTAATGATATGATCTTGTTGTTGATAACATCTCAATGTTCATGATAGGGAAACCACAATCATTTATCAACCAACAAGCTAGTGATGTATAGAGGCTTTACTAGGGACTTCAATTTAAGTTTACAAATCACACAAGTATCAATGTTTCCTTGTTAATACTATTATAGCATGAATGTAAACATTTATCATAAACACAAAGATATAATAATAACTATATTTATTATTGCCTCTAGGGCATATCTCCAACAGTCTCCCACTTGCACTAGAGTCATCTAATCTAGATTACATGGTAATATACCGAACACCCATGGCAGTTTGGTGCTGGTCATGTTTTGCCCTCGGGAGAGGTTTAGTCAATGGATCCGCCACATTCAGATATGTGTGTACTTTGCAAATCTTTATATCCCCATCTTGGATATGTTCTCGAATAGCGTGAAAACGTAGCTTGATGTGCTTCAGCTTCTTGTGTGACCTTGGTTCTTGCGCATTGGCTATGGCGCCCATGTTATCACAATAGATAGACATTGGGTCCAATAGACTAGGAACCACACCCAGCTCAGTAATGAACTCTTTCATCCATATCGCTTCTTGTGAAGCCTCCGGCAGCCATGTATTCGATTCATTGAAGATCTCGCCACAACGCTTTTCTTTGCACTCCTCCAGCTAATCACGCACCATTCAAAATAAATACGTATCCAGATTGTGATTTAGAATCATCTGGATCGGTGTTCCAACTAGCATCGGTGTAACCATTAACAACGAGCTGTTCATCACCTCCATAAGAAAGAACCATATCCTTAATTCTTCTCAAGTACTTAAGGATGTTTTTGACCGCTGTCCAATGATCCACTCCTAGATCACTTTGATATCTACTAGTTAGACTAACAGCATATGCAATGTCGGGTCTAGTACATAGCATGTCATACATTAGAGATCCTATGGCTGAGGCATAGGGAGTCTTACTCATCCTTTCTCTATCTTCTGCCGATGTCGTACTTTGAGTTTTACTCAAGGTCGTATTGGGCAACATGGGTAAGAACCCTTTCTTGCTATCTTCCATTCCAAACCTCTTTAGAATCTTGTCCAAGTATGTACTTTGTGACAATGATATTTGGCGTTTTGATCTATCTCTATAAATCTTTATGCCTAATATGTAAGCTGCTTCGCCAAGATCCTTCATTGAAAAACTATTATTCAAATATTCCTTGACACTATTAAGAAGGTCTACATCATTCCCAATCAACAATATGTCATCCACATATAGTATTAAGAATGCTACAGAGCTCCCACTCACTTTCTTGTAAATACAAGCTTCTCCATAAGTTTGTATAAAACCAAAACTTTTGATCACCTTATCAAAACGTTGATTCCAACTTCGGGATGCTTGCTTCAATCCATAGATGGACCGTTGAAGTTTGCATACCTTGTTAGCATCTTTAGGATCGACAAAACCTTTGGGTTGCATTATATACAACTCTTCATCAATGTCTCCATTGAGGAATGCTGTTTTGACATCCATCTGCCATATCTCATAATCATAATATGCAGCGATTGCTAACATAATCCTCACAGACTTTAGCTTCGCTACTGGTGAGAAAGTCTCATCGTAGTCAACTCCTTGAACTTGTCGAAAACCCTTTGCGACAAGTCGAGCTTTATAGACAGTAACATTACCATCAGCATATGTTTTCTTCTTGAAAATCCATTTGTTCTCGACAGCCTTCCGGCCATCCGGTAAGTCCACCAAAGTCCATACTTGGTTTTCGTACATGGATCCAATCTCGGATTTCATGGCTTCTTGCCATTTATTGGAATCTAGGCTCGTCATCGCTTCCTCATATGTCTCAGGGTCATCGGTGCTGTCCACCAACATGACACTCATAACGGGATCATACCAATCTGGAGTGGTACGAGTTCTCGTTGACCTGCGAGGCTCTGTAGCAACTTCAACCGAAGGTTCATGATCATCATCATTAGCTTCCTCTCTTATTGGTGCAGGCACCACAGGAACTTCTTCCGGTGCTGCGCTACTCGCAATTTCGAGAGAAGGTTCGACAACCTTGTCGAGTTCTACTTTCCTTACAGTCACTTCTTTCGAGAGAAATTCCTTCTCTAGAAAGGATCCATTCTTGGCAATGAAAATTTTGCCTTCGGATCTATGATAGAAGGTATACCCAATAGTTTCCTTCGGGTATCCTATGAAGACGCATTTTTCCGCTTTGGGTTCAAGCTTGTCCGGCTGTAACTTCTTTACATAGGCTTCGCAACCCCAAACTTTAAGGAACGGCAATCTAGGTTTCTTCCCAAACCATAATTCATACGGTGTCGTTTCAACGGATTTAGATGGTGCCCTATTTAAAGTGAATGCGGCTGTTTCTAATGCATAACCCCAAAATGATAGCGGTAAATCTGTAAGTGACATCATAGAACGAACCATATCTAAGAGAGTTCGACACGACGTTCGGACACACCATTACGGTGGTGTTCCCGGTGTCATTTAGAATGTATTCCGCATTTCTTCAAATGCTCGCCAAACTCGTAACTTAGATATTCACCTCCACGATCAGAACGTAGAAATTTAATCTTCTTGTTACGTTGATTCTCTACCTCACTTTGAAATTCCTTAAACTTCTCAAAAGTTTCGGACTTATGTTTCATGAAGTAGATATACCCATATCTACTCAAGTCATCCGTGAAGGTAAGAACATAACGATAACCACCGCGCGATGCTACACTCATTGGACCACACACATCGGTATGTATGATTTCCAATAAGTCCGTAGCTCGCTCCATCATACCAGAAAATGGAGTCTTAGTCATTTTACCCATCAGACATGCTTCGCATCTATCAAGTGATTCGAAATCAAGTGATTCGAGAAGTCCATCGGAATGGAGTTTCTTCATACGCTTCACTCCAATGTGACCAAGACGACAGTGCCACATGTAGGTCGAGTTATCGCTCGATTTCAAACGTTTAGCCTCAATGTTATTAATATGTGTATTTCCACTATCGAGATTCAACAAGAATAGACCATCTATCAAAGGTGCATGTGCATAAAACATATTACTCATATAAATCGAACAACCATTATTCTCGGACTTAAACAAGTAACCGTCTCGCAATAAACAAGATCCCGATATAATGTTCATGCTCAACGCAGGCACCAAATAACAATTATTTAAGTATAAAACTAATCCCGATGGTAGATGAAGGGGTAGCGTGCCGAACGCGATCACATCAACCTTTGATCCGTTTCCCACGCGCATCGTCACCTCGTTCTTCGCTAGCTTCCGTTTATTCTGCAGACTGCTTCGAGTTACAAATATGAGCAACCGAACCAAGATCAAATACCCGAGCACTACTACGAGTACTAGTGAGATACACATCAATAACATGTATATCGATATACCTTTCTTCTTGATGTTGCCGTTCTTCAAATCCGCCAAGTACTTTGGGCAATTCCGCTCTGGACCTTCTCCTTGCAGAAAGCACTCAAGATCGTGCTTAGGTCCAGCCTTGGTCTTCTTCGTCGGCGTAGTAACTTTCTTACCACCCTTCTTGAAGTGTCCCTTCTGCTTAGACTTGCCTTTCTTGAATTTGGTGGTCTTATTGACCAACAACACTTGGTGCTCTTTCTTGATCTCCACTTCTGCAGACTTTAACATAGCAAACAGTTCTGGTAACTACTTGTTCATGTTCTGCATGTTGTAGTTCATCACAAAGTTCTTGTAACTTGGTGGTAGTGATTGGAGGACACGACAAATCCCCAAAGCATTAGGAATCACTATACCCAAGCTTTGAAGTTTGTTTGCGTGCCCAGACATCTTAAGAACATGCTCACTGACGGAGCTGCCCTCTTCCATCTTGCAGTTAAAGAACTTTTCAGAATCCTCATAGCTTTCAATTGCCGCATGAGTCTCAAAAATCAATTTGAGATCCTCGACAATATCATATGGGTCTGAATTCTCAAACCTTTTCTGAAGCTCCGATTGTAAACCATACAAGATAGCACACTGAACTATGGAGTACTGATTCTTCCGAGCGAGGTAAACATTCTTTACTTCATCGGTAGCATCAGCTGCAGGTGGGTCACCCAGCGGTGCGTCCAGCACATAGGTCAAATTACCAGCTGTGAGGACAATCCTCAAATTGCGGAACCAATCCGCGAAGTTCCTTCCATTGTTTTTCAACTTTTCTTTCTCTGGGAACGCATTAAAATTGATGGTAGGGGCTGCCATTGATCTACAACATATTTGCAATAGTTTAGACTAAGTTTATGACAAATTGAGTTCAAATTAATAATAAAATTAAACTAGGTGAACTCCCACTCAAAACAATATCCCTCACATTGTTTTAGTGATCACACGAACCAAATCCACCACATCAACAACACCGATCATCACGAGAGTTGATATAGTTTCAGTGGCGAACAATCGACATGTTCATCATATCTATTATATGATTCATGCTTTACCTTTTGGTGATCCGTGTTCCGAGACCATGTTTGTACATGCTAGGCTCGTCAAGATCAAACCTTAGTTTCCGCATGAGCAAATCTGGCTTGCTCACGTTGTATACACTTGCGGAATCTAACACACCCGATCATCATGTGGTGCTTCGAAACAACAAGCTTTAGCAACGGTGCTAACTAAGGGTGAACACTTTATGACTTGAAATTCATGTGCATGAGGGATCATCTTATAATTCTACCGTCGTCTACTAAGCAATACAATATGCATAAAGGATTAACATCACATGCAATTCAAAATATGTGATATGATATGGCCTTTCTTCTTTGTGCTTCCGATCTTCATCTTCTAGCACGAACATGATCTCCATCATCACCGGCATTGCATCAAGGTCAATGACGCTTCTCCATGGTTGTCGTCCACCGGCTTCAACTATTACAACTACTTTGAATAGACACGCGGGTCTTAACATAAATTAAAGACAACCATATTTCGCCGTTGCCAACTTACAATAAGGAACATTGCATACATCAAATATAATCACAATCATGGCCATATCACATCATCGCACACCCTGCAAAACAAAGTTAGACGCCTCTACTTTCTTTGCATGTTTTACGTGGTTTGGGGCTTTCAATAAGTGTCGTTCTAACTATTTAACATGAACCACAACATTGATACTAGTATTGTTAATCACCCGTTGTACATTGGATCTTAACTATACTAGGAGAAACAGCACCATAAAGCCACTTATGCAATACAAGTTGCATGTCAAGCGTGGAGCAAGTCTCATGAACGATGTCATGTAAGGTTAGCCCGGCCGCTTCATCCCAACATACCGCAAGATGCAAAGTACACAAGAAGCAATTGACAATAAAGCATCAACGCCACAATGACCATTGTGTTCTACTCGCAACAGATCTACATATAGACACGGCTCGATACCACCTAGGGATTCGTAGCATGGAAAACAAAAAATTCTACCGCATACAAACAAACAAGCCAAGATCTATCTACTAGATGGTAGCAACGAGTCGATAGAATAACTCACCCTCGAAGATTCCAAAGTGTTTAACGAGAGCGGATTCTCGTGGGTGATGTAGTCGATTCTTCCCGATCTTAAGATCGTAGACGATCCTTCCGGGCGCTGCTCCGGCGCTCCGCAATCGGTCACATCGCTCGATTGACGAAGACCTTCCTCTCCTTGTTCCAAGCAGCGGAGGTTGTAGCACTCTCCTCGCGATTCCTAAGCGACAACGTGGTACCGGAAGTAGAGGGGAGATCTCGCAGGGCTTCGCCTTAAGCCGGAGCGAGTATGGTGGGCTATGAGAAATCCCTCGACGATCTAGGGTTTAGACACGCCGAGGAAGAGGTGCTAGGGCCGGCGGCTAGGGCTTGGTGGTGCCCAAGTCGGAGGCAAGGAGATCCCTAGGCGGAGGCGGCTTGGAGGGCGGCGGCGGCTAGGGTTAGGGTTTTCGGGGCAAGGGACGTGTTTGTCTCTAGGAGGGAGCCCTGCCCCTCCTTATATAGGTGGAGGGGCCGGCCGGCCAAGGGGAGGGAGGGGAGTCCCTCCCCAACTCGGCTTGGGTGGTGCGCCGCCGGTTGGAGGAGGGAAACCCTCCCCAACTCTGTTTCCCACTCCTCCTCTTTCCAAAACTTGTCGTTTGACTTTCAAACTAGCCATTTGACTTTTCAAACTAGGATTTGAATAAACCCTCTATTTTGAACAGCAATGACACCGAGTACATGATGCAATCATATCAACTTGATATAACACATTCATGTACCCTTCCCCCCGGAGTGCCGGACATTCCGGAACCTTCTAGAACATTCCCGATGAAAACACCGGAACCATTCTCCAACTCCGAAACAGGACTTTCCTTATATGAATCTTATTCTCCGGACCATTCCGGATCTCCTCGTGATATCCCGAATCCCATTCGAGACTCCGAACAACATTCGGTCTCTTTCTCATCATTCCATAACTACTCAAACAACGTCGAATCCTTAAGTGTGTCTCCCTACGGTTCGTGAATTATGCGGACATGATCGAGACACTTCTCTGAACAATAACCAATAGAGGAATCTAGAAATTCATATTGCTCCCACATATTTCTACGATTACTTTGCGATCGAATGAACCACTTACATACGACATCAATTTCCCTTTGTCTCACGATAGTTTACTTATTCGAGGTTATGATCGTCGGTATCTCTGCATACCTAGTTCAACCTCGTTACCGATAAGTACTCTTTTCTGGTTCCCGTGATATGTGATCCCTTGTGAGCCGGTCACATGCTTGCAAGATAATTGGATGACATTTCACCGAGAGGGCCCAGAGTATATCTATACGTCATATGGATGGACAAATCCCACTCTTGATCCATGTGTTTCAACCAATACTTTCCGAACACTCAATGCCACCTTTATAACCACCCAGTTACGGTGTGGTGTTTGATGTCATCAAAGCATCCATCCGGTAAAGGTGATATGCATGATCTCATGGTCGAAGGAATTAGATTACTATGTATCAGAAAGCATATAGCAATTGAACTATAAAAATGACTTGATCTTTATGCTACGCTTATCTATAGGAGTATGTCCACCATATCATTCTCCTAATGATATGATCTTGTTGTTGATAACATCTCAATGTTCATGATAGGGAAACCACAATCATTTATCAACCAACAAGCTAGTGATGTATAGAGGCTTTACTAGGGACTTCAATTTAAGTTTACAAATCACACAAGTATCAATGTTTCCTTGTTAATACTATTATAGCATGAATGTAAACATTTATCATAAATACAAAGATATAATAATAACTATATTTATTATTGCCTCTAGGGAATATCTCCAACAATATGTTCTCTGGGTTTCATCGTGAACTATTGTGTAATGATATTATTTCATTTTTCACCCGCACGCAAGTGACTAGTGAACATCTTTGAACCATTTCTATGCAGGTTTGGTGAAGGACCTACGTGAATACTCTTGTTGTCGGCTATCATTGCCGGACGGTTGACAGTAAAATGAATTTACACTAGATTGAGCTTACTGGAGAATTTTTATCCTTATTGGCTAGCCTTTAGATATAGCCATTTGTGATAGATATTTCTATTGGCTAACCGACGATACGTAACAAATTTGATGCTATTTTTTCTGTTAATTCTTACCAATGGGAAAATTATACTATTAGTAGAGATTTTCTCTATTTTTTGTTAGTTTGTTGCCTCTTAGGAAAACAAGTTGATATCTCCCATATTTTACAATTGTTGCATATTTTTCCAAAACATAATTCTAACCATTCAATTCAGATCAATATGATAAAATACTACATACATAGCATAATTTGGTTACATACGTGATGTATCGGTTCACTACAAAGCCACATTCACATTTGAAAAATACTATACCATAACATCATGCTCATGCAACAACAAATCAGTTTCATGCAGCCCTAATTGCTAACATGAGAGTATCTCTAGCAGATACCGCATATCCCCATGTACCGCAAAATAACCCCTAGTTTGCGGTACAAGGCGGAAAAAGTGGCCATTCCAGATATCCTAAACCATACCGCATCCGAATTTTTTTACGGTTTCCTGCATATCGTCGCTTTGGTGCCGCATATTCCCCGTATCGAGGGTTCCGGATGCGGTACCCCACATCCTTACATTCGCTTGGCACGAGGGAAATTTCCGCTCCTGCCACCGCCGTCATTTTTCGATCTTGTCGTCCTCACGCTTGTATCCTATCCCCTCCGCGCCGCCGCCCACCACCGCCGTCATGGAGACTCCCCAGCCTCAGCCGACCGAATCCACGGCGGAATCTGTGCTGGCGGCCACTCTGGTCGATGATAGTCTTCCGCTTGCGATGGTGGAGAAACCGGCGAGGAAGCGACTAGGAGCGCTTCCCCGTGCAGTCGGCGGTCGGAATAAATTGGATCAAAGGTGCCCTCCATCCCAAAGTCCAAGAAACCCGTCAGTCGGAAGCCCCTCTCTGCGTCCATGTTGGTGACAGTGGATCCCCGCGTCCGGCGGCTTCCCACATCCGCCCACCCAATTCGCCCATATTCCTGGAAGGTATGATCCTGTGCTGATCTGTTTGCAGTCGAATTTCCCCCGAATTTGTCGCACACCTCGTGTAGAATTTGATTGCGTCAAAATCACTAATTTTGGGTATTCGTAGTGAGGATCTTCTGTCGGTTCCGTGTTCGTTTGTTGACATGATGAACAACGTGGTGGTGAACCTTAACGGAGGTGCACACCTACCAGACGAGCCTGATCATGGTGAAGAGGGGGTGAAGGGGAGCAAGGAGTCCCTGAGACCGATGAGTGGGACTAAGATGAACGAGAGGAGGTGGACGAGGAGGCCTTTGATGCAGCTCAAGATAATGTAAAATCTAAGAGATCAACACTCTACACCGTGGAGGAAGATACGACATTGATCCGGTCTTGGGAAGGTGTTTCCATGGATGCTGTCATCAGAAGTGATCAATCCCGAAAGAAATATTGGCAGCGGATCAAAGACATTTTTCAAGTTAGTGCCGAAAGGAAGCACTCGCGCAATGAGATCTCTCCAAGGACGGTGGGATACAATCAAACAATCTTGCAGCCAATGGAGTGCCGCCTATGAGCAAGTCAAGAATCACCTACCTACTGGGGTAAACATTCATGAATATGACAAGGTTGCCCAACAAAGGTACAGGGACATGGCTACCTCGAGGAACAAACCTTCCGCACTCCATCACTGCTAGGAATTGCTGCAGGACAGTGATAAGTGGAGGGTACGGGATCGAGAGGCACCACCTCCTAGAAACGGTGCCACAATTAACTTGGAGGAAGAAAATGAGGAGGAAGACGAGGAACCGAAAGCAAAAAAGAAAAAGCCTAGATGGTGGCGAAGAAGGTGAAAGAAGAGATCAAGAGAAAGGTTGAGCACGAAAAGTTAAGGGACAAGATTGATGAAATGATGAAGGAGAAGTTGCTAGTGGCACAACAACAAATGGAAACCAAGCTCAAGATGGCTGACAAGAGAGAAGAAACCAAACTACAAATGTGGCTAGCAACTCATGAGGATGAGAAGCGCAAAGCTGAGTTTGAGGAGAGGAGGATCCATCACGAAGAGGAAAAAGCTAGGGCAGCTGCGATTGCCGACAAAACTCGAGTTATGACCATGGACCCCGAGAGGATGGAACCGATCACAAAAGAGTGGTGGGAATATCGAAGGAGGGAGATCCTCGAGGCGTGCAAAGCTCGCAGAGTTGCTGCAAGTGCTGCTACGAATGGTGAAGCCAATCATCAGGAAGCCTAGCATGTTTATTTCTCTTTTGTTCATGCTGTTTAATGGCTTGTTGTTATAAAAAAATTGAAATTTTTGTATTGGTTTGAACTATTGGTTTGTAGAATCCGATTTGTAGTATATGTTATTTTGTAGTATGACAGATGGGGCATAATAGATGCAGCATATATGAACCGAGAATATCCTATTTTGCGGTTCAATATGCGGCATCTGATATGTCCCGCACTTTCTCGCATCGCAAACCAGGTTTCTGGTTTACCGCATCCGTCATTTGCAGTACCGCAATATGTGATATCTACTACAGATGCTCTAAGGTAATACCAAGTACTACACTATCCACAAAACAAGTCGTCTTGCAACCCATATAGCAATTCTCAAGCCTAAGTCGTACACTCGTACCACAGAACAATACACAAAAGAGCATAGCCACACCACCTCTAGCACAGGCTCTAATGTTGTTTGAGCCATGTGTGCCTCCATTGCTAGAAATATTGTTGCTGCCAAGGTTGGCAGTGTCAATGGCATCATCACCAATGTTCCCGTTTGAGTTGATTGCATCATTGTCCTCACTCAAGTCTCCACCATCGGCGTTGCCATCAACTGTTTGCGATCCATATCATGCGAGTTAGATGTCTCCTGATTCAACCAAGGACAAGGGATTAAATTGTTAATTGAATTAAACGAGCAAGAAAAATAACATTA
This sequence comes from Avena longiglumis, assembly GCA_030063025.1. Classification (NCBI taxonomy): domain Eukaryota; kingdom Viridiplantae; phylum Streptophyta; class Magnoliopsida; order Poales; family Poaceae; genus Avena; species Avena longiglumis. The sequence continues at coordinate 240,670,745 of CP125979.1, read as the reverse complement.
GTTGGTCATGTACTTCTTGTACACCAATTAGATGGCCTAGTATATCTGTTGGTACCTCTTTTTCTATTTCCTTGAAAAGAGTCTGCCAAAAAGGAAAGAAACATTACTACAATTGATTGTTGGGACCCATTAATTTGAAATATGTGCATTAATTTATATGTACAATTATGAGCTGCCTATGCATCTCTTATTTCTACTATACCATCTCATTAGTATGCCTAAGATGAGCATTTTATTGCTTTGCACTCGCACGCCTAAGTTTTCCTTTTCTCGAAGTATATGTGAGAGAATTAGATTCCATAGCATTCCTTTCTCTAGAAGATGGTATAATGGCAGCTTTCTTAATTGTCTCATAAGCTATTAACACACAACCATGGGGAATTAATGCCACCTGATGCCCCATACTATACCTCACGTCGTCCAATTCTCGTTCCTCCCAATCATCTGGATACTTGCTCTAGCGAATGAAGATTATGTATCCTGCCAATAGAAAATTTTAGTTTGTATATGTACACATAAATGATAACCTACAAGGTTTATTTCTGTAAATACTAATACTAAGAAGAAGCATTTGGATAATGTTCAAATCGTCACGGAGATTAAATATTTGGAGCAGTAGCAATAAGCTTACAAAAACAATGTTAGCATATAGAATCAGAAAAGAATTTGGGCTCATGGATTGCATGGGGCAGTTGGGTGTTTCCAAATTTCATCGGGGATCTAGCGATGAGCTGCCATCGTCATGCTCGGTGGTGGTGTTTTGGTGGCCTTGGTTTGTATGATCCTTTTAATGGCTTTTGCAAGACTATGATGCGTTTTAATAAGTACAGATGGCATAAATACTTATGAATTATTTCAGTTATTCAACCAAGAAGCCATCGACAAGTCCATCGCCAGCTACTATTGTCTGTAGTAATTAAGTTTCTAGCTCATCTCGTTCCATTCATTGTTTGTAATTATCCTTACTATATCCTCTTGTATATGCTATTATGCAGAATGACGATTCAGGAATATAGAACAAAAAGAATCTATTCCATTGGATTCGTTGACCCAAACATAATTAATGGACATACGCTAAGTTCGAAGCCCGATGAAACGGAGCTTAACTTGCTAATGTCTTTAAAGGAGCAACATTACACTATACAAATACTATTTCCTTATAACTACGGGTGACAATCTTACTGTCTTGTACATATTTATTTTTTGTTTACTCGATGTTAAGTGTAATTGATGAGTATATAAATGTGCACAGCTTTTATTAGATTCTTCTAAATATTGACGTTGACCATGCAAGAGTTGAAATATCAGACTTGTTAAAAAAACATGGAAAAGTACCGCAACATGCTTAATATGCTTCAAAAGTATTTTCAATCATTACCACAACATGTTTATGTGTCTCTTTCGTTCATTCTCTGATATTTCAAGTAATTATTAACTAATTCATTTATTCATTTCTTTTTTGTTGGATAGGATTTGGAAAAAGTTCATGAAGGAGGTTAAGGATGAATGGCGTAAGGAGCTGACTTTTCATCCGATCTCGGTAAGTAGTACGAGGGCTAGATCTGCGCATCTTTAATTCTAGTCTCCATACAATTATCATGCTTGATTATTATTTGATTGAATTATATTTTCAAAAAGTGTGGGACAGCCATAGGGGACTAATTTATTGGATACTACGTATGGGAGTTCATTCGCGGGTGTATGGAGCAGGGCACATACTTTCTTGAAGTACGTAAATAATATATTCAAAAATTATTTTATACCATAATTTTGTTGAGTTCCATTCATAATGATCTACTTCTTTATATATAGTTGGATGCGATGCAGGATAAGCTCCTACCACAACAACGCCTACTGGCAATTCAAGAAAAATTGTCGGATTTTTTGCTCAGGAAGGTCATAAACCCAAAAGGAGAATACAATTTGCGGAGATAATATAGCATCCATGTAACGTAACAATCTCCATGTAATCAAATAGACAGACTCTAGTCCTGGTTGGTACACGTATACCAAGTTATATATGTATGTATGATGCATCAAGCGTATACAGTATGGAGTAGCATAGAATATGTGTATATGAAAACTTGTTTGAAATGAAAACACAAAATAAAAAATAATTGAACACAAAAAAAAACCCTAAAACCCATCTCCTACTGTGGCAGTCGATTGCGCCAAAACGCAGCAGAAAACCTTTTAGTCCCGTCTCGTGTTACGAACCGAGACTAAAGATCCTCTAGCCCAGCGCACTACGTGGGGCCACGTGGAGACCCTCTAGTCCCGGTTTGTAACAGAACCGGGACTAAAGGTAGAACCTTTTGTCCCGAGTCTATAGTCCCAGATGCACATCCGAGACTATAGCCTCTTACGAACTGGGACTATAGGATTGTTTTGTACTTTAAAGTAACATACCATTACGCTCATAACCCCAAGCCCATGGATCATCTTGTTTAACAATACTAATGGGATCTGTAAGATTTCCCTTACATCCATTGGCAATAACTCCGCATTCAGCACGTCCTCTCTCCAACAAGCTGTTGTGGGATCAATCAATTTTGAGACCAAGTAGTTGAGTTCTGAAGCTCCCCGGCTAGTAATAACCTGCTTATGCTCCTCATATGGGATCCAATTATGATCACAAATATTGGTTGACATCCCATTTCCAATTCTTCTACTCCCTCCAATCCATATTAGTTAACTTAGATTTGACAAAATTTGGATGAACCTATATACTAAATAGTGTCTAGATTCATCCAAATTTGAAACAAATTCACGTCAACTAATATGGGTCGGAGAAAGTAGTTAAACCTTGTTTTAACACTCCAATGCCTTCATGAACAATCCTTTAGATCTAAGATGGAGAGCTTCCTAGCTCACCATCTAGGACATCAGCATCCGAGTAATAAATAAACTGCTTTATGCACCCTTGCACTTAGCGACTCTGGATCTCATAGAATTCTGCATGCTTGTTACGCAACCATGGTGAGATTAAATAGCTCCAAATCATTGAACCAAAGGCCACCCATATATTTAGGTTGAATCATAACATCTCAGGGCACCCAAGCAGGCTTCCTCTTTCCCTTCTTACCCCCACCAGAAATTTCTAATCATGGAATTTATGTGCTCACACAGGCCACGATGGAGCTTGAAACAACTTAGTGTCGGGTAGCGAGGCCCGACTTGTGGCCCGCCTGAGGACATGGAAAATCTTCTGACTGAGGTCCAAGGTGGTATGTAGGAGTTGGGTGAACCAGGCCTACACAAGTAGAGGAAACCCTACCGCCGGCGAACAAAAAAGGGTCATCGCCGACGCTTTGGTGATACCGAAGCAAAGCTCTCAATGAAATAAGCTGAGACTGTTTTTTCAAGCATGTCAAATGCATCATCGCGTTTGTTAAAGAATTAAAACATTGGACAATACAAGAAAATATTATGTTTAATTGAAGAAAATTACACATGCATATCTGCCAAGCATTTGTTAACTGATTATTTTCCTTTTTATTTCAAACTACATACATTCTAATTGGATTGTTCAAAAACTTCAAATAAATTTTATATCAAATCTATTTGTATTGTACGTTATTTTTTTAACACTAATAGTACCATTTCGCATAGTTTTGCAGTAACACAAATTAAAAAACATACTGAAAAACAAAATGGGCAACTTAACATATATAAGAAATTACCAAATATAATTACTACTAGGCATTGTTCACGGGTACTTCGCTTTCTTAAAGGAAATAGACCACTGCAAACATCAAAAGACCACATTGTAATCTAGTAGGCTACTAGTCACTTTCCAGTACTAAAACCACTACAAAAGAGGTTCTTACAGTCCATCAAAATAAACATCACCATCTACTATGAACATAGGACCATCCGCCAATGGATAGTCTAGTCTAAGTCAGGTCTGCCTCATGAAGGACCTGCAACACAGCAACATGCTCAGCCTTCTGTGAGCATCTTTACACTCCGAGGCTAGGTCACGCACATGCTGCATCAGGTTCACAAGAATACCACCCTTTTGCTTGCTAGGATGGTATGGCATATGTACACAGTACCGTTCGCATAGTTTCCAGGGACCTCAGAATAGAGCTTGATCAATTCCTTCGAAATGAAGGAATCAACATTTGTACTCATCCTCAGATTTGATCGAGTTCAGAGAGTCAAACTGCATGGAGAAAAATCAACTTTAATACGCATTCAAATAACCTATGTGACAAAATGAACAAAATGAACATGCAAATAAAGATAAAGTCAAGGAATCACCAAAACTGGGCTCCCCCATCGATGACTTGGTAAGACACATCATATTGATGGACATCCTCATGCTCCTCTAGCCTTCTTTTCTTCTTCGTGACAACAAGATGACACAGCCTCCTACACGACAAATATACGTGGATGCATTAAATTAAACCAAATTCAAGTGTGATATTAATTTTATTCCAATTTCTCTAATAAATTATCATAGATCATACACATTGTATTGTAATTATTCAGAAGAACAAATCTGCTACTACTTAAAACAAATCATCTAATAGTTCTAATACAATATAAACATTTGTGCAAGATTGCTACAGATATAAGATGACCATTAGTGAATACATGTAATAATGTATTAATATTTGCTATTACCACTTTCATACAGTGGGCCTGGCTTCCTATTCAGATAGATTGATTTGATGGTACCAGGTATTCAAGAGCTATTCACATATTTAATATCTTGGTGTTCATGATAATTTACTAGCATCTTGTCATTTGTTTCAGAAACTATTCTAGATCGCATGTGAACGTCATATGCCATATGCTTCTCAAAATTGTGATTTACATAATCAATTTTGGGACATCTTGGAGCAGCACTTTCAGTGAAGTGGAAACAGAGTAGTAGCATGATTTAACTGTCGAGAACATATTTGTGATTCTGTGTGTACAGCAAGACTCTCCTTGTGGAGTATTGAATTAATGCACTAGCTATCTCGACCAAAAGTACGAACTGATGGAAAGAGCTAGACGTGTATTATATTCTCAACACTCCCCTCACGTCTAGGCTATTTTAGTCCTTAGCGTGGGTTTGGTGCAGGCCGCAGAATCTTCTTTTTTTAATACTGCGTGAGCAGGGTCTTGAACTTGAAACCTCTTGGCTCTGATACCATATAGAACGATAGAGAGAGATTGACGGAATATGTTGGATGTATTATTAAGCCTCATGGACGAGTATATATAGACGTACATGGATTATTTTGAAGTACAAGTCAAGTTAGGCTAGAGTCCTAACTATCCTCAACTACCATAATAATTGTGTCCGTATAATACTCTAATATGGAGAAAAGAACATCCATAAACTGATTACAAAGGAGAGTCGAGATGTTAATTCAACTAGGTTTTATATTGCGTCATCTGATCTCACACACACTTGTTCTCTATGCAGGTATCTTCACTATCAACTGACACTTCATTACAGTAAGCATGGGCGCATCATTAACAAACCCTAGATCATGTTCTGAACAAATAAAGCCTAGAACATCTAAACTAACTATGTATCTAAACCAAAACTCTCAATCAAAAAAGCCTAGATCGTCTGCTACATGAGGTCGATGAAACATTACCTTGTCAGCCACCTCCAGCTCCGCAACCACCTGCTCTGGCACCGCCTGATCCAGCACCGCAAGCTCCTCCGCTGCAGCCTCCTTCCCGGTCTTCACCTCCTCAATGGCAGTCTCCCCCACTGCCTTCTCCACGTACAGATTCACCTCCTCCGCAACCAGGTCGCCCTCGACAGCCACGGCTGCAGCCAAAATACTATGTGCCTACTCCCTCAACAGATCCGCCACCAGCAGGACATCTGCGGCTGCGGTATCTGCCGCAACTCCAAGGCCTCCACAAACCTCCTCCCCACCCCCACATCCCGCCATCATCTTATTCACATAGGCAGCAGGGACCGATTCGCCAACTCCTTCCATCGTCGGGAAGTGCTTGCCGGGGAGCAAGCAGCAGTTTTTCGCCGGACAGGTGGGGGTGACGAATTTGGGGAAGAAAGACGATGCAGACAGAGGAAACGACCTCTTCCCCGTTCTATGGTCCGACCGCTACTCTCTTGTACACATCAGCGCCGTATAATACACATACGCGAGTCGCCAGTACGTCTCGACCTCCACCCCGCACACACCCAAAACCCGCTAACCGGCTGAAATTATTGTCTAGGGGGGATACCGAAGCAAAGCTCGTAGAATCTTACTAGTAAGAAAGCATGTGCTACAGCATTAGCCAAGATACATGCACTTGCATTATATACGCTCCATTTTCTTACACAACATTATGGTCGATTAGTCATGCTTGTATTGTTACTCCTCATATGTTACACCATTCAGCGCCATCACGCTTACCACATGGATTTCTTAACTAAAGGTTTGGCTATTGCTCACCTCTATATATTTATATATGCCCTGCAATATACTTCGGACATGCATGTGTTGGCTCTCCTTCTGTTGGTTGTCAGGTCATTTGGTGCCATATTATTTGCTGAGTTGTGTCTTGCTGATTAGATGGGATTTTAGAAGAAACTGAAAGGAGATGTGGACCAAAACCTATGTCTCTGTTCAAGTGGTAAACACTTTAGAGCACACTGCTGCAAACCAAAAGCAGCCATAGACCAATTTACATAATACGGATGCATCTGAATGCAGCGTAGCAAGCACTGGGTGTATGGAATCAGATGATTTAGTGTGACATGTTCCCAGTGATGTTTGGTTTGATCATAATCGTGGGGTTACGTAACTTACGCTTCAAGCACATGCCCAGATAAGAAGTCATAGCTAACAACCCTGTTTTAGTCTTGCTAAATTTTCTGAACTCCAATTTGTCTCTCACAAGTGAGGATTAGCTTCACTGCATGGACTTGTTGTGCATGCCTTGATTTGTTCTTCCTCATGTGCGTACTGCTGGGATCATGGTAAAATAGTGAACGAGCAGTGAATTGCTGACTGAGCCAAAGGCTTGGCCTCTGGATCATCACCGTGGACCCTTGGTGTGGGCACACCAGTTGTGGCCCTTCGGTATGACAGGATTCCATCATGACCTTGTTGTATTATGGTCCATTGGTCATACTTTCTGTTGTTACTCAGAATCAGTTATAACATCTATGCAAACAAAAAAAGAATCAGTTATAACATGCAGTGGCTTCACACTTACCGTGTGATTTACTTAACTAAAGTGCTTGCCATCGCTCTGTGTTGTTATATCTCTCTAGACCATTTGCTATGCTTGTTGTCGCTCGTCTTTCGTTTGTGCCAGGTCATGAGGAAGTACTACATTTCTATGGAGCGGTTGATTTTTCCCTCCCACGAGCTGAGATTTAAGAATAATTAAACTGCAAGGAGATGTGAACATCCTCTATGATGTGTCGGCCGTAGTGGGGCACACTTCGCAAAATTTTGATAGTATACCACACTGTTGCAAAGATGACAAACAATAGGCAAGTTTGGGCATAATGTATATATGTATATACCAAGTACATGGCGTATGGCATCTATTAATTAGTTGCAAGAGTGTGGCATGAAGAAGCATACTTATGCAAAAGACCTGAAAGATGAGGTGTGCATTGGCAGTAACACATGTGTCCGGAGTGAAGGAAGTGAGCCTAACTCACTTGGTCAGTGTGGATCCGGAGTGGATGTACAACTCCAACACATAGGTTCAAATACTCATAAAAATAAAATTTAAGTTCCTTCTTATTCTTGAGGACCATGCTTTTATGGTATTTCTGTAGAGGACAAAGCTTGGTTAATAACCAAGATAAAAATCCTAGTACTCATGCTTAATTGTTGTATGCATCCATAGATGATGCAGAGGCCGGGGACGTAACATTCTCCCCCAAATGTAGAGGGTTTTTACGATACCCGGTACTCCATAGACATGGGTGGGAGTACCAACTAGATCTAATCGTTCACTCAAAAAGGTATTTTTGACTTCTTTGACCTGATTTCTAGTTCCCACCAGATTTTCCGATCAATCACAAGCCATCATCTCCCTGATATCACGCAGCCCTTGCTGGTTCGTCTTCCCCAGTGTCGTCGTCTCCGCACAAAGGAGAACTTGGCTCCTTGGCGGCCGGCGAGCCCTCCCGATCCGATGATTCATAATCCTTGGACAAGTGGAGAGTTTTGCAAAATATTGATGCAGTAGGGCGGCTCTAGCTTGTCAGAATCTTGCAAAAAAAATATGTTTGATTATATTTTCATCAGCGTCGTGTTTTTTTTCTTTTGTATTCACCTCCCGTACATGTGCTGGTTTTATATGGAGACTAAGTCTTTTCATTCCGCCATTAATTTCTTGGCTGACGGGTCTCCGGCGACCCGGCTAGTCCTGCTGCATGCTTATCACATCGGATAATTAGGGGAGTCTTAACGTCCTGGAGTAGTACGTCACACCTTAATATCTATTTCGATTACCAATTTGCCCTTGAAGTCAGGGTACTCCATAACTTTTGGTGTTGGTACTCCTATACATCTATCGTTGGAGTACCAACCATTCTTATCCATCAGATTGGAAGAAATAGAGGGCATATATTCATTTTACATTTAAGGGCACTGTAAAAGAGCTCATGTAAGGGGACAATCCTTTTTCCCATCATTCTCCCTCACTATAATATCGCGAAAACAATTTTTTGTGGCCAGTGTGTGTTTTCCAAAAATTCTCTAAATATATCTTTTAGGAGAGTCCAACATGGATTAAGCGGACACGATGGCTACACCTAGTTCAACACTTGATAGTGTTAGACTGACAAATGAAAAAGATATATTTGTTTGGGGTTTAACTCAATCTAATAGTTGATTGGTTAAATCGTTGTACCTTGATATTATGAATTTCCATACACGTTTCTTCAGGAAATATTTATGGAAGATGAAATTACCGCTGTTGGGAAGGGGCTACGGAGCGTGTTGCCATGACACGTCGTAGCTATCCATATTGGGTAATACAAACCCGAGTTAATGTTAGTTAATGAATATAAAAATGTGTGTCTTGTAGTACTAGTCCTCTTAATTCTAATGATACATGTGCTTAAATTCAGTGTGTTTCTTACGCGGTCATATAGATGTATAGAACACTCTCTCCTAGTCAGAACATAATGTGCAGCTGGCTGGCATAAGAAGCACTTTTCTGTAGATTGAATGAAAGATTTTGCTAAAAAAGATATTATGTACTCCCGCATACTCTACATCCGAAGTGATCAACGAAATTTACTTGCATTTTCGGATAGCTTGATTTCAATCAAGATTGGATCAACAGTTCCTTCATGCAAGTATTGCCATTCCAGGTATTGTTGCTCCTCATGAACCGCACCGTTCAGCATCACGCTTGTGTTGCTGTTTATCAACTAGTACTAGAAGTTTAGCTGCAACACACCATGCCTCGTTATATATCTCGTAACATTTATTGATTTTGCATATGCTGTTGGTCGTCGATTATGTGTCTAGGTTCTGCTAATGAGCTGAGATCTTAGAAGAAACTGGAAGGAGATGTGTGTAAGAAAAATTTGAGTACCGATGATCATGTTCTGATGAATGTCAGCAGCCATTGTAGGAAGCAAGGGAAACATAGAGATAGTTTTCTTGAATTGTTGCACACGGGCAAAGTCACACAGCCTGATAGAGGTCCCATTTCTTATGTTATAACTCGCACTGAATTTTGGCTTTACTATGAGTTCTTAGGGAAACAACGCATGAAATGGGGGAGTTTTTCTTTTCCTATGTTGGGCTAACAGGAAATCAAGGCCTAGATAATGCGAGAGCTTGTGCTGATCTCTGAAACAACTATCAGAATGTGAAAATCATGACTTGCAACATGCGAGCATGACCTTAAAGGTTATTACAACATCCGTGATACAATATCTGGTCTTTGTACATGTACATTCCACTTACGATTAACTTCCTGATCTAGACTTTACTGTGACAAGGTTGTGCCAGATTTTCAATAGCACGTATCACAATCCTATTTATCCTTGTAATGGTGGTAACTCAAGTTGGACGGTACATGTGAAACTATTCGATGAATAGGCAAAGTGCATATCCTGTTCTCAAGAAAAATAAAAATAATTCTAGATAATTATGGCCAATTATTGTTTTTTTATATTCCACCGATCTATTAATAATCATCAATAGTCGTACAAAGAACGTCAAAAGTTAAAAAAATACAAATAGGTTTTTGGACCATCTAGTGACGACTACAGAAACCAATTAGTTCATAAATTAACATCCAATAGTTGCTTTATTGTTTTTCTTCTTCATAATTCTAATATTTAATTGAGTGTGGATTCGGTCACCAGGGGTTTGATCCCCACGTACATCCCAGTGTCGGTAACTTGTGTCATGATTGGTGAACAGATCTGTGTGAACATGTGTGGATGCTGTAATAACTGTGTTTTGCTTAGTCGTTGGACCGTTTCATACACATCCAGCGGGCGTGGTGCCCCGGAGGAGTAATTTTAGGCTATCCGTGCAGACTACAGCGTACCACCCAGCAGGAAAAAGCTATTTTGGGGAATGTACCTTACACTGGATGAAGGCAAACTAAGTACGAATGCCCCATTCCCTAAAAAAAGTAGAAATGCCTCATGAGGTGTGCTTCCGCCCCCCCCTCCCTCCCTTAAACTTAAGCTGCATGGGTCGTTTTATTTTTTTTGACCCGTCGAAACCTATATCAAAGCCACGTGGCGGTCTAACTGGGTATAATCCACGTTCCGGTTGGCTAATCCCACCTCCCATTATCTACGTCTTTGCATGACATATTTTAATTGTTATTGCTGTTATATAACTTCCGATTTTCACCTTGAGTATATATATACGGTGAGCATACGTCTAAGAGGACCATACGGATTTCGAGTGGGTTCGTACGGTCCTCTAAACAATCGGTATCGAGTTTTTGTTTGTCCAAATTTGAAAGAAGAGGGGGAGGGGGGCGAAGCAAAAGTGATGCCCCATATGTATAGCAGTACTACAACTGCATGGTACTTGTAGCTCCTCATTAAAGACGATTCTTTCCCTAATATGTACTTGGCTATTCAATTAGTTCTCAGCCGTCCAACATTCACTGTGAGGGTCCGATGGTTACTAGGGCTGTGGCACACTCCCACCGTGTATGCCCACTTAATTGTTGGAGATATGCCCAAGAGGCAATAATAAAGTGGTTATTATCATATCTTCATACTTATGATAAATGTTTACATACCATGCTATGATTGTATTAATCGGAAACATTAATACTTGTGTGATTTGTAAACATAAAAGAGTCCCTAGTAAAGCCTCTTGTTAAACTAGCTTATTGGTTAATATATGATCATGGTTTCCTGATCATGAACATAGATATGTTATTAACAACAGGGTCATATCATTAGGAGAATGATGTGATGGACATACTCCTATAGTTAAGCGTAGCATAAAGATCAATTCATTTAATATAGTTCATTTGCTATAAGCTTTTTGATACATAGTAACCTAATTCCTTCGACCATGAGATCATGCTTATCACCATCACCGGAAGGATGATTTGATGACATCAAACACCACACTGTAACTGGGTGGCTATAAAGGTGGCATTGAGTGTTCGGAAAGTATGGCTTGAGACAGATGGATCAAGAGTGGGATTTGTCCATCCATATGACGGATAGATATACTCTGGGCCCTCTCGGTGGAATGTCATCCAATTAGCTTGCAAGCATGTGACTGGTTCACAAGGGATCACATACCACGGGAACGAGAAAAGAGTACTTATCAGTAACGAGGTTGAACTAGGTATGCAGAGATACCGACGATCAAAACCTCGGATAAGTAAAATATCATGAGATAAAGGGAAATTGGTATTGTATGTAAGTGGTTCATTCGATCGCAAAGTAATCGTAGAAATATGTGGGAGCCATATGAATTTCCAGATTCCTCTATTGGTTATTGATCGGAGAAGTGTCTCGGCCATGTCCGCATAATTCACGAACCGTAGGGAGACACACTTAAGGATTCGATGTTGTTGAGTAGTTATGGAATGATGAGTAAGAGACCGAATGTTGTTCGGAGTCTCGGATGGGATCCGTGATATCACGAGGAGATCCGGAATGGTCCGGAGAATAAGATTCATATAAGGAAAGTCCTGTTTCGGGGTTGAAGAATGGTTCCGGTGTTTTCATCGGGAATGTTCTAGAAGGTTCCGGAGTGTCCGGCACTCCGGAGGGGAAGGGTACATGAATGTGTCATAACAAGTTGTAATGATTGCATCATGTACTAGGTGTCATCGCTGAACAAAATAAAGGATTTAATCAAATCCTGGTTTGAAAAGTCAAATGCCAATTTGAAAAGTCAAACGGCTATTTTGTGAGGTGGAGGGAGAAAAGGAAACCTGGGAAGAGAAGGTTTCCCTTCTCTCCTCCAAACCGCCGGCCAGCAAGGGAGTTGGGGGAGGACTCGGCTAGCCCTAGCCTCCCCTCCCACCTATAAAAGAAAGGGAGGCGCCTCTCCCTACACCTTGTCCCTTTAGCGCCTTAAAACCCTAGGCCAGCCGCCGCCCCCCTTCTAGATGCGGCTGCCCTAGATCTCCTCTAAACCGCCGTCCAGCTAATCCCTAGCTGCTGGTTGCTCTAAACCCCTTGGTGCCTCTAAACCCTAGATCGCTAAGGCCTCTCTCATAGTCCACCATACTCGCTCCGGCTTAAGGCGAAGCCCTGCGAGATCTCCCCTCTACTTCCGGTACCACGCCGTCTTTCGGAATCGCGAGTGCTACAACCTCCGCTGCCTGCTGGAACAAGGGAGAGGAATGTCTTCATCAAGTACCGAACGTGTGACCGACTGCGGAAGCGCTGCCGGAACGCAGCGCCGGAAGGATCGTCTACGCGATCTTGAGATCGGAAGTGTACGACTACATCACCCACGAGAATCTGCTCTCGTTAACCACTTTGGAATCTTCGAGGGTGAGTTCCTCTATCGACTCGTTGCTACAATCTAGTAGATAGATCTTGGCTTGTTTGTTTGTATGCGGTAGAAAAATTTTGTTTTCCATGCTACGAACCCCTACAGTGGTATCAGAGCCGTGTCTATATGTAGATCTGTTGCACGAGTAGAACACAATGGTCATTGTGGGCGTTGATGCTTTTATTACCGATTGCTTCTTGTGTACTTTGAATCTTGCGGGATGTTGGGATGAAGCGGCCCGGGCTAACCTTACATGACATCGTTCATGAGACTTGCTCCACGCTTGACATGCAACTTGTATTGCATAAGTGGCTTTGCGGGTGCCTGTTTCTCCCAGCATAGTTAAGATTCAATTTACAACGGGTGATTGACAATACTAGTATCAATGTTGTGGTTCTTGTTCGTAAGTTAGAACGACACTTATTGACATCCCCAAACCACGTAAAACATGCAAAGAAAGTAGAGACGTCTAACTTTGTTTTGCAGGGGTGTGATGTGATGTGATATGGCCATGATTGTGATTATATTTGATGTACGAAATGTTCCTTATTGTAAGTTGGCAACCGGCAGGAGCCATATGGTTGTCTTTAAATTCTGTTAAGATCCACGTGTCTATTCAAAATAGTTGTAATAGTTGAAGCTGGTGGAAGACAACCATGGAGCAGCATCATTGACCTTGATGCAATACCGGTGATGATGGAGATCATGTTCGTGCTTGAATATGGAGATCGGAAGCACAATAAGAAAGGCCATATCATATCACATATTATGAATTGCATGTGATGTTAATCCTTTTATGCATCTTGTATTGCTTAGTTTACAACGGTAGCATTATAAGATGATCCCTCAAGCACACAATTTCAAGTTTTAAAGTGTTCATCCTTAGTAAGCACCGTTGCTAAATCTCGTTGTTTCGAAGCACCACGTGATGATCGGGTGTGTTAGATTCTGCGAGTGTATACAACGGGAGCAAGCCAGATTTGCTCATGAGGAAGCTAAGGTTTGACTTGACGAGCCTAGCATGTACATACATGGTCTCGGAACACGGATCACCGAAAGGTAAAGCATGAGTCATATAGTAGATATGATGAACATGTTGATTGTTCGCCATTGAAGCTACATCAACTCTCGTGATGATCGGTTTTGATGTGGTGGATTTGGTTCGTGTGATCACTAAAACAATGTGAGGGATATTGTTTTGAGTGGGAGTTCAACGGCAATATGATTAAAAGTTGAACACTATTTATCATAAATTAAATCAAAGTGAATTTGCATAGTTGTTATAGTCATTGGCATCCGTTTACCACCTTGCGATTAGTTTTAATTGAGATGATAGAACTATAGAATTCTGGTTAGTTACTTTACGAACTGGTATCGTATTGTTTTGAAGTGTTAGTCTAAAGTTTAAAAGTCCTATTGCAAACTTTTAGTAAGTTCCGGTTACTCCATGAAGTTTAAATAATTGGTATTAAAACAAGAGTGACAATTCCAAGAGTTAGTGTATGAGTATCATGTTTGTCTCCATGATTCTTGATATTCAAAGAATTGTCTTAATATCAAGGTTATCTAGGATCTGAAAGATTTGTTTCAGAAACCATGATGTGTGGAAGATATTGTGATATCTGAAACGAAGTTTTGGTTGCAACATGATAGAGTATAATATGGCAAAATTCATGTTCTCATATTTGATGAGAAGTTGCAAAGGGTTGGAGACACTAGTTGTCCTAATCCACCAAAAGGTTTTGGAGAGCAACATTATACTCGCGATTCACCGCAATAAGCTAAAGTAGCTTGATCATGAATAATTCCATGGTAAAGGTGAATATTTGATGTAGGTAAAATATTTACTACACCAAGAGATTACTAAAGAATGGAATTTGAAAGCACACCAAACATTTGATGATGGTGATCTACTTCAAAGTGAAAGTCCAAAGACATTGGTATTTAACTATACATGATTTGGACTATGTGTCATATATATGGCTCCACTATTGATGTTGATAGATCCTTTCAAACAGAAAAAGGAAATACTGAAAGAGAATCTCATAAATATATGGCAGAAAAGAAAAGACTAGAATTGTTCAGTTTAAGTATATAGATGATATACATGTTATGGCTATATTCTTTGCTTATTAAACAATGTGGTTCTTAAGTATTTGATACTGAATTTGTTGGTGTGAATCGTCATACGAAACAACACAATTCATGAACTACAATGGCCTAAATAACTAACAAAAGAATATGTGATGATGTTCATCGAGAACAAATAAAGGGTTATTGTTCTGCTTGTTAAACATCAAAGATTGCCTTCAAGATTTGTTTTAACAGGTATTATGAGAACAAAAGGGTTGTTCAAATAATTTCCGTAATCCATAAAAGATGGATGATTTACAAATCTCGTTGGAGAAATCACATCCATAAAACTAGTGCTAAAAATGTCGAAAGACAAATTGATTGAAAGACCACTTAGGAAGTGACATCGCTGTTTAAATTATATTGGAAATAAAACATGAAGAAACTCCATGTGGATGGAATTTTGGAGTCTTTTGATTTTTTGATCAAATGACGCTTGTGAAACTTTCCTAGAGATAATTAAAACTTCGTTCATAGGCCAAAAGGGAACGAATGACTAGCTTATTGGAACTTGTACATATTGTTGTACGAAGTCCATTATGTGTAGTCAAGAGCAATGGATTTCAACTTCATATACTTTCTCCGAAAATTTAAGTGAATATATGAATATTTACTTAATAAGGATGAAGTATGAAACATTTGAAAAGTTCAAAGATTTTCAAGATGAAGTGCAAAATCATTGTAACAAGAATATAAATAGTTTATGATAAGATCATAAAGGAAGATTTTTGAGTTACAAGTTTAGCATAATACCTAAGATTTAAGGAATCGTTCTGTGGATTTGCATGTCCCGAAACACCATAAGAGTATGGAGCGTTCGAGATATGTAATTAAACTTTGTTTGACATGGCAAGATAGAAGGTATAATTCATAAAACTGCCATTATATTTTAAAGATTAAAAGCTTTAGAGACTACCGTTTTTCCACTGAAAAGAGCTCCATCATAATCCGTTGAAATGACACCATATAAAGTTATGGTTTGGGATAAAACCCAAGTTGTCCTTTCTTAAACATTGGTATGCTATGCATAAGAAAGATGTTTGCAACTAAAGTCGGATGAATCTGTCTTTGTATGTTATTTCTAATAATTGTTAAGTAATCCTCCATAACATCGGAGACAAAAGTGTTTGTCACTTAGAACGTCAAGTTTCTTTGAGAAGGAATTTTTTCGTGAAAAGATAAGTGGGAGGACAATAGAACTTTGATAAGGTTAAAAGAACCTTAGCTATATGTGCAAAGTTGCACAGCGCCGAAAAGTGTTCCGGAGGCAGCAACAATGCTCATGGCTCACGTGCCTCAAAGGTTGTGGTTACGAAGGTCAAAGTTTCTATTGAACCAAGTAGGTCAAGTAAACAATCAAATACCAAGATTTGAGTGTTGAATCATTATTTGAGAATAATGAACGTACTACATGCAAAGAAGCGATGATGGGACCTGACTCCGTAAAATGGCTTGAAGCCATAAAATCCGTGATAGTTCCATACACGAGAAATCAAGTTTTGAACTTGAAGGACCCTCGAGAAAGGTGTAAGACCTTAAAGTTGTGTTTGGATCTATAAATAAATAGACATGGATGTTGCACATCTATGAAATAGTCGACATGTTGGGAAAGAGTTCACAACAATGTTCAAAGGTTGACTATGACAAGATTTGATCTTTCATAGCAATATTTAGTCTAGACGGATTAATGTAGCAACCACTACATATAATTTTGTTATGTGGTAGTTGAATAAACAAAACAAGTTCTTCTAATAGAATTGTTACCTAGGACGTGTGCATAACACAGTCCAAAGGGTTTTGTTAATTCAAAGGATGCTAAAAGCATATGCAAACTTCAAATGGTTGAAATAAGCATCGCGGAGTTGGAATCTTCACCATGATGAAACTGTTAAAAGGAGTTTAAATTCGTCAGAGATGATAAAGATGCTTGCATTTTCAAGAAATTAAGTGGGAGCGCTAAGACATGTTTCTAAAACATTATGTGGAAGACATATTATTGATTAGAAATGATGTATCTTTTATTAACACATATTAAGAATTTCATCCTGATGAAAGACTTAGGCAAAACCCAAATATTTGGCATCAATAGACGCTAATATGGTTGTGCCGAAAGTACATAGATGATATATTGAATGAGTTTAATATAGAAACTACAAGAAAGGTTCTTGTCGCATAGAAAGGATTGAATGAGTTCAATATTGATGATATATTCAAGTGTATTGACACTTGGTAAGTGAAACAAAGATTCAAGTATAGATTAATACTTGATGTATGAAATCACAAAGAGTATTTATATCAATCATACTATGATATGTACAAATCCAGATATGTCCTATGCTCTAAATGTTATGAGCATATACCAGAATGATTCATAAGATGATCATTGGACAATAGTAAGGATATTCTTATGATCTTTTGGAAGAAATAAGAGTATATTATTTTTAGAAGTGACAAATAGATGGTTAGTTCATTGTAAAAGTACTACATTGATACTAGTTTTGTCACAAAGTACAAATTAAGTTTATCTCAATCTAAACTAACGGTGGCACAATATGATGGAAAGTAAGTTCCATAATGAATTTGGATGAATTCCAAAGTTAAGACATTGTGACAGATACTACAATAAAAGGCTAAGTATATGACTGCTATTATAGCAGCTAAAGAGGGTATTTGTGTCAAGTAGTTTGTTATCAAACTAGGTGTAGTTCACAGTGGGATAGTACTATGAAGATATATTGTACGACAATATTATCAACATGTTTTAACCCCAAAGAACTAAAGGTCACACCAAAGGACCAAATTTGTATGAAGCCATCTCATTAGAGAATGAGTGATGCGTAGAGACGCAAAGACATGCAATTACACACGGACCTAGAAGTGTCAGATCCGGAGATCAGTTGACCACTAGCAATCGTGCACATACAACACCAGAAAGCCATAGGTGTTGAATACACAAAGGTTTGAAACTAGATTATTGACTCTAGTGCAAGTGGGAGACTGTTGGAGATATGCCCAAGAGGCAATAATAAAGTGGTTATTATCATATCTTCATACTTATCATAAATGTTTACATACCATGCTATAATTGTATTAATCAGACACATTAATACTTGTGTGATTTGTAAACATAAAAGAGTCCCTAGTAAAGCCTCTTGTTAAACTAGCTTATTGGTTAATATATGATCATGGTTTCCTGATCATGAACATAGAGATGTTATTAACAACAGGGTCATATCATTAGGAGAATGATGTGATGGACATACTCCTATAGTTAAGCGTAGCATAAAGATCAATTCATTTAATATAGTTCATTTGTTATAAGCTTTCTGATACATAGTAACCTAATTACTTCGACCATGAGATCATGCTTATCACCATCACCGGAAGGATGCTTTGATGACATCAAACACCACACCGTAACTGGGTGGCTATAAAGGTGGCATTGAGTGTTCGGTAAGTATGGGTTGAGACACATGGATCAAGAGTGGGATTTGTCCATCCATATGACGGATAGATATACTATGGGCCCTCTCGGTGAAATGTCATCCAATTAGCTTGCAAGCATGTGACTGGTTCACAAGGGATCACATACCACGGGAACTAGAAAAGAGTACTTATCAGTAACGAGGTTGAACTAGGTATGCAGAGATATCGACGATCAAAACCTCGGATAAGTAAAATATCGTGAGACAAAGGGAAATTGGTATCGTATGTAAGTGGTTCATTCGATCGCAAAGTAATCGTAGAAATATGTGGGAGCCATATTAATTTCCAGATTCCTCTATTGGTTATTGATCGGAGAAGTGTCTCGGTCATGTCCGCATAATTCACGAACCGTAGGGAGACACACTTAAGGATTCGATATTGTTGAGTACTTATGGAATGATGAGTAAGAGACCGAATGTTGTTCGGAGTCTCGGATGGTATCCGGGATATCACGAGGAGATCCGGAATGGTCTGGAGAATAAGATTCATATAAGGAAAGTCCTGTTTCGGGGTTGAAGAATGGTTCCGGTGTTTTCATCGGGAATGTTCTAGAAGGTTCCGGAATGTCCGGCACTCCGGAGGGGAAGGGTACATGAATGTGTCATAACAAGTTGGAATGATTGCATCATGTACTAGGTGTCATCGCTGAACAAAATAAAGGGTTTAATCAAATCCTAGTTTGAAAAGTCAAACGACTATTTTGTGAGGTGGAGGGAGAGAAGGAAACCTCGGAAGAGAAGGTTTCCCTTCTCTCCTCCAAACCGCCGGCCAGCAAGGGAGTTGGGGGAGGACTCGGCTAGCCCTAGCCGCCCGTCCCACCTATAAAAGAGAGGGAGGGGGCGCCCCCTCTCCCTACACCTTGTCCCTTAGCTGGCGCCCCTCTAAACCCTAGGCCAGCTGCCGTCCCCCTTCTAGATGCGGCTGCCCTAGATCTCCTCTAAACCGCCGTCCAGCTAATCCCTAGCTGTTGGTTGCTCTAAACCCCTTGGTGCCTCTAAACCCTAGATCGCTAAGGCCTATCTCATAGTCCACCATACTCGCTCCGGCTTAAGGCGAAGCCCTGCGAGATCTCCCCTCTACTTCCGGTACCACGCCGTCGTGCTTCCGGAATCGCGAGGAGAGTACTACAACCTCCGCTGCCTGCTGGAACAAGGGAGAGGAAGGTTTTCATCAAGTACCGAACGTGTGACCGCATGAAGCGCTGCGGAGCACGGAAGTATCGTCTACGCGATCTTGAGATCGGAAGTGTACGACTACATCACCCACGAGAATCTGCTCTCGTTAACCCCTTTGGAATCTTCGAGGGTGAGTTCCTCTATCGACTCGTTGCTACAATCTTGTAGATAGATCTTGGCTTGTTTGTTTGTATGCGGTAGAATTTTTTTGTTTTCCATGCTACGAACCCCTACAGAGATCTCCCCTCTACTTTCGGTACCACGCCGTCGTGCTGTCGGAATCACGAGGAGAGTGCTACAACCTCCGTTGCCTGCTGGAACAAGGGAGAGTAAGGTCTTCATCAAGTACCGAACGTGTGACCGACTGCGGAAGCGCTGCCGGAACACAGCGCCGGAAGGATCGTCTACGCGATCTTGAGATCAGAAGTTGTAACACCCTCAGAATCGGCCCTATGCAAGTTTTAGCGAAACCCGCCAAACCCGCATAGAAACGATTCAAAGGTGCCCACCAGGCACTTTCGTGCGGGTGGAAAACGAAGTAATAACATTACACAACAGTCCTCGATGGGACCCACAGAACAGATATATATACAACAGCGACTCAATGAGTCAAGAATACAGATATTATATACAAAGATCCAAATCACCTTGAAAAACGATAGGGTGTCCAGCTACGGACAAGATGCAAATGGGGCTAAGAGCCCTGAAGATTAACCAATGGCGTCCATAACCCTGCCCAGGCCGAGCCGGAAGGGTAACCCTGCTAACGGCGTCGATCTCAAAACCTGCTTAAACAAAAAGGGGTGCCGACAAAGGGCAAAGGAAAAAGAGGAGCGTCAGTACTGAGGCCAGTACACGGCGAGGCTAGAATTCGGCGGTCCTCGCCTACATAGGTATGGTGGACTGCAGCGGCAGCGGCAGCATGCACTAAACAACCTATAGAGACTCGATACAACTGGCGGTTATCAGAGAGGGGTAAGAATTACCTATCCGGATCCAACCTGAAGCTAACACCAAACAAACCCATCCTGGTGTTTCCCCCTCGAGACCAAACGAGGAAGTCAACCGAGGAACTCACACCGTTGGTAGTTTTATTTATTCAGTTATCGTTGCAGCAATTACTAGTCCGGTTTAGATAATCATCCTGATAAAATAAGCAGTGGACACTTTTAGTTAACCATTCCGTTATAGTTGCAGCACTTACTAATCAGATACAATTAGCATGAGATAACCCAAAACCCAGCAGTTGTTGGTACTTTTATTTAGCCATTCCGTTGTAGTTGCAAAGCTTACTAGTCAGATACAATGGTCGCAAGCGACACTCCAAACAAGCAATTGTGGGCAGTATTAATTAGCCATTCCATTATAGTGAAGCTGATTACTAGTCATTATAAAGTCAAATTTATAGCAATAAACTTTAGTTATGCTTGTCTATGGTCGAGATACTGTGCTCCAAGTCGTCCATAACCGCGGACACGGCTTTCAGAAAGTTTTACCCGGCCGGGGTGCACCAATAGCAACACACGCTCGATCAACCTCGGAAAAACCAAATAAAAACCCAACGAGGCTTTCACGACTAAGCAATCACAGGATTCAGAATTATTTTGAGGGCCACCCCATTGAGTAGACCAAGCAAGTAAGCTAGCTCGAGACGGACTCAAGGTTTGCGTCAATGGTCAGAACGATCGGGAACCCGAAAGTGTGGCTGGGCTTGTCGATACCGCGAAAACACTCTGCTTACCTAAACAGTACAGTGTGCTCCTCGCACAATCGTAAATACATAAGTAGCATGGCATAAGTACAGGATCGTAAATAAAACCTCAAACTAGTTTGTGGCCCCAAGAAATAAGACTGAATCAAGCTCGCTCGGGGTCCCATATACCTCCCGGATGTGGATAGCGCGATAAATCAAGGAACAGGTATCAAGTACTCGGGGTCCTACGGGACACAAGTGGGCATTCGGAAACCAAATATTATCTATCACCCACCGATGCCTCTGCTTACTTCAATTTTAGTTATTAAACAGAAATTAAAGTGAACGATAAGTAAAGCCAGGATCATCTCCAACATCAACATGTGGCAATACATCAACAACTGTGGCACTTGACGACACGCGACAGCACTTGAGCAAGCGACTACGACACGCAAGTCCAACTATCTACCAAACAACAGGTAATAGGATGTGTCCAAGGCAATATAAGGCTGCGAGGGATATCACGGGCACGAAAACTAAAGCATCGCAACACAGATAGCAATAGATCAACAGGAGGGAATAAATACTATAAAAGTAAGATAGGTAGAAAGGGGGAGGTGCTCGCCTGAAAACATTGCCGAAGGTTCAACCGAAGATCGGGGCGAAGCTCACATCAACTCAACGGCCTTATCCGCGAAGAACCAAAACACTAGAAGAAACACCGGATGCACTATTTAATACAACGGCAGAAGATCGGCATGATGCATGTATGATGCATGACATGGCAAGGGTGCAATGTGATTCGGTCATATTAAGCGGAACCGGGGTCCCGACAATTAATTAGGTGGTTCATGTGGTTTAGCTACCCCGCCATTTAACTGTTGTTATAACATGGCAACAGATCGCACCGGTTCGCTACACAAGTTTAAATGAGGCCAATATAAGTCTAGATTTGCCCGCATATGGGCCCCATATTTAATTATTAGGTGAATCGGCGTAAGACCCCCAAACCACATGACAAGCATGCATGCAAGAATGAAAAGTTAATATGCAACAGGTTTTATGCTTAGCATTTATAAAAATAAGGGTTTGGATAAGGGTCACACATTAGGGGGGGTCTCGACGAACTTGGGGTTCCGGGGTTCGGGGTTCGGTCTCGGGGTTCAGGGTTCGACGGATTCGGTCTCGGCGGAAGCGTTCTCGGATTACTGGGGTAGATCTTGTCGCGTCCGGGAAGCAGGACTTGGGTCGGTGTCGGGGCGCGTCGGATTCTTCCGGGCCGATGCCGTTCTTGTCGTCGCGAAGGTCTTGTCGGGTCCCACGGGGTCGGTCTTGCCGTTGCGAGCGTCTTGTCGTTACCGCGCCATCGAGTCGGTGTTAGCGTTCGGGCGCGTTCTCGTGGCAATCTTGGCGTCCTGGGGACGATCCTGTCGCATCTGCGGCCGTCGGGTCGGACTTGGCGTTCGGGGTGAAGCACTTGGCGTTCCGGGGTTCGGATCCGTGAAGCAGATCTTGATGTACCGAGGGTTGCGAGTCCTTGACGACAACAGTCTCGCGGACGAGCTTGGTTAGCCGTCGGCACATGGTACAGGGCTTCTCGGGAGATCTTGGCGTTACGGACTTGGTCCTCGGGGAGGAACGAGAACGTGCCGGGGCTTCAAGTTCCGGGAAGGAGATCTTGTCGTCCACGACGAAGGGGTTCGACGCCATCGAATTCCGGAAAAAGCCTGCCGGGGTAGGCTTGACGCGGCCGACGGGCACAGCGGCTCTGCACCCGGGAGGAGAAGCGGCGAGCTTGGCGACGTGGCGCAGCGGTGGGTCCGGCCGGCTGGGCGCGCGAGGACAGCGGTGGGCGACTCCCTGGCGCGGCGGCCATCCGCGAGGCGACACGCGGAAGCAGAGGTGGGGAGGCGGGCTCCTGAGGCGCCATGGCGAGTAGGCTCGGGAGGCGGGGCCGCTGGACGGCTCGACGGGCGGCAGTTGAGGCCAGGTGCTTGCAGGGCTCGGCGGCCGAAGCAGCCGAGGGGAAGGCGGGGAGAGGCGATGCCTGGGAGGGGTGAGGTCGAGGAGGACGCGTGCGGGGCGAGCGGGTCTGGGGGCGAGCGGAGGCAAGAGAGGTGAGGCGGCGGCGGGTCCGTGGCGACGGGCACTGTGGCGGCGGAGGCGGGGCCAAGGGGCTGGCGATCTGGAGAGGGGGAGGCGATGGGAGGCCTGGGGAGGCTGAGGGAGGGAGGGAGCATGGGGCGAGGGGAAGGGCGCCAGGAGGAAGACGACGGGAGGCGCATGCGTGGTAGGTGGGGGGATGGGCTCGAGCGGGACAGGTGGTGGCGTGGGGTCGGGCGCTGACGGGTGGGATCCGTGGGGTCGGGTGTGGGTTAGATGGGGAGGTGGCGCTGGCAGAGGGGCTGTGTGTGCGTGTGATGCGTGTGTGTGGTGTGGGTTGTGTGGGATGATAGGGAGAGGTGGGGAGAGGGGTAGGATTAGGTGGCAGTTGGGGATTGGGTGAGGGAGAGAGGGGAGATGAGGTGGCGAGGGGCTATTGGTTGGGGTGAGGTGGAGGGGGTGTGTGGGTAGATAGGTTGGTAGCTGTAGGATTAATGGGGTGGACCGTTGTATTTTCAGGGGTGGTCGTTCGGGTCATTCAGCCCGTTCGACTGCCCCACTAAAATAATGCAATATTTTTATTTAATTTGCGATGAACTTTTGCAAGTAGTTTTTAGACAAACAAAATATCCGGCAGCACCCGGGGTTTAATTTGAAATAGAAGGAGGGCTAGTTTCAGAAAACCATAGCCTTTCGCAAATAGTTTTTAGGCCAAATAATATGCATGATGATGACGATGCTCAAATGCAATGTGGCATGATGACATGAGCATGCGGTCATGATGATGCAATGCACAAAAACAACGCGATTTTCTAGTAGTGGTTTTGCGGGATGCCACAGAAGTGTACGACTACATCACCTACGAGAATCTGCTCTCGTTAACCGCTTTGGAATCTTCGAGGGTGAGTTTCTCTATCGACTCGTTGCGACAATCTAGTAGATAGATCTTAGCTTGTTTGTTTGTATGCGGTAGAAAATTTTTGTTTTCCATGCTACAAACCTCTACATTAATACCCTATTTAATTATGAAAATCCCGTTTTGCTACTACTTGAGAGTAATGCCAGCTGATGCAATTGCAATTTTTAAGTGTGTCTCAAGTAGGCCAATACATGGACAAAAAAGGGAAAGAGCATTTTTTTATTAGATTGTGAAAGGCTAGACTGGAACCAAGAGCTCTCTGATACCATGTTAAGTTTCATGCATTAACCAGAAAAACCAAAAGTCTAACCTGATGTAAAGGTGGAGAATCCATGTATACTATAATCGACATAATATCCAACTTTGCCTCACATTCAACCATGCATCTCGGAATAGCCTCCAGCTACAACTTCTTTGACTTCGGGTGATTGATGGGGTTCATTCCGCTTCTGGACATGCTAATATATTCACTTAATGTGTGCCATTCATTCATTACGCTCAACTGGTAATGGTTTTTATTTCTACTTGTGAGTTATAGTTCAGTATCATCACATTTACGGTGCCACGAATATAACTAAAGTGTTGGCTATTGATCACTCTTCATGATATATATATATAACTGTACACCATGTGTACATTTTGTCTATGTGCATCATCTGATGTAGAGGACAAGGGTCTTTTCTCCTTTTTGAAAAAAAAATCAGCAAGTTCTGCATCCAACATTAAGTTCAAAATCTTGCAGATCAAGTATGGTGTGAACTGCAACAAGGTTTGATGTTAACTTGCTTGTGAATTTAACAAGATACCGGATTTTTTAAAGGACTATTCAAGTTGCTTGTGGATAGCTTTAGCTTTAACCAAGGCAGGCCACAATCCATATCATCACTTTTGGGTGGACTACAGTGATACACATATAAGTCATGTCACTCAGCATCATACTTACACCATTGATGCTTTGACTGAAGGTTTGGCCCATATTTCATGCTAACTTATCAATATACTTTTGTAGCATCCATATCTGCTTTCCTCCATTCTATCATGAATAAATTGCGGGACGTAACTTTGATTATCCGGTGAAAATTAGCTAGGATCTCATAGGAAACATATAGTGATTCTTTACCCCAACATATACATGTGATCGGCATGTGAACAACTGAAAATTATGCGCAGCTGGCTAACTTAATGTTACTCATGCTTATCGTGCTGCTAATGTAACGAACATTTTGAGCATCGCCTGCTCTATCTCTTTATATATCTCCAAATGTACACTTCCTTTGGGTTATCAATGTGCACTTTCTACTATACTTTTAATGTGATATCTTGCTTTGAGTTGAGTTACTAGAAGAAAGTGAAGGTTAATGTGGACAATAGCCGAATCCCCCCTCATTCTGTGCCCACTAAGAAACCAGGAAAATTAGACAGGAAAACCTGATGTTGCAAATCAATTGTCGAGAGAGGCCTGACTATGTCCCATTGATAAGCGCACAACCTTGATGGAGAGGCGCTCAGTCCAAGAATTTACTTGTCCCATTGACAAACCCTCCACATGTCACGATTTGTACTTTTTCTTTTTCATTGACGAACCCTCCGCTGCTCCGCGAGCGTCACATTTGACGAAGTTGCCAAAATGAATCAATTAATGCATACAGAGTGTAGCAGCGTTTATGAAGCATCCTTTGCTTGTTGCGAGTAATTAAATAGCCTACCTAGCAGTATGATATTTTTTTCCCTTTCATAGATAATGTTCAGAATACAAAAATAGAGCCACACATCTATTCAATTCTTATATTAGCAATTGGTTACCATCCATGAAAGTGATTGCCCAGTATCCATAAAATTAGCAATTCTTATATTTATGTTTGCTCGCTTCGTACATAATACGTATTTCACTCTCTTATCTATGCCCAGCTAGCTCAACTCGTTGGTACAGTTTGGTATAACTTTAGTTCATTCTTTTATTCAGTGCGATTCTCACCATGCTTCACCAACTCTGCTACTCCCTATCATCCATATTGGTTGTCGATGTTATATTACAAAGTGGTACAATATCAGAGGCAACTAATATGGAGAGGAGGGAGTATAAAATTTTGTTTATAACTGCCCATTTTCCTTGAAATATTTTTAGTGACAGAAAATATCATTTTGGTTCTTGAGAAACCTTCCAATGCTTCATTTTCTGCTGCTTGTTGGTCTTGGTGGTCGTCAGCTGACTGATTTCGGTCTACCCAACGTTGGTCTGATCAACACCGCAGATATGACTGTATGGAAATTATGGACCGTTGGTTTTGAGTATGGAATTGGTTACAAGGCTTGCGAAGGCGGTGGCGGTGGAACTTCGACAACATGATTCCAAATTTCTCCAGCGCATTCCATTCCAAAGCACGTCGCCGATGAGCATAAAACAGGCCACCTTATCTTGATGTTGTTCACTAGGAAGAACTTCTTCCGAAGAAGTAGCATTCTTTTTTCGGAAACCAGTGGGGATTAGCTTCACTGCATGGAGCAGTTGTGCAGCTATGATTTGTTCTCCTGATATGCGTGCTGAGCAGTACATTGTTGACTGAACTAAAGGTTTGGTCTTTGGCTCATCACAGTGGACCCTTGGTACTCTTATCACACTAGTAATGCCCTACAGAGTATGACAACCTTCCATCATGATCTTGTTGCTTGGTCATGCTTTCTATTGTTACTCAGGATGAGTTGCACCCTTCACTGGCTTCACACTTATTGTGTGACTTACTTGACTAAATTCTCTGCCATCGCTCACTCTATATTGTTAAATAATCGCTTGCCTTTCGTTGGTTGCGAGGTCATGAGGAAGTACTACATTTCTATGGAACTGTTGATTTTGTCTCGCCTACGATCTGAGATTTTAGAAGAAACTGCAAGGAGATGTGAACAATGCACTATGTCTCGACCGTAGTGGGGGCACACTTTGTAAAATTTTCATAATACACTACATTGTTGCAAACATGAAAAACAATAGGCAATTTTGCGCATGATGTATCTATATGAAGCCTAGCAAGCACTTGGTTTATTGGTTTATGCAATAGACCTCAAAGATGAGGTGAGCATTGGCAGGAACAAGGACAATACATTTATTCGTAACAATGTGTGAGGAGCAAAGGAAGTGATATTGACTCACTTTGTTAGTGTAGTGGATGTACAACCTAAACACCTAGGTTCAAATCCTCACAGTTATGAAAATTTGGTTCCTACTTATTCTTAAGGACCATGCTTTCCTAATATTCACGAAGAGGACGAGGCTTGGTTAATAACCAAGATAATAATCATGATACTCATGTTTAATAGTTGTATGCATCCAGGCGCCGCCGACCTTGTCCGCGACGGTGGCCCCCATGCCGAAGGTGTTGGGGGGGCTATGGTGGTCTCACAAAGCTGGGGCTGAGCATGGATCACTGTCATGGGCGGTGGACGAGGCGGAGTTCCTGGTCGAGGTGGCACAGCGGATCCGGCTCCCACTAGGACCCGTCGTGGGCAGCAGCCGGGGCGGTGGTCCTGGTCCTGTCAGGTGGCGGGTGGTGGATGGTCGTTCCTCTGGCTTCGAGGTGGGTGGGACGTGAGATCCTCTAGTCATGGATTTCTATGCCCTCGGTCGGAATAAAAACGTTTTGCCCTGCTCCTTAGGCATCACGTGGAGGTGGCGGTTCTAGAGTTCTTCTCGCGTCAAGACGAGGATCAACTTGATGCATGTCCTCCTTGATCAGGTCGGAGTGTCGAGTTCTGGAAGGCTTCGCCGACGAACTTCCATGGATGCCTCATGCCTAGTGATTGCTGGATTGGATGGGATACAGTCCGACGTGCCCGTGTTTTTCTGACTGTTTGGTTTCATAGGCAGTGTTGCGAAGTTCTGTTGTCCGTTTACCATCACGGGGCATGTCTTTTGGTCCATGGTGAAGTCAGCGGTGGAGAATTTTATGGAAGCCGAGATCTGAGGACTAGCAATGGTGGTTTGAGTCTTTGTGGCGATATGGAACTGGCTTGGTGATTCGTGACTTGTATCAGCGGCATCGGCATGTGAGGGGGGCAACATAGGAGAAATTCAAAGTCCTACCTTGCAGGGTGAAAATCTAAGATCTGACTTTAATTGGTTATGCCTAGCAATGGACTTATTGAAGGCATTGTTTTGTGAGTGTGGTTTCTCTAGGATGAAAACATATGATCTATGATTGGACAACAATGGCGCTTATGCACTTTTTCCTTCTCTGAGGCGTTGCTATTGGAGAAACTAGACTTCTGATGTTGTATTGGTGGTGTTAGTACTGTTGCAAAGAATGGATCACTGTAGCGGGATTTTTTTTCTGTAATGCCATCTGAACAATGCATTGTTGCAGATGCTAGTTGTAATTGGTATCTTCACGATATTAATATATATGCTCCTTATACAAAAAAGATAGTGCAGAGGCCATAGGGGTGAAATTCTCCCCCAATTTTAAGGTGGCATCCTCTTTTCCATCAATATCCTTCGCTCTATAATATTGTTTAATAAAAACAAGTTTTTTAGCTATTTTAAAATAATCCTCTAAATATATCTTTTAGGGGTGGTCCAGCGGGGAATAAGTGGACCCGATGGCTGCAATTAGTTCAGCACTTGATGAATATTGGACTATGAATAAGATATGGTAGTTTGGGGTTTAACTCGATCAATATGGCTGCACTGGTATTTACTTATTCTAAAGAATATATAGAAAGGGAAAAGCTTAATAGCCACCTAGACACATAATCGATGTACATATTATGAATGTCCATACACGTTTCCTCAGGAAATATTTATGGAAGATGAAATTATCGCTGTTGGGAAGGGGCCACACAGCGTGTTGCCACGACACGTCGCATCTATCCATATTGGATAAGGCAAACCCCAAGTTAATGTTAGTTAATGAAAATGCGTGTGTTCTAGTACTAGACCTCTTAATTCTAACCATACATGTGCTTAAATTTTTAGCGGAAGAAAAAAGAGCCTATCTCAAACGAGTCCGCAAGTTGACCTGAACCCCTCCCGTGGCGCACCCCAGGGCGCCGCCAGGGTTCCCTTATCCCGCCGCCAACCCTCTCCCACTCTGATCTATCACCCTTCCGCCGCTGTTGCTGGCGCCGTTCGCAGTGGCGGCGGGCCTAGCGCCGAAGGGGCTGGGGAGAGCAGATCGCGGTGATTGTTCGCCGGTGGCGGATGAGGTCGGCGCTGGTGCTTCAGATGCGCGCCGCGGCCAGGGCGGCGCCCCTGGTCGTGTGGCAGCGGTTGCTGCTCCCTGGGCGTGAGATCCAAGCGTGGAGATCGGCTGGGCCGGTTCCCGAATCGTTGCGGCGACAGCTTACCCATTGGGCATCGGCGCAAGGTGTGGCGGTTGTGGTCGTAGGTCTAGGTTTTTGCCTAGATCCGCCATCGGGGCGGCCTTTTGGTTGCCTGAAGGTTCGTGGGGAGGCGGCACGATGTTTCTTGCTCGGGCCGACGGACCGGCATGGGCGTGTGGTTATTGCTGGCTTGTCTCCTCTTTCGCCAGAGGGGGCGGGCGGCAGACGACGGCATGGGGGCCTGTTATTCTGTTCAATAATGGCGGTCGGTCCTAGGGTTCCGTCGGCGTGAAGACAAAGATATGCTTATTGCTTGCACTCATTGATCTGGCCTGGAGAGGCGGATTCCGGAAGGCTCCGCCGGCGAACTCCTATGGGCGCATTAGGCCTAGAGATTGCTGGATCGAAGATATTCGATCGTGCGTACTTTGTTTTTCTGGCCGTTTGGTTTCAGCGGGTACGTTGCGAAGCTCTGCTGTTTGTTTCCATCAAGTGCCATGTAACGAGCCATGGTGAAGTCAGACACAGAGAATGTTAGGAAAGCGGAAATATGAGAGCGGCGATGGTGATTTGAGTCTTTGTGGTGACAGCGATCTGGCTGAGGGATCTGTGACTCGCAGCAGCGACTGTTTGTGGGGGAAGACAACACAGGAGGAGTTCCTAGTCTTACTTTGAAGGATGAAAATCCAAGGTCTGACCTTAACTGGTCGTGTCTAGCAATAGCCTTATTGAAGGCATTGTTTTACGAGAGAGGAGTTTCTCCAGGTGAAAACCTATGATGTTTTATCGGACAACGATGACGCTTGTGCACAGTTTTCTTTTTAAATGCGTTTTTTTAGATGGAACTCATGATTCCATTAATAACTGGGCTCGATAGAAGCACCGGCCAACATAACACGTACATCCTCTGGTAGCGATTCCGGATATAGATTATTGAGGTCCAGCCTACTAGCCCCATGCACAACAACATTGTGCGCTACATTATTACAAGTACGAGGAACAGACAAGAACTCAAACGAGTTGAAAGTGTTGAAGGTGTTGTTATTGGAGTGGTGGACTATTGGTGTTGTTCTGGTGGTGTCAGTGTCGTTGCTATGAGGAATGGTTCCCTGTAGCGGGACTTTTTTTTTCTTTTTTTTTGAACTGTGTGCATCCGTAAGACCGTTAGGAGCATGCGTTGTTGCAGAGGCTGGGTGTAATTATATCTTCATGATATTAATATATACTCCTTTCAAAAAAAAATGTGCTACCGGCCAGCATATAGAAGAACACTCTCCTCGTCCGAACACATTATGTGCAGCTAGCTGGCACACGAAGCACTTTTCTGTAGATTGAATGAAAGATTTCGCTAAAAAGATATTTGGTACTCCCGTACACTCTAGCAAACATCCCAACTAGTAATTGAAAAAAATAGTTGTATTTTCCGATAGCTAGATTCCAATCAAGGTTGGATCAATAGTTCCTTCATGCAAGTATTGTCATTCCAGGTATTGTTGGTTCTCGTGAACTGCATCATTCAGCATCACGCTTTTGTTGCTGTTTATCAACTATAGTACTAGGAGTTTAGCCGGAGGGCAGTCTGCCTCGTTATATATAGCTCGTAACATTTCCCAATTTTGCATATGCATTCGTCCTGCCGGTAGTCGATTATGTGTCTAGGTTCTGCTAATGAGCTAAGGTCTTACAAGAAACTGAAAGGAGATGTGTGTAAGAAAAATTTGAGTACCGATGATCACGTTCTAATGAATGTCAGCAGCCATCGTAGAAAGTAGGTCAGGCATGGAGATATTTTCTTGAATTGTTGCACACATGGGAAGTCACACAACCCGATAGAGGCCCCATTTCATATGTTACTAGTTAAATGCCCGTGCGTTGCTACAGGCTCTCAAGCACACTTCTATGTCTCATATTTAAAAATAATACACTTAAATGTTCTAACATTTCAATTGTAAAACTATCTAACCAATAGAAAGATACTGAATTGTTTTCCCATCGGAATTCCATCCCTTTTCATTCATTCAAACGGAAAGACCAAGTTCACAGAGTACAAATTGTTCTGAAAGTAAAAGAAAGGGAGTAAGGAACAAGGAGAGAGCTGGGCACCATCAGGAAACCCACTTCGAGTCCTTAACATCAAAGGCCCACCATGGTATAAAAACCTGATGCCACCATCTGAACATCCACGTAAACTTAAAAAAGGAATACAAACTAAAGCACTTGATAAGGCCACAAACTCAAAAGAAACTACGACCTTCATCATCTTTAGGAGAGAACACATCTTACGTTCTTTTGAGTGTGTGCATGGGTTGGGGGGAGGTAAACACCTTGCATCAACTTCCGGTGATCATCAAGCTTCCTACACCTTCATATGTCAACCCCATGATTCTCGCCTGGTACCTGCTACCTGCATCATCTTGTTAGATCCATCCACCAACATTGCTTTGTGAGCTTGTTTTTGCAAGCCTGCCCAATATATCAACAAATATCCCACAAAGAAAATAACTTCATTTGGATGCCTCATCTTATTCTTATCAAATGTAACTCCGTTTCTCACATTCCATAGATCCCAGCAAACAACTTGAATTCCAATCATGTAAAATTTGTTTCCATGAGGCAAAAAGGCATGAAACCAAGAAAAAACTTGCAATAAAGAGTTAGGAACACAATTAGTCCCAAGAACAGCTCCCACCACCCCAAACACATCTAGCAACATGACAAGTAAAAATTAAATGAAGAACGCTTCCATTTTCCATCTAAAAGAACAAATTGGTGAGCCAGGACATTTTATTTTCTTCATGTTATCCCAAGTTAAAATAGCATCCTGAAACAGCTGCCACAAGAAAAAAAATCCTACGAAGCAGTTTGCTTCCCAGATCCACTTGTAATTAGTACTTGCAATATTTCTCTCCAGCCAATAAATCGATCTAGTGGAAAAATTGCTATTTTTATTAAGAGACCAGGAAACAATGTCAAACCTACTTCCTGTATTTGTTAAGACTATATATTTCCACTGATCAAGAAGCTTACCACACAAAGTTCTCCAAAAATAATATGAAAATTACTATCAACCACATTGCTATGAACATGAACATATTTGTTTTGGCCCCTACCCCTCTGCCGCCATATACAACCTTTCTCGCTCGCGCCCCCCATCACAAAAAATACCCCATGTACATGTCGAGCGGGATTTATAATCATCATGAAAAATGTCCAATCACATTTTACTCTAGATGCATTTTGTTGCCCTACTCTCCCTACCCTCAACAGTAATTAGAAACCCCAACGGCATCGATGAATGGAAACACCTAACCTGACAATAGGAAAAAGTATTAGCTTTCTTTCTAGATCCGCTCCTCCTCCAGGACTTCACATCTACCTGATGACAGCAAGCAAAAGCATTCATTTTGTGTAGTGTTAGCTCCTTACAAGTTGGCACAGCCGAAAATACATTACCCACAGATAAAGTGCATGCATAAAGGAAATCAGCAATTGTATACCTAGTTAAATGCCCTACCATATTCGTTGCCAAGAACACGTCCAGCAGCACGCCAGCCTTTTGATCGCCGTTCATCTCGCCAAGTGTCTATGAGTTGTTCACCGCATGTTATCAGCCTAGGTAGGCACAAAAAAAGGGTGATCCATGATACTTTGATTGATCTTCCTGTAATGTAGTTCAGAAAACATGTTTATAAACTGATCGCTGGAGAGTTTCTATAAAATCAAAAGTAAGCAAGGATGAAACACAACAAAAATAATATCATATGTGTCTGTCCATGAATTAACAGATCTACCCCTAAAATAAGCAGAATCAGGGTAGAAGAAAAATCAAGAATACCGAAAGACACAAAAAGTAAAGGTGCTGCTATGATGTTGATTCTTGAAGCACGTAACGGCTACACTGTGAGTAGAAGAATTTACATTTGGGGAAATCAAATTCAGCATGGAAGCATGTCTTCAGATTCCATTTAAGTGAAAGAATTTGATTTCAAACGGGACTACCAAAAGTTTTATAACAGAAGTCCGTTAGAGTTTTAATTTAGAACTGAACTTAAGAGGAATCAATATGGCGTGCTTATACAAACCACAACAGATCTCTCTGAACCAACATGCAATGCCGCATCATAATGTTTTCACCGAGGAATATTAAAGATATATATTATTGGAAGAGAACCAAAATTAATTCAGCAATGTTCATATTATTCTTAATCTCTAGTGCTCATATCCTATCCATGAAAACAACTCTCATTTAAAGCATAGCATGGTTGCTGACATTTGCAAATACCATTGCAGAAAAAACCATTGGTAAGAATGGACCAAAAGCAAGATGCAGATTAAGTAATTCATCCGGTATTAGTAAGTCTATACACCTAACCTTATTATTCAAGAACTAACTCAACAGGCTGACGGAAGTTCACACCACGCAGGTATGTGATTAATCGATCGGGACGGAAGACGACATGTAGGCGGCAATGAAAGAGGCAATGACTCTCTGGACTTCATGTTATCGGAAACGTTGTCACCTGCGCCTTTGTTGCCGATGAGATCAAGATACTCCTGAATAAACCAATTATACTCTTTTCATAATATTCTTTTTCACTAAATATCTGCACATAAATCTGAAAAGAAAAGGAAGAAATGAAAAGGCAAACTGTGTACACCGTGTCCTTGGTTCTCTCCTACCATGCTCGTAGGCGATAGAAAACTTCCAGACTAAACCGTAAGCAAGGAAACCAAATGCAGACAACTTATAAAAAGAGAAAAAGTTGTACGAAGCACACCTACGAGCATAAGAATGCTCATGTGTTGCCACATTTAACTACAGTATGGCACATTCAGTAATATATGCACATGGAGATCTTGAGTTGTTTTACCAACTATTGCCGTTGAGGTTCATTTCCAAACCCTTGTGCTGCCAATAGCACCACTTTACAGGCTGGTGAGGCAGCATACAACAGTTGGTGTCTTTGAAATCAAGCCCAACGGAACTGCCAAGCATATTCTTCTGGACATGGTCAGGTGTCATAAAAAATAATCGTAACAATTAGTAACTAACTGCCCCTAGCCTCTCACCCTCTACTCCCTCTCTCTGCTCCTTTTGTAAAACTATACGATCAACAAATGGGTCTTCTGCTATATAAATGAAAATTCAGGTGGGGCTTTGTCCCCGGAGCCGGCTCTTCTAACGTAGAGAAGGCAAGTCAGAGAGCTACAGTGATGTGCTAGTGTAAAACCATGAAGGAAAGTCAGGGCATTGTAGCATGTACTGTTCATTCATTCAGTATTATAGTTAATCATCTTGGGTAATTACTATAGCATAAAGTTTGCAAACTAATTTTTTTCACCCTATAATTTTGGCTGCAAGTAATGAGTGTAAATATATACAGTATATTTATACTATACAATTTAATTTTAATTGTATAAGACTTAAATCATATGTTTCTAAAGAAGACAAGTTAGAGAATTGTTGCTTCTCTAAAGTGCTGAGCCGTCTCCTTTGTCCCCCTCGGTGACCATAAAAACAATTAGTAACTAAGTAATCTGGCTGACCTCTAGGTAAATACACTCACATACTCACCGATGAAAATCTATCCCAAAAAGAGTAAACCCTAAATTCTGATCTGCCAAATCTCACACAAAGGCAAATAGAAGGTGGGAGGAAGAGAAGGAGCGTACCAGCAGTAAGATAAAAACAGCAGACTGGGCAAAGCGCCGCCGGCGCATTGATGCCGGATGTCAGCTCGTCAAAGAGCTTAGGGGATCCCCTCTCCCTCGCCTTCGCCAGCAGAGGCACGAGCAGTGCCTTCGGCCTGATCCGCGGTGGCCGGAGGCAACCTGAGTTTGAGTCCACGCAGGATGCGGGAAGTGGAAGGCTGGAGATAGGACGCAAGATTATTGCACCTCCGGGATAGGTCGAGCTTGTGGGCGGTCACCAAGGGCGTGCCCTCGTCGTGATGTGTGTGGAGGAAACAAGCAGGGCAATGTTGACGGCTGCGTGGATTGATTTGATCCCCGGTGGTAGGATATGAGAAGTCGAGGGGCGCATTTGAGGCCATGATTTGCGGGTGCGGGGGAAGGGGAGCGTAACGAAGGAATCGAGGTTGGATAGCGGAAACGGAGGAGAGAGGGTGGGCCACTTGGGTATGGGCGATCAAAGAGGAGCGGACCAAGGGCGCGACGGAGGAAAGACGTCTCGGCGGAGACGGAACACAAAATTCTTTTTAGGTAGTAGAGATAACTCGCACTGAATTTAGGCTTTACTATGAATTCTTATGGAAACGGGGGAATTATTTTTTACATATATATGACTAGTAAGCGGGCACGTGCAACGCACGTCTTTAACAGATTTCGTGGTTATTTTTTAATCTCATTGTCCTTTAGCGTGTTGCTTTTCACACATGTCATACATTTCTGACTTGACTAAAATGACAGCTAGTTGTGTCGTAAATCTCGCAAGCTCTCTCTGCCTAAAATAAGATGATTCGGTTTGTCTAGGTTCGTGTGTATCTACACACTAAATATGTGTTTAGAACAGAGTGAGGGCTTGTTTGATTCAAAGAAATCTCATAAGAAATCTGGAGGATTTTGATCCTTAGGAATTTTTCCTTTATACATAGTTTGATTTGTAGGATTAGAACTATAGGAAAAATTCCAATAGAATTTCATTGCACTACAGTTTGGAGGAAAATTTCCAACCACCTAAACCTCATGTTACAATTTCTTTGCCTTTCCTGTGATTCAAATACTCATTAAAAAAATCATGTAGACTCCAAATCCTATGGGATTCAACTAAACGAGATATTTTAATCCCACACTTTTTTTATTCCTACGTTTTGGTATCCTACAAATCAAACAGGCACTGAGTGGTACCTAGATAAAGATGAGTTGGTTATTTCATGACGGAGTGAGTAGTAATACAAGGTAGCTCAAATAACATAATACCACATAATAGAAATGCAAGACAAATTATTTCATGTCCGGTACTCCATAAGTGTAACACATCCACAACAACATGCCTGGTTACCAGAGAGTTTAATTTTACACTTTTCAATATAATCAATCGAGCACAATTATAAAAGAAACTTATAATAATTATAAGGATCTCCAAAATACTCCCTCCGTTTTAAAATATAAGATGTTTTAGGTTTGTAAAGAAAATGTATCTAGACTTGTTTTAGTGTGTAGGTTCATTTTAAACATGAGTGAATCTGCACACTAAAACAAGTCTAGATACATTTTCTTCACAAACCTAAAACATCTTATATTTTGAAACAGGGGGAGTAGATGACATTTTTTTGTTTGAAATCCTTAACATGATAAGGGCGTGGTCGTACGGTCGTACCCAAAAATACACTCATGCCTGAATCAGACTGACCACTCTGTATCTCCCTATTCTTCACTCTCTAGCTCCCGTCGAGGTTCGTCCCTCCGCGCTTCTGCCGCCAGGCTACCCAGAGGTAGGCACCGACGGAGGCGGAGGCGTGTCCTCCGTAGGAGCAGCCGCGCAGCCGATGTCACCGCGCACGGGTTGGAGGGCTCTGCAGCGCCGGCTCCTCAGGCGGGACTGAATCAGAGCGAGCGCCGCCAGAAGCCGGCGAGGGCGCCCTGCTCCGGTGTGCTGGCCATGTCGCGAGCTTCCCGAGCGGCCCAAGTACGGCATGTGGCCGACGCCCCTTCCCACCTCGCCCGCGACTGGTAATTCGCCCTCCTCGCCTCGTCTCAGTTCTTCTCGATTCGTCTCTGTCCAATATCATTGGCTCATTGCCCCGTCCATTGACGCCGCTGACGTAGCCACAGACCCACGCCTCCGCTGCTGCCACTGGCCCAGGCCTCGGGCGCGCTGCTCCCTCCAACGCCGTACCATCACATCCACTCCTCCTGGCCACCGGCATCCCACGCCTTCGACCCCGCACCTCGCACACCCAGAGCATTGTGCTAAGGAATGCTTGAGAAGGAAGCACGGAGATGATTTTTGGCTCATGTAGCTCAATCTTCCGGACATGTTTTTTCCAACATTGGTATACATCTTGCTTTCCCTTCCCACTGGTAGTGTGCTAATCTGGATGGGGAATTCGGACATATATTTACAGGGTATACAAATGATAGGATATATGTTGATTTGTTCAATCGATTGATATCATTTGTTTTGATTCTTACACTGTAGTTCCAGATTTGATTTATGTGTAAATTTTGTTGATTAATCTACATATATTTTCTTTACTCCTGTTTCTCCAAGTTTTCATGGGTGTATCTTGGTTTAAATTATTTGTTTGGCAAACAATTGGCCACCAATGAATTATCTGAAAATTTGCTATGGACGACTATTCTTAATAGGTTTCTTTCGGTTTGTCACTATGGTGCACTACTTGTCAGTTGTGTGTATAGTAAATAATTCAGAAAATTGATTTATCTTTTTAGGATTTCATGGGAAACGTCTGGAAAGGGTTTAGTGAGCCCTTAGATTTGCATTAGATGGATGACAGAAGTGTTTGTGAAAAAGGTCTAGTATTTCTCAAGCTGTTTTGTTGTTTGTTCGCTGATGCTTGTTGTTCTTGTAGGTACGCTATGCCTATGTTGCATTCTGGGATGAAATCACTCGCTCATATATTCCAGCCGGAGGAAGGTAACAAGATTGGAGAAGATCACATAATTGACATTTGGAGGATCATTTTTATTAGAGATCTTCCTTTCACTGTTCAGTGGCTGAATGGGAAAATTCCCAAGGTATCATCTGGAAACTTTGTGCCTTCATTGTCGTAGTAGAAAAATGTTAGTAGAAGTCTAAAAATCCTGTTTCGGTTACTCATCTTGTGGCATTCTATGGACTATCATCTAGAATGAGACTGTTTTTCAATCCCAATGAACAGTAGATGAATAATAGATCATAGATGCATTGGTTAGATTATAGTGTTGTCTTCAAGTTTGTCTGAGCAGTGTTTCTTAGCATCAAATCAAAGTGCGATGTTGATGCTTAGTGGAGCAGTGCGCG
This sequence comes from Avena longiglumis, assembly GCA_030063025.1. Classification (NCBI taxonomy): domain Eukaryota; kingdom Viridiplantae; phylum Streptophyta; class Magnoliopsida; order Poales; family Poaceae; genus Avena; species Avena longiglumis. Next base: position 240,631,990 of record CP125979.1, on the reverse strand, counting down.
TATTGTGTTGTAGTCTATAGATAAATGATGCACTTCTCTGCTAATTAATTATTGCGCACGATATACTCAATCGGCATAGTGTGTCTAGAGTATGAATCCTTCTTGTAATAAGCTGAATTCCATTTTGGTATTTTGTACTTGGTATGCATCTCACTATAGTTTTATAGAGTAGATTTTTCAATAAAGTGTGTGGTCATTCCAGTTCTAAATTTATTTCGATGTTGTTGGGTACCTCATGCCATAGGAGTTAGGATTTCCCTATTTATTTATTTATTTTGAATATATCTTTGAATCTGAATGAACAACAAGGCTTGTTCATTTTAGTTGATGTCAGTCCAATTATGTGCTCATATCTTAACAAATAAACCAGATTTACCTGTTATATTTTACATGTCTGCAACGTGTTCTTTTCCAGTTCTATTTGTGTTTTACTTGGTCCATTGGTTTACATATGTCGCTGATTGCCCAAGCCACATACTTAATACTCTCGTGTTGGTTTATTTTCACAGAAACACCAATTGTGGATGGTGATTGCACTCCCGAGGCATGGTACTTCTTCCAATCGCTAGACAAGGTTATGAGGAGGCATAAAAACACAGATAACGGTACCCCAATTGATAGGGAATTTTTCAAGAGCTTCCTAAGGGCTTTGGAGATAGTTGGTATTGGTTGTATATAGCAAGCTGAGGAATGAGCATATATGTTCAGTTCACAAAATGATAATTTCGGATGATATAGCTTCCTGCCATGTAGATTTCCTTTTGTAAACTCCAGCAATGCACTCAGAAGACTGATGTTAGTATGTATATTCTTGGGTGCAGTCGTCTTGGGCGTCTGCGCCGTCACCTCCTTCACATGCTCATCATTTCCAGCAATGCACCCTTGCATAAAACCCATCATGCCGTCAGTAAGGAGTAATCTGTCAAGCACCACCATTTGACAACTATTGCCAGCTCAAGAGATGCCCACTTTCTATGTTTTCCAAGGCTACTGTCATTTCATTTGATCCAGGTGTTCTTGGTATCTCCATTGGTTTAGTATTTTCTCTAGCACCCTTCATTTTCCAGGTGTAGCATGTTGATAGTCCAGGTTAAAACATGTGGTAGAAATAGGAAGACATGGTAACATACATGCTAATTATAGTGTCCCACAAGGTTAAAACATGTGGTAGAAATAGGAAGACATGGTAACATACATGCTAATTATAGTGCCCACAACCTTAACACTGTGACTTAATTTATAACACTGTTAAGAAATTATTTGTAGATCAAATATACGTGCTATTTTCAACTTTAGACAAGATTATTCACTGGTTTTAGTTGCTGAATGAAAAAAGAGAAAACCCATGCAAAATCAAGTTAATCATTCATGTCTTTTCTTCAGCGGTAAATTAGATCTTGTAAAGAGTGTTGTACGAAATTCACCGTTGGTTTCTAATTTTAGCTGTATAGTGTTTTATATATGAACCATTTATTTTACGTCTTGATCCGTGGCAACTCTTGTCTTATATATGCTCACCCTTAATTGTTTATTGAAAGAACAATATAATGGGGTAGCAAAATCCTAAGCAGTAAGGAGTCCGTACTGCATTCTTGCCTGTAATGCTTACCATACCGTGCTCTCATGTTAGGTGGACCAAATGGTTATATACTGGACCTCCACTCTCGGACTATTGTCTGTCTTTGTGGAGACTACTTCTGCAACTACTTCTCGCATGGTATAGATATCTTATTTGATGGAGAGGTATGGATTGTCTTTGTGAATTCAAACAACATTTCTTTTGCAAGGTTCAACCTGAATGTTATGGTGCAGACAGACATGATAAAGAAGTTTGTTTTACATACAAACTACCCATGTCATTCAGATTATAATTCGTATGTGAAATGCAACTTTGTTATCTATGATGCTGAAGATATGATCTGCTCACTATAGAATCTACCAAGAATTTTTATGCCCTCTTTACCTAAACAGTAGATAAGAAATCCTGTGGATTCAACCTGTTAGCCTTTTCATAACAGGGATAAGATTTAGTACAATATATTATACCTAGGCACTCTGATTTGTACCTACTGTTTTGTATTGATTCTTCATGCGTTCTGCAGATGTGCACTTAGCACTCTAGTAAGGGGTCAGTTACTGCTTCCATGAGCACTCAATTGTTACCATTACTACACATCCACACTCATGAATTAGCTTATTATAATCAGGAACTGCTGGATCTATCGATTAAGCAAACTGTATAATTCTCGTGAGCGAAATTATATTGATACCTGGGCACTTTGTTGGGCAGATTGATACTTATACCTGAAAGTTTAGGCAGTTTGGAAGAATACTTGGAGCACTGATTTGTATCAGTTTTTTACATGATGACAATGATGTTTCTTCCATGCGGATGGCGGAAAGGGCGTCGTGCAGGAAACGTGCAACAACACCATCAAGGAAGGCCCTCAGGGCGCCGTCGTCAAGGGTCCCCGCGAGGGCGCCGTCCAGGCACACGACGCGGGCGAGGGCGTCGTCCAGGGCCGTGAGGACGCCATTGTCCAGGTTCACGGCGAGGGTGCGGTGATGGCGTGCGTCGATGGCGAGCAGTTTCCTTTTTTCCCTTTCTTGAGCGATCCCCTTTTTTAGGAAACCCGTGATCAGGGTGAGGACGCGGGCCGCTGTTTCATATTTTGCCTACTTGGTGAGGTCAGAGTATTCCGTCCGTCATTCTAAATTGCTAAATGCACACCGAGATCTGATTAGTGGGCCTGATCATGTGGTTTTAGACTGACCATGTATGGTTTGAGGGGTACGTTTAGCGAAGTTTGTGTTTGCTCCTTTATAAGTAGTAGAGATGACTTAATTTATAACACTGTTAAGAAATTATTTGTAGATCAAATATACGTGCTATTTTCACTTTAGACAAGATTATTCACTGGTTTTAGTTGCTGAATGAAAAAAGAGAAAACCCATGCAAAATCAAATTAATCATTCATGTCTTTTCTTCAGCGGTAAATTAGATCTAGTGTTGTACGAAATTCACCGTTGGTTTTTAATTTTAGATGTTTAGTGTTTTATATATGAACCATTTATTTTACGTCTTGATCCGTGGCAACTCTTGTCTTATATATGCTCACCCTTAATTGTTTATTAAAAGAACAATATAATGGGGTAGCAAAATCCTAAGCAGTAAGGAGTCCGTACTGCATTCTTGCATGTAATGCTTACCATACCGTGCTCTCATGTTAGGTGGACCAAATGGTTATATACTGGACCTCCACTCTCGGACTACTGTCTGTCTTTGTGGAGACTACTTCTGCAACTACTTCTCGCATGGTATAGATATCTTATTTGATGGAGAGGTATGGATTGTCTTTGTGAATTCAAACAACATTTCTTTTGCAAGGTTCAACCTGAATGTTATGGTGCAGACAGACATGATAAAGAAGTTTGTTTTACATACAAACTACCCATGTCATTCAGATTATAATTCGTATGTGAAATGCAACTTTGTTATCTATGATGCTGAAGATATGATCTGCTCACTATAGAATCTACCAAGAATTTTTATGCCCTCTTTACCTAAACAGTAGATAAGAAATCCTGTGGATTCAACCTGTTAGCCTTTTCATAACAGTGATAAGATTTAGTACAATATATTATACCTAGGCACTCTGATTTGTACCTACTGTTTTGTATTGATTCGTCATGCGTTCTGCAGATGTGCACTTAGCACTCTAGTAAGGGGTCAGTTAATGCTTCCATGAGCACTCAATTGTTACCTGATCCATTACTACACATCCACACTCATGAATTAGCTTATTATAATCAGGAACTGCTGGATCTATCGATTAAGCAAACTGTATAATTCTCGTGAGCGAAATTATATTGATACCTGGGCACTTTGCTGGGCAGATTGATACTTATACCTGAAAGTTTAGGCAGTTTGGAAGAATACTTGGAGCACTGATTTGTATCAGTTTTTTACATGATGACAATGATGTTTCTGCCATGAGGATGGCGGAAAGGGCGTCGTGCAGGAAACGTGCAACAACACCATCAAGGAAGGCCCTCAGGGCGCCGTCGTCAAGGGTCCCCGCGAGGGCGCCGTCCAGGCACACGACGCGGGCGAGGGCGTCGTCCAGGGCCGTGAGGACGCCATTGTCCAGGTTCACGGCGAGGGTGCGGTGATGGCGTGCGTCGATGGTGAGCAGTTTCCTTTTTTTCCCTTTCTTGAGTGATCCCCTTTTTTAGGAAACCAGTGATCAGGGTGAGGACGCGGGCCGCTGTTTCATATTTTGCCTACTTGGTGAGGTCAGAGTATTCCGTCCGTCATTCTAAATTGCTAAATGCACACCGAGATCTGATTAGTGGGCCTGATCATATGGTTTTAGTCTGACCATGTATGGTTTGAGGGGTACGTTTAGCGAAGTTTGTGTTTGCTCCTAAGTACTACCTCCGTTTGGGATTATAAGTCCCGCGCGGATAACTAGGTTGCCAATTTAAACAAGATAATATAAATATTATAGCATAAAAATTGTACTATTAGATACTTTAGAGGTTATATTTTTTAATGGTATAATTTTTGTGGAGTATAAGTTATGTTTTATTGGTCAAATTAACAATCTAGGTATGCGCGTAGGACCTATAATCCCGAACAGAGGGAGTAGTAGAGATGAGCTCACCCGGCATCAAGGCCTACATAGGTTGTGTTTGGTTGGAATTTTTGAGTCAGATTCACTACCAAAAAGCTAGAATCTAAACCAAACGGGTGCACAAGTGTTCAAAGCTTCCACGACGCAGCAGATTCTAGCTGTGTAAAATAGAATCAGCTGTACCACCGGATTTCACTGCGTTGCGTTGAGCCAAAATGTTGGAAATTACCCGCCATGCCACTGGTGAGTTAAAACTGGCCGGTTTGCTTTCTTATTTTCTCCTCCAACCCTCCTTTCTTCTCTCGTGTCTTAATGAACGAGTCACGGCGGCCTACTCCAACAGCCTGATCGGCAGCGCCCGACAGCGGAGCCACCGGTAATCGAGCCCCCCGCATACTGCCGCAACTTTTCCCCTCAGGGTATGCTGCCGCCGTCGCTCATCACTCCATCGTGCCAGCACCGAGCACGCTGTTGCCTCCTCCGTTTGGTCCGTCGCGCCGCCGGAACAAGGCCAGCTGCCGGCCGGCCAGAGATCGTGCGTGCTGCCTGTACGTTTGCCTCCCTCTCTCCCCTCCTCAGCATCCTTCACATCTCCGTCCTCCACTCTTCCGTGCCTACTCATGGTCTTGTTTCTTTTTGTGGTTTGGTGTCTCTAATTTCTTGCAATATGTGATATATAGAAACTGTATATAGTATTATTGTGTAGTCTTTCATCTATATGAATTTTCGTGTAATCAAGATGTATTTCACACTAATTTTAAGACATCAATTTCTATTTATATTAATTATATGTATAAAATATTAAAAAAATCATTCTCAAAATAGTCATTTGCATGTCTATTAGTATTTAAATCATGTTTTGTGATCAATTAGCATATAAATAATCTCACTGTGTCTCGACGGAATTACAGATATTTTCTATCAAATCCACAGTTGGCAGTTGTTACAACCTGTTGCCTGCCAAAACCCACCGGCGAGCAGCGACGAGCAACACGAAGAGCCGGGAGGCTCCCAGAACTGCTGGTGGGCCCTGGTCCCTCGGGCAACGGCCCGCAAAACTCCGGCACACGTCCTGGCTTGGTTCGAGGGCGTGCCACCTGACCTATACCTGATCAGAAAGGTGAAGGATTGCTCCGATTGATTTCCTGCATGGTAAGCAAGTATACGTAAAATTCGAGCCGTGACCGGCTCCCAGGTTTCCCTGTGAATCGGCTCCTAGAGCCGATTATCCCATGGTTCTGCATTAGATTTACGATAACATGGGGTTTTGCTTGATCATTACAAGTTAAATCGATCTACGACAGTTTAACGTTTTCACCATGTAACTAGAATGTCCTACACGTAATTGAGCCTAGTAGATTCAAAAGATGATGGAAAACTAACCCTAGAGGAAGCCTAACAACCGACGTAAAGTCAATTACCGGAACAACTTCTCTAGAACTAGCAAACCACGTCCTTACGTACTACTGGATCGTTCAACCCGTTTGCAAGGCCTGACTACGTAGATATCAAACTAAACCTTGGAGAATAAGATATAACCATAACAGATCGAATCAGCTAAATAAAGAACAAGCAAGATGCTACCCTTGCACTTGGGAAAAGGTGCAAAGGTAGCGAGGTAACTAGAGGTAGCATAGTTCAAACGATTATAGCGAAAAGCACCGATGCTAGCCTCAACAAATCTATGATAGTAGTGTTACTCGCCATCAAAAAGGCTTCAGTACGAGTTACACCGAATAACGCATAAGTAAAAATACTGCCTAGATCGCGAGATGCGATCTAGGCATGACATATTACTACGAAAGAAACCCTAGAAACAAGGGGTGGCAATGCGCCTAGATTGTATTTGTTGTGAACGTGATTGTCCTCCTTTTCTTGATAACCCTAGGTACATATTTATAGTCCGGAGACTTTCTATCTTTGGAATAACTCTACAACTCTATCTTTACCTAAACTGAAACGGAACCTACTACGATACAAGATACACGGGCAGTTTAGCCCAAATCCACGCACAAGGCCGATTCAACAATATGTTGAATATACGTATCTTCCAAGCCCATCTTGATCACGGCCCATCTCCTTCTTTGGCCAAAATATGGTGATAACACATGCCCCCCTGGTTTTGGCAATAATAATTCCAAAACCATTCTGTTTTTTTTTCTTCTCCCCCCTTTTTTTTGTATCGGGTTGCGCGTTGACAGAATGCGTTGCAGAACAGGATCGTCACGCCACCCCTTCATCATGATGCCCTGTCTCCTCAACTCCTTCGCGGTGCATGATTTGACGATTTTGGCAGCACATTCTGGGAAACCGCTATGGCATTGAACCGCCTCCACTATTCTCCTTATTTAAATTCGACTGAACAGTTCGCAGTCCCCATCTTCCTCCAGCAGCCAAAAAACCCTTCTTCCTCCGCCGAAAAAACCCTCTTTCTCCGCCATGGCCTCCTCTGCTTCATCTGGCCTGTCCTCCCAAGCCTCCAACTCAATGAGCGACCGAGAGCCGACGCCAGAGCACCCGCCGACGGCGGCGTACAACACTCTCACCCCACAATGGTGGGACGAGAGGGATTGGGATTTCGCTGCTTGGTCGGAGGACGACGCATCCTTGACTGATGGCGAGGAGGACCTGCAGTTCCTTGCCGATGGAGAACTGGAGGCAGACAACACCGACGACGCCATGTCCTGGGACGGCGTCGACTCCTCCGACGAGGAGGAGGAAGAGGAGGACACCTCCTCCGAGGAGTACCAGCCGGTGAAGTACTTCCGCGCCGGGTCCAGCGAGGACACCGAAGACGACGACGAGGATGAGGAGGCCCCTGCTGGCTTCTTCAAAGCGGAAGAATAAGACGACGCCAAGCAATGAGGACAATGAACAAGGCGACGGCGGCGACGACAGCGACGACGACCTCGGCCTAGATTAGGAACCAGTAGTAGTAGTAGTAGTAGTAGTAGTAGTAGTAGTAGTAGTAGTAGGCTCCCTTTTGTAATCAATCAGCCTTTTGTAAGCAATCAGCTTTTGAATGAATGAATGAAAATCTGTTTCTCGAAGATTGCTCTTTTTTCGCCCCAATTTTGCCGATAACCAAAATAGATCGATGCTCCAGAAGCCCATAACAACGTATCGGCTTTTACCATACTGCCCTCATTCCGTCAACCAAGTCAAAGCTCAAAGAGCCGATGCACATCGGCTTTCCCAAAAAACGTTGACACGGTCAAAACTTGGTCGCAAATTTAGGCAAATCTAAACGGCCACTTTTTAGTTTCAAACGGTAACCTGCGACCTTCTTCAAAAAGGGCGACCTAGATCTCCAATTACTCACCAACCAGATTGAGATCAACAGCGACAAGAACTCTCAACCCTCAACTGCATAGATCCATTTCCGCCGGCAAACTAGATGGCGGAATCGTCCAACACCAATCCAGAGGTCTCCGGTCTGAAGGTACGCCTACTCCTCGCAGTCTGAACGCGATGTTAGAATTTAATGGCGAACACCTGAATTAATGCCTTTATTCCACCATTAAACTTTCTAGGTTTCAGACATTCTGCTGCCACATCCTACTCTCCCAAATTCCCTATGTCTTGGCCCTCGTACAGATTCTAGTCCTGCCCATCTGATTTCTTGCGAAGCAAACAGGATCCCCTTCGTAAGCCAAGACCTAGATCTGAACTCTTGGGCCGACTGCCTGCGAGCCTGGCCTAATCCCCCTGAACATTGGGTCTCTTGGTTCAGCAGAGTAGCTAGAGCTTACCAATCCCAATGGGAAACCACAGGAATAGCCGATGCCCTGCATTTATCATTGTCTCCTCTTGAGAAACATGAGAACCTTCTGAAAACCATCGGCTACTTCTGGTCTGACGCTCTGAACTGTTTTATGTTCGGTCATGGCCCTATGTCACCAACCTTATTAGACGTGGTGATGATCACTGGTCTGGATGTTACATCACCCAGCCCCTCTGCTTTTAAATTGACCAAAGTCCCATACAAACTGTCTTCTAAAACAGACTGCACGAACTGGGGTGCCTACCTCCAATGTCATATGAAAACAAAGGGTCCTGTTTCCTTCCAGTTGGCATGAGTACGTCCAACAGAATAATCAAACCTGGATATGAATTCTACCAGCCAGTCGTAGTGGCTCGCCAATTTGGCCTTGGACAAGCACCTCCCCACTTCTTTCTCCATCACCTTACAGAGAGCAGAGCCGACCTGCCTGATCCTCTCACCAGCCAAAGGTGTTATTCCTTCTTTGACGCTCTGACCATCCCAATTCCCAGCGACCTCACCTTTGTCTCATCAACCGATGGCTTTGAAGACTGGTGGTCAATGTGGAAGACTCACGCCTTCAGGAGAGCTCTGGGACCATTGCTGAAACAGCTTGATGCTGACTATGACATCCCCGTGGAACAGGTACCACTACTTGCAAATTTTCTTGATGCAGCTTACAAATGATTCTTCTATTAATCCATTCTTTCTCTTTGCAGCAACAAGATGGCCCTGAGCCTACACACAGTGATGGCTCCCCCTTCGAGTTCTTTCCGCCAGCTCCTGTGGTTCTTTTCTGCAAAAACTCGCCACCTCTGAAAAAGGCCATAATGCAGAAACAGCCGATATCACCACAATCGGCTTCCAAGAACCCAGCAGCCTCTAAGTCAGCTGCCCCTCGAGTTCCGATTAAAACCAGAACGATGGTGAGGAAGGTAGCTGCCAGGAAGACCTTGAGGCGCCAGAGCCCTTCTCCGGAAAGCTCGCATGTAGGGTGATCTATGCCTTAGTCGATCCCTCTAATCCTTCCATCCCTGCAGACATGCTTGTGCTCACTGGTTCTCCTTTTTTGCAGGCTTCCGTCGAAGACACCTCCAGCGAGAACACTCAGACCAATCGAGGAGAACTGGACCCAACAGATTCTGAGAGGACCATCACATCGAGCCAGCCAGATTCATCACCATCGGCTTCCAGGAAAAGGTCTTTTCCTGATCCCATCGCCTCGAGCATCGCCGAGGCGAGGCCTCAAAGCTCAATCAAGACCGACCGCGAAATACGTGCCCTGAACAAGCAGCTAGTGACGGGCAAGGATGAAGATGACGAAGCCGAGATCACCGAGGTGGATCGTGTCCGTGCTGACGCCCTCCACGCTTTCGAGGCATTTCTTCAGTAGCTCGTATGTGTAAACTGGCATCTGTTTGTAACATGTGTGAACCTCTAGAGTCGATGACTGTGCATCGGCTATATATTTTTTTTTATTCGGCCGATTTCATGTATCGGCCCCCACATTTTACTGTCCATCATCCCACATGCTTGGGAAATATTTCTTGAGATGTTGACCGTTGACCGCCACTGGGAATTTTACGCCCACCGCTTTCGAGCATGTATGCGTTTCCTCTTAAAACTTGATCGACCCTGTACGGCCCGTGCCAATTTGGAGACCATTTACCATATGTTGCATCCTTAGTCCCTAATGGCAACACAGCTTCCCATACCAGATCACCAACGTGGAACTCCTTTGGCCTCACTTTCTTGTTGTATGCACGAGCTACCTTGGCCTTGTTCTCTTTGATTTTCTCCAGTGACCACAGCCTGAGCTCGGTTAAATCCTCAACGTTGTCACTCATCAGGGTTGCGTATTCTTCAGTTGTTAGATTATTCTGAAAAGTGACACGTCTTGATCCAGCCGTAATTTCCCAAGGCAATACGGCTTCTTGTCCATATACTAGATGGTATGGCGAGGTCTTTATCGCTCCATGGCATGACATGCGATAAGCCCATAAAGCTTCTGACAGAACCTCGTGCCAACGTCTAGGGTGCTCATCGACTTTTCTCTTGATCAGCTTGATGAGGCTCTGGTTGGACGCTTCAGCTTGCCCATTTGCTTGAGCATAGTATGGAGATGATCTAATCAGCTTAATCCCCGTGTCCTCACAGAACTTTCTAAACTCGTGAGAAATGAAGACCGAACCTCCATCGGTCGTGATAGTTTGGGGAATCCTGAATCTATGGATGACATGTTCTTTCACAAAGTTGATAACATCCTTTGAGTTTACTGATTTCATCGGGACAGCCTCCACCCATTTAGTGAAATAATCAGTGATGGCCAAAATCCACATGTGGCCTTTGCTTGATGGAGGATTGATTTTGCCGATCATATCCATGCCCCAACCTCGGAATGGCCAAGGCTTGATGATGGGGTTCATTGCTGATGCGGGTACCATCTGAATTTTCCCAAATTTCTGACATGCTTGACACCCTTTGTAGTACTTGAAATAGTCCTCAAGCATGGTGGGCCAATAAAACCCTGATCGCCTGATCAACCATTTCATCTTGTGAGCTGATTGGTGAGTTCCACAGGCGCCTTCGTGTACCTCGTGTAGGAGCCGATTGGCCTCGGCTGTCCCCGAGCATTTGAGCAATAACCCTTCCAGAGTCCTCAGAAACATGTCATCCCCAATAAGCACGCATTTCATGGCCTTGTATCTTATCCGTTTAGGTGCCCCAGCCAATCCTTCAAGTAATTGAAGATATCGGCTCCAAATCGTCTGCTTCCAGAATCTGCACGAACATCGGCTCCTCTGCTACATCCTTGTAGCTGAAGCCATCTGCAAGATCATTCGCCTCGGTGATTCTCGATCATGGATCCGTGAAGTTTATATACCGAATCTGTACATCACTCACGGCAGCCATAATGGGAAGAGGGACTCGCTCACACTTGTACTCCTCCGTGAGTTGAGAAATCACCAACTTGGAGTCTCCAAAATTTCCACCGCTCCGCTTCGATGAGCAACTCCATTCCCTCGTATCGCCTCGCACTCAGCGACGTTGTTGGTGCGAGGCGATAACCGATGGAGAAGGAAAATGTTGCCCCCGGCGACACGAGTAGCATGCCGATGCCGCACTCCATCGTCACAAACCGATCCGTCGAAAAACATAGCCCACGTATAGACAAGGCTGCTATATTAGTGTTGATCCTTTCAGCGATAAGGTCGGCCAACGCGACCCTTAATCGCTTTCGGGTTGATACCGGATGTCAAACTCGATAATGCAAACATCCATTTGCCCGATCGGCCTTTCAACATAGGAGCCGACGGCATGTGCTTTATGACGCCCGACGGTATATGATGATAATCTCCACGATAGCAAGATGTGGCGCTTAGTGCGGCAGGAAAACAGAGGCACAACTTATCGATATCAGGATACCTTGTCTCTACGTCCAGCATCCTTCTGCTTATGTAAAACACGACTCGCTCCAGCCCATCATAAACTTGCACCACCACCGAGGCGATGGACGTGTCAGCTACTGACAAGTAAATGTGGAACGGTCTGTCCGGCTGGGGCGGAACCAACACTGGCGGCTTCGTTAGATATTCTTTGATCTCTTCGAAGGCTCATTGTTGTTCTGCCCCCCAGCGGAATTCCTCGTCAGATTTAATTTTCACTAGTCCCATGAACGGCTCTATTCTTCCTGACAGATTGGAGATGAATCTTCTGACAAAGTTGATCTTGCCGATGAGAGATTGCAGTTCCTTCTTTGTGGTGGGCGGCTTCATTGTTCGCACCGCCTCCTGACTTTTCAGGCCGATCTCAATTCCGCGTTCATGGACCAAAAAACCCAAGAACTGACCGGCCGTCACCCCGAAGGCACACTTCTTTGGATTCATCCGTAGCCCGAATTTTCTTGTTCGGTCCAGGACGCGTTGCAGATCGTCCAAGTGTCCTTGCACTGAAGCAGACTTGACCACCACGTCATCGATGTAAATTTCCACCAGCTTGCCGATCAGATCATGGAAAATATAATTCATGGCTCTTTGGTACGTGGCGGCATTCTTCATCAAACGTCATGACTACATACTCAAACAGCCCCACCGACCGGGACTCAATGCACTTGTGTATGTCTTCCGAGCCATAAAATTTGGTTGTAACCGGCATTGCCATCCATGAAGCTCAAGATCTTATGACCAGCCGTTGCGTTGATTAACGTCTCTGCCACCGGCATCGGATACTCATCCTTTGGGGTAGCTCTGTTGAGGTCCCGAAAATCTATGGCAACACGCCAACGGCCATCCTTTTCTCTCAGTACGATACTAGAAATCCACTCAGATACCGCATGGCCCGATTAACTTGGTCCAACATTTTCTCGACCTCCTTCTTGACTTCTTCCGAATTCGCCTTCATCATCGTGCTCACCGCTGGAATGGCCGAAATCCTTTTTTAAGAGGGATTCGATGCTCAATGATGCTCCTGTCTAACCCAGGCATCTCTGTATAGTCCCAGGCGAAGCAGTCTGGATATTTTTTCAACAGGGCTATCATCGGACCCCGCAGACTCGGATCTAACTTTTTGCTGATAAATGTTGGTCGTGGCTTATCTCCAGGACCAATGTCGATTTCTTCTAGTTCGTCCACGGATGTAAACCCATACCCTAGCTTTCCATCACCTGTCAAATCGATGCTAAGCACATGGCAAACAGTAGGTGAGGATAACAAAAATAATTTGGGCCGATTGCCTGAATCGGCCCCCTTTTTGATTGCATTAGTCAAGGACGGTTTACACCTTATTTTTTTACAATGGCAGCATCTCCTGCGACTACATGATCTGCTTGTCGTATGATTGCTGCTTTTTATTTTTTGTGGCCGATCGCAGGGATCGGCCGTACCACGTATGATCGTGGACTTTGCTACTCTGTCAGGCTAGTGGATAAGACCAGCCTCACCCCGTTTTTTGTAGCTTCAATGCGCCACACCGTCTAGACTGATTCCGAGATCGGCTCTTGGTCCGCCGCTTCCCGACGCTCATGCCAGCTATGGAGATCTCGATAGAATCGCCTGCATGGATGACCTCCACTTCATCTCCATCCCATCAGATAGGGTAATCGTGCATCGTGGACGGGATGCAGTAATTAGCGTGACGCCAATCTCTTCCTAGCAAGACGGCGTAGGTGCTTTTGCTGTCCACGACGAAGAATGACGTGGGGATGGTTTTTCTGCCCACGGTCAGATCTACGTTCAGCACGCCTTGCGTTTCCGAAGTCTGGCCGTTGAAGTCACTTAGCGTGACGTTGGTTTTGATCAGATCTGCAGTGGAGCATCCCAAACGCCGTAGCATGGAGTATGGCATTATATTGACTGCCGCTCCGGTGTCCACCAACATCTTGCTGACAGGTTGCCCATTGATGTAGCCTCGTAGGTACAAGGCTTTCAGATGTTTGTAACCCTTCTCACGTGGCTTCTCAAAGATAACTGGTCGTGGGCAATGAATCGTACATCGGTAGCTCATTGGTTCTTGGTGCAGAATTACGATTTAAGTATGAACACCATGTTTGTGCCAGCCGATGTCTTTGCATCGGCTCTTACCGTTTGGGGCGCCACTCTTTCCTTTTCGGCGGTCTTCCGCTTCCAAGGTTCCGCTTAATTTTAACGCAGATCGGGCGTGCTTTATTTAAAGCGTGGAGATATCGCTCGCTTCCTCCAAGTTACGCATTTGTACTCTACGCTTTTGGGTGTGTCTGAGTCCGTCAGACACCACCTTGGACGGTGATACTGTCTTCTTCTTTGTCATCCCTTGGCTTCTCGAGGTCTTTTGCTCGAGCGGACTCCTATACGGCTCGAGGTGGGAGAGGTCCTAGACGCTGAACACCGAAATCGGCCCGTGTCCTCCTCTGCTGTCCACATTCCGGCGGTTGTCGATCGTAGTCAATCGGCTCATTCCTCGTCCCAGAATACTTGAAGAAAGGACAATCCCAATGTTTGTCTGCACCTTCCTTTTCTTTTGACGGTCCCTAGCGAGGTGCTCATATCCTTCATCGCTCCATCAGCGGCGACGTTGGTCATACTGACGCTCATACTTGTTAAGGAGATGCGTGGAATGTGGCTTCTGATATCGCACTCTCCTCACCTGTTCCTCTGTTAAGTACCGTCTGTCATTGTGGCTGGGCCGGTCGCGTGGACTAGCCTCCTCTCTTTCTTTGCCCCGAGAGCGACCACCTTCCTTGTACTTGTCATGGTGGTACCCAGATCCTGCCATATTAACACCGAACGAGAAATCCAGCTGACGCCTCGCGGAGTGACTGAGTTCTACCATGTTGACGCCGGGGAATGGGTTTGTGTCCACCTTCATGGCAAACTGCCCAAGGATCAGACGGCCTTGTTCTATCGCCGTTTGGATCTGGCGACGTAGCTCTTTGCAATCATTGGTGGTGTGGGTGAACGAGTGATGCCACTTGCAGTATGGTCTCCCGTTCATTTCCTGAGCCGTAGGGATTTTGTGGCCTTTGTAACCTCACCGCTTCTCTTCCTTCATAGAATCGAATATCTGCTCGGCTTTGCTCACATCGAAGTCGAACCCTTTTGCAGGCCCTTGCTGTTTCACCCATTTGCAGGATAGAGGATCTGCCCCCCGAGCCCATTCAGCTACGGCCACCTCCTGGTCTTGTGTAGGATCTTCTTCTATATCGACCAGGCCTATCGGACGTTTAAACTTGTCTTGGTACAACTCAGGGTGGCGATGTTCATACATCGTCAGCTTCTGGGCCATGTGCGCCAATGAGTTGTACTCTACCTGGAAAGCCAGATCCTTGATGGGTGCTGAGAGACCCAACACTGCTAGCTCGACTGCTTCTTTCTCAGTTAAACAAGCTGAGTAACATCGGTTCTTAACAGTCCTGAAGCGCTGGATGTACTCGGCTACGGTTTCTCCCCGCTTCTGCCGCACCTGCGCCAGGTCTGCAATGCCAGCCTCGGTAGCCTCTGAATGATACTGAATGTGGAACTGTTCTTCCAGTTGCTTCCAGGTCTGAATCGAATCAGGTGGCAGCGAGGTGTACCACCCAAAAGCTGGTCCTGTCAAAGATTGCGCAAAGAACCTTACGCGCAGCTGATCCGATGCTGAAATCATGCCTAACTGTGCCAGGTATCGGCTCACGTGCTCGATCGAGCTCGATCCTTCTGATCCGCTAAACCTTGAGAACTCAGGGAGCCGATACTTGGGTGGCAGCGGAATCAGATCAAACTCGTTGGGATACGGCTTTGAATAGCCGATTGTTCTTCTTTTCGGCACGAAGCCGAACTGGTCTCTCAAGATGGTACGGATTTGTTCCACTATTTGAGCTGCAGGGGCTAGATTCTCATGACTCGTTCCAGTGGCATACTTGGCTAGCCACGCCTGTTTATCGGCGTCCATCCTGCATATCGCCGCTCGAAACGCTCAAAACCCCCGCCCAGAACTCCCGCCAGAAATCTGCGGTTGCAATCTGGTTGGTGCGTGTCAGGTTATTGCAGTCCGGCACGTAAGTGCACACATATCCATGTGGGATTTCTTTAGGTGGTTCAAACAGGAACTGGCAATCGCCTGGGTCGCCTCCGACCTTGTAGACGACGTACGCCGCTGCCCCTGGCGGTTCGGAGCAAGTGTGAATGGCAGTGGTCCGGCACGAGCGGTCTTTCTCCCGGTGAGTCCCAGTAGGCCCCGACGGAGAATACTGATGTTTCATGATCTCCTGAACTACGCGAACTGCGATCCGCTCGAAAGCGTTCACCAGGCTCTCAGAATGGCGGTGAAGAGAATGAGCCACCATGTAGTTGACCTCATGTCGCAGAGCTCTGGTGCGCTCCTCTGAAGGAACAGACAGATCCACCTCATCAAGAGCACCCTCGGGTGAGAACCCCCTCCACTTGATGCCATGCTTACGGGTCCTCTCAAAAGAGCCGATGAGATCGGCTTCAAAGAGAGCTTTGATCTCGTCATACTTCGCTTTGTGCTCTTCAGGCAGATCGTCAGACGGATCGGGTCTGCCCCCATCTCAGCGTCGGATGTTGATGCGTATGTTATTGAATGTCCCACCGGCGTGCGAATGTGTTGCTGCCAAAACCCACCGGCGAGCAGCGACGAGCAACACGAAGAGCCGGAGGCTCCTGCTAACTGGTGGGCCTCGGTCCTCGGCAACGGCCGCAAAACTCCGCACACGCCCCGGCTTGGTTCGAGGGCGTACACCGACCTATACCGATCGGGAAGGTGAAGGATTGCTCGATTGATTTCGCATGGTAAAGTATACGTAAAATTCGAGCCGTGACGGCTCCTGTGTTTCACGTGAATCGGCTCCTAGAGCCGATTATCCCATGGTTCTGCATTAGATTTACGATAACATGGGGTTTTTCTTGATCATTACAAGTTAAATCGATCTACGATAGTTTAACGTTTTCACCACGTAACTGGAACGTCCTACACGTAATTGAGCCTAGTAGATTCAAAAGATGATGGAAAATTAACCCTAGAGGAGGCCTAACAACTGACGTAAAGTCAATTACCGGAACAACTTCTCTAGAACTAGCAAACCACGTCCTTATGTACTACTGGATCGTTCAACCCGTTTGCAAGGTCTGACTACGTAGATATCAAACTAAACCTTGGAGAACAAGATATAACCATAACAGATCGAATCAGCTAAATAAAGAACAAGCAAGATGCTACCCTTGCACTTGGGAAAAGGTGCAAAGGTAGCGAGGTAACTAGAGGTAGCATAGTTCAAACGATTATAGCGAAAAGCACCGATGCTAGCCTCAACAAATCTATGATAGTAGTGTTACTCGCCATCAAAAAGGCTTCAGTACGAGTTACACCGAATAACGCATAAGTAAAAATACGGCCTAGATCGCGAGATGCGATCTAGGCAGCATGACACTTACCCGAAAGAAACCCTAGAAACAAGGGGTGGCGATGCGCCGAGATTGTGTTTGTTGTGAACGTGATTGTCCTCCTTTTCTTGATAACCCTATGTACATATTTATAGTCCGGAGACTTTCTATCTTTGGAATAACTCTACAACTCTATCTTTACCTAAACTGAAACAGAACCTACTACGATACAAGATACACGGGCAGTTTAGCCCAAATCCACGCACAAGGCCGATTCAACAATATGTTGAATATACGTATCTTCCAAGCCCATCTTGATCACGGCCCATCTCCTTCTTTGGCCAAAATATGGTGATAACACAACCAAACAACTTTTAGCTTTTTCACAGTTATCAGATCACAGCAGCTTTTCCACAACAGATTTCCTACAGCTGATTCTCAAGAATCTACAGCTCAACCAAACACACCCATAATGTCAGAGCTTGTGCTGGTCTGTGAACATATGTCAGAGAGTGAAAATCATGACTTGCACCATGCAAGCATGACTTCAAAGGTTATCAATTACAACATCCGTGATAGTACAATATCAGATTTTTTTATATTTTTTCGAAATAGGTGATGATCACCCCGGGCTATGCATCCAAGAGATGCGCACAACCTTTTTATTAAATTATTCACAACACCTTACAAGAGGAATTGCAATGATTAGACGAAACCACCAAACTAGCGACAACTTTCTACTCCCACAACACTGATGAAGGAGGTGTCTATGAACAGGGCCAACACCCTAGCATCACACAAACACACATCATCTAAAAACCGAAAGGCTCGACAAGTCATCCAACGGCGAGCAAGTGGCCCAACCAATCTGGCAGACCCTCGGCGGTACCTATCTTTCAGAGAAATCCTTGCCGCCATCATCTTTCGTATACCTATCTTTCAGAGAAATCAATGCAATGACCTTGCAAGGCCCGTCGACAACACCACCATGACGCCAAAACAGATCATCTCATGTATGCATCTGATGTATGCACACGTGGTCGACCTCGAAACCCCTTGGCACCATGCAGCCAAGTCCCGCCATCCGACACAACTTGAAACCATAGGGAGATCCGTCGTTCGTAGCACCTACCGAACTAGGCATAACTGAGCGTAGCACCTGGCGGGATAGGCATGACTTGACATCTCCATCGAAGTTTCTGTGCAAGGAGAAACCGCTCCACCTCTTGGCACTACCATTTGGCAACTGCTCCAAAAACGATGCCCAAGAGGGAGAGCGACACCGATAGCGTCGCCATCGTCCGATCCGAGATACCCGGATCTGGAGTTTCCCCTGGAACAACCCGAGTGGGTAGACGGTGGCTACAATAGCGATGCCTTCAACAAGGTAATGACGTGTAGACGCACCATATCCCACCATGACCGCAGTCGGAGCTCGGTTTTCATCGGCAGCCGCGCCTCCCCAACTCGCCACCAGAACCAGCTGGCCGACCACCTCCGCCAGAGGAGAAGGACACCACTGCTATGCCCGAGGCCAAAGCCTCTGACTTCCTCGTGCTGTGGGACTAGCCCAGGAAACAACGTGCTAGCCTTTGGAGTCGACGAGATGCAGTTGCAGCAGCAGATCAGCCCGCCAAAACCCATCTGAGCCTAGATCGGACATCCCACCACCACCGTTGGCCATCAAGCCGTCCGCCGCCGTAGCACTTCGATCTTGGATGCCGCCACCCGTTGCACTGTCTTTCAACGAACGTTGCAGTCGCCGCCACCACGAACTCGTGCGCCGGCCGAAGAGATCGAACGTCGCCACTGCATCACACGGGCTTTGCCAGATGACGACCTCAGCGGCGGAGGAGGAGGGATAGGTAGGCGAGGGGGAGGCCTGAGGTGGCCGGCCGGGCGCCTCGGTGTGGCCAGGCGTGGCCACACGGGAACCGAACGGTCCTTTTTCTACGGACTGACTAAGGCCTTTCACAGTGGGCCGTTTCTTAGCGCGATATCATATGCACCTACACACTCTAAGAGACGGCTACTCCAATGAGTTGTTTCTTAAGGGTGTATCTAAATGGTTTATGCATTTAATGATTTGGGGCTCATGCATGCATAGGATTGAGCTAGCCAATTTTTCTACCTATTGTTGCATGTAGGAGATGTAGGTTAGCTAAGATACCATACCACTCTCTTTTATCATTAATTATGGTGCCACATAAGTAAATTGCCTATGATATATAGCTAAGATATGTTCATTGTGAAATGCCTAACTTGGCCGCGTTTGGATTTCTACGTACTGGTCAGATTTTCTTACATGTACATTCGATTTACATTTACAACTTTCTAATCTAGACTTTACTGTGACAAGGTTGTGCTGGATTTTCGATAGCACATAGTCACAATCCTATTTATTCTTTTAATGGTACTATCTCCATTCTGGTTTATAAGGCAAATATGTGCTTTAAGAAAATGGTTTGATCGTAAATTTGATCAATAAAATATATTTAACAAAAAATATATCATTAGATTTATATTTAAAATACGCTTCCAATGGTATATTTTTTATGACATATAATTTATATATTATTGAAAAAAATTACGATCAAACTATTTTCTTAAAGTACGTATTTATCTTATAAACCGGAATGGAGGCGTTAACTCAAGTTGGACGATACATGTGAAACTATTTAATGCACAGGCAAAGTGCATATCCTGTTTTGAAGCAAAAATTAAAAATGATTATGGACAATTAGTTAGTATATTAACATTCAATAGTTTCTTTATTTTTTCTTCTATAGGTCCTCAGGTCAACAAGGTTGCTTCTATGCCAGTATTTGCGGTCATGCCTTTCAATCCTACTCCTCAGACTTCTAGGGGTAAAGCCATTGTTGCTGCTGCACGGTTCTCTCGCTCTTACTTTCAGCGGCCTGGGTTGATCTCTACTGCAGCATTTGTGGCCTCGGGTGACGATGGTCTGACTCGGCCTAGATCGCCACAGTTTTCTCTCATCACTGTGATGTCGCCTCTTTCACCGGCCTCCTCTCCTGCACCGAAGGCGGTGCAACCCTCTTCACCAGGCAGCTCTGACACTTCACGGTTGGGAACAGTGATGCTCAATGCCTCGCCTAGCGCGGGCCTTTCTGCCTCGCCTGCTTCGGTTCAGCTAGGATCATTTCCTGCGGCTCGGCCCTATTCGACGTCTACTGTGCGGGCGTCACAGGCAGCCCATACTACTCCACGACAGGCACCTCTGGAGCATACGGCGCCTGGCCAGGCTGCCTCTTCGCCACAGACCGGCTCCAGTTGTGGGCCTCTTTTGCCGGTTGATGCACCTATTCTCGCGGATGTTACATCGACGCGTGTCGAGTGGGAGTCGGCGATGGATGATGTTGTGGAGGACAGACGGGTCAAGATGGCGACTACTTTGCACAAGCCATCTGCCATGTAGGTACTGCATAGGAGTGCAAGACACCCGGTGAGCATCGACGGTGCATTGGCTACGGATGTGGATTCCTTGGAGAAGGCCATGCGCAGGAAGGCGGAGAAGAATCTCGACACGGATGGTAATCCCTCTTCATCCAAGTCTTTTATTACTTTTTCTTCGACTCGCATTAATTCTAAGCTTAATTCTGTTGGAATTAGTTTATGTAAGAATGTAAGTGATGTTTCTATTTCTGCTAAGGTCTTGAAGCGGATGGAATTTGACCGGTTAACGGTTGTTCCAAAAGCCTCGTCCTCTTATATTTCCACCTACTCTGATGATGAGGAGACAGACATCTCAACAAATGGTCAGGTCCTATCTCATCTGGTAGATGAAGTTCTCGAAGTTGGTTTGGACGAAGATAGATTAAGCTCAATTTATGAGCTAACTGCTTCTGGTCGCAAATCGACTTCTGAAAAAAATGTAACAAATCTCATAAACGAGATCTTGCGCCTAAATCTACTATTGTTTCCCAATGAATGGCATGTTTTTGAATAGTAGAGGTCTTCGAGACTTGACTAAACATTTACACATTGCACTTTGTTCTAGGGAACACAATTTGAATTTTGTGGCTATCTCCGAAACGGGTAGACGAGAATTCTCACAAACTATTTTGGATCGCCTATCGGGTGGTATAGATTTTGTGTGGCATTCTCATCCACCTAGGGGACGGTATGGGGGCATTTTACTCGGCGTGCGGGCAGACACCATGGATATATTAGTTGTTGCGGAAGGAGAGTTTCATTTAAAACTACACATCCGTAATAAAGCTGGTAATTTCGTTTGGAGTCTAGTTGCTGTGTCTGGAGCGGCTCAACAGGCTTTCAAGGCTGATTTTCTTCGAGAATTGGTGAACTTAGCAAAATATAATCCGTACCCTATTATTATAGGGGGGATTTTAACTTGCTTCGTTTCCCATATGAGAAGAGCAAGGGCCGTTTCGATGATCATTGGCCCTTCCTTTTCAACGCTGTCATTGACAGTCTTGACTTGAAGGAAGTAAACATGATCGGTAGAAAAATTACTTGGGTTAATTCGTTGCTGGAACCAACATACGAAAAACTTGATCGTGTACTAATGGACTCAGATTGGGAAGACCACTTCCTCTTGTTTCGGTACGCGCTCTAAAACGTATTGAGGCTCTGTCAAACCATGCTCCCATTTTGCTAACCATTGGTTTACCATCACCACGTCGTGGCCATCCTTTCAAATTTGAGCTCGGATGGCTGCTTCGGGGTGGTTTCTACGATATGGTTAAAGCAGTTTGGGAAAGACCGGTTGCTGGTGATACCCCAATCCAGAGATGGAATAATAAAGTGCGTTTGACACGGAAACATCTCGGGGGTTGGGCGCGTCATACCGCCGGTATTCTCAAAAAAGAGAAACTTAGACTTTCAGCTATTATTGATGATCTCGAAGCTTTAGCGGAAACCCGATTGCTTAATCCACAAGAAATTGAGCTAAAAAGCCAATCAATTGCGGAGATTGCCCGGTTACTGCGTGAAGAGGAACTCAAGTAGTATCAACGTTCTAAATCACAGTTTATTTTGCATGGGAATTCAAATACTAGATACTTCCATAGTGTAACCAATGGCAGACACAAGAAGAAACGTATTCATTCCTTAAGGCATAATGACGAGGTGATTGAAGGACATGAGCGGCTAAAGTCTTACATTACAAACTATTATAAGGGTTTGTTTGGGGATCTAGAGGAAGGTACTTTTTCAATGGATGAATCCCAAAATGACGATGTACCCCAAGTTTCTATGGAGGAAAATAACTACCTGACTGCTCCCTATTCTGAGGAGGAATCAAATTAGTTGTTTTCCAAATGGAGCATAATAAGGCACCTGGTCCGGATGGTTTCCCCGCTGAGTTTTACCAAACTTATTGGGACGTAATCAAATCAGACCTTTTGAATATGTTCAGTGATTTACATAAGGGTCAACTCGATTTGTTTCGGTTGAACTTTGGTGAAATTATATTACTACCTAAAGTTAATGAAGCAGAACGGATCCAACAATATAGACCGATCTGTCTTCTTAATGTTAGCTTCAAGATTTTCACCAAGATAGACACTATCAGGTTAAACTCTGTGGCTGATCATGTTGTTAGACCTTCGCAAACCGCCTTCATGCAAGGGAGACACATTATGGACGGTGTGGCTACCTTGCATGAAACGGTTCATGAGCTTCATAGAAAGAAATTGATTGGGGTAATACTCAAAATTGATTTTGAGAAAGCTTATGACAAAGTTAAATGGTCTTTTATACAACAAGATCTTAGAATGAAAGATTTTTCAGCAGAATGGCAATCCCTGATCGATAGCTTTGTAGGCGGAGGTAGTGTTGCCATCAAAGTCAATGACGATGTTGGCAACTACTTTCAGACTAAGAAATGGCTAAGGCAAGGAGACCCATTATCGCCCATGCTTTTCAATATAGTTGCTGATATGTTATCCATCTTGATTGAGCGTGCTAAGTTTGATGGTCAAATTGAAGGTGTGATCCCCCACCTTGTCGATGGGGGGTTATCTATACTTCAATATGCAGACGATACAATTCTTTTTATGGAGCATGATCTTGAAAAAAGCCAAGAATCTGAAACTCATACTTTCGGCATTTGAGCAGCTTTCTGGATTAAAAATCAACTTTCATAAAAGTGAATTGTTTTGTTTCGGTGAGGCCCAGGAGGAGGCTAGTCTTTATAATGAACTCTTCGGTTGTTGTCATGGTATTTTTCCGATTAGATATTTGGGCATTCCGGTACACTACCGAAGGCTTACAAATGCTGAGTGGAAAATTCTCGAGGAAAGACTATAGATATGTTTGAGTAGTTGGAAAGGAAAGCTTCTCTCTATAGGGGGAAGATTGGTGCTCATAAACTCAGTCCTTAGTAATATGGTTTTGTATATGCTTTCTTTTTTTCAACTACCAAAGGGTGTCTTAAAAAGATTGGATTACTTCCGATCAAGATTCTTTTGGCAGGGATCCAATGAGAAAAAGAAGTATAGGCTGGCTAAATAGAGTGTTGTGTAGACCCAAAGAACAGGGTGGGCTCGGTATTCATGATCTACAGGTTAAGAATACATCCCTCCTTAGTAAATGGCTCTACAAGTTATTAAATGAGGAAGGGATCTAGCAAACTATTATTAAAAGAAAGTATATTAGCTCAAAGGCATTGTCCCAAATGGTTTGGAAACCTGGCGACTATCACTTTTGGGCTGGTCTGATGGCGTCAAAAAAATATTTTTTACGCTTCAGAACTTTCTCTATTAATAATGGGACACAGATAAGGTTCTGAGAGGATAAATGGCTTGATAACGCTACCCTTCGAGAACAATATCCTGCGTTATATTCCATTGTCCGTTATAAGGAGGAAATGGTTTCCACAGTATTCTAAATATAACGTTTAGAAGGGATCTAATTGGTGCTAGACTTGACTCTTGTATAATGTTGCTACATCATCTGGAACATGTACAATTGTCGGACGAGCCAGATGAATTCCGATGGAATCTAACTAAGAATGGATCTTTTTCTGTTAGCTCCTTGTACAATGCTTTAGCTTAGCCGGCTATTCTTGTGCTAGATAATAGGATGATCTGGAAGATGAAGATACCTCTTAAAAACAAAATCTTTGTTTGGTATCTTCGACATGTGATTATCCTTACAAAAGATAACCTTATTAAGCGGAATTGGCATGGAAATCCTAGGTGTGTGTTCTATCACCATGACGAGACAATCAAACACTTATTTTTTCAATGTAGTTTTTCTCGGTCTATATGGTCAATCACCCAAGCAGCTTCAGCCTTGTATCCACCACGTAGTATTGCCAACATTTTTGGGTTGGTTACATGGTATTGATAACAAGTACAAAAATCTTCTTAGGGTCGGAGCGATAGACATTATATGGTTGCTATGGCTATGTAGAAATAATAAGGTTTTTAATGATATAAATTGTTCTCTTCTGCAGGTTCTCTACAGGTGTACTCATACTCTTCGGGCTTGGTCGACATTGCATCGTGCGGAATATCGCGAGATTTTTATGGAGGTGTGTACGCGGCTGAAGGATATGTCACGGGACTTATTTACCAGACATGGATGGCAACATAATCTTCGGATAGACTTGCCATCTGCACCTTAAGCGTTATTACAATTTCTCACTTTGATATGTAATTCGCATGTATCTTTTATTTTATGTTGGACCTTGTGGATTGGTGTTGGCTATGTACATCTATATGCAGAGGCCGGGTGTAAGTTACTTTTAAAGTAATAAAGTCACCCTTTATCGAGAAAAAAAATATCCCATTTGCTGCTACTTGTGCGTAATGATGCTGCAATTCCATTTTTTTGAATGTGACTCGAGAAGGCCTATACATGGACAGAAAATGTGTAAGAGAAATTTAATTAGATTTGAACCAAGACCTCTGTTGTGATACCAGGAAAACCAAAAGTCTAAACTGGTGGAAAGAAGGTGGAGGATCCACACATACTGTAACCCACACAACATTCAACTTTTCCTCTCATTCAAACATGCATCTGGAAACAGCCTCCTGCACAACTTATTTGACCTCAGCTGATTGATGGGGTTCATTCCATTTCTGGACACGCTAATATAGTCACTTACTCACTTGATGCATGCCCTTCATTCATTAGGATCAACTGTTCATGGTTGTTATGGCTACTCGTGAGTTACAATTCAGTATCATCACATTTATGGTGCCATGAATATAACTGAAGTATTGGCTATTGGTCACTCTTTCATGATATTATCCTATAGCTTACGCGTGAGGGAAACGCAGCGTGCTCAGCACCGGCTCGCGCTTAGCTACAGTGCTCTCGCGCTTAGCTACAACAAAAAGTCCAAAAAAAACAGCAAACCGACCACTAGAGGTATCGAGAAATATCTGGTTGGCGTGGTCGTTCCTCCTACTTCCCCAAGCGAT
Source organism: Avena longiglumis (assembly GCA_030063025.1). Taxonomy (NCBI): domain Eukaryota; kingdom Viridiplantae; phylum Streptophyta; class Magnoliopsida; order Poales; family Poaceae; genus Avena; species Avena longiglumis. Next base: position 240,606,318 of record CP125979.1, on the reverse strand, counting down.
CCCGTGCCCATCGCCTCCTCCTCATGCTTAGCTTTAACCAAGGCAGGCCACAATCCATATCATCACTCTTGGGTGGACTACAGTGATGATACACATATAAGTCATGTCACTCAGCATCATACTTACAACATTGATGCTTTGGCTGAAGGTTTGACCCATATCTCGTGCTAACTTCTCAATATACTTTTGTAGCATTCATATCTATTTTCCTCCATTCTATCATGAATAAATTGCATGACTTAACTTTGATTATCCGGTGAAAATTAGCTAGGATTTCATAGGAAACATAAAGTGATTCTTTACCCCAACATATACATGTGATCGGCATGTGAACAACTGAAAATTATGCGTAGCTGGCTAACTTAATGTTAATCATGCTTATTGTGCTTCTAATGTAATGAACATTTTGAGCATCGCCCGCTCTATCTCTTTATATATCTCCAAATGTACACTTCCTTTGGGTTATCAATGTATAGTTTCTACTATACTTTTAATGTGATATCTTGCTTTGAGTTGAGATACTAGAAGAAACTGAAGGTTAATGTGGACAATAGCTGAATCCCCCCTCGTGTTCTGTGCCCACCAAGAAACCAGGAAAATTAGACAGGAAAACCTGTTGTTGCAAATCCATTGTCGAGAGAGGCCTGGCTATGTCCCATTGATAAGCGCACAACCTAGTAACCCCGAGCTGATTCTCTTGATGGAGAAGCGCTCAGTCCAAGAGTTTACTTGTCGCATTGACAAACCCTCCACATGTCACAATTTGTATGTTTTCTTTTTCATTGACGAACCCTTCGCTGCTCCGCGAGCGTCGCATTTGAGGAAGTTGCCAAAATGAATCAATACGTATAAAGTGTAGAAGTGTTTATGATGCATCCTTTGCTTGTTGCGAGTAATTAAAGATCCTACCTAGCAGTATGATATTTTTTGGCTTTCATAGATAATGTTGAGAATACAAAAATAGAGCCACACATATGTTCAATTATTATATTAGCAATTGGTTACCATCCATGAAAGTGATTGCCCAGTATCCATAAAATTAGCAATTCTTATATTTATGCTTGCTCGCTTCGTACATAATTCGTATTTCACTCTCTTATCTATGCCCAGCTGGCTCAACTCGTTGGGTACAGTTTGGTATAACTTTAGTTCATTCTTTACTCGGTGCGATTTTCACCATGCTTCGCTCTGATCCATATTGGTTGTCGATGTTATATTACAAAGTGGTACAAAATCAGAGGCAACTAATATGGTTAGGAGGGAGTATAAAATTTTGTTTACAACTGCCCATTTTCCTTGAAATATTTTTATTACAGATAGAGAATATCATTTTGGTTCTTGGGAAACCTTCCAATGCTTTATTTTCTGATTCTTGTTGGTCTTGATGGTCGTCAGCTGACTGATTTCGGTCTTCCCAACGTTGGTCTGATCGACACCGCAGATATGGTTGTCTGGAAATTATGGACCGTTGGTTTTGAGTATGCAATTAGTTACAGGGCTTGCGAAGGAGGTGGCAGTGGAACGTCGACAACAGGATTCCAAACTTCTCCGGCGCACACTCCATTCCAAAGCATGTCGCCCATGAGCATAAAGGAGGGCTTGCGAAGGAGGTTGTCATTCTTTTTTGGAAACCAGTGAGGATTAGCTTCACTCCATGGACCAGGTGTGCATGCTATGGTTTGTTCTCCTGTTGTGTGTGCTGAGCAGTACATTGTTGACTGAACTAAAGGTTTGGTCTTTTGGCTCATCACGGTGGACCCTTGGTACTCTTATCACACCAGTAATGCCCTACAGAGCATGACAACCTTCAATCATGATCTTGTTGCTTAGTCATGCTTTCTATTGTTACTCAGGATGAGTTGCACCCTACACTGGCTTCACACTTACTGTGTGATTTACTTAACTAAGTGTCTGCCATCGCTCACTCTATGTTGTTACATAACCGCTCGCCTTTTGTTGGTTGCGAGGTCATGAGGAAGTACTACATTTCTATGGAAATGTTGATTTTGTCTCGCCTACGAGCTGAGATTTTAGAAGAAACTACAAGGAGATGTGAAAAATCCGCTATCTCTCGGCCGTAGTGGGGGCACACTTTGTAAAATTTTGGTAATACACTACACTGTTGCAAACATGACAAACAATAGGAAATTTTGCGCATGGTGTATCTATATGCAGCATAGCAAGCACTCGGTTTACGACATCTAAGGATTGTATGCAAGGCAGCGGCATGAAGAAACACACTTATGCAATAGACCTCAAAGACGAGGTGAGCATTGGCAGGAACAAGATTTATTCATAACACATGTGTCAGGAACAAAGGAAGTGATCTTGACTCACTTTGTTGGTGAAGTGGATGTATAACCTAAACACCTAGGTTCAAATTCTCATAGACACCAAAGTTAGATTCCTACTTATTTGTAAGGACGAAGCTTTCCTAATATTTACGTAGAGTACCAGGTTTGGTTAATAACCAAGATAAAAATCCCGATACTCATGCTTAGGGTGTGTTTGGTAGCCTGGGTCACCACTGACTATTCCATCTCAGATATTCTCACCTCATACAAGCTGCACTGAGATTTTTTCAGGTGTCTTCTCCCTAAATGATGGATGGCTGCGCTGGGACTGACCGCCGCCGTCGGTAGGAGTCCAGACTGGCAGAGCCGGCGAGATAGAGTTGCAGATCGAAGCGATGCGGACCGGTCCTCGGGCGCCCACGCGAGGAGGTCGCCGCCACGAGCTCCCTTGCTCGCCCGCCGTGCAGATCGGGGCGGTGCAAATCTTGGGCACCCGCCGCCAGAGCTCTACCGACCGCCCGCCAACGCCAGAGCTCGTGCGTCTGCCCCGCCAAGAGCCTGCGCGCCCGCCCGTAGGAGTTCGCGCGCCTGCCCACAGGAGCTCGCGCGACCTGCCGCCAGAGCCCGCGCGCCCGTCCGCATGAGCTCGCCGCACATGCTAGAGGGAGAGCTCTAGGGAGGGTGCCGGTCGAGGAGCTCGGAGGTGGGTGGCTGCGATATCTGCGATGATGGGCGGCAGCCGATGCGGTCGGGGGGAACGGAGGATCTCGGGAGAGAGAGAGAGGGAAGAGGAAGAAATGAGAGGGAGGGATCGGGGGGGTCACGCGTTGCGGGGCGAACTCAACCGGGCTAAGGAGCAAAGCTCGGTTTTAGCTTCTCTCCTTAGCCTGGCTGAGGAGGCTTTTTCAGGTGAAGTTGGCACTGCCGAGGTCATACGAGCCGGTCTAACAAACAACGAAAAGTGTGAAATGATGGAATGAGGTGAGATTTTCTGAGTTGAGCTAGCCTACCAAACACACCCTTAATAGCCGTATATATCCATAGATGGTGCAGAGGCTAGAAAGGTGAAATTATCCCCCAATTTTATGGGGACAATCCTATTTTCCATCAATATCCTTCATTCTATAATATTGTACACGAAAACAAGTTTTCGTGTCTTGTTTTCAAAAAAATCCTCTAAATATATCTTTTAGGGTAGTCTAACAGGGAATAGGTGGACCCGATGGTTGCACCTAGTTCAGCGCTTGATTAATAAGATATATTTGTTTGGGTTTTAATTCAACTAGATGACCCGGTGCTCCACCGGCGCCGATGCTAAAAGCGAGACAATATTTTATCTATAGATTTAATCATCTGAAACTGAACAACGTTGAGTAACTTGTATGTAACTTGCACATACAACTATAGTTGATGAAATAGTTATTTTGATTAGAGATAAGAAAACCTTTTATCCATCGAGGCATGTCAGTCTAATTGATTAGTGTGTTCATGTGCAGGAATTAGGACATCACTGAATTGACGGAAGGGACGGGATGAGAAGTTCTTGCCTAGGCAAACCTATTATTGGTCGATCCACTGACACAATTGACGGAATCGAGTCAAGTTTTAAGTCATAAGTTGTAACTTGTTTTGTTATCCATGTGTATCGCTATATGCATTTGAGATTGTTTGACTTCAGGAAGGCTACCGTGAGTGATTTTGATTGCGACATGTGGATCCCACGTATAGTTTTTAATGGTGGGGCCATTTCTTCTAAATGGGTTTCTTACTGTCTTTGGCTTGCCTACCCTACTAACCTCTGTAGAAGGCCTGGCCGATAGAACAAGGTGGTTGTGTTTAGGTTTTCCTAAAGGGTATCTACCGAAGTATTCACATGCTGGGGAAGCCAAGGCGTTTGCCGGCGTGGGTGTTGATTTTCCAAGACACTTGATCCCTTCTATCGATAAATTGCTATACTGAGTAGTTTTAATAGGTCTTGCCTGGAAGTATTGCTTACGTGATAGGTGTGGTTGGGTTACCTGAAAATATTTCTCACATAAAAACCTAATAAAGTTGCATGATCGCGTGAATTGTTGAGTCGGCCCTAATTTAAGCATCAATGAGGTATAGTTTTGCTGCTATAATTTCTTCTGGATATAATGTTGTCACATGTTAGAGCGTGGTAATGTTAAATATGTAATCTGATGACGATGTTGGTTATTAAGCCTTAGATACTAAATAAAGTCGTATTTTTTATACTTTCTCTAGTAATTCTTTTTGCTAGTTAAAACAACACTTTATTATCAATCATATGGGCTAGCTCACCCTCAACAATTCGAGCAATTCTTGCTGGTACAATATACTGTCACAGGCGTGGGGAGTTCAAATCACATCTCAATCTGGATTCATAGAAAACCCAAACCATCTGCCAATAGTTTCTCTATAATTTGTTGCATCAGTAAGTCTTAACTTGGTTTTAAAACTTTGTTTCATATTATTTCTTGGTTGAGTGGATATTTCATACGATGACTGTATGCAACCAAAAATATTGTGTCTAACAGGGCTTTCTTCAGGGATGCTGGTGGTTCTTAGATAGCACCTCAAAAGGGTCAAGTGGCGACAGTGGATCATAAGTGTGTGTACAAGTCATCTTCAAACCAGGACAAGGTATACTATGCATCATCCAGAAAAATACCTATTTTAGGTTGAAAGGAATGAAGCCATTAAACTTCATGAAGCTCACAACTGGGTGGAATAATTTCAAACACTTCAACATTCACAAGGACATTTGAGTTTTTTCATTGGAGTCATAGAGAGAATAATGCAACTGTAAAGTGCCGACTCGTAAACCCCTGGTCCCCAGAATAGAATTCTTAACTTAGAATTGACAACAATGGAATCAGTACTTTCCCCCAAAAGAACAACAATGAACTTAAATTTCACAAAACTTCAAAGAACAAACTGATATCCCTGCGGTACCACCATAGCAGCTATACAAAGGAAACATAACTAAATGACACAAGTGATATATATTTAAACTAAGTACATAACACATTTTTTTGGAAATGGGCGCATTTATTAACATAAACTGTTTAGAACGACAGAACTAGGGAAAAAATAGACAAGCATTACAAAAAGGCACTATCGAAATAAATGTATTGAATCTAAGGTAGATCAATTCTCAAATCACGCAGTCATCCATGTCGGGAGAAAATATCCCTCACCGTGTCCTCCAATCGCATACATCCCTCCACAAATAAGTTTTGAAACTCCATACGTTGGAGAATAGTCCATGATCGGAGGATAGCCGTGGCTCGATAGATAACCTGTAGAGGAGAAGACACAATGTTATTAAAAATCTTGTCATTTCTACAAAGCCATAGAGACCATATAATGGCAAGCGCTCCCACCCTAAACAAAGTTCTGTACTTATCAACAATTTCATGCAACCAATTACCAAAAACATTGGTTACGAAACATGGAGAAGATAAACAGAAGCTATTTGGATGATTGACCATATAGAGTGAGAAAATTTACAATGGAAGAATAAATGACGAATTGTCTCATCTTGATGGCAAAAAACACATTGTGTACTTCCATGCCAATTCCTCTTTGTAAGATTATCTTTTATTAGAATTACCCCTTTCCGTAGATGCCATGCAAATATCTTCGTCTTAAGGGGTATTTTCAATTTCCAAACTTTACTATTATCATCAACGGGATATCAGGTTGGACCAAACCTCTATATAGTGAGACAACAGAAAATTTACCACTTTCTAGTAATTTCCATTTGAACACGTCAACACCGTCCGATAATTGCATCGTGGATAATCGTAATAGTAGATTGTTCCAAGATACCAGTCGAGGCCCAATGAGACTTCTTCTGAAATACACATTAGGAGGATAGTCTTCCATCACTGTAGAAATTGTATCCCCTTTGTGTCTAACAGTCGAATATAGAGCTGGATATTGTTCGCGAAGAGTAGTTTGGCTAAGCCACTTATCTTCCCAAAACCTAATCTGTGATACATCATTAATATTGAAAGCATGAAAATGAAAGAAATGTTTTTTGGTGGCCATAAGACCCGCCCAAAAATGTGAATCACCGGGTTTCCAAACCACTTGAGACACAACTTTGGACCCCATATATTTCCTCCATAACATGGTTTGCCAAACACCATCTTCTATAAGTAGTTCAAAAAGGCATTTGCCTAGAAGCGCGGTGTTTTTGACTTGCAAATCGTATATGCCCAGTCCACCAAACTCATTCAGGCGGCAAACCACATTCCATCTGGCTAGTCGATACTTCTTTTTCTCACTATCCCCTTGCCAAAAGAATCTTGAACGGAAATAATCCAATTTGTTCAAGACCCCTTTTGGTAATTGGAAAAACGAGATCATATACAGTACCATGTTAGTAAGTACTGAATTTATGAGTACTAATCTTCCACCAAGGGATAACAAATTACCTTTCCAACTATTAAGATGTTTTTGTAGCCTTTCCTCAACAAGTTTTCATTCAGCAATTGTGAGACGTCGATAATGAATCGGTATTCCCAAATAGTTGATTGGAAAATGTCCCTGACCACAGCCGGAAAGTTCAGCATATAGGTGGGCCTCATTTTGGGCCTCGCCAAAATAATACAGATCACTCTTATGGAAGTTTATTTTAAGCCCAGATAGCTGCTCGAATGCTGATAAAATTAATTTCAGATTCTTAGCCTTCTCCAGATCATGTTCCATAAAAAGGATTGTGTCATCAGCGTATTGAAGAATAGATAGTCCACCATCAATAAGATGTGGAACTAATCCTTCCATTTGACCATCAGCCTTTGCTCTCTCAGTAAGGATAGAAAACATATCGGCCACTATATTAAATAGTAAAGGCGATAATGGATCCCCTTGTCTTAGTCCCTTCTTGGTCTGGAAGTATCTACCGGTATCTTTATTTACTTTAATGGCAACACTACCCCAGACACAAACGACTGAATAAGAGCGCGCCACTCCTCAGAAAAACCTTTCATACAGAGTGTTTGCTGGAGGAAAGACCAATTAACTTTGTCGTATGCCTTCTCAAAGACAATCTTGAACAGCACCATTTAATTTTTTTGAGTGTAGTTCATGGATTGTTTCATGAAGAATTACAGCACCATCTAGGATATTTCTTACTTGCATGAACGCAGTTTGAGACGGACTAACAACATTGTCAGCAACTGAGTTTAGTCTAATCGTGGCAACTTTAGTAAAAATCTTGAAGCTAACGTTAAGCAAATAGATTGGACGATATTGTTGTATACGTTCTGCATTGTTAACCTTAGGAAGTAAAATTATATTGCCAAAGTTTAATCTAAAAAGATACAGTTGACCCACATGTAAAAACCCAAACAAATTCATCAAGTCCTCCTTGATAACGTCCCAAAAATTTTGGTAAAATTCCGCTGGGAAGCCATCAGGCCTTGGCGCTTTGTTATGTTCCATTTGAAAAACCGCTTTCTTGACCTCTTCCTCGGTATATGAGGCAGTTAGAAAGCTATTTTCTTCATCAGAAACCTGGGGTATATCGGTCGTTTGGGACTCATCCAGAGAGAATGGATTTTCCACTGGGGCCCCAAACAAGGATTTATAATAAGCTGTGATATATGACTTCGGATGATCATGTCCCTCAATCATACCTTCATCATGAATCAGAGAGTGAATAAGTTTCTCCTTATGCTTGTCATGGGCAACATCATGAAAGTACCTTGTATTCACATCTCCTTCCAGAATGAATTTTGCTTTAGAGCGTTGGTACCATTTGAGTTCCTCCTCGCGCAGAAGTCGGGCTATCTCTGCATTCGATTGGCTTTTAAGCTCAATTTCTTGTGCAGTTAATGGCCTGACCTCCGCGGAGGCCTCGAAGTCATCAATTATAGATGTTAGGCGTAGTTTTTCGTTTTTTAGGATCCTAGTCCAGCCATGAAGGAACTTGCGTAAAGCACGCATTTTGTTATTCCATCATAGAATAGGCGTGTGATGCAGCTCTGAGTTGATGTACGAGCGCTTCGTCGGGAACCCCAAGAGCAAGGTGTGAAGCAGCACAACAACAAGTTTTCCCTTAGTAAGAAACTGAGGTTATCGAACCACTAGGAGGAAGTAAACGTCACACAGGTGTTGAAAGCAACACGGAGACCTGCACAACACAAACTCAACACTTTGCCCCAATGAATCAGTGAGGTTGTTAAGCTCACCGGTTTGCTGTAACAAAGGATTAAATGTATGGTATGGAAGGTAATGGTTTGCAGCAAGCAAGCAAGTAACAGTGGAAGATGTATCAATGGTAAATATTGCACTAGGGTCCATAGTTCACTAGAGGTGCTCTCCTTAGATAAACAACATGGCATGAAGGGTAAACAAATTACAGCAGGGCAATTGATAGGAACTGAGCAAGGCATAACAATGCAATTACTAGTCAGAAAGATCCTATGAGATTCGATTGGGCAATACAACAAGATACATAGACCGCCATCCAGCTGCATCTATGACTAGAAGTCCACATTCAGGTTATCATCCGAACCCCCTCCAGTATTAAGTTGCAAGCAACAGACAACTGCTTTAAGCAAAGTGTGTAAGGTAAACAGTCCATATGTTCCATGAACAAGAGACCGTTGTTTTCTCCCTAGTGGCAACAACACATCTACAACCGAAGAGATTTCTGTCACGTCCCTTGGAAACTAGAGGCATGAACCCACTATCGAGCATAAATACCCCCTCTTGGAGTCACTAGCAACTAATTGGCCAAGATAGCTACTAACAACGGAGAGCATGCAAGATCACAAACAACACAGACATGATAGAATCATAAAGACAACACCATTAATCAAACCAACATAATAATCTCATATCCATCGGATCCCCGCAAACACAACATGCGTGATTACAAATAGATTAGATCTTGATCATGAACGGAGCTCACAAGATCTATACATGAAAGCACAAAGGAGGAGATACAACCATCTAGCTACTACATGGACCCATAGTCCAAGGTGGAATTACTCACGCATCACACCGAAGAGAAGGCCTCCGGGATGATCTCCCCTCCGGCAGGGTGCCAGGAAGAACTTCAGATCCCCACCGATCTATGGACGATGGTGGCGGCGGCTACAGACAGTTTCGTGGAGATTTGATTGGGTGCTTAGGGTTTCTGCATCGGGGGCTTCTTATAGGCGAAGGGGGGCCGAGGAGGCGGCCAAGGTAGCCAAACCCTAGCCATGCGCGAGGCTGGGCCCACCCACGCCTGGGGTGGGTCTGGCCCCCCTGGCTGGCCCCTCCGGCTCCCCTCTGGACTTCTTGTTCCCCATGGAAAGTAATTGACTTTGACGTTTGTCCCGTCCAATTATGAGAATATTTCTTTACTAACTTTTCTGAAACCAAAAACAGCAGAAAACAGACATCTGGCACTGTTGCAACTTGTTAGTAGGTTAGTACCAGAAAACATGTAAAAAGCACCTCAAAGTGTGGACAAGTAAAGCAAAGTAGATACTAAACAAGCATGGAGCATCAAAAATTATAGATACGTTTCCAACGTATCAGCATCCCCAAGATTAAGTCATGCTCGTCCTCGAGTAGTTAAGTGATAAAAAGAATAATTTTTTAGGAGACATGCACCATCACAATAAAGATCCAACCATTTGCAAGCATTGAAAGCTGGGATCAAAGAACTCTAAGCATGTGCATGAAAGATGGAGTTCTAACAATAGGACATAGTAACTATGCATGCAACATGACAAGCTACAAACAAAGATCATGAATAACATGTATTGAAAAACGTTTGTTTGTTTCACATACAGAAAACATAGCATATTGGTAATCAGCTTGTCCCTCATAGAGTAGCAAATAGATGCATAGGACACCTGCAAAGTTCACAAGGGTGACTAGAAACAAGTAGCACAAGAACAAGTAATAACACAATATGCATCAATTAATAAGCTTTGGAACACTTCACACAGAATGACAACTATGCTCTCTTAATGGTGCCTAAAGGTAAAAGGTGGAGACTCAATAATGGTGGAGGAAAGGCCTTTTTGTAAAGGAAGCAGGGATTACAAGTTTCAAAATAAGCTTTCAAAAATTATGGTGCTTGTTAGCTTTCAGCCCTCATTGCCCCTATCATAAGCATCTTGAAGTGGTTAAGGTTAAAGTGGCAAAGCTGGAGTATATGCTTGACAAAGTATAAGTTGGCAATCTCAAGTCCCTTGATTACGAGGGCGACACCTCATGCATACTCAACTTTGGGTCCAGGTAAGTTCTTGTCATTGTAAGTATTTGCATATCATTGAGAACCGCCAACGGGGTACCCCTTGCACATGGTACAGGAGCTTTCCCATAACCAAAATGACAAGGCAAGCAGACAATGAGCATCTCAACAATCTTTTTATTTACCATATGCATAGCTTTTTATTGAGGATGCTTCATAGATAGCTCATTATGGTGATGCTGCAAGTTTCCACCATGATCAGGCATGGCTTAGGCTAGCGGCCTAGGCGTTTCTCTAACACAGGATACAAACTCCATGGACTTACAAGTTCCCTCTTTATTTCACACCGGTGACATCCATAGACAAAAGAACATGATATCAACTGAGTACAGAGTACACGTGCAATGTTGAAAACGTTCCCCGTGACAACACGGTTCTGCTAATTCCAACTTATAAGTGCAAGCATATACAACAAAGTTGTCACAATGGTTCAAGTTTATTAGGGGCAAAGAATAAAGTGTGCCATCAAGTTCGTGAGGGCTTTAATCACTAAGTTTTCACATAACAAAATAGTTTTTAATTGGAAGATAGATGAAAATAAGAATATACTTGGAATGGTGTAACACACCATGCATAGGAGTTTATAGTCGACACGTTGGAATAACTTGGTTTCTTGGGAGTTGGAGGCATGAGTAGAACTTACTCACACAAGTGGAGGCTAGCAAAAGACTGGGAGCAACCAACTAAGAGAGCATAATGGCCAAAATCATGCAGTGCAACAAAACATACTAATCAAAGCAAAGGGTGGTACTACAAGTCAAGGACTAAATGATCATAGAGGCTAATGGTGACTTGTCATAGTCATAACATGGTGTGGTCATGTGCCAAGTCAACCCAAGCAAAGCATCAAAGGAGAATACCACAATACTATGCTTTTGCATGCTAAAACAACGCATAATTTCTTCAAGGCACACTAAGCAATCCCAATTGTTTGGAACAAGACATGCTACAGCAATAATCACTAAGCATGATGCTAAAACAACACCTAGCATGTCATTCTAAAGTCTAAGTCACAGTCAATGCAAGATCCTCTTGCACTTCAAGCAAGAACTTACTACTCCTTTCCAAACACCAAGCAACCTTACTTGCAAAACAACACAGCGAGAACGGGGGTCCAAACTACTTTATTCAAGCAAACTAAATAATCTAAGAAAAGAAAACGAAAACTAAGACGCTCCAAGAACAACAAAACTATGCATGAAACAATAAAAACGAAGTGTCTAGACAGACCTGAGCTTTTTATTGATAAAGAAGGGGATGCCTTGGGCATCCCCAAGATTTGACGCTTGTACCTCTTGGATATTTCTTGGGGTGACACCATGGTGGCATACTCAAGCTTGAGATTTTGTCCATTCTTCATCTCATTGCATCATTCTCTCTTTACACCTAAAATTTTTCCTTCATACAAAACTTCACACAATCTTCATTAGCAACATTAGTGTATTCAAAAGATATTAGACCCCTAGCAAAGCTTTGGAACAACAAGGCTTTTCATAAAAACACAGGCTACTATATTAACTCCTTCAAAAAGCTCAATTCACCTAAAGAGAACTCAAAAAGGAATCAATAAGAAGCAAATATAAATAATGGCAAAAATCTGTCAAAACAGACCAGCAGGTAGAAACCGATTTTTTTGAACATCTTATGTTGCTCAAATCAAAAAGTGTTGAACTAACGAAAGTTAGCTAACATATTGGGGGATTTATTCATAATTTTGATCTCAATTCGAGTTACAGAGATTCCTCACGAAGTTTTTTGGTGGAGGACAGAAATCTGTTTTGGGACAGCAACTCCCCAAATCTTACTTACCTCTCATTAGAGGTCATTCTTGGCATAAAAGGCAAACAAAAAGGATAAGTAGAGATCATTACTGAAGTAATAACTTCCAAGACTCAAGGAAACTCTTGGGTTATCTCCCAGCAAGTATTTTTCTTTAACGCCTTTAAGTTAGGCTTGATAGTTTGAGAAGATGCTCACATAAGAAATATGAATTGAAGTCAAAGAGAGCATCAAGAACCAAATTCAAAACACATTTAATTCTAACCCACTTCCTATGCATGGGAATCTTGTACACAAATAAATTCACAAAGAACAAAGTGCCAAGCTGTGGCGCCCCGCAAAACCACTACTAGAAAATCGCGTTGTTTTCGTGCATTGCATCATCATGATATCTGTATGCATGTTTTAACTAAAACTATTTTCGAAAAGCCCTTCTTTGTTTTCTAGATTTTTCCCCATCTTCATTTCAAATGTAAAACCTCGGTCTTTTCTAGATCTAGCATTTATCTAAAATTATGTTTTAAAATGTCTTATTTTACAAAGATAATAAAAATATTTTTGTCGGGGAGACCGCCAGCCTGCCAGGCCAAAAGCCCGACAAGCCAGCAGTCTACGACCCGGCCCAACTAAACTCTAAAATATCTAAACCTTTTCCTACCCAATCCTAGTCTACCCAAACCCCTCCACCTCACCCCAACCTATCCTATCACGCCACATCACCCCTGGACAAACCCCACCCAATCACCCGCTGCCACCTCACCTACCCCCACCTCTCTCACCCCACTCCCCGCCACCACTCACCCGGTCAACACCACCCCACCGAGCTGGCCCCACCCGTTCGCTTCCACCCCTGGCGCCCCTGGCTGTAACACCCTCAGAATCGGACCTATGCAAGTTTGAGCAAAATTCGCCAAACCCGCATAGAAACGATTCAAAGGTGCCCACCAGGCACTTTCGTGCGGGTGGAAAACGAAGTAATAACATTACACAACAGTCCTCGATGGGACCCACAGAACAGATATATATCAAGACTCAAAGAGTCAAGAATACGAGATATCTGAGACAAAGATCCAAATCGCCTTGAAAATGATATAGCGTCCGACTACGGACAAGATGCAAATGGGGCTAAGAGCCCTGAAGAGTAACCAATGGCGTCCATAACCCTGCCCAGGCCAAGCCGGAAGGGTAACCCTGCTAACGACGTCGATCTCAACCTGCTTGAACAAAAGGGGTGCCGACAAAGGGCAAAGGAAAAAGAAGGAGCGTCAGTACTGAGGCCAGTACACGGCGAGGCTAGAATTCGGCGGTCCTCGCCTACATAGGTATGGTGGACTGAGGCGGCAGCGGCAGCATGCACTAATCAACCTATAGAGACTCGATACAACTGGCGGTTATCAGAGAGGGGAGAGAATGACCTATCCGGATCCAACCTGACGCTAGCACCAAACAAACCCATCCTGGTGTTTCCCCCTCGAGACCAAACGAGGAAGTCAACCGAGGAACTCACACCGTTGGCAGTTTTACTTATTCAGTTATAGTTGCGGCACGTTACTAGTCAGGTTTAGATAATCATCCTGATAAAGTAAGCAGTGGGCACTTTTAGTTAATCATTCCGTTGTAGTTGCAACAATTACTAATCAGATACAGATAGCCTGATATAAATCCAAAACCCAGCAGTTGTTGGTACTCTTATTCAGCCATTCCGTTGAAGTTGCAGTATTTACTAGTCAGGTACCATTGTCGCAAGCGAAAAACCAAACAAGCAATTGTGGGCAGTATTAATTAGCCATTCCATTATAGTGAAGCTGATTACTAGTCATTATAAAGTCAAATTTATAGCAATAAACTTTAGTTATGCTTGTCTATGATCGAGATACTGTGCTCCAAGTCGTCCATATCCGCGGACACGGCTTTCAGAAAGTTTTACCCGGCCGGGGTGCACCAATAGCAACACACGCTCGATCAACCTCGGAAAAACCAAATCAAAACCCAACGAGGCTTTCACGACTGAACAATCATAGGATTCAGAAATATTTGGGGCCACCCTTGAAGTACACACCAAGCAAGTAAGCAAGCTCGAGACGGACCCAAGGTTTGTGGGGCGGTAACGACAACAGATCCCCAAACGGGGACCTCGATACCACGTAAACGGGTCACAATTCCTAACAGACAAAGGTGCTCCTCACAATTTAAATACGTAAAGTAGCATGGCATAAGTACAGGATCGTAAATAAAACCTCAAACTAGTTTGTGGCCCCAAGAAATAAGATCAATCAAGCTCGCTCGGGGGTCCCATATACCTCCCGGATGTGGATAGCGATAAATCAAGGAATGTATCAAGTACTCGGGGTCTTACGGGACACAAGTGGGCGTTCGGAAACCAAATATTTTCTATCACCCACCGATGCCTCTGCTTATTTCAATTTTAGTTGTTAAACAGAAATTAAAGTGAACGATAAGTAAAACTATGACCATCTCCAACATCAACATGCGGCAATACATCAACAACTGTGGCATATGACGACACACATCAGCACTTGAGCAAGCAACTACGACGCGCAAGTCCAACTATCTACCAAACAACAGGTAATAGGGTGTGTCCAAGGCATTATAGGGTTGCACGGTATATCACAGGTACGGAAACTAAAGCATCGCAACCCAGATAGCAATAGATCAACAGGAGGGAATAAAGACTATAAAAGTAAGATAGGTAGAAAAGGGGGAGATGCTCGCCTGAAAACATTGTCGAAGGAACAACCGAAGATCGGGGCGAAGCTCACATCAACTCAACGGCCTTATCCGCGAAGAAGCAAAACACTAGAATAAACACCGGATGCAATATTTAATAAAACGGCAGAAGATCGGCATGATGCATGTATGATGGATGACATGGCAAAGGTGCGATGCAATTAGGTCATGTTAAGTGGAACCGGGGTCCCGACAATTAGTTAGGTGGTTCAAGTTAGCTAGGTTCCCCGCAATTTAGAT
The DNA here is from genome assembly GCA_030063025.1 of Avena longiglumis. Taxonomy (NCBI): domain Eukaryota; kingdom Viridiplantae; phylum Streptophyta; class Magnoliopsida; order Poales; family Poaceae; genus Avena; species Avena longiglumis. Next base: position 240,590,985 of record CP125979.1, on the reverse strand, counting down.
GTTGTTTTAACAAGGCAAGAATATATCACCGGTTCGCTACACAAATTTAAATGAGGCCAATATAAGGATAGATTTGCCCGCATATGGGCCCCATATTTAATGATGAGGTGAATCGGCATAAGGCCCCCAAACCACAGATATGCATGCGAGATGAATGATTTAATGCAACAAGTTTGTTATTTGTAAAATAGGGTTTTCGGGAAGGGGTGCACACATTAGGGTTCTCGACGGTCTTGGGGTTCCGGGGTTCGGGGTCGGTCTCGGGGTCCAGGGTTCGACGGGTGCGGCCTCGACGGGAGCGTTCTCGGATATCGGAGGTAGGTCTTGTCGTTGCGAAGGTCTTGTCGGGCCCGCACAGATCTTGTCGAGTCCTCGAGTCGGGACGGTCTTGGCGTTCGGGGTGAAGCACTTGTCGTATTCGCATGGGCGACCTTGGCGTCCGGGTCCTCGGCATCGGATCTGGGGAGAAGTACTTGTCGCATCTGCCGTCTTCGGGTCTGCTCCAATCGGGTACATGACGGAGTACTTGTCGTCCCATGTGGTCTTCGGATCGGGCTCCGGGATCGGTCTTCGGGGATCCGCCCATCGGATCCGTGACGAAGAACTCAGGGCCTTTGGTCCGAGAACGAGGTCTTCGCATTCTAGGATGAAGTCCCTGTGGGTTCGCGGTCTCGGACATATGCTCCGTGTAGTAGATCTTGTCGATTCGAGGGTGTCGAGTCGGCCTGATTGGTGAGCGCCCGCTCGAAGAACTTGTCAAGTTAAGATCGAACTTGGTGGTCATAGGTCTTCGGATCCGCTGAAAGATTGTGATGGTTGAAGTGTTCACAGGGACACACATACAAACACACATGTCTAACGCGTGAGGGTGCAAAACTACATGGTACTGAAACAGAACTTGGCAGGTTTGGGCTCACGGCCTGAAGAGGAACGGCGAGCAGAGGCCGAGGGCGCGCGGGAGGAAGCGCGCGAGGCAGTGGTCGGCGTCGCCTGCGTTGGCGGCCGGAGATGGGCGGAGGTCGCCGGAGGGAGCGGGCGTGGCCGGTGGTCTCGGGCTCGGGGCGGAGTTCGAGTGGAGGCTGCTGAGGCCGATGGGGAGGAGCGGTTCTCGGCCGGGCACCGATGGCGGCAGCGGGGCGGCGATCGGCTTGGGGGTCCGGCGAGGTGGGGATACGGCGGCGTGGGTTGGCGGAGCAGGGCGTTACAGGGATGCGGGCGCGGGAGGCGGTGCAGGCGACGGCGGGCAGTGCGGTGAGCGCCAGGCGAGGCGAGCAGCGCGTGGGGCGCCAGAGGCGGGCTGCAGACTGCGCAGTGGGCGGAGCGGAGGTGGGCGAGGGAGGAGGCGGAGGAGGGGAACGCGGCTGCGGCCGGCGATGCGCGCGGAGAGAGCGTGGTGAGGCGCGCGCGGTTGGTCGCGTGGGAGGAAGAGGGATGGTGGGGAGCGGGCGAGGAGGAGGGAAGCGAGGCGGAGGCGTGAGCCGGAGCGGGAGAAAGCGGGGAGCGGCGGCGCGGTCGCTGGGGGCCAGGGAGGCGCACGCGGGACTCGGGGGAGGAAGAGAAAGCGTGGGGGAAGAGGAACAGGGACAGGGAGTGGGCCCGGGAGGAAGGGGTGGGACCCAGGGGCGCGTGGGGTTGGTGGAGGGCTGGTGGCGTGCGTGTAGTGTGTGCGTCATGTGCGTGCCCGTGCTGGGGTGTGGGGCAGGTGGGAAGGTGAGAGAGGGGTGAGGAGGGAGGCCACGTGGCAGCATAGGATTGGTAGGGAGCTGGGGGGTGGCTGATGTGGCGGCCTAGGATAGGTGGGGGTGAGGTGGAGGGTTGGGATGGGTAGGATTTTAGGTGGGATTAGGATTTAGATGGGGCTGGCAGGGTGGACCGATTTAAAAACAGGGGTGGTCGTTCGGGTCTACTCGGCCCGTTCGACTGCCCCTAACAAAATAATTAAATGTTTTATTTAATTTAATCGCACCGTTTGTAAACCAATAATGGCAACAAAATATTCCGGCGACCCGGGTTTAAATTAGAAAACAAGACGGGGCGTTTGTAGAAAACAAAACAGGCTTTGCGAAAATAGTTTTATGCGAACAATGCATGACGATGACGATGCAATGCACAAATTCAACGCGATTTTCTAGTAGTGGTTTTGCGGGATGCCACACTGGCCCCACCATGCAGGCCCGCTCTCCTCTCTCCTCCCGCACCTTACTCCTCCCTCTGCCCATGCCTCGCGGGCCCCCTGTGACCTCTCTTCCCCTCCCTGCAATCAGCGCCATCGGACCCCTCCGCCATCCTCCTCGCCTCCATCCTGGCCGAGCTCGCCGGCATGCTCCTCCTCGCCTCACGCTCGCCCACCTCTCCCGCAACCTCTCCCCCGACGCTTTTCCCCTAGACCCCGACCCTTCTCCTCTCTCCGCCTCGCTTCCTTCCTGGCCTTTCCCTTTGCTCGGCCCCGCCTCGATCCGCCGCCTCCTCCCAGAGCCCTGCCGCCCGGAGCTCCACCACCGCCGACACACCGCGTCATGGGAGGCCCCCTCGCCGCTGCTCGACCTCCCCGTCGTCCTCGACTCGGCCTCCCCGTCCCCGTCGAGCGCCGCCCACATTTGCATCCATTTGCCGCCGACCATCGCCTTCCGCAGCTCGCCTCCAGGCGCCGCCGTGCTCTGCATCTCCGGCACGCTGCGAGCGCCCTCCCTCCAAGCTCTGGCCGCCGTCGGCCGTCCTCACCCTGACGCCGCCCTGCGCCTCGTCGGCGCCGCTCGCCACCTTTCCCCTCTGCCAGCCACCTCCCCGCCTCTCTCCAGCACCGCCCGGAGGCCGCAACCCTCCTCCCCCGCCTCCGTCAGCAGGTCCTGCGGCCGCCCGTCGTCGTCTCCTGCGCCTCCGTCGCTGTCACCTCGCTCCGCCGCGACCTCCTACGTGCACACGCCCATGACCATCTCTGTGCAGGAGGAGACGTTTTGGTATCCTTCTGTTTCAGTGCTAGGACACAACTCGTGAAGCTCCTTGTCACTGTGTAGGTACATGTGCATCAAAGTGGCCCTTGTTGTTCTGCGTTTGGACCATGCTCATTGACGAAGGCAACTAACGTGTGAAGGTGAGCCCAGGGATTCCGAAAACCCCGTCACGGACTTCAAGTTCCCCCTCGGACGCGAAAGATCTACTTTGTGGCTCGAGTTCTCCTTCTTGGAACGACAAGATCTTCTGCCCGGAGCTCGTGGAACCGACTCCGTTTCATGTCCTTCGCCAACCATCAAAGTTGGAACCCAAGTACTCCGACATGGAACCTTGAAGACCTCGGTGACGAGACCCAAGTTCGCCATCGATGATCAGGATGGTACCCCAAGATCTCCTTCCCGGAATTCGACGCCTCGATCCGGCGGATCCGAAGACCAAGCCTGAACCCCATCGAACCCCTCTCCCAAGATCGGCAAACCCCAATGTGTGACCTTTTCCGAGCCCCTATTTTATAAATTGCCAACTATATAAATTGTTGCATATTAAATCATTCATGCCGCATACATATTTGTGTGGTTTGGGGGCATTATGCCAATTCATCTCATAATTAAATATGGAGTCTATATGCGGGATATCTTTGTCTTATTCCGGACTCCATTTAAATTGGTGTAGCAAACCAGTGCTATCTTTTGCCATGTTAAGACAACATTTAAAATGCAGGGTAGCTAAACAACATGAACTTGATAATTAAATGTCGGGACCCCGGTTCCGCTTAATATGATCTAATTGCATTGCACCTTTGCCATGTCATACTTCATACATGCATCATGCTCGATCTTCTACCGTAGTAATAAATAGTGCATCCGGTGTTTCTTCTAGTGTTTTGCTTCTTCACGGACTAGGCCGATGAGTTGATGCGAGTGTCGACCCGACCTTCGGATGAACCTTCAGCAATGTTTTCAGGCGAGCACCTCCCCCCCTTTCTACCTATCTTACTTTTATAGTATTTATTCCCTCCTGTTGATCTATTGCTATCTGTGTTGCGATGCTCTAGTTTCCGTACCCGTGATATCCCTTGCAGCCTTATATTGCCGTGGACACATCCTATTACCTATTGTTTGGTAGATAGTTGGACTTGCGTGTCGTAGTCGCTTGCTCAAGTGCTGTTGCGTGTCGTCCAGTACCACAGTTGTTGGAATTTTGCCGCATGTTTAATGTTGGAGATGATCAAGACTTTACTTATCGTTTAATAACTAAAATTGAAGTAGGTAAATGCAGAGGCACAGGTGGGCAATAGATGTTATTTGGTTGTTAACCGTCCACTTGTGTCCCGTAGGACCCCGAGTTCTTGACACTGTTAGAGATCGAGCGCTAACCACATGTGGGATGTATGGGCACCCCATCGATTTAGTACCGATTCCAAGTCTTGTCTTTGGGGCCACAATTAGTTTGGGGCTTTATTACTATTCTACTTATGCCATGCTTTACGCTTTATTTAAATTGTGGCATCGCACTGTTTGCTTAGGTAAACGGAGTGTTTTCGCAGATCGACAAGCCCGAGAGTTTGGGTTCCCGATTTACAGCCATTGGCGCAAACCCCGAGTCCGTCTCGGAGACCGTGACCGTTGTGGGTAGCTTAGTGGGGTGGCCCCGTGCTTGCTTTGGGTGCAGGAACGTCGTGTCCGAAACCCGTCGACCTACCGTTGGGTGTATGTTTTGTGATCTTGTACCTACCGATCCGACAACAAGGGTGTAGGTGCGTGTGGAAACTTTGGTGCACCCTCAGGTTTAATCTTTTCGAGAAGCCGTGTCCGCGATTATGGACGACTTGGAGCACAGGTCTCGATCATAGACAACTATAACTAAAGTTTACTGTTATAATTTGACTTGTATCCGATATGACTAGTAATCAGCTTCACTGCAACGGAATGGCTAAATAAAAGTACCAACAACTGCTGGGTTTGGGGATATCTCATGCTAATTGTATCTGACTAGTAAGTGTTGCAACTACAACGGAATGGTTAACTAAAAGTGCCCACTGCTTATTGTATCAGGATGACTATCTATACCTGACTAGTAATTGCTGCAACGATAACTGAATAAATAAAACTGCCAACGACGTGAGTTCCTCGGTTGACTTCCTCGTTTGGTCTCGAGGGGGAAATACCAGGATGGGTATGTTTGGTGGTAGTATCAGGTTGGTTCCGAATAGGTCTTTCTTACCCCTCTCTGATAGCCGCTAGTTGTATCGAGTCTCTATAGGTTGTTTAGTGCATGTTGCGCTGCCGCTCAGTCCACCATACCTATGTAGGCGAGGACCGCCGAATTCTAGCCTCGCCGTGTACTGGCCTCAGTACTGACCGCTCTCTCTTTTTCCTTTGCCCTTCGTCGGCACCCCTTTTGTTTAAGCAGGTTTTGAGATCGACGTCGTTAGCAGGGTTACCCTTCCGGCTTGGCCTGGGCAGGGTTATGGACGCCATTGGTTATTCTTCAGGGCTCTTAGCCCCATTTGCATCTTGTCCGTAGCTGGACGCTCTATCGTTTTCAAGGTGATTTGGATCTTTGTTCTGTATATCTGTATTCTTGACTCATGGAGTCGTGTTGTATATATATCTGTTCTGTGGGTCCCATCGAGGACTGTTGTGTAATGTTATTACTTCGTTTTCCACCCGCACGCAAGTGCCTGGTGGGCACCTTTGAATCGTTTCTATGCGGGTTTGGCGGAAAGCGCTGAAACTTGCATAGGGCCGATTCTGAGGGTGTTACACAAGCATAGGAAGATAAAACAAGAGTAACTTCAAAACTTTCAGCACGTAGAGAGGTGTTTCAGTACAATGAAAAATTCTACAACCATACTTTCCTCTCTCATAATAATTTTCAGTAGCATCATGAATAAACTCAACAATATAGCTATCACATAAAGCATGCTTTTCGTGATGTACAAACACATAATTTATATCAAGCTCAAAAATAGTAGGATTAAAATCTCCACGGGTTTTATCCAAAGTAGATATTTCAAAAGGATCCATAGGAACATAACATTCATCCTCCTTTGGTAAGCATGGGGGACAATCAAATAATATAAGAGGTAAAGATTTACTCTCATTAGAAGGTAGACATGGGTTCCATTATTCCTCCTTTTGTTCATCACTCTCCTCCTCTTTTTCATCTAATGAGCTTTCGGTTTCAACAATTTCTTCTTCCATAGGCTCCTACAAGGCATTAGTCTCTTCCATTTGTGGAAATCATCTATTAAAATATTCAATAATATAGCCATTTGCTTCCTTGTAATTGTCAAAGCAAAATTTGAGTATCTCATAAACCTCACATTCATAAGGTGCATCATCAGTATTTTCAAGCAAACTGGCAAGTTCAAATGCACCCTTGAAGGCAATAAATTCTTCAATTTGTTCCACCTCATAAAAGTCATAATTCCCTTTAACATAAGAGGATATGGTAACATTATCATTATACTCACACTGAAAAGGAAGGTGTTTATACCTCCTGCAGCAACACGATTTATCAAAGCAATAAGTAACATTATAAGTAGAGCACACGTCTCTAGCAATAGTATTCAACCTATCAATTTGTTCCCATAAGTGTTTCCCTTTTTGTGACAAACGGTGTTCCTTATAATAATACTTTTGTTCTTTCATGAACCCACCTTGCCAATAAGAATTAGTTTCAAAGAAACCATCCATTGGTAGAAAGCATGACCAAGCAAGGCAATGACAGACCACCAACTAGAGTAGGAACTAATTTTTTTTGTGTTTTTGAATAAAGCAAGCAAACCAAACTAGACTAATTTTTTTGGGTTTCTTTTTGAAAAGAGGCAAACAAAACCACGCAAAAGAAACAAATCAAACTAAAAACAAAGTAAAGAGAAAGGAAGTGAAGGACTCCCCTAGTGAAGACGTCCTTAGCCTCACCGGCAACGGCGCTAGAAAAGCTTGATTCAGCGCTAAGTTGATGTAGGAGCGCTTCGTTGGGAACCCCAAGAGCAAGGTGTGAAGCAGCACAGCAGCAAGTTTTCCCTCAGTAAGAAATCGAGGTTATCGAACCATTAGGAGGAAGGAAACGTCACACAGGTGTTGCAAGCAACGCGGAGACCTACACAACACAAACTCAAGACTTTGCCCCAACGAATCAGTGAGGTTGTCAAGCTCACCGGTTTGCTGTAACAAAGGATTAAACGTATGGTGTGGAAGGTAATGGTTTGCAGCAAGCAACTAATAGTGGAAGATGTATCAATGGTAAAGATTGGACAGGGGTCCATAGTTCACTAGAGGTGCTCTCCTTAGATAAACAACATGGCATGAAGGGTAAACAAATTACAACAGGGCAATTGATAGGAACCGAGCAAGGCATAACAATGCAATTACTAGTCAGAAAGATCCTATGAGATTCGATTTGCTGTAACAAAGGATTAAACGTATGGTGTGGAAGGTAATGGTTTGCAGCAAGCAAGCAAGTAACAATGGAAGATGTATCAATGGTAAAGATTGGACCGGGGTCCATAGTTCACTAGAGGTGCTCTCCTTAGATAAACAACGTGGCATGAATGGTAAACAAATTACAGCAGGGCAATTGACAGGAACTACGCAAGGCATAACAATGCAATTACTAGTCAGAAAGATCCTATGAGATTCGATTGGGCAATACAACAAGATACATAGACCGCCATCCAGCTGCATCTATGACTAGAAGTCCACCTTTAGGTTATCATCTGAACCCCCTCCAGTATTAAGTTGCAAGCAACAGACAACTGCTTTAAGCAAAGTGTGTAAGGTAAACAGTCCATATGTTCCATGAACAAGAGACCGTTGTTTTCTCCCTAGTGGCAACAACACATCTACAACCGAAGAGATTTCTGTCACGTCCCTTGGAAACTAGAGGCATGAACCCACTATCGAGCATAAATACCCCCTCTTGGAGTCACTAGCAACTAATTGGCCAAGATAGATACTAATAACAGAGAGCATGCAAGATCACAAACAACACAGACATGATAGAATCATAAAGACAAAACCATTAATCAAACCAACATAATAATCTAAATATCCATCGGATCCCCGCAAACACAACATGCGTGATTACAAATAGATTAGATCTTGATCATGAACGGAGCTCACAAGATCTATATATGAAAGCACAAAGGAGGAGATACAACCATCTAGCTACTACATGGACCCATAGTCCAAGGTGGAACTACTCACGCATCATACCGGAGAGAAGGCCTCCGGGATGATCTCCCCTCTGGCAGGGTGCCAGGAAGAACTTCATACCCCCCGATCTAGGAACGATGGTGGCGGCGGCTACAGACGGTTTCGTGGAGATTTGATCGGGTGCTTAGGGTTTCTGCATCGGGGGCTTCTTATAGGCGAAGGGGGAGGCCGAGGAGGCGGCCAGGGTAGCCAAACCCTAGCCATGCTCGGGGCTGGGCCCACCCACGCCTGGGGTGGGTCTGGCCCCCCTGGCTGGCCCCTCCGGCTCCCCTCTAGACTTCTTATTCCCCACAGAAAGTAATTGACTTTTACGTTTGTCCCGTCCAATTCCGAGAATATTTCTTTACTAACTTTTCTGAAACCAAAAACAGCAGAAAAAAGGCATCTGGCACTGTTGCAACTTGTTAGTAGGTTAGTACCAGAAAACATGTAAAAATCACCTCAAAGTGTGGACAAGTAAAGCAAAGTAGATACTAAACAAGCATGGAGCATCAAAAATTATAGATACGTTTCCAACGTATCAGCGTGTGGCCATTGACCTGTTTCTCCCAAATATCCATAACCATCTCATAAAAACCATCACGGATCATCCATCCGAGTTCAAATTTAAACTCATTCGTAGACTTCCATGGCAGTGATTCAAAAGATAAAAGTAAAGGAGCATGATCCGACAAAGCCTCAATACGCTCTAGAGCACGAACAATTACCATAGGGAACTTATGTTTCCAATCAGTATCCATAAGCACTATATCTAGTTTTTCGTATGTTGGCTCCGAAAGACTATTAGTCCATGTAAATTGTCTTTCTAACATTGTAACCTCTCTTAAGTCCAGACTGTCTATAACAACATTGAACAGAAAAGTCCAATGTTCATCGAATCGACCCCGACTTTTCTCGTGAGGGAATCTAAGCAAATTAAAATCCCCTCCTATAAGGATAGGATATGGATTGTCCTTTGCCAAATTCATAAGCTCACATGAAAAGTCAGTCTTATAAACATCCTGGGCGGCCCCATATACGACGACTAAAGACCATGTGAAATTGGCAGCCTTGTTACGGATATGGAGTTTTATAAAAAAATCTCTCACCGAACTAGTTAAAACTTCCATAGTCTCATCACGAACGCCTAACAGGATCCCCCAGAGCGACCACGTGGCGGACGTGATATCCACATAAAGTCCACTCCACCAGAAAGGCGATTGAGTAGAGCTTGTGAAAAATCTCTTCTACCAGTCTCAGAGATACCCAGAAAATCCAAATTATGGTCTCTTACGCAATCATCAAAAAATAAATGTTTAGCCAAGTCCCGAAGACCTCTTCTATTTGAAGCATTCCATTCATTGAGAAACTATAGGAGATTTGGATACATGGGATCTCTTGCACGACCGATGGATCTTTGATTTCCGACCAGAAGCTTTCAGCTCATACATAGAGGCAAGCCCAGTCTCATTAAAGTCCACCTCTGACACTTCACCAACTAAGTGAGAAAGGAGTTGACCATCTACTATGGCATGCAACTCCTTCTCCTCGGTTAGTGAAACATCAGGAACAACACCGACCTTAGGAGTAACCGTTAGCCGGTCAACCTCCATGTGTCGCAAAACATTAGAAGAAAAAGATACCTCCTGTGCAGAGCTACCCAAACTAATGCCAACAATGGCTAGTTTAGAAGAAATAACAGGAGTAGAAAAAGACAAAAAAGATTTCGAAGAACTAATTATACCTGTCGAATCTAAGTTCTTCTCCGTCTTACGCCGCATGGCCTTGACCATGGAGTCCTCATGAGTCGTGGACACCCCAGAGGCATCGACTCCATGGCGCGCGCTCCACCTGAAGGGAGTACTACTCCCCTGCGCAGCAACTGGCGAAGCATCACCAGGAGAAGAAACCCATACTGGAGACCGAGGCAACCCAGACCCCTCCTAGGTCCGGTCACCCCCATCGACCAACGAGGTCTCAAGACCCAACAAGGGGGGGGAAGACATCCCGATGCGTCTCCAGGTTCTCCCTGACCAGGGAGACGCGGTCAACCACCACGTCATGGTCGCCAACCCCTCCTGGGTCGGACCAAGCACAACATCATCCTCAAGCTGGTCACAAACGTCGCGGTCAGCCGACCCCTCCTGGGTCAGCTTCCGCGATCTCACCGAAGGAACAACCTCCTCAAGTACCGGCCGAGAACCATCAACAAGAATGGATCTACCCAAAATATGCGTTCTAGACCTCGCTGGCAAAGCTAAGCAAGACCGCAGCATTGGAGTGGAAACAGAACGAAGAGCCTCCTGCAACTGAGCCGGAGAAACACAAGTCGCCGAAGGAGAAACCTTCCCGCGAAGAGGGGAATCCAAAGGAAGTGCATCCAGAAGTTTTCATCCCCGCGGAGTAACCGAATTATCATTAAAAGGGGTGACAGCAAACACCCTCTGCACCCCCTGACTGGAAGATGCAGGCGCAGAAGTACCCTACATAGCCGAGGAAGAACCATAACCCACCCCCTGAGTGGCAGTAGCAGCCTCAGAAGTATCCATAGCATCCTCCAAAGGCTTACCATTGGCATCATCATCCGCGTCATCATCTCCTTTTCTCCACAAGAAAGGGACAAACTCTGGTTCCGAAATATAACCCTTGGGTTCAATCCGGAAGCGAAACTCAAAAACCTTATGCTTGACCACAGCATCAGACACAATATAGTGGCCAAGGGAATCCTTTAGCTTGAGAAAAACTTTCATATCAAACATCTCCACAAGAATACGGACCACCCCCGCTTCTGTAGACTGAATAAATTGACATGAAGAGTGTTCCCCATGAGTCCTCCAATAGCCCACAAGCGCTAAAAAGAACGCAATATATGGGGTACCCCCTTAACATGGAGCCAAACCTGCCGCATCTCAAACTTATGTGGCACCTCCTCCATCCTATAAACCGAAAAGGTAAGCTGAGCGGTACTGAGTGGAACAGTCATCAGGATTCCATCCACCCTGTCCAAATCCTCAAATATCGGGAAGCTCACTAAGAAAGCAGAATATCCATAAGGCAGCGCCTCCCACTTCCACTGAACATGCACCTGGCACAGCCTGACAATTTGCCTCTGAACGACCTCCATTGAAACCATCGGGCCAGAAACTCGTACCAGAGCAATAGGGGTCTGACTGCGCGCCAAATGATCCCGAGTCACCGCATCCGGGATCTGAGTGAACAGAGTCTGCTCTCTACCAATACCAACCATATACGGAGTCAAGCGCGGCTGCTTCAGCAACGGACATCTCAAGGTGGGATGTGCAACGGAATCACAAATGTAGCAATAGTGTACCGCCTTATAATCCTTGGTTGCATGTGTGTTGACCGCACACTTCCAACAACGAACAAAATTTTTAGTCTTCTTACCGACATCAGCCACAACCAGACCCTCAGAAATCTCTACAGTGACAACCGGCGGCTGGTTAAACTGCTGATCCTGCGGGGTGTACTGCTGCGAGAAAGGAGATACAAAAGACCGGGGCACCTGCATCTGCGGAACCCCATACTGCTGGAAACCCTGCTCTGAGGGTGAAGCTGTTGATCCGACTGGGCTTGAATGACCTATGGCTGAACCCCTCGTGTATGTGGCTGCTTCTTGTTCTTTTTCCTCTTCGGAACAACAGACGCCGCAGCGCCCACTCCCACGGAAAACTGCTGCGGGGGCTGCAACGGAACCATACCCGACTGATCACCGGTATAGCCACCATGGAACAGAGGACCAGATGCTGCCCCCTGCATCACGGTCGGCTGACCGGCGAACGGAGTCGGCGTCCCGCGATATGGCTGCTATAAAGGTGATGTGGGACAAGATTAAGTGCATTGAAGTAGGCCGCGGGGGGCCTAAACTAAACCCCCGGTGGAAACTGTGGAGGACCCGACGCCGGCTGGTATGCGAGTGACGAAGCATGAGCATGCACCGAGCCGAGCCCGGGCGCAGCAACCTACGTCGAAGGAGCTGACACCGGCGTAGTAGGCCTTATCGCAGCAGGGGGCACCGCCCCGGCAGGAGGCATCGCAGCCGCACGCGACACTGGCGCAGAGGACGGCCCCCTAGGGTTAGGGCCATGACCCCGTCCTGCCATCGCAGGAGAGGAGACCACCGAGGAAAAAGACCTGCCCGGCGACTGCAGAGGACCAGTGGGCGGCGATGGAGAAGCTTGGCGATCCGAAATGAGGCAGCAAGGCGACGCAGACGGCGGCTCGGCAAAAGACAGAAGCAGTGTCGTATGCAACGACGGGCAAGAGGCGAAACAGAGCCGAGAGGCAATCCTCCTCGCGATATTGGTCCAGGAAAAAGTCTGCGCTGCCTCAATCGGACTCTGTCCCACGTCTCTTTCCACCTCAGCCTCCTCTAGTCTCGTACGCGCACGACCAGGGAACATAGGCGTGAAAACCGGATCACGGGACTGGTCTGCATGCGTACGATCCACCGCCGGCGCTGCAAAATCAGCAAATACCGGCAGCGCAGACGCCCACCGAGGCGGCAGAGGACCACTCCAAGGCATGACCCTCGTGCCCCTGGCCATCCTCAAACCCGACGGAGAAGCAACAGCACCCAGACTCCCTGGCGACGACGACCGACGGCGCTGGACGGGAGGTTTCGGCGACGGAGCACCACACGACGGCGACAACGATCCTTTCCCAGAAATGCGATGCCGACGTGGGGAAACCGATCTCCTCCCAGAAATCCTGCTTGACCTCGTCATCAGTCTTCCATCGACGGCGCGCCACTGTAGTCCAGCCAAGCTCGCCGGACACATTCTCCGACTCCTCTAGGGCTTCTCGCGCCGTAGAATCATCCACTCCATCAGAATCGGAGTCAGACCCAAGGCAACGGAACCTTGAGTCGGACGAACCAGCCGGCGAAGCCGCCGCTGACGACGGCGACAAACCCCCAGGCGCCAAGGTGAAACGTCGCCCTGAGGCCCTCGCTATGCGTGCAGAGACCATGGCGTCGGGGATTTTTTCCTTTTCAAGTACATAACACATGGATCAAAAGCTACAAGAAAACTTTGCCATCAGTTAGCTTTGCAAATGATAACCCTTCATTTACAGAAATACTTGTTGCCGATGAGAATGAAAATCAGGGTTTTAAAGTTCAGAGGTGACAATGTCCCGGTTTGGAGATGCATGGTAGACTCATCTTTGAGACCTCTTGAACAAAGTTCCTATCATCATTGGACATCACATTAAACTCCTATTTCAAAACCACATAGTAGTCTATCATATTTGAGACCTCTTGAATGAAGTCTATCATCTTTGACACTGGTTTTCAAACTGTACAAAATTTGGGAAAATGTCATTCTATGGAATCACATCATGAAGAAAGCCTCTTGAACGAAGTTCTAGCTTGAGAACCCACAAGTCTTTGGACGGATTTCTGCAAAATGGTAAAGATAATAAATGAACTAAAACCGGAAGATAAGCAATTATGCAATCTGTCTTAATTCTACAATACAAACCACTCTTGGAGCCGGTATGATGTTTAAGTAATCATGCAGACCTATTCCGCAATGGAAAAGATAACTGGATGTGGCAAATAGAGCATGTGAAAAAAGCTTTGGAGTGTGATACACGTGCCAGTCAACCTCTTCAAACTCTTCAGGCAACCATATGGGTAGTTTTTCTTACTAAGCAACCGACAATACAACAACAAAGCAATGTGTGAAGTACCAAGTTTTGTCTTTTTTTGTGTAAACCTAGAATCAAACTCTAGGACAACA